>CAXKWD010000007.1:14538317-15965817 GCA_964059195.1 Ectobius pallidus
ATTCTCTCTTAACCCTCTCACCCTTCCACACTCTTCCTCCTGCCCTCGACACAGTGAAAAAATTCCGATTACCGAATTCCTTTATGGATACTGAAGCAATTCCCTGGAGAAGAGGAAAGTGAGATAGGGAAGAATGGGGGGATATGTCCTCTTTACGAAAGGGAATGCGAATTTGATATATATCGGTACTCGAACGAATATTTGATCTCTACTTCTAGATGGAGACTCGGAATAATTAAATTAATTTTTTTTCAACAGCGTGCGTACTCTTAACGGTTAGCAGGAAAGAATGACTTTTATTGCTTTCGAATGGAAATGGGACTGTCAATGATTCATCACAGGAAAACGTGCAGGCCTATAAAAATAAAAAAATTACGTTGCTTTCGGAAAATCTTTGAAATGAAGATGGAAGGTTAAATGAGTATTTCACAAACTTATGGGTAACATATTAACAAAGTCTCAAGGTAAAGTATATCCCCTCAATTAAATATACTTTACAGATCTAAAATGATAGTAATATTAGGCTATATTATTGTTTAGGGCAAGGCATTTAACGACCAAAAAATAGCAAATAATGAAAAATAAAAAATAAATTTGGCCTAATAATAGTAGCAAAAGACAGAGATTTTAAAAATCACCAATAAATTACCCATTTCTTCTTGTAATTGGGATACGCCGCAGCGTAGTGGTTGAGGCGCTGCGCTGCAAACCGGAAGGTCGCGGGTTCGATCCCCGATGAGGTCGTTGGAGTTTTTCAATTGGCCTAATCCTTCTGATGGCACTATGGCCCTGGGGTTGACTCAGCCTCTAACAAAAATTAGCACCAGGAGCAATCCTGGGGGTAAAGGCGGCCGGTGCGTAAGGCTGACAACTTTACCACCTTGACGGACCGAATGTCTAAAAATATTGGAGCCTCAACCTCCTGGAAGCCTGTGGGCCTCCATGGCCTGTATAGGGAGCACTTCACCTTTACCTTCTTGTAATTAGTTTTTGAAAGTAATGAGTTGATTTTAACGAGCATTTTAACGGATGACAGTGTTTAATTTAAACTTGCAATATATCATGCTGTCCCATTTTTTAACATCTTTACATGATCTTTTATCTTATTACATTGGCTTTAGTTTCCATTCCGTTTGCCTCAATTATTGTTTCTCCAATATATTTAATTATTATAATTATCAATATTAATTTATTATTATTATTTTGTCCTTTTGATTAGGCCAGCTTAGAACCACGTGAAACAATTGTCTTTTTCTTGTCTTCCCAAAACTTCTTCATTCTTTCGCGATGTTGCTGTTTCTGTTCTTCCGTCCATTTACTTCCCGTTATCTTCTTGGGTTTCTCTGGAAATTCGCCATCAAATATTGCTTTCCTAAACTTTTCTCTGTTTGCAATATCCTCGTTTTTATATTGAGTAATCTAAAATCTTCTTCAATTTCCTTGAAAAATACTGGTTTAGTGTTTTACTTATATAGTGATCAAAAATTTATTTGGTAAGTCTGTCTCTTAGCATTCTGAAAATGGGATCATAGAATCTTAATCTTTTTTCCCTGAAAGTATGACACATTAGGAAGAAAAATCTACCTATTGCAATCGATACAATGTCATGACTTTTGAAAAATTCTTTCAAATCTTTACGTTTCATGCCTCCCTAGGTACGAAACCACCGCCCGTTAAAAAAAAAATTGTGATATATATATACAGTATATATCTTTACACGCTAGCGGCCGTAATTTTGAAGATGTCTGAACCAAATTTTATTATGTTATTTCTAGGCCCAATAGTTCGGACATGTTCGTTAATGAGCAAAATTGGTCCAAGGGGAGGGTCGGGGGAGGGGGTTGAAATTTTGAAAATTTTACAGTATATCTCGGCTCGTATGAAGTATAGAGGGGAACTTTGTTTGAATAAATTAGAGTACTCCCAATGGAGTTCACAGTGACACCAATGATTCGGGGGTACAAGTGGGGGTGGCTGGTGGGGGGATGGAAATTAGAAATTTTTGAAACCACGTCTTATGGGGTATCGTTGAAAAGCTCTTGATGAGTACTCTACCAATCAATAACTGGTTTTTTGATAGCTCTCATATAAGGCGAGATTTAGCACTTTGAAGTCTACCTCAGCCTGTAGGCCCGCCTAAAGGGAATTTTTTTCTGTTCGTTTGTATAACTCCTTTTCTGGTCTCAGTTTGTATTTGTTATTCTCCCAAATTGGTCCCCTAATTTTCCTTAAGATTCTCTTCTCTGTTTTCTTATTCTTCTATGTGAGAAGGTGTTGTTTATTATTATTATTATTATTATTATTATTATTATTATTATTATTATTATTATTATTATTATTATTGATATGAATCTTCTTAAGACTTGAGGCTTTCTCGGCGCTGAATCTTTTATCAGCTTTTTTTCGGTTCATAAGTAGCCTATTAAGTATTTTATACGCAAGCTATTAAAACGTAGACTTTAATAAAATTAAATAAATAAATAAATAGTGAGTTATGTGTTAATAATCGTTCTAACAGTTGTAAGGAGAGCAGCTGAAGAAAACAGTTGGTTGAACCTTATCAATGAGTTGTGAATGTTAGCTATGGTTCTGTAATACGTCACATGTATGATAGATGTTGCTCACGCCTTGCCTTGTTTCGCTTATCAATGTCATTATATTCATTTCACGGATATTCCATCCAAGTCGTTATCTCTACATCTCTCTTCTCTTCTTGCGTTCCTACTGACTTGTGAGATTTCATGACACACCAGTTCTAAGTAGCAATTAAGCAACAAGGAACCAACAGGCAAGATGTTAGCACAAGTGAAATAGGAACAACTCTAAGAGTTGAGCATAGCGTAATGCAATATGATTGAATTCGACTACGAGTACCCACTGTCAATGTTTCAATTCATAACCTAATTTACCCCTTCTCCTCCCTAAAGAAATATATTTTTTATAAATATGACCAAAGTATACCTCAAGATAATTTCGCTGTAGGTAAAGTTTTGTGTTAAGAAGTTTTGAATGGTTTGTGGACAACGTTGTTAACATATCGTAAAAGCCGAAAGTGATGTTTACTAACAAATTGCCTTAAAAACGCATAACTCACAATCCATTCGTAGTCACGTGTCGGCTGTTACAGATTCGGCCATCTTTATTATTCACATCAAGTTCAAACAAAGAAGAAGAAAGTGTGGCTGGCCCAGAGCATCATGGGGGTCTGGCGTAGGCTAATCCAAATGCTATCCTCAAAAGTAAAAAGTTTAAACACGGGTGTTGGGCCTGTAATATGTGCAAGTTACCAGTATTGGGTTGTACACATTGCAGTGATTATTAGTAACATTTTTATCATCGGCCGTGTACATTCCTGGTATAAATGTTAAACATTGATTATTAGTTCAACTGGTAACGTGTACCTTTCGCATTGCTAAAGCATACTTTCGATGTAGTGCAACGTCCTAAACATCTCAGATTTAAATATCCAAAAGCAGGATTTGTTTTACTTTTTAAAGCCTTTCCCTTGATAAGGGAATAGGTCATTATTAGGGAAAGTGTTTTTATGACTTTGAATTTTTATATGAAGGTTAAAATACAGTTCGAATATATTTAAATGTGAATCATGAAATAATTAATTAAACAAGGGCAATCAGTTCTTTAGTT
Organism: Ectobius pallidus; assembly: GCA_964059195.1. Taxonomy (NCBI): domain Eukaryota; kingdom Metazoa; phylum Arthropoda; class Insecta; order Blattodea; family Ectobiidae; genus Ectobius; species Ectobius pallidus. Next base: position 14,541,963 of record CAXKWD010000007.1, read on the forward strand.
TTCTTGTTTTATTTTGCCTTTTTACTTATTTCAAAGATAGGTAATTTTTTGGCAATTTACAGGACATTTTCGGCATTTTCAGTTCATGCTACAGTGGAAGTAGAGAGGAGCTTTTCCTTGTACAAATCGTTACTTTCAGAGAAGAGACAATCGTTTTATTTGAGAATCTCCGCCAAGTGTTCATAGTTCATATTAATTCAGGTATATTGTAAACACCGTAGCAGTTTGTCTTGTAACTTAACAATATATATATTTTTTCCTTTCTTTTTAAATGGCACATATTTGCTAGGGTCAATTTGATGGGCCTACCAGTTTAGAAAGATTTTTTTTTTTTTTTTTACTAAGGGTGTCCGAGGTCCGACAAGTATAAATTTATTTACTTCAAAAGTAACAACATCAGTGTGTGTTGGGTATATTATAAATTCATATAAAACGCAATGTCATATATATTAAATTTAATTTAGCAATTCATTACTAAAAAAATAATTATAAATAGATATATAAGCATTCATGAACCACAGATTATCGTCTCTGTTGGACATTACATGAGAATATTATAGGAGAAAAATTCCTCCGACACTGGGACTTGAACCCAGGACCTTTGGCTATCCGCGCCAATGCTCTACCAACTGGCCTAAGCCGGAGTTCAATTCACAGCGACAGATGGAACCTCTCTCCGGTCACAAAAATCACTACTTAGTGTGCCTCACAGTACTGCATATGACATAACTTGTCTGTCTGTGAGGTAGACCATTAGGGCAATCAGTCATAGGAGAGAGGTTACATCTGTCGCTGTGAATTGAACTCCGGCTTAACTCAGTTGGTAGAGCATTGGGGCGAATAGCCAAAGGTCCTGGGTTCAAGTCCCAGATTCGGAAGAATTTTTCTCCTATAATATTCTCATAATTATAAGTAATAATGGTTGCTTATTTGTGATTTTTTATAACATTTTGTGTCATCTTTTCACCAATTTTAGGCCATGAGTGCATTTTCTATTTTGCATTTTTTTCACTATTTTATGGTCATTAAACACCTTGCCCTAGTTATTATTCTTTACTTTTCCAGTTAGCCTATGTGATTTAGCTTGAGTTTGGTGGAATCTAAAGTTCGGGCCTTATAACATGTCGTTTTGATGTCATTGCATTAGCAGAGCTCATAATAGATAAGCTATGATTTTCACTTCAGAAATGAAGAGGGATGGGGGTGACATCGAAAGTAGACACTAAACATTATTTACTTGAGCAAAGAGAGAGAGAGAGAGAATAATCACCTGAATTTCTGTTATTACTTAGTTCTCACACCGCTTGATATCACGTCTTCCAATGATTGGCGGAATAAGAATCATAATTAAAATGGCTGGATCGTGCGTCATATCATTTAACACACTCACGCTGTCTCCCTCTCTTTCACTCTCTCATTAAATTTGATCCCAAGTGGAAATTGCTTGGAGTCTCTATTATCCGCCCTCTGGCTTCATCTTCCCTCTTTCTGCTCCATATTCTCAATCTTCCTCTTTTTTTGTGATTACTGATTAAAAAATCTCTGCTAAAAATTGTAATACAGGATGTTGCAAATTTGTGTTTCCTATGAATGGTTGGCCAATTTCACTTCCCGAATAGAGTTCAGAGTTATACTGCATTGTGAGTTCGTTTGTCTTCAATTGTTTTATATTTCCCAATTATTACACTCTAAACCAGTGGTCTTCAACCCGCGGCCCGCCGTGTATATTTTTGTGGCCCGCCGAATGATTTTGTTTCCAAACAAATAGGAAAACATTGCAGCACTGAAGTTGGCCAATTGCTTCGGCCGTAGTAGGGAATTCGTTAAGTGGCAACCCTGATGCTCAAGGTCACTCGTAGCATCGCAACCCACGCCAGTGTCATTGTCTCAGTCTGTTTCACCTATTTCTATTGTCTGCCCGCAAGTGAATGTTAGTTTAAGTTTAGTGAATAATGGCTTCGTGTAGTAAGAAACGGAAGATTACCGATGAGTGCCGAGTGTTTCAAGAAAAGTGGATTGATCTATACTTTTCTGTAAATATAAAAAACAAACCAGTTTGTTTGGTTTGTAATGAGTCTGTCTCCGTAATGAAAGAGTACAATTTAAAGCGGCATTATGACACAAAGCACGCTTCCAAGATGGACGCAGTACAAGGTCAGTTTAGATTGGATAAGGTGCGAGATTTAAGGAAAAAACTTGAGAATCAACAATTTACGTTTACTCGGCAAAACGCCGAAAGTGAATCAAGTGTTAAAGTTAGCTATATCATTTCTGAACAAATTGCTAAGCAATCAAAGCCATTCACAGATGGTGAGTTTGTAAAGCAGTGTTGGAATTGGCAGCTGAAATCCTATGCCCAACACAAAAACATTTGTTTTCAAAGGTTAGTTTATCTGGGGTCACAGTTGCCAGAAGAATTGAGGAGCTATCTCAGGATATTGAAATCTCACTTAAAGACCGTGCTTCAAAGTTTGTTTTTTATTCAGTAGCACTTGATGAAAGCACTGATGTTACAGATACAGCTCAGTTAGCCATTTTTATTAGAGGAATCGATCAAAATTTCTCTATTACCGAGGAAATGGCAGCACTATTTCCAATGAAGGGCACTACTAAAGGCACTGATATTTACAAGGCTTTGACTTCAACTTTAAACCGGTTTGGCCTAAATCTGGATAACTTGAGCGGTGTTGTAACTGATGGGGCCCCAGCAATGACGGGAAAAAATGAAGGTGTTGTAGCTCTGATTAGAAAAGATGCAAGTGAAAATGAAAAGTTCATACAATATCATTGCATTATCCATCAAGAAAATTTGTGTGCAAAAAGTGTTTGTTTCAAAGATGTCATTAAAGATGTGACTAAAATCGTGAATTTTATCAGATCACAAGGACTGAACCACAGGTAATTCCAAACCTTCCTTAGTGAGATGAATGCAGAGTATGGTGATGTAATTTATTACACAGAGATTCGTTGGCTCAGTCGAGGAAAGTTTTTAAAAAGGGTTTTTGATTTGAAAGAAGAAATCTGCATGTTCATGGAGAGTAAAGGGAAGGCAGTTCACTACTTCAAAGATCCCAGTTGGATGGCTGATTTTGGGTACCTAACTGATATTTCAATACATCTCAATGACTTGAATATTAGGCTACAAGGGAAGAATGCTATGATACACAATCTCTTTGATCAAGTTGAGGCGTTTGAGAGGAAACTTAGTTTGTGGAAGAATCAAGTACAACAAGGCGACTTCACACATTTTCCAACACTGTCACAATGTGAAGTTCAAAACAAAGAAAAGTACAGCGAAGCACTCTCCATGTTACAGCAAGATTTTAGCAACAGGTTTTTAGACTTCAAGCAAAATAAAACTATGATGAAGCTTTTTTGTGCTCCTTTCAGTGTTAATGTGGAAGACTATTCCGGAAATATACAAATGGAACTTATTGACTTTCAGTGCAATAGCGATTTACAGGAGAAATTTAAAAACTTTGGACTTCTGGAGTTTTACTCATTGTATGTTGAAGGTGATCGATTTCCAGCAATCAGATCTCATGCTCTGGCCACAGCATCTCTTTTTGGCAGCACTTACATCTGTGAGCAGCTATTTTCAAGAATGAAGAACGTGAAATCGAAACTGAGAAACCGTATCTCTGACACTCATTTAGAGAACTCTCTTCGAATTGCCACATCTGACATAAAAGCTAATGTTGACAGATTAGTAAAAGATAAACAATGTCAAATTTCTCACTAAACTACAAAAGTCACAAATTTGATGTTTTCAGTTTAATTTTGAGTTTTATAACATGTTTAAATATATGTCAAGTAGACCTATATTGTTTTCAATATTGATGTTTAATACAGTTATCAACAAATATAAAATGTTATAACAAATTCATGTAAATTATTTTAACCTGAGACAAAATTCACACACATACATATATATATATGTATATATGTATATGTATATACACGCTTAATCAATGCGGCCCTCCAAGTCCTCCATGACAATAATTTGGCCCTTAATTAATAAAAGGTTGAAGACCACTGCTCTAAACCCTTTGATCCCGGTTGATTGGTTTGCAATACTTAACAAAACATCAATGTGACGATACATGGGGGTTGTCTCCTTTTTTTGTTTTTCTCGTACTTAGCTAATTAAATGGCAAATGGAATTTCCAGAATAATTTGATATATGCAAAAAATGTTAATAAGATCGTTATTATTAGATTGGCCTACCTTTTATATAATTTATGGAGTAGAAATATAATGCTTTATTCAATAATGACATAGTGAAATGGGAAATGAAGATAAATTGTCTACTTAGCAGATGTGACAAATACAATATATTTCCAGAATTGTGAATTCTTTTTTCATTCTATCTCACCCGTCTGAGGGTCGTATATGTGGCCCACGCCGTCTAGCCTTACAGGACCGCGACCTTTGCGTAGATGATATTCTTAAAGGCACTGGAAATTGATGTCTAAGTTGAACAAGGCTGGCATGAAACTCTGTAATGTTTATCGAAAGGATGTAAAATGTTCAAAGTAATTACAAAAAGCATGTGAGCCCTCATTTATACAGCCAGAATGAATGAAAATGTATTAACTACAATTTGGGTTTCCACCCGATGGTAGTCACATAGGCATAGGCTTATAAGTATCTGCTAAATAATTATTATTAGTATTAGTATTAGCCCATAAAGTCCCCGTGGGGCACGTGCCTCTCTCCTGAGAGAGGTGGCTTGATTGTACCCATCCCGGTAGGGATCTTCCTAATATTGCTTCTGGATCAGTATTTGGTCTATCTCTTGTGCTTCTAAACACTTTTCACTGCTCACTAACTTGGAAGACAACTAAAAAAGACAGAAAATCAATTCAAACGTGCCAAATGGAAAGAAAAATCCTAGGAATAACGTGGACAGATAGAATCAGAAATGACATAGTAAGAAGAAGAACACAAATAACAGACGCAGGAAATGCCAGCAGTTACCAAAAGTGGAGATGGGCCGGACACATCATGAGACAAAACCCAAATCGATGGACCCACAGAGTAACGACATGGGATCCAAGGACGGGAAGGCGAAAAGTAGGACGACAGAAGACACGATGGGTAGATGAACTAAGGGCAACTTTCGGCTACAACTGGACACCTACAGCTAAGGACAGAGGAAAATGGCAACTCCTAATCAAGACGGCAATCCAGAGAAACAACACAAGATGACGACAACACAACTAGAACGGAAAAAGGACCCAGTGCACGATTGAAAATGAAATATTAAAGACGCTGCTAAATAATACAATTACTTAAATCTAATACTAAGTTACCTCAATAGGCCTACTAGATAAATCCAAATATTTATACAATTACAGGAATGTACTTATACAACATACTTCCAACCTGTCTCTGTCACTACACGTCACTTTACTATAACTGTCATTCAGTTGACTTCATTTAAATAATACTGGTGAGAGATATTTTAATATATTTTTAAACGACTTATTACTTCTTGAAAAAGCCTTTAGTATGTTGATTCTTGATAGTTCGGTTTATAAAAGAAAATCTTCTTACGTCTGTTCTCTGTTTTCCTAATTTATTACACTACAAACTGGAAAGTCGCAAAACGATACCCGATGAGATTGCTGGGATAGGCCTATTCAGTTCCTTCGGAACCAATGCGCCAAGGCCGGACTTCTCATAAACTCAAGCAAGACAAGAATCATAACAAACAACATAGAAACACCAATTAGAATAGGACAAGAACAGATCAGCTATGAAGAAGACTGCATTTACCTAGAACAAGTAATATCGTTCAGAAACAGCAGCAGCAAAGAAGTCAAAAGAAGAAAAACAATAGTCTGGAGGAAATTCTGGAGCCTAAGCTTCATCTTACTAGATAAGTCACAAAAACTCAAAATCAAAAATAAATTACTGAACAAGTGCATACTTCCAGCCCTACTATATGGAGCCCAAACATGGAACCTTACCCAACAGCAGAAAAATACACTGCAAGTCCCGCAGCGGCAAATCGAAAGGAAAATTCTACTAATATCATTAAAGGACCATATAAGGAACACAGACATCAGAGGGAAAACGCAAGTGAAAGACGCCTCCCACACAGCACAAATATTAAAATGGAGATGGGCAGGACACGTAGAAGAACTTGACCAAAACCGATGGGCACACACAACGACTCTATGGGACCCAAGAAACGGAACACGAGGACAAGGGAGACCAGCAACGAGATGGGCAGACGATATGAGACGCCATGCCGGAAATCTGTGGACAAGAACAGCAAATGACAGGAAGGCCTGAAGAAGCACGAGAAAAACATTCTAAGTGAAAGTGTTAAGGGTGTGAGAGTGAAAAAGTGCGAATAAATACCAAACGGACAAACAAGCTATCAAAAGAAAGACAAAGGTCCCGCATATCTGGCTCAGATGCGGGATCTTTTCTCCTAGAGCTATCCTCCGTAAGGAATTCAAAGGCTGATTAATTTTATTTTATTTATATTCCTTCTGGTGGCACTATGACTATGGGTCGACTCAGCCTCTAACAGAAGTGAGTAGGCCTACCTGCCAGGGAAAGCCTGGGCTAAAGGTGGCCGGTGAATAGAGCTGAACAACCTTGCCATACTCACGTGCTAAATGTATAAATGTCTGGAGTCCCCAATCTCCCGGAACCCTAAGGGCCTCCATTTCGTGTAGGCCTACTTTATTTTATTTTATCTAGGAAACTATTGAAATATTATCTATTAAAAAACACGTCAAATAGAGGATGTTTATATACATGCAATCGGATCGGCAGTTATCATATACAGATTAATTTCGTGACTCCAGTGTGAATTAAATTGAATTCTAAAAGTAAATTTTGTCTTCCGAGGAGTCTCATATACTCGCAAGAGAAAAATAAACAGAGTTCTTGAAGAACCTTAGAAGAAGATTGGAATTGGTTTCAGATGGGGGAGGATTTGTATTGAAATCTACAGTTTACTTTTATTTGTTGGCGTGACGGAGATATTCAACACGAGAATATAAAGTCGGGAAAACTCAGTTTTTTAGTGGTAGGCTATATCTATAGGAATGTTATAATCATCAATTCAGTTTGTTCTGATTGTTTTACTACTCGTACTGCTAATATTAATTACTTTAAGAGGAAAAAATAGGCCTAAACTCGTTTCCATTTCCACCGTTTCCAATTTTCCCGTCTCTACAATAGGCCTATTATACGAGGGCTGTCCAGAAAGTAACAGACGTTTTGAAATAAAAATTAACAAAGTAAAAAAAACATTTAGGCTATTTTTCTACATAATCGCCATTCAAATTAAGGCGTTTGTCATACCGTGGTACAAGCTTTTCGATACCCTCTCTGTAGAAATCCGCCGCTTGCGAGTACAATTTCCTGAACTAAACTACGTGAAATCTGGGGGAAATGTTCAGAGAGTTCCGTAATCGTGAAACGACGATTTTCACGGATTTTGTCGTTAATTTTCGCCACCAGTTCATCAGTCACAACACTAACGGCTTTCACTCATTATTCCTTTGCCGTACACGACACAAATCTGGCGATAAATTTTAATTGGTTTGTGATTTTTCGCCAACAAAAACTTTATCACAGACCGCACTTCACAACTGGCGGGATTTTCAATTGCAGCGCTCATTTTAACACTCCACTGAAAACAAAGTACGAAAGGCACGATGCTCACGCTAACACAGCTGGATGCGTACTGAGTGTAGGAACGCTCTGACGCTAGAATGACGGTGCTAGTCCTCCCACTGCTGGGCAAGGCTAAAAGTCTTACTTTCTGGACAGCCCTCTTATTAATCATGTGAAATAAATTACTAAAGCATTCATTCGTGCTACACATTTATTGTACAAAAACAAATTTATTAACAATAGTAGAAGTTAAAGACTTATTCTTAGGAGTGATAAGCTCAGTTCAGTAATAATCATAATATATATTTATGTATTATATATATATATATATAGTGATTCCTGTGATTCATTCTGTTGCTCTTTCATGCAAAAACTACGAGTACAAAACTAACTGACCTGAAATTTCGCATAAACTTTATTATTAACATTATTATTATTGCTGTATTTACTCATTAAGATTATTTAACGACGGTTGTGTACTCTGTAACAGTCGTCCAGTGTGGTGGAAATTTGACCAGCAGATTTCTTTTAGATGCCTGTACATACTTACAGATATCCGACTGTCGTGCATACATGTGCACATGCCATTAATCTGCGCTAGCATCGAACTCAGGAATTTGGGAACAGGAATACAACCAGGCCCGCTGTTATTGTTCATCATATAATTTATTACTTAGGAACTTGTTCTGTTTATATGTTTAATCTGACATCACTCCATTTCGTTTGTTTTCTCCTTTTTTCTTTAACCATTTTTCATTTATTACTTTCCTTCTAGTTGGGTGTATGTAATCTGCGCCGCGGTTAACAGCGAATTTGAAATAGAATAAAACTGAGTTATGTAAACTGTGGCACACAGATATGTAAACTGCGCCACGGAGATATATAGGTTGCGGCAGTAGTTAAGGCAAACAAAAGTTAGACCTAATATGGAATGTTCGTTTCTATTCAATAACAATTTTTTGCACCTGAGGTGATGGGAGCGTACTTGTCTCTAGGTTGGTACCGTTCTATGTATGTTGGTAACGAGTGCTTTATCTGCTCTATCTTTAGGTTGGTAACAACTTTTCTCTAGCGAAGCTAATCAAAACAAAATCTCACTAACGAGTCATTCACTTGTGTTTTACAGTCTCAGAGTCATTGGTCGCAATTTTTTAGCCAGTCCTAAGTCTGGAGAAGTGGGAAGGAAAATGTTAGTGCGTTAGTATGACGGTGACGCCATTTAAATGTCGGTGGCGCAGTTTACATATGTCGGTGGCGCAGTTTACATATGTCGGTGGCGCAGTTTACATATGTCGGTGGCGCAGTTTACATATGTCGGTGACTCAGTCTACATCGTGTAGGTTGGGGGAAAAGGTAGTAGTGGCGCAGATTACCTTTTCCCTTTTAGTTTTGTGTATTCCCTATTCTGCCATCTACATATTTCGAAGCCTATGCCATGATTTTAAGATTCTTTTCCTTTTATTCAACTTACAGTTTAACTGGACACAAATCTGTAATTGAACTTTATGAACATACACAGTAGACAGTACACAGTACAGAACAAACAATTTGTGTATAGAGAAATCGTACAGTAATTTTGTACTTCACGCGGAAAAACGCCAAATACAGCGCGGCTCAAATATGCCATCATATTTCTACCGCGGCCTTCTTCGGGAATTGGGAGAGCGCAATTCTTAGCTGCCTCCGCTACTTCATCTCCCGCTGAAGGTCCAAGTAAAAGGATAACTTACCCAAGAAAGAACTCCAGTATTTACCTCACCTATCTTAAAGTAAATGTTGCAAGTGCTCTCCTTCTGGTCTGCACATACCTGATCACCACTGTATTCAATTTTAAATCACTCTTTGCAAGTAGGCCTATACTTCGGATATTTCGCGGATTTTTCTAGTTAATTAAGTCTTTAATAAATTCCTCCGGAATATGAAAATTATTACGCCACAGTATTTCACTGTGCAACGCTGTGTGACTGATCCCTTACCTAATTCTATCTGCATTATTACGAAGGAGAATCAAATGAAAACAGCAATTATTTTTTTCTACTCTTTTACTTCAGGAAGAATGTTTGCTTGTAAATTATTTTCTACATAGTCCCCTCCTAGTTCAATGCACTTACGCCATTGGATAGGAAGAGCTTCGATACCGCACGAGAAAAAATATTTTGATTGACGCTGCAGCCACACCTGCACCATCGATTGGACCTATTTATCACATTTGAACTTCTGCTTTTTAAGGAGATCCTTTAACGGACCAAAGATTTGGAAATCTGATGGTGACAAAGCGAAGAGGATTGCTGAGAACAGGTGTTTTGCTTCAACATGATAATGCCCATTCTCATGCTGCTCGTAGAACCATGAAAACCATCGACGACATATGCTTCAAGAGCCTCCCACATCTGCTAGGTTTGGCACCATCAGATTTCCACATCTTTAGTCCACTAAAGGAGCTCCTTGGATGGCAGAAGTTCAAGTCTAATGAAGATATCCAATAGGCAGTGCTTGAGTGCCTACAGTGTCAACCAGAATCATTTTTCTTATGCGGTATTGAAGCACTTCCTATCTGATGACATAAGTGCATTGAACTGGGAGAGGACTATGCAGAAAAGTAATGTAAAAGCAAAAATTCTTCCTATAGTAAAATAGTGGGAAAAAATTAAATGCGGTTTTCATTTGATTCTCCCTCGTACAATAAGCTTTACGTAACAGTATGCCAATTTTTCCCGAATGAGAAATAATAATAGAAAGTTGGAAACTAAAGAATTGACTGATACTATAGAAGGAGAGAAGTTAGGGGTTACTCTACTATATTAAAAGCGTAGTGTACGTTGCTTCGGAGAAGATGTTGGAATCGCAGCTGACTGAATTGATCGCTGCCTATAGCTAATATTTGATCAGTGAAGTAATTTTTACGAATCCAAATAATTCTCATGTAGGTTGTATTGCAACCCTCCTTCCCCTCACCCCGACTTGACTTCCAGAAATGCAATATCGTTTCTTAACTTGAACTCTTTCTCTTTCATGTAATTTCTTTCCCTCCAATATGAGTTTCTCTGTCACGACTTGGTGGTTGAGATGTTAAAGTACATTCTATATTAAACAGAGGAATTCATTCTACATTAAACTCGCGAAATAACTCAGACTATATCACTCGCTATCAATAAAATACTCAATGCCAAAACTTAAGTCGATTTAGGCTCTCTGAAAGCCTACGTTAGGCTCTCAGGCTGCAGACAAAGGATATATGCCATTCAGGTATGATGGTTAGCTGAGACTATATAAGATAACTCAATAAGAAGCAATGTCTCCGCGTTCGTAATATTCGCATTTGGATGAAAATATTTTAATAAATCGTAAGCAGAAATCATTACAATATGCCCATTATCTACCGATATTCGCTTGAATGCTTGAATAAAATTTACGGACAAAGGTGAAGATCATTTTAAAAATCTAGTTAATATTTATAAATATGGTAAAATGAATAATTACCAATATACAGTCAACCCTCGATATAGTGCCACCATCCGTTTTCTAATATTTAATGGCACAAAGCGAGAGTGGCACTAAAACGAAATTTAGTGTTTAGTGTTTAGTGCTGTATTAATTTACTGTACTGTATTATGAAACAAAGTTAAATAAAAGTTCAATAGAGAACTTTAGCACAAAATAAAATACTGTACATTAACTCAATTTATTACAGTAGATGTCCAGTGCTACAGTACACAAAGGGTTGAAAATCATGTTGGGTCCATGTAAGTAATTAACTGTGACTGAGTAACTGTAGTGTGGTGTTTAACAGCTGAATGAATACTGGATTAAAAGACGTGAAAGTTTGGAATGTCTCATTCTATAAAGGGTTCTTTCTACCTGTTTCACCCTTACGCAGACTGTCTAGCTTCCTGATTCCACATCACTACATTTACAGTTAAAACAACAATATGTAAAATTGTCATAGAAATCTACAAAATTGCCATGACATTTATGTAAAGTCGTCAGTTTTTAAGGAAAACACTTAAAACAATTTACTTATAAGTGTCACTTGTAAAATTGTAACTTTTATGAAATAGGGTCCAGGCCATTATTCTGGCTAGGAGGGTCAGAAGGGAAAGTTTTTTGAGGATGATGTGAGAAATCTTTAAAGATAGTGGCCTTAGATATGATCCAATAGTCACAGTTTTCTCTATATTGATAACAAGTAGTGGAAATAAATGGTAGCTGTTCACAGATATTAGATATAAAATATGGTGTACCGCAAGGATCGGTATTAGGGCCCATTTTATTTTTTATTTTAATTAATGATTTGAGTATTAACATGTCATGTTTTACTACAACTTATGCAGATGATACCTCTTTAGTAAACCATCATAAGAATTTAGATGAGTTGAAAATATTGTCTGAAAGCAGCTTATCAGAAGCCGTTGCTTGGTTTGAAACAAATGGCCTATACTTGAATGTTGATAAGACTCAAAGTTTACGTGTGTCTCTAAGAAACGGTAGTTCCACAGAGGACAATGATGTAGTCAAATTATTAGGAATTAGTATAGATGCTAATCTTACATGGAAAAACCATATAGACAATGTTTGCAAAAGACTTTCTAGAGTAATTTATCTATTAGTCAATTTAAAAAGACAGGTTTCATTGAAATATCTTAAAATGGCCTATTTTTCCTTTTTTGAAAGCGTCATGAGGTATGGGTTGATTGTCTGGGGCAATGGCGATGGCCTACATAAAATATTAATTATTCAGAAGAAAGCCCTCAGGATCCTCACCAATTCGAAGCCTTTGGACCATTGTACACCACTATTTATTCAAACAGGAATTTTATCCATCATTAATTTGTACATATATGATGTTTTAATCTATGTTAAAAAAATCTACATTTGTATAAATCAAGAAACAACATACACGGTCATCAAACAAGGTGCAGTAATAATTTAGACTTACCAAGATGTAGATTGTCTACAACTATGAGGTACCACCATTATCTAGGATTAAGACTGTATAATAGATTACCTTTAGCCTGGCATCATTTGCATTTTAATATATAAGCAAATAATGTACATGAATGGCTCTCAAGGAATCCTTTTTATAAGATAGACGAATATTTCACAAGAAATATTGTACAATAGGATTAATTTTTATGTTTTTATGTTTTAATGCTTTATATAGTAGTTCTCTGTTTAATGTTTAGGACGATGTCTATTGCTGGTTTCTAACTGGCTGAACGAAAAATTATTTATTATTATTATTATTATTATTATTATTGGCAACATGAACCAAACTTGTAGATTTTGTAGAGCACGCAAGTGGATGGGTGAATTTGTGGGGATCTATCTCCCTGAAGATAGAGGAAGTGTGTTACGCTGAAACGTCGGAGCTCTTCCAATCATTCACCTGGGTAGAAACCCCTTAAGAGTTTGTTGACCCAAGAAACACCCCAAACTAAAGAATTTCTTAAAAACGTCCAAAAATATAAAGTGCTTCGAAATTACATTTTCGGCGCGTCTGGCAAAGCGATTTCTCATGAGATGACTTTCCAATAACATTCACTGTCCAGGCACAGGTTTATCACCGCTTCGGTTCCCTGCTCCCTCCTGCTACCAACCTCATAGTTTCCTTAGATTTATTTCATTGGTGTACACCAGGGCTCGGCCTAGGGTCACAAAGTTACGAGAGTTAGGTTTGGAATGCACAGAGCATAAACGACGTCATGACTCGTGGGGTGACAGCGTCTAACAAAGTTGGCTTGCTGTTTGGCTTCGGCTCATACATACTACACTTTCGATCCTGTAAGCAAAGAATTCATTGTATCATGTTGCTTCTATTTAATTAATTATTTCACGATTCATATTAGTGTTAATTATACTTTTTTGGAATTCACAGTACCGGTACTGAGGAACATGCCGAAACAATTGAGAACACGAAGTGTTTTCTTCAGAAGGAGCTGAGAGAGATTCGGAATGGATTATTTGGAAGTGAAAGGAAACAACACTGAATTTTGCAAATTTCACACAGAATATATACGGACAGGTAGAAATCGATTGTTTGAAAAACACATTCAAGACAGGCTTTCAATATCAAAATCAGACATTGAAGGTCAAACCGAACGTTATCGATATTTACGTATAATGTTGGTACATACCAACATCACACTCAACAAGATCGAAAATAAATACTGTAAAGAGACGAATAGTTAGTGTTGACTTACAAATACAATATCAGTCATGCTGAATGTAACAATCATTTTCCGTTGTTTCCTGGAGATGTGAACCCGAGGAGATTGTCTTGCCTTGATGTTCGAAACTGCTTGTTTGATGGCAGAGTTTCTATGAGGCGCGTCCATAAAGTAAGTTTCCCTACGACCGTTTACAGAAACAAAATACAATTTGATGGAAATATATATTGCAACATATCGCACCCCTGGTGGAAGACTGCCACAAGTCAAAAATAACATTTGTTCAGGAGGAGCATTTAAAGATTTTGATGCAATATGAAAAACAGTAAATATTACTTTAACACAAAATTGCTGCCACTTCCGGACAAGAACACTGCATAATCTCGTGTTTACGGGCTTGCGTATGATAAAAAAACTGAGATATGGCAGTTTTCTGCTATTTGAAACATCAGATGCTAGTGAGAAGAAAAATCAATTATATGCTGTAGAATCCTTATCTTTACGATTTGGGTTGTGCCACTTTTCCAGGACATGGATATGATGACAAGCACTTATAAGTACTAGTTATCTCAAAATTCAATTTTTTTGACTTATGGCAGTCTTCCACCAGGGGTGCGATATACAGCAAGTATTCAGCAATTTTTAGCACATTCGCCACCGGAATTGAGACAGTTGTCTTACCGTGGGACCAACTTTTGTATCCCTGTGTCATAGAAGTCTGCCTCTTCCGATTTGAACCACAGTGTGACAACCATTTCCTCTTCTCTGTCATTCCCTGTCATTTATTGAGGTCTAGGAAAAGATGGATGTCACTGGGAGCAAGGTCCGGGCTGTAGGGTGGATGTTTAAACTCTTCCCAGCCAAACTTCTGCAGGAGACTTGGTGGGAGGTGTTTAAAAATCCACTCTACAGCCCGAACCTCGTTCCCAGTGATTTTCATCTTTTCCCACACCTCAAAAAATGACAGAGAATGAATGAGGCAGAAAGAGTTGTCAAAAAGTGGTTCAGATCACAGGCTGCAGACTTCTACGACACAAGCATTAAAAAGTTGGTATGGCAAATGTCCCAATTCCGGTGGCGGATATGTTGAAAAATAGCCGAAAACTTGCTGTATCTGTTGCAATAAATATTATCATGAAATTGTGTTTTGTTTCTGTAAACGGTCCCAGGGAAACTTACTTGCTGGACGCGCCTCGTATTACTACTACTACTACTACTACTACTACTGGAATAATAACGATAATAATAATAATAGTAATAATAATAATAATAATAATAATAATAATAATAATAATAATAATAATAATAAAGAGGCAGTACTTGCAACGAGAACAAATGAATACAGGCTGCTCGTGTATTTAATAACACAGATTTTGTTTTGGTAACTTATGATCAACGCTCTCATGAACTTCCTTACGTGGAAATTAACACCGGGCAGGGGGTAGGCACGATCTTGTATGTATATAATTGATACCCTCCCTCCTCACGCACCAGACAGGCGGCGCCACCGTCTCCCTGACGTCACAATAAACGTCACGTGGTTACTTTCATTTACAGGATCTGTCTAATTTTTATGAAATCACGCTTTTACTAGGAAGTGTACTAATGATATCGTTGATAAACATAGGCGCCGACTTTGAGGGGTAAGGCACTTTCTGCCCCCACGCCAAAATTTAAGTTTTCATCGTATAACTATTTAAATTCCAATTCTTGCGCCTTCGCAAAAATATTTTTAAGTCGGCGCCTCTATAATAATACTCTTGTTTACTGCAGTGTCTCACCAGGGTTCACTATGACAGTGCCCATAAGAAAATGTTTCCTGATATCGTGCAGGTGTAATGCGAGTGCAATTATGTACTCGTGAATAATAATAATAATAATAATAATAATAATAATAATAATAATAATAATAATAATAATAATAAAAATAATAATAATAGTAGTAGTAATAGTATTCGTAATGACCGCCGGCGTGGTACAGTCGGTCAAATAAAAAACGTCGGGCGGTATTTGATTAAGTATCACGAACGAGCATATGCGCATGTACAGGAAGACTTAAGGTTAGGTTCACACACGCCTCTTGTCTATCCATGTATTTTCTTGATTATTTAGTCAGTTTTGTTCCAAAACAAACATGTATAGAAGGCTGTGGCTATATGCCTCAAATCCGCCATATTCTTGGTTGCAAATTTTATAATATTAATAATTAATAGATTCGCGAGGAATATGTTTATTCAAGGAGCATTTTTTTAAAGATTTTATTTTATAATACCGGTACTTCTAGTGCAAAATCAATAACTTACGCTCAACTTCTGCAACCAATCTTAGCATCGAAATACGCGTCCGGCCAGATCAACGTTTGCTATGAAAACTTCCGGTCGCATTATAGTCAAATTCCCTCCTCTGAGCTGCTCTTTCATAAATATGGAACCTTCTCGCTGCTTCAGAGACCGAAAAATGCAGGTCAATTACAGCCCTAACTACACTTCTCTCACGTTAGCATTTGTATGTGGCGATGACACAAAGCAAAATGAATTATGACAATGCATTAAGTTGAATATCGTGTGTTGCGCTTTCCGCGATTTTCATTTTTTCCCTCCTTGTTCATATTTTCCCTCCTGCCGCATGGCCTCATATGTTCCGAAAATGACCTGTATTTTGTGTTTTTTATAGGAAACTTGTGAACTAATGCGTCAAAACTTTAATTTTAACAGCATACGAGTCCCGACGTTTTTTATTTGACCGACTGTACTGTGGTTAGCGTCGCTGACTGCAGATCGGTCGGCCCGGGTCCGATCCCCGGCACATCCTCGGATTTTTCTGAGGTAGGGAGGTTTGGTAGGGGTCCACTCAGCCTCGTGATTCAAATTGAGGAGCTACTTGATAGAGAAGTAGCGGCTCCGGTCATGGAAACCACCATTAACGGCCATAGGTGTCGGCATGCTGACCACATGCCCCCAATCCTGCCGTTTGCCTATGGTAGATGACGCAGCGGTCGGGTGGTAGGCCTTGTCCCTTTTGGGATGTTAGTGCCACGGAGTTAGTTAGTTAGTATTAGTAATAATAATAATATCAATAAGGCTTCATTTTGCCTATCAGAGATAAGGTCATCATGAGGCCTTCTCGTCACTCATCCAAATTAAGGGCAAAAGAGTATATGATTACTTGATTAGTATCGTCACGGTGACTCATGCTTAGCGCGTGGGCCTGGCATGCAAGCGGTCCGGCGGACGTGTCATTCGTGGTGGACGAAGCCATGACTTTGAGGGTTTTTCTCGGGGATCCTCCCGTTTCCCCTTCTCATTCCACCAACACATTCCATTTCATCTTCAACTTCCCCTCATTATCATTCCGTTACCTTTCCCGGCTTTCGGGTCATCTCCCGCTGCAGCGGACCTCTCCCGTCCTGCCACGTGGCTTATGGTCATGTGGTTGTAGGTGGTGTGCTGCACAACTGGGGGCTTTCTGGTGAGCCGCGACCCTACGGGCTCTCTTCGTAAGGAACCGGGGGCGTGACGCATGTCCGAGGGACCCTGGGGGTGTGATGCACGTGGTATGGCTTCTGGTTCTAGCTGGATGTTGGGAAGTTCCGTGGGGCCTCGCGGTGGAATCTGCTTTCGGGAGCCTTTGGGCATGTTAAGCTTCCCATTCACGAGGGGTTTGCACCAAGGGCCCCCAGATGTGGCCTACGTGCTTAGGGTCGTTCCCAACCCTCCTCTGCCTCTACGCGGGGAGAAAATAGATAGATAGTATATGATAGTAGGCTACATCACCTTACATACAATAAACACAATAATAATGAAAAGTAATGTTAATAAAATAAGATTACATTACCGGTAATTACCTATTAAAATGCGACACACAAATACATGTTTAGTCATATTCATTCACCTGGGAGGAAATACACAACAGAAAGAAGATAATTAAAATATATTAATTTTTTTAATGTCTTTGCTTATAATGTCGGACAAGTAGAATTTCGTTAACTCGAAAATTCCTTGATCACCGTGTAACCAGTTTGCACACAATCGTACCATGTGTACAATGTCGCCTATGTCCCAAACATGACTATGTGTAGACTGAACTCAGCAGATGGCAGAGCAATCTGCGGATTATAAAGAAAACGTCGGTGTGTTATTTAGATTCAGATAATACGATGGTAAATACAGAATGACGAATAAAGTTAGTGTGTGTAGGAATTTCCTTAGGAAATTATTACAAAGAAAGGTATTGGACATTGTATTGAAGTTTTGCGAAAGGTGTGGAATTGTAACAAAGATGCTGCAGATCCTAGGTCAGTGACATGAATTGCCAGTGATAGGGTAGATTAGGTGGGGACAGTTGTATTAGTTTAGCAGCATAGTGGATAGCGCCTTTCATTACGTGCCACATTGAATCTCTTCCTGCGTTAGGAAATTTTATTACTGCGATAATCGTTCCTCTTTCGTTTTCTGCGGCTCGGGACGGCGTGGTCAATAGTGGCGGAACCCTGGCTTGAGCGTTGTTGAGCTATTACAATCATTTTCACATTAAAACATTATCCCAATGAGCACATTGGTCGAGATCACCGGATGTTCATAACAATTATTATATATGAATATAAAAATAATTTAGGAAAGAAAATTAAAAGGAAAGAATTGGAGATATTGAATTACACCATCTGCTGAAAATGTTGATATGAAACCAAACTGTTTAGTGTATCACTTAGCTATATTACTTAATTGATCTATTTTTTTACATTTTCTAACATTTTTAGCAATGTTAAGCAGTAGTGATATAAGCTTGTAGTTACTTGATTTACATTCATTACCGGACTTAATTCGTTTGAGTTTTTCAATTGGCCTAATCCTTCTGGTGGCACTCTTGTTACACTCTAATCTAATTCAATCGGTCAACTGAGCAAAGAAAAACTTCTCAAAAGGAAGCTAATTAATTAATTTAATATAGTCTATTCGATTAAAAGTTATTTACGATGATAATGTTAACTTATAGAATACAAATTCCTCTGACACTGGCCTTTGGCTATCCATGCCAGTGCTCTACCAATTGAGCTAAGCCAGAGTTCACTTCACAGCACCAGCTGGAACCTCTCTCCTATGACTGATTGCCCTTAATGGTCTACCTCACTGACAGACAATTTATGTCATATGCAGTACTGCAAGGCACACTAATTAGTGATTTTTCTGACCGGGCTTCCATGTCATTGTACAGTAACGTTCAAGATAGATAGATGGCCCTGGGGTCGACTCAGCCTCTAACAGAAATGAGTAC
This sequence comes from Ectobius pallidus, assembly GCA_964059195.1. NCBI lineage: Eukaryota > Metazoa > Arthropoda > Insecta > Blattodea > Ectobiidae > Ectobius > Ectobius pallidus. The sequence continues at coordinate 14,561,045 of CAXKWD010000007.1, forward strand.
CAGGAGCAATTCTGGGTGTAAAGGCGGCCGGTGCGTAAGGCTGACAACCTTACCACCATCATGTGCCGATGTCTAAAAATCTGGGAGCCTCAACCTCCTGGAACCCTCTGGGCCTCCATGGCCTGTAATAGGGAACACTTTACTTTACTTTTTACCGGACTTAATAAAATGCCTAATACAAAGAAACATAGCACATGCCTATTAAATATTTCAATTTGTGTTGATGAACTATAGAATTGGTTTCTCATTTATTTGGCGATGACAAATGAACTGTGTAACCCGAATAATAAAGATCATAATAAGGAATCGTTATTTCCCCTAATGATCAAATGTAAACAAGGTTGAGAATATTTAGGTAAAAGTATTATAAGCTGGATTTAATATTACTTGAAGACTTACAGTGTTATTATTGTACAGAAAAAGAAGTCCGATAAAAATTATGAAGGTAATTGTTTTTATTCTTTTAGTGTAGACCTTCGTGTATAATAGATATATGCATATGCATTCATGAAACACAGATTATTGTCTCTGTTGGACATTACATGATAATATCATAGGAGAAAAATTCCTCTGACACTGGTATTTGAACCCAGGACCTTTGGTTATCCGTGCCACTGCTCTACCAATTGGGCTAAGCCATAGTTCACTTTACAGTCCCAGATGGAACATCTCTCCTACGACTGAACTCTGGCTTAGCTCAGTTGGTAGAGCAGTGGCACGGATAGCCAAAGGTCCTGGGTTCAAATCCCAGTGTGGGAGGAATTTCTCTACTATAATGTTATCATGTAATGTCCAACAGAGACAATAATATGTGGTTCATGAATGCATATGCATATATCTATCTATCTTGAACATTACTGTACAATGACATGGAAGCCCGGTCAGAAAAATCACTAATTAGTGTGCCTTGCAGTACTGCATATGCCATAAATTGTCTGTCAGTGAGGTAGACCATTAAGGGCAATCAGTCATAGGAGAGAGGTTCCAGCTGGTGCTGTGAAGTGAATTCTGGCTTAGCTCAATTGGTAGAGCACTGGCATGGATAGCCAAAGGCCAGTGTCAGAGGAATTTTTATTCTATAAGTTAACATTATCATCGTAAATAACTTTTAATCGAATAGACTATATTAAATAATTTAATTAGCTTCCTATTAAGAAGTTTTTCTTTGCTCAGTTGACCGATTGAATTAGATTAGAGTGTAACAAGACGGTCATAAAGAAATGTAGATTCATGTGCAGAGTGCGAGCATGGAATTTCAGCTTCCCACTGCAGTTTTATTGTTATCATGTAGGTATTAGTCCACTCCCCAACAGATTTGGAACGGATTGTACCTAAAATGTTGATTGTGTATGCATTTAATCGCATTAATCATTCGCTATTAACAGAAAAATAAAAATAAGGGGAGAAAGATCGCTTTACACGCAATTGGCAACGATGTCATGAATACTTTAAGCTTTATTTAGAACGCTTCCCAAATTGGAAGGTATGGACGGCATAAACAGCATGCATGGGTTTTTGAAATTCAGGTTAATGAAGTTAAATGCCTTCTTATTACAAGACATTTCCCTCCCTCTTTTGCTTCCTCTCGTGACAATATTCTGTATTTATCACGCATACAATTAGAATAACTTAGTGGAGGGAATTGATTTTCTGAAAAATGGACAAACCAAACCAGTAAAGACCTGGCGCTTTCAAATTCCTCTTTTATTCAATAAAAATTTATCCATTTATTCTTTATCTGATGGTCTACATGTAGACCAAATTGTACGTTATACGATTTCATGATACGCATGCTTAATGTATAGTTCAGTTATTCTTTGCAAACCCAGGCGGCTTCCTTTTGTTAGGAGGAAAAGTTTGCCGACAGCTCAACTCATGATCTTTATTTTTAACGCACCAATTAGCTAGTTATCTCAGCCACAAAATCTAAGAATGCCCTGTGACGGCTGTGACAGCTACTCGCCTACTCCGCGTGTAATGAAACGCGGGATTGCAAGATCTAGTTATACAGTAAACAATAACTCTTGCGAATTGATTAGAGCGGGGGAAGAACTGAGGCCAGTGATAACAATGAGAGAATATTGCAACGCTGCTTTTTGTTTTGGAAAGCGGAAACCAAGACCGGTCAGATCAATCAACATAAAGAAAAGCCGACTTGATGGTTTATTCCTTTGAGCCGCCTGGGAATGTAATGAAAAGCTCTACTAGCCTATATCCAGCGTTGTCTGGGGTTTTTTTTTTTTATTTTGCTTCTATTTCCAAGTAAAGCGCTTCTTAATTGTTTAATAATACCTATCGATTTTAAATTATTTGGTCCTCACATAAACAATAGAGGGCTGAATTAATGGAGAATATTTATCATGATAATAATAATAATAATGTTTTATTTTGCATTGCAGAGTTAAGGCCATAGAGCCTTATCTTCCACTCAACCAGGATAAATACAAAATGCATTAAAGGAATACCTACAAAAAACAAATACATAGAAATTTACATAATAATAATTCTGTGTGTATAATCATAATATAATAATATAATATACAGTATATATTCCTGAAAATCACCGAAAATCTATGATTAATCCAGTCAGAGGTTCTTAGGTTTTTCATCCCTTCGTCTTGTATGTCTGCTGAGGGTGGTGGAATGAGAAGAAACAGAGAACTCAATAATTTATTATCATTCATGTTCATACTCAAGCAAATCCTAGAACTTAAAATTATTATGCGATTAGACAAGATAAAGTTTTCTCCTCTTTGCTCTAATGCAACGGTTTAGGGCTGACATACAGAGAATTAATAAAAATCAGTATCATATTTACGCTTTACCCAAAACTCACAACAGTATGCACAAATGAATTCGATCTTTCCAGTTTCCTTACCCCATTCACGTTCTTAGGCGTTTTCGTCGGAGGAAAAGAGGAAAAATCAGTGTCATTTCATACTATTTAAGATCATGGAACCGCTGCATGTAGAACGTATTGTGATTAAAATGAATTCCAATTTTTCACCTCTTATTTTAAAAGTTAAGGATTCTTTACTTTTTGACCCCACCTGCTTAGAGGAATAATAGGCCTATGTGGGGTAGAAAAAACTTATACCATAATTATACTGCTTACAGTGAAACTTAAATTCGCGCAATGTAAGATTTAACAGCGATTAGTAGACACTCATTGTGCAGACCTTTATTATAACAGGTCACTCAGGTCACTTTTAGTGTTAGGTCTATTTCTTGCATATACATGTATGTACGTATGTATTTGTCCCCTTACGGGGAAAGGCGGGTTGGGACGACCCTAAGCACTTCAGCCTTGCGGCCCATTGTGCCAACCTCCGGAGTGTAATGATTTGCAAACCCAACGATCCCTCGACAACAGACCCCACCGCGAGCCCCCACGGAACTCCCATACATCTTACAGATACATCTACCATGCCATTTGTGCCGCTGCCTCGGTACCTCGGCCCCCAGGTTGGCAACACACCAGCCAGTAACTTCAGGACCACAACACAAGCCACGGGGAGGACGAGAGAGGATCACAGCAGGTGCTGGGGCGAGGGTATACCGGAAACCGGGAAAGGAAACGGGATGATTACGAGGGGGAGTTTGAAGATGAAATGGAGAGTGTTGGTGGAATGAGAGGGGGAAACGGGAGAATCCCCGAGAAAAATCCCCCAAAGGTCACGGCTTCGTCCACCACAAATGACACGCCAGGCCCGGGGATTGAACCCGGGACCGCTATCATGCCATGCCCACGCGCTAAGCCTGAGCCACCGTGACGGCCTCATATATATATATATATATATATATATAGTAATCTATAGAGAAATAATAATGATCGAGACAAATATCGAAGTGAAGATAATACCTTTCGCGATTCCTAGAAACCGAGAAAGGTGTTTTCGGAATGCTGTCTATCTGTCTGTTTGCGCAGCCCGTTTTGGGTACTTGATGAATTGTATTTACTCCTGTTATTTACTGTGGGCTTGGTTGGACTCTTACTGACCCCTTGAATTTGGTTTCTATTATTAAAATATTAGGGGGAGTTTACATAAAAACTCTTTTAAAAATTTCAACGAATGATTAGACCAATTGAGAAATCCCAAAGACTTCTCTCAGGACTGAACCCGCAATTTTCGGTTAGTGGCTGAGTTCCTCAATCAACTGCGCCACGGCGTACCTTAAATATAACTAAGCATACACCAAGAAAGTCGAAACATTGCAGATTCTGTATCTTGAAGCTGGAACCCCTTCCCCCTAATTAAAATTATTATTGGAACATACTTTCGGTTTTCTCTCTTCTTTCGTTTCACCCTCTTTGGGGTACGTTGAACCAGTCATTTCTTTGAATAAATTTTTCCCGGGTAGACAGCCAGGTTTGAAGATCAAGTGTCTCCGACGTTTCAGAGGCCCACGCTGCCTCCATCCTCAGGGATACTGAAGTTTCGAGTCTGTCATGCCGAGGTGGTATATATACAGATCGATAGTTGCGAGGAGTCGACCAATCCTCGCAACTCGCGATCTGTATATATACCACCTCGACATGACAGACTCGACACTTCAGTATCCCTGAGGATGGAAGCAGCGTGGGCCTCTGAAACGTCGGAGACACTTGATCTTCAAACCTGACTGTCTACCCGGGAAAAACTTATTCATACTCTTCGCCAGGAAAATCTCAAATCTTACCAGTCATTTCTTTGTGTGTTGTTCCTTCCTAAGTGCCCAGTATTTCTTCATTCTTTCTGATCTTCTTTTCCTCAATTCTTCAGAGATAATAGGTTTGGACTTCAGTGTCGACCTGTCTTGGAACCTTGAATTTTCGTCTTTAGTTATTATTTTAGCCGTTCGATCGAGTAGTGAATTTTCTGTAATTTTTAACTCAAGTAGGTCTTTTTCAGTTTCTTTAAACCAGTTGAGATTTGTTTTGCGGTTGCCGAAGAAGTCAAAGATTTGTTTGGTTAATCTAAGAGAGTCCATTCTGAGAAGATGACCACAGAAATTTATCCTCATTTTTCGCTTAGTATCTGAAAGTTTTTCAATTTTCTTGTAGAGGGTTTCATTCTTGAAGTAGGTATATCATCTTATTATCCTGAAATTTTGGTCCTATGATTTTTCTTGAAATCTACCTTTCCTTTAGTTCTAGTTTCTCCATCTGACCTTTGAAATTCATGTTTAGCGTTTCTGCCGCGTACAGTGCTTCTGGTTTAATTACTGTTCTGTAATGTTTAATTTTTGACCCCCATGAAAGGGATTTCTTGTTGTATGTATCTTTTGTTAGTTGGAAGGCCATTTCAAGTTTGTTTTTTCTGGATTCCATTGTTTTGCATTCCACCGCATTCCAACTGATCCATTCTCCGAGATACTTGAATTCTTTTACTATTTCTATTTTTTGTTCTTGGATTTTGAGGTATTGACGGTTTACTATAAAAGAAAATATTATATATATAGTAAGAAGAAAATCGTGATACTTAAAGTTATTTTAGAAGTAAATTCATAAAGATTAATGAATTATTATTATTATTATTACTATACGTAAATTTCCATAGTAAGAAACAATCAAATATGTGAGACTTAGGCTATGAGTAAAAATATTTTTACATAGAAGGGTTATCAGCTTACCACCAAACCTCACCATGGAGGACCATGGGTTTGATTTTAGGGTCTCCTTCCCTTAGATAAGATGCCTTACTGGGCTCACGAGTATCATCCACCCGGTTCTGGGAAAGATGTGAGACCGGAACAGGCTCTAGCCTAATCCTTGAAGATAGAAGAAGAAGAAGAAGAAGAAGAAGTAACCATCATATTATCATTATATTAAAATATAATGGAAAGATTTGAATTAAAGAATATACTCAGCCAATGATTTTACGTGACGTCATGAAGCCGTGACCAATAAGATTAAAGCATATCAGATTTGAACGATTATTAATTTATCAAAGTATTTAAGGGCGATTATTTCTGGTTCACTCACTTAAATAAATAGGCTATATACTCACATAAAGTTTATAAATAATAATTTATTAGTTTAAAGTAAGTTTAGGGAACACGGCCTTAAGATGATGCAAAAACTATGCTGAGCAACATTAGTCAGGGAAGAAGAGTGTGTGTCGGAGAAATACAGCAACAGAGATTCGAAGTAAGTAGTTTTCCCGTACGAATCCAGCCCTCAATCTTCACGCCATGTGCTAGGGTTTGGGAAAGTAGAGAAAGGCAATGAGGATCGTACGATATTATATATTTCTAGGAAAATATATGTATTAGCCTATCTGTCTGTTCCGATGTTAAAGAATAAGGAACGGATGACGAGAATAGGAAATTTAGCATTAAGAAGCAAAATAAACAAAAATGACCTTAGTCGTTTGAGAAAAATGACAGATTGACAGAACAGAGCACATTTCAAGAGTTTAGTAGTAAAATAAAGAGTACAAAATTAGGCCCCCTGAAAAGAGTACATGTAGCCTACTCTTTAATGAGAACGTTTGGCCCAGATAAATATACATTATCACTAGCTGGTTAGGCTATCCGTCCTTCCTAGTGGTGCAAAACTTTTTAAAGTGATTTTTAGGTTTACCCGAGAAAAATAAGACCTAAAGTAACTGTAAGCTACTTCTTTTTTTTTTATGCATGTGTGCACGTAATTCCATGCGAACGTAAATGGCTCACTAGTGTGTTAAGGCAACTTGCTTTCCAGCATCTGATATTTATCTCGACTTACGGGTTTGATCACGCTGATTTTCTTGCACAGACATTCATCTAGCTTTTGTATCATTATATATGCATACAAATATACGTTCAAATATTGAAATAAGACTGCAAAAATAAACAAGGAGTTGGATTCAGATAGCCGTCATTCTCAAACTACAGAAGAACCTCAGGCACACTGAAAAACCATGTACTGTTACATTCTTGTAATATTTATCGGGTAAGGCTATTAACAATCCAAAATACTTTTTCTTCCGTACGAAGGACGGGTATCCAGCCCTTAGACTTGGAACATTGAAATAGAAGCCGTGGATTTTCCATGAAGAAAAAACACACACGGAGGGTAAAGAAAATATCCTATATAACCAAAAACGTTAAACATTAATAATTGATCATGAATAGCGATAGCAAAGAAAAGGAAAAATATAATATAAAAATAAAAGAAACTTAAAGTAGAAATAAGAGAAAGAACGAAATAATGAAAGCAAAGAAGAACCAATCCAAGGAAGAAAGAATGAAGGAAGAGAAATGACAAAAATTAAAATGAAAAACAAAATTAGAAGGAAAGGGAAGATTAAAAAATAAAAAACATATGTATAAAAATGTGAAAAAATAATAACAGTAGAGCGAGGAAGAACAATTACGAAAATTAAAAATTAAAAAGAAAATTTAAAAACATATATATATATATGTGTGTGTGTGTGTGTGTGGAAAAATAATAACAGTAGAGCGAGGAAAGAATGAAGGAAGAACAATGACAAAAGTTAAAATTACAAGGAAAAGGAAAATTTAAAAACATATATATACATAAATGTGGAAAAACAATAACAGTTGAGCGAGGAAAGAATGAAGGAAGAACAATGACAGAAATTAAAATTAAAAGGAAAAGGAGAATTTCAAAACAGATATGTATTAAAAAATGTGGAAAAATAATAAGAGTAGAGCGAGGAAAGAATGAAGGAAGAACAATGACAAAAATTAAAATTAAAAGGAAAAGGAAAATTTAAAAACATATATACATAAATGTGGAAAAACAATAAAAGTTAAGCGAGGAAAAAATGAAAAGGAAAAATGAAAAGGAAAAGGAAAATTTAAAACAGGTATGTATAAAAAATGTGGGAAAATGATAAGAGTAGAGCGAGTAAAGAATGAAGGAAGAGCAATCACAGAAATTAAAATTAAAATAAAAGGAAAATTTAAAAACAGATACTTTTGAATGTTTGGAAAAATAATAACAGTAGAGCGAGGAAAGAATGAAAGAAGCACAATGACAAAAATTAAAAATGAAAGGAAAGGGAAAATTTAGAAACAGAAAGGTATAAAAATGTGGAAAAATAATAACAGTGGAGAAAGGAAAAGAAAACTCTTTTTAGACATCCAATAACTTATTAGGAAGAAAACAACTCTTTTCATAACTTTCATTATAGTACAGGCAGGATTAAGGATTTCTAAATTAGAAACAAGTAGGCTACTGAACATGATCACGTAAGCAATGCGTCATCGTGATCTTAATCGTCGATACAATTACAAGCATGCAACAGCATCGGTCAAGGTTCCGAAATCTAATAATTGCTGTACCATTTCCGCTTCTATTCTCTATTAAAATAACCTCTCACACCTTCGTCCCTTTTCACATTATTCTTTTCATCTTCTTGGTTTGCCACCCACAATCAGTCGCCCTGTTCTTCATTATTACTACGTTCTTCCTTCAACCCCAGTTCCCCCTAACATTGCATGTCTTTAACTCATTAAGTTTCCATAGCCTAGTTCACTCATTACATCTCACGTAATTTTTTTGTCTTTTCAATTCCTTTTCTTTCTTTTCAATGCCTTCTGTGCTTTCTTTTTTTGGACTTTCTTACCGTATATGGGAATTGCCTGTTCAGCTACTGTCTTTCTCTTATAAACGTTCTCCTTCCCCCCAAGCCGTTGTCCGGTCTAGATTTGTCGTATTAATCATTATATTGCATGTTATAATGGCAAAGCCATACCATTGTTAATATTCATTGTGTTCTCATTTTTTATTCTTACAGCATTCGGAAGACAACCTTGCCACTCTTTGTGCAAGCGATGAATTATTTAGGGGGGATTCCTAAAAATCAATTCCTTTGTTCCGTTAAATTTTATTTTCACGACTAGAACATTATTAAGGAAGGGAATCTTGCATTTTACACTTAGTAATAAAGTGAGAAAGAAAGAGAAAAAAATTCATAGAGTACAGAGTAAAGAAAGGTATGAATATAAATAACATTTACTTTAGAATATTAATTTCCTGGTTATTATGTTAGATCATACCTACAAAGGTATAAAATACATGTTTTACAGGATGTTAATGAATAGCACCGAAATATTTTACCTGTGTATAGAGGCGACATAGGCAAGCAATTTTATTAAGAGAATTTTTCTCTATGACGTAAATAGTTTGTGGTACAGAGTATTAGTCATTACAATTTGGTGCTCATAAGTCAATAATTAAGCGAAGTAGGACTAAAATTTTCATTAAGTTGACCTCACGTCTTCTTAATAATCGGTAGAAACCTGATTCTTAATCATTCATCAACAGCTACATCATAATTTAGAGTTTTCATAATCTGCAAAATTTACAGACTGGCCGCCACTGCATTATTTTTTATTAATAACTCCAGTGTTAACAACGACGTTCCTTTGTTTTGCATTTTTTCAAATGTTAGAAGTCAGTGGCGGCCATGCCCTGGGAGATTTTATGCTGTAATAGGAAAATTGAATCCATAGAGCAAAAATTTCCTAATGAAAGTTGCTTTTCCTATATAAACTGAAGTAACACCTCATTAAGTGAAGTTATTGGGGATATGATTACGCTTGTAAAATAGAAAAAAGTTTGTAAGTGGAAAAAAGTTAGTAAGTTGTAACTTACTTATAAATTGTCAAAATATATTGTTAGTAATGTTATTTAATTGGTTATGTTGTAAATTTTCGGATAGTGCAACTGTCTGAAGAAAAGATTTAAGTTGAATGAAATTTGTAGGTTTCATACATGAATAAACTAAGGTTAGACGGCTACTGTTCTCGCTGCGTAAGGTTGACACGAGGTTAAAGATCCCATTCTGCAACATCAGAATTGACCTTTTCGTCAGTCTTAGAGCCATTATCTAACTTTCTATGGTAATCCCAAGGCAATATGGCGGTCAAGAGGTTAACAGATAGACCATTAACGTGGAATAATAAGGAAGAGATGTTATTAAATCTCTATCTTCCATGTTCTACTTACACATTATAAAAGTTATTTACAAAATAAATTACTTTGATAGTTTCACTACTTATGAATACAGAGCTTAAATTCCATGTTTAAAACACATTGCACAATTTTCGTTTAGTGAAAATTTTAATTCCATATGACGATTCTCTTCTTCTTCTTTCCCTGAATTTAACCTCCTCTTGTAAATACATTTACGGGACCCACGCCGCCCGAGCCTTACGGGACCGTGACTCGTCGGGGGAGGGAGTTTCTATGGATCACATTAATACTTTCTTCACCAGACAAGGACGTAGAGGGCCTCCCCGGATGAACGATCAGCTCTATGCCCGGGCCACCTCCGAGACAAGGCGTAAACGCAAGACGGTACGCCCTAATGACGATTCTGAAGTTGTGAAATAGTATATTGCGATACTAGTTCCGTAAGCGGTACTTACGGATCGAGGAAAGAGTTTGAAAAAACGAAGCGCTTGCGCAGAGTTTTTTCAATTTCCGAGATCCGTTATGCGCTTACGGAACGAGTATTGCATGCTATTCTTTGCACGATGATTATTTATATCAATTTAATTATATTAATTGAGATATTAGCTGAAAATATTATGTATATACATTATTGAAGATAGATGTTATATTTCAGAAAGTGATTCGCATGTGTTGGTTGTTATGGGGACTGAATATTTGTTCTGTTAAAGTCAATACAAACTGAGGGGCCTTGGTTCCGGTCTTCGATAAAGGCTTGTATTGTGATGGTTTTACTTACGGCACGTGTGCTTTTTGTAATTTTTACAGCACTGAGATTTCTTTTGTTTTCATAGCAACCAGATTGCGTGTGGGAATGTCAAGTTACGATCCACGGCAACAATATTCGTAAGTACCACTAATTAGTTACATCGTGCAAAAACATAATATAGTACTCACATAACGTGCATATAATAGTGTGCTGATATCTTCTGTCAATATGTCATAATTATGGTAAATTATATAAATAACTTAATAGTTTACGTATTTCGATTAGACACCCTTAGTAGTGTACAGTAGTCTACCGGCTCGTAAGTTAAAAGATGATTATGCTGCGAATACTATTTCATACGTTTCAATGAAGAAGTGATTGGTAGGCCTGTTAAGAAATTACTGCTGGAAAGTGAAGTCCTTTTTTTTGGGGGGGGTGTAGAATAGAGAAGTATATTTCTGATTAAAATGTTAGCCTATAATAAAGCTCTGTTTACAGGTCCAAACATAATATACTACATTTTGAGTAAACATAGAAGAGGCAAATATTTAAGACGTAGATATATATTATAATGACCGCCGGCGTGGTCTTGTAGTTATCGTCGCTGACTACAGATCCGTCGTCCCGAGTGTTATCCCCGGTACCTCCTCGGATTTTTCTGAGGTAGGGAGGTCTGGAAGGGGTGCACTCAGCCTCGTTATTCCAATTGAGGAGCTACTTGATAGAGAAGTAGCGGCACCGGTCATGAAGACCACCATTAACGGCCTTGGGTATCGGCATGCTGTCCACATGCCCCCAATACTGCCATCTGCCTGTGGTAGATGACGTAGCGGTCGGGTGGTAGGCCAAGTCCCTCCAGGGATGTAGCGCCACGGAGTTTAGTTTAGTTTATATATTATAATATTCTGAGCATGTACTCGTATATGTATATGTAATATTTGTCAGGTAAATATTTAGTTATAATTGAAATTTGTGCAAATTGATAATGTTATGTAACTTATTTCTGCCTATACGTTCTCGCATTTAAAAATGCATTCAACGTGTTGCGTATGACGCATCCTCTGTCTCTTATACAGTGTACATGTGTGTAATGAAATTGAAACTAAAGAAAGTAGATCTTTTAAGGGTAAATGATTTCAATAAATAATTACATAAAATTCCTTCTGTACTGTGTTTTACATAATTCTCTTAAGAAATTTAGTTTCGTTATATAGGCCTACTCAGTCCTGCCTTCAAGCAATTTAGAATCTGCATTTATTAAGTTCCAGAATGGTACGTTATGAGATTGAGTGGAGGACGGGAAAATGACTGTCCGTCTGTCTACCTTCCGTATGCCTGTGCGCGATAACTCAAATACGCTTTTCATGAAACTTTGTACGCGCATTTATAACGTCCATGGGAAGAATCTTGTTGATATAGGACCTAATCGGTTGACCGTTACCGGAGTAATGCCTAATTTAGTGTCTATTTTATGGAAATATTATTAGAAAGAATTTATCAAATGCAAATCAGTTCTCATGACAACATATTGTTTTACAGTTTCATATGCAGCTTTGGAAGTTGCAATACAGTTATCTTTGACCAATAACACAACCCACACTTTCCTTCACATATGCTTATCAAATTTTAGACCTTTGTTCTTCAGTAATGCCCTGCTCAATGAATCGATCTGGGAAATCTTTTTCTTTCTTTCTTTCTTTACCGTAGTTTCACCTCTCCCTTTGTAGGATTTAAGCGACCCAAGCCACCCGGGCCTTACAGGGCCGCGACCTGTCGGGAGAGGGATTATCTTTGGATCACAGACATACTTTTTTGACCAGACAAGGACATGGAGGGCCTCCCCGGATGAGTGATCAGCCCAATGCCGGGGCCACCTCCGAGACAACACGAACACATAGGACGAGACACAACATTCACACACACTCACTCCAAACAAGGCGAGGATGGGGTGAAGATGATAATGACGGCCAGATGATATCTGGGGACCACAAGGGCCTAAAGTTACCCGACATTTATCTCAAAGGTGAGGGAAAACCCCAGAAAAACCCCACCTAGGTAACTTGTCCCGACCAGGAATCGAACCTGGGCCCGCTGCGTGAGAGGATTGAACGCATCCCCTGAGCCACAGCGGTGAACGATCTGGGAAATCGATTACACAAATAACTTATTTTCTGCGTATCATAATTGCAATTATCACTGATTAAACAGAAGCATTCTGGTACTTTGTTGCATCAGTTTACCTGATTTTATTTTATGATTTTATTTGGATCTTTTCAATACCTTAATATGCCTTGTAGACGTTCATGGCACCTTAAATTGTGATCACATTATACAATAAAGAAATAGTTTAAGTCAACTAGAGATTTTTATTATTTGTTTCCTCTGCATCCTTCATGTCCACGGACTATTATCAGTTGTATTAAGCTCCATTTGAATGGGGAAGCGATGTGTACGTAATTAATAGTTATAGCTGGAGATGTAAAGTCACTTCACAATGGAGAAAGAGCGAGACATAAGACATAATTTTCTTACGCTCCACTATAATCATTTTTCATCGGTGAGTCTGAATCATATAATAGACTCAACACCTTGTCCATTAACAGTTACTCTTTTCTCATCAGATCGTGTTTGTATTATTCATTGATCTCAGTTCACTTTGTTACACGGGAAGACTTATTATTTATACCAGGACTGGTCTGCTATTATCCATTCAATAGTCTCTCATATTACAACTCTCACCACTTGTACAGGCTCTCTTAAATGTAAAGAGAACTCTTACATAAGTTCACAGACAAGAAAGCCTTAACAACTTTATTTTTTTCACTTTAAATGGAAAAATTTATTACTTCTTAGGAAAGGGCATTCAAATACTAGAAATGTATGACAAATAAATTATAATTCTTCTCATAATTTTGTCATTACTTTGACTGTGGGAGAGAGTGACAGATGTGTGGCTTCCTGAGACGAGTATACAACATATTTTATTACATTTGTGCGTTTATTTTGTTTCACACAACATTGATTTAACTATATTTTTACTAATTTTCCCTAAAAGTTACAATTATTAAATGCCAGAATGGTACTTTCTGAAATTGTATGGTGGACGCAAAAAGATCTGTCCGTCTGTCCGTGTGACTGCATGCACGATAACTCGAATATGCTTTATAGAATTTTCATGGAACTTGGTATACGCATTTATAACGTCCATGGAAAGAAGCCTATTGATTTTTAACCAAATAGGTTGACTGGTACCGGACTAACGACTAATTAACGGCCACATGCTTTTTAAATGGCAAATCATCACTATACTACAACAAAGCCACGTAACTAGAAATAACCATGGCCTCCATGCTCAGTTAAAACGTCATAATTATAGCCTACACATCATTCATAGCACGCCGAATGAATGAGTCAGCTATCACATTATGCTGGATGAAAATGTGATCATCCAGCCGGATGATAATATGATTAGGCTAGGCAATTTCTCTGTTTGGCTAATAAGTGCTGTGTTCCTGGCTATACTTTAGCACCAATAATATTATGGAGAGCCTGTCCAAGTGTTTAAATTTCCCAAAAATGAATCCAGATGGCTTAAATGGAAATCTGCAATTCACATAGTAAATTTTATACCTCCAGATAACTCATGAAAGTCAACACACGTTAATGATAAATATGTCAGCATTTTGTTAAACCCATAGGCCTACGGTAGGAGTAATGTTGATTTATGGTCTGTGAAGGGTTTTTATTCACATTACTGCAAATGAATTGGGTCGACCTGGGTGGCGCAGTTAGTATAGCACTGGCTATCTGTGCCCAAGGTTGCGGGTTCGATCCCGGCCCAGGTCGATGGCATTTATGTGTGCATAAATGTGACAGCCCCATGTCAGTAGACTTACTGCCATTTAAAAGAGCTGCGGGACAAACTTCCGGCACACAGGTGACGGTCACAGGCCTAAGTTCCAGTACATCCTAGTCGTTAAATAACCATATAGGCTACCAACAGCTAATGAATTGCTTACTAACGTATTATTACTTACTTACTCAATGGCAATAGAAAATTCCTCACCAAGCTAAAGGAATATTACCTATTTTATGGAACCTGAAGGTTCATTGCCGCGCTTACCTGAGCCCGCCAATCAACCCTATTCTGTGCTAACTCCATCCAATCATCCCTCACAAATCCTACTTCCCTTAGGCCTATCCTAATATTGTCCTCCCACCTTCGTCTAGGTCTTCCAAGTGGCCTTTTCCCTTCGGGTCTCCCAGTCAATATTTTTTAGATATGTCTTTCCTATCCTATATTATTATAATATTTAAATAGGATACTTTATTATGTTTTAGATAGGCCTATATAGGCCTAACAATATTAATAGTACAAAGTCTGTGCTAAGTATTTTAGAAGCATGTCAAATATGGCCTATTAACTCCATCTGGCACTTAGTTATATCAGTCGAGCTGATTTTATTATGAGTTAAGGAGAATATTATAGCAAACAATAATGGTAAGATCCGAAAAACTATCTGTTCAATGAAAGTGATAATGAAAACATTGAGGAAATTTGCTTGATATTTCAGTGTTGCTTTGGCTAATTTATACATTATTTCGCCAAATTCCGTTCTTGAGTTTTTTTGGATTATATTATGCAGTTAATTTATCGTTTAAATAAATAAAATTCTACGATTACCAAATATATTATAATAATTACCACTACAGAACGTAATACTTAAATATCAAGACAGTTAACTATAGGCCGTTTATTTATTTATTTTGTAAAATTGATTTATTCAATTAATTCCCATGATGCGACTTCTAGCATCTTTATATTATAATGTTTTAGTTACCGTAACATTAGAGGGATTGATCATCAATTGACTTTTTATGTATAATTAGGCCTATCAATAAATCGATGTCTCCAAAACTCGATGCACAGAAAATCAGGCCCCTAAAGTACTTTGCACCCGGGGCAAAGCTTAGTATAACCACCCCTTTCATTTTTTAAACTTATACCCCCAACCACCCACACCAAAGTTAAAGTTATAATGTTAAGTTTGGGTGTTACACATTTACCAACCAATAGAATTCAGATAACCTTTTATTATTCCGCGTAATCCAATCACTACCTACATTTCACAAAATTTTAAAAGCCGAGTTGCTAGTCATAGCCACGGCCAACATACTCTGTTAAGACGTCATATACTCATCATTAGGGACAGGATTCTTAGGTTTTTACCTATTTTTTTCCTTACTTCCAAAACAAAAAGCGCTCATACACTTTTTCGAATCATGAACATAGGATTCACCCACATTAATTCTGTGGCACCTAAAAATACCTAAATGGTGTATAAAAATCTAAATATACCTAAACGGGATATATAACCTAAAATATATAATTTAGGCTACTTTTCGTCTTTTTTGTTAAATTTCTCCGTTGTGAAATCGATATTTTGCGGAGAGACAATTTTTGTCGGGTTGAAATTCACACCAGCGTTTCGTTCAACCCATTGTCGTCTGGGATGGACAGTATCAAGAGAGAAAGTGTAAGAGTTACCGGCGTATTCCTTTTCAAATATTCGTACGAACAACCATTGTTGCCATGTATGAACAAGGATATAGATTTCCGTGTTGAAAGCGCTTGTTGGCCTTTATTTACTACCCTCTTATTCATAGTGAGTGGTCACAGTGTGAGGTTTAAGAAGATGTATTATTATGCCGAAACAAATGAAGTCGAGTTTATTACTGCTTCTTTTGATTGTTTATGCTTTTTTTCTTCAATTGCCTATATTATTGCCCTAAAGCAAGTTTACACAAATTTAAGTCAATTTTCTTAAGTTAAACTTTACAAGTATTATGTATTGAATCCTGTGTAGCACATTCAAATTCATTAAACCAATTATTCTACCCGAAAACAATATTTTTGACAGAAAACCTAAAAAAAACTATTTCACCTAATGGAAAACCTAAAACAGTGTTTTTAAAAACCTAAAAATCCGGTCCCTACTCATCATTACAGCATGCCGAATGCACGAGTCATTTTGCTGGATGAAAATTGTCTTTTTATACAGAAATAGAGAAAATACCTAATGAGTGATGTGATCCTGGCAGGATTATAGTAATAGACCTAATAATGCTAACGGAGAGTCTGTCCCAAGTGTTTAAATTTCTTAAAAATGAATCCTGACGGCTTAAATGAATATCTGCAATTCACAGATAAAATTTCATAGCTTCAGATAACTCACGGTAAGCAAACACACGATAAAGATAAAATATATTTGTCAGTATTTTGTTAAACCCATACGGTGGTAGTAGTTTGTTGCGTAGGCAACTGAGGCCCGTGACCGACGCGGGATGCCGGAATTTTATTCCCGAACCGCAGTCACGGGCACAGAAAACCATAATCATATTGGCTGCGTCACCTAGACGTCTTACTAATTTTATATTTTTAAAATGAATTTACAAATGTAGTAACTATTAGTTATCGTAGGTAATGGGACGGGTAACATACACATCGCCGATAAATTCACGAGCGATGGAGTCTCAGTGACGAGTTGAATTTGTAATGACTATTTATCAAGTAATCTCTATCTATATAAAAGGCTTTGTCCTGACTGACTGACTGAATGAATGATTGACTGACTGACTGACTGAATGAATGACAGGAATCAACGTACAGCCTAAACTATAACAGGTAGAGACTTGGAATTTTGACAGTACCTTCGCTTCATAATGTAGGTGCTCACTAAGAAAGGATTTTGAAAAATTCTGATTCTAAATGCCAAAAATTTAATGTTTTTGAAAATACTTAATCCATTTTTACATAGAATTATCAAAACAAATTCACAGAATATATTGTTGCACAAATGGTATCAGGTGGGCTTGGAAGAAACAATTGAAATGCACTTTTGACAAATAAGAGAAGTTATCAAAATAGTTCATGTTATAAATAAATATTACAGAGTGAAATCCACTAAAATAATGGAATCACATAACTTTCTCTACCCTGGACATAGAGAAAACAAAACGAGGTATGGTAATGTGTATATTATTATATTATATCGCAGGTTTTTGGAGAGAAAAGTATGAAAGTGATAATGCTTTATGGTAACATAAGAGTGGGAAATTTCCCGCCTCGATATTACAATTTTATGTTACAGGAATTTCTGTTTCTTCTTATTTAAACCTCTACCAGGCTTGCTGTGCACTGTACAAGCGATGGGATGCAAAATTCTAGATCCTCTATGAGCCATAAAAAACTATATCAAGCGTTTTCTGAGGGAATAGTTTGAGTGTAATAAGTCGTTCTTCCTATTTCAAATTATAAATGCCTATATAAGGACCTAGAATTTAAAATTTAAAATCCTTCATAAGCTAATTTCCAATTACAAAATACAAAACCCGGGCGACGCCGGGTCTTTTAAGCTAGTTTCTATATATAAGAGGCTTTGTCCTGACTGACTGATTGACAGAGAATCAACGTAGAGCCTAAACTATAATAGGTAGAGACTTGGAATTTTGACAGTGCCTTCGTTTCATAATGTAAGTGCACACTAAGAAAGGATTTTGCAGAATTCTGAATTTTAATGCCAAAAATCAAATGTTTTAAAGTAATCATAATACCTTTTTACACAGAATTATCAAATCCAAATCACATTCCATGACAACATTGTATTGTTGGCTGTGGTCACAGGTAGGTTTGGAAAGAAATGAATCGGGACTTGGAAGAATTAGAGAAGCTATCGATATGATTTATAGTATAAATAAATACTGAAGACTAAAATCCACGAAAATAATGCACAATGTGATACAGTCACATAACTTTCACTACCCTGGACATAGAGAATAGTATACGATGTATGGTAATGTGTATGTTATTATATCTTAGGTTTTTGGGTAGCGAAGTATGAAAGTGAATATTGAATTTCTTTTTAATTTCATCCCCGAAACGGTTGGTTGGTAACATGAGAGTGAGAATAAAATGTTCCGCAAAGACAATACAATTTTATATTCCGGAATTTCTGTTTCTTCTTATTTGAACTCCTACCAGGCTTGGTGTGTAGAAGCGATTGGATGCAAAATTCTACATCCGCATGTAACAATGGCCTATGAGCCATAATACGCTATAAGTTATCAAGCGTTTTCTGAGGGAATAGTTTGAATGAGATAAGTCGTTCTTCATTTCAAATTTTTAATAGGCCTACTTATGTAAGGACCTAGAATTTGAAAATCGAAAGTCCTTCATAATTTAAGTTCTAATTACAAAGTACAAAACCCGGGCGACGCCGGGTCTTTTAAGCTAGAATGTAATAATTAATGAAATATTTTGAAAATTATTAATAATTATAGCATTTTAGATCAAGACGATACTATTAAAAGCATTCATGACATATAAGCCATGTGTCTGTTTTCTCTTAACAAAATTCGATCGTAGGAAACAGATACATTTCATTCATATTGTTGAGGCTATGCCTTTATTCAGGTGGTGACTACAGTTAAATTTCCTGAAAAATATTATATTCCTGATTCCTAAAGACGTAATGAAAGCGTAATTTACTTAATATCCAGAATTAATTTTAACGTAGGCCTATACCGCGATAATGGTGTTATATGCATAAGTCACTGCCCATTATTAGAATACAGTAGAGCCTCGATAATTCGAGCCCCGGTATTTCGAGGTTCCGTGTAATTCGAGGTGGTCTTAAGAAAATTAAAATTTTCCATAAAACTAGAGTAAAATCCCGTTTTTATACGGTGTCCGCATATAACTGTTACGCACTTCCGAATGTATTACATTTTGAGCTTTCATTCAATTTTTCCATGTACAAAAATGCAAGTAAAACTGTCCCACTTAGGGCAAGTAGCGCCGCTTTCCCGTTCCACTCCATTAAGGGTCGACACTAATCCTTAAAGGATGCCGAAGTAGCAAATTAAAAATGCTTGCCGATATACATACAGGCGTAACACAAGTATGTAGGCCTACTATATTGTTTATTTTTTAACAATTATTGTGCTCATTAAACATTTATTTATGATTTACCCATTGATTTTGTTATATTTCCGTATAATCCGAGTTTTTCGTAATTCGAGGTAGCCTCAGCCCCAATTAGCTCGAATTAGCGGGGTTCTACTGTATAGAGAAAAGAGATGTAGGAGCTGATTATTCAAATTTCATAAAGACTGAGTAAGTCAGGTCTGTGACTGGCCATATTCAGAACCATTCTTTTATGCTATTGGGCCAAATTGAAAGATTGACGCATGAGAACTAAATACTCACAAAAAATAGTACTTATGTAGGTATTTTCAAAATATTTTGTGGTAATCCGAAGTTGTGTACTCTCTAATTCGATAAGGCCTAAAAAGTATAGACACACCTGTAACATTCAAGAGAAATACCAATAAATGTTACAATAAAAAATTCCGCCCATTATATCACTTTTGATCTCAAATGTGCTGGCAGCGCTAATGACGCTTTGCCTGGTCCATTTTGATTAATGATGTTGGTAACACTGGTAGCCGGTACGGAATATTCAGGACGTTGGACGATATTGAAAGAAGAGAGAGGAGCGTGAGGTTATTTTAAGTGATTAATCTTAGGTGCAATTAGAAAAGAGATGAAATGCGGCGGGTTGGGCTCGAGGCGGGGTTATATAGAAGTCAGGTCTTAATGTGGAACTCAGCTCCTGCTAAGGATGAAGTTGTTATACACGCTGAGAGCTAGTGTATACCTGCTTACCGCTCGTATCAACCTAATTACATACGAACTGATCATCGCTAATGTTACGAATACTGGGAATCCAAGGAATTTCAAGTGTAAGGTTGCATTTAGGCCTATAATGTATATTTGATGAATTAAATGTAATAAATAATTAATAAAATACATTTATTATTGAATGTACTGTACTGGAATATTCGATTAATACACTATACTTCAAGAATACTATTAAAATATATTCATGATTCTTAGATTTTAAACTATTTTGATCCTTGTGTGATATTTTAACATAATTATCCGTTTCATTGTCAAGGTAGTCACATTGTCCAATCTTATAAATCCTAAAAATGACTAAATAAGACGTTAGAAACTAAAAATTTTTGATACTCCTTTCAAGTAAAATGAGATAGAAAAAACAATAATAGTTAATAACCATTAATCTAATTAGTATTATTCTACCAAAATTTCTTCTTAAATATCCGCCTACATTTTTCATCTTGCTCATAGTTGCCAGTATATTATTTTGTAGCATTGCGTATTGTCATTTTGTCATTTTGTAACCCAGTTGACCTGGTAAAGGAAATCTTAAGTGAACCGAAATCCCCGGTTTCTTTAGAAACAAATTAAAGACATTTTTAAGAAGCTTACACTTGCAGCTGTCTATTCACAGTGTTTGCTCCAGCAAGATGCCGAAAGTAAAATATTCTAAAAGTTGATTAATTAAAACACGTTCTTCTTGAGTTTGTGGTGGAGTTGAAATAACAGGGGTAATTCTAAAACTAAGCCAAAACTATCCCTATAGTTTTGTTGTTCAGAGCCTAGAAGTATTAGTAAACATAAAATGAATAGATATATTTTTTCAATATGTTTATTGCACTTATTAAAGTGAAACTAAAGAAATCGTCAGAAAATGAAGAAAGAAAGAAAGAAAGAAAGAAAGAAAGAAAGAAAGAAAGAAGAAAAACTAAAGTAGTTCTATTTTAATATGTTGAAAAAACTAAAACAGGGTTTATAAAAACCTAAAAATCAGGGCCCTATTCAAGACATATAATCCATGTAGCGGTTCTCCATGTGTACACACACACATATATATAAACTTATATATTTTGCCGTAAAATAATATAATTATAATCTGCTTTATGAACAGACGTAAGTGTAGTTAACTTTATTTACATAATTAATCTTAACAGAATTAATTAATTATATTTATTGTTATAACTCTCAGCAATGCAAATAGGCAGTTCTGTTTCTCGGTATACATCCATTATCATGTTTATAAAAAGTGATAATACAATTCCGTTAAACGAATTAGTGAAACAAGACAGAGATTGACTGATATGAAGACATTCTTGCATGACATGATCTACGGGGTTAAGTCAATAAGTACCCCCACTTTTTGTATAATCTTCTGTAAGTCAAATTTAAAGCTTTATGCTCGCGCACATCGATATGTTGTTGTGGAATGACTCCGGTTATTACTCCACTTAGTGTTGTGCTGTTGCGCATTAATCTTGGCTGCACCGCTCAGCGTTTTCACCAAAGAAGAGCAGCATGCAGTGATCAGTTTTTTGTCGTCTAAAGGTGCACCAGGAGCCGAAATGTTTTAAAGACATTCCGCACAATATGGGGGCAATATTTTACCACGGCGAAGCGTGTACAAATGGATTTAAAAGTTCAAAAATGGTCGGACAAGTGTGAAGGACGAAAAAAGAACAGGACGTCCATCCACATCCACTAGTGACGCCAACATTGAAAAAGTGCATATCATGATTCAGACACACCGAAGACTGACTGTCGATGAAGTGCCAAACCATATGCAAATTAGCCATGACATTATTCATAACAGGCTTGGCGTTCATAAAGTCTGTGCAAGGTGGGTCCCAAAACAGCTCACTGAACAGCACAAGCACAATTATTGAGTGTCCGTCTGCCAACGTTTACTGGACCGCCATGTTAACGAAGGTGAAGCTTTTCTTAAACGAACAGTCTTTCTTTCTTTCTCTGTCGTAGTTTTACCTCTCCCTTTTAGGATTTAAGCGACCCAAGCCGCCCGGGCCTTACAGGGCCGCGACCTGTCGGGAGAGGGATTATCTTTGGATCACATACATACTTTTTTGACCAGACAAGGACATGGAGAGCGTCCCCGGATGAGTGATCAGCCCAATGCCGGGGCCACCTCCGAGACAACACGAACACATAGGACGAGACACACCATGCACACACACACACTCCAAACAAGGGGAGGATGGGATGAAGATGATAATGACGGCCAGATGATATCTGGGGACCACAAGGGCCTAAAGTTACCCGACATTTGTCTCAAAGGTGAGGAAAAACCCCAGAAAAAAACACACCTAGGTAACTTGTCCCGACCAGGAATCGAGCCCGGGCCCGCTGCGTGAGAGGATTGAACGCATCCCCTGAGCCACAGCGGTGGACTTAAACGAACAGTCACTGGAGATAAAAGTGGATCCATCACTTTCACCCTAAAAGTCAAAGCAAGGAATGGAAACACCGTGTCAAAAATAAATTCAAGAGTCAAGAGTCAACAGGAAAAGTGACGCTCACACTTTTCTAAGACTCACAGGGACTAAAACCGCAAGATTACTTGGAGAAGGGCTCGACAATAAAGTGAGTTGGTGTGTCGTTTCCTACCTTTCTTAATCTTCATTCTTTTCTGCATTTGGTACTTACCTGAAAATAAAAGAAATCAAATTAGTCACAGATTTTGGAAATCTTAGACATGCATTGCATAGACTGAGTCTTCCCTGTTTAATTGCTTTCATTCCTTCTGTCGCTTCTTATAATTTGTTAAAGATTATTCCATACAATATTGCTGTTTTATATATATATATATATATATATATATATGTGTGTGTGTGTGTGTGTGTGTATAGGCCTATTTATTTACTGTGTCTGGATTTACCTAGATTTTGATGAGACAACCCAAGCGGAGTAAGCAAATAGGTGAAATGGGATTGCTGCAATTACATTATTATTTCTCATGTATTCAGGTTTAAATAATTGAAGGGTGTAACCCAAATACCTGCTAAGTGCCAAAAAGTTGTTTAGGAGTTACAGTAAAAAATGTATTCCTAAATGCATGAGGACATAGCAGAGCTTCCATCTTGTGATCAATGTTTGAACTAAACTAACAATGTGGCACATTGCCGTGTCTTGGGTCAATTGGCAATGACATATAGATGGGTTTTGATGTAAAAACTCAGTTTTTACAAAAATAGCACTTAGCAGCTATTTGGGTTACACTCTTCAATTAGACTTACCATTATCTTATTTTTCAAAATGTTACATATACAATTCAACCTCCTGGAACCCTCTGGGCCTCCATGGCCTGTATAGGGATCACTTTACCTTTTACATAGGCTATACAATGTTAATTAAAACTTAAAAGTTAATTCACAGAATGTATATTATTAAAACAACTTAAATAAATATAAAAAATCAAAGATGTGAAATCACAAAGCAAAAAATGTGATAGGCCTAAATCACAAGTCCATAATAAATTCCTGAAAACTTCAGATGTCCTCTGTTGAAAACCTCTTCCTACAATGAGTATTGTACATGTGAGCTTGATTATAAAATAAATAAAATGTCACTTTTCTTGAATAAACTATAAAAGTCACTCTTGATTAAGTTCTGGTATTAAATTAAAACAATTGTCCTAGACACTAGTTTCTTCCTAGGCCGCCGTTACGGGCCGCCGAATTTGGTTTAAATTACGCTTTTAAGGTGTAAGGTGTAAGGTGTACCAGTAACCTAATACAAGATTTATATACACTACTCTTTTCTGTCTCAATTCCGTTATTTAGGAAGCATGATCACCAGAGATGCCCAATGCACCAAAGAAATCAGAGAAAAGATTGCTATGGCTAAAATAGCCTTCAACAAAAATAGAAATATACTCACAGTAAAACTAAATTTGCAGCTAAGAAGAAAACCGGCGATATGCTACTTGTAGGTTTGTATGGAGCCGAAACATGGACATTCAGGAAAAGGGAGAAGAAATATCTGGAGAGTTTTGAGATGTGGTGTTGGAGGAAGATGGAGAGGATTCGATGGACGGATAGAATCACAAATGAAGAAGTTTTAAGAAGAGTGGAAGAAAAGAGACACATCTTGCAAGATGTAAGAGTGAGGAAAGCCAACTGGATGGGACACATTATGAGAAGAAGAGGACTACTGCTAGATGCCATAGAAGGAAAAATAGAAGTAAAGAGAAGACTGGGCAGAAGAAGAATTGAGATATTGGACGCCATCAAGAAGAAAATAAATTATGGAGAGCTAAAAGATGCAGTAGAAAATAGAATGAGCTTGAAAATGGAATTTTACATGGGAGTGTAGACCTGCCGTAAGGCAGAAGTACCATGGAAGAACTGAAACCCTTTTATGGCTATACAATTTTTAATATCAATATCTAAAATATTAATTTTAATATCTGACTATTGTACTATTTCCTTTTCCTAGACTTTTTAGGTTGAACCTAACGGGGGTATAAGGTGGATCTGTTCACACTTCAGCTAATATTTAAAATGATTTATTTGAATATAATTTAAGGACTCCAACCTGGGCCCACTGCATGAGAGGAATAAAGGTGCAGTGGTGGACGAGTAGCCATTCAACATTCATAATTCAACTTAGCAATTACTTTTGTATTACTTGGTAGAATTATAAGAACAGAAAAGAGTACAATAACTCTCTTCGTATTTATTGTCTACATTGGAAGACCCTTCTTTAATTACGTTCAGGAAATTGCTTGTAATTATGGCGTACGTCAGAATGAGAGGATAATTAAAATATTTTCTATTCATTGTACAATCACGTAATTACTAGGTGCCGCAAAGAACTACGTAGTTTCATGTAATTAAATAATTTGCATCTCTTATTTACTCTTAACTCTATTACATCACGCGACACAATTATTTCCGAATATTTATAAGTTACGTCTTCGATTTTACATTCTCTCACTCAATTTTCTCTCGTTATTCTCCGGTTTACATTGAAACGCACTTTCAGAAGGTCTTGTAAGAGAGAGACTGGGAGAAACACACTGGGGGAAACTCCCGAATAGCCGGTTTAATATTTTATACATACATATCTACTTACACACATACATACTTGTCTAAATTTCAGCATGCAAGTAATAAAACCCTTAAATACCTAATTTCTCTTTCCCTCCCTCCCTCACTCTCCCTGCATCACTCTCCCTCCCTCATGTCTGCCTCCTATTCCCCGCTCTCTCTCACATCAACCTCCTACCTTTCTTTTCCTCTTCCTCAGTCTGGGTGGTGTAGTCAGTATGGCTCTAGCTTTCTGTGCACGATTTCGCGGGTTCGATCCATAGCTTGGCCAATTAAGAGAGTGGATGGAAAAGTAACAAACGATAATTTTTTTTACAAAAGTTTAACAGGTACAATTACTAGCAAATGCACACATGACAACGTCTATTTTTATACCAAGTTTCTGAACACATTTCTCCCATCATGATATCAGTTTCAAAATACCCTCTTCGTAGAAGTCCGTTCGGTTGGAGTACAGCCATCTGCGGACTTCTGTTTTCACTTCTGCATCCGACGAACCTTATCTCAGCAGTTCAACATTTCATACTGTGCGGTGTACAATATTGTGCATGACACAATGAAGTTTCGTAAAGTTAGTGCTCGCTGGGTGCCTAAGAACCTGACAGACGACCACAAGGCCCAGCGAATGTTGACAAGCTTGGATCGCCTATCGGGTTACGCTTTCATTTGTTTGGTCCCATGAAGAAATTCCTGGCTGGTAAACGTTTTGCGTCAGATGTAGAAGTGAAAACAGCAGTCCGCAGATGGCTATACTCCAACCGAACGGACTTCTATGAACAGGGTATTTTGAAGCTGGTATCACGATGGGAGAAATGTGTTGAAAAACTTGGCGACTAGGCCTATATAGAAAAATAGACAAAAGATGTCCCTTCATGTGTGCATTGGTTGTAAAAGGTAAAGTGATCCCTATACAGGCCATGGAGGCCCAGAGGGTTCCAGGAGGTTGAGGCTCCCAGATTTTGGACATTCGGCACATGAAGGTGGTAAGGTTGTCAGCCTTACGCACCGGCCGCCTTTACCCCCAGGATTGCTCCTGGTACTCATTTCTGTTAGAGGCTGAGTCGACCCCAGGGCCATAGTGCCACCAGAAGGATTAGGCCAATTGAAAAATCTCAATGACCTCATCGGGAATCGAACCCGCGACCGTCCGGTTTGTAGCTCATTGGTTGTAGTTCTACCTATTAAACTTTTTGTAAAAAAAATTAATGTGCGTTACTTCTCGATCCACCCTCCTATATATAGGCCTATATATGTGTGAATAATGTGAGAGTTGCAACAGGAACGTAGAAGAACTCCTGAGAGCCAAAATTCTGGTACAGGCCAATGGGCTACGTCCCGACTTCAGATAACTACATCTAATAAACCAACCATCTCTTGATTTCTCTCTGTCCCATCACACCAGTCATTTCACATTCTCTCTCAAATAACTCTCGGGTCCATCATTTCACACTCATCTCTGCAAATTCTCTCATATTTCCCTCGCCCATCTATCTCACAATTATCATTTGATTTCCCTTTCTCGCTCTACCTCTCTCCCCATCTCAATCTCCCATGTTTTCCATTTTCTCTTCCGACCTCTCATCTTTCTCATCATACTCGCCTGTATCGTTCTCAAATCTCACACACCCATCACCCTTGCTTATCTCTTTCCCGAAAATCTCCTGCTTAAATGTAACAGAATCATGTCTTTATATTTACAGGTAGAGTTGGATTACTCCCACAAAGTCTCTGGCCTTGAAGACTAACCCAGCCAGCGAGCTTCTCGTTACGTCTCGTTACCAAGATGCGCGAATTCGCTGCTCGTAAGATCAGTAAGCTACCGCTGGGCAGAGAGTACAGATCATGCTCCATGTTGGCAGTGGTAGAAAAGACTGTAATAGTTGAGTGGAGGGATAATGCCGCAGACACAGAGACAGACAACACGTGGAGTGGGATAGCCAATCAGGGTGCAGCTACCTCCCCTACGCAGAAACTCTATGGCCGGTGAGACTCGCTCCTAAGGTATATACGTAAAAACCCAGAGACTTTGTGGAGGTAATCCTACTCTATGTAAACGAACTCATGGGAAGAAGATTCCGGCTTACCGACAAGTCTAAGATGCAGTACATCCCCGTCGTTAAATAACCATAACACTAACCAACTGAAATATTTCATATCTCCTCCTTATTCCTATTCCGGTACTATTGCACTCCCAACTCTATCTTACTTTTCTATTTCTCCCTTCTACATCTCTCATTGTTTCTCTCAAACCACCTCCCTCCCTCTATCTCTAAAACTCTCATCTCAATAGCTCATACTTCGAAAATATGCTCCCCCAGCTCTCTTCCAATGCTTTCTCCTCTTTCTCACATTTTATCTCTCGAGCTTTCTCTTCCCCCTCCTCCGTCTGGGAAGGGTATGGCACTGCCTTTCTGTGCTCAAGGTCGTGGGTTCGATCCCTGCCCAGGTCGATTGCAATTATGTGTGCATAAATGTGTGTAAAACAACTCCTTTGGGACAAAATTTTGCCATGCCGGCGACGGTCACAGGCTAAGGTTGCAGTACACCCCCGTCGTTAAATAATCATATAGCCAGCCAGTTTCTGATAGCATTACTATGAAGATGGTGAGATTCCCTCCCTCACCGTTGAAATAATTCATTACTATAAATAAAATGTCGCTCGAGTGGTCAATGTGTTTTTTCTCTCTAGGCCTATATTAGGGCCTATTGAACAGTTTACGCAATATTATGTAGATTTGTTAAATGCTGTGCTTTGTAAGTATATGTTCTTTACCTGGTTTTATCTCTTTTATGAAAGTACACCTATCATAAATATTATAAAAGATCACAATGTGCCCCGTAGGCTACTACAAATTAGGCTACATAGGATTGAACTACAATGATGAGAAACCAAGGTAAGATTATACAGAAGGTAAGATTATACTAAGATTGCTAAAAGTTACTAAAACATATGCAAAATTATTTATACAATTTGAGCCCATAGAAAATCCGAAGCGCCATTCATCGCGTAATGAGTAAAATGCTCATACTGAGCGCAGGGAATAAGAAGTCCGTTATGGTAGGCAAACCAGGCTACGTACAAGCTTAGAAACGGATCTTTTAGTAAAAAGTAACTTATCAAAGCAGTCAGAGTAAAAATGAAAGTGGTTGCTTAATGGATAAGAACATTATTACAGTTTTGGTGACAAAATGGACACTTGAGGTTAAGTCCCTTTGTCTTTTCAGGTCAGTATAAGTGAAGTAGATTACAGGTAATATTTCTCCAGCCTAACATTTCCTTTTAAAAAAGACAGAATAATTTTTAGTGCGATTATAGACGGACTGAGCGCTAAAGGACCTTAACTTTTGTTCGAATTACGTTTCAAAATTATATACGAGATGAAAGTGCTTCTTTCTAAAGTATCACTTTTTACTATAGCGTAGAAATGATGGTTTTTATTCACTCAGGAAATGAAGATTTAGTGATAATACTTGTGTGATTGACAACTAAGCACTACCGTGATGTCAGTGATAGATTTCTCTTCTCAATCCATCTAATTCAATTACCAATTTAGAAAATACACCTCGCATGTTCAATATCCCACCACAGTAGGCTACATGGTTACTGAAAATTATGGCAACTCTCATGAGCTCAAATTTTAACACTAGCTTCATTGTTCCAATAATGATATAAATAATAATTAAATTAGAGATGAAAATGGGAACTGGAGAAAACTGCATAACGATGAGCTACATAACCTGTGATTGTCACCGGATATAGTAAGGGTAATTAAATCACGGAGGATGAAATGGGCTGTACATGTTGTGCGCATGAGGGAGGAAAGACATATCTAAAAAGTAATTACTAGGAGACCCGAAGGGAAAAGACCACTTCGAAGACCTAGACGTAGGTGGGAGGACAAAATTAGGATAGATTTAAGGGAAGTAGAATTTGCGAGAGATGGTTGGAGGAAGTTAGCACAGAATAGGATTGAATGGCGGGCTCAACTAAACGCGGAAATGAACCTTCGGGTTTCATAAAATATATAATATTCCTGTTGCTTGCTTACGAAGTGTCTATTGCCATTGAGCAAGTCAGTAAGTAATAATAATTAACTTTCAGAAAATTCATATTTCAGTTTTAAGTACATAATCTTGTTTCCATCTTAATACTAACTGCTCTTTTAATAGGCTTATATATTAGACCTATTCTTTATTGTGACATGTACAATTCATGTACAATAAATATTTTATTGTAAAGCCTATCGGTAAGATTTCCTAGTTATCCAGTAAACAATTTATTATGAATGAACTTGGAGCTTTATGTTTTATTGTATTTTAGTAGAAAATGTCCTCTAACACTGTGATTCGAACCCATGACCTTCGGCTTTCCGTACCCATGCTCTACCAATTGAGCTAGTTAGAACTCGGTTTACTGCGCCAGACGGAAATTTTGCCTATGATTACGTCGATATTTGCCGATATTTACGTCATATACCTTATTGTGAGGCACACTAATTTAGTGATTTCTGACCAGGTTTCCAAGTTGACTACTGGACGGCTGGTATATTCTGCATTTCTCTTCGTGTACTAGAGCAGGCCGATGTTCATTTCTTTCTACCCTCACTGATTTGGTTGCAATAAAGGAATTATATTAAGTACATGAACTCAACCTGACCTAGTTCACCACAAATTCCACATAGTGAATTTAACCCCTTATCTCAAATTGAGAAGCCGAGTGAGAGTCCTGTTTAATCCAGAGTTTTCATTTCCCAAGCCTTGAACATCAAGGAACAAGAAAAAAATACAAATTGCATGCCGATGGTTCAGGACAAAATATACATTCTTTCAAATGCTGAAGTCATGCCGTAATTTTGAATACCCTAAGCTTCGAAACTGAAGTATTTAGTTTTTTCTTCCAAACAATATCACCACGTAACGTTTACGAACGCTGAATTGCATTACTACCCCCTAACTATTAAAGTCACAAGGGCATGAAGTCCTCACAAGATAGAGACATGAAAATAGTTCTAGGCCTACCTGAAGTATTGCAGAAGGATTTGTCCTACCTTTCCCTGAACCCTTGTTTCATCACAGTGATAATCCTCTCACCTATCAATGTGACTATCAATGTCATATGGATCTAGGGCAGGGGTGCTCAAACGGTCGATCGCGATCGACAAGTCGATCGCGAGTGCTTTTTGAGTAGATCTCGAGAAGAAAAAAAATTTTAATAAGTAGGTAGGTAACTAATAAAATAACACTGCTTGCGGCAAAAGGTGGCTTTATCAAAGGAACGCGCGGCACTTGTCAAAGAAAAGCCGCGTTGTTTCTAGACTAGACAGTGGAGTCTAGTCTAGGAACAACGAGAGACAGTACAGTCTAGTTTCGGGCGGCGCGTTTGACGGGAACATTCGAGACTTTCGTTCACGCCGATATAAATGTTGCGCCTGCAGGAATTGGAGTCATTCTGAATTGTAACTTGATGGCGATACTACGTCGATAAGTACAAAGTTTATTATTAAATAGTGGAAAATGAGTGCAGTGAAGAAATCTAAAACGTATCATTTTAATAAGGATTGGGAGGAAGAATTTTTCTTTTGTATGGTGAAGGATAAGTGCATTTGTGTTATTTGTCGTGCGTCAGTTGCAATACCTAAGCGTGGTAACTTAGAGAGGCATCATAAAACGGTTCATAAAAACTATGAAAAGGATTTTCCGCCACAGAGTGAATTAAGAAAACTAAAGGTACGTGATTTGATATCTTGTTTGAAAAAAGAACAATCCATGTTCACAAGACCAGTCAAACAATCAAAAGCTGCTACGATCGCGTCATTTAAAATATCTCATATATTGGCGAAACACAAGAAACCATTCGAAGATGGATCGGTGGTGAAGGAAGCATTTATTGAAGCGGGTGAGACTTTATTTGGAGATTTTAAAAATAAAACAGAAATCATGTCTGCTATTAGAGAACTTCAGTTATCTCGTCCGACTGTCACAAGGCGTATTGAAGTCATGAGCCAGGACATCGCAGATAAACTAAAACATGATATCATGGAATGTACATACTTTTCTTTACAGTTCGACGAATCCACCGATATGACAGACACTGCCCAGCTGTGTATTTTTATTCGGATGGTATTCAATGACATGTTGGCTAAGGAAGAATTTTTGACAATCATACCTCTGAAGGGGAAGACCCGTGGCGAAGATATATTTGACGTTTTCTTCAATTTTGTAAAAAACTACGAGCTACCAATATATAAATTAGTGTGCATTACAACCGATGGAGCACCAGCAATGACTGGAAACAAAAACGGTTTTGTGGCATTGTGTCGAGCTAATGAAGAATTCCCTTCATTTTTTTCATTCCATTGCATTATACATCAACAAGTTTTGTGTTCAAAAGTTTTAAACACGGAGGAAATTATGGGCATTGCGACAAAAATTGTGAATTCCATCCGTGCACGTAGCTTGCAACGGCGGCTCTTTCAGTTGCAGTTGGAAGATAGGGAGTCAGCTGAACACACTGATTTAGTTCTTCACACGGACGTCAGGTGGTTGAGTCGCGGAAAATTCCTAGAAAGGTTTCAAGAATTATTGCCCGAAATAACAGCTTTTCTAGACGAAAGAGGTGATGACACTCAGATTTTGAAAAACGAAAAATGGCTAAATGATTTGGCATTTTTGACTGACATCACAATGCACTTAAACACCGTTAACTTGGAGCTTCAAGGTAAAGGAAAAACTATTATTGAGATGATTAGCGCAGTAAACGCATTCAAAAGTAAATTGCAACTTATGATAGATCAACTGAAAAGAAAGGATCTGAAACATTTTCCGTCTTTGAAAGCAAGGATTCCTCAGTTGAATTATGATAAGTATGAGGCTGAATTATCAAATATTTTGGGACAATTCGAAATGCGTTTTCATGATTGCAGTAAATTGGAAAATATAGCATCATTTATGAGTTATCCTTTTTCATGTAAAAACATTGAGGAATTAGCTACTGAAATAGCCAGTCAGTTTAATATGAACTCATGTTCTGTTGAAAATGAGTTGGTGCAGATTATATCAGATATACATCTCAAAGCTACAGCATCTGATACAAATTTCTGGTGTTTTATATCTGAAGATAAATATCCGAATGTAAGGCAAATCGCCCTTCAACTGACGGCATTTTTTGGGTCAACTTACTTGTGCGAGTCTGCATTTTCTGAAATGAAGATAATTAAGTCAAAATATCGCAATCGACTAACTGACGATCATATGTCATCATGCTTGCGATTAGCACTCAGTGGTTACGTACCATCTTATGAAAAGTATGCTGAGCAGTAGCGGCTCGTGGCTCAAAACGAAAGTGTGCTGCAAATACTATTTCATACAGCAAACTTAAAATATTTTTAAAAATTATTAGTATGCCTATCTAAACTGCTCGTCTCTTAATCCGTCTCTGGGAACTCTCACGCGATTTTCTCTGCCCTAATTATTTTTTTGCTAATTTCTCTCGTCACGTCGAACGTTGTGTGAGTTGTGTGACGAGAGAAAATAGCAAAAATTAAAATAAAAAATAATAATAACAATAATAATAATAATATAAATAATAATAATAATTAGGGTAGGGAAAATCGCGTGAGAGTTCCCCGAAATGGAATAAGAGACGAGAAAATAGTATTTTTAATGATCGAGGTAGAGGAAGTCGCTTTGTGTTCCCAGTGCGACAGAATACTTAATCGGGGTTGTGGAATCCGGGTTTTTCTGAATTTAACACATTCGAATTTGGCGGTGAAGATGAAAAGCATTGCTTACTCGCTACATCACGGTCCCCTACCGTCAGATGGTGGAAGATCTTCTCACATAACTAACAGCTCGAGACGTGAACCTCCCTCAGAATCCCACTCGGCTGCCTGCTAGCGCAGC
Organism: Ectobius pallidus; assembly: GCA_964059195.1. NCBI lineage: Eukaryota > Metazoa > Arthropoda > Insecta > Blattodea > Ectobiidae > Ectobius > Ectobius pallidus. The sequence continues at coordinate 14,594,410 of CAXKWD010000007.1, forward strand.
CAATTTTGCAGGTTAAACTTCCATATACGCAAAGCAGCCAAGGTCGAGCATGACGTCACACCCTCCAAACGCTGCGCTGTTCATAAACTGCATTCACGAATACGGGAAAGATAATATTCACATTACCGACTTCCATTCTCCAACGTCAGCTAAGGAATTCTCGCGTGGACGCGCCAAGTTCAAAATCTACGCAAAAGAAAATATAATATTGCGTTTGAAAATAACATTATACGACGAGCAGAAAACAAGCTGTGTGCTGCAGCACTGCAGCACATAGGAGAAACCGCCACTGATGCTGAGGACATGCAGTGCCACGCTTCAACATCCAAAGCCACTCCTTAGTTAAGTTTAACACCATATGTAACTCTTTTGTTTTGTAACAACCAATAAACTCGCAATTTTGAATAACTATGAGTTTTTTCATTGATATTGTAGAGAAGAACCTAACTAAACCTAACCCAAACCTTGACTAAAATAATGTACCTATACTGCGCAGAAAGCTAATATCTATATATGCTACGGTACGCCCTACCTAGGTAGGTAGGGTGTATCGTGTATGTACGACAACCCTGCATCACACACACTTGCAGTCTCTCAGAGTCGATCGTAAGTAGTCTAAAAATATTGAGGTAGATCGCCAGCAGTTCAAGTTTGAGCACCCCTGATCTAGGGGCATTTACAGACTCTAACAGATATCCAGATAAAGATTGTGGCCTATATCGTTGATTATCCAAAAATACTAAACAAACTCCTTCTAAGAACCTAAATACATACTACTGCCTGCATATAGTATAGACGTATGCCTACTTGCCCCAGAATTTGTCAATACAACATACTTTGTTTGAAAAATACTTGTAATGTTCGGATCATTAGGCCTATAGGCCTACTTAGCACAAATTCCAGCCAGAAATATTAGGCCCAGAATTTTTTGCTTTGACTTACTTACTCAATGGCAATAGACAATTCCTAAGCAAGCTAAGGGAATATTATCTATTTTAAGAAATCCAAAGATTCATTGCCGCGCTTACCTGAGCCCGCCATTCAAAGATATTCTGTGCTAACTCCATCCAACCATCCCTCGCAAAACCTACTTCTCTTAAATCTTTCCTAATATTGCTCTCCCATCTATATCTAGGTCTTCCAATTGGTCTTTTCCCTTCGGTTCTCCCAGTCAATATTTTTTAGATATGTCTTTCCTCCCCCATGCGATAATTATAATTACCCTTACTATATCCGGTGACGAGTACAGTTTATGAAGTTCGTCGTTATGCAGTTTTCTCCAGTCCCCATTTTCATCATTCTTAGGCCGAAATATGTTCATAATTGATAAAATAATTTTCTATGTTTTTGAAAAGTACTTTTTTGTGCCTGCGAAATATTTGTAACATGGATAATTACAAAACATTATGCCATCATGTCATTTGGCGTTGCTATAGGAACGGAATCGACACTTGAAGTGATTACGTGGTGCGTGTGGGTTAATCTCGGCTTTTTACAGTATTACAGTAGCTAATCGGCGCGATGGGTTTCTCATCCTCATGGGAATACTACCAATCACGTGAAAAGTAAAGTAAGTTCTCTGTACTTCACGAAACCAACAAAATAATACGTCATTAGACCAGAATTTAGATCTATCATATTCAATGAAATATCTGAAGTAAGCTAGGTAGAAAAACCTTATAGAATAGCTGCCTTAATTGAAGGGTGTCAGTCGGACATAGTTCATTCCATTATTTCTATGATTGTTTTAAATTGAAGGGGAGATGGTGGCAGAAATAAAAAAAAAATATCACAAATTTTGTTAAAAAAAAAATCCAAGAATTACGGAAAATAATCGAAACTATGTGACAGAAAGTCACTGCACTCAAATGTGTTCCTATTAGTAAAGATAATTTTTCTGTGGAGAGAATTGAAAATTTTTGTTTGGATGTAGGAAAAATGTGTACCGAAGGATAGGAATGCAAAAAAAAATCAAAATTTCCCTACACCAATAATAAATTATTAAAAAACTTTTAAAATTACCAAAAGCAGAGAGAATCTCCCTAAATATGTGTTTCAAATGTCAGTATGATATGTCCCAAAATGCAAGAGATATGGAAGTGCAAATATGTCAGTGTAAATCTTCCACCGTCTCCCCTTAAATGAAATTTGAAATGAATTTTCTTATTTACATTTCTTCCATTTATTTAGAATTTGAGAATGCAAATGGCTATGTACAATTTGGGCACATTCCTGTAGAATATTTATCACTATTTTCTGTAATTTATTTCCAGATATTAAACCTCAAGTTGATTACGTGTGCAGTTAGCACAAAATTTCGTAATTGTTTCTCTCGCTCCAAATATGAAAGCAATCACCTCCCAACCCCTGTGTGCTGATACAATATTTATCTTTCAAGTACTGTCAGCGTCAGCATGGTCCATAGCGATAGAACAGTAACAACTCAAATTGTTTTTAGGGCTCCTATCACGATAGATTGGAAGAAGACACATTCACCTCCCTCAAGTAAGAAGATACTTTTTTGAAAAGGGCTTTTTCATTGAATAATTTAGTATATATTTTCTCTGTCTAGTGGTGCCACTTACACGTCTATCTGCAAACTGTTTAAACGACATAGAAACATTAACGTAACCTTTATAATTACATAACACTATATGAGACAATGAAATGTATGTTTTCAAAGTATGTTTTCAAAGTCTTCGAGGGAGGTCAAATTATACACGAGTTTTACCAAAACAAAGGTGTTTGAAACAGTTTCGGAACTGAAATATTATTTTAACTTTCAAACATTGTCTAAAGGATTGCATTGCGGGGTATGCACATTCAGTTGTCTCAGCCTCACACAAAAGCGGTGTGTTCGCAAGACTGGACAGAAAGCCTGAGTTCGTGAAAAAGGTTATAAGCTTAGGCCTACTCTTGAGAGAATTAAAAGAAGTGAAAGTACCTCTTTTATATCTTCGCGTAGTCTAGGATATATGTAGTGTATATAAAATTTAAGAAAATCGGTAGAATAATTTCCAATAAATTTTCTTCGTAAAAGTAAGGAAATGTAAGTCGTTGCCATGCTACTTGTCGCATCCCGGAAAATACTTAGCTCAAAAATAACATTTCGTCCTTTTACAGTTCTTAGTTTTTCAGCTATGCTGTTCACAGACAGACATTTTTCCGAAAGTAATATTTTTTGTTTCAAATCTAGGGTAGAATACTAGTACTTACTTCCTCTACTAGCGCTACAAATCGGAAGGTCGCTGGTTCGATCCCCGATGAGGTCGTTGGAGTTTTTCAATTGACCTAATCCTTCTGGTGACACTATGGCCCTGGGGTCGACTCAGCTTCTAAGAAAAATGAGTACCTGGAACATACCTGGGGGTAAAGGCGACCGGTGCGTAAGGTGGCCGGTGCGAAAGGTGGCCGGTGCGTAAGGCTGACAATCTTACCACCCCCACGTGCTGAATGTCTAAAATTCTGAGAGCCTCAGCCTCCTTGAACCCTCGGGGCTTCCATGGCCTGTATAGGGATCACTTTACTTTTTTTACTTTTACATCCTCTACTTACTTACATCCAGGGAGAAAGTATAAAGAGACACAACGTGGTGTTATTGAGAGTTTGTATAACCTATCCACTTAAGAAATCGCGATTTGTTATCACAAAATGGTTAAGATTGGAAATGGATGCAGAGGAAACTGACATTGATCGGTTGGAAGCAAGAACTAAAGTGGTATGGACATCTAAATTGAATGAAGAAGGAAAGATGCCCTAAGAGTGCAGTGAACTGCTCCACTCCTAGCAGAAGGAAGCGTGGAAGGGCACGTTCTACAAAGATGGATGGAGGCAACAAAGCTATGCAGAGAAAATTGTTAGAGGAAGGGCAGTGGCAGTACAGAAGATTTTGAAGAATAACAACAAGAAAAAAGACAATCACTGAAAAGTGGAAGATGTGTAAAAATAAGTCAAGTAATTACAATCCTCTACTCTTCATCATGGTTCAGGAATCCAGTACCTCGAGTAACTGGCCTCTTGTTTAAGATTAATGTGCGTGAGTTAAAGAATTAAGAGACTATTATTGTATTATGAATATTGTCCGGGCTTGTAGGCCGTGGTCCAGTTGACATTTGAGTGGCAAACGTCAATGTTCTTAATATTGACTCCGGCCGTGAAAGCCTACAGTGTTTTATAACTTAGACTATTATTGGTTCACATAAACAAAATGGGCGAGAAATGTATTACAATCATTGATTTATTAATGTACTACTTTTTCTATGTACAATACAAGTGCTACAGGATGAGGAAGTTTTGTGTCCCACCCTGATATTCTGTTTTCAGAATTAATATAAATTTTGACATCCCCTCAGTCGGTAAATACAATTTTTGGAAACATATTGGCTGTGTGTCTGTCATTCTGTCTGGTGTGTAGAGCTGTGGAATCTCATCAAAACGAAATTCCATATTTCAAGATCAGACGCGAAGGTCATTTTCTCTGACCCTTACTGTCACTTTACTTGAAGAAAATTTCATATTCAACATTTCCCCAGAAAGAACTTTGACGATTTTGTTTTAAGTTTGTATACCCCACTGACTGCTTAAACGATAAGCAACATTTTTATTTGAAAGATGTTGTCATACATGTTCTGTAAAGGCTAGTCTTCTCTAAGTCCTGCCTCGTGTACATTAATAATGCCGTTAAGCTGATACAATCTTTTACCTATTAAAAAATTATTTTATAATTTTAAAGTTTGAAATTTTGAACAGTGCACACCGCGTATTGTGATCACTTCGGGATGCAGCTAATCTGATAATATTAACAGACTGGCAAAAGCCAAAGGAATAAAATGAAAGATTTTTTTTATATAGGGGTTTCCACAAGGCTGTGGTTTCCCTCAACCAAACAATGACAATGACAATAAGTAAACACTCGGCAATGGTAACATAAATAAACACAATGTTTCTATCAAAGTCACATTTCATTTATTTTTATTTCTCCACAACTGTCTGTGTAATGTGTCTTCAGCTTGTAGTCCTCTCTTGGCCATACTTTCTTTTACTCCATCCATCCAGGTTTCAGTTGGTCTTCCTTTCCTCCTTCTTCCATCAGGCTCCCAATTCCATACCACTCTTGGCAATCTTCCTTCGTTCGTTCTCTTTATGTGTCCATACCCACGTAATGTTTTACTTTCAACTATCTCTATCACATCTTTCTCTACTTTCATTATTTCTCTAATTGTGCTATTCCTGATTCTATCTCTCCGCGATGTCCTTGCTGACCTTCTCCAATAATCAATTTCTGTAGTAGGCTACGCAATTTTGCTCTTTGTTTATTATTTAATGATCAAGTTTCCGCTCCATATAGCAAAATACTTTCTACTATTGATTTATAGATATTTACTTTTGTTTATGCCATAATATTGCTGCTCCATAACACCGAATTTAGCATTCCTATTGTTTTCCTGCCTTGGCATATCCTTTTTTCTATTTCAAATTTGGAAGATTCATCCATCTGTACTATTGATCCTAAGTACTTAAAACTGTTAGTTTTGTCATTATATTTCCCTCTATTTGAATATCATCATTGTTAGCTGTCATATATTCTCTCTTAATTAAATTGATTTTTAATCAAAATGAAAGATAGTTATCCAAATAGGCCTATTATATAAAACACTACAAAACAAGAATTTAAAATATTTATTCATAAAATAATACGTAACTGTGACTCATTGAACCACTCATGGGCTAATACAGTAATAGACTGCAAGCAACTTTTTTTAACCAATAACAAAGATTTTAATTGTTTTTACTTTCCTTTAGGAGTCCATTAACCAATACTCCATACTCAATTACGTGTTACGAGTGTTTTTGGAAGTCTATACTGATCTGTGGTGAACACCACGTAACAAAACATCTAACCCCTGTCTGTTCAAGTCTTTTCATTTTACACTAGCCATTACTGCATATTAACACTGTTATCTTCACAAACCAAAAGAATGCAGCATACCTGTGGAGTAAAACACGTATTATTTCTCAAAAGAAAAATTTAGGTAATGCCATCCCCCTCGAACTGGTCATCCTGTGAGCTAGGAGGGCCATTCCATGCCAAATCATCACAGCTCCCAACCCGACCATCTCAGATTTACATGAAATTCGGCAAGAAGTTAAAATACATGAAGTTGTACACACACGCAAAATTTTACCCCTCAGTGATTTACGATATTCATACAGCAGGGTTGCAAACATGATAAAAATTGTAAAATTTTCCCTGGCATGCTCTGCAAAAATAAATCATAACTTTATTTCTAATTGAGGTAAAACCTTCATGTTGGTCTCATTTTGAAGCTAAAGGTACATAGTTTCCATTAAAAATAGTTGCATTTCAAAATATTAATTTTTTCATTCCAAGGTCAAAAGGTGTAACCTTTGACCTTGAGTATCTAAGAAAATGAAGGCCTATCTTTAATTTTATTGAAGAAAATATATGTTAGGCAGTTAAATGCATTCTATCTTTGGTACAAATTTCATTTTGGGACGGTTTTGGGAACAGGAGAAAAAATTTCCCTATAATATAAAGCCACATGGCTGACTCACTCACTCACTCACTGACATTAATGTTTGCACACTTTCAGATGAGCTAGAAACTTGAAATTTGGCACACGTATAGCGTTTAGGCTGTAAACCACATAAAAATTCCAAAAATGTTATTTTTTTTATTTTTAGCCCTAAAAACCCCCGAAAAAGGGCTCGGCTCGGCTCACTGACATTAATGTTTGACCACTTCCAGATGAGCTAGAAACTTGAAATTTGATACATTTTTAGGCTTTTTAAATTTTAGGCTGTAAACCACAGGAAAATTCCAAAAAGTTAATATTTTAATTATTTTTAGCCCTAAAAACTCCCGAAAAAGGGCTCGGCTCTGCTCACTGACATTAATGTTTACCCCCTTCCAGATGAGCTAGAAACTTGAAATTTGGTACACGTATAGCGTTTAGGCTGTAAACCACAGGAAAATTCCAAAAAGATTTTTTTTTTTTTTAATTTGTGTGGGTTTCTGCCTCGCGGCGGCTGCAGCTCTAACTCTTGACCGATTGGGTGAAATATCTAAAAATTAAAAAAATTAACTTTTTGGAATTTTCCTGTGGTTTACAGCCTGAAAGCTATATGTATACCAACTTTCAAGTTTCTAGCTTATCTGGAAGTGGACAAACATTAATGTCAGTGAGCCGAGCCGAGCCCTTTTTCGGGAGTTTTTAGGGCTAAAAATTAAAAAAATAAACTTTTGGAATTTTTCTGTGGTTTACAGCCTAAAAACTATAAGTGTTTGGGATTTAGCGCGCCTATTGAAGGTTAAATGCTAGGCATGCGCGCGCAGTCCTTCCTCGCGGCAGCCATTTTAGTTTGTTCTCTCGCTTCCACGGTGAACAGGTGGAAGCTGGGTGCTGCTCCTCGTTTTGTTATAAAACTTGTATGTTTGTGTTGGGCTAATGATAATAAAGTTACAGTCCACTATTCTTCGTATATTATTTGTCCCAGTGCAAACATATTTTGGTCGCCTCCGTGCCTGATGGACTAATAAAACGTGTTATAATTCGCCATGTGCACATATCTATGGTTCCCGCGAACGCAGACATTATGGTTATATTGACTTTGAGAACTGTGAAAGTGTGTTGATGCTTCTATTCGTGGTGTTCCTGTTATGAAATGTATACAACTATTCTTCGAAGTCATCAAGTATTGAAATCACATGTGTTGATGCTTCTATTGGTGGTGTTCCTGTTATGAAATGTCTACAACTATTCTTCGAAGTCATCAAGTATTGAAATCTAGTTTATGTTAAAAATGGAAGAATTTAATGAAAAACTAGCAATAAAGAAAAGAGCTATTGCTAAAAGGACATTAACCTACGTCGACAAGTTTCTAAAGAAGTATACTGAACAAGTTAGTGTAAATGAAGTTCGTTCACGTTTGAGTTCCTTGCCTGATATTTTGAATCAATATGTGGAAGTTCAAGATGAAATTGAACTAAATTGTGAAGATCCTACAGGTCATTTTGCAGACAGAGAAAAGTTCATAGAGGATTACCACAGAATAAAAGCAGCTCTGGAAGGAATTGTTGATAAAGAAGTTAAAGTGCCTTCCCCCCCTGCATCTGTAATATCGAATAATAGTGATTCCTTGGTAAAATTGCCCGCTGTTGATATTCCTACATTTGATGGAAATGTTAGAACATGGTTGCAATTTCACGACATATTCTCAAGCTTAATACTAAACAATGAATCATTAAATGACATACAGAAATTTCATTACTTAATTTCGTCGTTGAGAGGAGAAGCTAAAGGTCTTCTAGAAAGTTTAACCATTAGTGCAGACAATTTTCCAACTGCTTGGAAGTTGCTTTATGACAGATACAATAACAACATAATAATTGCTGCCAACTATGTCAAGTCACTACTCACAAGTCACTACTAAATCATACTGTGCAAGCCTTAGGATTTCCATTGAGAAAATGGTCATCAAACTGTGATGAAGTACTGCAAAATGTAACTCCGGAATTGCAAGAAAGGCCAGCTAACTACAAGATCATTGGAGATCATACTGTGCAAGCCTTAGGAATTACATGGCAGCCTAAAATGATTGTTTTCAATTTAAGTTTGATGTCAAGCCAATAACAAAGGTGACGAAGAGAAATGTTTTATCTGTCATATCTTCAATTTTCGATCCCTTGGGTCTCTTGGCTCCCGCTGTTATTAAGTGTAAAATATTCATACAAAGATTATGGATTTTGAAGACAAGTTGGGATGAGATACTACCTACTTCAGTCCAAGATGAATGGAACAAGATATATGGTAATCTACATTGCCTAAATGACATAACTGTTGACAGAAAAATAATTCCTTCTGCAAATATCCAGAGAATTGAATTACATGGATTCAGTGATGCTTCGGAACAAGCTTATGGTGCTTGTATCTACCTGCGATCCATATCTGATAATAATTCTCTTTCTGTTTCACTAGTTACTTCTAAATCTAGAGTGTCTCCTATCAAGACACAGTCTGTACCTAGATTAGAGCTCTGTGGAGCATTGTTATTGTCTAGATTGTTGAAAAAGGTATTTCATCATTGAAATTAAGTAGATTAGATCAAATATATCTATGGTCTGACTCTACTATTGTTTTATGTTGGTTGAAATCTACTCCAGCCAAGCTGAAGTCCTTCGTTGCAAATAGGGTCTCTGAAATACAAGATGACACAGACATTAATTGCTGGCATCATATTTCAACTGAAGAGAATGCTGCTGACTGCATTACCCGTGGTGTATATCCAGATCAGTTATCTACATTGAAGCTATGGTGGAGGGGTCCAACATTCTTATGGGAAGTGAATGCTACTTCATTTCCTACATCTATTAATGAAATGCAATTACCAAATGAAATACCTGATGTAAAATCTTCTAAAGAAGAAGTTGTTACTTGTGCTGCGAATGTCAAACATTCTTCAAGTTTAAATGATCTCATCAAAAAATTCTCTTCCATCGATAAACTAAAAAGAATCTTCTCTTACATTTTGAGATTTATTCATAACTCAAGAGCTGTTCCTGAAAAAAGGAGAAGTGAGCATCTTACTGTTGAAGAAACTGATGCATCATTCATCGGTATAATATCTCTAGTACAACAGGAAGAATATCCTGAGGAACTGTCTTGTTTGATGACACACAAGTGCATTTCTAATTCAAGTAAGCTAAGGCCATTATGTCCATTCCTCGATAACGATGGGTTGCTACGAGTTGGTGGTCGACTTAACAATTCTGATTTGCCTTATGAAGCTAAACATCAAATAATTGTTCCAGCGAAACATCTCATCACTGAGCTTTTGATTAGAAACCAGCATCTGCAGCAGATGATGGAGCACTTCTGGAAGCGATGGTCTACTGAGTACCTGACAGAACTTCAACGTCGTCCTAAGTGGTTGGACATCCGTTCTAGTCTTGACATTGGTGATCTAGTATTAATAAAGGAAGACAATGTTCCTCCATTGTGTTGGAAAACTGGAAAAGTTGTTGAAGTGTTTCCCGGTAAAGACGGTTTGATTAGAGTAGTAAAGTTAAAAACTGCTACTGGTGAAATCCAAAGACCTATTGTAAAACTCTGCCCGTTTCCTTCTAAAGTGAATGTTTAAATGTAATTGTGTTTTCTATTGTTGGATAAATCAAGGGTGGGAGTTATTGATTCATGTATTTGTGTGTTGATCTAGATAGATCAAGGGTGGGAGTATGTTTGGGATTTAGCGCGCCTATTGAAGGTTAAATGCTAGGCATGCGCGCGCAGTCCTTCCTCGCGGCAGCCATTTTAGTTTGTTCTCTCGCTTCCACGGTGAACAGGTGGAAGCTGGGTGCTGCTCCTCGTTTTGTTATAAAACTTGTATGTTTGTGTTGGGCTAATGATAATAAAGTTACAGTCCACTATTCTTCGTATATTATTTGTCCCAGTGCAAACAATAAGTGTACCAAATTTCAAGTTTCTAGCTCATCTGGAAGTGGGTTAGTGAGCCGACCCGAGCCCTTTTCGGGGGGTTTTTAGGGCTACAAATTTAAAACAAAACTTTTTGGAATTTTCCTGTGGTTTACAGCCTAAACGCTATACGTGTACCAAATTTCAAGTTTCTAGCTCATCTGGAAGTGGGTAAACATTAATGTCAGTGAGCAGAGAGCCGAGCCCTTTTTCGGGAGTTTTTAGGGCTAGGAATAATAAAAAAATTAACTTCTTGGAATTTTCCTGTGGTTTATTTTATTTATTTATACAAATTTATACAAATATACAAAACAAGACCACCCGAATGAGCAAGCGCTCGTGCTCGGGCACAGTTCAGCCATTTACGTTACAAAATACAAATTACAAATATATAAAGAAAATATAATATTAAATCAATACCTAAAAAATAATAATAAAAAAGAAAGAACAGAATAGTAAAAAGAAAAAAGGAAAAGTAGTAAGAACAAAAATTGAAACCCTGAGTTATTACAAATAAAATAGTTCCTTAATTGTCTACTAAGTACAGAGTGAAGTAACTTTTGAACTATGAAATAAGATTTTTGATAAACTTATTGAATTTTTTGTTGTTCATATGTACTATTTCTGGATGTGACCTAATTATAGAGTTATAGAGTCTTGGACCATAATAAATGCTATGTTTAGAGCCAGAAGAGGTGAAGTATTTTGGTTCTATTAAAGGCAATGTTTTATTTCTTCTAGTATTGTAATTATGAGGATCCGATACATGTACGTTGCGGTATTTGTGAAAGTATTTTAAAAGTGTGAGCTTTACAGCCTAAAATTTAAAAAGCCTAAAAGTGTATCAAATTTCAAGTTTCTGGCTCATCCGGAAGTGGTCAAATATTAATGTCAGTGAGCCGGCCCTTTTTCAGGGGGTTTTTAGGGCTAAAAATAAAAAAAACAACCTTTTTGGAATTTTTATGTGGTTTACAGCCTAAACGCTATACGTGTACCAAATTTCAAGTTTCTAGCTCATCTGAAAGTGGGCAAACATTAATGTCAGTGAGTGAGTGAGTGAGTCAGCCATGTGGCTTTATATTATAGGGACATTTTTTTCTCCTGTTCCCAAAGCCATCCCAAAATGAAATTTGTACCAAAGATAGAATGCATTTAACTGCCTAACATATATTTTCTTCAATAAAATTAAAGATACAGTTTCCTAGATACTCAAGGTCAAAGGTTACGCCTTTTGACCTTGAAATGAAAAAATAATATTTTGAAATGCAACTATTTTTAGTGGAAACTATGTACTTTTAGCTTCAAAATGAGACCAACATGAAGGTTTTACCTCAATTAGAAGTAAAGTTATGATTTATTTTTGCAGAGCATGCAAGGGAAAATTTTACAATTTTTATCATGTTTGCAACCCTGCTGTATGAATATCGTAAATCACTGAGGGGTAAAATTTTGCGTGTGTGTACAACTTCATGTATTTTAACTTCTTGCCGAATTTCATGTAAATCTGAGATGGTCGGGTTGGAAATTACACTTTATTGTGATGATTTGGCATGGAATGACCCAGGAACAGAATTGCTACCTCCTGTAAAACACAATATAGTTTACTTAGAAACGAAATCCTTTAAAAAAATTCGAATGACGTACAGTACTTGGAAATGAAGCCGCCAAAAGGAAAATGTGATAACATAAACCGAAACTTTGATTACAATAAACATAATTTTTCAATGTTTCAGTAATAATCTGCTAGGGGCTTCATAAAAGTGATAGCATTACCAGATTGATAACATTATCCGCGATTACATTAAGTGGCGTTCACTGCATTTATAAATATAACGTAAGTAAGCTAGTGCTTGTGGCTGGGATGCAATGTCTCTTGCTAGGGGTAGAGAAAGTCATGAGAGTGCATTACACTACATTCTTTCTATAACTGAGGCATTCCATGTTTGGAATAAATGCGTGTAGGAGTTGATTTAGAGATATGTCGATGTTGTAGTGAGAATAGTCTACTTGTTTTCCTGTAATTTATAGAGTACTTCCATATACATTTCACACGCATCCGTGGTTTTGATCAAAGCTGATACTCCTCTGGTTTTATTTCTCATTCCGTTATTAACTGTACGTTTCTCGTTATTGGCGAAGCAATACCGAAAATTGCCTCTTCGTGATGTTTATATACAGTTCTCACTTCAACAAAATGAAAAATCCCTCCGTAATCAGGATAATAATAGCAAATAAGATACATCAGTAATTAAAATACATCACTCGATCGTATTTGAGAGATTCGAAACAGACAATGCATTGTGTGTCTGTTGCTAGAAACAGAAAATGGATGGATACCTTGTAACATTAATAATAGACTACAAAAACTCTTATAGGCTTAACTCTACATTCCTTTCAAGTCACTTAAGCTGGGTCTCCATTGATATACATTTAACACCAACATGTTACAGTTTGTTAAATGTTTATCATCAACTTGTTGATGTATACCAAGTCATGTGGTTTGACAATTAACAGCTGTCTCCACTACAATGTTATAGGTTAACCATGTGTTGGCGCGGTTACGAACAGAAATTAATAACATTCAAAAAGAAAACGCCTCTGAAGTGGGCAGCCAACATTACAAAATGAGAGTAGTTTTATATACTCATTATCGTCTTGTTAACTATGTATGACTTTCTTAAATACTAATTTTGTACAGATGTCTTGATTTTTTCAAAATAACTATCAGATTGTTCAACAATGGAGTATGCCATAAAAAATAATTTTAAAAGTAGATGCAATACTATTGAGAACACTGATAAACCAAATACTCACATAATACAAAATGGATGCCGGGAAACTGTCGACTGCTTGTTGTATACCCGGAAATTCCCGAACCAAAGTCGATTAAGCTGGCGATCGCTTTTCGTTTCCCGGAAATTCCCGAAACAAAGCCGATATTGACCGAATAGTCAATTGACTTGACATGTTGTCTATTTTCTCCGGAAAACAAATTAACATCTGAAAATGTTAAGTGCAACACGCTGGGTTTGCATGTCAAGTCAATTGGAAAGCGAAATTGCAATATACATGTCAATATCAACTTGTTAATATTGACATGTTGGTGTTAAATGTATATCAATGGAGACGCAGCTTTACAGATCCCACTTATGGGTATAAAAAAGGACAATCCTCCTGAATTAAAGGTAACATCATTATTTTTTCTGCAGAATTACTGCATACAAGGAATGTAATTGTTATAGCTAACTTAACATTATTAAGACCTTATTCTTCTATATTCATTGAACTACATCTGCTAATAGTTACAAGTCCTGATTAATTTACCATTCGCATGGTCAATTGTAAAATTCTGTAGTTAAAGAAAGGCGCTGAAAATTGTAAAAAAACTATAATAAGCGGTAACAATGTAGCCCTATACGCAGCCGAAACACTGTCCATCACCAATCATGGCCCGATTGAAAGACTGGAGATCAAAGAAAAAAAACATATTACGAAAAATCCTGGGCCCTAAGTTCCATAACAACAAACTAATCCACGTCAGAAACGAAACACTCTACCAAAAGACTGAAAAACTCTCAGACACAATGAGAAAAAGAAGAATTGATTTTTATGGACACATCCTCAGAATGAACCCAAATACACTGACCAAATTTTCTTTTTAATACTTCCGCAACAAAAAGACAAAACTAAATTGGTTTAAGGCAACGGAGAAGGACTTAAAAGAACTCAAAATCCCAGAAAAAATGCTCATAGATAAAACTGCAAAAAATAACCAGAGTCAAGAAAGAGAGATTCTAAGTCAAAATCAAAACCAAACGAATGATCCAGATCAGTGAAGACGAAAGAAAAGTAGATCAGAAAGAATGAAGCAATACTGGGCTAAAATTAAAACACAAAACACTAAGAAGTGATTGATTCAACGTAGGCCTACCCCAAAGTTGGGTGAAACGGAGAATAAAGAAGCGGTAACAGTATAACCATAACACTAACAAAAGCAATAATAATAATAGCAATAATAATTACTAATTTTAGAGTGGATATTATTTCCACAACGTCTAAGTCAGGAGTAATTACTAAGTTAAGGATATAATGCATAGTTACTATGCCTTTATGACTAATAACTATAAAATATAACCAAAATGAATTCACGTACTTGACACTTACCTCATAAGTCTATAAGAAGTCTATAAGAACTCCAAAGCCCAAAATTCAAAATTTGACTTTTATATTGCAACCAAACAATTTAAACATGTTTGAAGTTCATGTTAAATTGTACGCATCGCAAGTAGCACATTTTTCAATTGTTATTAAGTGCCAGAATGGTACTTTATAAGATTGTGTGGGGGACGGGAAATGTCTGTCCGTCTGTCTGTCCGTCCGTGTGTCTGTACGCGCGATAACTCAAACACGCTTTATCGGATTTTCATGAAACTTGGTATGCGCATTTATAACGTTCATGAGAAGAAGATTATTGTATTGGACCAAATCGGTTGACCTAGTGCCTATTTTATGGTCATATATTAGAAAGGATTTTTCAAAAGGAAATTAGTTCTCACGACAACATATTGTTTAACAGTGTTCATATACGGCTTTGGAAGTTGCAATACAGTTAGCTATGGCAAATAACACTATTCATACACATATGCTTATCAAACTAGATCATTAAACTGAGGGAGGTGACCGAGATGTAACGTATTGGACTCGCATTCTGGAGGTCTGTGGTTCAAATCCCATAGCCAGCCATTTTAACATGTTTTATTTCTATGTGAGTGTGCGATTGTCAAGATATCACAAATCTGTAGGCGTATAGTTTTGCAGATGCTGGACGATGTTAATATGATTTTTTTTAACTGAACGTTTGTTCTTCCTAAGGCGAGCTTAATGAATCGACCTGAAGCTTAAATCGGAAATCGATTTTTGAAAAAGCTTAATTTTCTGCAGTTCATAATTACAATCATCACCGATTAAACAAAAGCATCCTGGCACTTTGTTACATCAGTTTACCTAATTTTATTAATGTCTATATTTATGTATTGATGTAGATCTTCATACTTTGTAATGCTACCATGTTGCCCCAATTCTGTGCACTGCCATGCACATATTGGCTACATAACGCACAGTAAACAGTATCATTAACACCAGATTCACACCAATTAGCTGATCACGAGACACAGGCGACCAAGTGTCGTGATTTTTTGCTGACGTCAATGGTCTCTCTCTCTCTTCCATGATTCCGATTAAACGAGGTGTCTGTAGCAAGATGGACTGGTTAATGAGTGGTATCCTAACTCTTCCTGTTCTGTTGTTCTACTCGAACACTCATATGACTTTTCTTTACAATTCATATTTCGATCTATAGTACGCGGTGCATTGCTCAGTGAGCATTCAGTTGCCTGAGCACCATTCAAATTCGTACCATTCTCGAGGCAAGACTTGAAAATATGAGGTTGTGGATGGGATTAGTTGCTTTCAAAGAATTCACATGGATTTTTTAAGTGAAACTTCTTTAGCCGCGGTAGGGGTAAATCGAGAGCTTGTGTAATGCTCAAAATCGTCACGAAATTAGTGAGGTGAAACGGAATGGACTGCACAGAAAACAATCAACTCAATGATTAGGCTTATCCAAAATTTAAAAAATCCAAAAATTAAAAATTAAAAAATAAAAAATCCAAAATTTAAAAAATCTAAAAATCTAAAATTAAAAAATCAAAAATCTAAAATTTAAAAAATCCAGAAAATAAAAAAATTCAAAGATCCAAATTTTTATAAAAGCCAAAATTAAAAAATCCAAAATTCCAAAATTAAAAAGTTCAAAGATCCGAAGTTAAAAAGTTAAAAAATCCAAAATTAAAAAATTCGAATATACAAAATTTAAAATCTAAAAAATAAAGAACATTAAACATCCAAATTTAAAAAATAAAAATCAAAATTAAAAAATTAAACGATAAAAAAATTTTAAGATCCAAAAATAAAAAAGTCCAAAAACCTAATATTAAAAAGTCAAACAATCCAAAATTGAAAAAATCTAATAATCCAAAATTCACAATAATCCAAAACAAGTTTCACTTCTGTCGCGTGGCGTTCCACGCACTTATTTTTTAAATAAATGCTTTATCTTCGATTAGTGTTAGTAAAAAACGTAAAAAGGAATCGTTAAGAGCTATTTTTTTTTTACAGAAACTCGCGAAAATAAAATTATCCCCATGTGATAACAAAATCAAGACGTCATAATCATGATTCATGTGCTAATAGTTTTTTCTAGTATTATAGCAAACAATTGCAGGCACCTGCCAAGTGACTAGCTGTTTACAGATATTAGCCATTTAAATTATTTACTTGAAGCTACATGGTTGGCAGTCAATGTAAAGTGTTATAGCATTGGATTCTTTACACAGGGATTGTTAGTAATGATTTTCCTTCGGCTGTATACATTCCTGGCATGAAAGTTATACATGGATTATTAGTAACACTGAACTTAGGTATAGTGATTTCGTCGACAGAGCATATTCTCGTAAAGTGAAAGAATTTCGTCGAAATATTGGAAGCAACTTAGTAGTAGTAGTGTATTTATTGCTCACAAAAATTCTTACATATAAACCACATTATTAACATTAACCGGCGCACGGGTCGGTATCGACCATATGTCCTCACTTCATACACTTAAATTATTACCCCATAAAAATTCCCAATAAAAAACTTATATTCTATTATTTACATAACTACGAGTATCCACACACGTAACCTCCACCCCCAAGCAGTAAAAAAATCCTAGAAACACATAGACATTATTAAAACGAAAACAAAAAATAACACATTTCCTTAATTCTCCAAATCTAGGCTTCCTCTCACACATCTAACTTTCTGCAGAAATTTATATATCCCATGCCAATTGTGCTCATCCAGTAATAGATTTAGACATGCCTCCCTACTTCTTTGCGAGTTTAAAAATTTGTCTGGTAGCATCATAACTCTCCAGCGCTCTGTGACTCCAGATCCCGCCAAGATATGACCCCAGGTTTGATTTTCTCTGCACATTGGGCAGATTCTCACCCCTCTCTCATCCACGAAATACATATGCGGATGAATATAATGGAATATTTCTTTTATATATATTTTTTTTTTACATTTTCAAACTGTGTTGATCATATGTAGACCTGGGATTTTAAGGCAAATGCCTATTTCATTCCATATGAAATAACGATGAAAATTTTTAAATATGTGGATGTTTCATGAAAAATCACTTACATTATTTTATAGAGTTTCATAGTGCCCTAAAATGCCTATTTGCACCTTTAGAGCCTATTTAACTATTTTAGTGCCTAAAATGCCTATTTGGTACATTGAAAATAAAATTCAGCTTCTGTAATTTTTACAATGTTATAATGGACATCCCTCAATGAAAAGCAGAACAGCAGGAGTGGGTTTTTCACAGAAACTTGATTATTCCAAACACTAAAGGAAAGCTGACTGACGGGGGAGGATTAAGGGGGAAGGACAAATGTGTCGAGTCACCAGTAAAAGAACATCTGTTTAAGTGAATATAATTCGTGATGCCTAATTTTGCTGTTAATTATGTTAAGAATAGGTATACCACATTTCTTGCAGTAAAAAAAAAGACCATGTTACAGTTTAAGTGTACCTATATTGTAATATTTTAAAGTCTATTTTCTATCTATTTACACATTTTTAAAACATATTATTTTAAGTGCATATATTCTCTTTTAAACGCCTATTTACTTGTTTTAAAAGCATATTTTCCCTTTTAAAAGCCTATTTACTTGTTTTAAAAGCTTATTTTAGGTGCCTAAAGCTAATTTTTTTTAGAGCCTAAAATCCCAGGTCTAATCATAAGCAGGAACACACAGACTTTTATGAGGCCGGTGCTTTTTGGACTGTGGCATCATATCAACATAATTATCTTAAAACCATTACATATGTGAAAATATTACTTGCATACTTTTCAAGTGGACAAAGCAAAATGCCTCTTGAAGACAAACATTCCTGAGAGTTGTTTGTATGTTAACTGGTTAACCACACGCTGAGCGCATGCGCCCAGATACCATCTCCAGGTGGCGATTACCATCAGCCAGCCACGGAAAAGAGCAACGGCAATTAACCAAGCGTAATTAATCATGTACAGTCTGGTCCTCTGCGAATAGCACTTAGGTCTATCCTGCGCCAAAGTACAAAGACACAAGTACTCAGCCCAAACACGTCACACCATCAACATCCCCTACGGATGTACATAAGGGCACAATAGGTATACACACATCACATATGGTTACCAAAATTTGGTCTGACCGGAGGTTTAGGCTTAATTGCTTGGCACTCCGGGGGTAAGGGTGGGCACAAAAAAAAAAAAAAAATCCGGCTACTTAGAATTCCGAAACTTTGGCCGGACGACCTGAATGTCTTACCCACAAAGGTGAAAGGTTGACTGGTTTTTCTTTATCCATTATCTGTTCATGGTTGTGTTGTCCTAGGGGGAGGACCTGCGTTGTATTGATCCCATACAAGACAATTCCTCTATGTCCTGTCTGATTCAACGAGCTGTTCCCTCCCCTAGGGGCATTGGAGCTAGTTGAAGAAAAGAGGGAATACTAAGATTTAATGGGTTTTAATGGCATTTTATGTAGATATTAATTTTGGATTAGTGAGGATACGTCAACCAATATCTACTGTTGCGGTTTTAACCCTTAACTGAGATCACTAAGACCTCATTAAATTTGAATTATGAATACTGTATTAAAACATGCAATTGGATTGTGTGGGTACTCCTCGCATATCCATGTTCGTCTCTCGGTGAGGTAATTGCAGGGTTTCTTTCTACACTGGAGTAAAATTTCACACAAGATTTTCTGGGGTCACACAAACCCCAATTCACTATTTACGTAAGTAAAAAAAAAAAAAAAAAAAAAAAAAAAAACCTCCTTAGCTGTTAAGGGGTAGCCAAATTCTCTCTCGTAATTTATTTAAATAAGAAATCCTGATTTTATCTAATTAGAGTTCTATTAAAATGAAGGTAAAAACCATGAGAAATGAATAAAAATCAGGTTCGCTTATAATTTTGACAAGTTCCAATATTAGGCCTATAAGTTGGTGGGTTTGTAGTCAACACCTATATGCCAGGATCAACATCTTATACTTGTACTAGACTTGTTGTTTTGATAATTTTAATGTCATGTCCAGCTCAACAAATTTCAGCAAAGTATAAAACTATTTTTTATTAATGTTTTATATGTAGAAATTTAGTATTATTTCCATAACCTAGTTAATGATAACGCTAAATTAGTAGCCTGTGTTATTTTAACGTCTGTGATTTCATACGTAGTACAAGTACTTTAAAGGGAGTGTGTGTGTCATTGGAAAGTTGACGGTTATGCTACCCGCTCAGAAGTGTAAGATTTGTTGGAGTGATGACCACCAGGTGGCAGGTCTGTACGGAGCGCGGTATTATGTTATCTTCTGTAACATTCAATGAAAGAGAGATTATGAGATAAAAATGAACACAAATTTGGGTTCTTACTTAGTCTAGAGTAGCGTCCATACCGAAAGGTTTTACTACCCTAAGTCTTGAAATTATTGGAAATTTCATTACTAGGCTTCTCTTTATTATTATTATTATTATTATTATTATTATTATTACTATTATTATTCATAAATGAATGTTGGCGACCAGATATATCATTTCTGTCCGATTGGTTGTTATTGTAATATATTTAATAGATTGTGGTCTTTGTCCATTGCTTTAGACAAATTTGCAAATATAGGCTATTATCATAGTCTCACAAAACAAAATAAATAGTCCGAAGGGGTGGTTTTAGCCTTCAATCTCCCTTCTATAATCAACCAGATATTATATTCTTTTTAGCAATAAAGTTATAGATATGTATTTGTACCTATGCACTCATTCTTCCTGAAAAACATTCCGACCATTTTTCCAAATCAATAATTCCTAACGGTATTTTGCCAAGAATACATACTTTTTCCTAAACTATATTTCGAATCCATTTTCCTAACACCTTTTTCGGAAATATAGCTTACCATTTAATCATTCAATAAGATGTTACTAAGTAATGATGCTCACATCATTTGTTAAAAAAAATTAAATAGCCAAAGCGTAGGCTGCCATCATCAAAACTTACAGGCCTAGTACGTACTCGACAGTCTTTCAGAAAGTTTTGAATCCAGGGCGTAACAGGTAGATGAAGATAGAAACACATAGACCTATGCTATTAGCGTTATCCCTTGTGCCAGAGGATGTTTACGAGACCAAGAATGATGACTGTGAACAACCATTAGCCAGTCTCGATGTCTACTTATTGTAAATTAAATTTCAATATGAAGTGCTCTAAATGGATGACTCACTCGGCAACTCTGAGGACCCATGCACTTCATCAAGAAAATTTGTTAGTTATGATTGCATTACACACTACAATGTATGATGTATACTTATTGTACAGTATGTGCATAATATATTAAATATACTTATCAACCATTTAATAAGGGATACATACAGCTTTGAGAGAATAACAGGTGAGAAATAGGTGAAATTCGTTATTATTTTTTCTCAGCAATGAATTGCTCCACAACCTTGCAATCTGGCATATTCTTTATTGACTACTTCTACAATTGCAAACTATTTTCAAAATTAATCTATTACAGTTACGGGTAATTATTGGTTCAAAGTGCCAGTCACGTTTCATGCACTGAAATCCCGTTTCCTTGATAACTTCCACAAATATCAATATTTCCGAACGATTATTTTTCTGTGTATTTGTTAATATCTACACTATCAACAATCATTCATTCAACATTAATAGGTCATTTTAAAAATATATATATTTTAATTAAAAAGAAAATCTAGAAACCTATTATTAAAAATACTTATACTGTAGATGGGTCCACCGCTGTGGCTCAGGAGATGCGTCCAATCCTCTCACGCAGCGGGCCCGGGTTCGATTCCTGGTCGGGACAAGTTACCTAGGTGAGGTTTTTTCTGGGGTTTTTCCTCACCTTTGAGACAAATGTCGGGTAACTTTAGGCCCTTGTGGTCCCCAGATATCATCTGGCCGTCATTATCATCTTCATCTTATCATCTTCATCCCATCCTCGCCTTGTTTGGAGTGAGTGTGTGTGTGTGAATGGTGTGTCTCGTCCTATGTGTTCGTGTTGTCTCGGAGGTGGTCCCGGCATTGGGCTGATCACTCATCCGGGAAGGCCCTCCATGTCCTTGTCTGGTCAAAAAAGTATGTATGTGATCCAAAGATAATCCCTCTCCCGACAGATCGCGGCCCTGTAAGGCCCGGGCGGCTTGGGTCGCTTAAATCCTAAAAGGGAGAGGTGAAACTACGATAAAGAAAGAAAGATACTGTAGATGATGTTGTTCATATGATGTTTGCAAATAGATACAAAAAAGAAGTACTAAAAAATATTGCCTTTGTGGAAATTATCATGGAAACGACATTTTAGTGCACGAAACGTGGTTGTCACTTTGTAACGATAATTACCCATAACTGTAAAAGATTAATTAATTCTGAAAATAGTATGTAATTGTAGAGGTAGTCAATGAAGAACATGCCAGATTACAAGGTTATAGAACAATTCATTTCTGAGAAAAAATGAAATTCACTTATTTCTCACCTATGAATTTCACCCAAAGCTGTATGTCCCCCCCCCCACCTTAAATATTTAATATTTTCTAGCTAACTAATTTACATTTTAAGTAAAATATTGGATTGATGTCTTATATTTTAAACATACTATGTTTTAAAAACCTTATACTTTATCAACATTATGCACTTCAGTATTTTACATATACATTTTCACTAAATGTGCAATAGATAATATTTTCAATTGCTAACCCAAAGTACACAAACTTCTATTCCGCTCATTCAGAACTTGGAACTTGGACTGGAAGTGGGACAGGGATAGCCTACTTGGAATCTGTGATAGGGAATTTTGAAAGTTTGTAGAAAATAAAGCGTCAAGTCAAATTTCGTTTGAATGTCTGATACATACATTTCATATAGGTTTATATATTTTACCAAAATAAAAAAGTATTCAAAATTGTTAAATATCGTATTTTAAAGTTTGTATAAGAGATGATAACCTTTTTAGTGCGAATAATATTGATAGCCTAATTTCCAAATTTAATAAACGTAAAATGGAACACGTTGAAATAAAAATTCTATAGACCTACATCTTATGATAAAAGATGCGTTGCGGTTCTGTTTATTATCTACAAATGTAGATGACTAAAATGATTCAACTTTTAATAATAAAATCGACTGTGAGTGATATGATACATACATATATAGACTGTAAAATATAGGTATATATATGTATATACACACACCGGTATTTTCATTCGATACTTAGTTTTGCCATCATTGTATTAAGGATCATTGTATTAAGGGATGAGTAGGAAGTATTCTGATATTTGTTGCGTACCAGAATTAGTTGAGAAATGGACGGGGTGAGAGTTTCATTTCGTATACAGAAGAGAAATAATTGTAGCCTACTGTTTACACATGAGACCTTGTCAGCTCAAGCTGACTATTCTTGATTAGTAAGTGTGTTTCTAGAACAACCATCATATCAGGCATGGGAATATTTATCACATGAAACGCTGATTACACGCCTTCGATGTCAACTTCAGTTTTTAACATATATCTCTTTCCTTACAACCACACATATTAAAGTATGTTTCAACTATCAATGCATATCGCCCATATTGTTTATAGTTCTCTAGCGATGTTTGTGTGACAAAATGAATAGCCGGTATTTTGGTAGAAATATGTATAACATTAAAATCAAGATATATGAGACTGAAGTCACTTATGAGTTTATAGCTTGCTGAGATGTTGCCAGTCTCTGATATTATCACGAGAAATAATTAATGCCCTGTTGTTACTCCAGCTAACCGGTTTGGGATCTTTTGCGTATTTGGAACACTTAATTCTGATGTGGCGAGCAGATGAAATTACCTGCCATTGTCTGTGTGTGTCGGAGAGAAGGAGATTGCCAGTACATTATCCGCTATTTCTGTCTCTATATTCCTCAAAACGGAATGCTGTTGATTCAACTTGAAACTAAGAAAAATGCGTTTATGTGAACTATTCTACTCATATGCCGCGCATTTGATATAGACCAATAACGTTCAGCAATTTCTCAGATATAGACCAATCACGAACGTTTATCTTATAAAATGCTTGCTATTAGTATAAGGATGCTATTTTATGTGATAAAATTGTCAGTTCGTTACAAACACGCAAGATATCAATGTACGGTGATCAATACGTCACATACTGCCATTAACCAGCATGAAAACCCAAACATAACTTGCTTGGAAATTGAAATAATATAAATGTACAGTGATTAAAAACAGAATTTCGATTCGGTGCAAACCAGTTCGTGTGATTTTATAGCGTTCTGATATAAGAAACTACCACGACGCCCTCCATCTTGTGATGCGCACTATTGGTAGCATTGGGAACTCGGGTCGATTCATTGAATCGAGTTCCCAATGCTACCAATAGTGCGTCGTGGTAGTAAAATTTTTAATGATACCAGTTATAACATTTATTAATGGCATAGAATAAAAAATTAATTTATACATGCTTCCTACTATGTGCATGTATAAATTAATTTTGTCTTTTATGTCATTAATAAGATGCATGTAGTAGGAAACATGTGTAAATGATTTTTTCTTTTATGTCGTTAATAAAATGTTATAATGTATCATTATATGTAATTTTTCGTATTCAGCTATACACTATCTTCACCAGTCTTACAAAAGCTACTAGTACTTTGGCGGAATTACATATATAGTCTTACGTTCAATTAAGTTGAAGAGCCTCCTTCCAAGAGAACACAAACATGGAAATATGATGAAGATCCAATCCGTTATTAATATGTACTTATACTGGCGAAGTTAAGGCCATAAGGCCCTTTCTTCCACTGCATCAGTAATAATTGTTCACTCCTGCCAGTGAAAAAAAAACCAAAACAATTCACACTCAGAGTGGGATTCAAACTCGCGATTTCTCGAATGTGAGACGGAATGTTTGAAAATCACAAATGGTAAATATTTTAGCTTTTTCTACTATTGCTTATGTATACCATTCCTTTTTCGGGACATGTCGGGTGAGGGATTTCCTGGAGGATCACATATATACTTTCTTGTCCAGGGAAGAACATGGCGGGCAACCCCGGGTGAGTGATCAGCACATTGCCGAGGCCACCTCAAGACAAAACGAACGAGAAAAAGACACACCAATCACACACACATTCAATCTTAAAAAGGAAAGGATAGGATGAAGATGATAATGACGGCCAGATGATACCCAGAGACCACAAGGTTCTAAGTTCCCAACATTCGTCTCGCCGGTGAGGAAACCCCCTTGAAAAGCCCCACTTAGGCAACTTATCCCGAACACGATCCCGCTGCTTGAGGAGGAGACATTTTAGGTTCTTAGGAAGTTAAATATTTAGGAAAGATTGTTACATTTCTTAAAACATTAGATATTATGATCGAAATGGAACTAAGGTATATAGGATTAGGCAGTATAAGAAGCACAATATAGTATTAGGCATTGCAAGAAGCACAAATGTGTGGGAGTGAGAGAGTATATCGAATTACGATCACTTGTACCTATGGTTGAGAGAGAAGTTAGCAATTTTCGTCATCGAATCAACTTTGTACCTTTCCTTACATGGGTTTTTGGTCAGGCGAAGAAGTATATAATTACATCGAGTTCGGAATGATAGCTGTAGGGGTGGGTTTACGTGCGTGTCTATGTGCTATATGATGCAGTATAAGAAAAGGGTTGGATTTTTAATGATCCTTAATTATATCGCGAAGGCGTCCATGCAAAGTCTGAGAAATCGAAAAATGAACGTGACCAGTCTAAGGAAGACGATAAATATAGCAAGGAAATAAATGAAGCACTGCATTGCTTGTTTGTGACGTAACCTAAGATATAACGTTTGTTTGTTTGTTTTCATAGAATGTATCTAGACCAACGTATTTGTACTTATTTCTTAGACTTAGACTTAGAGATTAGAGATTACTCAGACTGTCTAAATCTGTACACTTACAGATTACTCAGGGCCCTGTTCCATAGAACTTGCTAATGATATTATTTAATAATATTAGAACTCATACTATTATTTACTAGCATGTGCCCGCGGCTTCGCCCGCGATAATTATTTCAAAAATTAAAAATTAAGAACATAATAGTAAAATCATTATATTTATTAACTCCTAAATCACGTGGACTACATACCACGATTAGATAGCATCGTCTGGTAAAAGCGACCTCAGATTCAAGTTTCTTGGCCCAGAAAACCTCTGTATAGTGAGATTCGTCCAAATAAAACAACGTTTGACCATATTTAGGGCTTACAACATTCAAGCAATCGCGAAAGTTTTATTTTCAAGGTATGACAAAATCAGCCAAAGCCAACTGTAATTGATTTGACATTGAAATGTATAACTGAAAACTTATGTTTTGAAAACGCAAAAAATGCACGTTTTTTGCCCGTTTTTCACTCATAACTCACGAACGCAAACTGAAATTAAAATTCCGTCTTCGAGGTGCATTTTCCGCCCCTTCAGCCCACCTATGTTTAAAATTTCAGATCTCTGCGTTCAGTAGATTACGCTGGACATCGAGGACAATTCCTTTTATTAATATAGATAATATGAATTATAATGTTACCTTCTCTAATTTGTCAAACATCCATTTCATTTAATCCAAACCCACCTATACCATTGGCAACAATATGTTCTGTGAATTTGTTTCGATAATTCTATGTAAAAAGGGCTTAAGTATTTTAAAAAACGTTTAATTTTTGGCATTTAGAATCAGAATTTTTCAAAATCCCTTCTTAGTGAGCATCTACATTATGAAACGAAGGTACTATCAAAATTCCAAGTCTCTACCTGTTATAGTTTAGGCTGTACATTGATTCCTGTCAGTCAGGACAAAGCCTTTTATATATATATAGATTAGTTAAAAACAGCGTGTTTCATAGAGATATGAACACTACCCATAAAATCTCTTCACTAATATTATTGGTTCATTAGTCATCTGATTGATTTGGAAGTTATGTCTGGATTGTTGTTTGTGTTTTTTTCCCATCTTATGGCCGGTTTCTATAAACTCGCGAATTACCTATGGGTAAATTATCCCATGAACAGAATTTACACCAGAAAAACTCTTACGAACAGAAATAATTTAAAGATAACGATCACACACAGTTATGGCGAGTTTCTAGATAAATGTCCTCTAGGTAAATATGAAAATGAGATAAATTTTTTTTCTATAAGCCAGGGTTAGATCTATCCAAGAGTAAATCTTTGGGTTAATTTATCCTTTCATGGATGACTGGATAAAATTTAACCTCTCGTAGGATCAATATGGCGGACGTGCGCAGCTGATTGCAGTACCTGTAAAATACAGTTTTAGAAATGCTGATCTGATCTGTAGTGTTGACTTTGTTTCTCTGTAATAGGATAGGCTTAGCAGAATTTATATACATATTTCTTATTGAAATTTTCATGTACCGTACATTGTAGCTAATGACTGTATTTGCCGGTATTTGGTAGCACTGAGTGTGCAAACATTGCAAACTAGAGTCGTATTTCTAATTTTTCCTTCCTCTCACGCATTAGATCTCGACAATAGTAGTATTTATCTGAAGACGATATTATTCCGAACTAATTAGTATAATGTGTATTGCAAAACCATGTCTTGACTTGCAGTAGTGGAAACATAGGATGAAACAATCACATCTCCGTTATTCAAGATCTATTCCCAGTGTTCACCGTAGCTCATTGTCAGCGTGCTGGATTACGGTTCAAGAGGTCCACTGTTCGATCGCCGGCATGGTAATATGTATTATTTTTTATTTCCTCATTATACCATTAGTGCTCTGGTGGGTGATTCTGGAACTAAGTTGTCCATTGGATAATTTACCCATAGGTATTTCGCGAGTTTATAGAAACAGGGCATTAGTCTTTTTGTCAAAGTAGAACGGCCGATGTATATACAGTATATCTTCATAAATATAACAAATAATAACTAGCTCTGAGAAATGAATAAATCTGCCAGGCACTTATTCAAGATAGCAGGAGACTTATGTACTAACATCTAACCTCAAATCCTAAAAACTTGTGACAAAAATTTCCTTGATAGCATATGTAAGCTTTCTGTAAATTCATAATTAAATCAGAGTGATTCATTTTCCACAATTTTAAATTCATGAGATCTGAATTACATGGGTTTGAGAGTAACTTATTAGCCCAAATTCACTTACAGAAAAACACCTAATATTATCGGTAAATTTTATTAGTTCTTTCAGTCTATGAAACAGTTTACTACTAATATTAGCAATATTTACTAATAATTTAGAGCCATGAACTAACTAACCAATAACTATCTGAGCCAATAACTAACATTAGTAGCTAATATTCTTATGAAATAGAAAACCAATAATAACTAATATAATTATATGTCTGCTAATAATATGAGTGTAAAAGTTCTTTGAAACAGGTCCCAGGTTCGATTTGTGGTCGATTAGATGTGGAATTTCAGAAGATTGAACAGGCGATTTCTATTCCAGTAAGCTATCAACTCATAGTTGAGGTTATGACAAGAAAATGATATATACCTAATTTACCTAACATATCATAAAAGGCCCGGCGTCGCCCGGATTTGTATTTTGTAATTCAAAATTAACTGATGAAGGACTTTCGATTTTCAAATTTTAGTTCCTTATATACCGTACTTTTAAAAATTTGAAATGAAGAAGAACGATATAGCTTTTTATGGCTCATAGAGGATGTAGAATTTTGCATCCCATAGCTTGTACAGTACACAGCAAGCCTGGTAGGGGCTCAGATAAGAAGAAACAGAAATTCCAGTAACATAAAATTATATTGTCTTTGCGGAATATTTTATTTCTCACTCTCATGTTACCATACAACCGTACAAGTAATTCAATATCACTTTCATACTTCCCTCCCTCCCCAAAAAAAACTTCCCTCGTACGGTATTCTCCATGTCCAGGGTAGAGAAAGTTATGTGACTGCATCACATTGTGCATTATTTTTGTGGATTTCATCTTCAATATTCATTTACAGCAAAGAATTATATCGATAGCTTCTCTAATTTGTCAATGTCCCGTATCATTTATTTCCAAACCTACCTAAGACCAATGCCAACAATACGCTGTTGTCGTGTGAACTGTGATCTGGATTTGATAATTCTGTGCAAAAAGGGATTAAGTATTCTTAAAACATTTGATTTTTGGCATTTAATTTATTTTGTTTCCAAAATCCTTTCTTAGTGAGCACTTACAATATGAAACGAAGGCTCTACGTTGATTCTCTGTCAGTCAGTCAGTTAGTCGGTCAGTCAGGACAAAGCCTCTTATATATAGAGATATACTGACCCCTCAATTTCCTCGAAAACTAGGGCAGTAATAATATTAAATGCAGGTTCATGTGAAAAAGATAAATGTGTAACACTCACATAACTTCTTCTTCCAAACATGAAAAATATAACTCACATGCTGCACATTATGATAAAAATAAGAAACTATATTGAAGGGAATGCATAGTCAGTTGTTTCAAACTCGAGTGAAGATGTGTTATTTGCTAGCTTATAAGAACTTACATATAATATTTTACGAATAAATGTTTCATGTAAATTATTTCATTCTAAGCACAGGTAGTTTAAACATCTCCTCTCATTTTAATTCAGCTGTGTTTATACTCCTTTTAGCTGCGAGGCCATATCAGTAGTTCGGGATCTGTGTCTATACCATAGGTGAGCAACTGAGGGGAAACTTTTAGTCCGCCATCCTCCTGTGACGTAAGAAACCTGTTCTTCATGTTCAGGGTCACGTCGAAACTGCTTTATGCTGACGTCAAGGGCGACGGTAGTGGGAGAAATTCCCCTACCGCACAGTGACACGATGTGCCACAGATGCGTACCCATGGTCTATACAGTAGGGTAGGCCATGGAACTATTGCTTGTCAATTATTTCTATTGTTAGTGTATTTTATGGAGTAAATTTCAACTGATATTAATTTCAAGGGATATGATACAGGATGAAAAGGTGAGGATGATTCATGATATGTAAATATCCAATTCGGCATTTGCCTTTACGACGGGGAAACCATGAAAAATCTATGTCAAATTGGCTGGCCACGGGATTTGAACCTGGCACCCCCCGAATGCGAGTCCAAGACGTTATCATCTCAGCCACCTTGCTCGGTTTTAAACATCTTGTAGGCTTATTTGAAATTTTAAAAATTCAATACGGGCATTCATTTAATTTCATTTCATTTTTCGCTATTTTCTGTAAAACGTCTCTAAAGATTTTACTTAAATTTTCTACACGAATTGCATAGACCTTAATATCATTGATATACTCGTAGAATGTGTGGTATATTATAGACTGTATTATAATCTATTATAATATTGCACTAGCTAAACAACGAACTAAAAGTTTTACTTGAAACGCTTTTCCCATTAAATTCTCTATGATAAGCAACTTATTAAGTGCCAGAATGGTATTTTATGAGATTCTGTGGGGGACGGGAAATGCCTGTCCATCTGTCCGTGTGTCTGTGCGCTCGATAACTCAAATACGCTTTATGGGATTTTCATGAATTTTGTTATACGAATTTATAAAGTCCAAGAAGCCTATTTCTTTTGGACCTTAGTGACGACTAATTAAAGGTAACATGCATTTTAAATGGCAAATCATTAATATACTACAAAGCTGTTTTGCTAATCACTGAGGGCCTTGACTCCAATGCAGTCAGGTGTTTGTAAATTTATTATAACACGCTTTGCGTTAGATGTGAGACATTTGTTGTAATTTCGTTCTGTTCTTACCTCACATATTCTTCACATACGCTTATCAAACTAGACCTTTGTTCTTCCGCATCCCTTCTTAATGAATCGATCTGGATTTCTGAACTCGATTACAATTCTTTTTTCTGCATATCATATTTGCAATTATCACTTATTAAACCAAAGCATCCTGGCACTTTGTTATATCAGTTTACCAGATCTTTATTTCATACACAAACTTAGGTTTTAATTCTCACCTCGCGAATAATGCGACTCTGAATGAGGCTGAGATAATGAATGCACGTTACTGCAACATACTCTATGTTGGAATGTATTAGGTGTAGAGAAAGTTTTTGTTAGTTTTCACATAGAATTTTTAAACTCTATTCGATGTATGATACATAATAAACTAGATCTGTAAGCTATTATATCGACTGATTTCCTAGACTTGTGAGGTGATTATCAACAGCTCTGTCTTTTAGGCCTACACATAGCCTACCACGTTTGTTAGCAAAGCGTGGGAAAAGTTTCCATTTTCATTTATAGTCCTCAGTGAAACTTGAACTAAAAGATAAGCAAGGTGAATGCATGGTCAATGCTGTCAGAACAAGCCTGGTTTTGCATTCTCAAAAGAAGCGACTGATTATACAAGCTTATTATTTGTGCCAAGATAGTGGAGTGGGTGGTACATTCATGGACTGACTACCAAGAAGCTCTCTGAATCAAAAGAAAAGGGCTTTGCTGCCTGCACACGTGTGATCACTATCGTATGTATAATTCTTTCTTACCCTCTGTCACCCATCTTCAGAGACCCATGTCCGTCTCCTCTTTGCAGCCCCAAGTAGACAAAGATTCAAAATATTCATCAGAGCAGCCTGCAGTTTGTGATATTTTCCTTCTTTGTTGTAAGTTGTTATTCTTCTAGGAATACTCTCCCCTTTAATTATAAATTCTGTTGTTATAGGCCTAACTATTGAAAAGACGTGTGACGGTAAACTTCTATATTATTATTATTATTATTATTATTATTATTATTATTATTATTATTATTATTATTATCATTATCATTATTATCATCATCATTATCATCATATCACCATCACCATTATTATTGTTATTATTATTGTTACTATTATTATTGTGTTCTTCATCCAAAATCTTAGACTATACCTTCATGCACAAGTATCAAGATAAATAAATAAAATGTTCATACAGTTTTCCTGCTAGGTTAGGATAAAACATTTTACATTACTTTTTGTATATTTAGTAATTGTCACTAGTGTATAAGATAATGTATAATTATATACTGTATATATATATATATATACATGAACCACAGATTGTCTCTGTTATGCTTCAGGCCTACATGAGAATATTATAGGAGAAAAATTCCTCTGACACTGGGATTTGAACCCAGGACCTTTGGCTACCCGTGCCACCATTCTACCAACTGAGAAAAACTAGAGTTCACTTCACAGCACCAGATGGAACTTCTATCCTATAACTAGTCTGCCTCACTGACAGACAAGTTATGTCATATGCAGTACTGTGAGGCACACCAATTAGTGATTTCCACTGTTATTGTACAGTAACATTGAGCATGGATTTTTAAGGATTCATGAACCACAGATTATTTTCTCTGTTGACAGTTGGTAGAATAGCCAAAGGTCCTGGGTTCAAATCCCAGTGTCAGAGGAATTTTTCTCCTACAATATTATCATCTAATGTCCTACAGACATAATCTGTGGTTCATGAATCCGTAAAAACCCATTTTTGAAGTTTTTTCGTAAACAAAAATTAATAGGCTGTTGATAGTTTGGGGGTCATCTTATAGGACAGATATATGCTAAAACTTTTAAACTTTGACAAAAATGAAGGTCGTCTTATATACGGAAATATACGGTATTTCATCTTTAAACAGAATTCCCCGACTGACCCTCTGCTTGTGAATAAACGGAAAAGGAATTATAAGAGATAATTGTACATTTTCAACTTTTTTATTGGAATTCAATGTAAAATAGCCTTAAAAGCATTTTATGTTTCACACAGTTTAATTAGATTTGATATGTATGGTGTAATCATGTAAGAAACACTTATGAATTAATTTAAATAGAGGTTTCCTGAAAGAAAATACTGAGTCTTGCTCAGGCATGAAAACATTTTCAAGCTGGACTTGTAATTAATATCAGCAGAGATGTATATAAGCCACTCTTTCATTAGCATAAGAATGTAATGTGGGTGCATCTAGGACCGGATTGTATTTCCTTTGTCCTCCGGTAGCCCCTGTGTAATGTATTTTCTGGTCTCTGTCAAGAGCGCTTTCTTGTCAGTTGTCTTCCCTCTTTTCTTTATTATGTTTCTTTGGTGGGTGGGACTATTGTAGAATAATTATGTAGATGCGTACTCACATAGCCTATGTGTGTTTTCTGAAATCCCAGGTGTGATTCATGTTCTTCTGACCAGCCCGAGGTAGTCCAGGTAAATACTGATAAGCCTAGTGCAAGACCCAATTAGCTGCAATTTTACTAACTCTACAGGAAAAGATAAAAACAGTTTCAAAATATAAATTTGTCTATGATTTAAAATTGTAAACGTAAAAGAAAAATTTTAAGTTTTGTGTTTATTGACCTTTATGGAGATAACTGCAGCTTTGTGCTAATTACATAAAAATTATTGTCCACTCTGTCTTAGAAAGAATCTGATTATTTGCAATCACTCGTCTATCATGAACAACACATTGTGATACTTATTTACATATACAATATACACTTTATAAACAATACACAAAGAATACATATAAGAAAACATATCAATAATATTAAGAAAAAGTACCAGCTGAATCTATATTTATCAATTAAAAACAGTGTAATTTATTAATAATTATTTAATAAATTTAATAAAATATATTGTTTTTAATTGAATAATGTAGATTCAGCTGGTACTTTTTCTTCATATTATTGATATGTTTTCTTATATGTATTCCTTGTATTGTTTATGAAATGTATATTGTTTATGTGGTTAAAAAATGGCAATAGACAATAATTCCTAAGCAAGCTATTGGAATATTATCTATTCTACGGAACCTGAAGGTTCATTACCGCGCTTACCTGAACCCACCATCCAAACATCCCTCTCAAATCCTATTTCCCTTAAATCTATCCTAATATTGTCCTCCCACCTACGTCTAGATCTTCCAAGTGGTCTTTTCCCTTCGGGAAATTATAATTGTAGTTATATAATTAATTATAATTATCGCTCCCAGATATTTGAATTTATCCACTTGTTCGAACGATTTTACCAGATATTCTAAAATTTTGTAGAGCATTATTTTTACGTTTCATGGCCGTGTATTTAGTTTTTTTCTGTATTAATTTCAAATCCAACATTCCTGCAGGCATCGAAAAGACTCTGCATTTCTCTCGATTGTGTTTATGTCATCGCCCAACAGACAAACATCATCTGCATAAACTAAAATAGAGTGACTGCCATTTAGTTCTAGGCCTACCTATGACAGGCCTACTCAAATGAACATTATGAAACCCGCTTTGCTCACTTCAGAATCATATTCGTATATTAATAAGTGCAATTAAGGTTTCGTTGCATAATGTAGGCCTACTGTTAAAATACAAAATTAATAATTATAAAATAATATACTGTTAGATAATTTTAATGCAGTTACCTTCTTCGTTTATAGTGTTATGAAGTCAGCTACTGTAACTTATTTGCAGATAAGCTGGTTATGTAAGGTTTTGATTGCAATATTTTAAAGAGAATCATATTCCTAGGCTACAGAACAGTGGCAATGTGCTGTATGTGAGATAAGCTGCAGTTAAAAATGAAACCCTGTCACTTCACCACATCACTGGAACCAGTTTTCCACGTCCAACATCAAAACAACTCATTTCTCTTCTTTAAGAATTTTACCTCTTTTTCAGAAGTAGACCGCCCAATTAAAATCTTCCCATTCTTAAACAAAGTAAAAAATAGATGTAACTTATGAGATGATGCAGATACCACGCATATATTAAAGAACTCATCTACCTTCATGACCATTTAGATTTAATCCATGTTGTTGTTTTCATTGAAGATCATACTAGTTTAATGAAAAAGTGACTTATAAAATACTAGTGAAATTAACTTTATTTTTCTTGAGCTTGTTAAAGACTTAAGCCTGATAAATTTTACTGGGCTATTATCTATTTCTCTATGCAGGGACTATAGACCTTGAGTCCTGTATCATAGATTTATGGCAGGTTAAAGAATTTAGAGGGCCTTGGTTACATTTCCTGTCACGTCATCTTTATTTTCCTGTTTCCTTGTCACTCTCCCTCTCTACAGGAAAATAAGCGTCACTAAATCAGAGTTTGCTAATGGATCTCCCCTCAGAAAACCTGCATTGCATCCTGGAACGAAAAGGATAGACACACAACAGAATGATTCAGTTCAGTTAAAACAGTAAACCAAACTTACAGTTTGATTGAATTTATTTTCGATAAAAGAAAATTAGCAGAATGGGGAAAGAATATTAAAATGGAATAGAACTTTGGACATGCCCAAACCTAACATCCAGTCTTGATGTAGTAATTATGCTAGTAGGATTCATAAAGCACCTTCCTGCTTCTATCCAATGACCCAAACAGGATAGTAAGTAGGGTACTAATGCGCAAGGAAAAGGCACTGAAAGCTACTGACATGATTTGACGGTGTTTGTGGTACAACTTGGAAAATGACATGTTCCACTGAATATTGAAGTAGGGTTGTCCAGGAGCAACATTAGAATTCCAGCTTCCATTTGTGGTCTTTGTTGTAAAATGAAGCGGAAACTTCAATTCTGCATCAGATTATCATAGGTAGCCTAATCCCACGAGAGTTGACGAGTTTATCGATAGATTCGCATATAAGACATAGTTAACTGCATTCAGGTAAGCTAACAGCAGAACAGAATAAAAACTCACGAACTGGCTTGAACCGAATCGAAATTGTGTTTTTAATCAATGTACATTTCTATTATTTCAGTTCCCAAACAAGTTATGTTGTGTAAAATTCTGTTTAATGGTAGCATGTGACGTATTAATCACTGCACATTGATGCTTTCGTGTCCAGTAACGATCAGACGATTTTACCCGATAAAATGCCATCCTCGCGATTCCTACAAGAATATTGTGATATAAACGGCCGTGATTGGTCTATATCCGAGGATTTTCTAAACGTCAATATCAAACACGCGGCGTATGAGTGGAATAGTCAAGGTAGGTTGGTAGAAAGGCTTTAATACTAGGCCTACTGACAGCCGTGAAAATGATTGAATCTCATTTCAATAAAAAGGGAAAAAAATATCTTAAGTGATGCCATGAAAGGATTGTACAGGGTATGAAGACTTATGTCGTCAATAAATGAAATGAGATTTCAAGGAGATGCCTTAAAGTCTTCAAACATAGCTCAATGGTTTCTAGCCCTGTAACGCCTACAATGCCCGAGTTCATCTCTTGAACCACTCTTTCACTAATTTCATTTTACGTACGTGACCACTTTATAGCAATGTTTTTATTTCGTCAAAATAATGACCCAGATTTCCCTGTTAAGATGAGTTTTACCTTGGAAGCGTTCTTCAGCTTCTGTTTTTACTTAAATTTTTGTATTTATGTTTAGTATTGCGTTGACAAAATTGTTGAGGTCTTGACCTCATCTGTTGCAAAAGAGCCGCCAATTTATATTCAGAAGTTAGTTTACATTCAAGAAATGCTTTGTACTTCATGTTTAAAATGCAAAACTGTTTCTCTTTCTCATTGAGACTATCACTGGCCATAGCACGAGATGTCTTCGTTAGCATTATTAGGTACTATCATAACGCAGCCAGTTGTTCAACTGTTTGTACTAAGTATGCCTGTAACCGAACCCCTATGTGCAGGATTCTGTCCCGCAGATGTTTCTTTGCATACATGATTTGAACAAAATTGGTAGCCAAACATTTTTTTTATGGTGCAACATAGGTGCTGCATGTTCGGATAAATTTGCTCTCTCCTTTACGAAGAGTGTTGTTAGGAGCAGGATTTTTCTTATTTCTTCAATATAAAGTGGTTCTCTTGTCATGGGGTAAATTTTGATACAGGCAGGGTTTTCAGTAGGTAGGCTGCTTTGACTTTGATATTGGTTCCTTTGAGAGACATGCAAAATGTTTTCTATGACATACGTTGCGACACAGAATACAGTATTTAGCTGTTCACAAATTACTGGGCGTTTTGATCGTTCCAAAGAAAACGGGACATTTAAATGATGTATTGAAACAGTCTTTCTCAAATACAGTGACATACAATAATGAATCTTTATAAGAATGATCTAATAAAATAATGCTTTAGAGAGAAATTTAAGTTTTCCCTACTGACTTTTTTTTTTTTAATTTTGATTAATAATTTTAGAAGAATAGTGACACATTTGTCAATAGGGTTGCAGGTGGGAAATGGGGTGAAATGCCAGAAAAATTTATGCACCTTGTGCTGAACACCTAGTTCTACAATTAGCCCGACTCTCAATTCCATACTTTTTTTCTTTTCCTTAATAGAGTTTTTAAAATATGTCGATATGTTTTCTGCGCTTCCTGTAAAATTGTCATTTTAGCAGTTATGTCGATGTTCTTTCGGAACGGCGATATGCCCTAGCAGATTTCAAAATCTCTCTTTGTTCCACGTTAATTCAAAACCACAAGAAAAGCGTCTTCATAACAAAGCATGGAATTTGTATTATAAATTGGAACCTTTATTCACTGACATTTTTAGCAGCATATAATAGCATGTAACATCTTGTTACAAATTAAAAAGAGAATTATAGCTAAATATAATAAGTAATTAATTAAACCTAGTTTAGTTATTTAGTTATAAGAGTTTTGTATTTCCATTTGTATATCTATTTGTCTTGTCTTAAGGCATATTACAGGAATAGGCCATAAATAATCTTCAGGAATCCCTCCTGATTCTGAAAGTTTAAATAATAGAAAGGAAATCTTTCAGTTGGACATGATACAAGATGAAATGGTAAGGATGATTCATGGCAAGTAAATATCCTATTCGGTATTTGCCTTTACGACTGGGGAAACCATGAAGAAAACCATGTCAAATGTGAACCTGGGGCCTCCCGAATGGGAGTCCAAGACTTTACCATCTCGGCCACCTCACTCAGTACATCATTTTTACTTTGACTATATCTAAACCTATGTATAATAATTATAAAGTAATAAGTTTTATGTAATGTAAACACAGATAATAAATTTTATTAATTGAAGAGGTCCGGAAAAGATAGTGCTAATCTCATTTTGTATATTACATGTTTAAAGTTTGCTCAAATCTGCAAATATTATTTTTATGTTTTTGGTACCTTATTTTGTTATTAACACCTATTGACAGAATTAATCTTTGCTCAAAATCATTGGAATAAATAATGACCAAGAAAAATTATAAATAATGCAACAATCTCAACTTTCACAAAAAGATGGTTAGCAGTATCTTCCCCAATCCCTTCAATTAAGATGGTATAAGGTTGTGCATGAAAACAATAGTAGTACCTATCCTCTGCAATGAAATTCATTCCTGATTAAACCTTATAGACTTAATTAATCATAATATTATTCTGGTACTTGAATCTGTTTATTGGATGGCGTTTATAAAAAACTGTTGGCTTTGTAAATTACAATCTCTATTATTTTTTATACCTGAAGTTTTGATCCATGCTAGAGAGTGCTAGACATCATAATATGAATCTACACAGTCGCTTTTGTTTTTACCGTAAGAATGATCAGGTAAACTATCCACCGTGCTAATCCTCAGTAGCTAACAAAAGCACATCATAGCTTCGGGACATAAGAATCTCGTTTTTCAGAGTCTGTTAACTTCGATAGCAATCTCTCATGCCTAACATAGGACATCTAGACATGTATACGAGATTCTGCTCCATTCCCTGGATAACAACACTAATAACAATTAAAATGTTTGAAGTATTAATTCGCTGGGTGCCGTAAAGTTGTCAACATGAATGCGCATGCTTAGATGAGTTTCAACGTGAAGGACCTGTCTTCTTGTTATCGTGAAATGCCATCACAAACCGTCCGCTTCTTTCATTCTATTCACTACAGTGTGGTGAAGGTGAAGGCAAAGCAGATATTACTGGTAGCTGACACTAAGTCTGATGTTTAACTGTAACGCAATGTATGTTCAGCATTCACAGCGAAAAAATCTAATGTGAAATTCACATAACTTCCTCTGCACAAATAAAAGTTAGCCTCTTGGTACGGAGCCGTGTTCGAGAAAATCGCAAAAAAAATAAAATTGTCTTCACGTAAAGTCTCCTTAAAAATAAGAGAAAGTCGTCGCCAATCTTCATGTCACATTTAAAAAAGTACCTAATCCAAATACAATTTTTTTTCTTTCGTACGATTTTCCGTTACAAGAGGCCGTATTGAAAAGCACGTATTTAAAGTGGGTGGCTTATAACTACCCCTCACAGAATTTTTTTCGATAAAAGTTTCAAAAAAGTTTTAGATCTTAGTATGAGTAAACTATATGCAAAATTTAAAGAAAATTGTTTTAGCCGTTTTCGAGAAAATCGCGAGAAACGAAAATTTCTTCATGTAAAGTCCCCTTAAAAGTAAGAGAAACTTGTAACCAATCTTCGAGTCACATCTTCAGAAGGTACTTGACACAACTACAAAATTTTGTTTTCATACAATTTTCTGTTCTGAACTAGACTGATCGCAGACATCCACACAGACACACAGACAAACACGCAGACATGTTTTCGAAAATAGTATTTTTCGATTCAGGGCACATCAAAACATGTATTTGTGTTAAAAACTCAACTTCTAATTTGGGGATCGAAAACAATACTTCTTGTACCTAACTTATAGTACCTACAGTACCTGCAGAGGAAGTAAAAATATGAATTTATGATCTAAGAATTCCTGGACTCTATTCTATTATATCAAAATTTACCTTATGATTTTTATAAATTTATTTTGGGATTGCAAGCTATTAGAATGACAATCAGAAAAGGAAAAAGCAAAATTTCATCCAAAACACAAAATCCTTAGGTATTTCAAGGCAGATCTATCAGACCTAGGTTGCAATACACAACAGACATCTTGTGAAAATTTTAAAATGAAAATGATTGATGTTATCGGCTAAAAAACTTTGTAAATAGAATAACTGAGCAGTATCAATTCATCCCAGCTCAAGATTAACAATAGAAAAATTTTATCCTGACAAAACCTTTGAAATGGAGCACAATGTGTAATACTCTATATTCTTCGTTTCACCTTCATTAATCTACATTCTCTTTAGACTTCAAGATGATTCAATTACTCAGTGAGAACTGCAGTCATCAGTTTTGAAGTGCCCTTGCCAAAGGGCAAATTACAAAATTTCTAAAAAGAAATATCGAAGATAACTATCCTTTTTCTATCTATGTGTTTTGGATGAAACAATAAACAAATATTTTTGTCACAGACTTTGAGGACCAAGTCCATTTTTGCATTTTATGCAAAGGACGAGAACGGCGATATCATAGAAAAAATTTAAGTGCACAGTTCTAAAAAAATTAAAGGATGGGAATCCCCTTATGATACTGACAAGGGCATGAAAAAGCTTGAAAGTGAAAAAAAAAACAAAAAACAAGCAAACAAATTTAAAAAAGAGACACTCATAAATATTTGAGGGGTCTATTAGTAAACCCGGTAATCTCCATTCTGATAACAGAGTGGAATATAGCTGGTATAGCTATCTTCTAATGAAAGTTTAATGCATTTCTTCATACATATTTAGAGTATGTATGGTAAATCTGAGTTCCTCCCTTATGTGGTAAATCGGATTTGTAACACACCTACTAAACATGTAGCAGGAAATGCTTTAAACTTTCATAAGAAGTTAGCATCTCTATTTTTCTCCAAGTGGAGATTGCCGGATTTGCTAATAGACCCCTCATTTGGTCTATCATGACACAAGTGCCAAATATGTATTAAACAATACTTTCTTTTAATTCAGGGGCGTATTCAGAGGGGGCTGAGGGGGCTACAGCCCCCCCCCCGAAACGTAAGTCTTGCTAATAGGCTACGTTTCACAGAAATACAGAATGTAGACAATTAAATTGCACATCCTGACTCATGAAATGCGAAAGGCGAATCATGAAATAAAAATGCCGTCACTGCTTTGTCCAAGTAGGCCTATGTAGGCTACAAAATACTGCCTAACATCGATATTTTTTACCTAAGATGCTCAAGCTGGCATGAACGCAAAATTAGCTAAACTAACGCTAACAGCTGATCATGCTGGCAGTACTGCCCCTTGGATAGATTATAGCGGCAAAGCGAGCAGTGCTTGATAAATTTTTCAATAGCGGGAAAGCGAGAAAACTTAATTTTGTTCTATGACTCAACAGCTTTAATGCCTTTACCTTAGTTAGAATAAAGTTTTACTATGACCTGGTTACTTTGAGTGTCGTTGTATAGTTATGTTATTTTAACATATGAAGATTCAGTATAGTTGTATGTGAAAACAGTGTTAGACATATCATAGCCTCTCCCGAAAAAAATGAATCTTGGATACGCTCCTGTTTTAATTACATTTTCATCAAATGAACTTCTAGACTATATTTCACCACTTTATAAGTCTTAGCAGGAGAAACATATCAAATCTTGAAACCCTAGCCCTAATTATCCACTCCAATTTCACAATTTTCTAGATTCGAAGAAAATTATTTAGCTATTACAAACCCCCATTGGACATTTAGGTAAGTAATCAAATTTGAATTCACTCCATAAATATTAACCCACTGTCTATAAAAATACGCACAATTATCAGGAAGGCAACCCACAAATGTTTATTGTGGACACGTAAGCACAGTGGTGCAAGCGGGAATGAGCCTGCTATTGGCAACATTGGCGACTCCAAGTATCCTATAGCCTATTATAATTTGTTAAAAAACAAATAAAGGAATACATATATTTAGCTCGAAAAGTGAGTGGGGAAGTTTCGGAAAAGGAACTATTACAAGAGAGCTTTATTTTCCAGCCATAAACCTATACCATAGAATCCGCCCCAAATTTGTTGTACCAAATTTTATACTAACTCAGTTACTTTGTACCATGACATGGTAAATTTCGTAGCGGTCTCCAGATTTAAAATAAAAGTAGATGGTGAATATACTAGCACATGGGAGAATCTGAGCAAACTGTGAACACCTGTTATTTTATTGTCCCAGATTTGAAAGATAACGTCTTCAACTCAAGTTCAAACTCAGCTACTGCAAAACTGCACTTTCAAAACCATTAACAGAATTTTCAAGTGAATACTGTAAAGCAGATTTACTACGTTCTATAAATAATATTCATTCCCGTTTGTAAATATTAGTTAGAAGATAGGCTGGTATGATAATATTGTACATATCGCATGTATTGGGGTATCAATAGTAATATGTAATTAAATATACTCTTACACAGTTAATAGTACCATCTCTCTCTCTCTCTTTCTCTCTCTCTCTCTCTCTCTCTCTCTCTCTCTCTCTCTCTCTCTTTCTTTCTTTCTTTCTTTCTTTCTTTCTTTCTCTTAGTTTAAACTATTGGGAGAGGATCACATTGTACTTTTTTGGCCAGACAAGGATATGGAGAGTCTCACAGGATGGCTGATCAGCCCGATAAAGGGGCCACCTTCGAGACAATGCGAACACATAGGTCGAGACACACCGGTCGCAAATACACTCATGCCATATGATTCATTAACTTGTAGGTTATAACCTAAAAGGTTAGGAATGGAATGTAGCATAACCATCCTCGAACCGAAAACAGTGCCCCAGAGACTACATGAATACTGACTCATAAATAACTAGGCCTAATGAGAGTTTTAACAAGTAAAGATAATAACATTAAAGGCTAATGTTATGTGTAGACTGCAGCCACATAGTTTTCAACATTCCTTTTATTTTATTTCATAGGCTTAACCCTATACGTACGTGCAATTTATCTTTTCACATTTCGCAGGTTTATTGCATGGAAATTAACAAATGAATGACTCTACATTTTTTATATTTGATGACCAAATTATTTTAACATTTCAAACTGACCACTTCGCTATTAATTTTTTTTTTTTCATTTTTATGAATCGAGCTGCATTTCCTCGAAAGGGGATATTTATCAAAATGAGGTATCGAAAATAAAAAAATCCCTTTAGGCAGGCCTACAGGCTGAGGTAGATTTCAAAGTGCTTTTGGTTTAATTTATTATCGCTGCGCAGCACTCTTCTTTTTTAGCCTTGGCATGGCAAACCCGCAGTAATAAGAACTGAATTCGGTAAAGAGGAAGAGCCTACAATCATTTGTTTTGAATAGGATATAATATTCTGGGAGGCCGTGCGCAAGATCAGCAATGAATAAAATTAGCAAAGCCGCTAAACAAGACAAAATTATGATATTAGGCCTATAATAATTCTTTTAAGTGTTATTATTTTCAAACATTAAAATCTCGCGTCATATGAGAGCTATCATGAAACTAGTTATTGATTTGTAAAGTACTCATCAAGAGCTTTTCAACGATACTCCACAAGACGTGGTTTCAAAAGTTTCGAATTTTCATCCCCCCACCCCACCCCCACCCCCACCTTCACTCGAACCCCCAAATCGTTGGTGTCACTGTGAACTCCATAGGGAGTACTCTAATTTATTCAAAGAAAGTTTCCCTCTATACTTCATAGGGGCCGAGATATACATTTTAAAATATTTCAACCCCCTCCCCCGACCACCCCCTTGGGCCAATTTTGCTCATTAACGAACTTTTCCGAACTATTGGGCCTAGAAATAACATATTAAAATTTGGTTCAAATATCTTCAAAATTACGGCCGCTATCGTGTAAAGATATATATATATATATATATATATATATATATATATATAAATTGTGATATTTATATATATATAAATATCACAATTTTTTTTTTGAACGGGCGGTGGTTTCGTACTTAGGGGAGCATGAAACGTAAAGATATGAAAGAATTTTTCGAAAATCATTACATGGTATCCATTGCAATAGGTAGATTTTTCTTCGAAATCTACCTAAAAAGCCCTGTTTGTATTTAAGGGACAAGCGTTACCAGGTTTTAATCTTAATAGGGACCTTCAGAAGCTTGTGGCAGAACTAGTGGTTGGTGGTAGCTAACGCATGCTAAATTGGAGCCGTGGTGAAGGAGGCTGCGTAACTTATTCCATTCCCTCCTCGGGCATGGGGCTTGTAAGCGATAAAACATGTAACCAAAGCTGTAAAAAATATTGGAAAATTAACCTATGACCTGCTAAGCTAAAGAACTAAAAAGATAGCTCGACTTTAAGGTAAGCATTTTAATTAACACCTTCGCAAAAATATTTTTTTTTATCAGAAGACAATAGTGTGTAAATAATTGAACCATGTGCCAAAAATAGTTTAACTGAAATGGCATTAATACGTATTGATACAGTTTTTGCTCGGAAAAGATAATTGATTGGTACAGGTGTAATAGTCTACGTTAACGGGTGATTCTGAGGGAATTCTGAAGGTGACTGAAAACTTAAAAAGCGAAACTTCCTGATTAATGTTAATTATAGACCAAAAAATACAACAATTACGGGGAATAATATTTGTGACGAGTTTTATTTCGTTGCAAAATTTTATTTACAGCAATAACATTTTACATGATTTATTAATAATTATAATATTTATTGTGACCTATCTAATATACAATCAGTTATCTATTAATTATTGTCTATTCTAAGCAGTCATATATATAATTTCATGTTATCCACAGGTTTTAAGAGCAAAATAAAATCAGGCAAACTGATGTAACCAAGTGCTAGAATGCATTTGTTTATTCAGTGATCATTGTTGTAATCGATTTCCGAGTTAACCTCCAGATCGGGAAAATGTCTGTCCCTCTGTTTGTTTGTCTGTCTGTCCGTCCGTCCGTGTGTCTGCACACGCAATAACTCAAATACGCTTTATCGGTTTTTCATGAAACTTGGTATACGCATTTAAAACGTCCATGGGAAGAAGCCTATTGACATGGGACCATAGAGGTTAACCTGTACCGGAGTAGTGCCCAATTTAGTGCCTGTATTATGGTAATATATTAGAAAGAATTTATCAAATGCAAATCAGTTCTCATGGCAGCATATTGTTTTACAGTGTTCATATACGGCTTTGGGAGTTGCAATACAGGTAAGTTTGACAAATAACACTCTCCATACATTCCTTCACAAATGCTTATCAATCTTCAGACCTTTGTTTTTCCGTAAGCCCTGCTTAATGAATCGGTGTGGAGGTTAATTCGGAAATCGATTACAAAAATAACTTATTTTATGCATATTATAATTGCAATCATCACTGATTAAAGAAAACCATTCTGGCACATGCTTACATCAGTTTACTTGATTTCATTTTTCCCATCTTGGTTGCC
Organism: Ectobius pallidus; assembly: GCA_964059195.1. Classification (NCBI taxonomy): domain Eukaryota; kingdom Metazoa; phylum Arthropoda; class Insecta; order Blattodea; family Ectobiidae; genus Ectobius; species Ectobius pallidus. The sequence continues at coordinate 14,639,234 of CAXKWD010000007.1, forward strand.
GAGTAATCCGAACTGCCGGGATATCGAGTGCCGAGTCTATTAATTTTCAATCCAAAGCATTACATCACCTAACTAGCGTTGTAAATGCATCTTAATTAATAACATCATTCTCATCACACATGGTAGTGCATGCTCGTTTAACACCACTATTTTATACTTTGTAAGTTTATTTATAACTGCCTCTTACGTAATGTTCCATAGGGCACAGTAGGCCACGAACCGTATACAAATTAGTAGCAATAAAAGGGGTGACTTAATGTCTGAATTCTCGGAATGTAGAGAGGGAATATTAAAATGGCGAAGATGCTAAGATGACAGTCAAATAACTATACATTCTAGGTTATACTCAGAGGTTACCTAAAGACTGAGATAATGAATTTATGTTCTGATAGCACTGTTCTGTACCTTGTTATAATTACTCCACTAAGTTTGCGTATATAGTAATACGAAATTATTCCATGAATATTACTATTCTAGGATATAGATAGAAATCAAAACTGGCAGAATGATTTAATGTTGATACGACATTGCTGTAAACGCTGATCAGCAGTTCAAGGATTTCTATGTAAATACATATTTGCTTTTTTAGCCTACAAACATTCCTAGGATTGCTGGTCAGCATTATATACTTTTACAGAGTTATTGTATCCGACGTTTTGATCAATGATTCTGTTCTGGAAGTGGATTGCAAATGCAGAGCATCTTCCAAACGATAAAATATTAGGCTTAAATAGAGTAATATTATGGTTGAAAATTTTGACTCTTGCCGTAATATAAGTGTCAACTACAAAGCTGTTTAATAACGAAGCTAATTCATTACACTAAAAAAAATAACTTCCACATTCATCAACCTACTTCTTTATTTTAAGGTGTACGATGTTGATAGAACTCTACAAAAATTTGCAAACTGTTTGGTTGTTGGAACCGTATATGAAAACCGAAGATTTGTCTCAATATCATTTTTCTTAAATTCTTATAACCACTCCATCCTGCTCTATCCTGAGCTGGTTTCACCTTCGCTGCTCTATCATGAGCTGCTATCTCCTCCGCTGCTATTTTACCCGCTGCTCTATCATGGGCTACTACCTTCTCCGCTGCTCTACCATGAGTTGCTATCTCTTCCGCTGCTCTACCATGAGCTGCTATCTCCTGCGATGCTCTATTATGAGCTGCTATCTCCTCCGCTGCTCTATCATGAGCTGCTATCTCCTCCATTGCTGTAAAAAGAGCTGTTATCACCTCCGCTGCTGTAAAATGAGCTGTTATCACCTCCGCTGCTCTTTCATGAGCTGCAATCTCTTCCGCTGTTCTATCATGAGCTGCTATCTCCTCCGCTGCTGTAGGATGAGCTGTTATCACCTCCGCTGCTCTACCATGAGCTGCTATCTCCTCCGCTGCTCTATTATGAGCTGCTATCTCCTCCGCTGCTCTATCATGAGCTGCTATCTCCTCCGCTGCTGTAAAATAAGCTGATATCACCTCCGCTGCTCTTTCATGAGCTGCTATCTCTTCCGCTGCTCTCTCTTCCGCTGCGCTATCATGAGCTGCATCTCCTCCGCTGGTCTATCATGAGCTGCTACCTCATCCGCAGCTCTGAGATGCTGAATCCTCCGCTGCACTACCATGAGCTGCTATCTCCTCCGCTGCTCTATTATGAGCTACTATCTCCTCCGCTGCTCTATTAGGAGCTGCAGTCTCCTCCGCTGCTCTATCATGACCTGCTATTTCCTCCGCTGCTGTAAAATGAGATGTTATCACCCCCGCTGCTCTTTCATGGGCTACTATCTCTTCCGCTTCTCTATCATGAGCTGCTACCTCATCCGCTGGTCTATCATGAGCTGCTATCTCCTCCGCTGCTCTGAGATGCTAAATCCTCCGCTGCTCTATCATGAGCTGCTATCTCCTTCGCTGCTGTATCATGAGCTGCTACCTCCACCGCTGCTCTATCATGAACTGATACTTCCGCTGCTCTACCATGAGCTGCTATATCCTCCGCTGCTCTATCATGAGCTGCTATCTCCTCCGCTACTGTAGGATGAGCTGTTATCACCTCCGCTGCTCTACCATGAGCTGCTATCTCCTCCGCTGCTCTATCATATCCTCCTATCTCCTCCGCTGCTGTGTAAATGAGCTGTTATCACCTAAGCTGCTCTTTCATGAGCTGCAATCTCTTCCGCTGCTCTATCATGAGCTGCATCTCCTCCGCACCTCTATCATGAGCTGCTATCTCCTTCGCTGCTGTATCATGAGCTGCTATCTCCTCCGCTGCTCTATTATGAGCTGATATCTCCTCCGCTGCTCTATCATGAGATGATATCTCCTCCGCTGCTGTTGGATGAGCTGTTATCACCTCCGCTGCTCTACCATGAGCTGCTATCTCCTCCGCTGCTCTAGCATTAGCTGCTATCTCCTCCACTGCTGTAAAAAGAGCTGTTATCACCTCCGCTGCTGTAAAATGAGCTGTTATCACCTCCGCTGCTCTTTCATGAGCTGCTATCTCTTCCGCTGTTCTATCATGAGCTGCTATCTCCTCCGCTGCTGTAGGATGAGCTGTTATCACCTCCGCTGCTCTACCATGAGCTGCTATCTCCTCCGCTGCTCTATTATGAGCTGCTATCACCTCCACTGCTCAATTATGAGCAGCTATCTCCTCCGCTGCTCTATCATGTCCTGCTATCTCCTCCGCTGCTGTAAAATGAGCTGTTATCACCTCCGCTGCTCTTTCATGAGCTGCTATCTCTTCCGCTGCTCTATCATGAGCTGCTATCTCTTCCGCTGCTCTATCATGAGCTGCTACCTCATCCGCTGCTCTGAGATGCTAAATCCTCCGCTGCTCTACCATGAGCTGCTATCTCCTCCGCTGCTCTATTATGAGCTGCTATCTCCTCCGCTGATCTATTATGAGCTCCAGTCTCCTCCGCTGCTCTATCATGACCTGTTATCTCCTCCGCTGCTGTAAAATGAGATGTTATCACCTCCGCTGCTCTTTCATGGGCTGCTATCTCTTCCACTTCTCCATCATGAGCTCCTACCTCCTCCGCTGCTCTGAGATGCTAAATCCTCCGCTGCCCTATCATGAGCTGCTATCTCCTTCGCTACTGTATCCTGAGCTGCTATCTCCTCCGCTGCTCTATTATGAGCTGCTATCTCCTCCGCTGCTCTATCATGAGCTGCTATTTCCTCCGCTGCTCTATCATGAGCTGCTATCTACTCCACTGCTGTAAAAAGAGTTGTTATCACCTCCGCTGCTGTAAAATGAGCTGTTATCACCTCCGCTGCTCTTTCATGAGCTGCTATCTCCTCCGCTGTTCTATCATGAGCTGCTATCTCCTCCGCTGCTGTACGATGAGCTGTTATCACCTCCGCTGCTCTACCATGAGCTGCTATCTCCTCCGCTGCTCTATTATGAGCTGCTATCTCCTCCGCTGCTCTATCATGAGCTGCTATCTCCTCCGCTGCTCTATCATGTCCTGCTATCTCCTCCGCTGCTGTAAAATATGCTGTTATCACCTCCGCTGCTCTTTCATGAGCTGCTATCGCTTCCGCTGCTCTATCATGAGCTGCTATCACTTCCGCTGCTCTATCATGAGCTGCATCTCCTCCGCTGGTCTATCATGAGCTGCTACCTCGTCCACTGCTCTGAGCTGCTATCTCCTCCGCTGCTCTATTATGAGCTGCTATCTCCTCCGCTGCTGTAGGATGAGCTGTTATCACCACCGCTGCTCTACCATGAGCTGCTATCTCCTCCGCTGCTCTATCATGTCCTCCTATCTCCTCCGCTACTGTAAAATGAGCTGTTATTACCTCCGCTGCTCTTTCATGAGCTGCAATCTCTTCCGCTGCTCTATCATGAGCTGCATCTCCTCCGCTGGTCTATCATGATCTGCTACCTCATCCGCTGCTCTGACATGCTAAATCCTACGCTGCTCTACCATGAGCTGCTATCTCCTCCGCTGCTCTATTATGAGCTGTTATCTCCTCCGCTGCTCTATTATGAGCTGCAGTCTCCTCCGCTGCCCTATCATGACCTGCTATCTCCTCCGCTGCTGTAAAATGAGATGTTATCACCTCCGCTGCTCTTTCATGGGCTGCTATCTCTTCCGCTTCTCTATCATGAGCTGCTACCTCCTCCGCTGCTCTGAGATGCTAAATCCTCCGCTGCTCTATCATGAGCTGCTATCTCCTTCGCTGCTGTATCATGAGCTGCTACCTCCACCGCTGCTCTATCATGAACTGATACTTCCGCTTCTCTACCATGAGCTGCTATCTCCTCCGCTGCTCTATCATGAGCTGCTATCTCCTCCGCTGCTGTAAAATGAGCTATTATCACCTCCGCTGCTCTTTCATGAGCTGCTATCACTTCCGCTGCTCTATCATGAGCTGCTATCTCTTCCGCTGCTCTATCATGAGCTGCTCTCTCTTCCGCTGCCCTATCATGAGCTGCTATCTCCTCCGCTGCTCTATTATGAGCTGCAGTCTCCTCCGCTGCTCTATCATGACCTGCTATCTCCTCCGCTGCTGTAAAATGAGCTGTTATCACCTCCGCTGCTCTTTCATGGGCTGCTATCTCTTCCGCTTCTCTATCATGAGCTGCTATCTCCTCCGCTGCTGTACGATGAGCTGTTATCACCTCCGCTGCTCTACCATGAGCTGCTATCTCCTCCGCTGCTCTATTATGAGCTGCTATCTCCTCCGCTGCTCTATCATGAGCTGCTATCTCCTCCGCTGCTCTATCATGTCCTGCTATCTCCTCCGCTGCTGTAAAATATGCTGTTATCACCTCCGCTGCTCTTTCATGAGCTGCTATCGCTTCCGCTGCTCTATCATGAGCTGCTATCACTTCCGCTGCTCTATCATGAGCTGCATCTCCTCCGCTGGTCTATCATGAGCTGCTACCTCGTCCACTGCTCTGAGCTGCTATCTCCTCCGCTGCTCTATTATGAGCTGCTATCTCCTCCGCTGCTGTAGGATGAGCTGTTATCACCACCGCTGCTCTACCATGAGCTGCTATCTCCTCCGCTGCTCTATCATGTCCTCCTATCTCCTCCGCTACTGTAAAATGAGCTGTTATTACCTCCGCTGCTCTTTCATGAGCTGCAATCTCTTCCGCTGCTCTATCATGAGCTGCATCTCCTCCGCTGGTCTATCATGATCTGCTACCTCATCCGCTGCTCTGACATGCTAAATCCTACGCTGCTCTACCATGAGCTGCTATCTCCTCCGCTGCTCTATTATGAGCTGTTATCTCCTCCGCTGCTCTATTATGAGCTGCAGTCTCCTCCGCTGCCCTATCATGACCTGCTATCTCCTCCGCTGCTGTAAAATGAGATGTTATCACCTCCGCTGCTCTTTCATGGGCTGCTATCTCTTCCGCTTCTCTATCATGAGCTGCTACCTCCTCCGCTGCTCTGAGATGCTAAATCCTCCGCTGCTCTATCATGAGCTGCTATCTCCTTCGCTGCTGTATCATGAGCTGCTACCTCCACCGCTGCTCTATCATGAACTGATACTTCCGCTTCTCTACCATGAGCTGCTATCTCCTCCGCTGCTCTATCATGACTGCTATCTCCTCCGCTGCTGTAAAATGAGCTATTATCACCTCCGCTGCTCTTTCATGAGCTGCTATCACTTCCGCTGCTCTATCATGAGCTGCTATCTCTTCCGCTGCTCTATCATGAGCTGCTCTCTCTTCCGCTGCCCTATCATGAGCTGCTATCTCCTCCGCTGCTCTATTATGAGCTGCAGTCTCCTCCGCTGCTCTATCATGACCTGCTATCTCCTCCGCTGCTGTAAAATGAGCTGTTATCACCTCCGCTGCTCTTTCATGGGCTGCTATCTCTTCCGCTTCTCTATCATGAGCTGCATCTATTCTGCTGGTCTATCATGAGCTGCTTCCTCCTCCGATGCTCTGAGATGCTTAATCCTCCGCTGTTCTATCATGAGCTGCTATCTCCTCCGCTACTCTATTATGAGCTGCTATCTCCTCCGCTGCTCTATCATGAGCTGCTATCTCCTCCGCTGCTGTAGGATGAGCAGCTATCTCCTCCGCTGCTGTAGGATGAGCTGTTATCTCCTCCGCTGCTCTACCATGAGCTGCTATCTCTTCCGCTGCTCTATTATGAGCTGCTATCTCCTCCGCTGCTCTATCATGAGCTGATATCTCCTCCGCATCTCTATCATGAGATGCTATCTCCTCCGCTGCTGTAAAATGAGCTGTTATCACCTCCGCTGCTCTTTCGTGAGCTTCTATCTCTTCCGCTGTTCTATCATGACCTGCTATCTCTTCCGCTGCTCTATCATGAGCTGCATCTCCTCCGCTGGTTTATCATGAGCTGCTACCTCATCCACTGCTCTAAGATGCTAAATCCTCCGCTGCTCTACCATGAGCTGCTATCTCCTCCGCTGCTCTATTATGAGCTGCTACCTCCACCGCTGATCTATCATGAGCTGATATTTTCGCTGCTCTACTATGAGCTGCTATCTCCTCCGCTGCTCTATCATAAGCTGCTATCTCCTCCGGTACAGTAAAATGAGCTATTATCACCTCCGCTGCTCTTTCATGAGCTGCTACCTCTTCCGCTGCTCTATCATGAGCTGCTATCTCCTCCTCTGCTCTATTATGAGCTGCTATCTCCTCCGCTGCTCTATTATGAGCTGCTATCTCCTCCGCTGCTCTATCATGAGCTGCTATCTCCTCTGCTGTAGAATGAGCTGTTATCACCTCCGCTGCTCTATCATGAGCTGCTATCTCTTCCGCTGCTCTATCATGAGCTGCTACCTCCTCCTCTGCTCTGAGCTGCTAAATCCTCCGTTGCTCTATCATGAGCTGCTATGTTTTCCGCTGCTGTATCATGAGCTGCTATCTCCACCGATGCTCTATCATGAACTGCTGCCTCCGCTGCTCTACCACGAGCTGCTATCTCCTCAGCTGCTCTATCATGAGCTGCTATCTCCTCCGCTGCTATGTCATGAGCTGCTATCTCCTCCGCTGCTCTATCATGAGCTGCTATCTCCTCCGCTGCTCTATCATGAGCTGCTATCTCCTCCGCTGCTCTATCATGAGCTGCTATCTCCCCCGCTGTTTTACCATGAGCTGCTATCTCCTCCGCTGCTCTACCATAAGCTGCTACATCCTCCTCTGATCTATCATGAGCTGCTATCTCTTCCGCTGCTCTATCATGAGCTGCTATTTCCTGCCGCTCTACCATGAGCTGCTAACTTCTCCGCTCCTCTATCATGAGTTGCTATCTCCTCCGCTGCTGTATCATGAGCTGCTTTCTCATCCGCATCTCTATCATGAGCTGCTATCTCCTCTGCTACTCTATCATGAGCTACTATCTCCTGCGCTGCTCTATCATAAGCTGCTATCTCCTCCGCTTCTCTATCATGAGCTGTTATCTCCTCCGCTGCTCTATTATAAGTTCTAAAACGATTAAGTTACTTAAGAATAAAAAATAACACAAATAAAAACAATTAACAACATTTAATGTTAAAGATATTATTCTTCTATCTTATAAGAATTTCTAGTAAAGCAGTTAATTTCATCATTGTCATTCCGTGAATACCAGCCTCGATAAGAAAACATATTTTGGTAATCCTTGGTCGCTGAAAAGCGATGTCCACTCCATCCCATAATATGTTGGGAACCATGCACCAGAAAATCAAAACCTTGCTGCACAAGTGCATACTAGGTGGCAGGACGACTGGAAGTTCCCAATATCGCTGCACGGCACGCAATAAAATTTGTATTTCACAAATATTAACGTCTGTCTAAAACATATTGTATGTTACACATGATAATATGGTTTTAGTTTGCTCGTAGGATTGCTACACACGCTCTTACGGGCTCGTTTCGCGAACATAGAAAATCTCGTTTTCGCCACTTGTTTCATAAATAACTATTGTTAACTAGTTTTTTCATTATCTCTAACCCTAATATACCTTCGGGCGAAATAGGGTTTAATCCAATTTTGAATATTCAATAAAAATACGGTACATGGTCTAATCTAATTTCATTAAAGCTAATCATTTGCTGATCACCATGTAGACCGCCATCAAGTTTCAGACCTTGCCTGCACCACGTGACCCAACGATTCCCTCCCCCTGAGCAGTCGATTCTGTGAACACACATTATTTCATTGCGCCATTTTAGGTTAATTTTCTGTGAACTTCTTAGCGATTTTATTTATATTTACAATACTCCAAGAAACAGATGTAATAACATGGATTCTCCAAACATTCTCATAGTCTCAAACGCAGATATCTTTGTGCTCAGACTCTGATTTTCAATATATTTGTTTGCAAGGATGTTATAAACCGAACAAGGCTTCCTTTATTGAACTTATTCCTTCTGGATTGCATCAGTTTACAAATAAGTGAGTCGGCTTTGGTACAGTCAGTATCGTGCTGGCTTTCTGTGCGCAATATTGAGAGTTCGATCCCGGACCAGGTCTACTACATTTATGTATGCAGGTTGATGTTATCTTTGTTCGCTCGTATCAACATTTTCTCTACGCTAAGGACCTGATCAAACTCTTCCGCGGCCGGCGGGTTATACGAGGAACTCTGTGTACCTCTGCTGTAGACTATCAATAAATGACTTGTTAATTTAAACGTATCTACAGTAAAACATGAGACGCGCTGCTAAGCCTATAACGTCATAAAAAAAACGTTGTGCTAAAATTACATAAGCACTAATTCCTTTAGGCAACATTCCAAAATACGGTTTGAAATAACGTTATAGGCTATAAAAGTCAGAAGTTCTTAAACCATTATCTCCTACATGGATATAATGGGCTCTTTAATATTAAATGAAGCAATATTTTTTATTAAAATTATACGCTTTATCTTCTAATTTGGGTGTTTCACGCAAGAAATACGCTTCCCAGATTACAAATAAAATTATTTAAATACCCACATCAACACAGGTGCAAACCCACACAAGAATACAGTACTCATGCCGAAGTTATAAAAGAAACCAGGACAAAAACCACAGGCTATAAATACCTGAATTCTAAGCCTAGCGAGTGTGGTTTCGGAAGTTGAAGTCTTCGGAGATTCCATTTTATATGCTATTGAGAAACAGAAATGTTTCTCAAATCACTACTAATTTTGATCCACGCCGAAAATGAAGAACGATCTCTTAGCAACAAAATTCTTTTATGGCGTATAAGAATTTAGTAATATCTTGGCAACATGTACATAACTTATTTAAAAAAATGTATTTCTCTATGTGGGAAAAAATTACTAAGTGCTATTGACCGGCTTGAATCTGGAAATAACAGTTGGTTCGCTATGTTTTGAACAATTCTCTGGCAGAATATCAATATTCAGATTCCTGGGATGAGAATGAAAAATAAATTCTCTGTATGAACGAAAAATAAATTTTCAATGTTTTCTCTACGTATCTTCATGACCTAAGTGGTTTGACAGAAATATCCCATACTTAATGACCATTTCATTAAGAGTTAATTATTCGCAACAACATCCAAAAGTTTAAGCACATTTAAATAGGAATTATTTAATAAATCCTTTTCTTAAGACAATTATAATTGCAATAATGATATTCAGAAAATAAGTTTTTTTCTTTAATCAGATTAAAATCGACTAGCGTCAGCAGAACTACAGACTAATGATATCTTGACAATCGCGCTCTCACATAAAAAAAATGTAAAATCGGCCGGCACCGGGATTTGACCCAGGGACCTCCAAAATACAAGTTCAAGACGTTACCATTCGGCCAACTCAGTCAGCTTAACTGTTTAGTTTGATAAGCATATGCGAAAGAATAGTGTTTTTTGTCAAATCTAAATGTATTGCAACTTGAAATTCTTAATATATGTCAACATTCACAAAATTCAGTGACAAATAAAATCAGGTAAACTTATGTAACAAAGTTCCAGTATGTTTTTGTTTAATCAGTTATGACTGCAATTATGATATGCAGAATATTTATTTTTTAATTGATTTCCAAGTTAAGCTCCAGATTTATTCATTAAGCAGGGCTTACGGGCCGAAGAACAAAGGTCTAGTTTTTTAAAATCAGATTAAAATCTTCCAGTATCAGCTGAACTGTACAGATTTGTGATATCTTGACAAACACACACTCACATAAAAGTCAAATTGGACGGTTTCGGGATTTGAACCATGGACTTCAGAATGTGAGGCCAAGACGTTACCATCTCGGCCACCTGGGTCAGTTTAACGGTCTAGTTGGATAAGCGCATGTAAAGCAATAGTGTTTTTGGTCATAGCTAACTGTATTTTAATTTTCAAAGCCTTGTAAGATCACAGTAAAACAATAGGCTATGTTGTCAAGATAACTGATTCGGATTTTTTTTATAAATTCTTTCGAATACGTATATTACCATAAAATAGGCACTAATTTGGGCATTACTCCTAAACAGATCAACCGATTTTATCCCATATCAATAGATGTCTTCCTATGGACATTATAAATGTGTATACCAAGTTTCATAAAAATCCGGTAAAGCGTATTTGAGTTACCGCGTCTTTAAAATAGACACTAAATTGGGTTTTACTCCGGTACCGGTCTACCGATTTTTGTCCAATATCAGTAGACGTCTTCCCATGTACATTATAAATGGGTATACAAAGTCTCAGGAAAATTTAATAAAGCATATTGGAGTTATCGCGACTTCTCATATATTAACATAAAAGGCACTAAATTGGGCATTATTCCGGTACTGGCCAACCGATTTGGTCGAATATCAATAGACGTCTTCCCATGGACATTATAAATGCGTATACGAAGTTTCATAAAGATCCGATAAAGCGCATTTGAGTTATTGCGCCTTTAAAATAGACACCAAATTGGGTTTTACTCCGATACCGGACAACAGATTAGGTTCAAATTCAATAGGGAACTTTTCATGGATGTCATAAATTCGTATACCAAGTTTCATGGAAATCCGATATAGCGTACTTGAGTTATGGCGCCTTTCTATTAGAAAAGCGCCATAATCTATAAAAATAGGCACTAAATTGGGCATTACTCCGGTACCGATGAACCGATTTGGTTCAGTATCAATAGGGTTCTTCCTATGGACATTATAAATGTGTTTTCCAAGTTTCATGAAAATCCGAAAAAGCGTATTTGAGTTATGGTGCGTACAGACGCACGGACGGACAGACGGACAGACAGACAGACGGACAGACATTTTTTCGTCCCCCACACAATCTCATAAAGTACCATACTGGCACTTAATAAATCATCAGCATCAGAGCCATGATGTCTAAACGGAGAGAGAAAGACAGAAGAAGGGACAAAGGGACAGTACGAGAACGAGAGAGAGAGAGAGAGAGAGAGAGAGAGAGACAGACAGACAGACAAAGTGATGACTTGAGTGGAAATGAATCTGTAATAGCCTGTACAGTAGATAGAGTATACCTGAGTGCTATTGAATATGTTTATTATTATATCGCAGTATATCTGCTACATTTATCTGTTCCTGCCTCATTGTCTTTATATTTCTACCTTTACCAGATTGTTCGACAAAATGCCTTTTTTCTCTCTATAGTGAGAATTGACAATGCTTGCATTGGTTATTACTCACATTGTCTGAGCGAGAAAGAAAAAGTGGGAAAGACGTTTATCGAATTCCTCAAATTAGTCTCCGTGGTCGAGTGGAGGAGCTAAATGCCTCGCCGACACCATCTATCGGAGCACGCTGCAACTGCCACTGACCAGTGGCTAGTCCACACAATCCGCCCACTGTATTACTGCGAACAATAACATCAACCTTCAGCTTTGTTGTAGGGTCTAGGAATCAAGTGTTACGAAATCGAGCGATAACAAAACATGTGATGTCACAGCGACAGCCGTAGGCCTAATACATTGATTATGAGGATGATGATGGTAATGGTAATAATAATAATAATAATAATAATAATAATAATAACAATAATAATAATAATAATATTAATAATAATAATAATAATATTAATAATAATAATAATACAGACCTACTAATAACAATTTTGATGACAGCCTTAGCTGTATAAAAGTACTGAAGATTTTTCTTTCCTATCTAGACTAATTATGTCATCGTTAAATTTTTGATACCTATGTATCCACCCAGGATGAACCATTAAATAGTATTAGTGAGTAAATTACCCAACTGAACTAATCTATTCCGATTTTAATGTATGTAGCATCGACCAAATCTATAGACACTACCATAAAAATAAGACAAAATTCCTAGCTGTTCCACATGAACACAGTACCAGACGAAATAAAACTAGTACTTTAGTAGAACACAAATATTTCACTTCTGCTGGTTTATCACATAGCTCTAGTTTTGGTCCTCGTCTGTATAATTCTAAAATCACATTACATCCAGTATTAACCAAATGTAGTTATGCATTCTAAATCTAAAATTTAAAAACTTATATAACTTAGACTTCCATCCCTTTTGGTACCTACTACTATCATGATAATTTTGTTTAATTATTGTAATTATTTTTATATCAATTGAGTCATGCCTTTACTCTCAGCTTTTGTCTTTTCTCGTAGTACTATTTTACGATATTTTGTCTATTTAGTTTTAAGGGGGGACATACAGCTTTCTATGCTGGAAAATAGGTGAAATTTCATTTTTTTTTTCTCAGCAATGAATTGTTCTATAGCCTTGCAATCTGCCGTGCTCTATATTGACTAGTTCTAAAATTGAATACTATTTTCAGAATTAATTTAACTATTACAGTTAATGGGTAATTATCATTACAAAATGGCAGCTAAATTTGGTGCATTGAAGTGAAACATTTATTAACATATTACAGTGAAATTTTGCATTCAAGTATATTTTATATTATTGAACAACAGTGTCTAGAATAATTGATGTAACTTTAATAGTTTTATTTTATATTTCTGGCGTAAAAATTAAAAAAAAACAAGTAATGAATTTTTTAAAAATATTTATACTGCAGATAATCCAAAGATCCAAAGATCCTACATTATGTTGTTTATATGATATTTACATACAGATATAAAAAAGAATCACTGAGAAATATTGGTATTTATGAAAATTACCAGGGAAACTGCACTTCAGTGCACAAAATTTGACTGACATTTTGTAATGACTATTCAACTCATACGCCGCGTGTTTGATATTGACCAATAACGTTTAGCAATTCCTCGGATATAGACAAATCACGGCCGTTTATCTTACAATATTCTTGTAGGAATCGCGAGGATGGCATTTTATCGGGTAAAATGGTCTGGTCGTTACTGGAGACGCAAGTATCAGTGTGCAGTGATTAATAGTCAGATGGTGCCAGTAAGCGGCACGAAAACAGATTATTTCATGCAACATAATTTGTTTGGAAATTGAAATAATAGAAATGCACATTGATTAAGAACACAATTTCGATTCTGTGCAAGCCAGTTCGTGTGCGTTTATTCTGTTCTGCTTTTAGCTTAATTGAATGAAGTTAACTATGTCTTATATGCTCTGGTGGTAGCACTGATTACACCAAAACAGCTCGAATCGATTCATGGACGGTTGATTCATAGTATGCCGTGATCTCGCAGCTGTTAGTTTTGTTTTTGTAGAACAAAGCACGAAAGTTATTATTATTTGTATAATCTGGTGGATTTTTATTCATTGAATAGTCTTAATAAATCCAACTCGAGTTGACGAGTTGCATCAGATAAATTCGCTCCTGCTGCGCAGTCGCGAATCTATCGATAAACTACCTATGATAATTACTCATTAACTGTAATAGTTAAATTAATTCTGAAAATAGTATGCAATCTTAAAACTAGTCAATATGGAGCATGGCAGATTGCAAGGCTATAGAACAACTCATTGCTGAGAAAAATAATGAAACTTTACCTATTTTCGGCATCGAAAGCTGTAAGTCTCCCCTTAAGGTAATTTTAGGTTAAGATTATATTTCAATAATGTAAAACATAATAAATATAAGCATGGAACTGCCCCCGAGCACGAGCTCCTGCTCTTTTGGGGTTTCAGAACCTTTTATATTATCTATGTGTTTATGTAATTTTAAAATAAATAAATACAAATTCAATAATATTATTAATATCGAAATAGCATCCAACTTGCATATTGCTTCGTCAGATTCCTTCAAAGACAAACTTTTTATTTATGCTATGTGGGTCTTTGGAGCATATTTTGATTAGTTGTAAGAATCATGGTAAAGAAAACGATAGCTTACTTTCAAGGACTACTATAATAATTCTCACTTCAAAATTCCTGCATGGATACATTCCTAGAATATGTCGGGGTAACTTCGGTGCTTACAGCTAACTATTAAGCGCTATACGTCTAGGGCAGGGGAAGTCAACTACGTCTTGTGATGACGTTTGTGGAGCAAGAGCATGCGGATCCCTTGTGTGTGACGTCAGCAAGAGCGCACGGTAGTAGGGGTGTTTAGAGCACGCTAGAGCTAGGTACTAGAGGACCTATTCACTTTAGCTCTGTGGGTAGAACAACTTCTGATTGGAAATACGGAGCATTTTTCAAAGTTATTGCAAGTACGCGATCCTGATAGTGTTCTCTCTGCAGAACATGTGTTAGTTCTGCAAAACATTCTTCTTCAGTTCGAATCGAGGTTTCAGGATGTGGAAAACCTTTCTCCAATGTTTAAACTTTTTGCTACCCCATATTCAGTTAATGTCAAAGACGTTCCTTGCCGGTATCAGTTGGAACTGCTAAACTTACAATGCGACGATCTGTTAAAGGACAAATAGGCCTACGAACGTAAAGTGGTCTTGGGTAACTTTTACAGAAATTTCTCTGAAACCAGATTCCCGAGACTTGCCGCACGAATATTATGTAATTTTGGATCGACATATGTGGCCGAACAATTTTTTTCACTAATGAAACGTGCAAAGCTCAAATCAAGAAGTACATTGTTAAATCACAACCTAAATGTAGTCTTCGATTAAATATTGCTCAAACATTACGTCCCAACATTGATAAACTTGTTAAAGAAAAAGAGACAGGAAAGTCAGAAAATTGTTACTGTAATCTTGAATCATCTAAGGTGCAGACGAGCTTGTTTGTTAATTAATTCAGTTCATTTTTTTTTATCATTTTTACTGTAGTGAATTATGTTAATTCAAATGATAGTAGCCTATTGTCTATTTTTGTCAAAGAACATAGATTTTGTGGAAAGGCAATTGTTCTCACAGAATAGAACAATAGAATTATTTATAATATGTTAAACTGCTGCGCTGTAATTAACCGATAAACTATCAAAAAAATCGATTGATGTTTCATTAACTCGGAAACACGTATTACGTAAGTTCTAACCCCCTAAATTCCCGCTGCCCGCAATGCTAATGTCCCTCTCTTCCCCCCTGTTCACTGATGCCTACATTTCACATGCTCCTCGCAGAGATATAACGCGAGCAGTCAGAGCATAAAGCAGTGACGTCACAGAGCAAGCTTCTGTCTTCCCCTGGTCTAGGGCAACAGTATCAAGAATAGAGTGGAATTCACTCGATTATGGCAATAGTACGTATTTAAGCTGTGTAGTGGAAAGACCTGTGGAGTTGCATTGCTTTACCTTAAGTGACGTCATGAGAAGTCAAAAGGAGCTTTCAGAACAGAAAAGTTGCTTAAATCAAAGAAGATGTCTTGCTTTCATTACGCCTATGTACAGAAAACATATTCTTATATTTTATTGCAATAGACCGCCGCTGTGGGTGTGCCGGTAGCGTATCTGCCTTCCACTCTGGAGGTCCGGATTCGATTCCCGACCGGGTGTAATGAAGAACCTTCTCCCGGGTTCAGGATTGGGTGTTGTCAATATGATAAAGCTAAGATAATGAATATTGTATACACATGCAGTGTACACATACAGTGTTCATAAAAAAATTGTTTACACAAGTGATGAATAGTTGTTTGACTTATCACTGTCCAAGCTATATTATACATGCGCTGCGCCCAAATTCATCACCAATAATCCCCGAGCACCCGGTTATCTCTTTCTGTGCGTGTGCTACGTCAACACGTCATATTCGGGATGACGTTTTTCGCCAGACGTATTGACTTCACTTCGCCGGTGTCGCCATCTGTCAGAGATAAGAACAATCAGCAGTCGTTACAAAGGGATTATTAGTAATATTTTTATCCTTTGTTTTGTAAAATCCTGGTACAATTATTACAAATTAATTATCAATGTTACCTCTTCGATTGCTATTCCACAGTTTTCACGAACCAAAGTTAAATCATCGGGTTAATTTATGGCTGGATAAAATTTAACCTTTCATAGGATCAATAATAATTTAAACAATAAGAATCAAATCCTTTTCAATTAAATTAACTGTACAACTCCAAGGCCTTCCTCATTATATCATTGTGGGTGATTAGGAAGTAATTTGCCCATGGATAATTTACCCATAGGTATTTCACGATTTTATAGAAACCGGGCATGAATGAGATAATTCACTTTGGTCAATTGTCCTCTGGCAGGGAAAATCAACTAATGTTAACTATTTGTTCTATCCTAATAATAACATTAACAACACCACCAACAACAATAATTTACAGGATAGTTCAATAGTAATGTGGCAATAATTAATCAAGCCATGTTGTGTAACTTCGTTGAGAGAAATCGTATAAATATATTTCAATGCTTGAATTAGAAATAAACTTGGAGACATTAATATCTCCCATTTATGTCATTGCTGTATAGTACGGATTAGTCCTTTATTTCCATTTCAAACTAAGTTATTTAGCTTATCTTAATCTATTTGGAAACACCTGGAATCATTTATAGGTGTAAGTCAGAAGTGATAGCAATATCTTTACAATTTGATTATCACTCTTCGCCACTAAATGTTAGATATAGATCTGATGGTTTATGATTCAAGCAGTAGACATGAGGGCGGATGATTTTCATGTAACATTACGCCATTAGTGTCTTGAGGTGAGTTTAACTGCCTCACCACGTCATACATTTGGTAAAGTAGATCCGGCACATTAGTCATATTCCTAACCAGGATCGCCACAATCATGAGTGTCTTGATAATGTTAGTATAATCAGGGGTAACTAAAACTTGTCTCCTCTCAAAATAAAACGCAAACAACATTGGACCTACAGCTGGAAATATTCGCAAGACTTAAATTTAACCCCAAAATATAAACATAAACACACCTTCATTAAAAATCGACTATAGCAATATCGCAGGTAAACTGCACCTTCTCATAACTATCTCTCTACTATCAGTACATAAACAAAACATAAACGTGGAGACTATTGCCAGACTATCTCCTTCTACCGACTTCAGTGGTACAGGGCAGGATAGGGAGCCAGTAATCAACGCTCACGAGCCTAAGTTCACTACGTTAAAACCTTTTTAGTGCACGCGCCGCAAAACAGCTGCTTGTCGGACTGTTAACACGCTGAAAAGTAGCCCTTTACAGACCTAGGCCAGTAGAGTAATTTTTACCATACTAGGCGCTGTAAAGTCGTAATGACAACCGAAAAATCCAAATGGCAGTGACCAGTCATACCAACCGTAACAGGGTTTGAAACAAAATGCGTGACCATAAGGTAACATTGTTTCTTTAAGTTAACCAGAAACTTGATCAGGTTTTTTGTTTACAAAACACTAAATAATGTAACAAATGTAGATTACTACACTCGTTTGGGGTACGCCGTAGCGTAGTGGTTGAGGCGCTGCGCTACAAACCGAAAGATCGCGAGTTCGATTCCCGATGAGGTCGTTGGAGATTTTCAACTGGCCTAATCCTTCTAGTGGCACTATGGCCCTGCGGTCGACTCAGCCTCTAACAGAAATGAGTAGCAGGAGCAAGCCTGGGGGTAAAGGCGGCCGGTGCGTAAGGCTGACAACCTTACTTCCTTCTTGTCCGAATGTCTAAAATCCGTGAGTCTCAACCTCTTGGGCCTCCATGGCTTGTATAGGGAACACTTTACTGTTTTTTAGATTCGTCTGCTAAAGCGTTATTTTGTGTACTTCATACATAAATAGCTATTTTCCTTCAAAAAATTCCAAGATAGTTTAGGGGATCCACTTTTTCAAGAAAGGTATATTTAACTTTACTTCCATACGTTAGCAGAAACACAACAGGACAATGTATACAATCTATCTTGAATGCCATTCCTAGGTTTCCACCCATGCCACTGCTAAACTAATGCAATTGGTACTGACCTAACTGCCACTAACTTACGGTTATCACTAGAGGTGGGTTTTGACCTCGTCCAAACATTTCAGAATCGTAGATTAACACAAATTTTACAGCCAAAGTAAATTACAGCACGATAGTCTTAACCTCATTAGCCAATAAGCCTGCAAGCGTAGCAGTAACTTAAGTTTCAGTATTGGTAGACAGGATGTACGTTGCATGTTCGATCCATTATAACCAGCTTATTAACGGAAAACGGATAATATAGGCTACAGTAGCCTAGGTCTTGTGATAGCTTGTACCAATTTCAGGTAATGCAGTTCTGTAGTTCGAAAACTGTTAACACATGAACATAATAGGCTATTGAAACTTAAGAGGAAATGGTTTCACAAATGCAAACTTCGTTGTAATTAAAAGTTTCTTAAATTTTAAACGACATCAATTTATATTTTATTTTGTTTTAATGTTCATTAATACTTACACTTACATAATGTTAATGATTGACATCACATAAGAATAATACTTCGAATTCTGTTTCAAATCTTGGATCTTCAGCTGTTCTTGCTGTAACTCTATCAACTGATCTAGCCAGATTTCGGGACTTACTTGACATTATACCGTTAATGGGCAACATCGCGGGGAACTGAAGATCCCTGGTGCAAGTGACGTCAGAGAAATCTTTCTGCTCATTATTATTAAGTAATTGAATATCCCTATCCAATGTAATTCATATATAAATTACTTCCATATTTATTTTTATTTTATGCTTACCGATCTTTGGTCTTAATGATTTTACGTTTTTGTTCATCCATATGAAAGAGCCTACTCCTAGCAGTCGAACTACCAGGGCTAAATGTTTTCCTTCGTTTTGTGACTGAGTTGTTTTCAAGAGCAGGCCAATTTTATCTTCCCGTCAAACAACTCTGCCATAACTTTTCTTTAAAAATACGTAGGCCAGATGAATTTCACTTCCCTTTGTTCTAATAATAATTATTGTCTTGTACAATTCCTATTGCTTTATTGAAATATGTAATGTTCTTGACCAATGAGTTCAATTTGCGGTTACTAAGCCGTGTCAATATAAAATGTAAAGTGTTAAAAATAAAACAGACTATAATTAAACCAACTTGTGGTCATCCTTAGTGATCAAAATCTTTAAATAAAAATTAAAACATAGCCACATGGAACCAACACAATTATTGTGGTTGCATAGCTATGCTGGCTGGCTCTTAACATGTTCTTCTCCACTCAAGTTTCCTGAACATTTATCACTCCTCTGTAAATTTCATTTTGTATTGTTTATTTTACTTCAGTTATACGTAATTTATGTAAACTACCTTTGGATGGAGAGATGGATAACATCCTCTGTCCATGCCGTACATTGAATGTAGGTTACTTCTAGGAGAGGGCAAATTTTGTTACGCTTATTTTCCTACAAGTGATAGTTTGATTTATTTAATTTTTAGCGGAAACAAATCGTACTCCATTTGATTTTGCTGAAGGTGAATCTGAATTGGTTTCTGGATTTAATGTGGAGTATATAAGTGGGTGTTTTGCTTTAATTTTTTTGGCTGAATATGCTAGAATTTTATTTATGGGTATATTGTTTAGAATTATATTTTTCAACAAAATAATACCCACAATTAAGAAATTTAACACCTAATCAACAATACGTACATATATATATATATATATATATATATATATATATATATATATATTGCCTCTGCTGGATTAAATCACAGTATAAATTTCGGTCCAGGATTATACAACTCACTAATAAGAGCTCATCCTGAACTACTGTATATAAACGAAATTTACACAGATTCAAGAAACAAACTTATAACATTTATTCAACCTAATGCATGACTCATTTTACAATATCCCAATTTTTTGCTTTTCATTTTGACTATTCGTGCTTGTCATTCCTCTCTTACACATAATGTTTAATATATATGTTTTGCTCTTGATTTATATTATTTACTATTTGCCTTGTGTATATTTGTGTGTGTGCATTGTATGTAGAGTGGCTTTGCCCTGAATTTTTACATTTGTAATTCCAGTGGTCACTCTTTTCTGTTGCTGTTCTGAGCTGTGCCCGAGCACGAGCTTTTGCCCATTCGGGCATCAGTTATGAATGTACTGTAGGCTATGTTTTATGTTTTACGAAGGTAAAATAAAATTAAAAAGAAATATATATATAATCTATATTAATGGATTCTAAATCTATTCTTTGCTAAAATAGTCTGTTAATATTAAACCTCCAACACATATTATTTATATTATTATGTCCTTTCGTACTAAAATAATCTGTCCAATGATAGATAAAAACCAACCGATTTTAACTCAGATCATGTCAGATTTTGAAGGTCGAATAGATCTCATTTAAGGACAGAAGTACAAATTGGAAAGTCTATGGCTTCGACGACCCACTAGACTGCTCTAATTTTTGTTTAGAGCTCTTTAACGTGCCGTAATTTTTACGAAAAAACCCTCCCGAATTACTTTGTGTCCACAATTTTTACGTCGACCTCTTCCAGACTTTCACCCGCCACCTTCATTTCCAGAAGCAGGCACGCTAGACCTCTATACAACCAAGACGACAAACAATCCTCCACTTACATTTGATTGCTAATTTATTTAACTCTGATTTCGACTTGAAATAATTTGTGTACCCCTGTGTAATACATGTTGATTGCACGTGATGTAGGTTGGAATTCCAGCTTTGTGGACAACCAAATTCCTCATTGTGTGCCACTAAGGGAAGATAAATAGCCACGAAATATCCCAGCTATGTTTATGAATATGTAAGAACCAGCCTGTCGTTCTTCTTTCCAGTTAAAACAAATATTTCAAGTGCAGAATGTTATTTTCCTTTTATTGTGGTTACAGAACTCTTGATATAAAATAGCATTTATGTTTTTTTATATTTATTTTTCCCCCTGGGAATGACTGGGATAAGTTCGTAGCATGAGATTTTCTCTCCAAATAACTGAAATTGAATGTTATATGTTATGTTATATGTTATATGTTATGTTCATTGTAATATCTCGAAATTTTTCCTACATTCTCCAATGACGCACTTACGTTATTCGTATTCAGCATAACTTAATTATTATATATATATTATTATACAATATAGTTATACTGAATGCATGTAATACGTAGAGGCCTATACATACATAGAAATACATAGGAGTGCATTAGTTTTCCATATATATAGGCATATATATATTAAGGCAAGGCCATGAGGGCAATCACCATAATATACTATGACCATATAACTATTATGCAAAACGGAAATATTGTTACTTCAGAAAAAAGTTATCAGGATAATCTCGGATGAACATAAATTAGAACACTGCAAACCACTGTTTATTAAATTACAATGTTTGACAGTCATAAATCTCTATATTTTACAAGCTATATCATATGTTAATAACAATTTATCACGCTATCACACTGGACAAGAAATTCACAGTTACAACACCAGGAACAATAAACTTATCAATATTCCGTTTCATAGATTATCAAAGTCATTGAACAGTTATGAGGTATTAGGCATAAAAATGTATAACAAGCTCCCTCTAAAGATAACTCGGTTACCAGCAAAGCAATTTAAAAACAAGCTTTATAGTTTTCTTGTCAAAAATACATTTTACTGTATAGAAGAATTTTTTAGATACGAGTTTTCAAGTTTACGTGTGTGCCATATGGCCATAATAATATGATTATCTACCTCTATTTTGTCATATAGGTCAGTGATTGTAATATTATTTTAACCTTACTGACTTTGTCTATTGCAGTAATGCTTAATGGCAATAAAATTATTATTATTATTATTATTTATGACCGAAAAATAGTTAAAAAATGACCCAAGATTTTTTTTAAATTGGGCAGTAAATTTACCATTATTATTTACAATTAGTTTTTAATTAGTACAAATAGGTTTATTTCATCTTCATTACAAACAGGGACTTTTGGTTACATATCTGTTTTACCATTCAGTCCCTCGATTACTAAACACACATTGTATAACTATAAATATAACTATAAATGCAACAACCATGCATGTTTATATATTATTCCCTACTTCGTTTGAATTTATACTGTTACTTTCTTCGATTTTGCCTAACCATTTCCTTTTATAAATAAAAATTTCCCCATTCTTTTTAATAAATCCGTATTTTTTGTTATGCACAGCTTCTGATTTATTAATTAATTATTAATTTTTAGTAATTTACTATCAATTAAATTTGCCCTCCACATCTCCGTTTTCTTACACTCTAAAATTATGTGTCTTGCATCCTCTTCCTCGTTACGTAGTGGGCATAGGTACCGAACCCCTCAAATTTTTCAATCTCCAGATTCCTAGTCTCCACCAGGCCAAACTGGATCTTTCTTCCAGATTACATGAAAATAAATATGCTTCCATACCCCATCCCGATTTCATCTCGGCATAACATTTTAGCGATTTAAAATTTCTCATCTCAGAAAACATTTCCTGCCTAGCAATATCGTTACACCTTTTTGTTATTAAATAGTTTTTAACGTAATGCATTACTAAACACATTTCATGACAGTGCGTTATATATAAATTTACATTATAAAACACACTTATATTGTTACTAAAGAAGTAAGTCAATTTATGCTACCTCGACATCCTTAGCGTCATAGAAATTTGTTCTGAACTGGCATGCCCATTAAATTGCCCCTAGCAAATATGTTCCATTTAAAGAGAAAGAAAAAACTTTATTGTTACAAGACAAACTACTGTGAACTACTACTACTTCTGAACTATGAACACTTGGCGGAGATTAACAAATGAAAACGATTGTCTGTTGTCTGAAAGTAACGATTTCTACACGGAAAAGTTCGTCTCCATCTCCACTGCAACATGTCCTAAAAATGCTGAAAATGATCTAAAATGCCGAAAATGAACTAAAAATTGCCGAAAAAGACCTACTTCTTGAAAATTAAGAAAAATGCAAAATAAAGCCAAAAAAAAAAAAAAGAGGAGCAAAAGCAAATTGCCCTTATTTAATCAGTTATTTCATGATGCACATTTATATATATTCGAGCTATCTTTAACCTTCAAATAAAAAATTCAAAATCATCAAAAGCCTTTCCCTAATAATTACATAGAATGAAATAACATGCAGCCTCTTAGATATAAAATTTCGCTGCCTAAGAACCGTCTCGAAAACGACTATTAAGCCTACTGATGTCTTGAAAGAAATAATGGAGACGTGGCCTGCTTATTTAAAAGATAAACGGTTCCATAAAAAAGACACATGGACGGTAGGGAAAAATAATTAGATTACCCTTGTGATAATGTGGCATGGCATCAGTCACACTGAAGCAGTAATACATAACGCTCCACTCCTATGGCCCACCTGTGTATATTCTACCGGGTTGACACGTTCATAGTTCTAACTGCTTTCAACAACATTATTTCCTCGGCGGACACCTCAATTCGTCATACCATTATTATTATTAGTAACATTGATAGCCTTTGTCTTCATTTTGATCTATATCATATTTTCATTTTTAATTAAAATTGAAATAACTACACGCAGTAAAAACATTTCTGTACTGCAAATAAAAATGAGATTTTGTGTTGAGAGTAGGTAAGTTTGCAAAAGGGCGAGTATAGAAATACTACAAGCAAAATAAAATCATTTTACCGTGTGTACCATAGACTATTTTTTAGATAGTCGACTACCGGGAGTTCGGAAATTCATATTACACACTTCTAGGGCTAGTAGAGGGGACATAGTTGACAATATTTCGAATGGAGTCTCCGAGAGTGTTCGAAAACAGAGTGCTTAGAAAAATAGGCCTATTTGGGCGTAAGAGAGATGAAAATGGGAACTGGAGAAAACTGCATAACGACGAGTTTCATAACCTGTACTCCTCAACGGATATAGTAAGGGTAATTAAATTATGGAGGATGAAATGGGCTGGACATGTTGCGCGCATGGGAGAGGAAAGACATATCTCAAAAATATTGACGGGGAGACCCGAAGGTAAAAGACCACTTGGAAGACCTATACGCAGGTGGGAGGACTATATTAGGATAGATTTAAAGGAAGTCGGATTTTCGAGGGATGGTTCGATGGATTTAATACAGAATAGGGTTGAATGCCGGGCTCAGGTAAGCGCGGCATTGAACCTTCGGGTTCCATAAAATAGATCATATTCCTTTAGTTTGCTTAGAAATTGTCTATTGTCATTGAGTAAGTAAGTTCGTATAGGTATCAAATGGTGTTTTTTTAATTTGAAATCTAAATTAGGCAATCGCATTCTCCTAATATTGCTGGATGTTCTCAAGTTCGTCCAGTTTCAATTTAAATTAGTCAAGTATTCTACAGAGAATACGATAGGAGTTGTGCTATCTTATGTATCTGAAGGAGAACTACATCTCTCGTTACCATGGAAAGCTGATGTCATTAATAAAGTTACATCTGGTTCAGTAACTTTTATTGAAGTTTCCAAATGACCCTAGCTTCAGTTTTATGGATTTTAATTTCTCTAGCTTAATTCTACAGAAGGAGTAAAAAAAAGTAACGCTCATGAGTATTGGAGCTCTGAATCTCTTTTCGCATTAAACTTAACAACACAAGAATCCCTCTATCGGTAATTGTAAGAATTAAATAAAGGCCACATGTAATTTCAGGAATAGTAAAGCTTTATACCGGTCTTTAATGTGAACTGGGAGCGGGTTAAGAGAGTTAAATATTTTCAGAAAAATCCAATGGATTACGAATTAAATTTAAAAAGAAGATAAGGAGGAGAACAAATAAAAGAAGTGAATCCGTGCGGACCTGTAATAACGACAATAATTACTGGATTGCGTTATGGACCACTGCTCAGGAAGCTAATTTATTTCCCCCAGCCACTTTTTTCGCTTTCCGTTTGTTGCGGAGAAAGAGCTGAGGGAGGAGCAAGGCAATACAATTATATAAATAAAAAGAAAAAGCGCATGTCTGTTGAGAAATATACGGTATCAGTAAATAACGTCGTGCGACATTCCATTTGTTTAAGTAGAAGCTGCTACTACAGCAGTTGTCTCCTCCAAATGGAACCCAAACACCATTGATATTCCACAGATTATCTCGGAATATCCAAGAAATGAACTGCCACAGTCTTTCCACCCCACCCTAATATTTATTTCCTTCTCTTTCGTTTTGTGACATCCGTGTACATAGTTTATTAATTTATATCACAACTCCGATAATTATAATCCTTTCAAAATAATCCTTATTGGAATTATTTAGCTCTATAATTTTTGTTAGTTTGTCAAAGGCGTATTCCACCTCTTGTTCTTTCATTTCTCCGTTATTTATTAATTTTTCCTTCTTACTTACTTACCTTCTTTATTCTTTTTCACTTACTTACATTCTTTCTTTCTTACTTACATTATTTCTTTCTCTCTTTCTTTCTTTCTTTCTTTCTTACTTACAATCTTGATTTCTTTCTTACTTGCATTCTTTCTTTCTTTCTTACATACATTTTTTCCTTCTTTCTTACATGTTCTTCTGTTTTCTATAAAAGTTTTCTCGGTTCCTTTCCCTATTTTCACTTGCTTAGGCAATCCTACTAAGGCCTGTTGACGAAATATGCACCACGGCATGATAGTTACGAATATATGATAATGATGCACATGGATAAGAATGATCCCAGAAAATTGGCAACAGTTACTTTTTTCTCCACCCACCATTCATGTCAAGTTATGTGTAAGTGGTGTTTAACAGTCAAAATTAATATAACTTAATTTAGGACAACCTTAACAGCAGATACGCCGTAGTGTAGTGGTTGAGGCAATGCACTATAAATCGGAAGGTCGCTGGTTCGATCCCCGATGAGGTCATTGGGATTTTTCGATTTGTCTAATCCTTCTGGTGGCCCCATGGTCCTTGGGTCGACTCAGCCTCTAACAGAAATATGTACCAAGGACAATCCTGGGGGTAAAGGCGGCCAGTGCGTAAGCTGACAACCTTAACACTTTCAAGTTCCGAATGTCTAAAATCTGGACGCCTCAACCTCATGGAACCCTTAGGGCCTCCATGGCCTGTATAGGGAACACTTTACTTTTTACTTAACAGGACTAATTTCTTCGAAATCAATACGAGTTAGAAATAAAATAATTTACTTAGGTTCTCTCTAGTCTCTACAAATCACCATGGAGTGAAATTAATATTACGCTAGGGTGTTTCTTAAAAGTAAATGTGTTAAACCTTTCCACATCAGCTTTCTACTCCTGTGCTGGTTCTCTATGGCATTAATTTGGTGGTCTATCTTTTATTTTGCAAGGTACCCAGTTAATTCATTTATTCATCCATTTATTTATTCATTATTTCGTCCACTTTCTCGTTATTCTTTTTTATATTTCTCTGTTTTGTTTCCAAGTTATCGTATTTTTTCCACATGTCTCTTTCCTTCTTGCTAGGGTTTCGTTTGCAGAGAGAAGCGAGTGTGTTTCGATATGGGCGCATTCTTGCACACACGATGTAACCTTTATTTTCCATTAGCCAGTATAGAACCTAAAGTTTTTGTATATTCTGTCTCACTTGGGCTTTCTATTTGGGGAATGGAAATAAATACTTGTTGCCCACGGACGTGACCTGCCTAGGAATTCTCTTCCTCCCACCCTGGCTACTGGCGCAAATGAGCTATTCATTTCGGGCTACCTCATGCTCCCTTTCCGATGCTGGATATTATGTGAGAGAATTTAAATAACTGCACCAGGTGCGGTTCTTTAATGTAAAACCACGCACAACGTAAACGTATTTACTATAGGAATTATTTTCGAAAAATTATTTTTACTTGGACAGGAAGTAAAAATATTACAGCATTGTCAATATGCTTCATAATTAGGCCTAACTCTGAACTTAAACACTGTAATATCAGCGGGAATATACAGTCTTAATTACGTGCTTGAAAAATATTGCTGAACATAACATTAAATTTTATGCCGTTCTAATATTCTAATATTCTGTTGTGTTGCTCTTTTCAAGACTTCTATAAACATGCAATGCAAATTGTAAAGCTTTCTCACAAATTTCACTTTTTAGATGGACATAGACTCTGTGTAGTTTGTTTGCATAATTAGTATTAAAGCTTCAATTTTAGATGAACTTGGAGATAGGGATGGGATATCGATATCGATATTATGGAATATCGATATTTTTCAAGATAATGCGATATTTTGACATCTTTTTTAAATTCCGATAATAACGTGATATGAATATTGCTCTTCGATATTAAAATTTTTGATAATATCGATTTTTAAAAATGGAAGGTTAAGATGGATAAAAATACGATAGGTTACAATACAGTGAACATCGCTTAATGTGATCACTTCGGGACGCACCTAATCTGATAATAGTAACCGACTGATAACTAGACCGCGGATTTTTAGGTACTAAAAACTTGAGTTTTAGGCACCTAAATTAGGCGTTTATTATACCTTGTTTAGGTTGTATAGTTTACAAAATAGGCTCTAAAACGACTTTGAAATAGAGTGACAGCGTAAATTTTATTAAAATATGAATCGGCCAATCATATCTAAAATTTGATATAACTCACATTATTGTGTTTTATAATAGCTTACTAACCAAATAATTAAATTCACTTTAAGTTTAATCCACATTTTTCAGTATTTTGATTCACTTAGATTAATTCTCATACACCATAGTTAGCCGCACAATAGACTACAAGTACATTTTCTATATTTTCCATTGTGAAACTCAGTCGTTTGTCACTTAAAATCAGTTTATAGGCCGAGAATGAACGTTCCACATCCACTGACGTAACATGAGCAAATTTGAGCCTGGCAGTATGTTGCATTACAAGTGGATGATCTACGTCACTGCCCTTTCCACTGAGTACATCTGCCGCTGCATAGAGAATTTGTAGACCTGTGTTTTTTAAGCACATTGTCTATTTTTGTCCTGACTTTCTCCCCAACTTCACCTGGTGCATTCTTAATGTTGTCTTTAACTTCTTGAATTAAATCAATGTTTTCATATAAAGGGGTCCCTTTTCTTTCCAATTTTGAAATAATCTCCACAAGGAATGTGAAGTGAGCCCTGATATATGCCAAGTCATGCGGAATAGAGGAATCTTCCAACAGCTTCTTTGCTGTTGTAATGTAGGTCGATGCACCATCTTCCAGCTGCATTACAACACTTTTTATCTCGTGAAGATGACAATTGTAGTATTCAGCAGCTTTCAGCCACGTACCCCAACGAGTAAGTACAGGTTCAGGGGGTAAAGGGACATCAGGTAGCTGTTCCTGGAAGGCCTGAACTCTAGTTGGAGCTTTTAGAAATACCTTCTGTATGGTGGAAATCAATTTGTTGATCATTGGAAATTGTGACCTGACTTCCTCTGCTATGCGGTTGATACCATGCGCAAGGCAAGTCACGTGTACTAGTGCAGGATAAAAAACTTTGAGGAGCTGCATAGGTGCTACCATGTACGCTGCCGCATCTGTGTATGCAAGCAGTACCCTGTTTTCGTCTATGCTATTTGGATACAACACTTTCAGACTATTGTTCACGAAGTTCGCTACAGTTTGTTTGTTAGTTTTCTCAAGTTGCTTCGTGCAGATGAGATATGCCCTAGAGGATGAATTTGGGTCTAATTTTCCAACAATCAGGTTTGCTACGTATCAACCACGAACATCGGTAGTTTCGTCGACTGAGATCCAAACATACGATTCCCCTATATCCTCCCGTATCTTACTCATTGCGTCATCGTAAGATTGCTGCACGTAATTTTTCCTTATTGTTGATTCGGAAGGAACTGATCGATTGCAATACTTCTCCAAGAACTTCCTAAATGCTTCATTTTCAATTGTTTTGAATGGAATATTGGCCGCTATCATTGCATGACACAATTTTGCATAGAAGTTGTTTTTGTTGCTCGTCTTCTCCAAGGATTGACTTGAGTAACGGTTTAGATTTTGATTTGCGCTCCTCCTTGGCCTTGTGTAATGCCCCCTGGACATGCTGTGATAGATGGGACTTTTTGTCACTTGAAACCTAAAACAAAATATAAAATGTGTAAGGTGGTTTTTTACTTCTACTTTAATGTAATATTTTATATTAATATTAATGTATGACAAACTTCAGGCGATTTTCATTGTTTCCATAAAATGCACAACAACAAAAACAGCGAAATGCAATTTAGACTAGGTTCGAAGAGTTCTATACACGTCAGTTTACCGGTAACTCTGATTTACGGAGCAAAGAAATGTCTAAACCTAGCACTTTGGAGAAAGAGATTTGATTTATTTAAATATGCCACCAGACTAAATTAATTTGAAAGTTAAAAAAGGGACGAAAGTAAGTTCACTTCTAGCAGTGTGACGTTCATTGCAGGCCTACTGAATTTAATAAAAATAATACAAACTTGTTAAATGTTTAGACTACATACCTCTTTATTACAAGCTTGACAGAAAATTACTTTCCCATCCGATGTAAAACACGGAAACTCGTTCAACCACTGACGAATCAAACTTGACTTTGAAGTCCCGATTTTCGGCATTTTTGTTCACTTCACAGTTCACACATTCACACCTTGGAATCTTCCACCAAACTGGTGTAGAGCAAGCGAAAACCATTTTTGGAGGCTCGTGGTCAGGAAGTACCGTTAGGCATTGGTTCGTCACCCTTTAAACAATAAGACGTGTCCTTGACAGCTGCAACTGCTTGGACCACTGTGTGTCCCTAAAACCGAAATACAGTATATTGATCTAAAATGTCTTCGTTTAAAATTTTCCGTACAATTATAGCACAAATTATATTTACGTTCCATTTAATATGAAATAAAAAACTAAGGTTTTCGGGATTTTGTGTTAATTTGGTCAAAATAGTCCGTAACGTTGAAATAGGCATTTTTAGGTGCTATAAAATTGTGTTTAATAGACGTAGATAAGTCTGAAACATAAATAAACTTAATTATTTTCAGATATCTGTCAAGGAATAAAATAGGTAAAAACCTAAAGATCCGCGGTCTACTGATAACTGTAGCCGAAGGAATTAAATGAAGAATATTTTTCATATATAAGATAATACACTACAAAACACAATTAAACATATTAATTCATAAAATAATACGTAACTGTGAATCATTCAACCACTCATTGGATAATTCAGTAGGCCTAATAGACTTCAAGCAACTATTTTTAAACTAGTAACAAAGTTTATAATGTTTTCACTTTCCTTTAGGAGTTCATTAACCATACTCAATACTCATTTACGAGTTACGACTGCTTTTGGAAGTCTATACTGTTCTGTGGTGAACACCGCGTAGCGAAACATCTAACGCCTGTCTGTTCAAGTCTTTTCATTTTACACTAGCCAATACTGCTTGTCAACACTGTTATCTTCATAAATCAAAAGCTGCAGCTTAACTATGAGGTGAAACATGTTTTATTGCTTAAAAAATTTAAGTTAGGCAATGTCATCCCCTCGAACTGATCATCCTGTGAGCTGAAAACAGAATTGCTATCTCCAATACAACACGATACAGTTTAGTTAGAAACGAAACCCTTAAAAACACAATTTTGAATGACGTACAGTTCTTGGAAATAAAACCGCAAAAATGAAAATCTGATAACATAAACCAAATCTTTGATCACAATATACAGCATGTTTTTAATGTATAAGTATTAATCCGTACAGGACTTCATAAAAGTGATAGCATTACCCGATTGATAACATTATCCGCCATTGCATTAAGCGGGATTTACTGTAATTTATTTATAACAATTGGAAAAATCTTATACACTATCATGTTATTAATTAATCAATTTAAAACATAAGTAAGACACTTTCAACTGACGGTTATCAACGTTTAATTAGTCTACACTTATTTTCAGGATTTCTGGTCGTCAATTTGAGTTCTTCTGACACAAGGGCGTCTCAGTGACACTAACTTGTAAAAAGTAACAACAACAAGCCGTAATGCCAAACCATTCCCTAAATTGCTATAGTTCACGTTTGCGCACAATGTCAGTTCCATACGTAAAGCAGCGAAACTGTCAATGTGCGCATTACAGTCAAATTAGAGGGAGACTATACAGAACCTTCCTTAAATAACTACAACAAACAAACAAATTTTATTTTACCGAAATTAAATTACTGTCTAGGATGGTAATATAACTTAAAGGAATTTCTCCTTTGGTATGAATAAACAATAAAGCACTTTATAATTTAAATTAATACTTTTTGCATTAGATTAGTAAATTTCCTGGAAGAAATGAACTGCTAAGCGAAAATCACTATGGTTTTCACAATAACTTATCAACGGACGATGCATTTTTTATGGCACTGGTAATATCATTCACTACCTGCATCTCTGTTATTGGAACTTGAGGTAGGCCTATGTTCTTAGATCTGAACAAACTTTGATTCTATCAGTCACTTATAACTTCTGGGTAATTGAGAAGCAATGGGCATTAGAGGTAGCCTACTCATTCAAAGGTCAGCTCAATATTTTAGATACCTAGAAAACTTGCTTGTGGGGTTGTATGACTGGGATGTACTGCAACTTAGGCTTATGTGAGTTATGACCATCGCCGGCCTTCAGGAGTTCATTTATATCCCCGAAGATCTACAGACATGGGCTGTTCCACTTATGTAAGGTAATTAATCAATGAAATACTGTATCCTGATAGGCTTAAATACTCTATAACCAAATCTTTAAACAAAAAATTAAGAAACACTTAATGTATCTTACTACAGACCTACATAATTAATAATAGTTTTTTTTTTCTAAAATATTTGTAAAAGTGATGCATAACCTATATAAATAAAAATCAATTGCCACATGTACGTCGCAAAATCGCTTGAGAACGGCTCGACCGATTTGGCTGATTTTTCGTTTGTTGTATTCGTAATTGTCAGAACAAGGTTTATATGAAATATATATATATATTTTTTTTTTTAAATACACGGGGAAAAAGTCAGAAATGTGAAATGAGGCACAGTTTGAGAGTTCTGCTGTCACATGTTTACATAACAGAAATCTACATTTCTTGTCCAATTCGCACCAAACTCTGCAAACATACCCAGTTAAGCCCGGGAAGTAACACCGTCAAAAATAAAATTAAAACAAGCCACTCCTTTCCTTGAAAATTTAAATAATTCCTGAAAATATTATACTAAAAAAATTAAATACTATTCAGTTATCACGACAACAGTGTATTGTTTACATGTTCACATAGGGCTTTGGGATAATACTAGGCTATAACAAATTCTGATGCTATAGATGTAATTAATACATTTGTGAAAATAATTCTTGAAGAATGAAATCCACGAAAATAAAGCACAATGTGAAGCAGTCAGATAACTTTCTCTACCCTCGACATGGAAAATATCATTTTCTCACTTCACGTTTTGATGTAGAATAAGAGGTCGTATTGCAGGGACAGCTTAAGTGTGTGCCAGTGAATATGCTATATCAGAAGTCGGTAAAAAATCCTATCCACTAACAGGCCTACGACACTCAGAGTAGGTTTGTATAGGGATGTTTATCATAGGCCCTAAACATCTAAAGGTAAAGTGATCCCTATACAGGCCATGGAGGCCCAGAGGGTTCCAGGAGGTTGAGGCTCCCAGATTTTGGACATTCGGCACATGAAGGTTGTCAGCCTTACGCACCACCACAAGGATTAGGCTTAAACATCTAAAAGAAGACAAAATAGGATGAAACACTTTCAGTTCTATGCCCGCAGTTTATTATGTCCCAGGTGTTTTTGGTGGAAGAAAATATGAAAGTGATACTGATTTTTTTTTATTTATTTATTTCAGCTCCGAAACGGTTGTATGGTAGCATGACAGTGAGAAATAAAATTTTGCAAAAAGACAATACAATCTTATGTAATCAGAATTTATTTTTCTTCTTATTTCAACCCCTCCCAGGCATAGTGTGTAGAAGCAACGGAATGCAACATTCGACAACTTCTATGAGCCATAAAAAGCTACATATATATATAGCGTTTGAGTGTGATAAGTCGTTCTTCCTCATTTCAAGTTCTATGTAGGCCTACACATTATACAAGGCCCTAGAGTTTGAAAATCGAAAGTCCTTCATAAGTTAATTTCAAATTACGAAATAAAAACCCGGGCAACCCGGGCCCTTTAAGCTGGTAGATTATACAAATGCTTTGAGCTTAACAAATGAGCAGTACAGGTTTAGAAAATACTCGTATATTTATTTGATAATGTTGTACTGTTACGTGAGTTAACATTACATAAAAATATATTGTATTTCTAATGTATATTAAAATGTAATAATGGAACTGCCCTCGACCATTAGCTACTGATCTTAAGGGGTGTCAGGACCAATGTAGCAAACTCTAGTGATATATAAATATATTATTATTAAGTAATAACGTATTGCCTAAATAAAGTAGGCTTGGGTGGCGCAGTTAGTATCGCGCTGGCTTTCTGTGCCTAAGGTTGCGAGTTCGGCCCATGTCGATGGCATTATGTGTGCATGAATGTGACAGACCCATGTCAGTAGATTTACTGGCATGTAAAAGAACTCCTGCGGGACAAAATTCCGGCACACCGGCGATGGTCACAGGCCTAAATTTCAGTACATCCCCGTCGTTAAATAACCATATACCAACCTATCATTACCTAATTAAAGAATTTTCTTAGGAAAATCTGCAGTTTTGCATAACCCAATAGGCTACTAGCAATTGCACATTTTAGAAATCATAAACTTACATTTATGCTTACTAATGTTACAACTAATTTTTAGTACGAGTTTAATGCTTTAAGGAAATAGGTTAGCAATAAGAGTGGAACTTGCGATATCTAATAAATTGTTCTTTCTACCAAAAGTAACTACTTCATAAATATTTCTTTTCCGTTATCTTGAAATATTTTCTCCCCCATAGTAAGAAAAGAAGAACTCCGTCCCTTCACTTCTTTGTTGATCATCCATCCCGTTCTCTTTTCACCCGACTTTCCTAACCTAATAACACCATGAAATATTTAAAACACCCTTACATTCTTTTTTGTTCATATGGGGGCGAAAAGAAGCGCCTGGATGATGGGTAAATATAGCAAAGACGGGGAAGAAAAAACGCTTCAGTTATGCCTTTCAATAATTAAAGAGCCATATTCCTTCATGCCTGGCCAGCAAGTTTCGTTCTTCCAGGCATTGTCTCAACTTCTCAAAACAGGAACCATCTAAGAGACAATGCACACCGCAGAGTAAATTTCCAATGTTGACTATTTTGTTTTCTAATCTAAATCTCAAACTTTGAAAGACAAGATAGTTTGGGAAATAACTTCTAGGTTGTTTTTTTTAAATTCTAGGTGAATTTTAGTTTCTTAAAATGAATACTGTCTTCAATTATGTTTACTAAGATACACTTCTTTTTGATAAATATTTTAGATTATAGCTAACAAGTAAGTTAATGGTGACAAGCTACTGGTGTGAGATTTCCCCACTCAAGGGATAGTGCCTTGTTTTATTTCAGGTTTGCGACTTCAGGGACATGTATACACAGAATATCTGCACAATAGAAATCCTACACAATAACCACAATTGTAACACCACACTCCAACAATATGAAATATAGCTACTGATATACCATATGAGACAACATCTTAAGGAATAACTTTAATTCTGTTAGACACAGGCATGACATATAACAAATCAACAGATACAAATCAAAATCCAAGGCCTACTGTAAAACCAAGCATATCTTTTTCTCTCCGTCTCTTTAGCTTATTGCTACTGACCAGCACTAATTCTTTACAGTAGGCTTAGTTAAAGAACTTTACTAATATAGAAAAGAGCTAAAAGGCAAATGTTTAAAATATTCCAATGTTCTAGGATAAATTGTAAATATTTAGTCTCCATTTACGTTTAGAATATTACATATTGTAGATTGTACTGGTCTGGATACATTGTAAATTTTAATTTAAAAAAACTTAAAGTATTCTGTGCATGCACTAGAAGTAGATAGGCCTACTTGATTGAAGAACTGTACACGACTATTATACCTAAATAATTATGACAAGAAACATTCATTAATAGTGATGTGATTCTTTTCACATAATAATTACCTCTTGTCTATTGCCTGCCTGATTTGTCCCTCCTTCGTATAGGTGAAAAAGTACATTGCACGGTTTTTACCCTTACCCGAGAAATGTTGCAAGGAAGCAACCTTAGTTCATATCGATGGCTAAAAGCACAATCATTGTATGTCCATTTTTTTTGGCGAAAATGAGATATTTGTGTCAATATGTAGGTGAGTCTAGCTCTTTTCTCCTGCACAAATATTGTATCTCCCTTCGAAATAGTAATTATAAGGTGCATTTTTAAAAAATATATCAATTTTGATCAAGACAGCTTTTGTATGTGCACACTTATTATATGTCCTCACTTTTCACAGCTATGACTTGTATAAGATGAATGCCTGAGTGCACACTTATTCACTTATTGTATATGTATATATATATATTTTACATCAACGGCATGCTCCGTTACACGGTAGTAGCACTACATGCCTATAAGCATTTACATTGATTCTTAGTACTTAATACAGTATACATTGATTGTAAATGTCTGAGTACTTACATCTGAGCACATGAGAGTATACCGTAACCATCAACAGCTGTCAGTTGTGTTGCAGTAGCAGAGACGTTATGGTTTTGCTGTAACGAGTTTGGAGTGTACTAGTGTTGATTTTCACTAGTTATAAATATTATTGTGTTCTTCTGAAGTTACCAATATAAGTATGAATTGCAAACTGAATTACCATTCAAGAAAGCTCCGTGTAAGCCTCGATCGCGAACCTCCATTCTCCTGGGACCCCATCACACTAATACCTAAGTGTAAATCAGTGATTCCTGTCTCAAATGTCAAAAAGAAAGATCTGCTATCTCTTTTGAAGACAGGAGTCATTCCAAACTGCTATGATAGTTTTGTGACTGATATTCCAACTTCGAGGAAAGCTAAGGATATTGTGCCATACCCCGTTGAAAATGAGGACGACGAACCCATCTCTGGAAAAAACTGAACAATCTGTATCCAGGAGAATTACTCGTAAGAACATAAATTGCGGGAAGAACGAGGAGGAAAGTCCAAGAAACATTCAGGGAAAAGTAGAGAAAATGATAAGAACAAATTAAAAGGGCACAAAGATGGTCAAAAGAATAATAATTGTTTCAAGTAAGTCTAACTGTTTGAAGAAAGACCAGTGACTGTTTAAAAATGTCTTAGTTTCTTTTTCAAAATGTTGATAATGTAATTGACCTTATTGACCTCTTTTTAGGAAGTAAAAAATTTAAATGAAACAAAAGAGTAGTATTTTCGTATTATTTATTAACTTAAATTCCATACTGCTATTATCATAGGGCACTTTTATAGTACATCCACAAATCACTTAATCTACTAGAGCACAAATATAGTATGTCCGTTATTGATATATATTTCATTAAAGTTTCCAGAACTAATGAAAATTACCTTAAAACTGATATTGTTGTCTAATAAAATATTAACTGATGCATAAATGTTTAAGCCTGTTGAGTATTTTTGGGGCTTTTGGAAGTTTTCCCCCAAGTTTAAAATCTTTTCGCGATTTCTCAGAGTTTACAAAAATGGACATACAATGATTGTGCTTTTAGCCATCGATATGTAGTGTGCCTGACGTTGTTCCCAAGTTAGAGAATCATTCCTACCTTCATCTACCTCCATGAGAACCAAACGCGTAGGCCTAATGCTCTTCCATTGTCTCACTAGAGCGTTGGAAAATGTCTTCCAGCATCTAATTCTAAACTCCGTTGCAGGGCTTGATCAGGCCCGACGAGAGGGAGGAGCAACCGGGGCTGTAGCCCCAAAAGGAGGGCCGGCCGACCAGGTTTTATTTTTTACTTCCCAAATTTACTCTAAAATAAAATTGGTTATACGTCAATAAACAGCTTAAGTTACGTTTTATGTGTTTATTTTATCTGCATTGTCCTGTCGTATAACGATGACACGGAATTAATCAGTTAATCTGAAACGGATTATTCTTGAAAAAAATTGCTATTTTTGAAAAGTATAAGCAGAAATCCTTTTTGACTCAACAGTAGGCCTCACTAACGTTCGGCATTTAAAATCATACTTTTCAAAAGAATAAAACTGGTACATACAAATAAAATTGTTCCTAATTAGAACATTTTAAAGTGTATTTTTCCGTTTCGTGCTCGGCATCAGTTAACCGATTTGGTCCAAAATCAATTCGTCCCATGGGCGTTATAAATGCATATACCAAATTTAATGAAAATCCTATAAAGCGTATTTGAGTTATCGCGCTTACACACACACAAACAGACAGGCAGGCAGACAGTTCCTGTCTACCAGACAATCTCATAAAGTACCGGTACCATTCTGGCACTTAATAATTATGTAATATCATTGTATAATCTTTTTGTTACATATATTATAAAGGGCAAGTTGGGTAGTGAATTTAATATATTTTGACGGGGGCCGGGGAAATTTGTCCCTGGGGCCCTTGCTCTCTTTCCACGGCCCTGGGCTTGATCCGACTTATTTTCTCGCACAGACGACATTGCTCTGGCTTTAGATCAAGTATGTGCATACACACAAAGGTTCAAATATTCAAACAGCCTAATATTTCAAAAATAAAAATACCTCGTTCGTATGGAGCTAGATGCCAACAGGAGTCATTCCCGAACTCCGGTAGAACGTCAGGCGCACTAAAAACGAAGTGAAGTTGGCCTAATTTCTCATGATGTATCTCGTGTGAGGATAAAATCTTGAAAATACTTCTTTCACCCGTGCGAAGGACGGGTAACCAGCTGGTTAAATATAAAGATCGTATTTTGTCCAGGCAGAAGGCCTTAGTTTTACCTTAATTTTACTTCTCCCTTTTAGGAAAATTTTAAGCAAACCCACGCCTCCCGGGCCTTACAGGGTCGCGACCTGTCGGGAGAGGGTGTATCTATGGATCACTTACATACTTTCTGACAAGACAAGGACATGGAGGGCATCCCGGATGAGAGATCAGCAGAATGCCGGGGCTACCTCCGAGACAACACATTGGACAAAACACACCATTCACATAGGCCTACACTCTCACTCCGAATAAGGCGAGGATGGGATGAAGATGATATTGACGGCCAGATGATATCCGGGGACCACAAAGGCCTAAAGTTACCCGAAGTCTGTCTCACAGGTGAGGAAGAACCCCGCATAAAAGCCCCACCTAGGTAACTTGTACCGATCAGGATTCGAACTCGGGCCCACTGCGTGAGAGGAGCTACGCCACAGCGGTGGACAGGCTATAGGTCTACCAGGTTAAATAACATAAGTTAAAAAATGAATAGAATGAAAGTGGAATGGATTAAGTTTAGAGTTGTATACGCTTTGCTCTTTTTGTTTTAATGGCTTCTCTCAAATTCGCCGTTCTACTCAGAGAATGGCGGAACGTCCCTTGCATTTTTGATTACGAATTCCTGAAATGACTTGAACCCAAGAACTAACACCGTGCCTCTTTCAAACGTCATCACTTTCTTTATCGGACATAAATGTAGCTTAGTGTTTAATGGTGCAATAATGAAATATACTGCAAGCGTGCTACCGATAGGCTACAGGTCCTACGTGTCACTGAGAGAGAAGAAAGGCAAAAATAATTCCAAAGAATTACTACGAGAAAGGGAGGCAAAAATGTGAGGAGGAATGCTGTAGCTGATATAAGGAGAGGGGAGAAAAATAGCCGAATGTTGTCTCTCAGTATTTTAATGTAAACCCAGAGCTACTCGGAATTCGGAATGAAAGTCGATTAGAGACATTTTACAAGCTACTGTTCGTTATGAAAACATTCCTCTACTGTGTTCCGTTTCGCTTCAGTGGCCGAGAGTTCATTCATGGAACACATTCATTCACAAACATGTTGTCATATCAGTTCCCTTGTATCTGTATTAGTATTGTTACTTACGTAAGTAATCTAGAGTTACTTTCACGGAAGTCGGGAATATATTGGCATCTTGAATTTTCCCCGACTTCTGCACTTTAGTCAGCAATGGAGTCGTGTTTGTAATTTAGAGCAAACTCACATGACATTAAATTAGTTTGAAAGTATGATTTTCTGTAAAATTCTTGCAGTGGGTTTTATTGTAGGCAACGGTAAAGAGATGCCCGAATTGTAGCCTACTGACTATTCCACTCATAAGCCGAGTGTTTGATATTGATCAATAACGTTTAGCAGTTCCTCGGATATAGACCAGTCACGATCATTTATCTTATAAAATGCTTGCTTTTAATATGAGGGTGCGGACTTTATCTGATAAAATCGTCAGCTCGTTATTGGACATGTAAGGCATCGACGATTAATACGTCACATGCTGCCATTAACCAGCACGAAACACGTTATTTTATAAATCACAAACTTGTTTGGAAATTGAAATAATATAAATGTCCACAATCTTGTGATATACACTATTGGTAGCATTGGGAACTCGGATCGATTTTAAATAGTGAAATAATTAATAAGCACTTAAAATAATGATGTTAAGTAGTTCCTACAGTGAAACGGTAATAAGGTCACCTCACAGTAGCTCCAACATATGGACAAAAGCCTTTCGCAAATATATTAAATTTTCATTTAATTTTGCAAGAAAGGTTTGAAGACGAAGGATTTTGTATGTAATCAACCATAAACAGAGTCCTGGTTTTCTTACTTACAACGAGATACTACGCTAAATATTTCGGTTTTCCTCTGGACTAAAGAAGAACTATTTGCAGTCAAATATAATTAAATTAGGTGCGTTTTATGACAAAACGTAAAGGTCATACAAGTGTAAAAAGAAACAAGTAGTGTAATTCATAGAGGTGAGGTAAAGGGTGGATGGGGACAGCTGCTAAACGTGTAGGATGATATTCAGGTTTGGCTAGCAACTTCGCCAATTTTTCTCCCCCCATAGTTCACTGCCGGTGGTATAGGAAAATAAATTAGTCTTAGTAAGGGAGAAAACTACATTAGCCCAGTCAAATTAGATAAAAAAAAAGATGGTTTTGCTGCAAAAAATCATGTAGTTCCAAATGTTTCAGGAATGTGTAGTGGGAGGTCCCCTGGACAACGCCTAATGTTTTCCCGCCAATTTCAGGTGCCGCGGGGGGTGGGGGAGAGGCTCAAAGGTCCCTTTTTTTCAGTTTTTGGCGCAAATCTCGAAAACAGTGCATCGTACAGAAAATGTTATAGTATTCAAAATTAAAGCTTA
Organism: Ectobius pallidus; assembly: GCA_964059195.1. Taxonomy (NCBI): domain Eukaryota; kingdom Metazoa; phylum Arthropoda; class Insecta; order Blattodea; family Ectobiidae; genus Ectobius; species Ectobius pallidus. The sequence continues at coordinate 14,679,636 of CAXKWD010000007.1, forward strand.
TTAAATTCCCGACAAAACGGTATATTCATATTTATCTTTATATGTTACTGTGTCCGAGAATGAGCCGGCGAAAATGGAAAAAACTGCAGAAAAATTTGTAGCGCCTTACGTTTTTCGTCGAACTCGCCCTTCCAATTCTTTAGTTTTCCATTTTACAAGAAACTTGTAAGAAACGAAGTTTTAGAGAATTAGCCTACATGTTCTTCAAGAATATACATACATTTGATAATTTATCTTCACGTAGTCAAAAGTTAGACCGTTTTTAAATTTCGGGGTCGATTTCGAGATTCCGCTAGTAAACTGCCCATCATTTTATTTCCGTTTTCAAGTGCTTTAACTCTCTTTATCACTTTATATATTGTTTATGTAAACATAAATGGTATTTATTACCCATATAACTAATATACACATATATATGCATATATATAGCCTTTATACCAGTATGTATAAAATGTGAACTTTTATGTACGTTATATATTGTTTACATAATCGACGTAGTATACAAAGTTAGTGTACGACGGTTTTAACTAAAATACTACTATTTACAAATGTTGGTAAGACTGTGGTCTGATATGGCAATTGATGACACTGATGCGTGACATGAAAAGTGAAGGTGGACTTACACGAGGGAGAGGCATGAGTGATTCTGTGTTGGCGAAATGGGTTGGAGGGGCACGCACAGCTACAGCCATATGTTCTTCATTAGAGCAGTTTGCCGGCGTCCATTCTGTGAGTGGAGAACAGCATGTCGACTTTCGAGCATCACGAGTTAGCAGAAATGACCAAGACAGAAGGAAACTTGCTCAGTGGTTGGCTGATCATCCGCCATTTTCTGTACGCGATTCTTTGATGTCCCTTTCAACCGGAGTAATAGGAACCAATAACATCAACTGTTACCAAGCAATGGAAATCGGAACCAGTACAATGGAAACTTTTGTTGGAATGAACTTCGCAGAAATGAAGCAGTGTAAGAAGAACGCAGTAGTCCCATTGGCTGCTATGAGCAACACTGTCAAACTGGACAACGCAGTGGTGGTGATCGAGCCTTTAATGATTTTCCAGAGGACCATAATTACCCAGAAAACTAAAGAGGATGTAGAGGAGCTGTTGAAGTGTGAGTTAGCCCCATACCCCATGACTCTTTTCGACGAAGGGATCATGAGGAAAACGAAAAAGTCAGCTCTCTACGATGCCTTTCCTTCAAGCAATAAAATGGTCAACTTGAAGAACAGTTTCACGGTAATCGATGGCGGCTTCCTCCTTCATAGAGTAAAGTGGAACAACAACACCAAGTTCACCTCCATCTGCGATCAATATGTGTCTTACATGATCAACCGTTACGGCTACAACTCTGCTGTGGTTTTTGACGGTTACGATGACACGAATTCCACGAAAAGAGCCGAACAACATCGAAGGGCATCAACATGAGAACATGGTGGCTACTGTTCAGCAGGAAAACTTCCTTTCCAACGAAAGGAAAAAAACCAAGCTGATATGTATGTTAGCGTAGGCCTTGGGCGCAAATGGTGTACAAGTCATCATAGTCAAAGGAGACGCTGACTGCAGCATTGTTAGGTGTGGACTGGAAAATACCTCTCATTCAACTGTGGTGGTAATTGGCGAAGACATAGACCTGCTCGTCTTGCTCGTGGCACTCACACCACGAGACACGAATGTGTTTTTTATGAAGCCTGGACGAGGCAACACAGAAGACAGGTTGTACTCCTCCCAACAACTTCAGGCCTTGCCATTCAGCCCATACATTCTGTTTATCCATTGCTTCACTGGATGCGATACCACTTCTGCGATTTATGGAAAAAGTAAAGCAGCCATACTTAAATGTTTCCAGCGGTTTCCTAACGAAACCAAAAACCTCGAAGTGTTTTACGACACCACATCCACGCCAGGAGATATTGCTGAAGCTGGGGAACAAATGTTCCTACTGATGTATCAGGCCCCACCCAACGAGCATGACCTCAATCATCACAGGTACATTTCATTTTGTATTGCATGTACTAACTTCATTGAATCATGCTGTTTGATAAATAAATATTCTATTCTATTCTATTGTGTTTTATCCACAGGTACATGTGCTTCATCAAATCTTCAGCCAAGATGAAAGCGAACTTGTCTTCATTGCCACCTACAAAAGATGCTGCTCTACATCACTCGTGCAGAATGTTTCTACAGGTCCAGCAGTGGTTTGGAAATGAATCTCTCGAACCTGAACGTTGGGGTTGGACAAGAGAAGATGGGGGATATCTGACTCCTATTAAGACCAGCTTAATAGGCATCCGGCTTTCCGGCATCCACTGCTCACCTGTATGTGGCAATTGCCACGGTGCTTGCACTAACAATGCTCCCGTTCAAGAGGACTTGGAAGAGTTGTACGATGAGGAATATGAGTATGAACAGCTTTAAATGTGTGACAGGATGGAAGGGTGAGCGGAAATTAGGTTCTGTAAGCCTCTTTTATTACTTTTGCATTATTAGCTATTATATATATATATGTTAGTTATATGGATAATAAATAACATTTATGTTCACATAAACAATAAATAACGTGATACAGAGAATTAAAGCACTTGAAAACGGAAATAAAATGATGAGCAGTTTACTAGCGGAATCTCGAAATCGACCCCGAAATTTAAAAACGGTCTAACTTTTGACTACGTGAAGATAAATTATCAAATGTATGTATATTCTTGAAGAACATGTAATTATCTACAACTTCTTTTCTAACAAGTTTCTTGTAAAATGGAAAACTAAGGGCGAGTTCGACGAAAAACGTGAGGCGCTACAAATTTTTCTGCAGGTTTTCCATTTTCGCCGGCTCATTCTCGGACACGGTAACATATAAAGATAAATATAAATATGAATATACCGTTTTGTCGGGAATTTAATAAGCTTTAATTTTGAATACCATAACATTTTCTGTATGATGCACCGTTTTTTAGATTTGCGCCAAAAACTGAAAAAAGGTACCTTTGAGCCTCCCCCCCACCCCCGCGGCACCTGAAATTGGCGGGAAAACATTAGGCGTTCTTCAGGGGACCTCCCACTACACATTCCTGAAACATTTGGAACTACATGATTTAATGCAGCAAAAAATCTAATTTGACTGGACTACATGTATTGTTAGGCCTATTCATTATTGTGATTATTATTTACTTCTACTATTAATTGACATCTTGACTAGAATTCCAGTTTAAACTGTTGATCCCACGAGCTATAAAAATATCATCTTGGCCACTAACAATAGAATAGCGTAATAAACTAAACCATTTTTTTTATTTCAGCTGCGTTTACACTCCTTTTAGCTGCGAGGCCATATCAGGAGTTCGGGATTTGTGTTTATAGGCCCTACAGTAGGGTAAGCCATGGAATTATTGCTTGTCAATTGTTTTCTGTTGTTAGTGTATTTTATGGAGTAAATTTCAACTGATATTAATTTAAATGGATGTGATAGAAGATGAAATGGTGAGGGGAACTGGGGAAACCATGAGAAAACACATGTCAAATTGGCCGGCCATGGGATTTGAACCGGGGACCCTCCAAATGCGAGTTCAAGACGTTACCATCTCGGCCTCCTCGCTCGGTTAAACAATATTATGTGAAACATTCACATAACTTCCTCTACCTTTAACATATTCCAACATACACTAAAGGGCAGTATTGCAGTAGTGTGAATTCAGTTGTATCACCCCCATTGAAAGTCGCATTATTCAAGATGAAAATTTGTTCATGATACTTGTGGCTTATACAAGTATTTACCCTTCAGAGAATTTAACGTAAAATTTTTACATCAAAGTTTTTTTTATATATATATAATATATTAATGCATTATCAACATAGGGGTGCAATTTTACGCAATTCTTCCAGACACTACGCAAAAAACCTGTTGGTCTCGGGTTCGATGAGGTCGTTGGGATTTTTAAATTGGTCCTATCCTTCTCATGGCGATATGGCCCTATGGTCGAATCTGCCTCCATCATTACCAGGAGCAATCCTGGAGGTAAAGGGAGTCGGTGCGTAAGGCTGATATACCATCTTCAGCTGTCACATATCTAAAACTTGGTTAGCTCAACCTCTTGTAACACTCAGGGCCATCAAATCTGCATGGGAACTACTTTACTTTAAATCCATAATTGAAAAAGTCATACAAATCATATTCTCCTGATGTAAAGTGGTTGCAAAAATTAAGAAAAGAAAAAATGTTAACGTTCCGTGTTGCATCCCGAAGGATACATTACCAAAATACAGTACATCTCACATAACTTTCTTTATTCTCAGCATGGTCAATAGGCCTACAACTTTCTCACTCCACATTCTGATGAAGAATAAGAGGCCGTATTTCAAACAGAGTATTGCAGGACATTTAACCTGAGTTTTGAAGAACGATGGCTGGCTTATAACTACCCTTCAGAGAATTTTTCAAAAAGGATATCAAAAACGTTTTTTGCACAAACGCCTTATATACAAAATGTAAACAAAGTCGTTGGATCCGTTTTCGATAAATTCGAGAAAAATTAAATTTTATTCGTACAAAGTGCCATTAAAACTAGGAGTAGGCCTATGACGTTGACAATCTTCATGCGACATCACCAGGAAAATCTAACCTAGATATATAATGTTGCTTACATACAATTTTTCGTTCTCGAGTTTTGCTGGTCACAGTCAGAAACACATACACAGACATATTTCTAGAACTAGCAGAAACTCAAAATATTGTAGTATAAGTTCACTATTTAGACTATAAAGAACCATTGTCAGACCAAAATTATAATATTGCTCATTAATTTGGAATCCTACTACCATTAAATACAGGAAATTGATAGAGTCCATTCAAAATAAATTTCTAAAATATACGTATTTCAAACAGTTTAACTACTACCCTAAATTTGAATCATATTCAACTATGTTACAGTATTTAAATATCCCTGAATTATCACACAGACGAAATATTCATGCATTGTTGTTTTTATACAAATTAATTAATAATGAAATAGATGATATTAATATTCTCAAAGAAATATATTTTGATGTTCCACGTTATAGATCTCATAAATTGCATAATCTTTTTTTCATCCCAAAAGTAAACACTGACTCTCATAATAATTCTTCTCTTTATAATGTACCCTGACTATACAATCAGTTGCACAAAATGGACAATATATATATTTTTAATACTAACAATAAGCGGTTTAAAATATATGTGAAAAATTTTGTAAATTTTAAAATAATAATTATTAAATTTTGCTCCATGCCATTTTCTTTACTTGAATCTTTCTGATATGTACATTTTCCTCCAAAACTATTACATTTGTTTTTTCATATTATGTTCCCTTGTGTAATTGTCATATTGTTTGTGCTTCTGGTTTTCTTTTCTGTGTGTTTTTTTCCTTATTGTTATAGCATTAGCTTAATTATTTTGAATATCAATTTAAATATTTAATTTTAGAATCTGGTGTATTAATGTAAGCGAGAATATTGTAATTGGCATTAGCCTGTAATATTCTTAGTACAATAAATAAATAAACAAATAAATTTCTGTATTCAAGGGACTTTTTTTGTTAAAAACGTGATATGGAATTTCAAAGTCTAACACAATACTTCCTCTGCCTATAGGCCCCAGGCTACTAGGGAGGATTATTAAAATAGAAAGCTCTGTCTTTAAAGAAAATTAGTAGAACATTTACGTTTATATTAAGTTTATTAAGTGCAAGAATGGTACTATATGAGAATGTATGGGAGACGGGAAATGTATGTCCGTTTGTCTGGATGTCCGTGTGCCTGTACGCGCGATAACTCAAATACGCTTTATCGGATTTTCATAAAAACTCGATATACGCATTTATAATGGTCATTGGAAGAAGCCTATTGATATTGGACCAAGTCGGTTGACCGGTACCGGAGTAATGTCAAATTTAGTGCCTATTTTATGGTAATATATTAGAAAGAATTTATCAAATGCAAATCAGTTATCATGGCAACATATTGTTTTACAGTGTTCATATACGTCTTTGGAAGTTTCAATACAGTTACCTATGACAATTAACACTACCTACATATTCCTTCACATATGCTTATAAACTAGACCTTTGTACTTCCATAAACCCTGCTTAGTGAATCGATCTGGAGCTTAACTCGGAAATGGATTTTAAAAAAAACTTATTTTCTGCATATCACAATTGCAATTATCACTGAATAAACACAAGCATTCTGGCACTTTTTTACATCAGTTTACCTGATTTTATTTCATTAGTATCACTAGTTCCTTTGTCTATACGAAACTGAATTTTGGAGTTGAAGTCAGTGATATTGAAGTTAGAAAAGGGTGCAGTGCTGTTAATGTGAATATAATGACATCTAGCCTTTTAGCCATCTGGCAGTTCTGTAAAGCCCCCAGGCTGTGTCCACTATGAACTTCAATACAGGTGGAACAAAACTCCTTCACAACAGGTCTTCTCCGCGCAACATTAGTCTACAGCTTGCAAAGATATAAAATAGGCTATGTTTCATTGTTTTATGTAGTGCTGCTGTATACTGCTGCAGGTATAATTATGTGAAACACATAACTTTTTTTACCCTTACTATGTTCCCGCATAGAATGCACGGGTATATTGCAGTAGTGCGCATTCAGTTTCCTCAGCTTCATGGGAAGGAGTATTAGGTTATTCTCTAAGCAAGACATAGAATCTAAGTATGTGTGTAGCCTATATATAACTACTCTTCAGAGGAAATTGATTTAACTGTTAGCGGAATATATACAATACGGTTCGAAATATTGCAGTGTAGCCTATTATGAAAAGGGCTGTTATGTAATGTGTGTTCAAAATTTAAACACAATCTTTAGAGATGTTTTCAAGAAAATCGCGAAAATTGACATTTTCTTTATGTAAAGCGATTGAATCAGTGAAGAAAACGTCTTGGACATCCCCGAAGAAAACACAAGTCAAATGAAATATCATCTATCACACACACATAATTTTCTTACCTAAACATGGGTAATTGGACTTTCTTACTTCACACTCTGATATAGAGTAAATCAGGTGAACTGATAAAACAATGTGCCAGATTGAGTTAATAGGGCACATTTAAGAAACTATTAAGTTTGCAACACTATTTACAACAAATTCCTCACGTCAACAATAGGCGTATTCCTATATTTTTGTCAAAACATCTGAATACATACATATATCGGCATACGCGGTAAAATCCTTTTAAAGTTTCTTTTGGAGAAAAAATAAATTTAAAAGGAAATCTTGCTGGAATTTTGCTATCGGTTGCAGGCTAAAAGCTATAAATAAGTTTGCCAAATTTCAAGTTTCTAGCTCATCTGAAAGTGAGCAAACATCTATGTTAGTAAGTGAATTATCTATATTCCTACCAGTGGTCATATACATGTGGCCTGTGGCTTAATTTTTGCCGCCCGCCAGCACATACTAATTTTAACTGCAATGCCAAAATTTACAATATGTTGAGAAAGAAACTGTAGCAGCCTCACATAAGTTCAAGAATAATACTGTGCTTTTTATTCACCATTAAAATTTCAAATTGGAAAACAGTATAAAACACACACATGTATAATGTTATGTAATTTCTACAGATTTTGTAATATAATTTATATACTTGGATCACGTAAATATCATGTTATTAATAAACAATGAATTATTTAATCAATGCGGCCCGCTAGGCTTTCACCTAAAAGAAATTGACCCTTTAGTTAAAAAAAGTTTGCAAACCACTGATCTAAACTGTCGTAGATGTGAATGACATCACGGTTATCCAGCCAGTTTCCCCCCTACTTATGGTGCACTTAGAAGCACCAAATTTTGCAGAGTTATGGCGGTTATATGTGCTAATATCCCTGGAAAATTGTATGAACATAGCTGTTTAATAAGTGTCCCAAAAATTACATGATGTGAGGAAAATAAACTAAATTTACTTATAGTAAAAATCTAACTCTATCTAAGGTATAACCGATGAAGATACGACAAAACGTTAATAGGATAAAACTTGTAGGTAGGCTATCCGAAAATCCGCTATTGCTGATACAATCAATTTTTTTAAAAGACTTGCCGTTTACCTATTATAAACCTCCAAAGGAGGTCTGCACACACCTTAAAGTCGCATCCGCCATTTTGAATTATTTTCGGGAATAAAAAACAAAAAAATCTGAACTTTTGGAATATTTTCTTCGACTACAAGCTATAAGACATAGGCCTAAGTATCCCAGATTTATAGTTTCTCGCTCATCTGGAAGTGGGCAAACAATTATGTCCCTGAATGAGCCATGCTACTTTGTAGGTCTAGTAGGCTATAGTAATGATTTGCTATTTATAAAGCATTTCACCGTTCATTAGTCGTTACTCCGGTACCGGTCAATCGATCAATCGATTTCGTCCAAAATTAACAGCGATCGCCCTATGGACGTTATAATTGTGTATACTAAGTTTTGGTCATTTAACTGTGATTTAACCTTATAATAAGTATAATGGCTTAAGGGTTAAATGCATCATGTGACATTCATCAAGACTTTAGTAGAGATTAAACTTTGTATATACATTCAGGACGGATTTGTAAATAGATTAGTTTTCGCCTTGTAAGTTGTATAATTTGGGCGTTTTAGTATTATTTCTGGACACAGCATAGTTGTATATAGGACTGTTTGAAATTGTAGATGCCCAGAGTGTATATGTATAGCGCTAAACTGCTTAGGCCTATCTTAGTTTTTGAGACTGTCCTCATTATAGTGCATTTCAATATTCATAACTTAGCCTATGTTTAGCTATTATTTGTGAGAGTTGCAGATTCTGATATTTAATTAAGTGTTTATAGCCATAAGTCAGTTATGTCTCAATATTACTTAATGTTACATCCGCTCAATGCGTATATTCACCCCTGTAACTTAGGCAACGGCGTTTATCGATGAATATAGTGGAATGACCTCTGAGCGGTACAGCATCCACCTGCTTGCATATCCTGTTTTAAATCTGTTTCATTCACTCTGCATAGTTGAATCATGATTTCTATTATAAATAAAACTGTTGTTTTATTCTAGCCGTCTGTTAAAAAAATTGTTTTCTTTAACTTCCATTCTAGCATTCCTTATACTGGTTATGTTATACAGTATTTGGGACTACCTACCTTTTCCGGAATTTCGGACCTTATGGACCCAGTCGTTTCCTACCTTTCTTAATATTCATCTTCCTTTTGTTCTTTGGTACATACCTGAAAATAAAAGAAACTGTATTAGTGTTAAGACTCAAAGTCCTAGGCCTTGTCCGTATTTGTTTGGGTACATATTGTGTCTTTTTTTATAAGTTTATTTATAACGTATATTCACTTCCATAATTAGTTCACATTTATTCTTCTAAAATATTTCAGGACATATGTAGCCTATAAACGCATATTCTATTATCCTTTCAAGTGCTTGTAGTGATAAGTTATACAGACTCACGGTTAAATTATTTCATTATAATAATAATAATAATAATAATAATTTTTATTATCTGTTTGCCGTACATGCAGTACAGATAGAATCGTCAATAAATAACATTAAAATAACAAACACAATATAATACAATTAAAAACTAAAAAATTCATTTAAATCATAAAACGAATTTTTACATAAAAATGTATTTAGTCTTAACTTGTAAAGATGAAGATTATTAACACTAGAAATGTTATGTGGAAGTTTGTTGACTATCCTACTAATGAGGCAAACTGGAGATTTTGTATACTTGGTAGTTGAGTAATGAGATATGTGCACATGGTTTCTTTGTCATTATTCCCTATATTGATTTGCAATAATAATTAGTATGTATTAAACTATAGCCCTAGCATACATTGTACAGTAGGGCTCTCTCTCGTTGGAGAAACAATAATAATAATAACCTTATTTATTTTTAAATAATTTACAGCAGTATAATTGATTTGAAATATACTATTCATTATAAATTAACATTACATATGATCCCATCTTTACTATTTTGGTACTTTAATATTATTCAGCAGAATATTGTAAGTTATAACAACAAATTAGACACTGCACACAACCAACATTGTAGTCTTTTAGTAATGACCATAATTATTTCTTCTATAAACAACTATAAAATGTACACCATAATACTGCTACTGAACAGCAAACTAACCTATAATAATAAAATAACAATAATAAAAACAGCAGAATTCCAACTATCCGGATTAATTGAGACCGAACCCGATTCGGAAAATCAAATATCCAGATAATTGGATAAATAATGAAAAAGTCATTTCTTAAAAAACAAAAACAATATTGTACAGTAGGCCTACTGCACTTACATCAAGTGTCACATCTTTAACACATCGGAAGTAAGTTATTTTCCTCACAAACTTCTGATTTTAAGGCTAAATGTTTTGCTCCTTCGCAAATAAAATAATCGGCCCTAAAAGAGGGTTTCGTGAATGCTCGCTGCTGCAAAAACCACTTGAATACGACAACAAAGCGATCTAGATAGGCCTAATCGACGTTCCGTGTAATTGGATTTCAGATAATTGGAGATCTACTGTAATAATAACAATATATGAATGTGGTCCCATCTCAGCTGATGCAGCCGTGGAATTATTTCATATTTTTATCAAATTCCTGTTGGACTATAAGAAAATCACTTTGAAACATGAAAGTAAATACATTAATAATTCTACAAAAATTCTCAGTTTTGATAGCTTTTGACCAGTTTTCTAGTAGAATGTTTCCTAGCTGTTGAGATAGAAATGTATGGTGAATGGCTCCTCATATGCACAATATCGGTAGTAACACTAAAATATGAATATAATGAATGATATGAATAAATATGAATTTTTAAAAATATACTGAATAGGGTAGGCTATGTGATAAGATGTATAATATTATGTAGTTAGCCTATGTTTGTAAATATTTTTATACGCTATAGTTTTGAATGGAGAGATATTTTTTAAAATCATTAATAATTGATAGGGTATTGGTGTGTTTGATAGGGTATTATAATGCAGATAGCTTGTTGTGATATTTAATATGTGTAATTGTATGTAGGCTATAGCTGTTTGTCATTGTAGCCTATGTATATATGTATGGCTGATATTAATTGCAACACTGCCACCGGATTACTGATTCACTTGCAGTGTAACAAAATAGATAAATAAATAAATCTTCTTTTGTTTATGAACTCATACTAAAAGAGTGCTATGACTAGAATGGAATTGTCAAATGCCCTATGGTACTGTTTTGTAAAGATAACATAATGACACATATAAGTGTTATTATTATTATTATTATTATTATTATTATTATTATTATTATTATTATTATTATTATTATTATTATTATTATTATCATTCCTCGTATTTCTCATATGACCGTCATCCTTAGATAACAGAGTGCTACATCATAAACAAGTAAATTGGATTTGTAATTTCTGTACCTGGGTGACCGTGATTATGTTGTCTTACAAAATATGAAAACAAATAATAAATTATAGTTTTGAGGTGCCTTGTGAAGTATGGTTGTAAATCCCCCGAGGAGATAGCGGGATTAATAATAATTTAGGTAGAACAGATCGCTCCATCACATCGTCTCGGGTCATTAAGACGTTTCTTTAGCCGTGGTGATTACTTCCTGTGCCTACAGACCCGCACAAGTGATACAAGTCTCCTTGCTCTGGTGTAACATGAAACAGCTTCCGTATCATTTCGTCTTTACTTTGTATTTTAGTCAATGTTGGAATTCTCAAGGTTTGCTCCATAGCAATTGGCTTATAACTGGTTTCAGTCAATGTTAGTTTATTTTCATAGCACTTTTCACAAAGTGAGTTTTATTTTGGGCGGGAGTGCAAGTTTCTGTCCCACTCTAGGATTAAAAAGTAAGCAGAATATGGCAGATGGGCTAGTTCTAGAAATTGAACAACTGTTGAGGAGTTTATGACGTAAGTCAAATGATCATCATCATCAACATCATGGATTAGGCCTATTGGCCTGTTCCGGTCTCAACTTGTGAATTGATCTTTCCATCTCTTCTGCGGACGTCCTTGAGTTCTTTTTCCTGTTGGTTTATATTTTAATAGCTGTTTTGGGATCCGGTGGTCTTCCATTCTTTGTACATGTTGTAGATACGTTGTCTGGTACTATTTGATTTTTTCGTGTAAGTTATATATATTTAGTTCTTTTCTGATGTGTTCGTTCTTCTTTTTATCTATTTTTTTGTAACCTGCCACCGGTCTTAGCATTCTCATCTCTGAAGATTCTATCTGTCTGATTTCTTTTTTTGTGAAAGTCCAACATTAGCATCCATACAACAGAGATGGTACAGCCAGCACTTTATAAAATTTTAGCATAGTTTCCTTTCTTGTTTTGTTTATCAACGTTCGTCTAATTGTACCACATATATGGTTAAATCTTTGTATCTTCTTTTGTATGTAATTTTTTTTTAAATTGCCTATTTCACAGCCTAAATAGTTAAAATTTGGTACTTGTTCAATTATATTATTGTTTATTATTATCTTTGTTCTAAGAGGGAATTTTCCTTTAAAAGCCAAAATCTTTGTTTTAGAGGTAGATATTGTTAAATTATATGCACAAGACACCTTGTTTAATTCAAACAGAAATTGTTGAAGTGAATTCTCTGAAGCAGTCAATATGCCTTGGTCGTCTGCAAATAGCAGTGTCGTAAAGCTACAAGTTCCAAAGAAACTAATTTGTTCTTGCCATTTTATTATGACATGGTCAAGATATACGTAAGTTTAAAAGTATAGCGGACAAATGATCTATCGGTAAACATACACAAGTTTTCGATTAGTTTAATAGGAAAACACAATGATATTACTTATTAACAAGGAAAATGATTCATTCTTCAATATTATTCAGTATTCTTTCCATCGCTGGACCTTTAGTCGAAAATCGGTGAATCCACGTGCAATTTCTGATGGATAAATGGGGTTGGGTCAGATTTTATCGAGGTGCTTCCGTTCTCCTTGCCTTGTATAAATCCATCATTGCTAAATTCGCTATTGGTTACAATTAATTATTTTCAATGCTAATAAGTCCAGGTTGTTACCTCGAGCAGACTGTGCATGGAATCCAACATGATTTCTGGAGTACAGTCGACTATCTGCGATCTCAATTCATGTTAAGACAGGAAAACTGAGTGAACCTGGGGTGTGATAAGATTGGAAAATATCCACAGAACTGATATTAGGCTACATTTCTGTCGCTTTATTGCACTAGCGAAATTAAATTTAAATTAAATTTATTCAAGTACAAGATACATAGAGTACAGAATAAAGCGAGCATAGGCCTACAGATAAGCATTGGTCGTATGAGAGGGTATTGCTCAGAATTAATAGTAAATCATTAATTCCATATATTAACAAATTAGTAGTTCGCCGTTGTGGCGCAGGAAATACTTTCACTCCTCTAACCCAGAGGGCTCGGATTCGATTCTCGGGCGGAACAAGTTACCAATCTAGTTTCCTCACCTGTAAGACAAATGTCGGATGATTTTAGGCCTTGTAGGACCCGGATATAAAAGAAGTAAAAACTATGCTAAACTAATGTCAGTGTTGTAACCTGATTGCCACTAGCTTAGAAATGCCACTACTAAAGTAAATGTCACCGTTGTTAAATTAACTCCCATAGCAGCCACCACGAATGGTAAACCTAGGTTAGTGGCAGTTTGGTTAACAAAAATATTTTAACAGTGGTATTAAATTTGCTTCCAAAATATTGGAATTATTTTATAGAGCATGTATGGGTAGGTACTTGAAGGAAGATTAATGGACCTTCAGCTGTCAACATTAACTTAAGCGACTTGCGCCCTTCTAGCTGGTAGGGGTCTGTTCTCATCGCATTGTGCAGGTGACGAAACAATGGAGAAGATGCAGGAGGGGCACAGGACAAAGGCTGGGCGACTTTTCGAATTAGCTACTGTTGTAGCGGAACTTAAAGCCGTTACGGAGGTGAGGGTACTTTCAATTATTATCCCAATCGTGTGGGGTCTCGAGTACTCCCAGTAGAGGTGTGAAGCTATCCAACTCCTCCAACCTTCATTTTATATTGCTTGCTAATAAAGAGTTGTTCAATGTCATACTCATTTACGAAATGCGAAATACTGGTCTGTAATAATAATGGTTTAAAAATTAAGTACTTTTGTATAATTTAGGCCTACATATAATCTTAAAGAAATTTAGTGTAGGTTTAATTTAGTTTGTAATAAGTAGGGACCGGATTCTTAGGTTTTAACCTATTTTTTTCCATACTTCCAAAACAAAAAGCGCTCATACACTTTTTCGAATCACGTCCATAGGATTCACCCACATTAATCCTGTGGCACCTAAAAATACCTAAATGGGGTATAAAAACCTAAATATACCTAAACGGGATATAAAACCTAAAATATATAATTTAGGCTACTTTTTTTGTCTTTTTTGTTTGTCACCAGTTGAAAAATCTATATTTTGCGGAGAGACAATTTTTGTCAGGTTGAAATTAAATTAATACCACCAGCGTTTCGTTCAACCCATTGTCATCTAGGATTGATAGTATCCAGAGAGGAAGTGTAAGAGTACCGGTGTATTCCTTTTAAAATATTCGTACGAACAACCATTGTTGCCGTGTATGAACAATGATATAGATTTCTGTGTTTTAAAGCGCTTGTTTCCTGTTATTCATACTTGGTGGTCACACTGTGAGTTCTAAGAAGACGTGTTAATTATGACGAAACAAATTAAATCGAGTTTATTACGGCAGTGGATTGGCGACGACCTGAATTTCACTACAGATGACAAAGTAATATTTTGGCAAGCCTGCCAGAAATGCGTAAGTATTATTTACCTTTCTAGAAAAGGGGGAAGTTTCGTCTCTAGTTGATCTGTTGTGCGGTTAGGATGAGTATCAACCGAAGAAAGGAAAATAATCAGTTTCACATTATCCGCATTTTTATTACATTATCAGTATTTTTCTCACTAAATTAGAAGCATCGGATTCGAATCCTGAAAAGGGTAGTGTCCAGATACAGTACTAACTATTAACGAAGAGATAACAGGAAGAACTTCACAGTTAAGAATCTTGAAATATTATGGTGATATACTGTAACCAGGAAATGTGAGGCAAACTTATTTTCACTGCTTCTTTTGATTGTTTATGCTTTCTTTCTTCAGTTGTATAATATTGTCCTAAAGCAAGTTTACACAAATTTAAGTCAATTTTGTTAAGTTAAACTTTACAAGTATTATGTATTGAATCCTATGTAGCACATTCAAATTCATTAAACCAATATTCTACCCGAAAACGATATTTTGGACAAAAAACCTAAAATAAACTATTTCCCCTAGAAAACCTAAAACAGTGTTTTTAAAAACCTAAAAATCCGGTCCCTAGTAATAAGTTTTGAATCGATGGAGCCATCCCGAACTATCTAATAAACAGTAGGCCCCTACCGATATAGTCCAGTTATTCACTGCATACCTAGGCAACTTCCTTTTGTTAGGAGGACACGTTTGCCGACAGCTCAACCCATGTTCTTTATTTTTACCGCACCAGTCAGCTAGTTACCTCAGCCAATCAAAATCTAAGAATGTTCTAGGACTGCTGTGACAGCTACCCGTCTACTCCGCGTGGAGTGAAACGCGGGATTATAAGATCTAGTTACAGTAAACAATAACACTTGTGAATTGATCAAAGCTAGGGAAGACGTGAGGCCAGTGATAAAAGTGAGAGAATATTGCGACATTGCTTTTGTTTTGGAAAGCGGAAACCAAGACCGATTTAGTCAGATCAATTAAATAAAGAAACACCAACTTCATGATTTATTCCTGGGTATGTAATAAATACTCTACTATACTTAAAATCATTATACATTATACCCTTTTCTAAGCGAAACTGCTCCAATCCGTGTCAATGAGGTATCAGTCGGAATACCTTTTTTCACCCGGGTGGAAGTAGGCCTATTACTGTTTTGATTTTAATAAATGTTTTGGTTAAAACATTCAAATAAATTCGTAAGATTCCTTCTTCATATATATATTGTTCGTGCCATTTTAAGAAGACCTCGTCCCAAACCATCTTCTATCTACAAAATAATATAATCAGCATTGTTCCTTAATTAAAAAATCTGCACCGACAAGAACAGAGGTTCTTGTAGTCGCGTTGTTTCCCCAGTGTCATTCACCATTTCTGAAGTGAAGTAAACGTGCTGTGATAAGTATTTGGCAACATTGTACTGGTTTGCAGACAAGTGTGAATACGCCTTAATTTATTACCTTTCTATTCACTGATTGACAGGTAGAAGAGGTTTAGGGTGGCAGCAGGTAGAGACAGTTATTGGGAAAAAAATCTTTAAGAAGTGGCACCCACGATATATATAATATCTACAAGCACCACGACTAACAAAACCATAATTTTCATGTAGAAATAAATAAAATAGTAAATATTGAAAATATATAAAATATTACCTTACAGACAAAGCAATGCTGTCAACTTCATGGCCCGTGTGGACAGTTAAATCCAAACAACCTAACAGCTCATGTATAGAAGAAAACGGTAAAATGCATTAAAGAATTCCATAATAGTTATTTCTAAATAAATATTTATAAATTACGCTTTTGGGGACGAATCAAGTATCAAATACTGGATGGGACCGAAAAGTTGTTGACCTATATTTGTTGTTATATGATGAAGTAGGCTACCGTGTTGTAAGAAAACCCTTTATCATAAAGTAACACGTTGACTTAAATTTGATGTTTTATGACTAGATATTTTCTTAAATCCATGTTAAAGTTAGTGTGACTGGTCAATGCAATCAGGATTTTGTTTATAGATTGCCATGACGACATTAGCGTCTCAGGCCGATAAAACTGCATTAGAATGCATTAGAATGCAGTTTTATGCAATTTTAGCAGCCTAGGTTGCTAAAATGCAATTTTTCGGCGTGATACCAGTCCGACAAGCAGCTGTTTTAGAGAGCGTGTACTAAAATATTGTTTCATACTTAACTAACCTTAATGTAGTTGAGTAGTGGAGTTATGACGAGAAGGTTATTTCTATCGGTTCACTACACAGATAATCCTTGAATATTACTTCAGTACATTTCAGTATTTAAAATAAAATGTTCATATGACCGTATTTCACACAAATACCAAACAAACACTTCGCGTTTTTCACACTATTGACTTTTCGCGTAGATTAAGACATGATCTTGACAACACAAATTATATAGTTGATAAAGATAATTTGTAAATTTTATTGAGTACTTAAACTATCAGAATTTGCATGTAGTTTTAGGGATGTTATGTGTATACAGTATAGCTATATAACTTAACTCATGAAAATATGGATAAATCTTAGGTAAAACTTTTAAAGACCGTTTCTCCACGTTTTATTTTTAATACTATTTCTCATCTCAGACTCGCACGAAAATGAACCTAAAGAGCTAATTTGTTTTATGTGAAACTTCAATATGTTATAAATATAATGATGGCATAATTTCAAACATTTCAGAAAAATTATTGTGTAAGTAGGCTACATTTTTGTGGATTTTGCTTCCGGATAGGTAGGTATAACTGGAAAAGAAAAACTATAAATGCCAAGATAATTTCATCTGGAATCTTGTGTAAAATCTTAACAGATATTACATTAAATGTTTTCCAGAGCTATGGTTAGTATGCTTTGGAAATAAAATAAAATAATTAAATACAGTATAGTTTGAAAGCTTTCAGAGACATCAATCCAAAATTCTTAGTTTATTATAACACATACAGAAACCATTAGTAGTATGTAATTCTCAAATTTCATCTTATCCTTTCCGTAATTTTGTTTCACTGATTAGCTCACAGGACTCATGAAACTGTTTACGTGAATTCCTTAAGCCTGTTTCTTTGTCACTTTTTTAAATCTTCTCCCTGTTTCTCTTTAAGGAATAAATGCTACCCTCCTTCATGAAACATAATTAATTAGCAAGTTTTAAGACTATTTAAGTCCCCGGCTCAATCTGTGTTACAATCCCCACCATTGTTTTGAGGTCGCAATTGTCTCCCATCTGTTGCACAAGATGCAAAGTCTTCCTCAACCCTTCAACCCCTCTAAATCGATTAAATCCCTTGCCTTGCTACTCATACTTATTGCTAATTAGTTCTCCACCCCCACTCTACTCTGAGCCATCTGATGAGCGGTTGATTACGTAATAACCATCTGAACGAGGTGGGGAAGCCAGCCAAAGGGTTAGTTAGGACTGCTTAATTGCCACACTGCTCATAAATCCACTCGACGCAAAAGTGGCTCAAAGAGTGCTTTAAATCACTTCATTGTTTTAAGAGTATTATCGCAAGTGGTGTCGAGATCGTTAAGTATTGCAAAGGGGTGAAAAGTGTAATAACTGTTCATTATTTACTTACTTACTTACTTGGAGTAATTTACTTTGTCATAACTTGCTTCAGAGGTGATTTATGTCCCTAGTAGTTAAATATAATTTTTGATTCGCATTCAAAAGGTTTTGATTGTACAATCTCTCTTTAATATGAAGAAAATTATTACATTGTTCGGTATTATTCAAAGTAATATTTTGTTTCAAACCCATAAATATTAGATTTCAATTATTTTCGTTTTCCTTCTGAGCTTTATTTTTTAATTTACAATTTCCACTCAGTATTTAAAAACAGTAGAAACCTAACCTACTTCACAAAACATAATTTATCTAATTATAGTTAACATATACTGTATAAATAGCATACACTACTAGTCTAGAAATATAAAACCTTGTACAAACAATGAATTGGTCATAAATATTGCTAAAAAGGATTTAAAATGTTAAAAATACAATAAAAGTCTTCCACTAAATTGCAGATATTATCTACTACGCGAATCGACGCTAATACGTCATCTTCAAATAATTTTTGCATGAATTGTAGACATCTGCTGCGTTGTGGGGTGGATGGTCAGGTTTTATATTTCTACACCACATCTTACACTATATGCCTAATAAGATAAGTTTTTTTGTTTAATAGGTTAGGTTTCAACTGTCTTAAATAGTGAGCATAGGTGGAAATTTTAATTTAAAAACCATAAATAGTACGCCTTATACTTTGTTCAGGAAGTGTCTCTAACACATTTCTAACCATAGATTCATATCATCACCAACCTGAATAATCACAAACACTGATATAGATAAGAAAGCTATCACTGCACACCAGCATGCAGCTTATGGATCCGAGGCCTGTGGGTTCAAACACGGCCAAGGTCGATGGATTTACCGGTTGTAAAAAAATCCTAATCAGAAGTCTGCATGAAGAAGTTATAGACCATAGGTCTAGTGTGAGGACCTGAGGTCCCATGTCGTATATTTGTGGCACATTAAAGAACTTTATCCTCTTAACTAAATGCCTCCTCTAGTGTCACAGAATGCTCTGGACATTGATAATATAGGTAGATTGACTGATTGCTACGAGAAAATACTCTATCAGAACACAAGGAATATGAAAATCCATTCCAATTATATCGAGGGATAAGTGAGGGTTGAAGTGAAACCACGTCTTTCCTTAACGTGTACGTTCTGTTCCCTCCATAAGTCGACGGTAGTTACTTGTGCTGTAAAAGCTAAGAAGACTTTTGAGAAATAGGAAATATATCACTAGTCTTCGCATATCCATCGCGGACCCCCTGGAGTTAGCAGACCGTAGATAAGACAAACCAGACAATGAGCGAATTCTTACATTGTCTTGAGTTAATAAGCCTAAGTTAATAGAGTAATTCAAACGGTTAATTTCTATGCATGGATTACGAAATGAAGTTAATATTATTTTATGATCACTTACCTTCAAGGAGGTTTAATGTTTATCTTAATGAGGTTCTCCCAGGTTCAAATCCCGTGGCCGGCCTATTTGAAATGGTTTTTATTCACGGTTTCCCAGTCGTAAAGGCAAATGCCGAATTGGATATTTACATATCATGAATCATCCTCACCATTTCATCCTATATCATATCCATTAAATTAATATAAGTTGAAATTTACTCCATAAAAATACACCAATAATATAAACAATTGACAATCAATAGTTCCATGGCCTACCCTACTGTATACACACGCATGCCGAACTCCTGATATGGCCTCGTAGCTAAAATGAGTATAAACACAGCTGAATTTTAAAAAAATGGTAGGGAAATGAGTTTACTGAAAGTAAATGTTGTGCACTCAGATCCCGGAATTTATATAATATAGGTCTACATAAAATACACAAGTTTACAATATAATAAAGTTTGTTGTAACGGCTGCTCCACCTTGTTCCTGGGGTTGTCACTAGTAATGCAATTTATACTCCTATTGTTCCCACAACAGATGTGACAATTTCTTCTCATCATCACCTACCCAGGAGTTATTCTGAACCAGACCGCACCTGCCTTAGTGTAATATTCTAATTCAATAGGGAGATTTTATAACCTTACAATTAACAATACATTGTTACTATTCGTGCACCGATATTAACTGTAGAAGTATCAAGCAATTTCTTGTTACGTACTTTACCTGTGAATCGATTAAAATACCGGTACAGTATTTTATTTTCACTTACACAAACAGTTTATTCTTCTTATATTTAAATGCTCATTTGAGAGATGATTTTGTTACAGATTATTCCAACAAATCATATAAAACCATAATAACTGAATTATTTATAATATTAAACAACTTACTTTTTTTTCTGAAATTAAAGATGTTTAAACGAACTTATACAAAAATCTAATTTGAAACTAACATAACTTCCTCTGCCCAAATAAAAGTATGCATGTAATATATTATGTATGTCATTCTCTTCATGAAAACTGATTGTAAAAATAAAATAAAAAGTGTACGTGGAACGCAACACGACAGAAGTGAAACGTGTTTTAATTTTCGGATTTTTTCAATTTTGGATTATTGGATTTTTCAATTTTGGATTGTTGGACTTTTTTAATATTGGTTTTTGATCATTTTTAATTTATAATTTTTTATTTTTAATTTTTAATCTATTAATATTTTTAATACTGGAATTTTGGATTTTTTTAAATTTTGGATTATTTAAATTTTGGATGATTGAAATTTTAATTTTTTGGATTTTTTAACTTTGGATTTTCGTTTTCTTAATTTTGGAATTTTAGGTTATTAAATTTTATATTTTGGATGTTTTACTGTAATGTTAAATTTTTTTATTTTTTATTTTTATTTTTTACTTTTTATTTTGGATTTTTTATTTTTAAATTTTAGATTTTTAGATTTTGAATTTTTTATTTTTAAATTTTGGATTTTTGTATTTGTTAATTTTGGAGTTTTTATTTTTTAATCTTGTTTTTTGGATTTTTTTAAAATTTTGGATCTTTCAATTTTAATTTTTTAGCTTTTTCATTTTGTATTTTTAATTTTTTAATTTTGGATTTTTATATTTTTTTAAATTATGGATTTTGGATTTTTTATTTTTAAATTTTGGGTTTTTGGACTTTTTAAATTTTGGAATAGCCTAATCATTGAGTTGATTGTTTTCTGCGCAGTCCGTTCCGTCACACCCCACTAATTTCGTGACGATTTTGTTCGTAACGCAAATTTGGGTTAGCTCTTGATTTACTCCTAGTGCGGGTAAAGAACTTTCACTTCAAAAACCATCGTTACTACATTATATCGCTTCCTCGAAGGGTGCATAACCCAAAACATTCTGGGTAATACACTCGTGTAACTTTCTTCACTCTAAGCATGGCCAATACTTCTTCATCCTCCACATTCTGATGTAGAATAAAAGGTCATACTCAAAGAGCGCGTATTCAGTTGTTTGAACCTGATACAAGGTTTTATTGTAGGCCTACACCTGACAAGACTGAGTTTCTACATTGATGGGTGTCTTATAACTACCTTTCAGAGATTTTTTCGAAAAAAGGTATTTCAAATAAAATATTTAGCTCTTAGTAAAAGAAAGAAGAATCGTAGGAACCAATTTCGAGAAAATCGAGAAAATGAAAATTTCTTCACGTCAAGTCCCTCTATAAATCAGACAAAGTCGTCGCCAATCTTCATGTCATAACCTCAGAAGGTACCTAACCCACTCATATCCCGCGTGTTTTATATTGACCAATAATGTTTTGCAAATAGACCATTCACGATCGTTTATCTTAAAAACGAATAATACGAGGGTGCGATTTTATCTGATAGAACGTCAACTCGTTACTGGACACGTAAGGCAACAACTTCCTGTGATTAGTAGGTCACATACTGCCATTCAACAGAATGAAAACACACTATTTTATACAAGATAACCTGTTTGGAAATTGAAATAAATGTCCATTGATTAAAAACACAATTGCAATTCGCTGTAAGCCAGTTCCTGTGCTTTTATAGCGTTTTGATGTAAGCAACTACCACGACGCCCTACATCTTGTGATGCGCACTATTGGTAGCAATGGGAACTTTGATCGATTCGTGGAATCGATTTGTGAACTGTTCATTCATCTAGTATGCCGTCATCTTGATAGCAAAGAAAGAAAATAATTATTATTTACAAAACTTGTTGCATTTTGTTCATATAATAGTCTTAATAAATCCTACTCAAGATTACGGGTTTCATCAGATAAATGTTCTAGAATTTCGTTCTCGCAAATATATCGATAAATTCGTAATCTCTCGTGGGATTACCTATGATAAAAGGCGCGGAAAAATGTACAATGTAACAGTGAATAACGTGTACAATTCCATAGCCTAAACGCTCTTACTAATTGCTTATAGTCATCAATATAAGCGGTATAGAATACTTCTTTTGTTGAATACCCTGTATGAAGTGAGGTTCAGATTCCCACACAGTTAAAGTATGGATGTCACGCAGGCTTAAGCTACATAAGGAAAATTAATATTACATCTCTAACCTCTATATAACGTGTTCGACAGAACTAATATTGTAGCTCTATACATAAGTTTTATGAGGGAGTGAGAAAGTCTTGTGAGGCTGAGATTACCAAAGTTTGTGACTTATATACGACTCATTTTCATTCAGCGGTGCTTCAATATTTCACAGTTAATCTCTCAGTCAGTAATCACACGACTCAACTCTGCATTCACGCCAAGTTCTTTTCAAGCAAACTTGCCATCTTCTAGATCTTAGGGATCTTACCCCTCCCATCCCTATAGGCTCTTTTTCGCAACTCTCTGGTGGTGTCATGCCTGCGGTACTTATGAGCAGACTTTAGACTTAAGGGACTTTTATATAAACATCTTAATCCATGATGATTACCCTCCAGAAGAGGGTCTTCACATTCTGATAACATGCTGTGTATAACTTTGAGGAAAGACTTTCATCTGACATTAATAATTTTGAAGGCACTCAGGGGAAGAGTAATGGTTTGAATTCAAATGAAAGTGCAAACTTATATAAAGCCCCTCATGTTAAGGATTTCAACACTAAACACTAAACATTAAAAGCAAGCGTCATTATCACCTCTTGTGTGAGTTAGCCTGGTAAACTTAGTAATAAACGTCAATTTATGTGTTATATAAAATAGCTTAATATTGGATGGAAAGTTATTGTAGGCCGAGGAGAGGGGTCAGACTTTATCCTGTTTACGGATGCTCGAGCGAGTGTTAATTCTATATATTATATTTTCGTTATTTGGGTGACAGGACTCACCTAAGGGCTTGAAGCTGGCCTTTTTAAATATTTAGTTTGTTTTTGTTGTAGGGCTAGCCCTATTTCCAGGAGAGAGAAAGAGAGAGAGATATAGGTACCATCAAGGTATTCTCTCTCTCTATGAATTATGCTTTATTTTACATATTGTGCTTTAAAACTTACTTCATCCAGACCCTTAGACCCCCAAAATCATGTTCTGGGTAGCAACCACAAGTCCAAAGCCCTGTTATGCTTTTAATGCTTATTATACGTACTTTTGGATTGCTCAACTGATGATCTTGTGGAGCGGTTGTAGAGCTGTATATATAGGCCTAGTGATATTCTTTTGAGATGGTGAAATGGATCGATATTTTTTCCCTAGAACGAAAGGAGTACTGTGGTACACAAGTGAAAATACCGAAGCAATTAAAGGATTGATGCCATGGACGGCATTGCTTAGGGGCAGCCACCTTTCCCACTAGCATCTTGTGCAGTGAGTGACGCCAATCATTTTTTTCAGCCCATTAATATTTTCTCGGATCCAGGGGTATCTGCTCTTTCCAATTGCTGGATAAACAGACTTACGGGTCGAGGGCCGAAGACAGGGACTCAATTTCTGACGAAGGGAAAAATGTCCATTTTCTCCTTCTTTTCACTTCTCTATAGGGAAACTAAATTATATTAGAAACTTCACGTACAAGGTTAACTGTGTTGGTTATTTATCTATAAGTATAAGTAACTTGTTAATTTATAAATGGACTAAAGTGGATTATTGGACCGCAAGGTCAAAGAACACTGAAAAGCATATAAGAATTAGTATATACTAACTATAAAGAAAGGTTTCTTGTTAAATAAACGACAGAACTTTTTTTAAAAATAATTCCTTAAATGACAAAGAACTGTTCCCACAGTGACTGCATTCTGAAAAAACATGATCGAGGAAGCTTTGTTCCGATAAGGATAGCCAACAGTCTTTTTAACTATCTAGTTATTTTGCACTAATTCTACTACCCACCTTATAGATTATAATAGTGCGATAGTTTGTAACAGTTTTGCGATCAACCAGAAAACTGAAAAAAACCGAAACTTTTTGAAGTTGTTTCGAAACAGAAATTCCTATTTCATAGGTCGTTCACTCTTTATGTTTGAGGGTCGTCTTATAGGACAGATACATGCTTAAACTAAAAAACTTTGACGAAAATTTATACCTAGTCTTATCTGCAGAAATATACGGTAAAGACAAGTTTTATGACTTAATTTTTAAATACTCCAATAGATCAGGCGTAATTTATTAAAATAATTTTAAATGTTCTATCTTATACCACAATACATATAACTTGCAGCTAGTAATAACTAAATACGGTATCTATTCTTGTTTTATTTATTATAGTAATATTTTATAAATTCTTCAAAACTTATATACAAATATATACATGTCATACTGACAATTGTTAAAAAGTTACCAACTATCTGTTGTGTTTGTTCTTATATATACGTTAATTCTTCGAATGGCGATATACTAATCACAGTTTAATAGCGTTAATTGCATTTGTCAAGATTCTAAAAGCTAAAATATTTATATATATATTGCTCAAATAACCAGTAGCTATTCCCTTTTATCTGGTAGCCTATATTCATATATTCAAAACAGGTTACTATAAACTACTCGTAGTATGCTATTTATAAGATTTGTACATGAGTTTTTAAGAATTTATAGAATATTACTATAATAAATAAAACAAGAATAGATACCGTATATCCAGTTATTACTAGCTGCAAGTTATATGCATTGTGGTATAAGGTGGAACACTTAAAATTACTTTATTAAACATAAGCGGAAATGAAGTTTGTCAATCAAGGCGTAATTAATTTTTTAGTCTCCTGTAAAATTTTATTTTTTGCACATAACATGGTTTGAAGCAGGATTCCTCATTAACGTATTTCTAGGCTTAACGGCAGATCAATGCCATCGTTATTAAGAAAGCGAGATAGTTTTAATGATATTACAACGGTGTTACATGTTCGTGTTAACAAGAGAAGTCTGAAGTGAACATGAGCAGAAGTGTTGAAGCTAAATGAGAGCAAAGGGTTGAAATAACAGGAGGGGGAGAAACATTCTGCTCCTGTCCAGATTAACGAAGGCGTTAAGGCTCAAAGCGCGAAATGCTAAGGGTTTTTGGCCTCAGGGGTTTAGAATGTGCACAAAGGATAGGTGAGGGAAAGGGAAGTAGAAATTAGAATCATTTATATCTTCTGGCTCGTTCATTTGCAAGGGTCAGTAGCGTGCCTTGGATCCTATGTTAATTGATACACGAGCATGTAGAAGTCATCTCCAGGTCATGCGGTGCTGCCAATGCGAAGATAAAATTCAGAGTAAACGGAGGAGAAAAACTTATGCGTCTGTCTTTTGCAGTAATCATTATGCTCATTAAAATATGTAAATGCATGAAATACCGTATGAGGAACATACTGTAGGTCTAGCTAATATTTTTTCTCGTGCGTTAAATGGAACGGAACGATACGCGCATTGTGCGTGAGTCATGTGATAAACGTACCGGTGTATAGGAAAAAATTTAAAAATACCAAAAATGGGATCTATTTAGCGGGTTATAGTGTTTGTAATAGCTTTAAGAATATGTGAAGAAATTGGCAATTGGAAGTTCCATTTTTATAAAAAAAAAGGACTTAAATGTGAAATAGCGTGACTGGGGTAAAACCGGGCGTAGTGAAATCTGGTACCCGATTATACCCCTAGCCACTGATTGTAGGCTGAAATGATAACTACAGTAGATTAATGTTACAATTTATTAAAGTAATTACGTAGGCCTAGAACCTAAAGGAAAATCTGACTGTACTGATCTTTCGAATTTAATAAAAGAGTAAAATTATTATTAATTTGAACTAAAGCTTTCATTTCTGATTAAAAAATTACGAGATAAAAATACGAAAAAATGTTATATAATATTAATATTGCAAGAAATTACGTTTTTAACCTTTATTGCTATTATTATTATTATTATTATTATTATTATTATTAACGGTATTATTATTATGAACGGTATTATTATTATTATTATTACTATTATTATTATTATTATTATTATTTCTAGAGACCGCCGGCATGGTCTTATAGTTAGCGTCGCTGAATAGAGATCCGTCGGCCCGGGTTCGATTCTCGGTACCTCCTCGGATTTTTCTGAGGTAGGGAGATCTGGTGATTCAAATTGAGGAGCTACTTGATAGAGAAGTAGCGGCTCCAGTCATGGAAATCACCATTAACGGCCATGGGTGTCGGCATGCTGACCACATGGCCACCAATCCTGCCGTCTGCCTATGGTAGATGACGCAGCGGTCGGGTGTTAGGCCTTGTCCCTTCTGGGATGTTAGTTATTATTTCTACAACACCCGGCAGAACCCGGTTCTACCCCAGTGTACGGTGTAAAACCGTAGGCCTATGTTACTGTTTTTATTATTTTTATATATAATTTTTTTTATTTAAGTGTCACGGTGCAACAGTGACTATTTTTTAAAAAATCCTAGTGTAAAGAATGGTTTTACTTAGCTATATAAAATGTTTGTTTGAATAGTATAAACGGATTATTTATTTAAAAAATAATCCCTTAGGGTCCCAGTTGTACCCCATGGCTCCCTATATACCCCAAAGTAAACAGTATGACAAACGATTTTTTTAAATCTAAGCCTTTAGTTTCATCTCATTCTTTGCTACAGTGCACAGCATTATTTCCTGAAAAAATCATTGAAGGTTTGTTTCGTAATAGGCCTACAGTTGTTAAGACGCACATTGATAATATTAGGAAGACAAATGAGATTGCTAATCAATATATTGTTATTCAACACAATATATTTCTTTAGAATGTATGACTTGTTGACTTTTACTGCTTCTGTTTCCTTCGGGACTTCCCATATAATTGCACTTTCATCCACCGTGAAACACAGCACAAATAATTAAAGAATCTTTCCTACACTTAGCAATGATCAAGTCGTCGGTTTAACCAACATAATTAACTTTCAGCGCAACCATCGTGACAAAAATAGCCATGAACATAATACGGTTTGCAACAACAGCTACTTTTTGCATGTCATTTGAACCGGGACTAAATATTCAGCATAAAAGAGTATAGCCTACTAAAAACTATGCGAATTCAACGGATTGCAACGATAGGCCAACTCCTCGTTTGACAAGGAACAATTGAAGTGCCTAGTCGCATAAGGGCGTAAGGCACAGATCTTTAATTTTGAGTTTTTAACATTTATGCCTTCTCATATTTCTTAAATACTCAGTGAGCTATTTGTACTTGTGCCTTGAACCTTTGCTCAGTTATAAGAAAACACCCGTGGGACTGCACATTCAGTTCCATACAGGCGTAAGGCAAACTTTCTGTCTGTTTTTGAGGTGTGTTTATCAACTGTTTTCATTTTCCGCAGTGCTACCATCCAAGCAAATGTTTATTAAAACTGAACTTGCATTTCTGAAGTGTTAACTTCATTCAAAATAGATTGTTTTGCTCATCATCTATTGTATTAATGACTTTACTAAAATAAAGTAAAAACAAATAATATGATACAAAGTAAAAAGATTTTGCCACTGTAAAAGTACTTCAGTTTTTGTTTAACATGTTTAGGTACCTCTTGTTGTAAAAAATCAAAATACACTCTACCTTGTAAATTTGCAGAACACTAATTTAGCCTGACCTTCAAAAATATGTTACAAAATTAAACTTTAAACCACCTACTTGTGAGTGGTAACATTGTTTAAAAACATCAAGATTTCTCGAAACTATGTCCTTATGCCTTACGCCCTTATGGAATTATTTGCGGATGTACACCCTTGAAGGTAAAAATGGTTCTGTCGCATAGAGCACACTGAAATGTGCACTACACGTTATCAGGAGTTATTGTAGCTGACACGAGAATATTATGAGAGAAAATTTATACTTCTGATCTATTCACAATAATTCCTGTTTTCAACCCAAGGAAGAAATTAAAGCTTGCCATATTTCGGTTTTTATGTGAAAATGACATAAAAAAGGACAAGAAATGTAGGCCTAAATATATGTATGAACCCTCACAACTTATATTCTTTATTACATGTTTAAAAAATTTTTTTAGATTGTATATTCCAATATGTAGATGTAAGAAAACGATTTCCACCGAACTAGATAGGAGTTTGTCTTTACATGAACCAATGCTTTTTCTGTTGAATATACAGTGATTGATTTAGCTTTGTTAAAACTAAAGGAAAAATATATTTGTACGCTGATGTTAAGAGATAATTTATTTATCTTCTGCAGTCGATTCACTGGCAAATGGTATGAAACATGATTAACTTTTAATTCAAAGCTGACTCAATTACAACAAATTGTACTGTGCTACAAACCGGAAGATCTCGGGTTAAATCCCCGATGAGGTCATTGAAAATTTTCAATTGGCCCAATCCTTCTGGTGTCACTAAGGCCCTGGGATCGACTCAGCCTATAACAGAAATAAGTACCAGGAGAAATCCTGGGGGTAAAGGCGGCCGGTGGGTAAGGCTGACAACCTTACCACCTTCAAGTGCTGAATGTTTAAAATCTGGGGGGGCTCAATCTCCTGGAATCCTCTGGGCCTCCATGGCTTCTATAGAGAAAACTTTACTTTTACATGCATGATATGTGGCAAGCAGAGGGATATATTCCACTTTTGTTGTGAACCACACGAGCAAGGGTTAAGTATTTGAAACAAAAAATATAGTCTAATAGCGCCCGTCTGGTCTTTTGTTAAATGCAGGACCAGAGGCTGGTTCACCCTCACCCCGGATTATTTTTTCTTCATTTTAATTTATGCAAGTTCTTCTGTGATGCAAATTTCGGATTATCATTATTCTTCGTTCCTCCTACGATGCTTTTATTTTATTTTTTTTATTTCCATTCAGCTCGCTTTTATAATATGCATGAAAAATGGTCCACTTAGATCTGGAATATCTGCATATAGTCGAGAGGCAAGCACAAAGACCTCATTGTTCATGCTTTCTTACCTAACAGAACAATAAAATGTATTTGATACGACTGTTAACAACCTTTAATTTCGTTTGTAATTCACACAGAAATACTTATGAATACAAGAGGTAATACATTTATCCTTTGGCAATAACACTCTCCTGACTGGGAAACCGAGTCTAATGTGCCGACCTCGAGATTTGAAACCGGAAACTTCCGAATGCAAGTCCGCTACTATACAGTCTCTCCCTCGTACTTACTTACTTAATGGCAATAGACAATTCCTCAGCAAGCTAAAGGATTATATCTATTTTATGGAACCCGGAGGTTCATTGTCGCGCTTACCTGAGCCCGCCATCCAACCCTATTTATTCTGTGCTAACTCCATCCAACCATCCCTCGCAAATCCTAATTCCCTTAAATATATCCTAATATTGTCCTCTCACGTACGTCTAGATCTTCCAAGGGGTCTTTTCCCTTCGGATCTCCCAGTCAATACTTTTGAGATACCTTTCCTCCTCCATGTGTGCAATATGTCCCGCCTGGTACTGTAGTTTTTATTTTGTAGGCCTATCATTACGTTTTTAAAGTGTTAATGCACCAAGTCCATGTGAAAAAGTAAACTTATTATTATATTAACTACAACAGCAGTACAGTGTTATCCCATACATCATTGTTTATCTTCTTATAACATGCTGCCTTTCCTTGATCGAGTTTTAAAATCTTTCAAATTACTTTGTTTTTCCTTACTTTAAACTTATTCTCTTTTCGAAGCGTGGAAGATTACTGAGATTATTGATCTATATATTATTTTATGGCTAATAGAATCTCTGAATTTACCCGATTTCTAAT
Organism: Ectobius pallidus; assembly: GCA_964059195.1. Taxonomy (NCBI): domain Eukaryota; kingdom Metazoa; phylum Arthropoda; class Insecta; order Blattodea; family Ectobiidae; genus Ectobius; species Ectobius pallidus. The sequence goes on from CAXKWD010000007.1 coordinate 14,710,105, forward strand.
ACCTTCTTTATGTATTACTTCCTTCCTCTACCTGTACCATAAGGTAGAGAAAGTAGGCCTATTGTGTCCGAGCCCAAAAATCGAGGTTGAGTTTTGAAGATAAACTCACGTTTTGAGGTAACCTGAATCCAGAGAGGCTATTTTTCAGAAACATATGTGTGTAGGAGTGCGTGTGTGTCTATTAACAACCTACCTCGCGAATGAAATACTGTATACAGTAGAAATAACATTTTATGTTTGTGTTAGTTAACTTCTGGAAAGTGGGGGGGAAAAAAAACTTCTTTTTTCCAGATTTTATCGAAATTGGATTTAACGGTTTTGTTTAAATTGTGTACATGAGGTGCTTACACTAAGAGCTAGAACTGTGATTTGATTTGTTTTTATTTTATTTTAATTATCTGAAGGATAGTTATAAAACATGTACCGTTCATGGAAACTAAATTTTTGCTGTTGAATAATAAATCTTTACAGCAGGCAGAAACAACTGAATACGCCTCTTATTCTTTAAATTATAACATAGGCCTAAGGTGATAAAGATGTTTTACCTAGGCTTATGGTAAAGAAGTTATGTGAGTGCATTACACGAGCGTCTATTTGAATTGTGCACGCAACACGAAGGTGGCAATGGCAATGGTGGTATTTTAGGTAGATTTTCGAAGAAAAATCTACCTATTGCAATGGATACCACTTTATGATTTTCGAAAAATTCTTTCATATCTTTACGTTTCATGCTCCCCTAAGTACGAAACCACCGCCCGTTCAAAAAAAATTTTGTGATATTTATATATATATATATCTTTACACGATAGCGGCCGTAATTTTGAAGATATTTGAACCAAATTTTATTATGTTATTTCTAGGCCCAATAGTTCGGACAAGTTCGTTAATGGGCAAAATTGGCCCAAGGGGGTGGTCGGGGGAGGGGGTTGAAATTTTAAAACATTTATATCTCGGCCCCTATGAAGTATAGAGGGAAACTTTGTTTGAATAAATTAGAGTACTCCCTATGGAGTTCACAGTGACACCAACAATTCGGGGGTTCGAGTGAGGGTGGGGGATGAAAATTCGAAACTTTTGAAACCACGTCTTGTGGGGTATCGTTGAAAAGCTCTTGATGAGTACTCTACAAATCAATAAATAGTTTCTTGATAGCTCTCATATGACGCGAGATTTTAATGTTTGAAAATAATAACACTTAAAAGAATTATTATAATATCATAATTTTGTCTTGTTTAGCGGCTTTGCTAATTTTATTCATTGCTGATCTTGCGCACGGCCTCCCAGAATATTATATCCTATTCTTGTTGTCAAAACAAATGATTGTAGGCTCTTCCTCTTTACCGAATTCAGTTCTTATTACTGCAGGTTTACCATGCCAAGGCTAAAGAAAAAGAGTGCTATGCAGCGACAATAAATTAAACCAAAAGCACTTCGAAATCTACCTCCGCCTGTAGGCCTGCCTAAAGGGATTTTTTATTTTTGTAACATTATTTTTAGACGATTTCATTTTTTTTAATTTTCTCGAAAACGGCTTTAATGATTGTGTTTAAATTTTCTACAGGAATTGCACAATATTATACACCTAATATATTATATAGTTATATTATGCACAAATATGTGTTAAACTTTAATCTGAAAAATGTTCTACAATAGATTCTCTGAAAGACAGTTATAAACTATTCATTCAATACACAAACTTCGGTTTTAGGTCCTATCTCACGCTAATTCGACTTTGAATGATGCTGATACAACTGAATGCGCACTACTGTAATACAGCCATTTACTGTAATATTGTAGCCTATATTGAGGGTAGAGGAATTAGGTGTTTCACACAAAACTTTTTTTTTGTAATGTACCGTCTTACAGTTTGGAAATTTTTGCTAAATTGTTTTTAAACCATATGTTGTGTGCTTCTTTTGTAACTAATTTCTAAACTTTTTGGTCTCATTCATATTGGATTTATTAAGTGCCAGAATGGTACTTTATGGGGACGGGAAAATGTCTGTCAGGCTGGCTGTCTGCCCGTGTGACTGTACGCGCGATAACTCAAATATGCTTTATCGGATTTTCAAGAAACTTGGTATACTCATTTAAACTTCCCTAGAAAGAGGCCTATTGATATTGGACCAAATCGGTTGACAGGTGTATTGCCCAATTTAGTGCCAATTTCATGATAATATATTAGAAATAATTTATCAAATGCAAATCAGTTCTCATGACAACATATTGTTTTATAGTGTTAATATACGGCTTTTGAAGTTGCAATATAGGTAGTACATTTGACAAATAATACTACCCACATATTCCTTCACATATGCTCATCAAACTAGACCTTTGTTCTTCCGTAAGCGTTGCTTAACGAATCGACCTGGAGCTTAACTCGGAAATAGTTTAAAAAAATAACTTATTTTCTGCATAGCATAATTGCAATTATCACTGATTAAACAAAAGCATTCTGGCACTTTGTTATATCAGTTTACTTGATTTTATTAAAAATTTTATATAGTCATTTAAATCCAATGTTATATCAGTTTACCTGATTTTATTAAACATTTTATACAGTCATTCAAATCCAAAAAACTGAGAATGGTAGCAAAATTACACCGCTTTGATGAGTATGACGTAATCGTTTGAAACGGGTAGACACGGTTGTATTGTGTGTGGATTTGTTACGCTTGTGCACTGAGAGGTTTACACTATGTGTGCATATGCTTCTGGCTGGTCCTAATGTATTGTCTGCCAGGACATGGGTTGAGTACTCAGGACGGACTATTATTCTGTCTGACCAGATGTTATGTATTCACACCATGGGCAATGTAACAGCACATAAACTCCGCATTGTCCCTTCATTGTAAATTCATTCTAATTTTACTTGTATTTCTCTTGGCGAATAGAATAGCCTAAAACTTTAAAATCTGCCAACGAGAATCGTACTATTGTGATAGTAATATCATATTCATTTCTTGCATCCAGCTGATCATGAATACACAGTATGGTCATCTCAGAAACAAAGTACATACAAACGCATATATTTATGTGTAGGCTAAACCCATCAGCACTTTGACGTGAAAGGGCAGAGGAAGTTTGTCCGAGGACTCTAAATTAGACTTGGAACTCTTTATCTTTGAGTTATTTATAGTGCTGTAGGCTTAAATCTATGACGCTTGACTCCGGCCTAAAGTCCCTTCCGGAGGAATTCGTACCCAGGATTTTTATGTAATTTCTTTTTTGTAAATGCCAAATTGAAGTTTTTATTATTATTTATTCCATTATTATTAAAACCTGCCTAGGTCTATTTAATTTATTTCTTCAACCGCTACAATGAATGTGACTGCACCGAAACTTTGTTTGCTGATTTTTTTCAGCTCTGTTTATACTCCTTTTTAGCTTCGAGGCTATATCAAGAGTTTTATTTGGGATTGTGTCTGTACAGTGGGATAAGCTATGGAACTATTGCTTGTAAATTGTTTATGTTGTCGATGTATTTAAAGGAGTAAATTTCAACTGATATTAATTTTAATGGTGAGAATGATTCACAGTAGACTATGTAAATATCCAATTCAGCATTTACCTTTACGACTGAAAAAAACCATGAAAAACCCATGTCAAATTGGCCGGCCACGGGATTTGAACCTGGGACCTCCCGAATGCAAGTTCAAGACCATCTCGGCCACTTCGCTCGGTTTTATTGAATTCCAATCAGTTCATCTTCTCTTTTCAAGCAACAATGAATGTCACTGTCAAAAGAGGTAACAGTAGGTAAGGGTTTGAGTTATCGCTTGTGTTTACCGTGTATTTCCGTAGATAAGACGAGGTATAACTTTTCATCCATGTTTTAGCATATATCTGTCCTATAAGACGACCCCAAATCATCAACGGCCTGTGAATTTATGTTTACGAAAAATCTTCAAAAAGTTATGTTTTTGTTTCAATTTTCTGGTTGAAAGGCAAAAATGTTGCCAACCATCGCACTGTTATAATCCATATGGTGGTTAGCAAAAGTTAGGGAAAAGTAACTACCGCACAGTTAGCCTAGTTAAAAAGACTGATTGCTACCCTTACCGGAATAAAGTTTCCTCAATCTTCAAAATGGCGTCACTAAACACAGTCGCACCCCAATGGAACAGAATGATACACGCATTTTGCGTTGTCCTTGTGATATACGTACCGGTATGTGGCCTAGGGAAAATGAAACAAATACAAAAAGTTTCATTTCGCGGATTTTGGCGTTTTTTTGTTTTATTTATGAAATTCGCGTTATTTCGCGGCTTACATTTGCACGCAAATGGTACCTAACGTCTTAGCCTAATTTATCAAGATAATATAATCTTAACATCGGAATACATAATTTATTAATGGTTTTAATATTTATTAAATTCAGTCTATTTTTTGTATCTGTCCTATAAGACGACCCCGGATTTTAAGGGTCTTCTTTTATGATTCAACTATCTTCTTATCTGCAGAAATATTCGGTACTTGGCTTCCTATCGGATCATACCTCCTTAAAAAGTACCAAGGAGTGCCAGAGCTAAAGCGTGGTTTCATTTTTGTTCTAAACTTATCTTTCTTTCAGTTTTCGTTGCGCTGTTGTTGTGCACGGTAGCTAGTAACATGCCGAAATTCAATGTTCTTTTACGCAGTCATAGTGCAATGAGTAAGCCTACTCCATAAGAAACGAAGTGTCTAGTGTACATGACTCCTTCACAAAGGATTAAGTACAAGGGGCAGTTCTAACACTGGTTTTCATGACCAAATCTGCGACTGTTACCACGTGTAAAAAAAAAAGTAACACCTCTAGTGGAATTTTGTACCCAGTGGAAGTATTCTGAGTGTGAAAGAACACCACAACTTGCGCATTTATCCTATTATTACGATTTTCCCTTTCCTATTTTGCGCAATAATACATCATCTGAAGGGAATCAAATTACACTTTTGCTCATGGTGCTTCAAAAATACATTGGTCAGAATTACCATTCATATTTTAATCCACATCAACCCAGAGCAAGGGGAGAATAGAATACCTTCAATAATTCACAACGTTTAGGTCACAAACAACGTTTTTAAATAGGAATGCAACCTGTCACAATGTAAAACAACAAACTCTTCCACTCACGCTCTCATATTATGACAATGACAGCATGGACCGGCACGGGTCGAGTACCAGTGCCTCTATTGGCAGAATGTTGCGAACAAGTCAATTCGCCAATTCTAGAGTGGTAGGGAAAAAGCGAATAAGTCAAATAACCAAAGTTTCAGGAGAGACAAACAACAATTTATTTCCACAGCATTCTTACGATAATTAGTTCAACTCACCCAGATATTTTTACATACCCTAGTATAAGATAGTATGTAAAAATATATGGGTGGGCTGAACTAGATATTGTAATAATGCTCTGGAAATAAATTGTTTTATCTCTCTCCTGGAACTTTGTTTTTTTATATACTTATTCGCTTTTTCCCTATCACTCTAGAATTCTTATCAGAGGGTTGCGAATTGCTTAGGCTTGAAGATCAAGCTAGCCGGTTTTGGGTGGACAATTCAACGTTACATATAAACTACGCTCATTGATTTAAACATGAAACTTATCAATATGTTTAAACTTCTACACGAATACCTAGGTAGTATAAAATGAATTACATATTAAATATGGTATGTTATGTATTTTAATAATATATTTACTAACAGCTAAACCTTATAGGCTATTTGGGTAGAGGAAGTTATGTATTTTACATCGTATTTTGAAAAATAAATTTATTTATCTCTCTATTTATTATATGGAATTCCGATGCAAATTAAGGGCCTGTGAGTTCACTCTTGATTGCTATAAAAATCACAATAGTTTCCACTGTGTAATTACAACAAAGCATTCGTTATAAACGAGAGAGACAGAGCTAGTAATATAATTTTATCAATTTGCCTCAATGATACATTTCGTTCACTCAAACAATTACACATTCTGGGAGTATATTTTAAAAAGAGCTTGGTGCATATTCACAACGGAAAATTATTTCCCCCAAATTGCGAGTGGGGGAGAGAGAGCTTTTGAGTAATTTACATGGATTATTTGACAACATGAGTCTGTACATTAATTCATCTCTTGCACTGAGTAAAATTAAGCGTATGCAGAACCACCCCCTCTTACAGTGCCTGCCTGAAGCCATATGTACATTGTGTCAAAAGGGCGCCAATTGTTGAGATAATTGTCGGCACCTCTGCTCCCTGGCAGACAAGCAAACCTGATTACGCTTCTCCAAGCTTGATGAAGCAACCGCCTCCGGCTTCTACCAGCCCATTATAATTATCATGTACAATCCGGAATTCTCAAGATTTCTACTGTGCTAAAGCGTCTTATTAGTCATATTGGCTTTCTTTGTGATTGTACATCTATTCGTATTATTATTACTATTATTATTATTGTAATCATCATTATTATTTATTTTATTTATTTATTTAATAATAATAATAATGAACATTCAGGTAGAAACCCCAGTTACAATGTACATGACAAAAATACAATTCATACTTAAAAATAACGAAAACAAAAGATACAACAGATAAGAATACACGAAAGACACATTACTGTAATTTAATAAAAAGAAAAAGAAACTCCTAGCCACTTCTGGGATCCGTAAGTTGCCAGGTTTCTTCTCTAAACACAGTACATAATGCCTTTGTGACTAAAAGACATTTAGGATAAGAAAGAGTGTGGAGAATATTTGACATGACACATTAAACCAATATACTAACTACAATTTATTGCAACTGCGTTTAATAATTTCAATTCATTATTAAATTATCTTCGGCTAAGGCATTTTAAAATTCATTTTCGGCCATGTTAATAATAATATTCATTCAACCATTAAGCATACATACAATGCAATAGGTTTCGTCAGCTAGTCATTAAATAAAATCTGTCTCCAAATATTCCTCTACAGTATAAAAGTTAAGTCGATTGACAATATTTTTAACTCTGTATTTAAAATCATTCAAATTGTCAATTCGTCTTAAGTATAAAGGTAATTTATTATACAATTTCACACCAAAATATAAGTAAGAATCAAAAGATTTCTGCAATCGGAATTTTGGAGGCACAAAATTATTTTTTCCTCTTGTATCGTGAGAGTGTATATCAGAGAAAAGCTCGTTTCTATGATGTACATGTATAAAAAGTAAACTTGCTAAAACATACAAAGACAACACTGTTAAAATTGTAAATTCATTAAAAATAGGTTGACAATGTTGTCGAGAATCATAATTTTTCATTATTCTGACAGCCTTTTTTTGTAGTAGAAAAACACTTTTGGCTCCTACGCTGTTTCCCCATAACAATACACCATAGTTCAAATGGCAATGGAAAAAGCTGTAATAAACATTTAATAAAGTGCCAATAGACACACAGTGTTTTAATTTTCTCAACAGAAACAAAACTCCAGATTTAAGTAGGCCTATACCAACATTCAAAAATGAATTTTATTGTACAAAGTGACTACTTTAGAGGTGAATTCTTGTGAATATCAGTAGGCCTATTTACCCTAGGGGTAAAGGGCTTCCTGTGTGTACTTAGTTTACTTGGCAGGTAAAAGGAAAACTTGTTAACAATTAATCCATACAATTCCACAACTTTTATTGGTATTGATACTATTGAGAAGAATTTATTTTTCTTTTTGTCATTATTATTATCATCATCATCATCATCATCACTATTACTAGTACCATTATTAGTGAGCAATTAGTTTGCTTTTAACTTATTAACATCATCTCTGGCATGATGATCAACTTATCGTCTTGTTTTTTCTACCGTTATTAATAATCATTAATATTTAAGGGTGAAGTAGTTTTCAGCCTAAGTCACCACTTTCTAAATTACATCGCCTAGGCTATATAAAAATTAATGGTTGAAGTCACAAAATAATATACAGTTGTTGCTCTCTCTCTCTCTCTCTCTCTCTCTCTCTCTCTCTCTCTCTCTCTCTCTCTCTGTCCTATATCCCCAGTGTCGGGGCGAAGGGCCTCCAATTGGAGGTTTCTGATACCTGTGTGAATTTTTGTTACGCTTATTTTCCGAGAGAGGGCTGAGGGACAGGTGGTAAGCCCATCGCCTCACAACCTCCCTGGAAACTAAGGTATTACTTGGACGTGAAAGGCCCGGAAATTTTGTCCAGAGGCTCTAATTTAGGCTTGGAGTTCTTTAACGTGCCGTAAATCTACGACACGGGCCCCCTGCTTAAAGTCCCTCCCGGAGGACTCCGTGCCCGGATTTTTATGACCGCGGCTGGGTTTGATCCCGCGACCTGCGGATCTAGAGGCGGGGACGCTACCCCCAGACCACCGCGGCCGACTGTTGCTCATGTACAGTCTTTTAAATACGTTAGACTTTTACAACTACTATTTAAAACTATATTAGTTTAATAGTTCAACTCCTATCTTTATTCATAATTAGCAAATCATACCACGCTCATTAACAGACCAATGAGATAATACCTATAAATACAGGCCTCGAAAATTCGCGAACTTATGCATTTAATAATGTTATTTTAATGTAACAATTTCTGTCTTTGAAATACATACATACGATACATGTTGAATCTTTTTACATCTTAAGAAAATACAAACTATAGTCCATATACAACAAAATATTAAATACACACGAAGTTATTTTGATAGTTTGCCTACTATATTTTGAAAGACTTTATAACTGTATGTAATCTTATGACTTTAACCATTCTAGGAATTCTGAATTGTGTATGTAGGCCCTATAAGGTTTTAATGTATTATATTTGTATCGAGTTATAACAAGGTCTATTGTAATAAAAATAGTTGAACTATCAAATGCAGCCAATTCAGGATGCATTTATTATAGACTAATTAATATTCATATTCATATTCATATTCCTCATTCCTTCCCTCCTTCATTACACAGCTGATGTAATTTAGAAAATGATAACTTAGGCGAAAACTAGAATACCCTAAAATATCTTACGTTATATCACTGGATATATGAGATTTGTCAACTTGGTTTTCCTATGTAAGATCTTAAGATAGTCTAATATTTACAACTTATTACACGATTATTTTTGTACAAACTATTAATTTTCAGTTTTCTGGATACATTTGTCCATTATTATGTTGGCCAAAAAGGGAAAAATATTACACAGTATCAACTTCTTTCGGATTTTATATAGCCTATCATGTTTACATATCATAATAGGCATAAAGTTACAGAGAAATAAACCGTTACATAATAATGAAAACAATATAAACATACTAAGATATCACTATAACACTTAATAGGCCTACATGCCTTACTACATAGTTAAACACGGAGTTAAGAATAAAAATATATATAACTGAACAGCAACTCCAATATAAATAAAACTTCTATATGTGCATAGACACTAGATATAGTCATATAAAATGCCATAAAAATCAGTCCTCGATACTGCTTCACAAAATAGTAGTACACCCATTATACTTAAAATAGGCATTAAATGTACGAAACCTGCACACGACTATTGTAAGAGACATTATTATATCTTACGCTGCTGTTGCATATAGGCCTTATTATGAACACTGATTGTAAGCCCATAGGGTAACGTGGTACATTTTCGAACATGGTACAATTCTGAACGGACTAAGATTTTATCCATTTTTGGGATTCAAATGTCAGCCAACCTGTTTTTAATTATATAGCGTCCATACTGATTGTTTTCTTGACCTGTATCCGCGAGAATGATGTTTTGAGTTGTCTCATTCGGCCATAAAAAAATTATTTTCCAATCGAAGGTAAAAACTCCATGCTTGAAAAATGGCACGTTATAAAATTGCTTATAATTCCACGTTGTGTTACTGGAATATATTTTTGAGGACCAATTTTTAACTCATACCAACAAATAGCGTAGTCTTTAATACGTAAGTCATTGGCACAACAATGGTCATTCGTGAGCGGAATTTCAATAATGAAGTAATTTACAAAAACTAGCTCGAGGTACAAATACGAACAAATTTTAGGTACAATTTCGAACAGTACTTTAACCCGCGATCGCTTGCTTAAGTCTTGCATGGAAAAGCTGTTTTGCTTTCACAGCATTCTGCATGTTTATTATTATTATTAACTGTGCAAGTCAAATATAAAAGGATGGTATTCATACATCTTTCAACAGTGGTATTATTTCAACGAAGAGTTATAAACTAAGACTTCCTCTGCAATGTTATTACATCTCAGCATTTTATGCAATACACAATAGCATGCAGCTGTTAAGTATTTTTATTATTGCTCTTGATGTTGTAACAGACCTTTTGTATGTTCTAGTGGTTCCTGACTACGGACCCGCAAGTCTGGGTTCGATCACCGGTACCTCCTCGGATTTTTCTGAGGTAGGGTGATCTGGAACGGGGTGCATTCAGCCTCTTGACACCAACAAAAGAGCTAATTCATAAAGAAGTAGCGGCTCCGGTTCAGTAAGCCATCAATAACTGTCGTAGGAGTCGGCATGCTGACCACATGCCCCAATCCGGTCATCTGCCTATTCAAAACGTGACACATCATTATTACGCTCATATTACTGATAAATAATAATAATAGAAAATAATATTTGGAAGAAAGCACTTTGTTCGTTGAAAATGCCACTGTTCGAAATAGTACCCACTGGTGTTTAGAATTGTACCTACTGCGGTACATTTTCGAACGATATTCTGGAAATGAAAGATCGATTGCCATGACCAATATTACAGCTGTATGACTTTGATATTTTTGTGAAGGGTCAACTACATTGCCATCTTTGTGAATACAATACAGTTGAACTTGTCTTATGTTTATTGTGTTCATAAAATAAGAATATTTGTTAAGTGTTCGAAAATGTATCACCTTTCCCTAATCTAAGAATTTTAGCCTAATTCTCTTCTTAAATAACATTCAATGAGCCTATACAAACATTTTTGTATATTTTGTATACTTTATTAGCCCTAAAGTATCAGGATCACAATACATAAAGCAGAAAATTATAATTTCTTTCTAACTTGAAGGACACTAATGTTGTATGATCCGCTCGCCAATGGTTTAGACAGTGGGATGATTAGATAACTGTCCGCTCTAGAAGTAAACAATTATATCTGTCTCATTTTGGTGCATTGCTCGCATCTACTACTTACGAGTGAGACAGACATACTTGTTTACTTAGGGCTGGTTCTAGACCGGACAACACCTACCCATCCCACTGTCTAAAACATTTGCACGCCGATTATATTTTGATATCTCCGCCATAACCTACATTAACATTCACAGCCTTTAGGACAATAAGAGTGCTTGAATATGTCAGACAAGGGGGCCATGTCACTGTGGCAGATATGAATCTGAGTGGAAGAGAGGGGCTTACATTACTTATTACAACGCTACATTTATCTGGAATAATGCTCACGCGATGCTTAGTAATTATGAGGCTGGGTGTTAAAAGGGTGGATTGCTATGCCCTAAGGGTTGTTCTGATAAGCAGTTCCTGCACTGGGGATGGGGAAAAGTGTCTAACCTTTACAGTGTGCATAAAATAACGCCCATTTAGTGGTTCACAGTTGGCCAAAATCAATGATAAAATATTCCCTTTGCTGATGTGGCCAAATTATTATATATATATATTTTTTTTTTGCGTCTAAATTTAAATAATATGAAGTTGAAGGTGGGCTCAAACTTTGTGCCCAACATGCAATATTATTGTAAGTGCAGCTGCAGGTAGGTCCCATATACGTATCTCAAAATAAGTTAATTAGTGGTATTTCGTTATTTCTCCATTTTTGATCTCATAACATAAACTAGTTTCCCGAGGTTGCAAGTTTGATCTCGATGCCAGGTCGATGGCATTTGTGTGCATAAATGTGACAGTAGATCTACTGGCATGTAAAAGAACTCCTGCGGGAAAAAATTCTAGCACACCGGCGGCGGTCACAGGCCTAAGCTGCAGCACCTCCCCATCGTTTATATCGTTATAAATGGTCATATACCAACTGACAAAAACATAGTTGAGTTATATAGGACATTTTTAAACCTAAATAGTATATATAGTGTAAAACTCTGAGGACTTGACACACTGCATAGACGCTCTACTAAGTTTGGCAAGCCTACAGGCCCAATTATTTTATTGTAAAAAACTCTTATTTTAAGTTTAACTTTTGACAATATAGGCCTACATGGGACTTAAATTATCTTAAGGCTTTTAGTATGTACATATAATGATTTTAATTATTTGAATTGGACACGCAATTTTTTCTATATGTAGACCTAATGCTTCATTTTAATTGTTAACGAATGAAAAAAGCCATCACTATGGGGCGGATTTCTATGACATGTCATATTTTTCCCCTTTGCATTATTTCAGGTTTCCGACTAATTTAAACTCGATTTCAAGCATCCTGGTGAAAATGGAATGGCTTTTATTGTGCATATAACTGCATATTTAGAAAATTTTCAACTATTGTAGCATATTTAGTATGAATATGCATATTTAGGTCATATTTTTGGCATTTTTGTGTGCATAATATTAAAGAAATTTTGAAGTTTCATATCATATTTTGTAAATTTTGCATTATACTGATACTTTTTGAGAATTTACAGATATTTTAAATAATTAACATTATATTTTAATCAAATGAATTGTAATGAAACTTAAAAAATATACAAATTTTATTGGTCATATTTTAATGATTTTCTGGTCATAAATGCATGAATATACCCTATTTTTTAGGTAATAGAAATCCGCCCCCTAGCCATCACAATAAATTGTTGTATTTGATTAGAGGGTATAGAAATAAAAATATATTTCTAATATATTCGCCCTCTTTGGTCAAAATGAAATTTATTAATAAAAGTTATGGTTACTTAATAACCACAGGAACCGTCCTCATAGTCTAGCATTGGCTAAGAAATAGTTTAGTTCAAAGTAATTTCTAACTAAACCGTTTTCACTCTCTAATGCTTCCTTTTCATTCAGTTACTGCCACTGCTCCTACTTTTGTAATCTGGTTCTTTAATTTTGCTGTGAAGCTCTTCCCATGCCGTTGTTTCGTATACACATAATAGGTCTACATACATTTTAATCTATTTATTTTCCTTCTAGATTCTAAAGTTTCCCACCCTAATGTTTTTAAAATAGCCGGAACGCTGTAAGTTTGTTGATTCTTATCCATAACAAATCTTGCCGTTTTTCTCTGCACCATTTCTGTGTTATTAGACCTGCCTGATACGGATCCCACACACTAGCAGCTTTTTTCCAAATTTGGTCTCACTCTTTTATTTTTAAGACTCTTATCCTTAATACTCTAATTACGAGGGGCAATGTTTTACTTGCCTTGCTAGTTAAATTTCCTATATGTGTATTCCAGTTCTGTTTCTTGTTAAGAGTTATTCCTAAAAAAATTTCACGATTATACTCTCTTTATAATTTCATTTTCCATTTCGTAATTGTATAACAAAATTACTCTTTTTTTGGTTAAAGATATTGCTTTACTTTTGCGTGCGTTTATTGTCATCTTATTATCAGAAACCCATTTTTATGTGTGAACTAAGTCCCCTTGAAGTAACTTAGCATCTAATTCATTACAAATTTCCCTATACAAATGCAGTCATCTGCAAACAGTCTAATAGAAGATTTGGATCGATTTTGGTCATTTATAAATAATATAACGAGTAGTGGACCGAGAATGCTTCCTTGGGGTATTCCGGATGTACAGTAACTGCAGTCCCCCGAGACACTATGTCATTAACACGCCCTCTCTGGGTTCTGTTACATATGAATTCCTTAATATAACCTACTATGCGCTTATCACTTCCCATTTCGGCAATTTTGATCATTAAAATATCCTGACTCATGAGGGACTGTATCGAAGGCCTTTCTTCTGAGAATGGGTTTGATTTTTGTTGATTTTGGTTCCAAACATGATTTCTGTTGTCTTTGTGTGTGTTTTCTCATTGGAAACTCGACAAACCTGGTTTTCCCAAATTTGTTTCAAACAATTAATTGATAAAAGTAACTGCATATGGTTTCTGCTGACCTGATTACATAATAAAGTTAGGAGAATGTCTCTTTCATATTTAAGGAAAGTAATAACGAAACTTCGATAAAGATATTTATAAAATTGAAAGAGTGTCCACCTTAAACCCTTGTCGTATCACTTATCTGGGGCCACTTATATAAAATATAAAATAACACAGAAGGTATAAGCACTCATTAAAAACAATGTTTTCACAGTATTAAAATCTTCTTATTGGTCCCAGATGCGTCCTTCTATATTCGAATGTGCATTTCGATGAATGTTGCATTATCTTCAGTTCTGTCTTACAGAGATACAATAGTCACTCTGTCTAATGATACACTGTATCCCATGTAAGTGCTGCGACACGGGTTAAGGTGGACACTCTTTCAATTTTATAACTATTTTAACCCTGTCTGAAAATGAAATTCATTAATTCCATAAAGATATATTTAAAATTAATCAGGTGATTAGAATGAGATAGGATGGGTGTCTTAAAAAATAAATTTTGCATCGGAGGGATATTTCAGGTTATGAGTTTTTAGGTAGACGTGAGTGCATTTAATGTGAAATTGCAGTATTATACTGTCAGAATGTGTTTGGGTGACGTAGTACGTCTTTAGAAAGTTGAGTGAAGCATTTCTATGATTGGTTGTGTTAAGCACATGCATACATTATTGACCTATATATTTTAATAAATTATTTATGTGGGGAATAATCTGTGCAATGACACAACTTATAGAAAAATCCACAATTACTTTTTTGTTTGTAAGAACGCGTTGTTGTAATTTACGGGCCACTTGCTAATTAAGACTGAAATATAAAAAAACCTCAAGTAGAAGCGTGGTGTCCGTTTATGAGAGTTCATTTGTTTGACGTTCACACAGAGTAGCTGGCTCTTACTAATTTCCCTTGTGATGGGAACTAGATGAGGCTGCGAGGGTGATGCTTTGAATAATCATTACCACATGATGATCCTGATGATGATGATGATCATGATGATGATGTAAAGTTGTTTTTCTCTCCCTCGCACTCTGTCTGTATATTAACATATGAATTCAGTTTCAGGGGTTATTAAGCAAGGCAAGAGTTGGCTCAACAGAGACAGTCGGATGTAGCTATTCGTTGTTTCTAATAAAGCTTCTGTACACACAACACAAATCCAAATGGATCTCCCGGCTAGGCCTACTTGCACTTTATAAGTTTAATAAAAAATGTCCACCTTATACCCTCAGTGTAGAGGTAGAAACCCAGAGTTTTGTCATAAAATGTATTGTTTAATTAAAATGTTAAAAATAGATCATCGGCTATTTTAATTTTAATTAAACAATACATTTTATCAAAAAACTCTGGGTTTCTACCTCTACACTGAGGGTATAAGGTGGACATTTTTTATTAAACTTACAAGTCTGACCCTCATTGGAAAATGAAATTTATTAATATACTTGCACTTTATTATGGGGCTATGTGTGACGTGAATTAGTGTGGGGGGGGGGGGGTTCAATGATGAATAGTGCTTTCTTTCTTATTTCTTACGGAACTGAAGCCATACAAATAAATACTTATTTAATATACCTTCTGAAAAAGAATGCGGAAACGTGAGACGATTCTGCCCAGGGCCTGAACTCTTTTCCGGTTAAGGATGAAAGGAGAATATACAGAGACCCATGAACAATCCAGTATATATATGTTCTAATGATTCTAATTATATGAAGCCAATATGCAAAAGCAGCAACCAACAAGATTTAAAGGACAAGTTTCGCCTATATATCCTACAAACATTCTTGGAAATACATCAACAATAAACTGCAGGCCTACAGCAGTATAACTGAATTACTTCAAATCACAAATGTTACATCAAGATAATGAATACTCATGATAATTACATATAAATATATAATCAATATCCCTAGAGTAAAATCCCTATGAACATTAATTATTGTCTGTAATAAGTTTAGAAATATTCCATTGCTTACGAATGAAGAGCTTGTTCAGGAGTCCCACAGGCCATAAATAATTTCGAAATCAATATAAAAATCCTAGAAGGATAAATCTTGTCAAAAATACTTCAGTATTACCCATTTGGTTTGCCATTAATAAGATACTTTAGAATAGAGGGTTCAATAATTAAATGGGAGGGTTAGCAAATGAATAAATACTCAAAGCCAAGAATAAATTCAGAAGTAATTAACTTGGCCATACAAGGATCGATTCAAGATGATTAATATGATCAAGCAATCATTCAACCATCAAGATAGTTTAATCAGAGAATTCCTGGTATATTTGAATCATTATTGATGTCCAGAAATAAAATTTGAAAAGCTCTGCCAGTGGATTAAACAATCAAATAAAAGATTTGGTTAAAATACGTAAGTTACATGTCATTAGGCCGAGTAGTTACCTTTAAAGTTCAAATGACGGTTGCAGGTAGGCCTAATAATATATAGGCCTACCATTAAAATTATGGATAAGGTCATGATTAATTCGATTATCATTCACAAGAATTCGGCTACACTACACCATTTCGTGGCGCAAAAGAAGCTGTGGAGAAATTTATGAATAACCGGAAGGCACTTATTTCTCCTTTTTTTACCTTGTTTTTCCTTTTTCCTTATTACACACAAACAACTTGGAAGGCCTAGACGTAGGTGGGAGGACAATATTAGGATAGATTTAAGAGAAGTAGGATTTGAGAGGGATTGTTGGAGTAAGCTCAGAATAGGGTTAAATGGCGGGCTCAGGTAAGCGGGGCAATGAACCTTCGGGTTGCATTAAATAGAAAATATTCATTTAGCTAGCTTAGGAATTGCATATTGCCATCGAGTAAGTAAGTATGTATGTATCTGCATGATTTCATATAGAATTTTCAGCATTTAATAGATCATTTGTTTTGAGGTCACCTGAATAAAAATCACAATTTTTATAAACTTTCCTGCCTGTCTGTGAAGATAACTTTTGAACGTCTGAACAACCTAGCTCGAAAACAAACAATCGCATGAAAATGACATGAAATGTGACACGAAGCACAAGGAAAAATTTCTCACAATTACTACCAATTTACGGAAGGAAGTTTTGCTTTTTGCGAAATGACTCCGACAATTTTCTTTTTACATTTTAACTACATATAAGAAATACATAAACGTTTGATTTGAAGCAGATGCATTAGATTTAACCTTTGGCTCAAACGGCGTTGTTTGAAACTGATACAACTGAATACCCAATGCAATGCCTGCAGAATTCTATATGATTTTACTGGCAGGTGATCGCAGCTTCGCCCGCCATAATTAATTAAAAAATTAAAAATTAAGAACAAAATAATTAAAACATTACGTTTAGTAGAACTTACACGCGAATCACTCATAAACTAAAATTTTTAAGAAAGAATATTGCTTTCGTTGATTAGTTTAATACCGTCACAGGATTAAAATCTACCACTCAATGTGTATCTATATAATGTAACTCGCATCGCTCTTTGGGGGCTCCGCCCTCAAACCCCCGTTCAGGTTCTCGGGAAAAGTGTTTTAAAAGATCTATGGGAGATAGAGTGCTTGTATTTAGTCTACTGTATTGGCTATTACTTTTCAGAGCCCTATGTGAACACTGTTTGATAATACCGTTGCAATGGAAACCAAGCCTTTTTTCGGGAGGTTTTTAGGGCTAAAAATTAAAAAAATAAACTTTTTGGAATTTCCCTGTGGTTTAGAGTTTAAAAGCTATACGTGTACCAAATTTAAAGTTTCTAGCTCATCTGGAAGTGGGCAAACATTAATGTCAGTGAGTGAATGAGTCAGCCATGTGGCTTTATATTATAGGGATTCTTTGTATTGGGCGGCCTTTGCGTAAGGCTAACAACCTTACCACCTTCGTGTGCCGATTGTCTAAAAATCTGGGAGTTCCAACCTCCCGGAACCCTCTGGGCCTCCATGGCCTGTAATAGGGAACACACTTTGTATTGGGACTCCAAAAAACCTTTTGTTAGAAATTTTCCCTAGTAATTGTCTCAATGTATCACCTTTAACTGAAACCACCCTTAACATTCAAATTAAATCAGAATCGATCAGAAGTCTCTTCAGAATCCAACTGTCATTTCTGTAATAAATTATTCGCTCATGATTACTTTCCTTTGCTGGTCATTCCCTAGAATGCTTTGCGCCGCCCACAGTCTCTCTTATTGCGAGTTATTATCTACACCATTTCAACCTCAATTTCGGAAAAAGTAATTTCAATTTCGGAAAAAGTAATTTCAAATTCGGAAAAGGTAATTTCAATTTCGGAAAAAGTAATCTCAATTTCGGAAAAAGTAACTTCAATTTCGGAAATACGAGGGCTATTTTTTAAAACATTCGATGGAGCATAAAATGAAAACCACAGTGAAAATCAAAACTGTTTTATTTGGAACTCTTAGGTACACCTTCTAGCTACTTCTCTACATAATCTCGCTCCGATTGAGTCATTTGTCCTAGCGTGGTACCAACTTTACTATACCCTCTTCATAGCCCTCGTATTTCCGAAATTGAAGTCACTTTTTCCGAAATTGAAATTACCTTTTCCGAAATTCAAATTACTTTTTCCGAAATTGGAATTACATTTTCCGAAATTGAAATTACCTTTTCCGAAATTCAAATTACTTTTTCCGAAATTGGAATTACTTTTTCCGAAATTCAAATTACTTTTTCCGAAATTGGAATTACATTTTCCGAAATTGAAATTACCTTTTCCGAAATTCAAATTACTTTTTCCGAAATTGAAATTACCTTTTCCGAAATTCAAATTACTTTTTCCGAAATTGGAATTACATTTTCCGAAATTGAAATTACCTTTTCCGAAATTCAAATTACTTTTTCCGAAATTGGAATTACATTTTCCGAAATTGGAATTACATTTTCCGAATTTGAAATTACCTTTTCCGAAATTCAAATTACATTTTCCGAAATTGAGGTTGAAAAGGTGTAGATTTGTTTTGTCTTGTAGTTAGTTGCTATCTCTCTTTTATTTTCATTTCTGCAAAATCTCATTTGCACTCCTCACACCCCCTCCTCCCGATTACAGTTGAGAGCAAGCGTCACGTCGCAACCCCCTAATAATTACCACTGGTTCTAACAGAAGGCAGTTACAGAAGCTACTGTAGTCTAGATATGTTTTGAATGGGGAACGTGTTTCGCATATTAATTACATTTTCTAGCCTTTACCATGAGTTCATGCATTTGCAATACAATATGGACTCTGGAGCATATAATACAGAACTCTGTTCTTACCTCCTCCGCGTCAGTGGAAAAGCGTAACATCTGCATTGCAAATTTAAGGCATTATGAACAAAAGATAATTACTCCATTTCGAATAGGAATATAGAAGCAAAGGAGCTTATTAAGAGTCTTTGTGTCTCATGCATTGTCATGTGTGATTACAGCTTCCATTCAATAGCGAAGATACACCATGTCTGACAGATATATTCCATCTGTATTGATGTAAAATGCACGGTATTTAGCTGAAAAGAATATAACGTATTATAATTTACTATGGTTTCAAGTTTTTTATTAATACCCGAACAAATTAGAGACACCAGCTATCATTAAACATCTCCCCTGCCTTTCTCATTCAGTGAAAAATTCTAAAAATAAAAAAAGAGTGCGTGGAACGCCACGCGACTGAAGTAATACTTTATTTTATTTTTTTTTATTTTTTCAATTTTTTCAATTTTTTATTATTGGATTTTTTCAATTTTGCATTATTGGACTTTTTAATATTGGGTTTTTGGACTTTTTTAATTTTGGATTTTGGACTTTTTAATTTTGGATCTTTGAATTTTTAATTTTTAATTTTTTAAATTTTTCGATCTTTGAATTTTTAATTTTGGATTTTTTAAATTTTCGATCTTTGCATTGTTTATTTTTTATTTTTTAAATTTTTTATTTTATTATTTATTAAATTTTGGATTTTTGGATGTTATAATTTTTAATTTTGTTTTTTTTAATTTTGGAAATTTGTATTTGTTTAATTTTGGATTTGCGCGGTAATGAAGCTCCGGGTTCCATAAAATAGATAATATACCTTTAGATTGCTTAGGAATTGTCTATTGCCATTGAGGAAGTAAGGTCTGAAAAATTTCCTTTGATTACTCCTAATCATTGAGTTGATTGTTTTCTGTGCAGTCCGCTCCGAATAGGACTGAGCGTGACTGATTTTATGACTGATTTCGTGACTGATTTCGTTTTAGTGTGACTGATTTTCCAGATTTACCCTCTACCGCCACTAAAGAAGTTTTACTTCAAAAATTAAGTTTCTATTTTTATTTTTTCGAATGATAGCATATGCTTCTCTGTACCTGAATCCTAAATTTCTAGGTAACATTTCAATTTTTCTTTTTAAGGCATAAGTGGAGGATGAAATGCAAGTGCGGACCAAACTTGAGACGATTTTATTCGAAAGTTTCATTTTGCAATGCAATAAACATGGCCGTTATTGATAGTTTAGTGAAGAGGAGCCGCTAGTTATGTCAAATAGTTCCTCAGTTTGTATCACAAGGCTGAGTGCACCCCGTTCCAAACCTCCCCTACCTTAAAAAAATCCAATGAGATTCCGGAAATCAAACCCAGAACTGCGGACGCATGGTCAGCAACGGTAACCACTGTACCAAGCAAGAGGTGTAATCTAATCAATATTTATTTAAAATGACTAACTTGAAGATAAAAAGTCTTAGAAAATAAGATGTGAATTTATAATCAAAATTTAAAAAAAAAATACTCTTAATAGCAAAGCAGAAAATTGTCTCACCATGTTAACTGCCTCTGTAATAGACAACGCAGAACAATACACAAATTTGTCATTTTACGTCACTTTATGCCTATACGTGTTATACGTTCCGTTTATCAAGCTCTTTTCCAATCCATTATCCAATATGGCATTCTCGCCTGAGGACGTTTAGCGAAAACAACTGTTAAGCCACTTTGCCTTTTGAAAGAAAAATAATAAAAATCTGTCTAAAAACATTTATTAACTAGCAAATAGCCTAATATTTTCGAAATTAAACGTTTTCAAATTTGAATAATTTTATAAATTTTCTTTATTAAAATACTTTCACAAACATCGTACAAAATACACATCCAGTCATTATATAGGCCTATACAAGATTAGACGAAATATTGATCTGCCTCTAACAGAACCCAAATGTCTCACATCGGCAGGTTTAAAACATAGCATTAATTTTGGTTCCCGCTGTAATCAGAATGCACTCTGAGCTCTCAGCATACCCCGTTGCTATATTTAATAAGAGTATAAAAAATTATCTGTAATTTAGTGCTAACTGTTTCCTAGGTATTTATGTTTTGTTCTGCTATTAAGTCTTTATTTCAAAAATGTTGTCGGTATTTTACATAAGTAACAGCAACACTTTTCTTTTTTCATTCTGCTCTTTGGCCCTCTTCCTTTTACACTCTGCTCTCTTTGGACTTGCGCTCGAGCACGAGTAATCTGTCTCATTAGGGTGTACTTTTTAGTATTATAATAAAATAATTGTGTGTTTTACCTATCTTTTTTCAAGAATAGAATTTTTTTACTAGGATTTTTGTAATTTTAAATTTTGTAGCATTAAAAATTTTTAATTAAAACTAAAAATTAAACTAAAAAATATAATGTAAATATTGTAGATATGGTTCTCACTGGTTCATTCATTAGAACATATCATATTAATAGAAATAATTTTAATCAGTAATACCTGCCTCAGTTCAGGTGGTGTCATATCTATTTTTAATGGACGGTATGCTTTCTTTAATCCAAAATATAAATTGCATAGAGAGTGGTTAAATATTGTGTTCCAAAATTAAACAGACTTTCTTGCAGAATGAGTGTGCAAAATTTTATAAAAATCTGTTGCTGTCAAGTCCAAGTATTCAAGAATTTATATCAATTGCTTTACGTACTGTTGCCGCAACACGAACAGTATTAAAATATGAAAGATAAGCATATTTGTCAATATTTGTCAATGGGTTTGGAGGAAAAGTTAATATGTAATACAGAATACATTGCACATGTTGAATATTTTAAATATCATGGGTCTATTATACAAAAGGATGCAACAACAACAATAAAGAAGAATAACGGATGGGAAGAGAATTGAAGGGCTGCTAAATTCAATCTTATGGATTAAAAATATTTTACACAGAACTAAAAAAATTATATATCAAGCATTATTCCAAAGTACAACAATATATGGTGCTGAAACTTGGACCATAAATATACAACGAGCAAACAAATTAATGGTATTAGAAATGGATTTTTGGAGAAGTTCAGCAACAAAATCCAGGAAAGAAAAAATTCGGAATAATAGAATAAGGGAAATAATGAAAGTTGAAAATAATACCTTCGAAATTGTAGAAGAAAGACGCTTCAGATGGTATGGACATGTACTCAGAATGTCAGAGGATAGAATACCCAAGAAAATTTTGGATTGGAAAATAGGAGGAAAAAGAAGAAGAGGGATGGATGTGGTGAAAAGAAGTATGGAGAGAAGAGGGTTAAGTGAAGAAGATGCTACAGACAGGGACTTATGGAGGCACAAGATTGTTATGAGATGAAGGAAATATTGTGGAGTATTCCTTAATAAAAAATAAAAAATAAAAAAATAAAAAATTATGAGTAACATGAGTAATAAAGTATATTAACAAATACTCTTCCCCTCTTTCAATACATTCACTGAGATAATTACATTTATAATGGTAATAGCACATTGACTACTTAAACTAACACACTGCGTACATGCATTCCTTTGTTTCCTATTCCATGGGATGGTTGGGTAGGGAGGCACTTGGAAATCTATTCTTACTCCTGTTATTATTACAGAAACGTATAACAAAGATTTATGTAATGAAACTTTCGCATTATCTACCAAAAGTATTTTATCTGAATTGAAGATATCAGATATAATGAAATTATCTAAAATAAATTTGAGTGTGTTCCCCCATACATGGGCTACAGATCGACTTCAAACACACTTTATCACGCTTAAACTTACATATAACACAATCCAGAATTTCTTCTCTTCCTTCATTGAAAGTAAATGTAAAACACCTTTCAAGGTTTCAACCTTTAAATATGGCTTTAGTTTTGGTAAAAAAATAAAATAAATAAATTTAAAAAAATATTTTATGACAAAACGTTCCAAATACGAGGGTGGACCGACGGGTAACGCAAATAATTTTTTTTTACAAAACTATAATGGGTACAAATACAAACAAATGCACACATAAAGGTATATATTTTGTCTATTTTTCTATATAACTTAGTCACCAAGTTACTCAACACATTTCTCCCATCGTGATACCAGTTTCAAAATACCGAATTCATAGAAGTCCGTTCGGTTGGAGTATAGCCATCTGCGGACTGCTGTTTTCACTTCTGCATCTGACGCAAAGCATTTACCGGCCATGGATTTCTCCATGGGACCAAATAAATAAAAGTTTGGAGGATGCTAGAGCAACCAAATTTGTTGATTTTCCCATGAACAGCTGCAGCAACATGGGGGCGAGCATTGACGGGAAGAAGTTTGACACCATCAGCATGAATGTTACAGTCCAGACCTGGCAGCGGTCAACAGACACCACCATGAGCCCCCAAGGAGCTCCTCTACATCCAACAAGTACCAAGTACCATTCTTCGTGCACCGAATCCCATTGGTCCCTCCTTCAAGACAGCCCAGGGTGGCGGCACACCCTTACGTGCGCCACGTCTCCTGGATACCTCTAATCAAGAGCCCCAGAGTCACGGCACACTACCAGCAACTTCCGGACTATAGTCCACGGGTAGGCCCGTAGCAGAGTCACCAGCGGGAGTTGGCCCGAAACCAGGAAAGAGGAACGGGATGGATAATGAGGGGGAAAGGAAGTTGAAGTTGAGAGTGTTGGTAGAATGAATGAATGAAAGGGAGAAACGGGAGGATCCCGAGAAAACCCCCAAAGCTACAGCTTCGTCCACCACGAATGACACACCCGCCTGCCTCTGGATTTGAACCCGGGACCGCTTGAATGCCAGGCCCACACGCTAAGCATGAACCACCGTGAAGGAAGATTTATTCCTTAATATAAAGAACGGGCCAATCTTTTCTAAATAACAAGTTATGTGTTTTCTATAATTATGAATTTCGAAGGCTTACATTGGAGAGAGCATGCATATAAATCATCCATGCAGCACACCAGCAAAGTTCATAGTGCAGTTTTATCCAAGGTCCCTGTTTTTGCCTGTTTTACTTTTGCATTGAAATCCTGTGTGGAGAAATCTAGTAGCTTATTTTATGGAAATAAGAACATTCTAGCAATTATTACTCCATGTCCTTTGAAATGAAACTAATTCGCTTCCGTTACACCGCGTGCTATGAATGTTTAGTTACCAACTATTCATCAGAGCTATAATAACGTAGAGCAAGAACGCAAAGGAAACAAGGAGGCCATGGTTGAATGGATAATTAGTCATTATCCACGTAGCACTGAAATGAAGTTGATGAGGCGAAAGGAGGCTTTGCTTCCGACAATGTTAGGTCCATAATTATTCAGCTATAACCCTATTCTAGGAATCAACAGGGCTCAGATGGATGGATGAAGATATTGAGAGGTTTCAGTGGGGTGAGGTCTTTCAGTGTTTTTCTCTCTTTTTGTTCTATGCGTCAGTAGGTATGCAAATTTTGATTCTCTATGCACCATCTCACAATTTCCTAACGAAGGGGGTCTACTGTGTGCGATGAGGTAATTCATATCATGATTGAGGAAACGACGCGGGAGGTAGCTAATCCTCTACAGTAGACCTTTCTTTATCTCGTAATAATTATTTACAATATGAATTCGTAATGTAGGCCTATCCTATTGCAATGCTAGATGAAATGGAGAGTTGTAATAATATGTCACGATAACAATATCTCACAAGGATTTATCTGCCTCGAAGGAAAATGTATTTAATAAAACATCTGAAAATTTTATTCTTTTAAAAAATAAACTTTAGTTTGACAAAGGAACACAGGGTAGACACACACATTCACACACACTCACACACAGAGGCGTAACGGGGGGGGGGGGTTGGGGGTTTGAACCCCCCCCTTTGATTAAAAAAATGAAAATTGTACAATTTTTTTAAGTCTGCTTATAAATTACTTAATACGAGTACAAAGCGTGGGAAGCTTAAAACTCGTTATTGTGCATCTTAATTTTTTTTTAATTTTTGGAGGGAGGACCCCCGAGCCCCCCCTCTCTTCCATACCCCCCGGATGTTATAACCCCCATACTGTCGGCCTGGTTACGCCTATGCTCACACACACACACACACACACACACATATATATATATATACAGAGTGCTTCAAAAAAATGTATACACACTTTGAAGTGTCATAAAAAATCTATCTTTCGTTCTACAAGGTTAAATTTCTGGAAATGGAAAGCTAAAAGTCCAATTTTAAAAATAAATGACTTTCTGATGAAAACGTTGTTTCAGTGTTCAAATGTTAAATTGTTAATGTTCAAAGTGGTGGCCTTCAGCAACAATACATTTCTGAGTAAGATTCCGTACATCGTCCCAAAGTGTCGAATGCTATTTCTGCGCTCACCGCTTGAATCTCACTCCAAAGTGTGTCTAGGTTACGTGGTTTACGTTTGTACACCTCATCTTTTACTGTGCCCCAACTGTTAAACGATTGTTAAAATTATTGTTGGATGGTTGTTGAAACGATTATTATTGGCACGATTGTTGAAATATTCTGCTGCGACATGTTGAAGAAATATAACATTACTTTCTCCCAGAAATTTAACCTTGTAGAACGGGAAGTAAATTTTCTATGACAGTTCAAAGTGTGTAGGCCTATACATTTTTTGGAAGCAATCTGTATATATACACAGTGAACGACTCTTAATGTAATCGCGGAGAATGTTATAAATGGGGTAATGTTATCACTTTTATGTAGTCCCGTACGGATTAATACTAATACATTGAACAAATTCTGTGTATTATAATCAAAGATTCGGTTTATGTTATCACATTTTCTTTTAAGCCATAAAACATGTTTCACCCCACAGTTAAGCTGCAGCTTTTGATTTATGAATATAACAGTGTTGACATGCAGTGACGGCTAATGCAAAATTTAAAAAACTTGAACAGACTGGCGTTAGATATTTTGCTACGCGGTGTTCACCACACATATATTACAGACTTCCAAAAATACTCGTAACTCGTAAATGAGTATGATGTATTGGTTAATGGACTTCTAAAGCAAAGCAAAGCAAACAAAAAACAAAAAAACAAAAAAAAAAAAAACCTTCGTCAGCCCCTACTGGTTGAAAAAATAATTGCTTGCAGTCTATTACTGTATTAATCTTTCTTCGGCTGTTGTTATCAGTCGGTTAATATTATCAGATTAGCTGCGTTTCAGTTTGGAGTCAACCAGCATAGCTGCGTCACCACAATTATGTAACATAGGAAAGTGTTTACGATAATGTCCTCATTTTTGGACATATCTCATTACCACCATTATTCTAGTTACTTTCTAGGTTGGTTGTCCGCATTGTAGCCATCCGAAATATATCTGATTTTAACATTGTAGTCTTATACATTTTATATTGACAAGACGCAGTTTCTGCATTTTATGTCTGACTGTCAATTATAGCTATATTGTTATCAACATTCTTGCTGAGCTTGTCGCACTATCGTGAAGTATGCGCTGGTGCGATTAACCAATGAAACGGCCGGACACATTTAATCAAGGTAAGTCTGTTGTTTACTTCTGCTCCGTACACATCTTGGATCAAGTATACCTACGTATACTACACTCTCATGAATGTTACTACACTCTAATTTGTGTTGTAAGGTTTTCACGTTACGTAACAAAATAGTTAGACAGAGGTCATTTGTTATTATCTAGAAGAGCCCAACGAGAAAAGCTCGATTTAAGGGGCAATATACAATAATACATATTTTTTCGATTATTATAAAAAAATGCAAAAAGATGTTAATTGTTCAACTTTTTTGATCTTCTTTCAAAGAAAACTTTCAATGTTTTGTTTAAATCACTATATCTTTTATCCTTCAATTCTTGTGGTAATTCTTTATAAATAGTGAAAAGCTAATGTTCAAGAACCTTCATTCCAATAGTAGTTGATTTTCTTTCATAAGAATACATATCTACAAAATAATCAGAATAAGATTTTAGTGTGCACTATTTTCATTTACCGTACCTTAAACATAAAGATACCTGCATTGACATTACATTTCTCATAACTTATAACATTTTACTTGGAGTCATTACAGTTTGTTATATGTTCCTAATGTTTTTTTCTAAATTAATTATTAAGTGCCAGAATGTGTGGTCCCCGGATATCATCTGGCCGTCATTATCATCTTCATCCTCATCCTCGCCTTGTTCTGAGTGAGTGTGTGTGTGAATGGTGTGTATCGTCCTATGTGTTCGTGTTGTCTCGGAGGTGGCCCCGGCATTGGGCTGATCACTCATCCGGGGAGGCCCTCCATGTCCTTGTCTGGTCAAAAAAGTATGTATGTGATCCAAAGGTAATCCATCTCCCGACAGGTCGCGGCCCTGTAAGGCCCGGGCGGCATGGGTCGCTTAAATCCTAAATGGGAGAGGTAAAACTACGAAAAAGAAAGAAAGAAAGAAGAAAGAAAAGTGCCAGAATGGTACTTTATGAGATTATGTTGGTTACGGGAAATTGTATGTCCGTCTGTCCGTATATTTGTACGCGTGATAACTCAAATACGCTTTTTCATGAAACTTGGTATAGGCATTTAAACGTCCATGGCAAGAAACCTATTGACTTTGGACCGCTACTGGAGTAACGACTAATTAAAGGTAACATGCTTTTAAAATGAGAAATCAGGACTATACTACAAAGCCGCGTTGCTAATCATAGAGGGCCTTGACTCTAATGCAGTCAGATGTTTGTTTATTTTGCTGTTAAAGTTTAAATGAGTACTACACGAGTCCTTTTATATACTGAAGGTATATTACTCTAAAAGAATTAGGCCAATATACATTAAGCGGAGTTCTTTGCCGGTACATTTTTGACATATTTTAAGAATGTGTTGTATCAGTGTATACGAGTATGAATTAAGGCTAAGTTTCACACTTTAGACCTTTGTTTACCTGCGAGCCCTGCTTAATGAATCGATCTGGAGCTTAACTCGGAAATCAATTTAAAAAATAACTTATTTTCTACATATCTTAATTGCAATTATCACTGATTAAACAAAAGCGTTCTGGCACTTTGTTACATCAGTTTACCTGATTTCATTTTAGAGTGTAGCCTAAATGTTAGTTTTAAAACTAATTCCTTACATTCATTCCTTTTACATTAAATGTGAATGAATCAAGGGATACTGTCGTGATTGTGTGCAGAAAAGGGGAAGAGTTCCAGCTTACGGGGCCAATTGTATTTGCTAGATTTAAGAAAGCTGTATGTGATTTGCGAGTTAAATTCTCATCTAAAATAAGACGCTTGTGTTTTTAGTATTGATATTACTACCTAATATCTTCTGAATAATTATGTTTATGGAACAGAAGCCAAACTGTCTTGTGGGCATTTTACTATAACTTATTAATGACTTACTGAATGACTTGTTCCTGTACTCCCATGGTGGGGCATAGGGCCTTCAAGTGGAGGTTTCATTACCTATACTAATTTTGTTACGCTTGTTTTCCGAGAGAGGGCAGAGGGACAGGTGGTAAGCCCGTCGCCTTTCTACCTTATTAATATATAACCAATATTTAATGATGCATAAATCTGCTTCTAATTATACCGACAACTGAACAACAGCAACACTGAGTAATGTAATGATTATATTTAAAATTTAAATTACATACTTAAATACACCTGAACCTTACCTGTGCCTAACATAAACTCATTCTTGTTTGTTTGTTTGTTTTACGTTCACTTGAATTTCGCCACTTGAGATGAACGTCTCTTGTGCTGTCTATGCTATCATCAAGAAACGATTTGATTGGGCTTATCATGTTAACTATTATATTCATAATTAAGGTAGACTGAATATGACATGAGAATATTATAGGAGAAAAATTCCTCTGACACTGGGATTTGAACCCAGGTCCTTTGGCTATCCGTGGCACTGCTCTGCCAACTGAGCTAAGCCAGTAATATTCTCATGTAATGTCCAACAGAGACAATAATCTGTGGCTCTTGAATGCACATATATCCATCTTAAATGTTAACTGTACAGTAACAGTGGAAGCCCGGTCACAAAAATCATTAATTAGTGTGCCTTACAGTACTGCATATGACATAACTTGGCCATCAGTGAGGTAGATCATTAAGGGCAATCAGTCATAAGAGAGAGGTTCCATCTGGCGCTGTGAAGTGAACTTTAGCTTAGCTCAGTTGGCAGAACAGTGGCACGGATGGCCAAAGTTAATGGGTTCAAATCCCAGTGTCAGAGGAATTTTTCTCCTATAATAATCTCATGTAATGTCTAACAGAGACAAAAATCTGTGGTTTTTTTATTCCATATTTATCATTTTAAATATTACTTTCATAGGGAAGGATTTCAATCACACCCCATAATATGTTCGAGTGGACAATCATGCTACAAGAAATTCTGAACGGAGTTGATATAGCCCCATCTTTCTCTTTTTTATCGTATTTTTATATTATAAATGTAATTAAATAAACGCTAGAATGTAACTTAAACGCTTTCTGTTGTATTGATATGTCACCACGGATATACGAGTTCAATAGGAAGGCAATAGTCATAAATACACATTTCATATTAACGAACTGGTGTTGAGCTCCGTACTGAAGTCATTCAGGCAGTCAGCATATTCATTTCGGAAATAACCACATACACAAATAACTGTAAAGCTTTTGTTACCAGCATTGATGAAAATCAATTATTTTGCATCCCTACCCTAGGGAGAGGGGGGAATTCAATCCTACAGCGGAAATCCTTGACAACAGGAGATACATTAATTTACACCGTTTTGCAATGCGCTTATGGTGACCATGTTTTCTACATATGTCCTATTTGTGAAACGGAAATTCTTGTTGCCTTATGCGAAAAAAATGTTTCGATCTCTTAATATGCATGAATATAAATTTGTACACAATTCTAAGCAATTTAAAAATATTTATTGCTTCACGGTCGGTTGACTTCTTTATTTAGATTTCATGGACGCCTGGATATTAATGCTTATAACACCCCAGTAAATTATCACTTACATAACACGCTATCCTACACAGAAAATAGTGACTGCAATTCCAGCTTGTCTATTGAGACGAACAGTAGGTATAATTCATCAGTCCCTATTTCCAATATTCTTCTTCTTATTGTTTGTTAAAATAAATGTTCGTTTACCAAAAGTTTATGTTATGTTGGCTTGAGGTTTTCGTGGTCTGAATGTAGCACTCTTGGGCTGCTAGCCAGGTAAGTAGTTTAGACTACTGTGCTATACTGTATACTACTAGGAGGTGCCTGTGGCTTCGCCACGATAATTCTTTTAAAAATTAAAAATTAAGAGTATAATAATTATTAAAGCATTATATTTATTAACACTTGCACGCGAATCATTCATAAACTAAGCCATTAATAATTAATGAAACAGCTAAAATTCCTGCTTTAGAGTACATTCCACGACATGAAAGCGCCCCCTGGGAAAACAATCTCAGATTCGATTGTGCAGTTCCAAAGAACCTGTGAACACATAGGCTAATACGTATTGTTTCTCAGCTGTTTATTGACATGAATATGATGTGAATTTTATTTGATCAATTCAGTGTAATTTTCATAAATTATATAATGTTTCAAGGGAAGGGATGGTTTGTTTGGATTTTTATTATCAGCGATATTTCAAGAGATAAAACCATCAATATTTTACTGCTGGTGCCCCCGGCTTCGCCCGCCATTATTCATTGACTCCAGGACTTTTAAGAAAATTACACTGGTAGATTATTAAAAATGTTTGTGGTTCAGAGCTATGAAAATTGTAAGTAAAAATAAAATTAGAATATTTGTTCATTGTGTTCATTTCACTTAGGGCTTATATAATAAAGAAACGGTTTTCCTTCCTAATTTTGTAGTCGTCATGAAAGTTTAGACTGCGAGAGACGAACATCGCCGAGTATACCCGATGTCTCACGAAGCGGGCGAGCAAGCACGCTATTTAGGGCCGTTGAATTGTATAAGAGTAGATGCTATACACGAAGCGTGTCCGGAAAGTAAGCTCCGATCGCCGATAAAGAAAACAAAAGCATTAATAAGTTAGAAACATGTACTGCAATATGTACAAAGATTCATTGACTACTTCTCTACATAGTCGCCACCGTTATTGAGACATTTATCTTAGCGGTGTACCAACATTTGTATGCCCGTGTCATAGGACTCTGCCGTCAACGTCGGGAGGCAGGAAATCATTGCTGTCTGTACCTCAGCGTCGTTGTGGAAATGTTTTTCTTCCAGAAATGGTTTCATGAGACAGAAGAGATGGAAGTCACTTGGCACGATGTCGAATATCTCCCATCCAAACTGAAGCAACTGATTCTGTATGGCGTTAGCTGTAAGAGGCCGTGCATTGTCGTGCAAAAGCATAATGCCACTTGCAAGCATTTCACGTCTCTTGTTTTGGATCGCACACACGTTTCATCCTCAGTGACAACATTGTCGAGAAACTCGTCATTTTTCTCTGCGTATCGCTGGCGGCAGAGTCCTATGACACGGGCATTCAATTGTTTGTACACCGCATAACTTAGACTGGAAATAACATTCCACAAAAAAAAGCCTCCTGTGATGTGTAAAGCGTCATTTTTCAGAAATTAACACAACACTGAATTCAGATATAGGCTAATAGCCTTTAGGCTAGGCTCAAAGAAGCTCAATCCAACCGTCCGCTTTGAGACAATTTTAGCTCAACCTATGTAGGTTAACGAAGAAAAGAATAGCATTTACCAACCAACAGTGCCATTTCATAAAGAAAAATATAACTTCGATGAAATTGACATTTTTGGGCTTTTTTTGGTGCTCGGGGAACTATTCCTTCCCTTGAGGTCAACACCTGTCTTAAGCTGGGCATATCCATGGAAACAATAAAACAGATCAGTCTATCAGCATTAAAGGATTCGACAGTCACTCTGATGTACTATTTGTGAGGAAGCTGAAATAATCTTTCATACCCGATGAAAAATTTCTTATTGTATTCTTTATTGTTTCAGAGATATTTATTGTGGGAAATTAAGATTCTCGAAATATTTAAGCTTTTCTTGTGTACATTCATTGCTCAAATAGAGTTCTTTCGTTATGGGCAGATAATAGGCTAAATTTTGTCAAATGCTTGATTTACCTAGACAAAGAATTTACTGACCGATGTGTACACCCACTCAAAATATCCATCCTCCGCCATTGATTATTATTGTTCTTATCATCATCATCATCATCGTCATCATCATATTATTATTACTATTATTATTATTTCACGGAAATAACATTGTACATAAAGATCGGCAATGATGTTTTCCATTCTAGAAAAAGTGTATTTAAAAAAATTGTCTCTATAATTTACTTTCTTCTGTTCAAGCTTTTAATACGTTATATGATAACGTTTCTGCAACACATTTTGCACCATTTATTTTATTAAATTTTTCAAAACGAAAACTCAAATAAGGCATTCTTTTCAGTTTTATCAGGGCGCTTCACTAAACTTTTACACAAACATTTTAAATTCGGATTCAGCGGCCCAAAAACAAAAGGTACGATAGAGGAAAAATGTCTGTAATCTTTGCCCGGGACTGGAATTTGTACATCAACATGCATTAAAATATTTCCTAGGCACAAAGAGTAAGAAAACTGGGTTTTGGTAAACCTTATTTTACATTTAATTCTGTACAGGACTATTGTTTATTTAAATAATTGTATTGGAAGTGCATGAAATTAAGGAAAATAATAGCATTTAGCAAAACCTACGAATACCGTAATATACAAGTATCTGATCCACATAGTTACAACACAAGAAGAAATAAAACTTTGCCTTTAATAGAACCAAAAATATTCACCTCTTCTGGCTTTAAACATAGCAATTATTATGGTCCAAGGCTCTATAACTCCTTAATTAGGTCACACCCTTAATTAGGTCAGAAATAGTATACATGAACACCAAAAAAATTGATAAGTATATAAAAAATCTTATTTCATAAGTTATAATTTACTGCATTCTGTAATTAGTAGATATTTAAGGAACCATTTTATAAATTATACCACACGATTACAATTTCGTTCTTCCCATTTTGTATTTTTTCTCTTCTTTATTTTTTTCTAGCTATTGATTTTAAGTTAGAGTTACATTTTGTTTTATGTATTTGTATTTAATTGTGTATTTAATTGCGTATTAATTTTGTTAGTTAAATAACTGAACTGAACTGAATCTCTTGATGTATCTTTGATGATGTACGAAATAAAAATGAAAATGAATAAATAAATAAAAATAACTTCTTGATCACACACTATTTTCTAGTCAGCTGATCATCTTATAAAGGCTACTAGTGACATAAGTCATGTCAAGCATTGCTTTAACATATTATGGTAGGGATTAAAATAGTGCCTCTACATGAACACACGGCCTAAGCCCTAAGTTACTAATCATACGTACCTAGGAATGGTAAATTTCAATCAATTATGATAAGTGCATTTCAGCTAGTCTTTCAAATTCCTCCTCGATTCCCCACACTTAACGCATGTGTATTGCACACTATTTTTTGACCAGAGGCACCGACCTGAAAATGTTGAAGGGGGATGGTAGTTATATATTGGTCTTATATGATAAGTATCTTGCCCCCCCCCCCCCCCGAAGTCGGAACATAGTCTTTACGACAGCAAACAATAAAAGTACAATTAATCCCTAACAACTCTTCAAGAAAGTAGTCAAGCTGCATTGGTACCAACTTCGAAAAGTAGTCACTATTCTAATCTCATTACCGATCGATAGAGCGATTGCTTCGCTGCAGGCGCATCATACTTAGTTGCAGTTTGCAGGATGAATTAAATCGTAAGTTAAGAAACTGCAAGGAAGTAAAGGCACAGGTAAGACTGTAATAGGAAAATTCAACTGGCAAATATGAACATATTCTATGTCCGTATTAATTACAGCACGGATTTGTATGCATAATAAAATAAAATATGCATGTAAGTATGCATGAACTATTTTTAAAATATGCACCAAAATATGCAAAAACAAATTAACAAAAAATCAAATAAACCATTTTGGGGGGATAATCTTACTACGTCTGTCAATGAAGAAGGTTTTTTATACAATGAAATTGTCCTTTCAACATCGCATGATGTCATAGGTGCATGTGGAAAACACCACAACTCTTCTTCAGTGAATCCTGAAAACACTGTGGTACATAGTTTTTACGTAACGTAGACTCATCCGTGAACCTTTTGTTTGTGTTTTGTTTAAGAAACTCCGAAGCTGCAGATTATTCACTTTCAGCTTCAGTGGTTCCAGAGTACAGATCCACTCATCCATCCATCCATTTATAAATATATAATCATAAATAAAATATATATAGATTGGTTGCAATGAATTTTTTAAGTACCAGTAATTATTAACTATCTAAAAGGGAAAATATAATTTAATATTACATTCAAGAGTAAAACATGCACATTTCTCATTTAAAACTTAAAATATGCCTTTCCCCCCGGAATATGAATGTATATGCTTTAACAAATACCGGTCAGATTGTTTGGAAAAGTACTTACAAAATATATCATATACGCATACTTTTAAATATATAAAAAAGAACATGCAATTTGCATACAAATCTGGGCTCTAGTAATTAAAAGAAGGTATGATATAATGACGCATGTGGGCAAAAAATAAGCTGACAGGTTGTAAGAAACAAATGAAAAATACTATCGTAGGAAAATGTTATAGTACACCATGAAGGACGGTTAAACAGCGACTTGTATGCTTCGGAATGAATCGTGTAGTTGTGCCACTTATGCTCCACAGTACATATGGCACCGAAACGTATTTCCATTACGCAAAGGGGGTCGCGTCCAATGAAAATGAAGAGTGGGTGGCGGAGTGGGGGCGAGAGAGGATTTCTGCTAATGTCTTCCCTTTTAATATCCTAAATCCATTGTGTTTTCATGATAATGCTTTATAATGCGCCACGTTCGTATATAGGAAATGGGACATCATGGTAATATAGGCAGCAACTTTATAATATAATATATTATCATTCCAGGCCTTATAATCACAAATCATTTTTGGATTCGGTTAGAGCTACCAATATTCTCTGGACTGTACTTCCATTATATAGCAAGCAGACAGCAACTTTTGCGAGTTATACGAGATGGTATTTAATATTCATGGAATGGTTTGGTCCCTTGTACTTGTGGGGTGGTATCAGGGGTGGAAGAGTTGTTTAGGGGTGTGAGAAGGAAAATGAAATGAACCCTCCCCCACCCCACGGTTCGGTTCAATGAATTCTAGAAATTACAGAAATGAGAGAGTGAGAGAGAGAGAGTGCGAGTGAAGATGTAGCCTAGCTCTGTATCCAATAGTGACCGCCGTGTTGTAACAACAAACAGTTTTCCAGATCTCCTAGTGTAACGCCTCCTTGAAATACTTTTCTTTCGGGGAACACCTGTAAATTATTAAGAAGGTCTATAATCATTTTATATTTGAAGGAATTTCTAAAGTGTGTGAAACATGCGGCACCATTAGTTAAAAAATAACATTCCTGAGCCTTATATTAAATTAAATTAAATATTCTTTTAATGTTTTTTTTTACTGTTACCTAATATGTTTAGTAATCCAATAAATATTAAATTGTTTATGAAGAGTGTAAAAATTAACATGTATATTAGTAGGTGTTAAATCATCTTGCAAAGATGGCAAATAGGATTCCTTATTATAATAATGAGGAATTTTTCCTTTCTCCTGTAAGCATTTCTATATTAATTTGCATTTTTATTCTTTACTTTGCATTTGTATATATAAATTGTATTTCGTTCTCAAGCAGGTTCTCCACTTATGCCGTAGTTTACTTAATTATGTTAGAAGATATTCATTAACATGTGGAAACATACATATAACAGGGTTTCCACTGTCTTCATTCCAGTAATAAATTTAACATGTTATCTGTTAAGCCATTGACTTGTCAGAAATTCAATTTGAATGCTGACAAAAAAAAAGTGGAGTCAGCCTTATTAATTTTATGAATAATTTGATAAGGAAACCAAAAATAATATCAAAGATCCAGTTCCTTACTGGAAGAAGCAATACAGAAAACATTCTAAATGAATGTAAGTTGCCCTACTTTATTTACAAATTGAAGTTATCTTCACAGATTTAAAATAAGTGACGATCCAACATGTCCATGCAACACGGGGGATCAGACGTATGATCATCTATTTTATTGCCCTATTCTCAATGTAGAAAGGCAGACACTTTTGTTTCGAAAATTGTTAAAAATGATGGATAATGGCCGAATACAAAGAGAGAGCTAGCAAGAATACACATCCAGGAGTTCTGCAAGTTTTTTAGTGAAATAGACTTTGAAAAATTGTAAATATTGTAAACATTGTAAATTGTAAACAAGATTATTATATATATCATCAATCAATGTGAACAGTGCCTCAGATTGAAAGCGTAGTGGGACAAATCCATTACTAACAAACCCCTATTGTATAAATGAACAGGAATATAAAGCAATAAACGTAACACCGGTATCGAACTAAGGCCTCGAGAAACAAAGCATGTTAGTGTTATTATGTAATGGGAGATGCTGATGAATAATTTTAAAAAGTCTGAACATGATTTTAATGAAAATTCGAAGAAAAAACTAACAACTATATAAGCCCAAAGCAGAGTTAAGATGATAAAATTGTTTATAATCTAATTACTTAAATTAGGTAGAATTTATTTTGGCCAGCTCTTGACTAACGACCAAATTAGAAAGGAAAAAGTAAATAAAACCACACTCAACACGATGCACATGAAATAGTGAAACAAGAGGATGATACTCAGCTGCTTGCTTGCTTGCTTTCCTCTATGTTAAACATGGGAATTCCCCAACCAAACCATAATTTTACAAAAAGTCAATTGACATGACATGTTTTCAAGTTCACCGACCTATGGCCGGTTTCTATAAACTCGCGAATTACCTATGGGTAAATTACCCAATAGACAGAATTTACACAAGAATAACACCACACAAACACTAATAATTTAAAGATAGCAATCACATACACTTGTGGCTAGTTTTTAGATAAATGTCCTCTGGGTAAATATGCAAATGACAGAAGAAATGTTCATACAAACTCAGGGTAGATCTTTCAAAGGGTAAATCGTCGGGTTAATTTTTCCTTTCATGGATGGCTGGATAAAATTTAACCTCTTTGTAGGATCAGTAACAATGAGAATCAAAGCCTTCTGAATTAAATTAGGTGTACAACTCCAAGGCCTTGCTCATTATATCATTGTGGTTGAAATGGGACTAATTTATCCATGGATAATTTACCCATAGGTAATTCACAAGTTTGTAGAAACCGGGCACTAGCCCAGTAAAGTCGTCATGGCAACTGAAAAATCCAGATGGCAGTGACCAGTCATACCAAACGTAAAGTGACCATAAAGCAACATATACAGTGAGTCCCACGCAAGAGTTGGCCAATGACGCGGGTTTCTGCGTCGCGGCTGGCACAGCTCCAACTCCCGAGCGATCGGGTGAAATATCTACGCAAATAATGCCGCGGTCGTTGTAATGATTCAGGTTCTCACATTTACAGTTAAAATTACAATAAAAATAACCACGTACCTCATCACAAAAGATGTTGGAAATGTTCTCCTCTTGCATCCAGACAATACTGGCACCTTTTTAGGAAATCTTCTTTCACGCGCATAAGTTCAGCTTCCGAGACAGAGTTACTTTCTCTTTTGATAGGCCTATGTGATATTGTCATTAATTTCTTCTAACAGTATGTAAATATTATTTATGGGGAACTTGAAAAATAAAGTGTATAGATCAATTTCCCATACATAAGAAGAACTTAAAGACAATATCACAAGAGAAATTAATTCTATCTCGGAAGCTGAACTTACGCGCGTGAAAGAAAATTCCCTAAAATGGTGCCAATGTTGCGCGTATGCAAGAGGAGAACATTTCCAACATCTCTTGTGATTAGGTACGTGGTTATTTTCATTGTAATTTTAACTGTAAATGTGAGAACCTGAATCATTACAAAGACCGCGGCATTATTTGCGTAGATATTTCACCCGATCGCTCGGGAGTTGGAGCTGTGCCAGCCGCGCCGCAGAAACCCGCGTCATTGGCCAACTCTTGCGTGGAACTCACTGTATAAGGCAACATTTAGACTACGTTGATCAGAAAATTTACCAGGTTTTTTTACAGAACACTTTATAATATAACAACAAATATAGGCCTAAGACAACATAGCTATAGGCCTATTATTCATAAGAAACCCGCACTGCCATCTACATCCGCATTTCGTATTGGTTCATTGCATGGGATTCAGGAAACTGTGAGAATATGGCGTCAAAAATGGCTGACTATGCCTTTTATAACAAATTAGACTGCATTTTTATTTCATATAATTTACAGAGCTTTTACAAAAAATACTGTATGCACCACGTACTCAAAAGCTTTAGCGGAATCATCCAATATTTCGGCCTTGGCTTAAGCCTCGGCCACAATATTAGATTCCTCCACTAAAGTGTTATTTTGCGCACTTGGTACATATTAACATCTTCAAAATGTGTTAAATTCAAGGAAGTCATTTCACATGTCAAGTCCATTAGAACAAAACAATTACCTGGGTATATAGACATGTAAATATGAACATGCTAAAATATGTTTTTGTTAAATATTAATACCTGTACCCTGTCTATTCTGTATGTTATTGTCATTATCAATTCAGATTTATGTTGTAACTGTATCCGTAGCTTTCATTATCCTACATGAACGTCCCGAAGCATCAACTAAATATTGAATATTAACTGAAACAGTTATTACAGTAATAATTTATATTTAAACTGTAACCCGCGAAGCAACATATTTTCCACCACATGCGAAAATATTCTTAAAATTAAAACACAACTGAGGTTAAGCAGTCAGCAGGCCTATGTTAGTAGGAACTATAAATTGTCTCTTTCCCGACATTGGTTTCGATTAATTCAGTAGAACTCCAGTTACACGGATTAATAGGGACCGGACCCGATTCGGATATTCAAATACCCGGATAATTGGGATGAATCATGATAAATGTAATTTCTTTAAAACCCCAAACTGTACAGTTTTGTATTTTCATAAAGTGTCACACCTTGAACATATTGTTCAGAGTCAGTTGTTTTGCTGACAAACTGAAGATTTTGTCGGCAAATAATCGGCCCTGAAAGAGGGTTTCAGAATGCTCTCTGGTGCAAAAACCATTTGAATACGGCTTCAAAGCGATCCGAATAATAGGCAATCCGGATACTTGATTCGGATAATTGGAGCTCTACTATAGCCACAAATGTGACTCAATGTATTCCTACGCAGAATGAAAGAGGTATAAAATACTCCTTAAGATATAAGAAAATGGTATGTTAGTATTTAAGCAATACAATGTGTCCGCTCTTTGAACCCATTTGAGTATGGTATTACGGCAAAAAGAATTAGATGAAGATTTTTTTCAATTTATCTGATGAAACTCGTCAACTCGAATTGGATTTATTAAGATTATTCCATGAATAAAATGTAATGGATTACACAATTAATAATTACTTTCCTGCTTTGTTGTATAAAATCAAAACTAACAGTTGTGAGATCAAGGCATATGAATCAACCATCCATGAATCGATTCGAGTTACCATGTTCTAACCACTGCTACCAATGATGCACATAAGACATAGTTAACTTCGTTCAGGTAAGCTAACAGCAGAACGGAATAAAAGCACACGAACTGGCTTGCACCGAATCGAAATTGTGTTCTTAATCAAAGTAAATTTCTATTATTCCGATTTCCAAACAAGTTATGTTGTACAAAATAATCTGTTTTCGTGCCGTTTAGTGGCAGCATATGACTATTAATCACTGTACACTTATACTTGCGTGCCCAGTAAGGAGCAGACGATTTTATCCCGATAAGATGCCATCGCGATTCCTACAAGAATATTGTAAGATAAATGGCCGTGATTGGTCTGTATCCGAGGAATTGCTAAACGTTATTGGTCAATATCAAACACGCGGCGTATGAGTTGAATAGTCAGAGTAATTTCTTCTCAAAATGCTCCATTATAGTGCTTCTATTAGCCTATAAACATTAACTGATGAGTGAATTTACCGTGACAAAGCCTCTAGGAAAATCCGACAACTACATGAACACTCCCCAGTTGTAGTTACTTTGCCTACGTCACACCCCCCCCCCCTTGGTTTTTGTGAATTGAGAGTACAGTTACCTGCGCCATAAGAATGCCAATATTCCTAGTCTTTTCTTTGAACTTGTAAAGTACAGAAACCAAGGACGATGCCAAAGTTTATGAAAAGTGAGTGCTCAAATTTTACTCAAGTTGAAGGGGAATCAATACATAACTTCCTTGAATCAATAAGGTTTTGTAGGGAGAGATTTCCTCGCAGGGGCACTCACTTTGTATGTTGACCTGTTAACCCTTAACTTAGCAGATTCGTGTGAGTATAACATACAGGGTGTTAATGAATAACACCGAAATATTTCACCTGTATATAAAAGGGAATATAGACAAGCAACTTTTATTATGAGATTTTAGCTCTATGGATTCAATTTTTCTTCTTACAGCATAAAATCTCCCAGGGCATGACTACCACTGACTTCTAACATTTGAAAAAATTGGAACTTCGTTGTTAACATTGGAGCTATGAATAAATAAACGAATGCAGTGGCGGCCAGTCATGTGATAGTCTGTAAATTTTGCAGATTATGGAAACAATAAACTATGGTGTAGCTGTCGATGAATGATTAAGAATCAGGTTTTTACCGATCACTAAGAAGGCATGAAGCCAATTTAACATAAATGTTAACCCTATTTTGCTTCATTTTTTGACTTATGAGCACAAAATTGTAATGACTTTAATATTTGAGGTGGACAAAGCCGTAGGGGTTCTTTTTTTCTCGGGATCCTCCTGTTTCTCCCTTTCATGCCACGAATGCTCTCTACTTCAACTTACAATTTCCCTCTTCACCATCATCCCTTTCCTGTCGTCAGGTCTGCTTCCCGCCCCTTAGCCTGTGGTCAAGAAGTTGCTGGTGGTGTGAGTAGCTCATCCGGGGACTACATGGAGATGCCGAGGGTGTGGCACAATGGACCTATTTGGATAAATTATTTAGGGTTATAATTAGGGTTCGGATGTTTAAGACATGTCATATTTTATTTTGACCTCCGTTCTCGTCGCAAACACAAACTAAACACGAATTGCATGCTTGTTATCCTAATAGAACCGTTTTATTTTGCATGTAAAGTCATATTTTGGTCATTTTTGTGGTCTTGGTCATATTTTGGCCATATTTGTAAATTGACGTCATATTTCAGTTATAAATTTGGTAAAGGAACATAACTATACAGTATATGTACTACTTAGTCGAGTTAAATTTGAAATTTATTTCATTAATTTAATGTTTATGCCAAATTAATAGATAACTTAAGTTTTAAAATTAATGAATTGTTCATATTTTATACGGATCTACAAAATATTAGGAGCATTGGAGTATTAGGAGTATTTTGAGTTGATTCAGTTAGCAAACAGGAGCAATTTAAAAAAAAAATATAAGTTCATTACAAGTAATACTGTAAATCACCAAAATAAATTGTTGAAAAGTGATTATCGGAGTGAATTTGTGTGATGTAAGAATTTAGTGTGTTTAAATGTCTTAAATTAGATCATTTAATTTTTCAAAATACGTTATTTTATTAGGTCATATTTAGGGTTTTTTTTGGGTCGTATTTAGTCATTTTTAAGGGCATAATAATTGCAGTCACATTTTTCACTTTTTTAGGTCATAAACATCCGAACCCTAGGTGTGAACCCGAGAAACCTTCACTCAGATTCTTCGCCAGGAAAACCTCCGCTCTTACATCCGAACCCTAGTTATAATAAAGATGTGAGTAGGCCTACTCAGTTTGACACCTAAATTTTCCCACGAAATTTCGGCGCTTTCGAGATCTCGCAAATAGCGAATCTATTAGTAAAGTGACGAGATCGCTCGCACGCATGCGAGAAGCTATCCCTTGGCATTCTTTTGCATGGAGTCTCCATCCTGCATTGGAAATTGTGAACCAATTCGTTGTATAGAAAGTCGGATTTAGTACTACAACCAGCAAGGATGATGGGAAAGAAAAAACGCAGAGACAGAAATGAGATGGATGCAAATGGAGACGAAGCGTTTGAAAGAAAGGGAGAACCATCACACCGAGGAGTGAATGAAGAGAGAGAGAGAGAGAAGTAAAGAGAGAGATGTGTTCAGACAGTTAGACGAAGAAGTCCTGGAATTGAAATTGGAATTGCCTAGCCATTGTCGTTTCAAACCCCCCCCCCCATATCCACGCCCCCTACCCAAAAAAACCTTCTCTATTTCTACGTATCTGCTTTTTATTTTCTTTCTCTATTTCTTTTCTCCCTGTACCGATTGATTTAACGATTTAAACACGCAAGCGAAGTCACACACAAACACACACACACGCACGTGTAGTAAGTAGTACCTATTGGTTCTTATCAGTAGACTAATATTGATTTCTAGTAATTTAGCATAGCACCCACAGGCTATAGACCAACCTTTCCTCGTACCACCTACCTTCTTTCCTTCCCTCAAACTACACTCGAACATGAACACCCAGCAGGAGACCTGAGGAATGCAAGTTGCCGTGGTGAATGAAATACATTCCTTGGCCTATCTAAGAAAAACATTCTCAAGTTGAAATTCTGAAGATGAGTAACTGGAAGGAGGACTTGC
This sequence comes from Ectobius pallidus, assembly GCA_964059195.1. Taxonomy (NCBI): domain Eukaryota; kingdom Metazoa; phylum Arthropoda; class Insecta; order Blattodea; family Ectobiidae; genus Ectobius; species Ectobius pallidus. The sequence goes on from CAXKWD010000007.1 coordinate 14,753,095, forward strand.
TCAACTTCTCGGACTTGATCATCATCCGGCGACAATTCAGTCTTACTCCTCAACGGATACTCGAAGCAATGAAGTTCCGGTACCCATTTCAACGAAGTTCGATGCTGCAATAAATTCATTCTCCATTGTGTTTAAATAAATGTTTGAGTCAAACGTATCTGATATTAAATAAAATCAGGCAAACTGGTGTAACAAAGTGCGAAAATGCTTTTGTTTAATCAGCGATATTTGAAATTATGATATACAGGAAATAAGTTACTTTTGTAATAGATTTCCAAATTAAACTCCAGTTCAATTAAGCAGGACTTACTTACGTGAAAACAAAGGCCTAGTTTGATAAGTATATATGAAGGAATATGTGGGTAGTACTGTTTGCCAAGGTTATCTGTATTGCAACTTCCAAAGCCGTATATGATAAATGTAAAACAATAACTTATGTTGTCATGAGAACTGATTTGCATTAGATAAATTCTTACTAGTATATTAACATAAAATAGGCACTAAATTGGGCATTATTCCAGTAACGGTCAACCGATTTGGTCCAATATCAACTGGCTTCTTCCCATGGACGTTAAATTCCCTATACCAAGTTTCATGAAAATCCGATAACGCGTATTTGAGTTATCGCGCGTACAGACACACGAACAGATAGACAGACGGACAGACATTTTCCCGTCCACCACACAATCTCAGAAAGTACCAGTCTGGCACTTAATAAACGTAGGTCACAAAAGGAGCATAGTGACCGAGTTGGCCAACGTCACATTCGGGAGGTCGAGGTTTCAAATCCGACGCTTAAAAAAGAAATATCAGTTAAAAAAGAAAGAATAGGCCTAAGCGTACAGAAATGTTTGAATTTAATTGTATTCTGTTTTTATTATTAGGGTACCTTATTAATATTAGATTCTTATAAAAAATTACCGGAATTCTTCTCTTTGTACGAGTTGTAAGTTGCATAAAGTTGTATAAAAAACAAGGATTGTATAACGATGAAGATGATGATAAGGATTATGTTGAATAATAGTATTGTGACCTTTATGGACTGAAGTCTAAGATGCTGCTAGACTAGAATCAACATTTTATTTAAATTATTAACATTATCGTTGTAGGTTAATCACAGATTATCAACGTACAGTCACTGATATCAAAATTACAACTCAGAAGATTGGACACAGCACGTTTTATCAAAGGCAAGTCAAGGAGGCTGCAATTTGTTCGGCCGATGGGAATTTCTGTTTTCCTTTCTTTCCATTCCTTTTCTCCGTTTCTTCCTTCTTGAAGTCACAAACACACACATGCATATATACATATATAAGGGTGGGTGTTACATATCCAACATTCTCCGCGTGTGGGATTTTTCCTCCCTTCCACACAACTCCTTTTTTTTTTTGCATTTCTTCCATTCCACCCTCTTGTAAAACCATTAATAGAAAATCTCTCTATCTCTCTCTTCCCCCCTTACACCTCCAAACACACACACACACAAACACAAACATGCAAGTCGTTTTCCAAAGATTTGAATAGGAAAGTTTGTTGGTCTTCATCTGTAGAGTCCAGGAGTTGGAAAGGAGGGATGGAGGGAAATCGGGCCTCGTTGGGTGAGTATGTGTGGGTGTCTATCTGTCTGTGTGTTGGAGGAAGAAGGAAATCGAATTTGAAATTGCTTTAATTCACAAGGGATCAGGTATATGGGCTAGGAATATCGTGTGTCTGTGTGTGTGTTTGGGGAGTGTGTGTGTGCCATAGCGGTTCCGACAGCTTCCTTGGAGAGAGAAGGAGAGAGAGGGATAGAGAGAGGGAGAGAGAGATAACAAGCTCTAGGTACTCGAAGGACTGGTTGGTTGGTTATGTGGACGTTTTCTTCCTTCTCCTTCCCATGCGAAGAGATGATAGACTGGGATGGCCACAATATTAATGACCATATGTATATGGAAACCAACCCTCATGTACTTCGCACATCACAGTGGAATCTACTTCGTTCTCTGACGTTAAGTACAAAGAAATGTTATTACTTCATTTGCTTCTCCCATCAGATATCACTTCATTTAAATAGAGACATAAAATACTAGAGTTTTACGTTATCATTCAAACTTTGTCCGTATATTATTGAAATGAGAGGATAACGCTCTGATCATTACCAAAATAATTGTTAGCCCTAATTGTTTTAAAAATGAACTGAAACTGTTACAAGTAGTATCACTTAATGTAAGAACCTGCAATAATTATGTTATGTACTTGTTTAATGAACATAGGCCAACATCGTAGTTCAATTTGACGAGGTAAGACAATTAGGAGATAGGCCTATTATGCCAATGGAAAATGATCTTTTTGCTGATCAAATACAAGGGTATAGGCCAATTATGCCATTGGAAAATGATAATTTATAATATCTAATATATAAAGTTGAATGTGTGTTTGTGGGTATGTATGTATGTATGTATGTATGTATGTTTGTTCCTTATACAAATCTACATTTCTTTACCAATTTACACGGAATTTTGCACATATACCCAGTTAAGCCCGGAAAGTATAGCGGTCAACATTAAAATTGAAACAAATCAGTCCTTCCCTTGAAAATTATATAATTTCTGTGAATATTCTACTGAAAAAAATGAAATGTTGTTCAGTTCACATGGCAACAGTGAATTGTTTACTGTGATTACATAGGGCCTTGGCAACTATATAGCCTAATGCTGGACTTTAACGAATTATGATTCCATGTAATGTATTGGCGAAAATAATTACTGAAAAATGAATTACACGAAAATAAAGCACAGTGTGATGCAGTCACATAACTTTCTCTACCCTCGACATAAGAAATATTTTCTCACTTCACATTTTGATGTAGAATAAGAGGTCGTATTGCAGGAGCAACTTAAGTGTGTGAGTATGCTATATCAGAAGTCGGTAAATAGTCAGTTATCCATAGCTGTAGGCTTTTTATTAGTTGAGATTTATCATAGGCCCTAAGCATGGGATGGAACATTTTGAGTCCTATACTCGAAGTATATTATGTCCCGGGTTTTAGGGGAGGAAAGTATGAAAGTGATACTGCATTTCTATTTTATTTCAGGCCCGAAACGGTTTAACATGAGAATGAGAAATAAAATTTTCCGTCAAGTCAATACAATCTTACGTAATTTATGTTTCTTCTTATTTCAACCCCTCCCAGGCATGATGAGTAGAAGCAACGGAATGCAGCATTCGACATCCTCTATGAACCATAAATAGCTATATCTAGCGTTTTCTGAGGGAATAGTCTGAGTGCCATATGTTGTTCTTCCTCATTTCGAATTCTACATACATTATTATATCAGGACCTAGAGTTTCAACATCGAAAGTCCTCCATAAGTTAATTTCAAATTACAAAATACAAAGCCCGGGCGACGCCGGGCCTTTTCAGCTAGTATAATATATGATATACATAAATGATAATTTTCCAATGGCATAATAGGCCTATTTTTAGTGATATACCCTGGTGTTGACCCAGCCTATAAGACAAACTAATACAAAGCGGGATGGCGGTAAAAGTGTCCATACTTACTTACTTACTTACTTATTTGCTCAATGGTAATAGACAATCCCTAAGCAAACTATGGAATTATTACCTTTCTCATGGAATCCGGAGGTTCATTGCCGTCATCACATGAGCCCGGCATTCAACCCTATTCTGCGCTAACTCATCCGACCATCCCTTCCAAACCCTACTCAGCTTCTAACATAAATAAATACTAGTTTTGTAGTTAAAATCGTGGGGGTAAAGATGTACGGTGCGTATGGCTGACAAGAATTTAATTTACCGGATGTCTCAACCTCCTAGAACCCCAACATTCCTCTTGTCCTTTATGAGGAACACTTTACTATATTATGAAGTTAGCCCTGATTCAGCTCAGAAAGAACACTGGACATAATCAGATTTAACAATTTCAGCACATAATGGATTACCCGAAGCCGATGCAGTAGAAATAGGTCAGACTACTTCCACGCAACACAACATTATGTCCTATTTCAAACGTACTAAGATCTGAGAATAAATTCAAAGTTGGTGTGTTTAATTTAAATCACATTTGTCTTTTCTTTGACATTCTTTCTTACAAAGCATTAGTCCTGCGTTTATTTGTTTCTTTTTTAACGACACTCCTTTGTAAAGGGAACCTCTTTAATTCTCATTTCAAGAAGTTTCTGCTCGGAAAGAAATGTCATTAGCTTCCCCCAAGAGTCACGCTTCGGATCGGAGGAAAACTTCGGACTCTTATTATTTAACAAATGAGTTAATGCCCGCGTCTATTAAAATGATGGATTGGCTTACCTCATTCAACTTCCCCAATGAAATCACATTACAAACTCGCATAGTTTAAAGCTAAGACATAACAGACAGTTAAAAGTTGGTATTATCAAAATGAAATCATAAAGTGTTCAAGTAATATTAGGAACATTAGTCCAAAACCAATCTATCAATTATTACATTTTTAGTAAACCAGTACAATTTGAAAATGCTCAGGAAATGTGGACAGTTAGCTAAGAAATTAAATTCGCTCTTAAAAAAGTTGTACATATTCACATACGAAGTTCTTAAAAATCAATGCATATATAACTATGCAAACAATTTATAACTATTTCCATTGTAAAGAGCACTTAATCTATGCTAAAAGTGCGTCCATAGGTATGAATGAGGAATCAAACTAAACGTAGAGATATTTAAACCTCATATGAGCACTTTTATTACTTTGTTTATCTATTTATATATAATATTACATTTATAATATACATAAGATTGGTTTAATTATTTATATTTTTAACGATAAACAATATAATTAAGAATACAATTATGTAATTACAGCGATTTATGTAAAAACTATGTTAGATGTTAATAAATATGTCTTAATTATTTTTTGTTAAGTAAATTATTTAAACAAAACATCTAGCAGTTGAGTAAATAATCGCGGGGAAGCCGCGGGCACCTGGTAGTAGGCTACTGTATAAATACAATTTATAAACAAAACACAAAGAATTCGCATAAAACATATTTATAATTAGAAAAATACTAGCTGTAGATGTAGTAAGTATTCTGCCTTCCGGCAGGTTTTCAAACTTGGTACGCGAATTTTGTTTTCCAAAACTGTCTATCCTCTGCTTCCTCCTTCAGCATCCAATATTTCCGCTTTTCCCTTAAATCGTCAACAGCTGAATTCTTCTTCTTCCAAGTCTAGTTGTACCCTCCAATCTTCCTTCTACGACATCATGTAATAAGCAGTTCCTTCTGAGAATGTGCCCAACCCAGTTTGCTTTCCTCTGACGAATTGCGAATTCATACTAGCTGAATGAATGTTAATAAATTAAAACAAAATAAGTAATGACTAGGCTTCGGACTTTTAGGCAAATGCCTATCTAGTTCCATTAGGAAACTGTGCAAAATAAAAGCAAATGTTTGTAATTCATGGAAAATTATAATGATTAGGAGCAGTTTTATAGTGCCTAACAATACCTAAAATAGGGGTTAGTGCCTACTTCTTCATTTTTGTGCCTAAAGGTGCCTAAACAAGTAATTTTAAGGTTTTTAAAAATAATTTCAAGAGCTTTGAACATTAATCTAAAATTTGTCTCACTCTTGGAATGACACCACATTAATTGCATTGCATAGCAGTGCGAAGGGAAACAATGACTAAGAAAAGCATTCGAAAGCTTCTTTAATTCGTTCCTAACCAGTGGAATACAATGAATTTATTTACTATGGGAAAATAATGTCCTGTAGTTCATGTAACAAAAAAGAATAAGACATTTTCTTCGTTTGCTTCCATACATGGGCATTTACTGGTTCGCGAACCACTTGTGGTTCTCGATCTTCCCGCATAAGACACAAGATGGCATTGCGGACATTCGGTGTACGTGGTGGATTATTCCCGTGCATGAATCATATCTCTTTGCAAGCAGTGACGGTTTGCCACACAGTTCCGATTGGAAGGGCGTTATGGCACATTCTAAGCCTTTGTATGATGAAATAATTGCACACGTAAAAGAATAATTAAAAATACAAAATTGTTTGTATTATTTGTATATTGTAATGTATACTATAAAGTGAAATTAGTGTTTCCCTAAGAATAAGCAACCGCCACTGCACTTATTGTCTTTTTGTGTCTCCATCTACCCGTTCTTTTCGAACTATGTGTAAGTTGACCAAGTTTACGGGTTGCGTGTCAATGGATAGGGGTTTGCCCATGATTGGCTTAGACAATCTGGTAACTAATTTATTTGCTTTCAGTGGTGTTTCCAGATCATTTAGGCTACTTGGCCATAAATTAGCCTAAGTCTACAATTAAGAAACAGTATGTAAAATCGTAGACTTTTCTTCTTGTGAGTTATACAAATTATTATTATTTTAATTATAGTTTTATTAATATTATTAACAAATAACAATTCAGAAGTAACAAATAACATGTGATGCATATAGTCATAAACATGCAAAGGTAAAAATACGGTACTTACTTGTATGCATTAGTAACCATTTGTGGTCTACTTAAATCACAAAAAAAAAATTCTTGCATAAAATTAAGAATTAATGTCCAATTACATTCATTATGTGACCTATTTTTACTGACTTACTTACTTACTCACTCAATGGTAATAGACAATTCCTAAGCAAGATAAAGGAATATTAACTATTTTATGGAACCCGAAAGTTCATTGCCGCGCTTACCTGAACCCGCCGTTCAACCCTATTATGTGCTAACACCAACCAACCATCCCTTTCAACACCTAATTCTCTTAAATCTATTCTAATAATTTCCTCCCACCTATGTCTAGGTCTTCCAAGTGGTATTTTCCCTTCGGGTCTCCCATTCAATAATCTCGAGATATGACTTTCCTCCCTCATACACGCAACATGTCCAGCACATTTCATCCTCCGTGATTTAATTACCTTTACTATATCTGGTGAAGGGTACAGGTCATGAAGCTCGTCATTATGCAGTTTTCTCCAGTCCCCATTTTCACCTCTCTTAGGCCCTAATATTTTATGACCTATTTTAGGTGCCCAAATATCAGTTTTTCATACTTAAAATTCGGAGGTCTAGTAATGACACATGGATGGTCCTGAAACATCGAAAGAGCAGGAGCTCGTGCACGGGGACAGTTTCAGAGTTACATTGTTAGGCCTATGTTTTTTAGTCCTATGTCAACCTGAGGTTTAAGATAAGAAGTAGATTAATTAATATGATGTAAACATACTTAGGGGGACAGGCAAAAGCTGAGAATAATCGCTTTACTCAAGTGATAAAAATAATAACAATTTATTATAACAAAATAAAATTATAATTATCATGATAGAAACAGGACTACGGAGCAGAAAATGTGGCAAACAAATACTAATTTAAATGGGTTAAAATTAACAGTTTATATGACTTTTTAATTCTACATTTTTAGAGACTCCATAACTTCATGTCACTAAACCTGGATGTAATATAATTTTAGAATTTTAGAATTATACAAACGAGGACGGAAACTAGAGCTAGGCTATGTGACAGACCAGCAGAAGTGAAACATTTGGGTTCTACTAAAGTACTAGTATTATTTCGTATTGTACTGTGGTCATATGGAACGGCTTTTTATTTTAGGGTAAGGTGGTACATTTTCGAACATGGTACAATTCTGAACGGACTAAGATTTTTATCCATTTTGGGGTTTCAAATGTTAGCCAACCTCTTTTTAAAAATATAGCGTCCATACTGATTGTTTTGTTGATCTGTATCCGCGAGAATGATGTTCCGAGTTGTCTCATTCGGCCATAAAAAATTATTTTCCAACCGAAGGTAAGAACGCCATGCTTGAAAAATGGCACGTTATAAAATTGCTTATAATTCCACGTTGTGTTACTGGAATATATTTTTGAGGACCAATTTTTAACTCATACCAACAAATAGCGTAGTCTTTAATACGTAAGTCATTGGCACAACAATGGGCATTCGTGAGCGGAATTTCAAATGTAGTAATTTACAAAAACTAGCTCGAGGTACAAATTCGAACAAATTTTAGGTACAATTTCGAACAGTACTTTAACCCGCTATTGCTTGCTTAAGACTTGCATGGAAAAGCTGTTTTGCTGTCACAGCATTCTGCATGTTTATTATTATTAACTGTGCAAGTCAAATATAAAAGGGTGGTATTCATATATCTCTCAACAGTGGTATTATTTCAACGAAGAGGACTTCCTCTGTAATGTTATTTCATCTCAGCATTTATGCAATACACAATAGCATGCAGCTGTTAAGTATTTTTATTATTGCTCTTGATGTTATAACAGACCGTCTTAATGGTCTAGTGGTTCCTGACTACGGACCCTCAAGTCTGGGTTCGATCACCGGTACCTCCTCGGATTTTTCTGAGGTAGGGTGATCTGGAACGGGGTGCATTCAGCCTCTTGACACCAACAAAAGAGCTAATTCATAAAGAAGTAGCGGCTCCGGTTCAGTAAGCCATCAATAACTGTCGTAGGAGTCGGCATGCTGACCACATGCCCCAATCCGGCCATCTGCCTATTTAAAACGTGACACATCATTATTACGCTCATATTACTGATAAATAATAATAACAGAAAATAATATTTGGAAGAAAGCACTTTGTTCGTTGAAAATGCCACTGTTCGAAATAGTACCCACTGGTGTTTAGAATTGTACCTACTGCGGTACATTTTCGAACGATATTCTGGAAATGAAAGATCGATTGCCATGACCAATATTGCAGCTGTATGACTTTGATATTTTTGTGAAGGGTCAACTACATTGCCAACTTTGTGAATACAATACAGTTGAACTTGTCTTATGTTTATTGTGTTCATAAAATAAGAATATTTGTTAAGTGTTCGAAAATGTACCACCTTACCCTATATATAATATTAAGAATTAAGTGGGAACGGGTTGGATTATAGGAGTAACGCACCATATTTTACTTTGGGACGAATCGGACGATTCCGGGAAGAGACAGACGTAAAAAATACGTATTACTGGATCTCATACCTTCGACAAAATACTGCCATATTAGTGCTTCGTCAGATAAAAGATTATCATAATCCTTTTCAAAATAGAAAATTAAAATATTTTGAAACAGTAAATTCATTTATCTTATAGGCCTAGGCCTATCAGAAATAAGATTTTTTTTGTTAATTGCTTATAACTAGGGGGCGGATTTCTATGACCTAAAAAATAGGATATGTGCATGCATTTATGACCTAAAAAACATTAAAATATTACCAATAAAATTTAAAAATGACTTTACCACTTACACTTTGTGTATATTTTTTTAAAGTTTCGTTACAATACATTTTATTAAAATATAGTGTTAATTATTTAAAATATCTCTAAATTCTCAAAAAGTATCATTATAATGCTAAATTTACAAAATATATGAAACTTCAAAATTTCTTTAATATGCACACAAATATGCCGAAAATATGACCTAAATATGCATATTCACATTAAATATGCTACAATATTTGAACATCCTCTAAATATGCAGTTATATGCACAATAAAAGCCGTTTCATTTTCACCAGGATGCTTGGAATCGGGTTTAAATTAGTCGGAAACCTGAAATAATGTAAAGGGGAAAAATATGACATGTCATAGAAATCCGCCCCCTGGTTCTAGTAAGCGATTACGAACATACGAGGCGAGTCCAGAAAGTAAGTTCCCCTGGGACCGAAACAAACCGAAACAAACCGAAACAAACCACAATTTCATGGAAATATTTATTGCAACGTATACAGCAAGTGTTCAGCAGTTTTTAACAAATTCGCCACTGAAATTGACAATGTTGGTTATACCGTGGGACAAACTTTTGAATACCTGTGTCGTAGAAGTCTGCCGCTTGCGATTTGAACCTCAGTGTGACAACCATTTCCTCTTCTCTGTCATTCACTGCCATTTCTTGAGGTGTATGAAAAAATCGATATCACTGGGAGCAAGGTTCGGGCTGTAGGGTGGATGTTTAAACTCTTCCCATCCGAACTTGGTGGGAGGTGTTTAAAATTTCACTCTACAGCCCGAATCTCGTTTCCAGTAATTTTAATCTTTTCCTACACCTGAAGAAATGACAGAGAATGAAAGAGGCAGAGATGTTTGTCACACATTGGTTCAAATCCCAGGCGGCAGACTTCTACGACACAAGCATTAAAAAGTTGGTCACACGGTATGACAAATGTCTCAATTCCGGTGGCGAATATGTTGAAAAATAGCTAACACTTGCTGTATATGTTGCAATAAATATTTTCATAAAATTGTGTTTTGTTTCTGCAAACGGTCCCATGGAAACTTACTTTGTGGACGCGCCTCGTATTAACAGTACTATGCTAGATGATAGAAATTTACTTTAATGTTCTAACAGGGTACCATATGAACTACCAGATGCTTTCACATCCTCATTAAGTATTTGTCTCTAGACGCAGCAAGTTGTAAGTTATACCATCCTAGAGACATTAGAATACAAAATTAAACGTTATGTAAATTAATGATTTGAAAACGTAACATATTGTCTGTGCTTTGTCCTCTAACTTACGTCGGCCACAAATTAAAGAGTCATCAGTGCGATGTTTACCTTTCTCACAAGTTTGATAATTATCTTGAACTCTTTTTTCGGGTTGGTTTTAAATAGCCGATGATTAATGCCATGAGATTCAAGATAAGGTTGGGCATACCATGACAACGGCAAATTTAATTTCCTATTGTTGACAAGCCTGTTAGCATAATGAAGAAGGGAAAAAATATATCCAGACGACAAACACCTCTAAGTCATTGTTTCCGGTCTCCACTGAATCATTTGCCTTATTTAATATTGTAGTATGTGTCAGATATTAGAGTCTGAAATGCGAGTAACGAATAGTACGTATTTTTACTTTCTGTACCCACACAATGGCTATACAGGTGGCGTGGATTAACGCCTAGACTAATGTTTAGAACGAATTAATTCAGTGCACTAAGAATGTCTTCATTACAAATTTTTTCTGCGCTATCAACATACTGTGCTGTAACCAACAGAGTATGCATAAGATTAACAGTGCAAAAAAGACAATTATTATTGCGAGGACCAATTAGATGCAGAGCAGATAGTTAGGCTATCTAGGGGCGGTGATTTGAAAGGGCCGGTTCTAGGCTGTCAAATAACTAGTCTTATTTTGTTTTATAAAAGCTGGGAGGAAAATGGCTGACAGAGAGAGTTTTTACTCTGTTAGTTTGCAAATACTAAAATATTAAAAAATGACATTCATACTTTGTATTCAGCTACCTACATAATATTGTCCGGAATATCGAGAGGACGAGATTTTGATAAAAATAAAAATAAATTATTTTATATGTAAGTTAATATCATATAAAATTATTCGATCTAATTTGGATCCAATTTCTTGCATCGTAATTTTAAAGCGATATTTTTGAACTAGCATTTAATGATTTTCATCCGTTCCAATAAACGTTGAGCATAAAACTGAGTAGAAGATTGATCTAACATAACCTCCCTGAATAAATAAAATTATTTATAATTTATTGTTTATTATAATATGGCAGAAAATTATAAGACCATATAATGTCACAACTACGTAATATAGGCAGGGGCACGTTTTTAGAACAGAGATTCTCTTCATAAAACACTTATATCACACGAATTTTGTTATAGATAGATGTGTGGAGAGGGGATGTTGTCTTGACGAATGATTTGGTCCGACCCACCCGCCCTAAATGATACACTTCCTTTTGTATCACGATCTAGCGAAAACTTCCTTGTTCTCCGCTATTTTTCTGTCCTCGTCCTCGTGATTGGACGTTGGAGGTGTGACGTCATATCGCTAAACGAGATATGATTGTGGGTGAACAGTCTGACAAACCTACAAAAGTACAAGCCACTAGCTGCTCGTAAGAAATGGTGGGTGTGTAGAAACCTAGTGCTATTCAGTATATTGCTCCTTAGCTAACATAAACGTTCCTAACCTAACAAAACAGCGGAGCTTGGCTGGTGCGCGCATAAAATCGTCTGCTGTCACTATATACAAGAAGAGCAGTTGGTCACACTGCCCCTCATAAACAAAAAAACATCACACAGTCCGTGGAAATGTGAATATCGCGTGAACGGGTCCCCAAAATATGAGAGCTACCTACATAATATTGTCCGGAATATCGAGAGGACGAGATTTTTATAAAATAAAAATAAATTATTTTATACGTAATATCATATAAAATTATTCGATCTAATTCGGATCCAATTTCTTGCATCGTAATTTTAAAGCGATATTTTTGAACTAGCAGTTAATGACTTTCATCCGTTCCAATAAATGTTGAGCATAAAACTGAGTAGAAGATTGATCTAACATAACCTCCCTGAATACCGTAAGTGTTTCAGAATAAATAAAATTATTTTTAATTTATTGTTTAGGCCTAATATATCACAGAAAATTATAAGACCATATAATGTCACAACAACGTAATTAAATTATTATAATTCTTTATTGGAACCAAATGGTCATCCTATGATGAATGCAGCAACGGTGGGATGATATGAGAGGGGAAACAGGAGCACCCCGAGAAACCCTGTTCCAACCCCCATTTTGCCCACCACAAATTCCACATGGATCCATCGAGATTCGAACCCGGATCCAAGCGGTGGAAGCCATTAAATTAGTAACATTGTATAATAACAGCACCCGGTACCTTTTTCGTGGATTTCGTTACAATCCTTCAGCCGACATGTTTGCTACAACATTGCTACATGGAACATTGTGTAGCCTACAGTGCACGATGTGTCCATACTACGATACTTCCCTTCATATGAACTAAGATTCGCATTTCCTCTGCATACGCTACATCATGGCATTTGACTGGCCACGCAAATAAAGTTCTTCAGTGTCAATTTGGACAAAAAAATCTCCACAGCTTAGAAAAATCAAAGTTCATTTCAACAATTGGTGTCTCCGGTCTGGATTTGTGTGCAGCAGATTTCATTTTGTACAAGTGCTTTTTTTTTGCTGGATCTTGCTTTTCGAGATACCCGTCCCTGCAGACAAACTGAAAATTGGGTCTTAGGATTATCAAAAGTTCCTGTACCTTTAAGCTCATAAATTCATGTACAGCTTCAGTGATTTCACTGACGGTTCTAAAGTTAGTTAGAAAGTTAGAATACCAATGGTTAGTCTGAAAGATTTTCGTAACTCTCTAGGAGCCCCTAGACATTGATAATATTTAAGATGGCGAAAATGTTCATAGTTATCACGGCTACAGCACTTAAAAGGTTAAACATGACGTAGCTGTTACCTGGAAGCATAGAAGATTTTATAACTTCATTGGACGCAGCTTATTGTGATCACTTCGGGACGAAGCTAATCTGATAATATTAACCGATTTATAACAATAGCCGAATAAATTAAACGAAGGATATTTATTCATATATAAGTTAATACACTACAAAACCGTTTTAAAAATATTTATTCGTAAAATAATACATAACTGTGATTCACTGAACCACTCATAGGCTAAGACAGGAAAAGACTGCAAACAACTATTTTTTAAACCAGCAACAAAGGTTTTAATTGTTTTTACTTTCCTTTACGAGTCCATTAACAAATACTCTATACTCAGTTAAAATTTACAAGTGTTTTTGGAAGTCTATACTGATCTGTGGTGAACACCGCGTAGCAAAACATCTAACGCCTGTCTGCTCAAGTATTTTCATTTTACACTAGCCATCACTGCATGTCAACACTGTTATCTTCATAAATCAAAAGCTATAGCTTAAGTGTGGGGGGAAAAATGTTTTATTGCTTAAAAGAGACAGTCAGGTAATGTCACCCCCTCGAACTGGTCATCCTGAGAGCTGGGAAGAGTCTTGCCAATACAACACAATAAAGTTCAATTTGAAACGAAACCCTTAAAAACGAAATTTTTAATGGCGTACAGTACTTGGAAATAAAGCCGCAAAAAGGAAAATATAACATAAATCGAATCTTTGATGATAATAAACAATGTATGGGTATTAATCCGTACGGGACTTCATAAATGTGATAACATTACCCGATTGATAACATTATCCACGATTACATTAAGAGTCGTTCACTGTATACGACGTTAGTTTCATGCTCTATCTGCCTATATCGTTCCTGTAGTCAACAGATGATCAGCTGTTCAGAGAATAGGGGACAATAATAGAAATGAATATTCCATTATTCCTTGCGTTCAATAACGCAATTAACAAGATAAGCATTTATAAACTTTATTGTGTTTTTATGCCTCTTGTCGACTTGAAGATGTTGGGGGAGTTTTGTGATGCAAATGACAGTCGCAATCGAAGTGTTGGGAGTGCCATCTGTTGAGTGCATCCGGCATTTGTGTAAGGACGGAAACAGAAGTAAGCTATAAATCAGAAGAAACGGAAACAACGCTTAAAATCAACACTTGTTCACCACATAAGTAATTGTTAATAAAATACCATGGTAACTACTTAGTATAATTGCGGATGGCAGCCACTTCATGACAATTAAGATTACAGATTAGATAAGAACTGTTCACAATCCGTGACAAAGTTACTGTTCTACACAATTACATCCTGTGAAACAAATGCACGCTCCATGTCAACTTAGGTTACAGGATTTGACAGTAAACTTCATTGCCAGGCTTATCTTTGTTTTAGAACCGGAATAATAGCATAAAATGTGAAGCTTTATGATTAGATAAAAAATCAAATCTTCATGTTAAGATAAGCCTGGTATATAGAAAACATTTTTACTTTTTATAGCTTCTATTGTCGGTGTATTTAATGGAGTAAATTTCAACTGGTATTAATTTAAATTGATATGATATAGGATGAAATGGTGAGGAAGATTCATGGTATGTAAATATCCAATTCGGCATTTGCCTTTACGACTGGGGAAACCATGAAGAAAATCCATGTCAAATTCGCCGGTCCCGGGATTTGCACCTGAGACCTCAAGACGTTACCATCTCGGCCACCTCGCTCGGTAGAGTGGTGTTGTTTGCCACATGACACAGCATAAAAATCAAAATTTTTAGACATTGAATTTTTAAAGGAAGTCTTGTGCTTATAATGTAAAGTGGTAACTAACAGAAGAAGGATATGTGACATTAATATTGTTCTCTCTCTCTCTGTCTCCCCCCTATATCTCTGTTCCACTGCATTGAGGAGCCTGGTGATCTGGAAACAATAGATTGATAGCTTCCCTGTCACTTTCAATTCTTTTGCAATTCTCAGTGACCAGTGTCCACTCAACTTAACAGTGTTCTCCGCCGTAGGCCGTTCGATTTCCTCGTTAACATAGGAATTAGGCCGCCAGATTTCAACTTTTTGTTAACACTGCAAATAGTGTGAGGTATCCCTTTTTAACCAATCATGCAGGGCGTGCTCGTCTAGTGGATAAAGGCCCCAAATGATGTAATTTGTAATGCTATACGTGCTAAATGCCAAAGTCATCATATCCATTGCATATATAGGCATATTATGCCTAATATTGCTAAGTTATAAAATAATTACTATATGTTTAAAGCGACATATCATACCTTCGTAGTACTTCCAGTAGCCTATCTGACTGACTGACTGACTTATTCCTGTAACCCCTTATGGTGGGGCATAGGGCCTCCAAGCGGAGGTTTCTGTTACACTTATTTTCCGAAAGAGGCAGAGGTACAGGTGGTAAGCCCATCGCCTCTCAACCCCCTTCGGAAACTAAGGTATTACTTGGACGTGAAAGGGCCGAGAAATTTTTGTCCAGAGGCTCTAATTTAGGCTTGGAGTTCTTTTACGTGCCGTAAATCTACGACACGAGCCCCACAGACTAAAGTCCTTCCCAGAGAACTCCGTGCCCGGGATTTTTACGTCCTGAAAAATCCATTGACCGCGGCCGGGTTTAATCCCGCGATCTTCGGATCTAGAGGCGGGCACGCTAACTCTAGACCACCGCGGCCGACTGAGTAGCCTATCTGCAATACATTAAAACGTGGTAAAGTACATAAACGTTTACCCGAAACCCAATTTATCCAGATATGATTATACCTAGGTAATGTGTTGTACTGCTTTGTACTAATATATCAAAATCTGTGTTTCAACATCTCAGCTAGATCCTACAGCTACCTGAATCTTTTTTATTTCGTCATCTGGAGCGATATAATGAAAAAAAAATTAAATGAAAACTGTTCGAATCTGAGAAGTTTTTATTTCAACTATGAAAACTGATGATATCTTGTTAGATAAGTATGTATGTAATAAAGTGGATTAAATGGCTAAAGCAGTTTTTTTTTGTGATGGGTTTATGAGTCATGAGTAGGGACCGGATTTTTAGGTTTTTACCTTTTTTTTCCTTGCTTCCAAAACAAAAAGCGCTCATGCACTTTTTCGAATCATGTCCGTAGGATTCACCCACATTAATTCTGTGGCACCTAAAAATACCTAATTGGGGTATAAAAACCTAAATATACCTAAACGGGATATAAAACCTAAAATATATAATTTAGGCTACTTTTCTGTGTTTTTTGGTTGTCAGTTGAGGAATCGATATTTTGCGGAGAGACAATAATTTTTGTCGGGTTGAAATTATACCACCAGCGTTTCGTTCAACCCATTGTCGTCTAGGATGGACAGTATCAAGAGAGAAAGTGTAGAGTACCGGCGTATTCCTTTTAAAATATTCGTACGAACAACCATTGTTGCCGTGTATGAACAAGGGTATAGAACTCTGTGTTTTAAAGCGTTTGTTTGCCTTTTGTACTGTCTTGTACTGTCTTGTACTGTCTTGTACTGTCTTGTTATTCACACTGAGTGGACATACTGTGTTTCAAGAAGACGTGCTAATGATGTATTGAATCCTATGTAGCACATTCAAATTCATTAAACCAATTATTCTACCCGAAAACGATATTTTGGATAAAAAAAATAAAAAAAACTATTTCACCTAATGGAAAACCTAAAACAGTGTTTTTAAAAACCTAAAAATCCGGTCCCTAGTCATGAGTTGTGGGAATAAGAAATGATATCTTAAATTCCAAGATTCCAGGCGCTGGAAAAGGCAGATTTTTTACTTATTGTTAGGCTTACATTCCTACCTTACAAATATTTAAACAAGATAGACTATGTTGGACAATTCAAGCAAGGAAAAAAATTGTAAAATGGCAAAGTAAGATATGTTGGAAAATGCAATGCAACCGATAAACTACTCTAGCCATTTCTTCATTACTTTACGAGGGTAAGTCAATAAATATCCACACTCTCTCTTTTTTCAATTTATTGCAAAGACTATACAAAACTTTTAATCACCTCATTTTTCAACATAGTCCCCTTGCTTCTCAATGCACTAGATCCATCGTTGCACAACTTTCCTGATGCCCCTAGAAAAAAGTTTTTCCGACTGAGGAGCAAGCCACGAATGCTCCGCTTTCTTCAGTTCTAGGTCTTTGGTGAATCGATCATCCCTTAAAACATTTTTAAGTGGGCCAAACAGATGGAAATCGAACGGGACTGTATGCAAAACCCAGTTTGGCAATAGTTTAAGCACTGTGGGTGGCAGTATGTGGGCGTGTATTATCATGCAATAAAACAATACCTTTCGACAATAGGCCTCGACATAGTTTCCACAACATTGAGAACATGGAGTCATCATGCAGAAGTTATAGAAATGCGTTGAATATGTGGCTTGCTACTCAGCCGAAAAACTGTTTTTTCTGAGGGCATCAGGAAGTTTGTCCAACGATGGATCAAGTGCATTGAGAAGCAAGGGAACTATGTTGAAAAATGAGGTAATTTAAAGTTTTGTATTGTTGTTGTAATACATTTAAAATAGAGAGTGATCTACATATATTATGTATAATGCATTAGAGCAATGTGAACAATGATATTATTAAAATTAATTGTAGTAATAAATAAAAGTTCAATTTTAATAATCTCCCATTGAAGTTTCTTCTTCTTCTCCGTTTCACCCAACTTTGGGGTACGTTGAATCAATCACTTCTTAGTGTTTTGTGTTTTAATTTTAGCCCAGTATTGCTTCATTCTTTCTGATCTTGCTTTTCTTTCGTCTTCACTGATTTGGACCATTCGTTTGGTTTTGATTTTGACTTGGAACCTCTCTTTCTTGACTTTGGATATTTCTTTTGCAGTTTTATCTATGAGCATTTATGCTGTGATTTTGAGTTCTTTTAAATCCTTCTCTGTTTCCTTAAACCAATTTGGTTTGGTCTTTTTGTTGCGGAAGATTTTTAGTGATGTACCTTGTGATAGTACCGTGGTTGTAAACTAGTGCCTCGTAAGAGTCACCCCCATACACGGTATTATCAATCATGGAAGATTGTGATGTGAAAAAATTACCCCATTTAAGTTTATTATTATTACTATTATTATTATTATTATTATTATTATTATTTACAAACTGAATTCAAGTTCTATTTAATTACAATTCACAATTTTTCCACGTTATTATTTTTTCTTCCAGACGTCATTTGAACGAGCACATGCTCGTGGTTGGGTGCAGTACAGAAATGGATACAAAACGCCAAACAAAGATACAAACTATTAAAATTAAAAATATAACCAGCATAAACTTGAAAAATAAATATTTATATAATACCTTAAGTTCATTAATTTCTTCAATTAGTAATTGTTCAGATTAATTAATTCAGACTTTTAAGCAATGGAACCCGAAGGTTCATTGTCGTTCTTACCTGAGCCCGCCATTCAACCCTATTCAGTGCTAACTCCATCCAACTATCCCTCTCAAATCCGACTTCTCTTAAATCTATCCTCATATTGTCCTCCCACCTGCGTCTAGGTCTTCCAAGTGGTCTTTTCTCTTCGGGTCTCCCAGTCAATTTGTTTGAGATAGGCTATGTCTTTCCTCTACCATCCGCGCAACTTGTCCAGCTCATTTCATCCTCCGTGATTTAATTACCCTTACTATATCCGATGACGAGTACAGGTTACGAAGCTCGTCGTTATGCAATTGTCTCCAGTCCCCATTTTCATCTCTCTTAAGCCCAAATATTTTCCTAAGCACCCTGTTTTCAAATACTCTCAGATTATGTTCTTCCGGAAGAGTAAGCGATCAATTAAATATAGGCTACATTAAGTAAATTTAACAAATTCGCTCATTGCAGCAACAGTAAATCTGACTGCCATTGATGTAAGATAGAAACTTATCTTGATAATATACAACCTATTGAAAAGTTAAGCACACTGAAATAGCAATCAAGATAAATGCTAAGCATGGCGATGACACGTTGAGTAGCCTTGACTGGAGTGATGGGTGAGCCCCTTTGTTCGCCCATTACTGAAGAATCATCCGTCTTCGTGGCATCTAAACTATCCCCTGCGGTCCACCCGTGTATCCTTATCACAAGTTGTCGTCACAGCCGATGACAACCACCGTTTGGCCTCTTACGATGACCTCTTGATTGACCATTCCCTCGTCTGTCCATCTATCCATCCGTTCAACAAGCTGTTTCATCTATTTGTTTTATCCGTTCTTCTATCTTCTATTCCATTTCCTAATCGTACTTCTGTCATCTGTACACTGTGTCAAAATGAAACGGAACATTAGATTAGGAAATTCTTCACACTGTTTTTGTGTTATTGTTATAACCATGCGAAATATATCCAGTCTTGGGACCAAAGCTGACACACCCGAAGAATGACGGAAGTGAACGATTGACACATACAACAGAGACCAGCTCCATTTTCACCAACTTTGCAGTTTATGTTTTAATATCAACCCCGGAGGATCATCATTCTCAAAATATTGTTATAATTCACAACTGTAATGTTATAACTCAGGACAAGTATCTGCCTGTGTCGTATTTGCTAACTATCTTCCTCAACACTGAAGTCATCGCATTGTGCAGTAGGCCTACACTCTGCACAAAATATCAGTCGCCTATAGCCTGATACCAGTCAAGGAAACCACCATTAACGGCCGTGGGTGTCGGCATGCTGACCTCATACCCCCAATGCTGCCGTCTGCCTATGGTAGATGACGCAGCGGTCGGGTAGTAGGCCTTGTCCCTTCTGGGATGCTAGCGCCATGGAGTTAGTTAGTTATAGCATGATGAGCTGTCATTGTGTAGTGCTGCGGACAGCACCATTAAGTTTTGGTATACGTAACTCATGGGATCAGTAGCACCAATTCAGGATTAAAAGGTAGCCAATACTGCAAATATTTCTTAATGCGGCACACTACTGTGAAACACATTCTGTCACAGATGGTACTTATTTCTCCAATCCTCCTCTCATTCTTTGCAAGGACCTATATGCGCACTTAAACATCGCAGAAGCGCTCTTTTCCCAGCAGTATTCCTAAATATCCTGGGTTATAATAAAACTACGATTATACACAGCGCTAATCGCTATCACCAACGTAAGAAGTGTGATGCAATCTACTTATTTACAAGACTAACTTTACGGGCATGTCTCAGATATTTCACCAAAGCTTTTGATAACGCATTCCGCTGCCGTCATCAGGAGATGTCCCGACGAATGTTCGGTTGCAATCCCAGAAGTCATTCTTAAATACATTTGAGGATAAATTATAATTCTTTCACACTGGCCGTGTATAGGCTAAGCTGGAAAGGTAAAGTCAGACTGACAAATTCAATGCCAGAGCCGGTTGTCATGATAGCCCATGAGGCAGAACAGCGGCGCGCAGAGCTGAATATCTGTGGTTCAAATCTCGGCTAGGGCATTGCATTTTTCAGTCTGACTATACGTTTCCATTTGACAAGAAAGTTTCCACTCATCTACAGTTCATGCACTTTCTCACGTAAGTTTTTTTGAGTTTTTGGGTAGACGAAACAACCGTTCTTGTTTGTTTATTTTTATTGAATATCACAATCCACTTAGATACCATGTAATATCTTATACAATTTTGTAGACTAATGGTATAAGATTTGCTGAATTTCGTACAATAAAGATCTCGTGTTGACTATTAAACCAAATGGCTTTAACCTGTTTCTTTTTCTTAATAACTTTACCCCAGTTACATCTCACAGGTGTTTTATAGACGTTCACTTGTGATTTTTGCGATGATTGTATTAATGTTATACTTCTCTTACAACACTAAAACACGTTTAATATCCGACTGAATTTAATTTTGCTGGTTTGTATGGTACCTTCAATTTTGTACTTTACTTGTACTTTGGTTGGTTTATTTATTTATTTATTATGGTTACAAGCCTAAAGTGAAAAATATTACGTTGCCTGTGTTTGGCTTTAATAATATAATTCAGGAAAGCTTAATATAGGCCTACTGTTAAAATAGAAAACGTTGTGACAAGATGTAGCAAACAAAGTATTCAATAATCAATATAAATCAACATATGAATAAATTGTGAAATGTGATATGTGGAAGCGATATTATATCAGGTTTATAAATGGTCTTGAAACGATCGAATTATAACTATACATGATATTATGGGTTTGAGAACGATTATTTTGGCTGTTGACGGAGATTCCCTACAGGAGAAAAGAGTTCACGATTCGTTTCGCCAGAAAAATAATAATTGTTAAAATTTTCATGTGCAGTGACTCATATAATGTTATTTAGATTTGAACTTGAAAGTACATGGTCATATTTAATAAAAAGGGAAATGGGTGCTATTAATAATACTTCAAACTCACCCTATAGTTTAGGAAAAAATTTAATAAAATAAGTTGCTCAAATTCCTGAATAATATCCAGACGAGGTATGGCAACATTCAGCATCTTAGCAGCCATTTCATAATTACGGGTGGGACATTCTAGCAAATTATGAAAAGTATTTTTGTTTATTACTTAATATAAACAATAAACTAGAATTTCTTCTTCACATTCTGTAAAATTTACAATGGTTTCTCCTCCACAATATAATTAGCCTATGCAAAACATTATTTAAAATTTATTTTAAATATTTTTTGCACTACGTTCGATCCGTATGCACCGCTTACGGCACTTGTATCGCAATATACTATTAATTTGTTTTCAAAATCTATTATGGGTGGAACATAATTTGGACAACGATTTTAATATTGCATAAAAGCAGTTAATTTGCTGTTCTACTATTACTGTTATGGTCTTAATGTTGTTATTAATAAAGATATGAGGGATTAAATAGGCCTACAAATTATAAACTGTTTCCAGATTGTCAGGACATTTATTTAACTCATCAATAACAATTTAATAAAAAAGCCACGGTTTATTTTACATAGCAATTAACCACACATACTTTTTGAAGTTAATCTTATATCAAATTGTACCTTAAGATGCATATTTTCTCAAATCAAAATGGTCATAACCGATTACTCTTGACTACATGTATTAAAGAGTGTTAAAATCATTCTAAAAATGGTAAAATGTAACTACAATGCAATAAATAAGAAAATCGACAGATTTTACACATGAAACAACTTCACATACACTTAATACCTTAATATTCAGTGAATTTGACTACCCAATGACATTAGTTTTATAACATCTCTCTTTGAGGGAAACATTCCAATATTATAATGTTTAATGTAAGTGTTTATTACAATAATTAACTTTTTACAAATTCCAATGCAAACAATCGCATGGGTCCGCATGGACCGTACATGCTTACGCAAAAACACACACACAAAAAGAACAAATAATATAAATACAAAAGAACACAAACAAACTAAATCTATTCCTCACCCTCCACACCCGCTCTCCAATTTGTCGATTCGGTAAATATAATATGGTAAATATTTTTCCCTCCAATTTTCCAAACCTTCATATTTTCCCATATTATATGAAATGGCTGTTAGGTCAGTGCAGATATAGGCACAGTAAACAAAATATGCAAGCTTACGAAATTGCATTCCATAAGGAATGCCGTATGCACATCGCGATAAACAATTACTAGTCATACTGGGTAAAATGTATGGCACACATAAACATAAAGTCACATATCTTAAAAATAATTTTGTCTGTCTTGTTGAAATTTTCGGGGGTTTATTTAAATATTTCCACTTTGTATCTTTACTAATGATAATAATCGTTTACCCACCCGAGCAAACTGGTGGCTTTATCATACTTTTAGTTCGCTTATAAACATTTATCCCACCTCTATACATAATTATATATTAAACTTGCCACAATCTATCTTTATAAACAAACAGTGCTCGTGTTGACGTGAAATAATGTTCTAGGGAATTACACAGGCATTCTTCCCTTTCTGTTGCCTCTAATATCAGAACTGCCCCATGTGCACTACTACAGTAAACAAGAAAACTTGAAGGATGAAGGGCCGAGGGTTTTAAAGTAGCTTACGATCTGCCCCATACATCAAAAGGTTCGACACATCCCTAACTAGCTGGTCTCCTCCCATCCCATCACATTGTGATTCATTGACGCATGCTTCATCTTAGAAATTGGTCAAAGAACTTTCCTTGCATCTCGTGTTCCCCCTTGTCTTCTTTCTTAAATTCTCCCTATTTTTCTTTTTTCTACATTTTTTTTAACTTCCCAACTTGTAGGGTCAAAGCTCATAGATCCCTATGTAAATTCTTTCATATATAATCGGGCTGTGTAACATTTGAAGTGCGCTTCTCAATAATAAAAGCCAACATAATCAGAGGATTACATGTAGCTCATGCAATTCTCTCTGTTCCGAAAAGGTGTATTATATGTTTATGAATGTTTGTATTACTCTTGTAAGTATGCCTAGAAAGACATTGAAGCATGTAGGCTATAACTCGATCGGTAAGACCCGAGCCAAACAGGCGCAGATAACCTATCGTCCGCAGGTAGCAATGAACTATGTGGTTCATAACAGTCCGTAACTTTGAAAAAAAATAAGTGAAAAAAGTATTTTTTTAGTTATGAAATATTATTTAAGTAATGGTGTGTAACTCACATAATATCGCTGTTGGGTCTTCACTACTGAATGCTGTGAGGCTAACTAAAATGTTTTTACATGGTCTGTACAGTATGAACTGGCAACGAACATCACGTGCTATGAAGGTCAGGCAGGACTACATTACGCCATCGTAGACTACTGCGCAGCCGTTTGTTTGGTTCAGGTCTAACCGATCGAGTTATACACATTGTTCTATAATAGATATAATGTAAACACCCTTTCTCTCTTTTAGTTTAACCTCTCCAGTTGAAGGGACTTCTATGCCGCCCACGCCGTATAAGACCATGGCCTGTGGGAAGAGGGATTACTTTTGGATCACACACATATTAGAAAAAGACATGGCGGTCCTCCCACGCTGGGTGATCAGCCCATAGCCAGGACCACCTCCGAGACAACATGCACATAGGATGAGGCATACCAGGCGTAAACACAGTCTTAAAGTGTTTTGATTTAGTTTTTGGCCTTTACTATGTAATGATGTAATTTTGTGTATCACTCTTCTTTGTATTATGCTAAGCGGAAAGTTATTAACATAAATATGTCACCAGACTGCAAATTCACGTTCTTTTGGGTGGCACTAACACATAGTAACGCCGCAGCAATAGCTACTTATGTATCAAGTACGCAAAATAACTCTTCAGTGGACAAATCTAGTATTGGATGAGTCCGCTAAAGCTTTTGCGTACGTGATGCATACAATATTTTTTAGTAAAAGCTCTGTAAATTATACGAAATCAAATAAAAATGCCGTATGATTAATTATAAAAGGCATAGTCAGCCATTTGTTGACGCCATATTATCACTGCCGCCTGAATTTTATGCTATGAATCAATACGAAATGCGGATGTAGATTGCATTGCTGGTTTTTTTATGAATCATATAGCTATAATGGCTTAGGCATATATTTGTTCTTATATTATTAAGTGTTTGTAAGAAAACCTGGTAAACTTTCTGAGTAACATAAAGAAGCAATGTTACCTTATATGTGTTGTTTTTAGTCAAGTATTTTGTTTCAAACCCCGTTACGGTTGGTATGACTGGTCATTGCCATCTGGATTTTTCAATTGCCATAATGACTTGACCGGCCTAGGTTGGTAAAAATTACTTTACCGGCCTAGGCTGGTAAAGTGCTACTTTTCGGTGTATTAACAGTTTGAAAAGTAGCTATTTTGCAGAGCATGTACTAAAAAACTGATTTGCAGGGGTGAAGTGGCGCAAATGTGGTGGTCCTTACTTCCTGTCATTTTCAATTTTCGTGAAACACATAATGATATTGTGCTATAAATTAACCTACAGAATATGAGTAAGTGGAATATAAGAATCTTAAAATATTTGTACATTGTGAATCATTACAGAACTCATATATGATGTCCTTCTGTAGCCTACTAACAAGAGAATTTAAGACAGAAAATGGAACAGTACTCTTTACTTGTAGAAATATAGGTTAAATGTAGCAAGAATCAATTTTGAGTGACTGAAACAAGGCATAATATAATTATATGTATTTCATTAATAAAAATTTAATATTGTAGTTAATGGAAGTCCCGAATTATCATACGTAATGCTCATGCGTAATGCACGATAAGTTCAAGGAATTTTAAAATCACGAGTTCTACTTGTTAAGATTATTTCATGAACTGAACAACCTAATGTAAATAATAAACTTAGTAAATAAGAATCACAAAGTCAGTTAATATTTCAAATACTTACAATATACGATGTCTTAACCTCAAAACACCGCACCCTATGCTCGTTTCTTATAAATTTGTAATACATATCGAAATCGCTTGTCTTTCGGACACGCCTCATCAACATGTAATATGAGGCAATTCTTTATTGTCCATAATATTGTTGTGAGAAGTGGAATAGTCCGTATAATGCATTCGTCTCATTATTTTATAATGTAGTAACTAATGTTCACCTCGGTACTCTACTTTGGTACTCTAAATAGCACTCACTGGAGCTGGATGTCCAAGTACACCAGTCTGCAACATTAAGGACTGAAGTTGGCATATTAAGGGCCAGTTGTATAAAACTCACAAACTGATGGTTGTTTTTAACTGAAAGTTTGAAAATAACTAGCTACTTATGTTGTATAAAAATAACCGTAGATTGTGTAACTCACAGTTTTAAATAACTGGAGAAAATAATAAAACATCTGGCAACAGTGCAATAGTTGAGGGAAATTTGCAGGGAGTATTATGTTTATATCTTTGGTCTTTGATTTTCAGTTGTTTAATTAAAGACAAAGCATCATGTTACACAAATGTCTTTGGTATTTATTTCATTTGCTTAATAAAGATGAGTTTTTTTTTTAAATTTTTAATCATTTCATTGAGGCCATGTATATTTTTGCTTCAAACTGCTTTAACCTGTCTATAGAGGTGTTTAGGTGTGTAAACGCAACCTACAGTACCTATAATGCCTGGAAGGTTACGAATACTGTAGATATCTAATATTGTTTTCTTAAGACACTGTTCTTAGTTGGAATTCAAATAAACCGAGGCCTTAAAGTATAATTTTCTCTTGTCAATTTATGAATGGTTCTACTGGCTGTTCCTTTGTCCTCAGTAACTATTTGTAAGCTTCCAATCACAATAATTCGCAAAGGACCTCAGGGCTGACCCTGAATATCATAAACATATCATGAATTTGCTTTGTACTTGATTGTAATGGGAAGGAGACATAACCTCTGTCTAGTTGTTCTGCCCAAATTTTGGTAGCATGTCATGCAGTACTAGGCTAATAAAAGATTATGACATTCAAGAGATGCATGATGGGTTTTCATTGCATCACCAGATGGGGTATCAGAATAATCAGAAATCTAGAAATAAATGTTGCTATTTTGTCATGTGGGGCTACCATAACCTACAACAAAGCCAAGGTACCAGTGTCTGTATTTTTAATGTCATTAGAGAAAATGAAAGCAAACTGAATCTAAATGATATGAAAATAATACGAGGGATGTTCTGAAAGTAAGTTTCGTCATTTTTTTTTTCACATGGAAACTTTATTACCAAAACAAATACACCATGCAATCATGAAATATACCCCTTGCACTATTTTTCAACATAGTCTCCACCGACATTGAGACATTTGTCATAGCTTGCAATCAGTTTGAAGAAACCACTCTGGTAAAACTCGGTGCCCTGCTATGCAAGGAATTGTCGCACAGCCTTCTCCACCTCAGCATTGTTTTGGAAGTGACGTCCCGAGAGTGCGGCTTTCATTGCATGGAACAGGTGCCTTCCTTCACTGAACATGCAACACCAGCGACCAACAATTTGATGAGACATGACCTCTTCACCATACACAGTCTGTAGGCGTCCATGGAAGATGGACACACTAGTCCTACATGCCCATTCATACCGGATAACAGCATGTACTTCCATTGTCGACCACGTTTTCAGTACACGTCCATCTGCCATCGTGATTTGTACTCAAATAACCTCGGGCACGCCAGTCTACTGCTACTTTCTCTTCTTCGGGACTATACTCATGCATCGTTTCTCCTCTGCTGACGCTCTTTCCGTCGTTGAACCAGCAATAGGTGTCGATTCTTATGGCAGTTGTTTGCTTCATCTGCTTTACCATCTTCACTTTTAAAAAAACGACGAAACTTACTTTTGGAACATCCCTCGTAATACTCACACTGTACTTATAAAATGGATTTCTAGTGTCTTTTTCACTGTTTGAAATGTATTTAAAATTTCCAAATCATCCGTTAATGTTTTAACTTGCAAAAATTCACCAGTTATATTAAAATGTTGGTTAGGATGAGATAAACTTGGATTAATGTTTATACAACAAAAAAAGGTAGTTAAATGTAACTGAAAGTTAATTTTGCATGATAACTACAGTTTACATGTTTATACAACTGGCCCTCAGTCATGCCGAAATGCGTACATCCGATTGCAGAAAAAATAAACTGATACACGGATAGGCTACTACATACAGTAGTATCTTACAATATTATCTTTCAGACTGGTATCATATTTATTTTAATAACTTGCTCAGCTTACATTGACTTTTTTACAAAAAAGAGTTATACAATATTTTTCTAGTCCCACACAAAATTACATCATTGCACAGTTAAGGCCAAAAAGTAAATGAAACCACTTCAAGTAAACATAAAATGCAATACACACAGCACACAAACATAGTGAGTAAACGTCAGAGCTAAGGACATCTCCAAAATAAGAAGATTTAGAATGAGTAATAAAAACATTCAGTGTTGTACATACCTGGACGATAAAGAACATAAACTGAAACATCCAGCTAATAAGGATTCTCTTTGACTTGAAACTGTTCAAAAGAGAGACTCACAGATGATCAAATAATTTTCATGTATAATAGCTGTTTTTAGCAATTGTGAAACAATATAATTAATGTTTCTTTTTATCATAGACTTGAGATATTGTTGTCTCATATTTAAAAAAACTGTCAAATTGGCCAAATCATAATTTATAACTATATTTTAGTCTATTTGTTTTTATAATACGATGTAAAAAGTCTGTTCGTACTATATGCTGTCAACAGAATGTATCAAAATATTTCTGCAATATTAATTATAGCGTACTTTTAATGGTCATAGCATTCGTATCTCCAGTGATCTGTAAGTGTATAAGGGTTTAAGGTGGAATATTTATCACGTCTAAAATGCTTAGCTCAATATATGTCATTGTATAGGTGGTTCTTCAAATTTTCTACTATGCCCTTAAGTGACAACAGTATCAATACATGTATATTAGAACATCTGCCACTGTAAGAATTGTGCCTGCAACTTCTGAGTTTTTCTAAGCATCTAGCATTTTGTAAAACGAACGATTTATAACCATAAAACTCGTTTCTGACGAAGGTGTTTAAGCAATTAATTGGCCAAGACCTAAGTTAATTTTAAATTCTTTATGATTCTTATAATTTAATCTCTTTTTAAAACTATTAGTAATATAATTCTTGTACAAATACCATTAGTTCATAAGTAAAGAAAATAGTCTTTATGTACCATAGGCCAGATTTTGGGATATAGTTACATATCCATATTATATTACTTCAAGAATATTCACTCAATGACTATTGTAATTAATACTGTATAACTGAGTAGAATAATTTTTTTATATAGATATTCATGACTATACCTTAGCCTATGTGCCTAAGGTAAAATGTTTTAATGTAATAATCGTTGTATTTAATCTCAATATATCTTGTTAATACAATCTTATGCCTGGTTTGGTAGAAATGGGTTTGCTCTAAATGATTCAAAGACTCAGAAATACTCTTTTGGTCTTACAAGCACGATACCTAATAACTGCGACAATATTAAATTACTTGGTTTTCACCTAGACTCTAAGCTTACTTGGAAGCCCCATGTTGAAAATATTTGTAAGAAAATGGCGAGAGGTATTTTTGTTCTAAGAAGAATTAAGAATTGCATTTCACTTGAAGTTTTAAGGACTGTGTATTTTGCTCTTTTACAAAGCCATATTGTTTATGGAATATATCTCTGGGGTCATTCCAGGGAAACAAATTCGATTTTACTTTTCCAAAAAAAGGCCCTGAGGATAATGGCAAACAAAAGTCAGAGAGAAAGCTGTAGACCTCTTTTTACTGAAATGAATATTATGACAGTTTTTAACTTATATGTATTTTATTGTATCTTATTTGTCAAGAATAATCTAGAGAGTTTTACTGATATAGAAATGCATAATTATAATACAAGACATAGGGCAGATTTAAATTTACCGAAGTGTCGTTTAAATAGTTCTTATAACACTTGTTTTTATAATGGAATTAATTTATTCAACAAACTGCCTTTAAGCGTCCGTTGCTTACCCATAAATAGTTTTAAAAATTATGTATATGCATGGCTAATAAGGAGACCATTTTACTCTGTACACGAATTCCTTACTGCTGACTTTGTCTTATAAGAACTGTTATTATGTATATTGACGATGCCTCACCTGTATGGACATAGGCTAATAAACATTATTATTATTATTATTATTATTATTATGGATGTTTTCTCTTTCATATTTTCAGTTTTTTCTAAATCTTTATCAACAATATTTTCAAAATTAGTAGTGTAACCTTGTATCAGATAAAATTTCTGCTATTTACTATGCTTTGTGGTATAAGGTGGACATTAGTTACTACAGTATATTATTACCACAAACGGTATAAGTTCATTTATTTACCTATGATAACTATTAGCTATGGTAAATACTTTAGCTATGATAACTATTAATATCCTATTGTAATTCTAGAGTGATAGGGAAAAAGCGAGTAAGTCAAAATACCGAAGTTTCAGGAAAGCAAATAATTTATTTCCACAGCATTGTTCACCGCATTGTTAGGCTATTTAGATTAGCCTACCCAGATATTTTTACATGCTATAAGATATGGTGTAAAAATATCTGGTGTACTAACTAAATATTGTAACAATGCTGTGGAAATATTTTTTTTATCTCCCACAACCCTGGTGTTTTGACTTATTCGCTTTTTCCCTATCACTCTAGAATTCACATACAGTACTGTCCTTCTGTATACGATATTGTTAGAAAATCGCTGTAAAAAACACATGTGGTAATACAAAGTAGATATTTGAATAAAAAGAACATAAATCTGAAAATTAAAATAATGTGATGTAATGCAGTTGCTTGGTAACCCCATACTTAAGGGGAGGTAGGCCTACTCCTGTCTTGACGGACACAGAAATGCAGATGCTTATAACTCGTAATTGGGCCACCTTTATAGAGGTAGAATGAGGTTGCAGATATTTCCCATGCTCATAGTATTCACGCAGAGGACCCAGTACACTTCCGTCGCTATGGAAACAGGTTAGCTTCGTCGTTCCTTCGTAGCATCGATCTTTTTAAAAAGGGTACGGGTGACAGTGTAGAAGAGTGAAGGAGGAGGAAATAAGAAAAAGGAAATAAGGGATATATATATGGGCAAGGTGAAATAAGAAGCTTGAAAAATATTTACATACTGCTACCGTGTCTTGCACTCAGCCAATCATCTCTGTCATGGTTCAATTGCACATTCCTTTTGAAACTGAAGTCTGCATGCAGCCAAAATACAGTGCTGTCGGAAATGCTTGAAACCGAAGTCCGCAGAAAGGAAACATTGATGTCAACTTTTAAATAAACATCTTAGCTTATTGTTGTCATTTCCTTGATTCCACAATTTAAGACGGTAACACTTCACCGGATAAAATGAGGGTAATTAAATCACGGAGGATGAAATGGGCTGGACATGTTGCGCACATGGGGGAGGAAAGACATATCTCAAAAGTATTGACTGGGAGACCCGAAGGGAAAAGAACACGTGGAAGACCTATACTGCGTCTGAGTTATCTTGTCCCTCGAAAAAGTGAGAGAGAAAAATATATTTTGAAAAGAGAAAAAGCTAGTACTTAACCTCCTATGGCGAAGGTGGAAGGGGCGAGATGCCATCCAGACTCACGGTGGCGGATTGTTGAGTGCTGAGGAGAGAAGCATCTCCACACTCCGAGTCGTCACTCACATTCATCTGAGTCCGAATCTTCTAAATTAATCACAAAACTGTCCAACATTTCGTCCATGAGGTCGTCTCTTTTCCAATAAAATTCTTTTATACCACGAACATGCTCACAAGCCCTTCTCCAGTGTTCAGCAGTCACCTTTTCTACTGCAGCTTTAAACAAAGTTTCTGTATTGTTAATTTTGAATTCTGTGTTATGTTTTGCAACGTCATTTTTTATTTGCCCCATATCAACTCCATGGGGTTTAGATCGCAGTGATATGGTGGCAGCCGTAAAATTGTGTGCCCATGTTGTGCAGCAATTGTATCAATTTCGCAGGTTCTGAATTTGTCTTTAACGCCTAATTTCATACAGAACGGGCTTGGTAGAACGAGGATCATAATCACATTCTACTCAATGGTATGGAGCATTGTCCGTTAAGATAAATGAATTTTGAGGTATGTTATGAAGGAGCTATTTTTAAAATCGTTTCCTTCCATTTCTTCATGGTAATTTTTTGTCTTCGATTTAAATAACAACCCACTTGGGACAAATCCGCACTCCGATCCATCATACAGGACTATAAATCTTTGGCCTTTACCTAAAGGAACACAGCGGTGACTCAAACTCTCCATCGGAATCTTCTCACATTCATATTTTCCCTCTTTCATGGTTAACATTGATCCATGTATCGTTGAAAAATAGATAACTGGGCGCAGTGAATTACGCAAATCTCTCATTTTTCTCAATTAATTGAATCGTTTTACAACAATGTCGCTCCTTTCCATCATCATTTTCCTTCCTTTGTTGTTTTTCACGTATCGAAATTCCTTTTTTTTTTTTAAATATTTCGTGGAGAGCCCACTTGCTGCCGTCAAATAATCCCGCCTTGTTTAATGCCTTCTTGATATCATCTAGGCTAGGCAAAAATCGTGACTCATATAACTGATAAATTGTACGGCGAATAGCAGATTTGGTGAAAGAATCTATAATTGTTTTCATTGGTGTCCTATTGGGACTCTTTTTTCTAGGCGTTCCCAATCTAGTACCAGCCTATTTTGCCATTTTATGTACATTTAAAATACGGGAAGCCGTTCTCTTAGAAACTCCAGTCGCACAAGCAGTTCCTTCTAACACTTTTGCTACTGATAATGTTTCTTTTCCATTCTTCAACGCATCAAACTCTCCTTCAAAGAACTTGTGAACATTGCACGGTATTTCCCTAGCATCCGACTGTAATGGTTTTCCTTGTTTGCCAAAACCAGCAAGTATTATTATAATTAACAGCATAAATAACGCGACTACACTATAGAAAATATACCGAGCCTCCATATTTTCGTTTTTACCGGTATACAAATAAGAATTTAGTACAGTCGAATCTGGTTAATTTGACGTTGGATAACTCGAAATATTGTATAATTCGAATAAATAATCATTCGCCTTGAAATTCCTATATAAATGTATGTTAAAAAATTGCAATTAATTCGAATTTTTTAAGCTTAATTTGAGTAAATCGAAGCCAGAATTTGCCTCATGTTAATGTTGTAACGATTCCAAGAGTTCATTGCTTCCAGGAATTCCACAAGAATTCTCTATTTCGCTGAAGAACCCTAGTCGGTAGCAGCCAGCAGGTACCGTACCAAAGTGTATTTTTAACCACCGTTATCTTCCTTCTTGCTGAATAGATGTTCAATGGAATGCGAAGTTCACCCCCTCCGCTGCAGTCTTGGAGGGATTCAACACTTCTGTGAAAATTCTTGTGTTCATTCTATCCTCTAAGTGTGACTGTGTTTGAAAATGTCAAAGCGTAGAGCAAACACCAGTTCCTTTATTAAATTTAGGGTTACAGTTTTAGTGTGGAAAAAAATGGTTTCATTTAACATCCTAACAACAGGTAAGATTCACTATAAGTTACAATAATTATTATTTATTGCAATGAGTTTATTTTTTAACATCTTTACGGCATTTTCGTTTAAAAAAACAAAGTTTTGGTTAATTCGAAATTTGGATAATTCGATTTTTTTCTAATTCCCCTTGGGGTTCGACAGGGGTGCCCACAGGGGGGGGGGTTAAGACGCAGACTGCGTCATTGAAATTTCTGGGGTGGGGGCACAATATTATCGTTTTATAAATTTTCTGGGGGGGGGGGTTGAAAATTGTTGAAAAATTAGAGTTTTATATGCTAAAATAAAAACGGTCAAGTATTATGACTTTAAAAGGTCTCTTCTAATTCTTTAGAAGTGAATAGTAAATAAATTAGTGCCCATACCCGGGGGTGTGGGGGGGGCGCAAGTAAAAAATGTATATTAATAATTATTATAGTCAGGTGTTTTTATTTTAAGACAATTATTTGAAAGTCAGTAGAGACATAAAAAGTTTGCTGAAGTTTTACCAATTCGACAACATGGAAGCAGAATGCACAATGGATTAGGAAAGGGGGGTTCAGGGGGTTTTGACCCCCTAAAGTCAATACCTAAAATTCTATATTTGTATTTAAAAAAAAATATTTACAGTAATTAAACAAGATTTGTTGGTGTGTCAAATATGATATAGCAGTTGTTTTCTTCTCATAGCATAATGTGTAGGCCTATTATGTCCACTGTTCCATGTGTTATTCAACTTTTCTTATAAATAGTAATAAGTATTATAACTTAGGTAACAAGAAATTGTCTTAGAGTATAGTAAACAAATTTGCTAACTAGTTTCTCAGTGCTAAAATAGCATAAAATGTGATTTTCATTAGTTCAATACTTAAAAATTTTCCGGGGGTGGACACTCGACTTAGGTAACAATTTCTTGTTTACATTGGCATGTCTTAGAGTAAGGTAAACAAATTTCCTAGCTAGTTTTTGAGTGCTAATGTAGCATAAAAAGCGATTTTCATTAGTTCAATATTTAAAAATTTTCCGGGGGTGGACCCCCCGCTTAGGTAATGATTTCTTATTTACATTTGCATGTCTTAGAGTATAGTAAACAAATTTCCTAACTAGTTTCTCAGTGCTAAAATAGAGTAAAGTTGATTTTCATTACTTCAATATTCAAAAATTTCCCGGGGGTGGACACCCGACTTAGGTAACAATTTCTTGTTTACATTGGCATGTCTTAGAGTAAGGTAAACAAATTTCCTAGCTAGTTTTTTAGTGCTAATGTAGCATAAAATGTGATTTTCATTAGTTCAATATTTAAAAATTTTCCGGGGGTGGACCCCTCCGCTTAGGTAACAATTTCTTGTTTACATTGGCATGTCTTAGAGTAAGGTAAACAAATTTCCTAACTTGTTTTTCTGTGCTAAAATAGTGTAAAATGTGATTTTCATTAGTTCAATTTTTAAAAATTGTCTGGGGATGGATCCCCGACCCCCTTTTTTGGGGTTTTCCAAACCCTCCGGCACTTTCGACCCTCCCCGCAATTATTTTCTGGCTACGTCATTGTTGCACTTATTATATTATTATTATATTATTAAAATAATGTTACAAAGTGGCCCAAGAAGTTAAAGCGACAAAAAATAAAATAATGAAAAAAAATGCCCCCTCTAAAAAATATCATATGGGCGCCCTTGTCGACAGCCAATCATGTTGGGGGGGGGGTGAGCAATGATGTTTGGGGGGTAAGTCATGAAATTTGGGGGGGGGACCCGTGGGTTCGAATTAC
Organism: Ectobius pallidus; assembly: GCA_964059195.1. NCBI lineage: Eukaryota > Metazoa > Arthropoda > Insecta > Blattodea > Ectobiidae > Ectobius > Ectobius pallidus. The sequence continues at coordinate 14,788,121 of CAXKWD010000007.1, forward strand.
TAAGAGTCCACTGTATAAATAAAATATAAACTTCAAAAAAGACACTTCACTACTGCATAGATCCGTCACTGCACACTAGCTTCAACAAACTGATGTAAATCTCTGAACTAACACCCTTAAAATCTTAGCAACACAATAGCTGAGGAAGCAGCATAATAGCCTTGAAATTGGCAGTGCTCTTTACAGAAGCAGGTAGTATTGGGTAGATTTATGACTAGTGAGACAAGCTAACTCGCACAGACTAATAGACGTAAGTGGGAGGACAAGAGGAGAGATTTAAGGGAAGTGGGATCTGCGAGGGATGGTTGGATGGAGTTACCACAGAATAGGGTTGAATGGCAGGCTCAGGTAAGCACGGTAATGAACCTTCGGGTTCCATAAAATGGATAATATTCCTTTATCTTGCTGAGGAATTGTCTATTGCCATTGACTAAGTAAGTAACTTTCAATAGAGTGCTCAGAATATAGCCTAAAGTATAAAGGTAATTTAACCGCTAGAACAACTGGAATTCACCTTCGTGAACAGCTGTGAAGTGCCGTGAAAAAGTGCAGAAAAAATAAAACGTAGGCTAAAATCCATTTTTCGAATGATTGTGGAGCATTTTTAATAAGACATGCTCTAGTTTTAATTGTTATATTAGATGCGTCTTTCAAAATAGGAAGAAATCTTGTAGCTTGCCAGTCAGATCGAAACCCTTACTTCAGACACCACAAAGTTGGGCTCTAGTAGTCGTGGTGAGGGATGAAGGGATGAAGGGCTGATATCGCAGGAAGTTACACGTTTCCTCGCGTTAATGGAGTCCAAATTAAGGAAACTCGATCGGAAGAGTAGTGTTAAGGATACAAGGACACGGAGACACGAGGGAAGAAAGTGACATGGCGTCTAAGTACAAGCCTTGGTCTAAGTCAGCATGAACTACTGTGTACCACTGTAGTCTACATATTAGACTTTGCATTAGAACAAATAATATTCTTTATTAAATTCTCTATTCTAGTTTAGTCTTTTCAATTTTTGCTAGTGAATTTACAATGTCGCGATATTAAGAGGTTCACTTGTGCTCAGACCAACAAGAAGGTAACCCCATTAGCCTATCTTATTACTGTCGGGGGGATTGGGACGTTGCCCACTAGTGCAGATATTCTGATAATGACACCTAGATTATAAAAATGATGAATTTAGGGTCAATTATGGTCATTCTTCCCATTTTGTATTTTTCGTTTTTTTTTTAAATTTAATGTCATTATTTGGTAATTTTTGCCATTATACGTTTTTTTCCACGTTTCATATTTTTAGGAAAATTTTTAAATTTAAGGTCATTATTTTCTTATTGTGTGTTAGTTATCGCATTATATAGATTTTTTGTGCATTTACTTGCATTGAATATTATTTATCGGAACTCTAAATAAGCATAAATAAATAAATCTTGTTATAATTATAATTTGGAATCAGATAGACGGAGTTTGGTGTTTGCGTTTAACCGTACGTTGGCCTACCAATTAAGTAATTCTAGAGTGATAGGGAAAAAGCGAATAAGTCAAAATTCCAAAGTTTCAGGAATGACAAAAACAATTTATTTCCACAGCATTGTTACACTATTTAGTTCAGTCCACCAGATATTTTTACACAGTATCTTATACTGTGTAAAAATATCTTTTCACAGTATCTTATACTGTGTAAAAATATCTGGGTGGACTGATCTAAATATTTTAAAAATGCTGTGAAAATAAATCGCACATTGTGCGCGATTCCTTAATTATAAATCGTTAATTTTCTCTCCTAAAACTTTGGTATTTTGATTTATTTGCATTTTCCCTATCACTCTAGAATTACAAGCCTATAATTCAACAACATGAAACTAAATAGACATAAATTTGATGAATAAACTAGTTTTTGAGTAATTTTTGTGTATTTCCGTTGTCATTTTATAGCTCATTTAAAAATATTTTTATGTCATCAAAATCCGGGCCCTGAACATAGACTACACTTCGTGAGAGACCAACTAATAACTGTTTGTTTGGAATAGGAAGCTTCCTGACGAGTCACTTAGTTGAAGCTCGTATTCAATCTCGGCAATTTTCAGGAAAAAGTAAGGATTATATCTGTTATTATAGTTATGATAGTCAGTTTCCTTCCTTATCATAATACATTGTCTCTGTGTTGACTCAGAGCTAATCAGGGACGTCCCTCCATTGTGATCGGTCTAAATATATCTGATTCTAAGTACTTCCTTCATGCACTACAAACACTGGTGAAGTAAAAATAAAAAATTGTTACGGAAATCAATGATTATTTTTCTAAAATAGGTAATCTGCTCGCTTCAAAACTCTGAAATAAGGATGTATTTCAGGAAAGTATAGTTGTCATCATCTTGCTTGTATCCAGTGACCGAAAAAGAAATAATTCCAATAAAAAATAGTCTAAAATAGTTAATTACCTGGCCATGAACGTAGGCCTATACCAAATCTATATTAATAAAAATGAATTTACAAAAGGGTTGTTGCCGCATCACTTGAGAACGGCTCGACCGATTTGGCTGAATTTTGTTTTGTTGTGTTCGTAATTGTCAGGAGAAGGTTTGTATGAAAGAAAATTTTTTGAAAATCCACGGAAAAAGTCGGAAAAGTGAAATGAGGCACAGTTAGAGAATTCTGCTGTCAATTGTTTATATAATAAAATAAAAGTGTGACAAAAGAAGTGACATAGGTTGAGAGTTTTGTTTACACAACAAAAAAAAAAGAAGTGCGAGTCTTGCAACCTAGCCATTAAAATGTGTAAAAAGAAACAGAAGTGCGACATTATGAATATTGTGTTAACAGTGGTGTGTTAAAAAGATTATTTTGGTGTCTTGGAAAAATGCCGCCAATAAGACGTCTTAATATCGGTCGGCGTACGCGCAAAGCAAGAGAAATGCATGATAGTCGAGTCAATGAGACTGATGAAGAACATAGCGTTTGGAGGCAAAACGAATAAGAATTTCTCAAGCGCGATCAATTATGACTCCCGAACAACGGATACAGTGGAGTTCGACTGGCTCAGTTGGAGATAACGTAGACAATAATTTGGAACGTAGACAAAACAGACGGCCAAATGTAACAATTCGACATATCCATCAATCGATTACGCCGCGGATGTAACGGTGGATTTCGGAACCATGAGCACCGTTTGTCAACATTGCAATGCTTTGAGGTTTCGACATGAACCGCCAGGATTATGTTGTGCAAGCGGGAAGATCAAATTACCACAATTGACACTGCCACCAGAGCCACTAGCATCATTCCTTTCTGGCCAAGAACCTCAATCGAAACATTTTTGCAGAATATACAAAAATACAACAGTTGCTTCCAAATGACATCCTTTGGAGCGAAAATAACTGAAGAACAAGGCTTTAGCCCAACTTTTAAGGTAAATTCATTTTCGACTGCAACACACATCACATCTATTATCATCTGTCTGTCCTTTATGCATTACTACACCATTCATCCGATCGCCATGAAACTTTGGGATGTTGTTGAGTGCATTCCCGGGAAGGTTTCTGGCATACTGCATTTTTAATTTTAGCTTTCGTTCGCGAGTTATGAGTGAAAACGGGAATGAGACGTGCATTTCTTGCGCTTTTGAAGCATCATTTTTTAGTAATACATTTCAGTTGTAAACGCTAGAGAAGTTGATAAGGTAATGTTAAACATTAATTTAATATCGAATATGCTTCTTATGAAAGATAGTTTACAGAAAATTCCGGGGAAGTTGCTTAGTTCGGGGTCCTGGCTACAACATTTTTAAATGTAATCGTAATTAAAATCTCTTATGTAGGATCGTTAAATCTGCCTGAAATGAAACGGAATTATAAGTCTGGACAAATGAATATAGAAATCACGGCCTCAGTAGGCTTATTTCATTCTTCATCTACCGGTAGCCTATATAAATAAAAACTAATGTATGTCTGTCTGTCAAATACATTTACGCACATTTTTTTTCGTCGTGAGTTTAATCGATTTCATTTCTCATTATCTTCCGAATACTGAATTTTTCCATTTATTTTCTAATCGTGAAATTCACTTCAAAGCCGGATTTATAGCTGTTTCATTAATTAGGCCTATAAATCGTTTAGTTTACGCCTATGTTTCGCGTGAAAAGTGTTAATAAATATAATATTTTAATTATTTTGCTCTTAATTGTTAATATTTCGATTAATTATCGTGGGCGAAACCGTGAGGATCTGCTATAAGCTATAATAAGCTATAGCCTATCTAGCGTTTTCTGAGGGAATAGTTTGTGTGTGATAAGTCGTTCTTCCCCATTTCAAATTCTAAATACTTATATAAAGACCTTAAAGACCTAGAGTTTGAAAATCGAAAGTCCTTCATAAGTTATTTTCGCATTTACAAAATACAAAACCCGAGCGACGCCGGGCCTTTTAAGCTAGTAATACTATAAAAATTGTCGTAGAATTGTCTCAAAACCTGTCACCCTATTACGATCTGTGCTTAGGCCTAAATCAAGAGGTTTTTCAGGATACTAAAACACTCTATGGAAATTCCTATTAAAAAACCCGGTGATTCTAAGAGAGGCCTACTGAATAATTACAGGCCAATATCATTACTCCCAACTGATTTTAAAACACTTCAAAAATTAAAGAAATATATTATTAAGGCATCTCAACAAATATAAGTTAATTTATTTAAATAAATTTGGTTCCTTTAGCAACCTCATCACAGAAGAAACCATTTTCACAGTACAGCATCCACAATTATGAATAATCTTAGTATGGAAAACGTTTCGGAATATTTCTTGAATATAAAAAAGGAATACTGGAGAAGTTGGAATTTAGTTTAACTTTACTGCAAGACTGGTGTTTCGCCAATAATTTGTCACTAAATACAGATAAAATTTGTAATTTATCTTTTACTTACAGAAGATGTGATTTAAATCAAAAGCTTACAAATTACATCGAAAAGTTTTAGGAATTCGGTTAGATTCTAACTTGTCGTGGAATTTCCATGTTGAATATATTATTAAGAAAATGGCACTATACATGTTCAAGACTTAGTGTCAGAGTTAACAAAAATATTCTGCTTACTATTTATTTTGCTCAAATTCAAAGTCTTATGGTATTGGGGGGTGAAGGTGTTATTTAAAAAAAAATATATTTTTATTTTATAGCAAAGGGCAATTGGGATACTTTGCAATGCTGATCTACTCATCTGTAAACTTTTGTTCGTCGAATTATATTCTTTACGTATTAAATTTACTTTATATTCATAGTCACATTGAATATTTTCACAATAATGCAGATTTTCACTCATATGATACTACAAATAAAAACTGTTTAAGAATACAACAATATCAATACTTTAGTAAACAAAAAATTGATCATATACTTCAAACAATTTGTAGAATGCAGTACATAGAAAAATTAAATAATTGTCACAGAGGCCTACTACTTTTAAGTGTAAAATCAAGATTTAAAGAATGTCTATTTAATGTTGATGATTTTTTTTAACATTAATTGGGAATTATATTTGGTCATCATTGTGCCTACCTCATCAGCAGAAATTTTTATGTGCTACTGATGGATAATTATACAAATGCATAAGCGAAATTTCATATTTCGGTCTTATTTAAGCGATAGCATTCAAATCGTTAAATTTAAATGCCATCCTAGTAAAGCCATGGAAATAAATGTTGGGATATTACTAGGCATTGTTCTAGATCCAGACATATTACAAGGCAATACTCTAGGTCTATTTCAACAATTTACTGGCGTTAGATTTGTCAATATTATGAAATTCTGCATATGACACGGTAACTATACTTAGTGGTTAAAATTGTAATTAAATGGTAATGATCCCGGTATCACTACAAATTGTTTGAATTAGAGATGTCTGGATCATTTTGAAATCTCGTGAGGATGATTAATAGAGACGTAGCAGATCCAGTTACGAAGAATGGCCACAATAAAGTTCTTAGGACTGGGCATGCTGGTCTGGATGTTACAGCGGTCACGTTGTACGCCACGTAGCAGCAAGGAGCTATTTATACTGAAGTGTTTTTTTTTTCTTTCTCTATCCTTACCATCCTCAACCCTGAAATTCTATGTCGGGTATTCAGTATTCAGCATAAATTTTTAAGGTTCAAAGAAGGCCTTTATTTTCGGAAACATTTCTATGTCTGTCCCTCTAACTCTTTGCCTGTGACTCGAAAATGGAAAGCGAATTTATGGAATTACGAGGGTGGACCGAAAAGTAACGCACAATATTTTTTTTTCACAAAACGTTTAATAGATAAAATTGCAAACAAATGCACATATGAAGGGACATATTTTGTATATTTTTCTATATAGTCGCCAAGTTTCTCAACACATTTCTCCCATCGTGATACCAGTTTCAAAATACCCTGTTCATAGAAGTCCTTTCGGTTGGAATATAGGCATCTGCGGACTTATGTTTTCACTTCTGCATCTCAGAGAAAGCGTTTACCGGCCAGGAATTTGGTGTAGTGAGATTTTTAGGGGCTACGGGGCATAACCCGAGTGAAATTCACAAGGACATGCGTGGCGTGTATGGGAGCGACTGTATGGACCGTAGCAATGTCTCCATTCTTCGAAGATGATCGTGATAACCTTTCATTTTTTGGTCTCATGAAGAAATTCCTGGTCGGTAAACCCTTTGCGTCAGATTCAGAAGTGAAAACAGCAGTCCGCAGATGGCTATATCCCAACCAAACGGACTTTTTTGAACAGGGTATTTTGAAACTGGTATCACGATGGGAGATATGTGTTGAAAAACTTGGCAAATATACAGAAAAATGGACAAAAGATGTTCTTTCATGTGTCCATTTGTTTGTAGTTGTAACTTTTTGTAAAAAAAATATTGTACGTTAGTTTTCGATCCACTCTCGTATTTTGGTCATATATACGAGTATTTCGGGAACGTGACGCCATTCATGGAAATTCTGTGTTGGGTGGCTATGTTATACTCTTAGCCATGTACGCGCGATCCATATGGGTTTGGAATTTGGATGAGGGTAAGACAGTCCATCTAGATCTGGGAATGTGAAGCGAGGAAATCGCACTGTCAATGCTTAAGTTATAGAACATGTATGCGTGTATTATCTGATTCATTAAATCGGATTAAGACTGTATATCGCAACAGAACTATGACAACAGAAGTTCCTTTTCAAAGCAGTGGCGGTATATACTAGTCTATAGAATCTCTTGAGTTTACTGTCTTCACTTGAAAAGCTGAATGTTTTCTGTCACTTTTCCCTCCGGCCGTTCCCTTACTGGAAGCTTGTATCCTCTTTTCTACATTTTTGCGTTTCCTATTTTCCATTTTAATATTTCACAAGGTATTCCCTACGCAGACTATATACACAGAGATTTCCACAGTATAGGAGCATGTGAATAGTTCCTAGAGGTGTCTTAAATCCATTAGTAATGTCACCCCTAAAGGATGCCTGTTTACACGGAATATTGGACCTACATGTAAAAGTAAGCTATCCGAGATGTCTAACTATGTACAACGCAATGTGATTCGTATGAAACTGAAATCGTTTAAAAATTAAGTTTCCAGTTAACAACAATATATTTTAATGTTAGTACTACTAAATTTCCTGCAGATAAAAAAATGACACAAAAATGAAAACGATGGGGACCACTGAGTGCTTTAGCGGTTAGCGTGGCTGACCTCGGAGCCGAAGGTACAAGTTCGATCCCCAGACGTAATCGGTTTTTTCTGAGGGAAGGAAGTCTGGATAGGGATACACTCATTCCTCGGTCCCAAGGCTCATTTATGTAATTAAATACAGCCTAATGTTCAGTGGTTAAGTATTTGTCTGAATATCTAAAAGAAAAATTTACAGAAAAAATATTGGGCATTAGTTCTGAGATAGAGGTAGCCTACTCCTTTTTTGCTCATATCAAAGCTCAAGATATCAGATAGCCTAACTACAGTTTATTAAAGTTTCAGTGAATCTATTATAATAATATAGGTGATCCTCAAGGAACAATTCTGGGACCAATCCCATTTTTAATATTATATATCAGCTTATATTTATAAATTATTTATTAAAATTGCCGTGAAGAAGCATAATGGTGCCTCATATTCTTATGCTCATGATAATGTGGTGATCTTGAATGGATTACCGCGAGAAGATGCCTAGAAAAATGCTAACTTGAATAAAAATATGATAAAAAAGTGGTTAGAGTGTAGAACTTCTGTGTTAATATTACTAAAACTAATTTAATGCCTTTCTCCATAACAGTTTCTGGATGAAAACAACTACATTTACCCGAATATTAAAACTTTATAACTCATAATTTAACCAAGATAGTTTTACATTAAACGATCGCCGGCGTGGTCTTGTGGCTAGCGTCGCTGACTACAGATCCATCGGTCCGGGTTCGATCCCCGGTACCTCTTCGGAATTTTTTGAGGTAGGGAGGTCTGGAAGGGATACACTCAGCTCTGTGATTCAAATTGAGGAGCTACTTGATAGAGAAGTGGCGGCTCCGGTCATGGAAACCACCATTAACGGCCGTGGGTGTCGGCATGCTGACCAGATGCCTCCCAATCCTGCCATCTGCCTGTGGTAGATGACGCAGCGGTTGGGTGGTAGGCCTTGTCCCTTCGGGGATGTTAGCGCCAAGAACTTAGTTAGTTTTATATTACTAAACAGGTAAATGGAAATATTTCAACCGATTATCAGTCATCATTTCAGATTATCAGTGTTGACAGTATAGGTGCTGTCAGCTCAAACGTAAGCTTATTAAGTTACTCTGTCAACCGAACATGCGTTAATCACTCCTCCTTCTTTATGAATGTTTTCTGTAAGAGAAACTTAAAGTACAAAGCTGAATAAAGTAGTAATCGTCGACTCAGGATAAAGTTCGGCTCTGGTAAAGAGAAAACTTTTCTAATGGACAGTTCGATTTCTTTTCGGTTCTGTCTCATTCTTCTTTTTCGCTTTGCCACTCTCATTTCCCTCTTCATCCAAATTTGGCAGGGTGTGAGACCACATATCTGCATATGTATGACGGACGCCTTCCTCCCCCTCCCCCTGCCACCTAGACTATATATAGGCGTCCTTTGCTTTCGCGTCCTTGTGCATCGTACCACACTCACACTGATGAAAATCCAATTCGATTTACCCTTCGACCTCCAATTTTTATTTCCTTTTTGTGCCTTTATTTTCTTCTCCTTTTTCACTTGATCGTACACGGTGGATTATGAAAACTCATTGAATTAACAAAATTAAAAGAAAGGTAAACTAATGCAACAAAGTGCCCGAATGCTTTTGTGTAATCAGTGATAATTTAAATTATGATATGCAGAAAATAAGTTGTTCTTTAATCGATTTCCGAGTTAGGCTCCAGATCGATTCATACGGATGAACAAAGGTCTAGTTTGATAAGCATATGTGAGGAATGTGTGGGTAGTGCTATTTGTCAAAGCTAACTGTATTGCAACTTCCAAAGCCGTATATGAATACTATAAAACAATATGTTGTCATGAGAACTGATTTGCATTTTAAATATTCTTCCTAATATGTTACCATAAAATAGGCACTGAATTGGTTATTACTCCGGTACCGGTCAACCGATTTGGTCCAATATCAATAGGATTCTTCCCATGGACGTTATAAATGTGTATCCCAAGTTTCATAAAAATCCGATAAAGCGTTCATACAGACACACGGACACATAGACGGACAGACATTTTCCCGCCCCCCATACAATCTCTTGAAGTACCTTGGTATGTGAGGCATTACGAATACAGACAACAATATAGTATAATACTAATAATAATAATAATTTGAATCAGTTGCCGTTTTTATGTACGACGACTTTGCCCCTTAGAATTTCTAAATAAACATTGCAAAACATGTTGAATAAACTTTCTCACATAAACGTGTTAAGATTTGTAATAATAAGGATTTCAGTGGATGCACGATGTGTAGGCCCTACATTTTTAGGTAGATTTTCGAAGAAAAATCTACCTATTGCAATGGATACCACTTTATGATTTTCGAAAAATTCTTTCATATCTTTACGTTTCATGCTCCCCTAAGTACGAAACCACCGCCCGTTCAAAAAAAAATTTTGTGATATATATATATATATATATTTATATATATATATATATATATATATATATATATATATATATATATATATATATATATTTATATCTTTACACGATAGCGGCCGTAATTTTGAAGATATTTGAACCAAATCTTATTATGTTATTTCTAGGCCCAATAGTTCGGACAAGTTCGTTAATGGGCAAAATTGGCCCAAGGGGGTGGTCGGGGGAGGGGGTTGAAATTTTTAAAAATGTATATCTCGGCCCCTATGAAGTATAGAGGGAAACTTTGTTTGAATAAATTAGAGTACTCCCTATGGAGTTCACAGTGACACCAACGATTCGGGGGTTCGAGTGAGGGTGGGAGTGGGAGTGGAGGTGGGGGTGGGGGATGAAAATTCGAAACTTTTGAAACCACGTCTTGTGGGGTATCGTTGAAAAGCTCTTGATGAGTACTCTACAAATCAATAAATAGTTTCTTGATAGCTCTCATATTACGCGAGATTTTAATGTTTGAAAATAATAACACTTAAAAGAATTATTATAATATCATAATTTTGTCTTGTTTAGCGGCTTTGCTAATTTTATTCATTGCTGATCTTGCGCACGGCCTCCCAGAATATTATATCCTATTCTTGTTGTCAAAACAAATGATTGTAGGCTCTTCCTCTTTACCGAATTCAGTTCTTATTACTGCAGGTTTACCATGCCAAGGCTAAAGAAGAAGATTGCTATGCAGCGACAATAAATTAAACCAAAAGCACTTCGAAATCTACCTCCGCCTGTAGGCCTGCCTAAAGGGATTTTTAATATTTAATATAAATTTTCTAAAGTTTAAATATATTTGATGATCATACAGAATGGATTAATGGATTTAATATATTGGAATACTTGTTAATTTGTTTATTGTCTTTGGCTCCTAACAGCGTCACACATAGCCTATGAACTAATGACATAACTGGTCAACTTATCTTTAAAATAAAATGATATAAGCGTTTGGAATTTCAACAAAGTAAACGTTGCATCTTAGGCCTAATTTACATTTTATTTTTAAATGAGACCGTTTTCCTTCTGGCCTACCTGTGAACCGTTTCATTTCTTTTATTCCAAATACTTTTGGAGAACATATCAATCTCTATTAATAGACTGGTATGTTTTTTAATACGCTTAGTGCTTATTATATTCTTTGGGTATGTTTATGTATAGGTTATTTATACATATTATATTCTTTTGAGTATGTTATGTGTATTATGGCAAGGGTACAATTTTATCAGAGTGTGTGCAGAGTATACCCGCTAATTTTATCTTCCATAGATAAGTTCTAAAAGAAATTTTGCAGGACAAAATTCCGTTGGACCGGCGCTAAATTACCATAATGAACGAAGATTTCAGTTTATAAATAAAATTAGTGAGCTGAATTTACGATTCTTTCATTCTCTTTTGAGATCTGAAGCAGTAAAATTCATCAACTGATGAGAAAGTTTCGTATAAAACTGGTCCCAATAGACGAGCCGTTTGACAGCTATACATGGAGTAGTTTCTGTTTATGTATGTATGTATTTATTTATTTATTCGCACTGCAATTGGGCTTTGTCCGGTGGCAGTGGTGTCAATTACATTTACAAGAAAACATTAAAGATGAAGAAAACCTTAAAAATTATCAAAGATACCAATTCTAATAACCAAATATCCCTAACAACTTATGGAATTACATAAATACATGTCAAGTTAAATAAAGAAATTAAATTTGTACGTGTCTAGTTAATTAAGAAAAATACTTAAATACATGCCAAGTTAAATAAAAAAATTATATAAATACACTACATATCAAGTATAATAATCATACACTTCTAACTAAACAGATATAAGTTAAAATAATTGATTAATATAGCTTAGACAGAAATAAAAGAGGAAAGAGACTGATATTAATCAAAGTGGCTACATGGAATCTAATTACACATTTTAAACTTTCTTTTGAAGGTTCCTAAGGTTATGTGAATGATATTAATTTTTTGCTCTATCCATTTCATAGGTATTAGAGATGGAGTAAATAACAAACCCATGTGGAGCATGGTTTTCATTCATATACGTTTTGAGCTCCCACGAATACAAGAATTACTTTTTCGGGTTCATATCTGTGTATCTGTCTTTGAACAGAGTCGAAGAGAAGCGAAAAATAAATTAAATCGAGGAAGTGATACCAAAAACATCGGTATGTTAAATCGAGAAACACATCGATGTATAAAAAGTGATCCCAAACAAAATATCGACGCTTAAAAACGTGAAAATGATACCAAACACACCGACCCATGAAAACGGGAAAGTGATAATAAAATACCAGTAGATAGACAGTCACAGAAAATATAACTCGAAGTCCAGACTTTCTCAAGATAAAAAAAGTGAAGTCAAACTGAAAAATTCAATGCCATAGCCGGGATTTGAGCCAGGATCTTCGGCTTTTCGTGCCGCTGCTCTTACCAACTGAGCTACCATGGCAACATGCCAGTACAACAATAAAAATGAGTCAGTCGGAGAATTTAATTTTGTACCGATATGTTGCCATTGAGCTCACATGACAACGTGCCGGTACAACATTAAATTCTCCAATTGACTCACATATCCCAGTACACCACCAGGCGATCTCAATACCAACCCATGGTAGCTCTGTTGGTAAGAGCAGCGGCACGGAGAGCCGAAGATCCTGGTTCAAATCCCGGCTATGGCAGTGAATTGTTCAGTCTGACTTCACCTTTAGACTACATCTTAGCCTACACACGGCCAGTGTTAATGAATTATCTGTCTCAAGATAATTCGTTGCTCGTGAATTTTCTACCTTTCGTTATATTAACCAGGATAATCTTAAACATAAGCAATGATTTGAGAGTGACTACTTACAAAGAAATTATTTTTGCGACTGTGAATTCATCCGAAAGCACAGACTGGGTTTCATAAAGATGATAGGAAAAAGGTTTGAGCGAAAGCAATTAACATAATATAATTTACGTTTCCTAAAAACTGACTATGGGTTCTTACATGACTAAGCCTGCATTAGTAACTTTACGACTACAATGTGATGACTGTTGTATTGGTGATCAGCCCCGGGAAGATGGCCGCAGGAAGTTAACATATGGCGCTCTGCTGGAGGCCATGGTTAATGTCTGTAGCTACTCCCTATAATATCCTTTTCTTTTAAAATTAATACTGTTTAAGCAGAATTGTGTCTACTACCCTCAAGAAACGAATTTTCCAAGAATGTTATTGTAATGTATAAGTAGTTTATAGGGGGCATACATTCTGTATGCCATGATAAGTACAACTTAAGATAAAACCCAGAATCCCTCAAATAAATAGTATAAGCTATTTTTATTGCTATTGGAGATTTCCTGTTCATAAACAAATTGGTTGAAGCAATGTTAAAGTCGGAAATAGCTATTTATGTATCAAGAACGTAAAGCAAGGCTTTAGCAGACGAATTTACTATTTTGATTAGGCGAAGCCGAGTCTGAAATATTGGATGAGCTCGCTAAAGTTTTTGCGTACATAAGAGTTCTCTAATTTTACTGCAAATGAGAAAATAATGTTATATATTTACATCGAGAAGATGTAAGTACAAAGCCCTAACAAATTAAAGTTGGCAACACAAAAACAAATAAAATATAGGAAATATAAGTTAGCCTAAATAACGAAATATACAAAATACATACAAATAAAAGATAAGGAATGAAAATACAAATTATTACTAAAAATTTACACTGTAGAGATATATTTACAACAACAAAAATCTATTTTAGCCTATAATTCCGCTGCTTACGAAAAATTATGGGAAAACCATGGCACAAATGGCGAGCAAAATATGTCATTCGAACCGTAATTTACTCATAATGGATGCGAAATTATAACAATAATTCCAAATGAAATATAATGTTCATACAAATATTATGGCCTGCTTGATTACGGTCATTACGGCTATTACATATCATGACCGCCTATTAGTAGCTACTGGTTGCTGCAGTGTTAAGTAGTATTTATGGAAGCTATGGAGTTTTCCCGCGTTTTATGAAATTATGTATGTGTAATAAACTAATGAGTATATCGCTGCTAACTGTGTGTGGTTTCAGTTTCTGTCTCAAGAGGAAAAGGTCATGGCAGGCAATCTAATTTTCAGTAAACATTTTATTGGGTGATCTACTATATCTGGACATAGCTAAGGAGCTATGGATATTCAGTGTGTGAACTGCCACGCTTCAAATTTCGCTAACAAGGCAATGAATAGCCATATTAATTAATGCTGCTTTCCATAAACACGGAACTGAACAATTTACTGATTATCCATAATTATGATGTTGATGATGATAATGATGATGATGATAATAATAATAATAATAATAATAATAATAATAATAATAAAAATAATAATAATAATAATAATGGTGAGGATGAATTAATGGTACGTAAATATTCAATTCGGAATTTGCCCTTACGACTGGGGAAACCATTAAAAACCCATGTCAAATTGGCCGGCCACAGGATTTGAACCTGGGACCTCTAGAATGCGACTCCAAAGACGTTACCATCTCGGCCATCACGCTCGGAGAAGAAATGTTAAGTTACACACTAAACGTACAGTAATTAATTCGAATTGGAAAGATTAAAAGTTTAAATTATAGTAGGCCTAGTATATAATTTAAAATCATATCACAGCAAAATAAGAAGGCTACTTTAGACCTTCCTAAGAATAGTCTATGCATTAGTCTGCTTCTACCAACTATAGCGAAGCAAGCATATAAAATACTACTCATTTATTTTCTAAGTCGAGATAGAGTTGACGTAATTTGTTATGATGTACTAGAAAAAGCAATTATCTCACGTGACCAGTAGGTTACAGTAGCTGAGTGTGAAAATGCTTCCCAGCGAAGCTGCTGCCGGTAAAAGCATTTTATCTCTTTACAAGACCAGTTCATGAAGAGGTTATCCGCATTTATAATTGAAGAACTTTTAGCAGAGGATACAGCATGATGCTCAAGCCAAGAGTGCACCATATCCACAAATTACTAGCAGATTTGCAGAAAAAGGGGTTATGTTAAATATAAGAGTGTGGATCGAAAAGTAGGCCTAACACACAATAATTTTTTTAAATAAAGTTTAAAAGACACCATAGGCGTAACCAGGCCGACCATATGGGGGGTTATAACATCCGGGGGTCTGGGTATTTCATACCCCTCAGGGAGAGGGGGGGCTCGGGGGTCCTCCCCCGGTAATTTTAAAAAATTAAGATGCACAATAACGAGTTTTAAGCTTCCCACGCTTTATACTCATATTAAGTCATTTATAAGCAGACTTAAAAAAAATTGTACAATTTTCCTTTTTTTAGTCAATGGGGGGGGGGGGTTCAAACCCCCCAACCCCCCCCCTCGTTACGCCTCTGATAGACACAATTACAAACAAATGCGCACAAGAAGGGATACCTTTTGTCTATTTTTCTGTATAGTCGCCAAGTTTCTCGACACATTCCGTCCATCGTGATACCAGTTTCAAAATACCCTGTTCATAGAAGTCAGTTCGGTTGGAGTATAGGCACCTTCGGACTGCTGTTTTCACTTCTGCATCTGACGCAAAGCCTTTACCGGGCAGGAATTTCTTCGTGGGACCAAACAAATGAAAGTCCGACGTTGCCAGGTACCCCCATGTTCCTGCAGCTGTTCGCGAGAAAATCAACAAATTTGGAATGGAGGTGCTCCAGCACAGTCTAGAGTTCTAGACCTTGCACCGTCGGACTTTCAATTGTTTGGTCCCATGAAGAAATTCCTGGTCGGTAAACGCTTTGCTTCAGATGCAGAAGTGAAAACAGCAGTCCGCAGATGGCTATACTCCAACCGAACGGACTTCTATGAAAAGGGTATTTTGAAACTGGTATCACGATGGGAGAAGTGTGCTGAGAAACTTGATGACTATATAGAAAAATAGACATAAGATGTACCTTCATGTGTGCATTTGTTTGTAATTGTACCTATTAAACTTTATGTAAAAAAAAAGTATTGTGCGTTACTTTTCGATTCACCCTCTTATATTATATATCAGTCTCTTACTCTATACCGTTACATATTCTCAGGAAATAGATAGATTGAATAGTCAGTAAATTTTAATGAAAATTAAGTCACATCTTGGCACCCTTCTCCATTGAGTAAGTCAATTTGAATTTCAGAAGTTTCTTATACATGACATTCAGGCTATATTATATATATATATATATATATAGGCCTATATATGTTAATATCTAAGGTAAAGGAAAAAAATAATTTAGACAGATTCGCATACACGATCTAGCCCCCACATGCCCATGTTCCTAGCTTGAGGGATTTTACGTCCTGACTTCCAAATACGGTATATACTGCATATACCGTATTTGGAAGTCAGGACGTAAAATCCCTCAAGCTAGGAACATGGGCATGTGGGGGCTAGATCGTGTATGCGAATCTGTCTAAATTAATTTTTTCCTTTACCTTAGATAGTAACATATATAGGCCTATAGGCCAATATATATAATATAGCCTGAATGTCATGTATAAGAAACTTCTGAAATTCAAATTGACTTACTCAATGGAAAAGTGTGCCAAGATGTGACTTAATTTTCATTAAAATTTGCTGACTATTCAATCTATCCTTAATATGTAGCAAATTATTTAAATTAGTGTTCAAACAGAGATGTTCATTTTCTGTGCCCAGGTTGTGAAATGCGACCATACACGTTAATTTATCTGTATCTATCTACTCTTATACAATTCAACGGCCCTAAATAGCGTGCTTGCTCGCCCGCTTCGTGAGACATCGGGTATACTCGGCGATGTTCGTCTCTCGCAGTCTAAACTTTCATGACGACTACAAAATTAGGAAGGAAAACCGTTTCTTTATTATATAAGGCCTAAGTGAAATGAACACAATGAACAAATATTCTAATTTTATTTTTACTTACAATTTTCATAGCTCTGAACCACAAACATTTTTAATAATCTACCAGTGTAATTTTCTTAAAAATCCTGGAGTCAATGAATAATGGCGGGCGAAGCCGGGGGCAACAGCTGTAAAATATTGATGGTTTTATCTCTTGAAATATCGCTGATAATAATAATCCAAACAAACCATTCCTTCCCTTGAAACATTATATAATTTCTGAAAATTACACTGAATTGATAAAATAAAATTCACATCATATTCATGTCAATAAACAGCTGAGAAACAATACGTATTATGTGTTCACAGGTTCTTTGCAACTGCATAATCGATTCTGATATAGTTTTCCCAGGGGGCGCTTTCATGTCGTTGAATGTACTCTAAAGCAGGAATTTTAGCTGTTTCATTCATTATTAATGGCTTAGTTTATGAATGATTCGCGTGCAAGTGTTAATAAATATAATGCTTTAATAATTATTATACTCTTAATTTTTAATTTTTAAAAGAATTATCCTGGCGAAGCCACGGGCACTTCCTAGTTTTGTAACAACTCATAAGTTTCCTGATTTTTTTTTCACTCCCACGTTTGGGAAGGAAAGTTAACCTGATTGGTTAGCATGATGAAGTTGATGTATCATACTGTGGAAATCTCACTGAGAGTGGTAAGCAGTCTTGCGATTTTGAACTCTGTCGCCTCTGATAGGAAACTACTAGTTTCTCTTGTAATTATTTTTCGTGAAAAACACAGTGAGAAGTACTGGGAAAAATATCTTTATACCAGTTGAAATTTGGTTTTCATAAAATCTACTTGCAAACTTTTATCTTATTAGTATATATACTTACTGATGTTATATAAACCACAATTTTTGTTAATAATAACAGTTCTAGAGGTATCCATCATACTTACTCATTCACTAGTTTTGAAACAAACAATAAACTACAGTGAGTCCCACGCAAGAGTTGGCCAATGACGCGGGTTTCTGCGTCGCGGCTGGCACAGCTCCAACTCCCGAGCGATCGGGTGAAATATCTACGCAAATAATGCCGCGGTTGGTGTAATGATTCAGGTTCTCACATTTACAGTTAAAATTACAACGAAAATAACCACGTATCTCATCACAAGAGATGTTGGAAATGTTCTCCTCTTGCATAAGCACAACACTGACACCTTTTTTAGGGAATTTTCTTTCACGCGCGTAAGTTCAGCTTCCGAGATAGAGTTAATTTATCTTGTGATATTGTCTTTAAGTTCTTCTTGTGTATGGGAAATTGACCTACACACTTTATTTTTCAAGTTTCCCCATAAATAATATTTACATACTGTTAGAAGAACATGATGACAATATCACATAGGCCTATCGCAAGAGAAAGTGAGTCTGTCTCGGAAGCTGAACTTATTTTAACTGTAAATGTGATAACCTGAATCATTACAACGACCGCGGCATTATTTGCGTAGATATTTCACCCGATCGCTCGGGAGTTGGAGCTGTGCCAGCCGCGACGCAGAAACCCGCGTCATTGGCCAACTCTTGCGTGGGACTCACTGTATGTCAATTATAGATCCTTTTTATTCAGAACTGTTTTTGTTACAAAAATTAAGAAAAGTAAAGAATATCTCTTACGTACACTCAGTTTTAGAACTAAGTACATGCAAAAGGAAAGAAAAATTAAAATAAACGCATACTTCGTAAAATTGGTAGGCCTACTGTATTCCTGAGGGCCTATTAAACAATATAATATTAATAGTAATTGAAAATTGTAATACTCTTTTCTGTTAACCGTATGAAATTTAATGTTACTTCGACCTAAACTGTTATTTTATATTGTCAAAAGAATTTAAAGAAGTTGTCCTAGTTGAAACATTAAGTGAAATTTACTTTACTTTGTGAAGTGCATAGCCCTTATAAAAACATAGGTGAAATCTTGCACGACATGCATCAGCAGGAATCTCAAAGACCTTGCAAAAGATAATAGTTAGTTATCTTCGAATAGCCTGCTGGGTATTCCGACTAATGCGAACATTTGGACGACGGAATTGTTACAAAGTAGCAGCAAACCTTTGTCATAGTAATAGGTGTAATTGCTCCTGGCTGCCCCAGGCATCGAGCCTTCATGATCAGCTGTCACTTGGTCATGTTTTTTCTTCATAATTGCACACATGAGAATTATATCTGCTTATGTGCCTCTAATGGCAGGTTCTTGCTGTTTATTCTAACATCTCTAGGTATGATCGACTAGCATTTTTTCCCTTCCCATTTTTATGTAGTGAAGAAATTCATTATTATAAAATTATGATGTGGGTCACAGTTTGGGAGTAGATCCCATTAATCTTCACAATAACACGACGAATGTTGTGATCTGCATCTTGATGTGAAATCGGAAAATGTTCGGGCTTCTGTAGAAAAAATTAAAAAAGTATTTTTTAAATGATTTTTAAAATTTCGACCAACATTGTAAGATTATTTGATGCAAAATATATTTCATATCTTTATTATTTTAAAAATTATGAACTTAAATCCAAGATGCTGCATTTTGCTGTCAGTTGCCTCACATGTTCAAAACTCTTTTCTCAGAAACTTTATTTTGGTACTGTTTTATGATAATTCTGAAATTATTGAACAGAATTTTATGACTTTTTTGTGAAGTTACTCCATCTATGATATTTACAAAAATGACCAGAGCCATGTCATTCTTTTAATAAAATATGTTAAGTCAGTTGAAATATACATTTAAAAATTATCCATTGTGTTTTGACAGTGGTAATTTTTGTTTGTGTAACCTTAAGTTTTAAAATTAAGAAAACAAAACAAGAAAAAGTTTTTTTTTTAAAAAGACACCTTAGTTCTGACAAGCAAACATTATTTAAAATTTAATAGAATCTTAAGAATTCCAAAATGGTCAATGTATATATTTTTAAGGGCTTGGTCTATTAATTTGAAATTTTGTATGAAACATGTACACTCAGAGTGTGTTCACTGTTCCGATATCTTTAAGCTTTAAACCTACCTACCATTTTAAACAAGTTATCAGCATATGAACGCTGTTGCCCTAGTACACAAGAACTTCAAGGAGAAAAGTACATATATGAGAATAGGCCTATACTTTTAAAAAGTTGTTTCTGAATTTAAAGCAGAAAATATGGCAATATATATATTTTTAAGTTGTAATTTCAATAGGTCTGTAAATGAAGCCAGTGTGCCGTAATTTTCCCGCAGAACATTTTTTACATGCCTGTAATCTACACACGTGGGACTGTCACAAAAATACTACTGACCCGAGACGGGATCGAACAGAATCTCAGTGACATGTTTACAGAGAGAGAAGAGTGACATAGATAAAGAAGGTGGTGAGAGTCGTTTCTCTCTTCTTGCTCTTCTTCTCTATTCTTTCCTTTCTTTCTATCTATCTTTCTTTCTTTTTTTCTTTCTTTCTTCTCTCTTTTTCTCGATATCGTAGTAAAAAAGAAAAAAATATTGAATGAAAGAATAAAGTAAACATAAATAAAAGATGGGCCGTTTTACAAAACCTATAAAATTAATTTAACCCTCATTGGAAAATGAAATTTATCAATATAAACATAAATATGTTCGTATATATACATATATTGTGTGTTTGTATGTATGCACAACTTAATTGTACATATACTATGTAGGCCTATACCCTGAGAAGAAGTTGTATTAAATAGTGAACTTTTCTATTTCTACCCTCCGATCACAATTTAATATATTATATATTATTAAATAATAGCAAAGATCATGGGCGTACGGTGAAATTTTGTTCGGGAGGGGTTCAATTTAAAGTCGTCTCAGCTCCATGTCCTTGCGCACATTGTGAATTAATACTTTTTTAAAATTTACTAAATAGTTGTATTGTGATAATTAGAATTAATATGCAGCTCAGTATTTGAAACTGTTTTTCTTGAGATTTCTATCCGTTTTTTTAAAGCTAGAGTCTATAAATAAAAACTTTCTTTTGAAAAATTATCATAATACTGTATGGTGTATAGGGCACGTTTTTAAAGTAATCTGTAAATACACCGGTGGAAAAACCCGATTAATGCCGATTCTTTCATGATAATTTTGTGATGAGCTCGTGATTACTGTTGGCTTTACAAACTGGTTGATGGATTTCGGCGGGAGTAGGCCTATTCGAGTTGTCGTTTGACAGATTCGCGAAGGAATTTTTGTTTACTAATTATTAAGCTGAAAAAACTATCAACACCACGAGGTTTTGAAATGTGAAACTTAAATAAATTATGATAAATCTTAAATAATGCTTTGGCATATATGAAATTGTAAAATGTGTAACAACCGAATCAGAGTTTCTTTTTAAATTTCGTTCCATGATTTATAATCTTCAAAATATTGCAGATATTTCGGGAGGGCTTTCGACCCCCAGAACCCCCCCTTACCGTACGCCCATGGCAAAGATTATGTAGTGTGTAAGCTAGTTCGCCTGTCGACTTAACAGCTGTCATTTGAGGGAGCAACACAATTATTGGCTACAGATATTAACCACGTATTTATTGTGAAAGATAGCTATGTCTTTTCAAACACACACACACACACATATATATATATATATATATTTATTTACAGTAAACAAATTCTGAACTGGTTGCAATACTCAATAAACATTCATTTCTGAAATGCGTAATAATAGGCTAAATAAGCCCGTGTTCCTTCAGAGACTTTCTAGGTGAAAATGTTTACACAGAGCTAAGGAAATGGCTGTCGAATTTCCAGTTTGTTTTCCTTATTTCTTCCACGACACTCCATTACCTCGGGGTTTGCCTGTGTGATGGAAATGACCAATCCATGGCCTCTTTCTCAATCTCTGGTCGATATGGAACACATATCTTATTACAGAATTCTACAGTGTGCTCCAAAAGTGTGGAGATAGGACTCTTCATCTTCCTTTTAGTTTGACTAGAGTTCCCTCTTAGGATGAAACTGCCGACCTTGTGTATAACAATCTAATTGGCCTACTTTGTTATCTTTTGTTCTGTATATTTAGGTATTTTCCCCAAGTGATGTTTTTGACGGCTTTATGACGATCACAAGAGAACTCTGTAAGAATTTCTTTATCCAGTATTTAAACTGATATTGACAATAATTTAGTGAATAAACAGTGACATTTCTTGCTGATTTGTCTTGCTGCATTAAAACCAAAAGCGTAGTATATTGCGTTACGCGTGTGAGAAATATGTTTCAACACAATCGGGTAAAGTTACCAGAAACCAGACAAAGTTTTTTTTCGGAGATTTTGTCATAAACTTCACATGCAAAGGAATGACATAACATTTTTCCCACGATAGGTGAAATTACCACGAAAATAGTAATTACAGTCAGCTGTAATTGTCATGGCTATAAAATTAAACCTGAGTGGCGGTCGATGAAAGAATTACTTGAGCGCTTGTGCAAGCAATTGCAGATACCAGCCTATCATAACCTAGCTATCTGATGAGGTAGGTCAATATCTATATTAATAAAAATGAATTACCAAATGTATGTTGCTGCATCACTTGAGAGCGGCTCGACCGATTAGGCTGGTTTTTTGTTTGTTGTCAGGACAAGATTTGTATG
This sequence comes from Ectobius pallidus, assembly GCA_964059195.1. NCBI lineage: Eukaryota > Metazoa > Arthropoda > Insecta > Blattodea > Ectobiidae > Ectobius > Ectobius pallidus. The sequence continues at coordinate 14,810,737 of CAXKWD010000007.1, forward strand.
AAAGAAATTTTTGGAAAATCCACGGGAAAGTCGGAAATGTGAAATGAGGCACAGTTAGAGTGTTCTGCTGTCAATTGTTTACATAACAAAAAGAAAAAAAAAAGATAAAAAAATTGAAGTGTGACATATTTACAGTTTGAGAGTTCCGCTGTCACATATTGTCATAACAAAACAATCAAACAAACAAAACAAACAAAAAGTGTGAGTCTTGCAACCAAGCCAAATCGAAAGTGTGTATGTATGTGAGTATGTTTGTTCCCTATATAAATCTAAATTTCTTGACCAATTTGCACGAAATTTTGCACACATAGGCTACCCAGTTAAGCTTGGGAAGTAACGCGGTGAACACTGAAATTCAAACAAACCACTCCTTTCCATGAAAATTTATATAATTTCTGAAAATATTATACTGAAAAAGAAATGCAATTCAGTTATCATGACAACAGTGTATTGTTTACAGTGTTCACATAGGACTTTGGGAACTACATAATACTGGGCTTTAACAAATTCTGATGCTATCGATGTAATTAATACATTTGTGAAAATAATTCTTGAAGAATGAAATCCAAGAAAATAAAGCACAATGTGAAGCAGTCACATAACTTTTTCTACCCTCGACATGGAATATTTTTTCTCACTTCACATTTTGATGTAGAATAAGCGGTCGTATTGCATGGGGCAGCTTAAGAGTGTGCCAGTGAGTATGCTATATCAGAAGTCGGTAAAGAATCCTATCCACTGATACGTCACTCATAGCTGTAGGATGTTTATCATAGGTCCTAAACATCTACAAGAAGAGAAAATAGGATGGAACATTATCAGTCCTATGCCCGCAGTATATTATGTCCCAGGTTTTGGGGGAGAAAAGTATGAAAGTGATATTTCTTTTTTCTTTTTTTAATTTCAGCTCCGAAACGGTTGTATAGTAACATGAGAGCGAGAAATAAAAATTTCCATAAAGACAATACAATCTTATGTAATCGGAATTTATGTTTCTTCTTATTTCAACCCCTCCCAGGCATGGTGTGTAGAAGCAACGGAATGCAACATTCGACATCCTCTGTGAGTCATAAAAACCTATATCTAGCGTTTTCTGAGGGAATAGTTTGAGAGTGATAAGTCGTTCTTTCTCATTTCAAGTTCTATCTAGGCCTACATATTATACAAGGCCATAGAGTTTGAAAATCGAAAGTCCTTCAAAAGTTAATTTCAAATTACAAAATAAAAACCCGGGCGACGCCGGGCCTTTTAAGCTAGTTAAGAAATATAAAGGAACTAAAGACAGATAAGATTGAAATTGTATACTTTAACTAGCAGATATGATAATATTCCATGTCTGCAATAATGTATAAAAATCAGGTAAACTGATGTAACAAAGTGCCAGAATGCTTTTGTTGAATCAATTATAATTGCAATTATGATATGCAGAAAATAAACTTTTTTAATCAGATTAAAATCATCCAGCATCAGCAGAACTACAGATTTGTGATATCTTGACAAGCGCACTCACATAAAAATAAAAAATTAAATAAAAAAAATCCATGTCAAATCTGCCGGCTCCGGAATTTGAACCACGGACCTCCAGAATACGAGTCCAAGACGTTACCATTTCAGCTACCTCGCACTGTTTAAGGGTTTGGTTTGATAAGCATTTGTGAACGAATACAGTAGTGTTATTTGTCAAAGTATTACAACTTGAAAATCTCAAAATATGTGAACTTTTCACAAAATTCATTGGAAAAGAACTCCGCCAATTATTTCACATTAATGTACCTTCTGTACATAGCAGTATATTCATGTAGTACTCAATTTCAACTAGATTAACGAAATAAACAAACATCTGACTGCATTGCAGATAAAGCCCTCAATGATTAGAAATGCAGCATTGTAGTATAGACATGATTTAAAAAAAAAACATGTGGCATTTAATTAGTCGTTACTCTGATACCGGTCAAGCAATTTGGTCCAAAATAAATAGGCTACTTGCCATGGACGTTATAAATTTTTATACCAAGTTTCATGAAAATCCGATAAAGCGTATTTGAGTTATCGCGCCTTTCGTTACATATTACAAAAAATGGCACTAAATTGGGCATTATTCCGGTACAAGCGACCGATTTGGTCTAATATTAATAGACATCTTGCCATGGACATTATAAATGCGTATATCGAGTTTCATGAGAATCCGACAAAGCGTATTTGAGTTATCGCGCTTTTAAAATAGACACTATATTGGGGTTTACTCCAGTGCCGGTTAACCGATTTGGTTCAATATCAATATGCTTCTCCCTATGTACATTGTAAACGCGTATACCAAATTTCATTAACATCCGATAAAGCTTATTTCAGTTATTGCGCGTACAGACACGGACAGACGGACATACATTTTCCCGTCCCCCACACAATCTCATAAAGTAGGCCTACCATATTGGCACTTAATAACCCCTGATATTCTTGTGTTTTTCTTCAAGTTTTTTTTTTTAAAATGGATTCGGCGTCGGACAGTGATGATTGTACTTCTACTTCGTCGCAAAAAAGAAAGCCATAATTTAAACCCGAGAAGGCAAAACATAAAAATAAACGCATAGGCCTGTGGGCATATAATGCAAAATATATTTTTCTATGTTATTACTTCAGTAGGAGTACTCTTATTAAAAAAAAATGTAGCTGTCCCCCAAAATTCTGGAATGTCCCCCTTTTTTGACTGTCTTGTCCCTCATACCTTCCTTCAACAGTTTGTCACCGTAATCATTAGCAGAGATTCATTTTAATAAAGTGCAAGCGTTCTTAGCTTATACCTCAAGTTGTACAAGTTTTAATACTAAGTTACGATTGAAAGAAGAATGGCTTGAGGAGAGTGGAAGAACAAAGATAGAAACAAATCTTTGTGTTTGTTTTGTTGCACAGTTATCTCGGTTCACCCCCTGCCGCAAATCCCCCATACCGTAAAGAAAAGAACGAAATTAATCGGCCAGTTTTAAAACCTATTTATTTCAACTCCTATAGATAGCCCGAAGCAGCATTCCTCCCATCCTCCTGCTGTGGTCTGATAGTTAATATATATTCACTGGGTAAGTCCTTCTAATTTGTTCTCCTTATCGACGTTGGTTATCTTGACTTGAAGTTTTTTTTTTCTGAGGATACGAATGGCACAGCTGGGTTGTTAGATTGACGTCTAGGCTGGGTATCTACTCCTTTAATTGTTTCTGAGAGGTGGAAGGGGTATATTTGTTCTGGTTGTTATTTGTTATCGAGAATTAATTTTCTTCCGACAGCATGAAGTGATCAATAACGCATGTTTAAACGTGTAATAAATTCATATCTTCTAATGCCACGATGGTTTCATGTTGGTGTTACAATATTAAATTTATATGGAAATAACTTTATAGCGATCATTTCATTCTGATATGTTTATGGATAGTCACTCTTCGTAACAAAGATGAGAACTGAATTATATCAATACATAAGGCATTACAAATCCTTAAACGAATCAGGAGTTGTTCAATATAACTAAACACAGACGAAAGCAAATACTATAGAGACAATACAGGACACTTTGCGATATATCGGGGACAATATCTTAAGCACCATCAAGCGGCCGAACCTGCTACTACTGAATACAGATGCAGTATCTAGATACAAAGATGTTAAACAATTTTTATTAGAAGAACTGAAATAGCCAGCCTCGGCAGGTTTTGTGTAAGGGGTATGATTTTTCTTTCTATATATGGCACAGAAATGCACATTACAGTTTACATAAGTTTCGAATATTTCAATTTTGCCCCAAGTTTCTAGGTTGTACCACCAGGAGTGCTGCAAAATCTGTTTCCCATTTTTTTAATTTTCAAAGCAGTAAGTGTCCGGTACTGTCTCTATAGTATTTGACGAAAACTTTGCTTAATCAACATTTACTTTCATTTTTGCCAACCTTAGAAATAGAGACGTAGCCTACTAGGCTGAAGCGAAACAGCGCAAGTAATAAACTCAATGTACACCCTGCAGGGACATTGCAGGGATCATTTGGTGCAAGCTGTGGAAGAAAACATGCTTCTCATTATGAAAAAATTCCTTGATGGAAAACACTTCAACGGCGACGATGTTGTGAAACAAGAAGTGCAGACTTGGCTTTCATCACAGGAGGCATCATTCTTTGATGAAGGCATACAAAAACTGGTTTCCCGATACAAGTGCCTGAATAATGGAGAATAATGGAGAATAAAACACAATGTTTTATAAAATTTGGCTTTACCGGGTTCATGATAGCTCGGCCACTGAATGGCTTTCCTCAAGAGCCAGTTAATACGCTTGGGGGCTTCGAACATCGCAAAGTATATTACAGACATAGCAGTGAGAAAAGACTGGAAAGCTGTCACTAATTATTTTTCAATTTAAAAGTTGCATTTTCTTCTTAGAAATAGCACAGTGTAGAGTTTATTAAGTCACCTCTTACCAAATGAAATATACGCCTTACCATGGCTAAGAATTCAAGTCAAGCTCAAGGTCTTCTATGCTCGATATTAACAGCTCCACCACTATCATCGTCATCCACTTCAACATATCCTTTGGCATTAACAGAATAAAGACGTCATTGGTTAACAAATTGATTCAAGGCGGTACCTCTTAATGAAATGCACCAAACAGAGCAAAATTTACTATAGGCTACGAATAAAGAATTTATCTGAGATTTTTTAAAATTATGTTTTCCTTCTTCTTACCTATAAATCTCATAAATCCTTGGGCCTACTTGTCTTAGTACTTAATTGATCTGTACCGGGACTAGAATGTATCAAGAGTTTAGAATCCTCGAGGTCACGACATTTTGTTGAATTGTATTTATTTTATTAGCCTATGATTGGTTCAATGATTCACAATTACGTATTATTTTATGAATAAATATTTTTAATTATCTTTTGTAGTGTATTATCTTATATATGAATAAATAACTTTCATTTAATTCCTTCGGCTAATCTTATCAATCGGTTAATAGGCTATTATCAGATTAACTGCGGCGTGCACTGTAGTTGAAAAAAGTTGAATATTATATATAAATACTACTTTTTAAAACGGAATATAAATAGCAAACTTAATACATATGCTGCTTTCAATTAATTCAATGAACATTTGTGCCAGACTGAAAGAAAATTTATCATTGCGTTTGTTCGTAACTGTGCAACAAAAAAGTTTACAGTCAGACAGACACAAAATACCGAAAGGTCGAGTAGGCCTAATACAAGATGTCGCTTCGCTCGGCCAGAGTTAACTTAATTGTACTATTCTATTGTTCAGTAACCTTAGCTCTAAGAATTACGTCAATACCTTAAAGTTATAGCCCACCTTAAATATTCACAGATAGCTTAATATTCCTTACGTATTGCTACGTTTTCTAAGAACTAAGTATTACACATGCAGAACATATGATTCGGCATCAACACACGAGATACTTGTATGCATAGCAGACTCCTCTTACTTGGTACCGAGTCTCATAAATCTACGCTATTGTTCATGACAATACTTCCCATGATTTCTTCAAAATCTTCCTAGTCATTACTTATCTTGTGTCTCCCTTTCTTCCTCCTGACAAAGGCTCTTGTATAAAACAACACCGGACGACCTATATAAATCAAGCAAATTTCTGTCTTATAACATCTTCATTCGAAAGATTACGAGTTCATCGATAGATTCGCGACTGCGCAGCAGGATGATTTGGATTTATTAAGGCTATTCCATGAATAAAAATTTAACAGATTTTACAAATAACAATTACTTTCTTACTTTGTTATATAAAAACAAAACTAACAACTGCAAGATTACAGCACATTATGAATCATCCATCCATGTACATATTCGAGTTACCATGTTGTGACGAATGCTACCAATGGTGCATATAAGACATAGTTAACATAATTCAGGTAAGCTAACAGCAGAACAGAATAAAAGCACACGAACTGTCTTGCACCGAATTGAAATTGTGTTTTTAATCAATGTATATTTTTATTATTTCAATTTACAAACATTATGTTGTATAAAATAATGTGTTTTTATCGTTTACACTGGCATGTGACACAGCACGTTGATGCCTTACGTGTCCAGTAACGAGTTGACATTTTAACAGATAAAATAGCATCCTCATATTAATAATAAGCCTTTATTAACATAAACGGTCGTGATTGTTCTATATCTGAGGAATTGCTAAACATTATTGGACAATATCAAACACGCGGTGTATGAGTATAATAGCCGTTATAATTACTTTCAATCGTATAAGGATTAAAATTTACCACACAATCATGTATCTTGGATAAATAACGTTCTTCAGAATCCGGTAAGTTTTTCACAGCTTTTCTGAAGCACCAGTACCAAGTAGTACATCTATCAGAATGTTAAAAAACCGCCGGTTGCCATATTGCATCCGGGAATGACTTTACCATCTGATAACTGTGACAAATGAGGCATGAGGAAAAAATGTTCTTCTTTAACTCCTCCGCTATTTTTTCAATTGAATAACTAATCGATTATCTTTACAAAGGTGTATGCACCTTCCAAAACCTCCAGGCGTCGTAGCAATCCGAGATCACGACCCATTTGCCTGTGAGGAACCACTTCTTGACATAAAACGTAAAGTGAAGTGGAAGAGAAATTAAAAACAAGCAAATTTCAATAAAACTTTTCCAGAACTGAGTTTGGATGTTGTAATGGTAGGGGAGCCCAAGAGAGGATTTTGGGATTTACTCGAGCAAGTCAGATTAAGGTAAGGTGGGTTGATTACATGCTGAAGAGTGTGCATTTCAAAATTCTCACGATTTGAGCGTGACATAAGGGGTGGGAGGGTCACAATCTTGGGGGGGGGGGGAGGAAGTCACCTTGACATTCTCGAGTGCGGTCGAATTGTTTTTTATTTTGAAGGAAATAGTGCAAGAATAACGGAAAAAATATAATCTGCAGATTTCCACAAGCCGAAGCAGCAAAAATCGTCAATAAAGTTTAGTGCGTGCAGCTGGAGTAAAGCTTATGGAAATCGGCAGATTGTATTTTTTTCGATATTCTTGCATTATTTCCTTCAAAATAAAAAACAATCCGACTGCGCTCGAGAATGTCAAGGTGACTTCTTTTTTTTTTCATGATTGTGACCCACTTACTCCCTTGTCACGGTCAAATCGTGAGAATTTTGAAATGCACACTTTTCAGCATGTAATTAACCCACCTTACCTTAATCTGACGCGCTCGAGTAAATCCCAAAATCCCCTCTTGAAATCCCGTACTATAAGCATCCATCAAATGAAATCGCCAGTGGGTTAAAAGTTTGAAATCGATAGAAAAAATTAATTAGAATGACAAACATAGCATCTAGACAAAAATCCTCACATTTTATATAAAGCATTGCTCTATTAATACATTATTAATAATATTATACTTGACACTTTTATCAGTGTTTCTATGTAATTTCTTGCTGTGACGCACACGAGGGAAACTTCTGTAGTATTATCGCCAGGAACGTATATTCCTGTTATGTTAACTGCGGGATTATCATCTGATAGAAATAATTGTTTATACAGTTGGTAGTAAAATTGGTGGACGTGGTGAAGCCGCGAGATCTCCTCCTTCCTCTGGCATGTAGGGACCTCGTCCATAATATCTTTGCGCTTTGCTGAATTGATTACCTTGGAACACATAATTTCCTGATCAGTTTGAGCAGTTGCATTTCATTCAAATATGAGTAAAAAACTGTATTGTTGCATGAGTTAAATCATCCTATTGGAATTCAGGGTGTCACAGAGCCCTCTTTGTCATTTTCTTTGTACCAAGGTCAAACTGTGTCTGCTGGGTTAGTGGCTTCAAGAGCTATTCTATCCGATTAGTGGCCGGTTTCTATAAACTCGCAAATTACCTATGGGTAAATTATCTAATGCACAGAATTTACACAATTTACACAAGAATAACACCACACAAACACAAATAATTTAAAGATAGCAATCACTTACACTTGTGGCGAGTTTCTAGATAAATGTCCTCTAGGTAAATATGAAAATGACAGAAAAAATGTTCCTACAAACTCGGGCTAGATCTGTCCAAGGGTAAATCTTTGGGTTAATTTGTCCTTTCATGGATGGCTGGATAAAATTTAACCTTTCATAGGATCAATAACAATGAGAATCAAAGCCTTCTGAATTAAATTAACTGTACAACTCCAAGGCCTTGCTCATTATACCATTGTAGGTTAAATGGAACTAATTTGTCCATGGGTAATTTACCCATAGGTAATTCACAAGTTTGTAGAAACCGGGCATAGATTAGATTAATTTTTATTTAGTCCATCTGAACATAAACATACTATGGAACTCGTCATATTGATTACAAATAAAAATCAGGTAAACTGATGTAACAAAGTGCAAGAATGATTTTGTTTAATCAGTGATAATTGCAAAAATGATATGCAGAAAAGAAGTTATTTTTGTAATCTATCTCCCAGTTAAGCTCCAGATCGATTCATTAAGCAGGGCTTACGGAAAAACAAAGGTCTGAAGCAGGGGAAGACAGAAGGTTGCTCTGTGACGTCACTGCTTTCTGCTCTGACTGCTCGCGTTATACCTCTGCGAGGAGTATGTGAAGTGGTGGCATTAGTGAACAGGGGGGAAGAGAGGGGCATTAGTATTGCGGGCAGCGGGAATTTAGGGGGTTAGAACTTACGTAATACGTGTTTCCGAGTTAATGAAACATCAATCGATTTTCTTGATAGTTTATCGGTTAATTACAGCACAGTAGTTTAACATATTATAAATAATTCTATTTTTCTATTCTGGGAGAACAATTACCTTTCCACAAAATCTATGTTCTTTGACAAAAATAGACAATACTATCGTTTGAATTAACATAATTCACTACAATAAAAATAATAAAAAAATGAACTGAATTAATTACCATACAAGCTCGTCTGCACCTTAGATGATACAAGATTACAGTAACAATTTTCTGACTTTCCTGTCTCTTTTTTCTTTAACAAGTTTATCAATGTTGGGACGTAATATTTGAGCAATATTTAATCGAAGACTACATTTAGGTTGTGATTTGACAATGTACTTCTTGATTTGAGCGTTGCACATTTCATTAGTGAAAAAAATTGTTCGGCCACATATGTCGATCCAAAATTACATAATATTCGTGCGGCAAGTTTCGGGAATCTGGTTTCAGAGAAATTTCTATAAAAGTTACCCAAGACCACTTTACGTTCGTATTTGTCCTTTAACAGATCGTCGCATTGTAAGTTTAGCAGTTCCAACTGATACCGGCAAGGAACGTCTTTGACATTAACTGAATATGGGGTAGCAAAAAGTTTAAACATTGGAGAAAATTTTTCCACATCCTGAAACCTCGATTCGAACTGAAGAAGAATGTTTTGCAGAACTAACACATGTTCTACAGAGAGAACACTATCAGGATCGCATACTTGCATTAAGTTTGAAAAATGCTCCGTATTTCCAACCAGAAGTTGTTCTACCCACAGAGCTAAAGTGAATAGGTCCTCTAGTACCTAATTCTAGCGTACTCTAAACACTCCTACTACCGTGCGCTCTTGCTGACGTCACACACATGCACGCATGCTCTTGCACGCATGCTCTTGCTCCACAAACGTCATCACAAGACGTAGTTGACTTCCCCTGGTCTGAAGTGTGATACTTAGCCTTAATGCATACTCGTGTAAGTTACACTGATATAACAAATTCTTAAAATATTTGAACGTTTCACAAAATGCATTTGCAAAGAACTACGCTTAATGCACGTAGGCCTAATTATTTCACAGTAATATACCTTCTGTATATAACAGTATTCATGCAGTAACTCAATTCAACAAGAACAATGATAAACAAACATCTGAATGGTTTGGTAAGCATAGGCTATGTGAAAAAATATGTGGGTAGTTTTATTTGTCAAAGTTAACTGTATTGCAATTTCTAAAGTCGTCAATGAACAAGTGTAAAACAATATGTTGCCATGAGAACTGATTTGCATTTTATAAATTATGTATAATTTATTACCATAAAATAAGCACTAAATTGGGCTTTATTCCGGTATCGGTTAACCAAATAGGCTTCTTCCCATGGGCATTATAAATGCGTAGGTCTATACCAAGTTTCATGAAAATCCGATAAAAGCGTATTTGAGTTATCACGCCATTCATATTACCATAACAAAGGCATAAATTGGGCATTACTCGGATACCGGTCCAATTTGGTTCAATATCAACAGGCTTCTTTCCATGGACAATATAAATGCGTATACCAAGTTTCATGAAAATCCGATATAGCTTATTTGAGTTATCGCGCGTTATTACTTTATTTTTAAGTGATTTTAATGCCTCACTTCGGTACCAGTCACCTGTGTAAGTTAGTGGTAAGTTATAGTTTTAATAATCTCTTCCCCGTAGTACCTAGGCTACTAAGAATTATTTTCCTGACGATTCAAAATCTGCAGAAAGGAATTTGTAAATTTTTCCTCTTACTCCATTTATTGTCTACAAAAATACATTGAAAATCTGTTACATAAAAATTGAATATAGCCTAACGTTAAAATTATATCTATTTAACTACAATCTTGACAGTGGTCTAGGCTATTTTAAACTTCAAAATCGTAAACCTGACCATGAAATATTTAAAATTGTTTGAGTTAAGTGAATGTAGGCTATCTGAAATCTGTATTTAATTATTCACTTTTCGACTTATCTGCTTATAAATAAGGTCTGGATTTTTAGGTTTTATAAACCCTGTATTAGTTTTTTAACCACATTAAAATAGTTTTCTTTTTACCATTTTCAGCCTTTTTAAATTTTCACTTTTGTACGTAGGCCAGGTATAAAGATATTGGAACAAATATACTAAATAATGCTATTTTTAATTACAAATTCCATGACCCTAAAGCACACAACTACACTAATACTCTTTGAATAATTTTCCACAGTTTATAGAAAACAACCTTAGAATTACCCTTGTCATTTCCAACTCCACCACATAAACTCAACAAGAACAGTTTTCAATTAATCAACAATTTTTTTTAGTAAACTGCAAGTGTAAGCTTCTTAACTTCTTGGCTAGCCATTTTTACGTTTTGATAAGATTGGACTATGTGACTGTCGTAACAATGAAACGAATAATTATCCTAATATATCATAGTTAGCTATAAATAATAAATGATAATAAATAAATGGTTGCGTGCACATTGGCACACGTGCACATCGGCACAATCGCATTTTCGTGCACATTGGCATATTATTTTTATCTGGCAACATCATCGTGCTCATCGCCACACACCCTTCGTAGGGGTGGACATAGAGACAAAGTTGGAATTACATTATCGTATTGAATGCAGTGGAGTTCACAGTAACTGGGAGATAGACAGAAAGACAAACACTTCCTTTTATTATTATAGATATATACTGTGTACATTAATATTATAATTGCATTGTATAGAAATCATTCATGAAGTATCTGCCTACGATTGAATGAGACTTTGAATTAACCTAACACAACCCAACCTAACCTAATCTAACCTAACCTAACCTAACCTAACCTAACCTAACCTAACCTAACCTAACCTAACCTAACCTAACCTAACCTAACCTAACCTAACCTAACCTAACCTAACCTAACCTAACCTAACCTAACCTAACCTAACCTAACCTAACCTAACCTAACCTAACCTAACCTAACCTAACCTAACCTAACCTAACCTAACCTAACCTAACCTAACCTAACCTAACCTAACCTAACCTAACCTAACCTAACCTAACCTAACCTAACCTAACCTAACCTAACCTAACCTAACCTAACCTAACCTAACCTAACCTAACCTGACAACCTATCTACGATATCAACGGTCGGTTTCCTTAGCCGCGGTAGCTAAGGGGTGCTGCCTTGGAGCCGTGGTGAAGGAGGCTGTAGGTTTGAGTCTCTATGTCCACCCCTGCCCCCAACGTGGTGTGTGGCGATGAGCACGATAACCATTACAAGATAAAAATACTATGCCGATGAGCACGAAAATGCGACTGTGCCGATGTGCACGTGTGCCAATGTGCACGACACCAAATAAATAAGCCCGTAACATCCCTAGCGGGCAAGGGCCTCCTACCTTCCGGTAGGGCTAGCTCAGTCAAACTCATAGGGAAAACTAGTCTCTGTGAGCTTTGATGTTACACTTTACTTAAATTATTCTATATCTATTTATATAGACATCTACTGTATCACTTCCATTTTTTGTCACGCCTTACTTCACTTTTAGATTTTCTGCATATTTTCTACCATTAGTTTTTTTATTTCATTTTTTCCTGTCCTTAGCTATTCTTGTCCATTGTGGCCCCGCTGCTTTCAAAAATGGGCAAGGAATAAAATAGTTTAAAACCTAAGAATCCGGGCTCCAGTTATAAATATTAAAATAAGTTTAATTTAAATATATTTTTAATTATCGGGATTTCAGTGCATTAATTTGCAATTTTGTAAGACCCATTCACACTAAGAATAAAATCAGGTAATCTGATAAAACAAAGTGCCAGAATCCTTTTGTTTAATCAGTTATAATTGCAATTATGATATGCAGAAAATAAGTTTTTTTTAAATTGATTTCCAAGTTAAGCTCCAGATTGATTAATTAAGCAGGGCTTGCGGAAGAACAATGGTCTAGTTTAAAAGAAAAATCAGATTAAAATCATCCAGCACCAGCAGAACTTTATCCACAGATTTTTATATAGACTAATGACAATCGCACACTCACAGACAAATAAAAAAAAATTCCAAATTGGTCGGTTTCGGGATTTGAACCGAGGATCTCCAGAAAGCGAGTCCAAGACGTTGCCATCTCGGGCAACTCGCTCAGTTTAACGGTACAATTGGATAAGCGTATGTAAAGGAATAGTGTTATTTGTCATAGCTAACTGTATTGCAACTTCCAAAGCCGTATATGGAGATTCTGAGACAATGTGTTGTCATGATAACTGATTGGCATTTCATAAATTCTTTTTAATACATTACCATTAAATAGGCACTAAATTGGGTATTACTCCGGTACCGGTCAACCGATTTTATCCAATATCAACAGAGTTCTTCCCATGGACGTTATAAATGCGTATACCAAGTTTCATGAAAATTCGATAAAGCATGTTTGAGTTATCGCGCGTACAGTCACACGGACAGACAGACAGACGGACAGACATTTTCCCGTCCCCCACAAAATCTCATAAAGTACCATAAAGTACTTAATAAAATATTTAATATGGTAAATTTTCATCGCTTAAAGCTGTACCTTTGCTTTTGTTGCTAAGATTAGCATCTAGTGGGCTACTTAGCCTAAGTCTATAATTAGGCCTATAGGACTACCATGTGCTAATTTGTATTTGTGTGCCATTTACTGCGTCATTTTAAGCTTCATCACAAGTGTGAAGATGTACTTAGTCCATTATTACTCAAGAACCGTAAAAAAATCATGCTGCCCTCTACACAGTGTAGTCATTACTTGCTTTTAGCGAAGCGACTTGAAAACGGTGACCCAGTGGTTGAAAACAAAAGACAGCAAGAAGATAAGAGGGAAGAAGACAAATGCAGTGAGCATCGGGTTAAACAAGAGAAGGTCGGAAGATAGCATTCACCTGACAATCACCCACGCAAACTCGTCTTGAATTTTAAACCCAGCAGCCAAGTCCTTTCATTTGTTCAGTGCATTTCGTAATGTTGGAGCTGTGGTAAGGATAGATCTGTTTATACTTAAGTGTAATACTTTAAAAGTGCTGCAGCCAAGACCGCTAAAATTGCATTAAACTGAATTAAGGCCATTTAAAATGCAGTTTTATCGAAAGTTTTATGACGCCAGAGTCATTATGGCAATCTATAGACAAAATCCAGATGACACTGACCAGGCACACCAGCTTTAACATGGATTTAAGCATATATTTTCTCATAAAACAACACATTAAGAAAATATGTTTCCTTATGATAATCAGAAACTTTACCAGTGTTTTTCGCTAAACATGGTAGATGCCCAATCCTGTCTGTGGTAGATGACGCAGCGGTCGGGTGGTAGGCCAAGTCCCTTTAGGGATGTATCGCCACGGAGTTTAGTTTAGTAGTTTATATACATAAATAGCTATTAAAGTGCTTTAAATATTATTGTTTTAAAATAATTCTTGCGTTGCATTAATTACATACACAAGTTGCCTTTCTCACAATGAACATTAAGTGACAGTAAAACAATATTTTTACAATCTCTACATGTAAGCTACCCTAGAAGACCTATTACTACAGGGGAAGTCAACTACGTCTTGTGATGACGTTTGTGGAGCAAGAGCATGCGGATCCCTTGTGTGTGACGTCAGCAAGAGCGCACGGTAGTAGGGGCGTTTAGAGTACGCTAGAGCTAGGTACTAGAGGACCTATTCACTTTAGCTCTGTGGGTAGAACAACTTCTGGTTGGAAATACGGAGCATTTTTCAAAGTTATTGCAAGTACGCGATCCTGATAGTGTTCTCTCTGCAGAACATGTGTTAGTTCTGCAAAACATTCTTCTTCAGTTCGAATCGAGGTTTCAGGATGTGGAAAACCTTTCTCCAATGTTTAAACTTTTTGCTACCCCATATTCAGTTAATGTCAAAGACGTTCCTTGCCGGTATCAGTTGGAACTGCTAAACTTACAATGCGACGATCTGTTAAAGGACAAATACGAACGTAAAGTGGTCTTGGGTAACTTTTACAGAAATTTCTCTGAAACCAGATTCCCGAGACTTGCCGCACGAATATTATGTAATTTTGGATCGACATATGTGGCCGAACAATTTTTTTCACTAATGAAATGTGCAAAGCTCAAATCAAGAAGTACATTGTAAATCACAACCTAAATGTAGTCTTCGATTAAATATTGCTCAAACATTACGTCCCAACATTGATAAACTTGTTAAAGAAAAAGAGACAGGAAAGTCAGAAAATTGTTACTGTAATCTTGTATCATCTAAGGTGCAGACGAGCTTGTATGGTAATTAATTCAGTTCATTTTTTTATCATTTTTACTGTAGTGAATTATGTTAATTCAAATGATAGTAGCCTATTGTCTATTTTTGTCAAAGAGCATAGATTTTGTGGAAAGGCAATTGTTCTCACAGAATAGAAAAATGGAATTATTTATAATATGTTAAACTGCTGCGCTGTAATTAACCGATAAACTATCAAAACAATCGGTTGATGTTTCATTAACTCGGAAACACGTATTACGTAAGTTCTAACCCCCTAAATTCCCGCTGCCCGCAATACTAATGCCCCTCTCTTCCCCCCTGTTCACTGATGCCTACATTTCACATGCTCCTCTCAGAGATATAACGCGTGCAGTCAGAGCAGAAAGCAGTGACGTCACAGAGCAAGCTTCTGTCTTCCCCTGTATTACTATCATAGCGAATAATACACGGTTTGAGGTCCCCTAAATCAAAAACAAAATAAATTATTTTCAGAAACATGTAGGCCTATGCACGTATCAATCAACAGCAGAACTAGCAAACAAACAAAAAATCGTATGTTATGTTTGGGAGAGATATTTTTGGGGAAGGTGATGAAAATCTCTCGACATGTTCTCTTCTGCATGTTCAATAAATTGTTCTCTTCATGATAGGCCTATTCTAAAAACGGTTCTTTATTATACCAGGGGCTTATTGTAAATCATTTATTTGAAACCTTTTTCGCAAAACATTTCTGAAGGGTAGTAGTCTATAAGCCATGAGAATATTTTAGAAGAAGAATCCCTCTGACACTGGGATTTTTCTCAATCATAGGAAAGAGATTTCATCTGCTAATGGGAATCGAACACAGGCTAACACAGTTAGTTGAGTATCGGCACGGAAAGTCGAAAGTCTAAGTTTGAATCCCAGTGTTAGAGGAATATTTCTTCTAAATTACAGTAATGGAATGTTCTTTGGTTTTATAGATTTATCTAAATATTAGTATAAGCCAGTTAAATTGTGTAAAATCGGGACTTGAATCTTGCATGGTAAACAATACACCTTTGCATGATGCTGAAACAAAAATAGGCCTACGGCTAAAAATTCCATGAAGCAAGAAAGTTGCATGGCTCATTTTTGGGGTAGAGAAAGTTATCTGAATGTATCACAATTTTTTTTATATTTTAGACAATAAGAAACATGATAACTGAAGAGAGTGCCTTGTAGCAATAACGGAAATATAGAAGCATCTCAGCCATTTCATAAAATATGGGATTTTTCCTTCAAAGAAAGATGTTATAGCCTAAAACTAGTGTAATTGGGAAGTCAAATAAAAGTCTAAAACCTAGAGTTCACTGAATATTCAGGAATTATGCGTATTTGAAGCTGTTTCATGTGTAAAATTTGTCGATTACTTAATAACTGCATTGTAGTTAATTTCTTTTTTTGTTGTTGCATTTATAGCATGATTTTAACACTCATTAAAACTAAGAAGTCAAGAGTAATCAGCTATGCCTGTTTGATTTGAGAAAATATATATCATAAGGTGAAATTTGGTATAAGATTGATTTCGAAAACTAGCAAAAGGTGACTTTTTGTCCCTCCCGTAATGGTGATAGTTTTGTTAAATATTATTGTAAGAGTTAAATAAATGTTCTGACAAGTTTCAAACAATTCATAATTTTTACTTAATCCCTCATACCTTCATTAATAATAACTAGGGCAAGGCATTTAATGACCATAAAAATGTAAAAAAATGCAAAATAAAAAATGCATTTATGACCTAAAAATAGTGAAAAAATGACCCAAAAAAATAAAAAAAGGCCCAATAAATTTTATCATTATTACTTATAATTATTTTTTTAAGTAATGAATTGCTTTTAAGGACCAATTTAATGGATGACATTTCGTTATATATAAATTTACAATATAAAACACATTTATTTTGCTGCTAAAGAAGTAAGTAAATTAATATTAGGCCTACTTGAATACCCTTCACTAAATTTTTTTCTGAACTGGCATGCCCATCATATTGCCCCTAGCAAATATGTTCCATTTAAAAGAAAGAAAAACAAAGAATATTTAATTCTTTATTACTACAACACAAACTGGTATGATATTTACAATAAACCTGAATTAAAATGAACAATGAACACTTGCCGGAGATTCTCAAATAAAATCGATTGTCTATTGTCTGAAAGTAAAGATTTGTACATTGAAAAGCTTCTCTCTACCTCCACTGAAACAACTGGCGCATACTGAAAACAAGCAATATCTGCTGGATTTAGTTCACAGTCAGTTCCATCGGTGGAAAAAACATTTTCTCCGTACTCGGATAAGTCCATGATGCACATTCCTTTAAAATAATAAAGCAGGTATAGTCGCCTTGCTTATCTCTAACGGAGCTGTGTCCCAAGTGTTGTTTCTTTAATGCAAGAAGGACACACTCGTCAATAGCCGCTTATATTTACGTTGTTTTCTTGGAAATGTAGACTAGTTCAAAATGCTTAAAAATAGGAGAAGCAGGTATTGCTTATACTGTATTTTCTTGGAAATGTAACAAGAGTTCAAAATGCATATTCCTTCCAGTAACGCTGCAATCTGCTTTATTTCCTGTGGATGTTATTTGCTTTTACAGTTATAATAGACAAGCATTAAAAATAAAAAATAATAAATAAAAAAAAACTAAAAATATAATGTAATGTAAGACTTCATTAAAAAACCATAAAAATGCCGAACAAGTTCTAAAAATGCCGAAATAGTCCTAAAAATGCCGAAAAAGTCGTAAAAATGCCAAAAATGACCTAAAAATTGCCAAAAAATGACCTATCTATTGAAAATTACAAAAAAAAAAGCAAAATAAAGCAAAAAAATGCAAAAACAAATAGCTCTTATTTGATCAATTAATTGATGATACACATTGATATATATTCGAGCTATCTTTTAACCATCATATAAAAAAGATGCAAAATCATCAAATGCCTTGCCCTAATAATAACATTAAGACTCTAACATTAATAGCAGAACAGCAAATGAACTTATGTTTTGCATCATTAAAATCATTGTCCAAATATTATGTCCCACCCGTAATAGATTTTGAAAACAAATTTTAAATATTTAAAAACTATTTAAATAATGCGTTCCATGTGGTATGGAGGAGACGGCATGGTAAAGTTTACAGAATGTGCAAAACCAGTTCTAATTCATTATTTATGACATGTAATGGGCAAAAGTAATATCCTAGAATGTCCCACCCGTAATTATGAAATGGCTGAACTAGCCTATTTTTTATAATAAATTCAGCTTTTATAAGTCTTTATCGATGACTTTTATTCCAACCGTATCCAGTGCGTGTAGGCCCAATTTATAAATATGCAACATAACCCAATCATTTGGGGACAAATAAAATCCCAGGAGGTGAAGTCTGGAGATCTGAAAGGCACGAAACGATAATCCGGGAACTTCTAGAAGTGATGTGCATGAGTCTTCATGGAATAACCCCAACGATTTATTTATCTTGAATGAAATATACTTTAAAAAATTCCCTTTAGGCAGGCCTACAGGCTGAGGTAGATTTCGAAGTTCTAAATCTCGCCCTATATGAGAGTTATCGAGAAATTAGTTATTGATTTGTAGAGTACTCATCAAGAGCTTTTCAACAATACCCCACAAGACGTGGTTTAAAAAATTTCGAATTTCCATCCCCCCACCCCCACCCGTACCCCCAAAACCCCCGAATCGTTGGTGTTACTGTGAACTCCATAGGGAGTACTCTAAATTATTCAAACAAAGTTTCCCTCTATAGGCCTACTTCATAGG
The DNA here is from genome assembly GCA_964059195.1 of Ectobius pallidus. NCBI lineage: Eukaryota > Metazoa > Arthropoda > Insecta > Blattodea > Ectobiidae > Ectobius > Ectobius pallidus. The sequence continues at coordinate 14,829,512 of CAXKWD010000007.1, forward strand.
GGCCAAGATATAATTTTTTAAAATTCCAACCCCCTCCCCCGACCCCCCTTGGGCCAATTTTTCTCATTAACGAATTTGTCCGAACTATTGGGCCTAGAAATAACATAATAAAGTTTGGTTCAAATATCTTAAAAATTACGGCCACTAGCATGTAAAGATAAAGATAAAGATAAAGATAAAGATAAAGATATATATAAATATGAAGGGGCGGTGGTTTCGTACTTAGAGACGCATAAAACGTAAAGATATGAAATAATTTTTCGAAAGTCATGACATGGTACAGATCCCAATAGGTTGATTTTTCTTCGAAATCTACCTAAAAATGGGGCAAAACTACCTGAAATACCCTTGAGTACGCTCTGCCACTCACACTGGATGAAACACGAGTTATGAGTTATATTTGAAGGTTTTTCAACACAATTACCGCAGTTTGAAAAACATAACGTTTCGTAATTGTAATTGTAATTTATTCTTGTATCGTAATAATTACACCTTTGGCATTCCTACTATTACACACTAATATTAATATAAAAATCTTGAGAACCTACAATTTATGGCATAATTGGCTTGCTGTATGTGCCTTACTTATGTATAAAGCAAAAGGATTAACACACTTGCTCACTTAATTCTAGGATTCGTTTTTCCCATTTTCTTTTAACAATGTATAAAAAGTTCCCCATTTCCTTCAAAGTTTTCATATTCTTCGTCGTTGTTAATTTCTTATATGCTATTTCTATGGTAACGTTTAGTACAACTGAGTAGGAATATGAAATTTATTTTATTTTATAGAAATGCTCTAAAAAGTGTTTTCCATGGAATTTTAAATGTTCATTGTTTCCACCATTAGTCACTCCGCAGAAATCAGCATGAAACCCCCAGTGAGGTTCTTAGGAAAAGGTTTTTTTTTTCTGAACTGTCACCGTATTGAAAATAAGAGTCGGCCGCCTTTGTGATTTGAACCTGGGATCTCTCAAATGCGAGTTCAAGACGTTATCATTTGAGTCACCTCGCTCGGTTTACAAATTACTTCAATCGGTAGCATGTCTAAAGATTTGTCAAAGTGTATTGCAACTTCCGAAGCCTATGTGAACACTGTAGGTAATAATGTTGTCTACCGTTGCCCTGGAAACCGAGCCCTTTTTCGGGGTTTTAGGGCTAAAAATTAAAACAATAAACTCTTTGGAATTTTTCTGTGGTTTACAGCCTAAAAGCTACGAATATGTGTACCAAATTTCAAGTTTCTAGCTCATCTGGAAGTGGGCAAACATTAATGTCAGTGAGTGAGTGAGTGAGTGAGTCAGTCAGTCAGTCAGCCATGTGGCTTTATATTATAGGGATGGCGGGTCCTATATGCTTGCGGGGATAATTGCGGAAAAAGGGGGGTGTACACAATAAACATCGCCACAGAAAGAAATCACAAGTACTGTAGTTTAGTCTGGTGAACGAGTTGTCCAAGACAGGAATATCTGATCACCGTCCATCCTGGATACCGTATGCAAGCGGAGGAGTTGAGAATTCCGTGTGTTTTCTATAATTCTTCTTCTTCTTGCAATGTTGCTCACAGAACTATACTGCTACTGCTGTGCAAGTGATTTTTCTTGAAGTACACTACCTTTATCTGTGTTTGTTCTTCATAACTGTTTTCTGCTGCTATCTAGCGTCTTAATGTGTAACTACTTGTTGAGCGGTAACGAGGCCTGACCGGTACCGGGGCAATATCTCCTATAGTAAATTAATACAGCACTGTATTATGCCATTTTTATTTTAAAAATTAAATTTCGTTTTAGTGCCAACCTCGCTTTGTGCCGCTAAATGTTAGAAAACGGATTATATCGGCATTATATCGAGGGTTGTCTGTATGTACATATGTACAATATTTCCGTTGTGGTAAGAGGCTGATAGTGAGGTGATCGAAATAAAACATTGCGGATTAAAATCCAGGAGGCAGCGAACAGGTCGGGCGGCCAATTTGAATGTGGGGTTTTTAGATATTTCTCCACTCGCAAAGGTAAATTCCGAAATGGAATTGATATGTGCATTTTGTAGCCTATTGCCTTATGAAGAGGCCTGCATCATGTTGATCACACACCAGAATGACCCTCCATGTTCTTTGCGCATATAGGCCTATGAGCAATCCATTGATGTGGTCCCTATTCTACGTGCATTAGTTTGAACGTCTCACTTCAGGAGAGATAAAAACAAAAAGAAGAATGATATAACTTAATTGTACATTATACATAAGTCTATAATGGCATTTATTAAAATACGAGTATGTTTATGAAACGAGCAACGAGAGATGGCAGGTCATGGCATCGGTCAAGTAGAAGCTACCTTATGATTGATTTATTGAAACCAATGGACTTGAACATCACGAATCGAATTCATTTTAGTATATTTCAACTAACAGGAACATAATTGCTTTTATTTTAAATACATACTATTTCAAGATCTCTTTCTTTCTTTCTCGTAGTTTAACCTCTCCCGTTTAGGATTTAAGCGACCCAAGCCGCCCGGGCCTTACAGGGCCGCGACCTGTCGGGAGAGGGATTATCTTTGGATCACATACATACTTTTTTGACCAGACAAGGACATGGAGGGCCTCCCCGGATGAGTGATCAGCCCAATGCCGGGGCCACCTCCGAGACAACACGAACACATAGGACGAGACACACCATTCACACACACTCACTCCAAACAAGGCGAGGATGGGATGAAGATGATAATGACGGCCAGATGATATCTGGGGACCACAAGGGCCTAAAGTTACCCGACATTTGTCTCAAAGATGAGGAAAAACCCCAAGATTGTTTCAAGTTCCATAATAATAAATACCACACCAATATAATGAAAAGCAGTTTCGAAATGAGTGTCATTATAATAACGTTATGTCACACGTAATAAGCCTATTAGAGGAGGCCTATGGTCGAAAAAAAAGTAGGTAGGCCTAATGTACAGTAGGCTACCTTAGGTCTTGAACACACACCTTTATACTTTTGACACATAAGCTACTTATAATTTTTATTGCTCTGAATCAGGATAAGACACTGGAGAAAAGGAAGTTGTCATGGATTTGAAGAAGCATACTTTTATTGTAGCGAAATTAAGCGTTTAATCCTTATGAAATAAACAAAACCATTAAAAAGTGAACATAATGTACTGTACACTACATGATTCTTTTAAGCACGCGAGAATTCTTGATTTTTAATATTGTGAAAAAAGTTTTAATTTCTGACACTTATATATGCGTGTAATTAACGTTGAGAGAAGTACGTTTGTAAGCAACTATTTCCCTAGTGACATTCCAATGCTGTTAAGTCCTGTGCCGTGACTCATGCTTTCGCCAGCCGAACACCGTGCAGTACAGAGCTTAGCCGAGGCACTCGCGTAGGCCTTCTAAGATTAACAAACTCTTGGCAGTGTTTTTTTTTAATTTGCAGTAAAATAAAATCAGGTCAACTGATGAAACAAAGTGCCAGAATACTTTTGTTTAACAGTGATAATTGCAATTATGACTTACAGAAAATAAGTTATTTTTGTAATCGATTTCCGAGTTAGTCCACCGCTGTGGCTCAGAGGATGCGTCCAATCCTCTCACGCAGCGGGCCCGGGTTCGATTCCTGGTCGGGACAAGTTACCTAGGTGAGGTTTTTTTCCGGGGGTTTCCCTCACCTATGAGACAAATGTCAGTAACTTTAGGCCCTTGTGGTCCCCGGATATCATCTGGCCGTCATTATCATCTTCATCCTCATCCTCGCCTTGTTCTGAGTGGGTGTGTGCGTGAATGGTGTGTATCGTCCTATGTGTTCGTGTTGTCTCGGAGGTGGCCCCGGCATTGGGCTGATCACTCATCCGGGGAGGCCCTCCATGTCCTTGTCTGGTCAAAAAAGTATGTATGTGATCCAAAGGTAATCCCTCTCCCGACAGGTCGCGGCCCTGTAAGGCTCGGGCGGCTTGGGTCGCTTAAATCCTAAAAAAAGGGAGAGGTAAAACTACGAAAAAGAAAGAAAGAAAGATTTCCGAGTTAAGCTCCAGATCGATTCATTAGGCAGGGCTTGCAGGAAAACAAAGGTCTAGTTTGATAAGCATATGTGAAGGAATATGTGGATAGTGTTATTTGTCAAAGCAACCTTTATTGCAACTTCCTAACGGTATGTTGCCATGAGAACTGATCTTCTTCTGATAAATTGTGTCTAATATATTACCATAAAGTATCCACTAAATAGGGAATTTCTCCGGTGCCGGTCAACCGATTTGGTCCAATGTCAATAAGCGTCTTTCCATGGACGTTATAAATGTATATACCAAGCTTAATAAAAATCCGATTAAGCGTGTTTGAGTGATCGACTTGGACAGACAGACGGACAGTCATTTTCCCGTCCACCACACAATCTCATAAATTGCCATTATGGCACTTAATAAATGTCATCATTGCACTCAGGTACCCCTAGCCGAACCCACTTTTGACTCCCATCGTGATCCGACTGTCCAACCTGAGTTCATCCCGTGTCAGTACAATCTAACATTACAATATCAATCTCAGTCGACCTCAGTATACACCGCTATTGCAGTCTCAACTTATTCATCATAATCTTCAAGCCTGTTTCACATGTGTACACTGCCCAGCTGTTGGAAGCTTGCCCAGACCTGTTTACTGTTTGCTTCGTGCTGCATCTACACACGCTACGCTGCACGTCGAGTTTCATGAAGAAACACGCCCAGCAAGATGAGTACCGTACAACTTTACTTCGTTGAACTAAATGTTTGCTGTCTAAAGCAAGAATTTCATCTCCTGAAAAGATAAGTAGCCTACCATTGCTCGTCTACTAATTATTCTAATAATATACTTCATTTACTACGAAACAATTGTTTTGCACTTATTGAGCTAATACCAATAGGCCTATCTCATTTTCAGTCATTTAGCTGCTTAAATACAGTCAACCCTCGATATAATGCCTCTCTTTACAATGCCACCCTCGCACCGTGCCAATAAATTTAAGTGAACGGAATTTCTCTCATATAAAATACATCAGAAACCTCATTACTATGCCAATTCATTTAGTGCCAGTGAATATATTTTTACAAAATATACCTTGTAGTGATTTTTTTCAGTTGCAGAATCTTTTAAAACCGGCGTGAATGCTAGGAAGATTATTTACGGAAAGAACTGTAGGCCTATTGTATTTCCAAGAAGTGAGTTTTTCCCTACCACTAACTGCAATAATAACAATAAGGAACAAGGCAGTTATGTTAATTTTTCTTTCATAATGAAGTACAGTAAATTAATACAGCACTGTATTATGCCATTTTTATTTTAAAATTAAATTTCATTTTAGGTCAACCCTCGCTTTGTGCCACTAAATATATTAGAGAACAGTTGGTGGCATTATAACGAAGTTTGACTGTATCTTACGAGAAAAAAAACTCGTTAACAAGTAGTAGCATTGATGATTATCATGTAACTTTTATACTGTTGGTCTGAACTTTGTATTCAGAGAATGTAATTCGCACAAACTATTTATATGGACCAAGTTACCTCTCAATGGCACGCTACTAAAAGCACAACTTTGAGATTTATCATTTGTGCCTTAATACAAGCTTAGCTTCATTTAACTGTTGTTTTCATTATTTTAACTTGAACTGGCACTATATTTTATTCATTTACTGTATTCATGTTCTTAACTTGAATGAATATTTTTGCATTGTAACGTTTACAGCCATTTGCAGAATTATTAAGGTATTGTGAGCATATACCACTTCATGATTGTACTATATTTATATTTTACACGCTTTATAATATAGCCTATTCTGTTGGTCTGACAGGCATTTATTTAATGGACTTTTGCTTCACACGTATTCATTATCATGTATTAAATTACTCGAGTGGATTTCTTTACATTCAAGAAGACTTATTTCATTTGTATATCCATATTTTTATTATGATTATTGTTAAACTAGACAGCCATTTCATAATTAGGTTGGGACATTCTAACAAATTTTTTTTTTTCTCTCTTTCGTAGTTTTATCTCTCCCTTGTAGGGACCTCTAACAAATTATAAAAACTGTTTTTGTTTATTACATATTATAAATAATAAACTATAACTGATTCTTCACATTCTATAAAATTTACAATGCCTTTTCATCCACACTACATGCAAAGCATTATTTAAAATTTATTACGGGTGGGACATAATTTGGACACTGATTTTAATGACGCAAAACAAAAGTTCATTTGCTGTTCTGCTATTACTGTTAGGATCTTAATGTTGTTATTAGTAAAGGTATGAGGGATTAAATACAAATTATAAACGTTTCCAGGTTGTCAGAACATTTATTTAACTCATCAATAATAATATAACAAAACTATCACCATTGCGGGTCATTTGTTTGTTATTTTACATAGTAATTAACCGCACATATTTTTTAAAGTTAATCTTATACTAAATTGTACCTTAAGATGTATATTTTCTCAAATGAAAATGGACATAGCTGATTATTCTTGACTACTTGGTATTAAAGAGTACTAAAATCATGCTAAAAACGGCAAAAATAGTAACTCAATAAATAAGCAAATCGACAGATTTTACACATGAAACCGCTTCAGATAAAACCTAAGTCCTAAACATTAAGAGAATTTTAGGTTTAAACTTATTTTTGACCACCAAATTACAATAATTTTATAACTTCTCTCTTTGAAGGAAAAATTCCCATATTTTATGAAATGGCTGTAGAAGTTTTCTTGGTTTTATTATTATTTAAAAAATCCCTGAAGGGACTAGGCCTATCATCCTACCGCTGCCTCATCTACCATAATGGTTGTTTCCATAACAACTTCTCTATCAAGTAGCTCCTTAATTTGAATCATGAGGCTCAGTGCACTCCGTCCCAGACCTCCCTACCTCAGAAAAATCCGAGTAGGTAACGGGGATTGAACCCGGCCGACGGATCTGTAGTCAGCGATGTTAACCACAATACCACGCCGGCGGTCTTTACTACTGCCTGATGATATTGCAACAGAAAAAGATATTTCATTTGTTGAACTAGCTTATAAGCATAGGCTATAAACCATTAATTAAAAAAATATCTTCCACCCTACAACGGAAGATCGGCTACAAATCTACTGAGATAACTTTCATCAAAATGTAAATTTCCGAAGTCAGTAATGGAGTTTGTAACATGAGATGGCTGTGAATTTTTCGGGTATATGCATGATCCGGATTCCCACAGTATCCGACATATTGGAATTATTTTATAGACTGATTCTGAGCACGAGATGTTTTCAGCAAGTACGTCAACAGTTTACGAAGTACTGAGTCTTATATGCAGCTAAGTATAGTCACGAAATGTTGGAGTATAACATAGCTTTAGATGTTAGAGTATCTATATCGCCCTGTTCTATGTGCAAGGGAAGAAAGATGCGTCATGCGACGTGAGCTTACCTGGGAAGGCAATCCACTATCAGCTACGCACAGTAGTTTCCCACGACTTGTATCAGCTTCCTTTGAGCAGCTGAGCACCTCTCCAGCTAGGATTTTGGGGTTCACAGATACATACAGTACTCTTCTTTGTTTTCACATTACTATAAATTCACTTTCACTCGATTTTAATTAACACCCGCGCACCAAACGAAATAATTAACCGAAGCCAGGCAGAGCAACAGGCGGACTTCGACAGGACGCGCATGGAGACTAACTGTACCAGCTCTATTTTCTCTTGCTGAACAACATTAACTGTGAAATCCGAATCGTATTTGTACAAAATAATAAGTACTTTGGTAGCACTCACTAATTATATTTGAATTTAACTTGTACAAGTAATCCAAGAGTAATAATAAGCAGTATTAATTGGTGTTATTTTGTAAGGCGGAAACATTTGTATTTTTACGTTGGCTTTGGTGTCCTTGAGCAGTCAAGCGAGGGAAAAGCAAAGTTACGAAATGTGATTTGAGTGGTGTGCTAGTGTCTCTTAACAAACGGTGTTTTAGAAACATTTTAAAGAAATTAGTGTGGTTTCCGAGTGCTGAGGATCTACTAGATGCTTGGAGTTGATGATACCTATACCGGTAAGTAGAATATGTTTACTTGTGCGTTGTATTCTATGCAAATCATTTCGTTCGAAAATTGTAGTTATAACTGGGACAGGGTCGGCCTTGGGGTGGCGCAGTTAGTATCGCGCTGGCCTTGTGTGCCCAAGGTTGCGTGTTCGATAGCATTTATGTGTGCCTAAATGTGACAGGACCATGTCAGTAGAGTTACTTGCTTGTAAAAGAACTCCTGCGAGACAAAATTCTGGCACACCGGCGACTGTCACATCAGTACATCCCCGTCGTTAACCAACAAACCGAGGCAGGTATTGTAAACGTACCAATAAGATGGACTAAAATTATTTTTAAATTTATTTTAAGGTCGCTTTTTAACAACCAGGGTCACCAGCGACCATTATAATTAATGCATTAATGCTGAATAAGTGGTATAAGAAGTGTTAGGAATGTAAACATTACAAATAGTCACAGTAAAATTTAATTTAACCTTCATTGCAGTAGCTTCTAAGGTGGTTTGAAGAGGAATATTTTGTTCTGATCGTGCAAAAATTGTAACTCCACCGCTAGCTATGTATGCATTTTTTCTATTTAAAAAGGAAGTTTATTTATACAGGCCTAAGTAGTAAGTAGGGTAATTAAAAAGTCATACACCTGTGGTTTATCATGCAAATTAAGGAATCCAGTTTTCTTAAGAGTGGTACTTGGTCAACTTGGTCCACTTAACTCCAAAGTTGTGTGGTGTATTGTTCAGAACGTTAATGTATATTATTGTTCCTATGAGATCCTCAAACACATTTTTTCTGGCAAGATCGCTGTTGCACTAATTTTTATTTGTACTTTAGGAAAGGAAAACGTTATTTAAATAATTGCTGGAATTCTTTTACACGTTTTGAATGGTTATTCAGTAAGATCAGCTGCATATTAGATCTATCCAAACATTCCATTGATTACTCAGTTCTACCCATGATCTGATACCATAAAAAATGCCACCTTCTTTCACATAACTTATAACTCCGTCGTAGAAAGCAGAATGTCATAAAATTAATGGTGAATGGTGGTACATATTTGGGATCATTACTGTCCTTATTTTTCTGAGGACGGAGGTCTGGAACGGGGTGCACTCAGCCTCTTGATACAAACTGAAGAGCTACTTGATAAAGAAGTAGCGGCTCCGGTCACAGAAACCTACGTTAACGGATGTGGGTGTCGGCATACTGACCGCATGCCCCCAATCCTGCTATCTGTCAATGGTAGATGATGCAGCGGCCGGTGGTATGCCTAGTCCCTGGAGGAATATAGTGCCACGGAGTTTAGTTTTTTACTCCTGTCCTTAAGATCTCTTGGTTCTATTGAACCTGGATTGCAAAATTTTGATTGCATTTGTAAAAGAAGAATTTTGTTACAGGGAATAAATTAGCGAATTTAAAACTAGCTCTACGAGGGTTAAGTGGTAAAACCCCACCATGGTTCTACAGATGGCATCAAAATCCAATTTTACAATTTTACATGATAATGTAAATCCCTTTCGTGAGGGAGTGAATACCAAAAGTTCGTTTTTATTTTACTCAGCTCATGGAATGTCAATGGAATTTTTTTATAGCATTTAACTATTGCTGACAATAACTTATGCCATAAGAACTATTGGTCATTTCTCGTACAAACTCTCTTAGTTCTTCACCATCAGAATTACTTACAACTTAGATGGCGGGTTGCCAGAGGACATAATAGAATCAGAATACGTGTAAACGTTACACTTTTGTTCTGGTTATTTTAATTTCTTAGACTTATCCCACATTTATTTGTAGTGCTTTATTTTCTGGTAATTACAGACTTCGACCGAGAGTCAATCTGTCGACCTTCTAACAACTAAGCTCAATTTTTTCTAAACCACGCGTGCTACTGGCAAGGAACATATCACTACACTCGTATTGAAAGTTGAAACATACCTTGACATATTTTTTTCCTGGGTCATCTGCGTGCTGTAAGGAGACCATGCTCCAAACTTGCTCTGCTGTTTTCAATTGCATGTACCCTAAATCGAGCGTGGAAAATATCGGGTGGAAGCAGTGCAGTGGAAGAAGGTGGACAACCTTTATCTTCTGCACGGTGTTCCGGATGTGCGTAGACGATAGGAGGGGCGAAAGCAAAACAGTGGCTGGTGTTGAAGCAGTGATTAAGACACAAGTTCTTTCTGCACAAATAACTGGGTCACTATCACAATCTTCTTCACATATTTTCACACTTATCTGTCGACAGAATTTGACAGGCACAATGAACTCGGGGATCGCTGCGTTGTATATTTGGTTGCAAACCTTGAATATTTAATCATGTCCCGAAACCGCAGAGAAGAAATTTGGTATTGAATAAATGACTGCATTTTCAAAATACGTCCCGTTGGAAAACCTCGAAATGAATGTTCTCATTAGCTGTCAACACTTCAGTTAGACGACTGTAAAAAGATTTCCAGTGACTGGAGAAAAACTTATCCAAAGGTTGAAGTTTTCCCGTGGTTCCGGCAGGAATCTGCAGAAGCTCGATGGTTTTTCCGGGAGGAATATCTTGAAGAAATGTAGTGTCATTGTAATCAATGAGTAGGCCTAAAGAACGGGAAAAAGGCCTCATTAAACCATGATCTCAACTCTGTTTCCCGATTTAATTGCTTTCACAATCAAGTTATCCGCCTTGAAACTTTAGGCCCGAAAATGTCTGTATTCACCTGGAGCCACAACAAATAATTGAGGAAAAATAGATCCACCCATAGGCCTATTAATAGTGGGCATAGTAGTGCATGAATGGATCAGCGCACTGCCAGGCCTACATATTTTTCCCCAACAAAAGATAAAATCCTTTTTCCTCTTAGTTCGCGCTCGAAGCCACTCTGATCCCTGTTATAAATGCACGAAGGGGGATAATTTGAAAGCTGTTTCCAAAAAAACTTCCTGCCACTTCGTCTTTTTCTTCTTTCTGTAGGAATCCCCGTGAAACTAATTTTGTTATCTCCCTGCTTTTAATTTTATGCAGCTGTTTGAAACGGGAGACCAAAGCAGAGGATGCTCTAAAATCTAAAAACTAAACTCCGTGGCGCTACATTCCTGAAGGGACACCCGACCCCGACGTCATCTACCATAGGCAGATGGCAGGACTGGGAGGCATGTGGCCAACATGCCTACACCCATGACCGTTAATGGTGGATTCCATGACCGGAGCTCTGGAGTCTAATCTTCCAAATAAATAGTTTTTCGAAATTTCCAAGGCCCACAGCTTTAAATCTTTGTCAGTTACGTTTTTATTTGCTCTTCTGCAAAGCGAGTAAATAATTTATCATACGTATATATTTTTTTATCCTTAGTGGGATTTAAGAGCGCGGTTTTTACTTGTTTTTTAAGTGAAATTTTTTTAGCCGCGCTAGGAGTAAATCGAGAGCTAACCCAAACTTGCGTTACGCTCAAAATCGTCACGAAATTAGTGGGGCTGTGACGGAACGAACTGCACAGAAAACAGTCAACTCAATAATTAGGCTAAATTTTAAAAAATCCAAAGTTAAAAATCTGAAAAACCATAGTTAAAAAATCCAAAAATCCAAAACTAATAAATAAAAAATCCAAAATAAAAATAAAAAAATAAAAATCCAAAATTAAAAATCAGAAATTAAAAATCCAAAATTTAAAAAATCCAAAATTAAGAAAATTAAAAGATCAAAAATTTAAAAAATCCAAATTTAAAAAGTCCAAAAAACCCAATATTGAAAAGTCCAACAATCCAAAATTGAAAAAATCCAATAATCCAAAATTGAAAAAATCCATAAATTAAAACAAGTTTCACTTCTGTCGCGTTGCGTTCCACGCACACTTTTTCCCCATATTTTTTCCGAAATAATACCAATACCTGTATGATTTGTTTCTAACAGGTTAATAACATGCTGTCTAATTTCCGTTTCTTTCGAACTTAAGAAAACCCACGTTCTTGAAAATGACGCAACGCGACCTCGAGCACATTAACCGGATTCATGTCTGATTCATTAGAGAAATACGATACAACTAGACAGACAACAAAATTGGTCAAAATATCCGTGACTGATAGAGGTTACAAAGAGTGCCTGTGCTAGCCTCTTATCTCTTATGCACGTGCAGACGAAAGACTGTCGCCCGTCAGGGTTGTCCAGTCTGCAGTAACATGTTATATTAATAATTCTTTATTGCAACCAATGGTCATATTGTGATATATGACAGTGGAAACAGGAGCTCCCTGAGATAACCTGCCCCGACACCGTCCACCACAAATTCCACATGGATCCACCGAGATTTGATCCCAGGTCCCAGCAGTGGAAGGATAGCGGTCTAACCACTCAGCCACCATGTTGTATTCCCACTAGTTATGTTCCAAGATATTCGCAAAGCATTTTAGGGTACTTGCAGTTGAAAACAGCAGCTAATTTTTGGAGCATGGACTTTTTATAGCTCCTAGATGATACAAAAAAAAATATTTAGGTACCGGTACGTTTCGATATAAGTGTAGTGATAAGTTCCTTGTGAAGAATTCTAGAAGTTTCTCAAAGCGGAAATTTTAAAATAATGCGATGAGGGTTTAATGAAGTCTCACATAATAGGTTCCTGGGTAATTTTATATAACCTGCCGGTGCCACGTACTTCGCTTTTTTTCTACTCACCATACACACAACAACTAACATTTCGTAGAAACGCCACGTAAATAAGAATGTCACTGCTAAAAATTAATATCACTGTTGTTAACTTAATGGCCACTAACTTAAGTTAACACTAGCAGTATTCAATTCTAAACTTGAAATGTGTACGTGGGGAACTGTAGATCGTTTCTGTTTTTTTTAAAGTGAAACTTCTTTAGCCGCGGTAGGGGTAAATCGAGAGCTTGTGTAACGCTCAAAATCGTCACGAAATTACAGTCTGATTTAAACAACCTGCGACTTGTGACAGGGTATGAAAGGGTATGTTTCCATGGTTTTTCTGAAGATATGCGAGATGTCTGCATTTTGGAGTGCTGCTAAACAGCTGACTGAAGCTCTAATACAAGTAATACTGCGTAATACAATGCAGTTTTCCCACTTTTCCACTTCAAAAGGGCTGTTACAAGTCGCAGGTTGTTTAAATCAGACTGTAGTGAGGTGTGACGTAACGGACTGCACAAAAAACAATCAACTCAATGATTAAGCTTATAAAAAAAATTTAAAAATCCAAAAGTTTAAAATAAAAAAATTCAAATTAAAAAAGCAAAATTAAAAAATCAAAAATTGAAAATTCAAAAGGATTAAAAAATTTAAAGGTTCAAAATTTAAAAAGTCCAAAATTAAAAAATCCAAAATTAAAAAATTCAAAGATCCAAAATAAAAAATTCAAAGATCCAAAATTTAGAAATCCAAAAATTCAAAATTTAAAAAATAAAAAATCCAAAATTAAATAATCTAAGTATTCAAAAATTTAAAAAAAATAAAAATTAAAAAATCCAAAATTTGAAAAATAAAAATCCAAAATCCAAAATTTAAAAATAAAAAATCAAATTTCAAAACGAAAATCCAAAATTAAAAATCCAAAAAATAAAATATTCAAAGATCTAAAATTTAAAAAATCCAAAATTTAAAAATCCATAATTCCAAAATTAAAAAATTAAAGCATACATTTTTTAAAACCAAAATTAAAAATTAAGAATGTCCAAAAACCCAATATTAAAAAGTCTAACAGTCCAAAATTGAAAAATCCAATAATCCAAAATCAAAACAAGTTTTATGCGTGGCATTCCACGCTCATTGTTTTTTTTTTTTTTTTTTTTTTTTTAATAAACGGCCAAATTTTATGTTATTCTGTTCTTCAAATCCTCTTGAATCAATATATAAGCACCTTTCCTTTTAGGAAAATTGTAAATATAACTAAAATTGCTAAGAAGTTCACACAAAATCAACGTAAAATGCCGCTTTGAAGTTACTCGTGTTCACTAGAATCGTCTGCTCAGCTGCAGGGGGAGCTAGTCGTTGGTTGACATCATCCAGAAACAGGGCTGTAACTTGATGGCGATCAACAATAAATATCACTTACCTAATTTAAGAACGGAAAAATGAAGCAATAGAACAAATGCGCCGAAATGTTGGGACCGGAGTATGGCCTATGGTCGAAGGCAAAAGATGTTCTTAACCTAACTGCCACCATTCTACCTCTATATGTCACTAATAGAGGTGTGCAAATCTCGATTTCAGCTTGCCCATACCCGCTTGAACGCCAGGCAAGCATGTTGCCAGCGTCACATCTAGCAAGCAGGCAGGTTTTTTTAGGCTGGCGTGGGTCAGGTTAAATCCAACTTGAGCAAGCCAGAATAAGCTTGCGACATTCCTATCAGCTAAACAACTGTAGTTGCTAAGTGTAGGTAATACTTTCTTGCTTTTCTACATGCTGGTAGAAGAAATTCATCATGCAGATAAATAAAAGGTGGATAAAGTAGGCTATTAAAAATCGTTTAAGCGTCTTAACACCTTTATTACTTTTATTATTAGGTAGATTTCGAAGAAAAATCTACCTATTGCAATCGATACCATGTCATGACTTTCGAAAAATTATTTCATATCTTCACGTTTCATGCCTCCCTAAGTACGAAACCACCGCCTGTTAAAAGAATTGTGATATATATATTTATACATATATATCTTTACACGCCAGCGGCCGTAATCTTGAAGATATCTGAACCAAATGTTATTATGTTATTTCTAGGCCCAATAGTTCGGACAAGGTCGTTGATGAGCAAAATTGGCGCTTGGGGGTGGTCGGGGAGGGGGTAGATATTTTAAAACATTTATATCTCGGCCCCTATGAAGTAGCCTATAGAGGAAAACTTTGTTTGAATAAATTAGAGTACTCCTTTCGGAGTTCACAGTGACACCAACGTTTCGGGGGTTTTGGGGGTACGAGTGGGGGTAGGGGTGGGGGGATGGAAATTCGAAATGTTTGAGACTACGTCTTGTGGGGTATCGTTGAAAAGCTCTTGATGAGTACTCTACAAATCAATAACTAGTTTCTTGATAGTTCTCAAATAAGGCGAGATTGGAATGTTTGAAAAAGTTCTCTTTCCTCTTTTTTGCAGTTATTATTGCGGGTTTGTCATGTCAAGGCTAAAGAAGAAGAGTGCTACGCAGCGACAGTAAATTAAACCAAAAGCACTTCGAAATCTACCTGAGCCTGTAGGTTTGCCTAAAGGGATTTTTGTTATTGTTATTATTGATTGTATGATGTTTTCTCGAAAATGTTTGAAAATTTTTCCCATGCCGGACTAGTAGACTACCTTTGTTCATTGATAATTCAAACTCTTCACATTTTAGTTTCTCCTCGGCTTCCTTCACGGTAAAATTCTCCATTCTCCTTTTGCTTGCACTCTACACACATCTGAAGTTCCTCAACTATGTAACTGCACGACTTACCAGTGCACTGATATACCCAGTTTCATATTCTTTCCGCCAGGCCTTGCAGTTTCCTTAGGCCCTGTGAAACCCACCAAGTTATGAAGAGCTTGTGACTCATAGCGACAGTGTTTCTTGTCATCGTTGTAATCTGGCTTGCTCTCTTGTCAAACAAGCTAAAAGCTGTGGCTGGTTGCAGAATTTCAAAGGGGCAAGCAAGGTAAAGTCAGAATATGTACACCTCTAGTCACTAACACTGTTATCACATTTCCTAACCTAACTGCCTAGAATCCGTGAATATAGTTTGCGCTGGGAAGATGGGACATATAACGCATGGCTTTGCAGCAGTCCGGTAGCTTTGGCTCATGAATAAAGCAATTACCCAGCATGTGCATAAAGGACCAATGATACAAATATACTCAGTAGCCAATATGAGTGTTGATGTGCAAGTTAGAGCCCGGGTAACATTGGGAACACCTCGCATAGAAACCCAGATACGAGCTACAGTAAATCCACATTTGATAGCCTAGGCTTATTTTAATCAGTACTAGGCTTCGAATGTTCATACAGGGATTGAAGACTTAAGTTAGGTGTGTCATGTACCCAGCTTGACGTCACTTGAGTATGGACAGTCACTCCACAGCATAAGCAGTGCGCGCCTCGAGTGAATCTACTGCAGTCTACACAAAGATGGTATAATAAGACAATTTATTTGCATTCATAAACATCACTGGTCCCCATTTTTGTGTAGAAGACAAATCGAAGATAGTAATTTATTTGAACGTATCTTCAATATAAAATCAATATGGAACGTGTTCTCTTTTAGGTAGATTTTCGAAGAAAAATCTATCTATTGCAATGGATACCACTTTATGATTTTCGAAAAATTCTTTCATATCTTTACGTTTCATGCTCCCCTAAGTACGAAACCACCGCCCGTTCAAAAAAAATTTTTGTGATATTTATATATATATTTATATATATATATATTTATATATATATATCTTTACACGATAGCGGCCGTAATTTTGAAGATATTTGAACCAAATTTTATTATGTTATTTCTAGGCCCAATAGTTCGGACAAGTTCGTTAATGGGCAAAATTGGCCCAAGGGGGTGGTCGGGGGAGGGGGTTGAAATTTTAAAACATTTATATCTCGGCCCCTATGAAGTATAGAGGGAAACTTTGTTTGAATAAATTAGAGTACTCCCTATGGAGTTCACAGTGACACCAACAATTCGGGGGTTCGAGTGAGGGTGGGGGTGGGGGTGGGGGTGGGGGATGAAAATTCGAAACTTTTGAAACCACGTCTTGTGGGGTATCGTTGAAAAGCTCTTGATGAGTACTCTACAAATCAATAAATAGTTTCTTGATAGCTCTCATATGACGCGAGATTTTAATGTTTGAAAATAATAACACTTAAAAGAATTATTATAATATCATAATTTTGTCTTCTTTAGCGGCTTTGCTAATTTTATTCATTGCTGATCTTGTGCACGGCCTCCCAGAATATTATATCCTATTCTTGTTGTCAAAACAAATGATTGTAGGCTCTTCCTCTTTACTGCAGGTTTACCATGCCAAGGCTAAAGAAAAAGAGTGCTATGCAGCGACAATAAATTAAACCAAAAGCACTTCGAAATCTACCTCCGCCTGTAGGCCTGCCTAAAGGGATTTTTTATCTTTACCTGATTATAAGTGAGCGCATTTCGTTGAGATCGCGTGATACACTCCCCCACCTCTTCCTGTAGAACATGATTATTGAACCTAACCTTCCTTGTATGAACATTCGAAGCTTAGTAGGTACTTTTTGTATCCAGTTAAGAATTTATGTAAGGCATACATTATGCTATATTTAGAAAAGTGTAGAGTAGCCCGGATGTTTATGTCCTGAAAAACAGAAATATGCAAGACAATATCACCTTAAAACAGCTAAATGTGACCCAAAAAGACCAATATGGAAAACAAACACATTTATAATGAAGCATACAAAATGCCATAATAAACCTTTTTGAATATTAAATCAGAATATCGTAATATTTTACGGCATTGTCATATGGTAAACTTATAGCAAGTGACTAATAATTTACTGCATCAAGATGTGGAGGCCCATCTTTCAGGTTCAACATTTTTGGCGGGGTGAATATGGTTTATTCCGTGTATTTAATATAGGCTATTGTTGTGTATGGGAATAAAATAAAATAATTTATGAATTTCTAGAATTTAGGCTACACAAAAGTAAAATAAATAAATAAATACATAAAACTCTTCTGATTATAATAAGATTATATCCACAAATATAACTGAAATATTACCTTAACTTGCGAAATCATGCTTAATATGACCAGAACTGAAAAAAATTACCTAAAATATGCAAATATATGATTGCTAAAATAATTAGCAATGTTCAATTCTTGTTTAAATCAAATCCATGACTCAAATAATAGCCAGGAAGATATTGTGACGTGTTTTAAACATTCGGCACTAGTAATCTAGTCGTACTGCATCTGTAGGTGAGAGTATGGGCAATTATTAAACTCCAATCCGACATTCGTATTTGCGAACAAAACAAAACGGCACCAAGCATGAGGCTTAAACTTTTCACCTTCCTAACGGGAAACCAAATAAGCAAAACGGTGCTGTTATAACAAAAAAAGAATATGCTCCTAATATCGCAAAATGATTCACTTTTCAGTTTCTGTTCATTGAACCTAGATACCGTTCAAGTGAGCGGAGCCGTGTTCCCACTAACCAACATAGGCTATTTGTTAACGTTAACATACTCTACATTCACTTAATAACATTTTAATCTCATTACTTCCACAGGCTTCATTTTGAGTTCATGGAAAAGACATGACGGTGTATACTGACTAACCCCATCCGCGATCGCTCGCGCTATGAGATCGGAACTAATAATTGTATATATATTTAACTCGCGTACATCTTGAAAGAGAAAGTTGTCTTTCTAGCAATGCCTTTCTCGACATGTGTGCTTCATAATTTCCGCGAGCTAGCTATAACATGGTATCACGCCCTTGTCAGCAGCGGTATTATTAACAAAGCGGCGCATTCATCCTGTGTATAAGAGCCTTTTTACACTGGGCCACTTGTGACGGTCACCGGCCATTCGTTTAAATGAAAGCTTTCATACTGGCGGTGACCCACCCAGACACAAGTGGCGCGGCAGTGTCAACTCCGTACACATGTGACTATCACTGCCAGAGAAACATTGCTTTTATTTGGAGCGTTCACACCGGGACACAAGCGACGGTCACAGCATTTTCGGATTGCCAACAATGCAAGTTGTATATACATAATTCAGTTGTATAGTCGAGCTTAGCGAAACTAGTTATCCAGCCATGAGTTTAGATTTGATTAATACTGAAGATTTTATAAGTGAAGTGGAATGCCGACCTGCCATTTGGGATGTTAAAAGCGATGACAAACTGTTTTATCATGTGTGTTCACTGCAAAAACCGGTGACCGTCACATGTGGCCCAGTATGAAAAGGCCCTAAGAGGTAAGTGGACACTTCAGCTTTTGAATAATATTATTTTTTTTATTCTCTGCTTCCTTTTCATTTTTCTTTGTTATAAGAAGACTATAATAATATTAACAAATGTTACCAATAATAAGAAAAAATAATAATAGATGATAGGCCTACCAATAATAAGTAGGCCTACAATATAATAATATTAATAGTAATAATAATAAATAATATCCCTAATAATAGAAACAAAATAATAATAAAATAATTAATAATAGTGATAATAATACACTAACAGAAATTTCATGTTTACAATGCCAGAATCATGTGAAAATTACTTTTTTGAAAGGTCTTTTATTATTTTTTTTCGAAAAAATGGCCTCTTAACAGTGTTTTCTTTTACAAAAATTAAAATTATTACCTAGAATCTTATTGTAAGTTTAATAGCTATAAAAGGAAAAAAAGGCATGTTAGATAAAATCTAACGCGCGAGTGATCGCGGATAAATGATATATCTTAGTTGCCCCTTATTATATCATCTGGAATTTACATTACTACCACTATCACCACCACTACCACTACCACTACCACTACCACTACCACTGCTACCACTACCATCACTAGTTGTACTATTGGTAGTAGTGGTAATAGTAGCCCAAGTACACCCCACCTGCACCTATGAAACTCTTATTTTCTGCCAGAGCCTGGTCTTATTCATAGAATTCCACGAATATGAATATTGAACACATTTTAAGATAAATATTATTTCATTATGTCATCCGTAATATTAGAAAAGATAAAATTATATGCTGTACAGTATGAATTCATACATTTTTAATTAATTAAAACTTTAACGTAAAATGTGGGCTTGGCAAAGTAAAGTATCTTACGTGAAATTATTAAGTGCCAGTATGGTAGTTGATGAGATTGTGCGGGGACGAGAAAATGTCTGTCCGTCCGTCTGTCCGTGTGTCTGAACGCGCGATAACTCAAATACGCTTTATCGGATTTTCATGAAACTTGGTATACGCATTTAAAATGTTCATAGGAATAAATCTGTTGATAATGGACCAAATCGGTTGACCGGTACCGAAGTAAAACCCAATTTAGTGACTATTTCAAAGGCGCAATAACTCAAATAGGCCTACGCTTTATCGGATTTTCATGAAACTTGGTATACGCATTTAAAATGTTCATAGGAATAAGCCTGTTGATAATGGACCAAATCGGTTGACCGGTACCGAAGTAAAACCCAATTTAGTGACTATTTCAAAGGCGCAATAACTCAAACACGCTTTATCGGATTTTCATGAAACTTGGTATACGCATTTATAATGTCCATGGCAAGAAGCTTGTTTATGTTCGACCAAATTGGTTGACCCGTACCAGAGTAACGACTAGTTAAAGTTCACATGTTTTTTAAAATCATGTCTATACTGCAATGCCGCATTTCTAATCATGAGGGCTTTGACTCTAATGCAGTCAGATGTTTGTTTATATCGTTGATCAAGTTTAAATTGATTACTGCATGAATACTGTTATATACAGAAGGTCCCAGGTTCAGATCCCGGAGCCGGCCAATTTGTCATGGATCTTTTCTGCGATTGTCAATATATCACAAATCCGTAGTTCTGCTAATGCTGGACGATTTTAATCCGATTAAAAATATATTTTTCTGCATATCATAATTGCAATTATAATTAATTCAACAAAAGCATTCTGGCACTTTGTTACATCAGTTTACCTGATTTTATTAATTTATATAACTAGGCGGGAAAGTACGGAAGCCGGACAGTCCAGAGTCTATTGCATGTATTTATGTATATGTAAGCACGTTTAGAAGAAATGAGAGAAATAAGAAAGCCAATAGTTAAGGAATACCGATCGTTTGATTAATGTTAGAGAATCATTTGCCACATTACTGCCTAATCAGAGAGCATCCAAGCAAGCACACTTCTGGATGAAGAGTCTGTCTAACATTACAATATCCATAATCATGCATTTTAGATGTCCAGATCCTTACTCAAATATAGAATACAGTTGCATTTAATATAAAACATAAGTCAAATTATATTTAAAAAATTGGTTAATTATGTATTACTGAATATATAAGCAATACACATAAGGCGCTATTAGTACGAGGGTAAGTCAATATGTATTCGCACTTTCTTTTTTAAATTTATTGCAACAATCAAACCTTTCAAATACCTCATTTTTCAACTTAGTCCCCTGGCTTCTCAGTGCACTTGTTCTATCCTTGCACAAGCTTCCTGATGCCCTCAGAAAATAAAAATTTCTTCGACTGAGTAGCAAGTCCCTTATGCACCGCTTACGTCAGTTCTTGTTCTGTGGTGAATCGACTGCCCCTTAAGGAATCTTGAAGTAGACCAAAATGATGTAAATCTGACGGGGTGAGATCGGGACTGTATGCAGAATGCTCAAACACCTCAAAATTCAGTTTTGCAATAGTTTAATTCTGGATTGTCGTAACGAATCCACTTTTCATCCCCTGTCACGTTGGATTTCAAGAACTCGTCCCCGTGTCGAGGGACTTTCATCTTTTTCGGCAGCTGAAGAAAGATCTGGGAGGACAGCGCTTCCACACCAACAAAGAACTTCAAAACACTTCAAAATGCCATGAAGACCTTTCTCAATACGCTGGCTCCAAGCATCTATGAAGAGAGTATAGGAAAGTTGGTACCACGCTGCTACAAATGTCTCAATCGGAGCGCGACCCTGTAGAGAAGGTGTACCTAAATGTTCCAAATAAAACAGTTTTGATTTTCACTGTAGTTTTCATTTTATGCCCCATCGGAGGTTGAACAAAAATTGCCTTTGTAAAATAAAGTCACTAATTGAATTAATCTCGTACAAGGTAAATTAATTAAAATTATTATTTTATTTAAAGCAAAATAAACGCCAGTAATAATATTAACTACTCTAAGTCAAAACAAAAAATCGAATATAACAAATTGATATGTTCTTCACAACCCAGATATATATTAAATTTTTGACAATTTTTGACACCACAAATCAACGTTTTAATTTTTAAACTATTCAAGCATATTAAACTCTAAAATAATAAATTCCCCTTTTAAAATCAATAAATTTTAAGGAAGTCAATGCAAGAGTAATAATAAATACTCACGTACAAATCCCAATGAACAAGAATATATACGAGAGTAATTAATACCATGTTCACTGTAAGAGAACTGAGTTGCTCGTCTTTTTTAAAAGTGTTCGATACTTCACCTATCTCGAAGTGCCTTCTTGAAATGAAGTTTTTAGTTAGGCTATGAAGAAAATGTATTGAAATGATATTTTGGTGTTGTGTTAGCTTATGCAGTAGAGAAGCGTAGAGCAAGTAAAGCGGCGTGCCTTGTCGATAGTCGATACCTGACATGGCCGATACATCATCAAGAAGAACAGCCTGAGATCTCAGGGAGATAACTCGCGGTCCAGCGTCTTAAACGCGGGATGCTGTGTCCACACAGATTTGCTCTCGTCGCCTCCTCGCCGTTTCTAGGTACGCGGAGTCTTTTTTTCTGTCTCTTTTTTATTTTTATCCCTCCCTTCCAGTTAGATCTTTCCAGAAACCTATGCTAACAAATTTAACGAATAAAACATATTTTATACATTTTAAGAGAAGCTCGAAATTCTAGTTTTACATAGAAAAGTAATTTATTTATTCTAAACTTACATGAATACAAAGATAGCCTACTATATAGCCTAATGTCCAAAAACCGCGAAAGAGCAGGAGTTCGAGCTCTGGGACAGTTTCATGCTTATATTTGCATGTTTTACAAATATTGAAATATAATCTTAACCTAAAATTACCTTAAAACTAAATAGACAAAATATTGTGATCTAGTACTAAGGGAAAAGACAAAAGCTGAGAGTAAAGGGAGAGCTCAATGGATATAAAAAGTAATGAAAATAATGAAAAATAATTATGATGATAGTATTATGTACCAAAAGATAAACCTATATTTCGATACCGTGAAGAAAATTACTTTGTAACAGGGGCAAGGGAAAATTTTAGAAAACGAGGCGCATGCTCTGTTATGCACCTGACGCCCTTATATTGCATACTATTTTGTCTACCTTAGTGAATAACAAAAATATTACTGTTAAAATCTTGATAAAATTCAACTTTATACCCTTACTTAAAACTTATCTGGGTCCATATCACAACTTCAGCCTTCATAACATAAAAAAAAACACAACACATAATAATATACACATTAAAACAATGGTGTCACATTATTAACATATTTATGACTTTTATATTGATATCAGTATATCAGAAGACAGTGAGGGTAATTTTGTTAACTCTTCAAGAACAGAACTGAAGATGGCGCATCAATACGCCGAAATGCATATTCTATATGATTTACACACCTGGAGCCAAAGAGAAGAATTGGAATCAATTTTCAGCCTTATAAATATGACTTTTAATACTGTGACACCATTAATGTGCATATATGTGTTCTGTTTTATATTATGGAGGCTGAAGTTGTGATATGGACCCAGATAACTTTTAAGTTACGTGTATAAGGTTGAATTTTGTCAAGATTTAAACATTTTTATCCTTTATCTGAAAAATATTACTTGGCGTACTAGAAATATAATTAATCGCGTACAGCTGTTCATGATGTTACTCAAGTTGCAAGGGTACCAACTTTAAAACGTAGTGACTATTTTAATCTTTGTAGCGATAAATATCGATAACTTTAGCGCAGGTGTAATTAGTCCCATTATACTTAGCTAGATTAATCATATCGTATGTAAAGACTCAGGTTAGTCTTCAAGGGAAATATGATTATATCCTATATCTTCAATAATAAATGTATAAAATGTTAGAGGGTTTTATATAATGACTGCCGTAGATTACCGTTTACCCACAATAAACCTACAAAATAGTTGTAATTGACTTAAGGTTATTTCGGGAATAAAAAAAAAAAAAAAAATCTAAACATATGGTCGCTTACTGATTGGGAAGAACATAATTTGAGTGTGTTCCAAAAGAGGGTGCTTGGGAAAATAATTGGGACAAAGAGAGATGAAAATGGGGACTGGAGAAAACTGCATAACGACGAGCTTCATGAACTGTACTCTTCACCGGATATAGTAAGGGTAATTAAATCACGGAGGATGAAATGGGCTGGACATGTTGAGCGCATGGGGGAGGAAAGACATATCTCAAAAGTATTGACTGGGAGACCCGAAAGAAAAATGCCACTTGGAAGACCTAGACGTAGGTGGGAGGACAATATTAGGATATTAGGATAGGATAGAAGCAGGATTTGCGAGGGATCATTGGATAGAGTTAGCACAGAATAGGGTTGAATGGCGGGCTCAGGTAAGCGAGGCAATGAACCTTCGGGGTCCATAAAATAGATAGTATTCCTTTAGCTTGCTGAGGAATAATTGTCTATTGCCATTGAGTAAATAGGTGAACATTTTGTTATCTTGTTTAACGGGACTTTCCGTCTAAACTGTAAAGAAATGGTGGTAATCCGTTATGATTATTATTGAGAATATCATCAGATGTCAGTGCTGTTCTCTTCCCTTCGTACCCAAAAATACCCATTTCCTTCATTTTAACCACCTAGAATACTATTAGCCTACTCCTACCACTACTATTAGCGTGTATCCATTAATAGGCCTATTTCCAATTCAAAATGATAAAAATAACTAGTTCAGCAATGGAAATTTAGTCCATAAACTAGACGGTTTAAACACCAAAGTAAGCCAATAAAGCAATTTTTCAAAAGGTTAAGCCTACTTATGAACTTCTTTAGTCTCCATTAAACATCAACATCTTATCACAGCGAAGGTTTTTTCAAAATTATTTCGTTACTTGCCTTTTAACTAACTTCAAGATGAATTAAATACAATAAAATGTAAATTGGTACAACATCTGTAGGTCTATGTAGGTCGACTGTAGGTCTATGTAGGTCGACTGAGAAATAAGCTGAATGAAATCAACCTTATGCCCATTAAAATCAATAACTCAGTAATTCCATTTGGCGATTCGGTAAAAAATCTCGGTGTTCTGATAGACAAAAATTTAACTTGGGAAAATCACATTAACGAAACATGTAAAAAAGTAAACTCGTTAATTCATATGTTTAAAAGATTAAATATGCCCTTACCTACTGCTGTAAAAAAGACTCTAACACAAACCCTGGTCATGCCCCACTTCGATTACTGTGATGTCCTGTTTACGGACTTGAGCTCTAACTTATCCCAAAGGTTGCAACGTGTTCATAATATGTGCGTACGATTCATTTGTAATGTAGGTCTGTTCGATCATGTATCGCCTTCCTTCGGAATGTTGTCATGGCTCCGTCTGAATGACCGAAGAAGGTTTCACTGTCTTTGTCTCCTCTTCAAGATTCTTCATACTTCATCACCATCATATTTATCTAGCCGCTTCCTTAACCTGTCTTCTCATCACACCCTAAATACAAGATCAGAACATAGTCATGTACTCTCTATTCCTCTCCATCGCTCTTCATCCTATTCATCCTCATTCTCTGTATCAGTAGCTCGCCAATGGAATTCCATCCCCCTCACGGTCAGAGGCTGTCGAACTCTTGGTAAATTTCAGAGAGAAGTTAACATATTAATTTTAAACCATGTAATTTAGTTTTGTTTTTCATCGTAGTAACTAGAAATCTTAATTGGAGCTCTTTTTGATATTTGTAACCCGTAGCCTAACTTCTTGTAACTATACGTTTTTCTCTTTAGTATTAGTTAGTATAATTTTAAATATCTTAGGCTATAATCCTAATTATTTTCTTTAGTATTTTTATATTTTGTAATTTAATTTTGTAATTTAATTTTGTAATTTTCTTTTGTAATTTAATGTTTTATAGCACTCTAGTTTATAAATTATAACTATGTTTAGTTATTGGTATTTAATATTAAGTATTAATTAATTATCTGTAATATTATGTATTTGTGTTATGTAATAGTAATGTAGTTTTTTTTACTGGTAGAGCGGAAGACAAGGCCAAATGGCTTTAGCTCTGCCAGAATAAATAAACAGAATAATAATAATAATAATAATAATAATAATAATAATAATAATAATAATAATAATAATAATAATAATAATAATAATAATAATAATATCTATGCCTACCTAAATTAAAAGATGTATAGTAAATTGATAAATTTCATATTAAGTACACTGAATACTCACAGGCATAGAAGTTTGCCATAAACAGAAAATGAAGATGGCATAAAACCTGCTATGCCGAAATGCATTTTCCAATACTGCATTGATTGCGCAACATCCTGGAATTACGATGAACATCTGTTGATTGCTCAAACAAGATAGTTTAGGAATGAATAGTTATGAAAACTAATCACATCATTGTATAGTGATTGATAAATTTCATGTCCGTTTGTGGTAAAATTTAAAAGTTAGCTTTAAATGTACCACCTTACACCACAAACTTAGCCTACTACTGCAGATAGTTTTTTTTTTTTAAATCTTCAAACAAGTTTCTAATAATAATGTTTTCATTTATTGCTGAATTAATATTCATGGAAATATTCCTGGTTTGTACTTACAACTAAATATGTGTCAATTTTAACACTTAAAATCTTAAAATTCACAGTTTTTTCAATGTGTCAAAATTTTTAAAATCTTCAAACAATAAAAATGTTTAAGTCACAGTCTTTTTTGTATAGTGTTTTGTTTACATAACCTGTGCATTTGCGGATCAGCTATTTTATATATGGGTTATACAGTGAGTCCCACGCATAAGTTCAGCTTCCGAGACAGAGTTCATTTCTCTTGTGATAGACCTATGTGATATTGTCTTTAAGTTCTTCTAACAGTATGTGAATATTAATTATGGGGAAACTTGAAAAATAAAGTGTTTAGCTTAATTTCCCGTACATTAGAAGAACTTAAACATAATATCACTAGAGAAATTAACTGTATCTCGGAAGCTGAACTTATGCGCATGAATGAAAATTTCGGTATTGTGTGGATGCAAGAGGAGAACATTTCCAACATCTCTTGTGATGAAGTAGGCCATGGTTATTTTCATTGTAATTTTAACTGCAAATGTGAGAACCTGAATAATTACACCGTTCGGGGCTTTATTTGCGTAGATATTTCACCCGATCGCCCAGGAGCTGGGGCTGTGCCCGCCGGACGCAGAAACCCGCGTCATTGACCAACTCTTGCGTGGGACTCACTGTATAACGACTGGTTTCACAGCACTGCTGGATAGCTTTATCAAGACATTTACATTTTTTAACGACATTCAATAGGCATTGAGTGGAAACTACTTTATTGACAATTTTAACAATGGTTTTTAGTTGTACATGTGAACACTACACAGACCTATTTTATATTGTTTAATAATAAATCATTATGTTATAATTTCAAAGTATTCCCAACTAGTTGTGACTTTCATTTTAAGTAGAAAATTTGAGGGAATAAGGAGAATTTTGATGGATCGATCATAAAAGATGTAATGTCATAATACAATAAAATGTGGCAAATCGCGAGTCCACAATTAAAATTTGTAAAATCTTGAGAGTAGGCCTAATTAAAACCTTGTGAAGGGATGGCAACTAAGCGGGCACCCTCACCAGATGCAACTCCAGGAAGCACCTGCGAAATTTATAACGGTACATCGCACCCTCTTTATTAAAGACATCTCCGTTATGAGAGTTTCAGGAAGTCATCGGCCCAAATAAACATGAAAATTGTATTTACGGAAGTTGGTATAAATGAGGAAAACTTAAATCCACCTGTCTGAATGTTCAGTTGTCCGTTTGTCGCGAAACAGTGAAGTTGTCTACCAAGAAGTCAAGAAGCTACAACTCAAAGGATCTCAGTTATTCGCTTAACTACTTGAGGTATTTATTATTATTATTATTATTATTATTATTATTATTATTATTATTACTACTTACTCAATGGCAATACACAATTAATAAGCAAGCTAAAGGAATATTATCTATTTTATGAAACCCGGAGGTTCATTGCCGCGTTTACCTGAGCCCGCCATTCAAACCTATTCTGTGCTAATTCCATCCAACCATTCCTCGCAAATCCTACTTCCCTTAAATATATCCTAATATTGTAGTCCCACTTAAATCTAGGTCTTCCAGGTGGTCTTTTCCCTTCGGATCTTCCAGTCACTATTCTTGAGATGTGTCTATCCTCCTCCATGCGCGCAACAATATTTTTTAGATTTGACTTTCGTCATGCACGCAATATGTCCAGCAGCCCATTTCATGCTCCGTGATTTAATTAACCCCCCTATTCGGTAAAGAGTGCAGGTTATGAAGCTTGTCGTTATGCATAATAATAATAATAATAGCTTCATACGCAAGAACACTGTAATCTTATATTATCTTAAAGAAAAAGATGGATGGCTTTAACGCAAATATAAATTGCAGTATAGCCTATAGGCCTATCCTAATATAGCCGACCATGGGGGTTTAGAATTTTTGCATATTCAAAAAATAAATAATACTATTATTACTAGGCCTACCGGAATTAATACTATTGTAATAATAATTATTAGTATTAGTAGTTGTACGACGTAGCGGTCGGGTGGTAGGAATGTAGCGCACGGAGTTAAGTTTAGTAGTTGTAGTAGTATATTAATTATTCCTACAACTAAGACAATTAATAACATTATTTTTGTCCGGCTATCGTCAATAACGTCATGCCTTTAAATTCGTAATACAGTAGATCGATAAAATAGTAACATTAGGCCTTATACCATGCAGTAGGCTATACACACATTACGTTCACTATTCAGCTCATGCGCCAACCTGCCAATAAGTGTCAAGAATCCTAACAATGCTAGGTCGTCGAAGTTGATATAATATTATTGAGTAGACCCTGCTCTCAACATTGTAAGCAAATCTGGAATTTTCCAGTCTTCTGTTTACACTTAGGCAAGCTTTCCCCATATAATTATATCGTTAGTAATAAGCAGGATTTTGATGACATGTCATCTTTTAACTGGTATACCATGGACGTTTTCCACTATTGCAGATATTCCGATCATGACTCCTAGATTAATACAAATGGTAAGTTGTAGGGTAACTTTTTGGTCATTTCCTCCATTTTTATTTTTAGGTCATTTTTAGAATTTAACGTCATTATTGGGTCATTTATCTCGCATTTCATATTTTTATGTATTTTTAAAATTCAAAGTCGTTATTTTATAATTGTTGTTGTTTCTTGCATTAGGCCTGTTTGAAGTAGCACTAAATTTGAGCGTATACTTACACAAGAGTAGGCCTACACGAAACTCAAGTCTCATGCTGTATACGAACATCATATACTTGTGGAAATGAAGATAAAATAGTAGATCATTTTATTCTAGTTACAACAGGATTTAACTGATAATTATCTTGAGCGAGAATAACAAAAGGAAATTCCTTTAATAATGAGTTTATTAGTAAGACAAGTATAATGAAAAAACAAATGCTACTCACTGATTTCAAATTAAATTACTCGTGATTAAACAGAATAGTTCTTCTAATGTTCAAAGTAGTGCTCACAATTTTCGTGATTTTAAATAAACTTATTTATATTAAAAATAATGAAACAGCAATTAAATGTGTAGCACCTTAATTTAATTTAAATGCACTATCCTGGTTCACACCTAAGGCAGCAAGTATCTATAATAATAAAATCAGGTAAACTGATGTAAAAAAGTGCCAGTATGTTTTTGTTTAATCAGTTATGACTGCAATTATGATATGCAGAATATGTTTTTTTAAAATTGATTTCCAAGTTAAGCTCCAGATTTATTCATTAAGCAGGGCTTACGGAAGAAGAAAGGTATACCATCTCGGCCACCTGGGTCATTTTAACGGTCTAGTTGGATAAGCGCATGTAAAACAGTAGTGTTTTTTGTCATAGCTACCTGTATTTCAATTTCCAAGGCCTTATAAGATCACAGTAAAACAATAGGCTATGTTGTCAAGATAACTGATTTTCATTTTTTTTATACATTCTTTCGAATACGTATATTGCCATAAAATAGGCACTAAATTGAGCATTACTCCGAAACAGATCAACCGATTTTATCCATTATGAATAGACGTCTACCCATGGACATTGTAAATGTGTATACCAAGTTTCATAAAAATCCGGTAAAGCGTATTTGAGTTACCGCGTCTTTAAAATATACACTAAATTGGGTTTTAGTCCGGTACCGGTCAACAGATTAGGTTCAAATTCAATAGGGCACTTCTCATGGACGTCATAAATGGGTATACCAAGTTTCATGAAAATCCGTTACAGCGTATTTGAGTGATGGCGCCTTTCTATGAGAAAGGCGCCATAATCTATTAAAATAGGCACTAAATTGGGCATTACTCCGGTACCGGTGAACCGATTTGGTTCAATATCAATAGGGTTCTTCCCATCGACATTATGAATGTTTATACCAAGTTTCATGAAAATCCGAAAAAGCGTACTTGAGTTATGGTGCGTACAGACGCACGGACAGACGGACGGACAGAGAGACAGACAGACAGACGGACAGACATTTTTTCGTCCCCCACACAATCTCATAAAGTACCATACTGGCACTTAATAAAAGAGTTTGTCTTTTAGGTAGATTTCGAAGGAAAATCTACCTATTGCGATCGATACCATGTCATGATTTTCGAAAAATTCTTTCATATCGGTACCTATCTTCCTTGTGTGCTTATGAGGACAATATGGCGGACAAAGGACTGAGCGTTTCGAGTGAACTTCTCGCTAGTGAGCTGAATAAACTTAATAAAAAGACAATAGTTGAGATATTAGTCACTAAGGAAGTCTCTTTAGAACTGAGTGAGGTTGTGAGAAATTATTTTCAGACATTTTTCAATTCTGACGGAGAAAGCTCAAAGACTAAATATGATAGTGAAGTGCATCGGCCGCCAATTGAAGAAAGTGAGGTTAAGGACACGGATAGTGAGTTCTTCGACGCAGTTTCAGCAATCAGTGACACTGATAATAAGGTAGACGTTCGTATTTTTAAATACATAGTACAACAGAAAGACTTTATTATAAAGGAGCTAAAAGGAAGAATTGGTGATCTTGTGTTGGGAAAAACCATGGTGGAACAAGCCAAACAGAAGATAACTATTGAGAAAGGAATTATTGCGAACGCTGACATTCCTAGTGGAAGTCATAGATCTGAAGATGTGCAAATTACCACTAAACATCCAGACAACATATCTGAAGTAGATAGGCCAACAGAAGTAGATAATAATGAACAAGGGTGGAAGCAAGTTATGCGGAAAAATAAACATGTTACCTATGCAGATAAAGTAGCTGGTGCCATGAATGATAAAAACAGAAGTGCAGTGAACACTAAACCCGATGAAGAAAAATCTGAAGAATGGAGTAAAAGGAAAAGCTGGTTGAAGAACAAAATTCAAATAGTTGGTAACAACAAATCTAGTGAAATAAAAACGGTACCCAAGTATGTTGACCTGCATGTTTACAGGTTACATCCTGATATCAATGTTGAAGACATGGTAACATTGCTAAAACCAACTTTTCCAGAAGTGATCTGCGAACAACTTATTGGAAAAAATTCTTCCATATATTCATCGTTCAAAGTGTCAGTATACAGTGACAATATTAATAAGGCAATAGATCCTGTGCTTTGGCCACATGGTGCCTGCGTAGGGAAGTTTTTTCATGTCCGCAGGGCAACAACTCCTATAGACTAAACGTTAAACCTAACCTGATGTTGAATAATAGACCTACACAAGATGACACGGTTCCTCAAGATCAACCTCCTGAATCTAGTGATTTCTGTGACAACAGTTCTCATCATAATAGCAATGATCAGGTAGCAGAAAAACTGGTAATTACGCATTTAAATATTCAATCTATCAGGAATAAGTTGGGACAATTGGAGCTTACTCTTGAAGAAATGCCTTGTGATGTTTTATGCCTGAATGAACACTGGCTGACAAGTGAAGAAACTAACCTATATGTACCTCAGGGATTTTCTTTAGCATCAATATATACACGAAAACCCCCTTACTCGCATGGAGGCTCTGCCATCTATGTCAAAGGTAACATTAAGCATAGTTCAATGGAGTTGTCCAATTACCCCGTAAATCTAGCGTGTGAAGTAGCAGGTATTGTTCTGCACGATTTTAACTGTGTTGTTCTAACGGTTTATCGATCTCCAAATTCAAATATACAGTTATTTTTTCAATTAATAGAAAGGTTATTGCATTACATAATTAATAAATTTAAGATGTATATTGCCGTCACAGGTGATTTTAATATTAACTTGTTATCAAACTCTAATGAATGTTTGCACTTTTTAAATATAATGAGGTCTTTTAACCTATATTATGTACACAAAAAACCAACTAGAAATAACTCTTGTTTGGATAATATTTTTACAAATATTAAGAAGGATGAATACTGCTGTAAATTTTTGGAACAGAACATTTTGGCTGACCACACAGGTATCTGGTTAATAATAGATGTGCCAACTTTAAAAGAATCCAACGCTGCTGAAAGCAGAAATATTAAAATAGTCAAACGATTGTTATCAGATCAACGGATAAACAATTTAAAAGATATGCTCTATGTTATTGACTGGAATAATTTATATCACATTACAGATGTTGATTGTGCTTTTCTTAATTTTACTGAAACCCTTAAGGCGTGCCTGAATGAAGCTTGCCCTATTAGAACAATTAAGACAGGCTGTAAACAAAAAAAACTCTCGAGCGACAAGGAAATGGTTTACACCCAAACTAAAATTAATGCGATCGATTTTAATGATATTTTATGATAAGTATAGACTAACAAAAAATGATAGAGACAAGAATAATTTTAAGATTTTTAAAAAAGAATATCAATGTGCCATAATCGAAGCTAAGTTAGCGTCTAACGACAACTTCATTCAGTCGGCCACTAATAAATGTAAAGCGGCCTGGACGATTATTAATAACGAAATTGGTAAAAACAAGATGAATACTGAAATACCACTCTCACCTGAGGTGTTAAACGATTACTTTATTAATGTACCACGTGAAATTCAAGAAAAGAACAATAGCACTAATGATTATAACATGGCATCTGAAACATTGTTAAGTAATTTTGTCCTACCGATCCATCAAAACGTTTTTAAATGGGACACTACAGACATGAATACTGTGTACAACATTGTGAAACATATGGGCAATTCCAGAAGTGAGGATGTTTTTGGGTTTTCAAACATGATTGTGAAAAAAATTATTGAGCACATTCTCATACCGCCGACATACTTAATAAATCTAGTCTTATCACAAGGCAATTTTCCAACTTGTCTCAAAATAACGAGAGTCACACCTATTTTTAAAAAAGGTGATAGAAACGATCCATCAAGTTATCGACCTGTTGCTATTGTTCCCATATTTAGTAAGATAATAGAATCTAGTATGTTGATCCAACTGTATAACTTCTTTACATGTAATAATTTACTTTATTGTAAACAATTTGGTTTTAGGCCTAAACTCTCGACAACAATGGCAGTCGAATCTTTGGTAAATATCATCCTAGAAAGTTTTGAAAACAAGATGTTAACAGGAGCAACTTTAATCGATTTGACAAAAGCATTTGATTGCATTGCGCATGACATATTGATTAAAAAACTTAATTACTATGGTATCAGAAATATAGAATTACAATTAATGAAATCTTATTTAACCAATCGCCAACAAATGGTAGAAATAAATAAAACCCAATCTTCTTTCAGAACAATCATTGCTGGGGTCCCCCAAGGATCAGTCCTAGGACCTTTTTTATTTACAGTCTTTGTTAATGATTTGGATATAAATATACCATGTACTACTATTTTATATGCAGACGATACCACCTTAATTGTAACTGGCAAAGATCCTCTTACTGTTAAAAGTAATTTAGATAATTCCGTTGAAATAGCCAAGTCTTGGTTCTCATCAAACTATCTATCAATTAATATGACTAAAACTAGTAATATAATTTTTTCTTTAAATGCACTCATGGATTTCAATGATATAGATATATCTGAACATGTCAAATTATTGGGCTTAACATTAGATAATAAACTAAATTGGGAACAGCACACTGAAACAGTCTCTAAGAAACTATCCAGAGTAATGTATCTACTTAATAAGCTAAGAAATAACGTAACCCACGATATGTTAATAACTGCATATTATGCTTTTTTTCATTCAATCCTGAACTATGGAATTAGACTCTGGGGGAATTCACCCTCTGCAACGAAAATTTTTATATGGCAAAAAAAGGCCATAAGATGTATTCAGAGACTCTCAAAAAGAGACTCCTGTCGAGAAAGTTTTAGAGATTTACAAATTATGACACTGCCATCATTGTACATTTTTTCCAATCTAACTTATGTAAGAGAACACATACAAGATTTTAATGAACGAGCATTCTTTCATAACTATAAGACAAGGCACAAGAATGATATAAACGTACCACACCACAGGTTAAGCAAAACAAGCAACAGCTATAAATATTTGCAAGTTAAACTTTTTAATAATCTTCCTCAATCTATAAGAGAATTGCCCTCAAAAGTATTCAATAAATTAATTGCCAAATGGCTAAAAACTAAAGCACATTATTCACTAAATGAATTTCTGTCACTAAAAATCTCAGCCACAGAGTTTTATTGATGTACTTCAATACAAGGGTTTTTTACTGCACTGTAATGCATTGTACTTTTTATTGGTATGTAAACTGTGTACTATTTGGACAATGCCTATTTCTATCTAGATGGATGATTAATGGCGGAAATAAAGAATCTTATCTTATCTTTACGTTTCATGCTTCCCTAAGTACGAAACCACCGCCTGTTAAAAACAAAAAAAATTGTGATATTTATATATAGCCTATATATATATATATTTATATATATCTTTACACGCTAGCGGCCGTAATTTTGAAGATATTTGAACCAAATTTTATTATGTTATTTCTAGGCCCAATAGCTCGGACAAGTTCGTTAATGAGCAAAATTGGCCCAAGGGGATGGTCGGGGAGGGGGTTGAAATTTTAAAACATTTATATCTCGGCCCCTATGAAGTATAGAGGGAAACTTTATTTGAATAAATTAGAGTACTCCCTATGGAGTTCACAGAGACACCAACAATTCAGAGGTTTTTGGGGGTACGAGTGGGGGTGGGGGTGAGGGGATGGAAATTCGAAATTTTTGAAACTACGTCTTGTGGGGTATAATTGAAAAGCTCTTGATGAGTACTCTACAAATCAATAACTAGTTTATTGATAGTTCTCATATAAGGCGAGATTTGAATGTTTGAACAAGTGCTCTTTCCTCTTTTTTGCAGTTATTATTGCGGGATTGTCATGCCAAGGCTAAAGAAGAAGAGTGCTACGCAGCGAAAGTAAATTAAACCAAAAGCACTTCGAAATCTACCTCAGCCTGTAGGCTTGCCTAAAGGGATTTTTTGTATTTCTGTTTGTCTGTCTGCCTGTGCGCGATGCCCAGCAAAATATACTGAACGCAGAGATCTGAAATTTTAAGCATAGATGGATTTGGGTGGGAAAACGCATCTCGAAGCCGGGTTTTTAATTTTCACTTTCGTTCTCGAGTTAGGAATAAAAAAATGTCAGAAAACATGCATTTTTTTTCGCTATCCAAGCATCAGTTTTCAGAAATACATTTCAATTGTCAAATCAATTGCTGGTGGCTTTGCCCATTTTTGTCATACCTTGGAAATAAAAGCATCGCGATCGCTTGAATTAGGTAAGCCCAGCTTGGTCGATTCATTTGTTTATAGTGCCAAGGCATGCAGACATCTGAAATTTTTAACCTACACGGAAGAGGTATAAATGAATGTAAGCCTAAATGGGCAAACATTGTTCGATTTGAACAAAACTCACTATGCAGGGGTTTTCTGGGCCAGGGAACTCGAATCTGAGGTTATTTTCCCATGCTGCGCTTTCTAATCGTGGAATTCACTTCAAAGCCGGATTTTTAGCTTTTTCATTAATTATTAATTCGTTTAGTTTAGGCTTATGATGTTTCGCATGCAAGCGTTAATGAATATAACGTTTTAATTATTTTGCTCTTAATTTTTAATCTTCCAATTAATTATCGTGGGCGAAGCCGCGGGGATCTGAGAGTCGATAATAAAAAGTCCCTTTAGGCAGGCCTACTGACTTAGGTAGATTTCGAAGTGTTTTTGGTTTTATTTATTGTCGCTGCGCAGCCCTTTTCTTTTTTAGCCTTGGCATGAGAAACCCGGAATAATAACTGCAAAAAAGAGGGAAGAGCACTTTTTAAAATATTCTAAACTCGCCTTATATGAGAACTATTGAGAAACTAGTTATTGATTTGTAGAGTACTCATCAAGAGATTTTCAACGATACCCCACAAGACGTGGTTTCAAAAATTTCTAATTTCCATCTCCCCACCCCAACCCTCACTTGTACCCCCAAAACCCCCGAATCGTTGGTTTCACTGTGAACTCCATAGGGAGTACTCTAATTTATTCAAACCAAGTTTCCCTCTATACTTCATAGGCGCCGATATATAAATTTTTCAAAATTTCAACCCACCCCTGACCCCCCCTTGAGCCAATTTTGCTCGTTAACGAACTTGTCCGAACTATTGGGCCTAGAAATAACATACAAAATTTGGTTCATATATCTTCAAAATTACGGCCGCTAGCGTGTAAAGATTTATATAAATATATAGGCCTATAAATACTTTTTTTTAACGGGCAGTGGTTTCATACTTAAGGAGGCATGAAATGTAAAGATATGAAAGAATTTTTCGAAAGTCATCACATGGTGTCGATTGCAATAGGTAGATTTTTCTTCGAAATTTACCTAAAAAAGGAAGTGTTTGTCTTTCTGTATTTCTGTCTGTCTGTGCGCGATGCCCAGCGAAATATAGGCCTACTGAATGCAGAGATCTGAAATTTTAAACATAGATGGACTTGAAGGGTTTTTAATTTTTTTTTTTATTTATTTATTTTTTA
This sequence comes from Ectobius pallidus, assembly GCA_964059195.1. NCBI lineage: Eukaryota > Metazoa > Arthropoda > Insecta > Blattodea > Ectobiidae > Ectobius > Ectobius pallidus. The sequence goes on from CAXKWD010000007.1 coordinate 14,866,468, forward strand.
TTTTTTCGTTTTCGTTCGCGAGTTAAGAGTGAAAAATTGCCAGAGAACGTAATTTTGTTGAGTTTTCCAATCATCAGTTTTCAGTAATACATTTCAATTGTCAAATCAATTGCAGGTGGTTTTGCCTATTTTTGTCATACCTTGGAAATAAAAGCATCGCGATCGCTTGAATTTTGTAAGCCCACCCTGGTTGACTTACTTGTTGATAATATCAAGGCACGCATACACCTGAAATTTTCAACTTAGACGGAAGAGGGATAATGAATACTGGCCTAAATGGGTAATCATTGTTCGATTTGGACGAATCTCACTATGCAGGTCTTTTTGGGGGTGGGCTGCGCTTTCTAATCGTGGAATTCACTTCAAAGCTGTGTTTTTACCTGTTTCATTCATTTAATCGTTTAGTTTAGGACCATGAATGTTTCGCGTTAGTAAGTATAATGTTTTAATTATTATGCTCTTAATTTTTAATCTTCCAATTAATTATCGTGGGCTAAGCCTTGGGGTTCTGCTAGTACAACATTCCTTGGTGTAAGATGAACTGGCAACCAGCAATCACGATTAGTGTAGCTTGTAAACTCTTGAAACTGAAAAGACTGAATACGTAATTCGTAGTTGTAAGTAATTCGAAGTTGTTGTAGACGTCGAATCTCCGAGAGCATTCTTGAGAGATGTTGGTTTGGTGAAATCGAGCGGTCAGTGGGAGACTACGAAATGTCGTCTCAAAAGGTAAACTTTGTAGTATAGAATGTAGGCATTTGTTACACAAAAATTATACAAAGGTTGCTCACGCAACATTGTTTTCTGGGTAGAACATAACATCAGACAGGATAAGCTCAGCTATCTGCCAAACAGTTTGAAGACTAATAGAAAAATCCTTTAGGAAAAAGGAGATGAACGTGAAACTTGCTAGTAACATTATTAATCAGTATATTTTATGAAAGCATATCAGACGAACGCGAACGCTGAAGTCGGCAAGTTATTTAGCCTACCGGAAGCATTAAGAGTGTCTGCGGGGAGCTGCAATAGGCCTATATTGTTCTGTAATATGTTATTGGTAGGGCAAGGAATTTTATGTCCATAAAATGGTCAAAAGATGCTAAATAAAAATATATTTATGCCCTAAAACAGTAAAAAATGACACAAAATTGAACAAAATGACCAATAAATGATCTGTTATTACTTATAATTAGTTTTGTAATAAGTAACGAGTTGATTTTAATGAATGACAGTGTGTTACATTTAAATTTACAATATACATTTACAATTACATTTAAATTTAAAATATAAAACCATTTTATTTTGTTACTAAGGAAGTAAGTAAATGAAGAAGTTACTATTGCGACACCCTTTGCGAAAACAATTACTTCTGAACTGGCATGCCCATCAAAATCCCTAGCAAAAATTTTATACACAAACGAATGACACAGTGAAAGTCCTTCTGATATACCAATTATACTGAAAGTCTGCATTGTTTCCTGTAGACATTACTTGCTTATAAACCTATAAGAGACAAGCATTAAAAACAGAAATAACAATGAAACATTTAAAATACAGCGTAATATAACAGTTTATTTTGTTTAACCTATATAAATACCAAAAAGGCCTACAAATACCCAATAAATTACCTATCTCTTGAAACTAATGAAAAATGCAAAAACATTTTTTTTATTTAATCAATTAATACATTATACACATTATATACATTATACATGGAGCTATCTTTCAATCTTCATATAAAAATATGCAAAATCATCAAAAGCCTTGCCCTAGTTATTGGCTAAGACTCCCCCAATAGGTCGCGGTCTTGTAAGGCCCGGGCGTCGTGGGCCATATAAACGTGTATACACCGGAGGAGCTACAACTCGAGAAAGAAAAATTCCTAAGTTACCTCTTTCCTGTCTTAACTTGAGTTTAAGACCGTATTTTCTTCATTGAACTAGTGGAAAATACAATAAAACATAATTATTTTTTGGAAAGTTTATTTAATTCAAACCAGCTTATTCACTGAGATATATAATAAGTTTTTTAAATATATATTTCCCCAGAGAGATGATTCCATCTCATACAGTTTTTCTCTCAAGCGTTAAATGATATCCGGAAGAGCATTAAGAATAGTCCCTTCTGTTTCCCAAAATAATTAAGTTCTAATGAAGAAAAATTGTATTTATTTAGTGAGAGATTCAAAGATGGAAAGAATTTCTATTCTACCGCCTATCTTTCTTTATCTCTGTGAGAGCCCCAGAAGCCGCGAGAGGGTAAAAGCACTTGCGGCCGTGGCCATTGCGATAATTAGTGTCGGAGATAGTAATGAAGAAAAATAGCAAGACCACAGTACAATTCTTTTCTTCTTCCTGTTTTTTCTATTCTTTGTAAAACCCATCTCTACCGTTATTTTTTTCTTTGTCTTCCTTCCTAATTTAATGAAATACTGTGTTAGATATAAACCATGATTAGTGCATTGAGAAGAACGTAAGACAGTGTTACCAAATTTTCTTTTCTTGAAAGATTGTGAATTGGCTTGGAAGGAGGGGGGGAGAGAAAGTGGGGAGTGAGAGGAATGTTTAAAGCAATCTTTTAGGATTATGAAAGAAGGAAATGATTTCTTCTTTGTACTTTTGTATACTCATCTTCCTTGTTCTTATTCTTACTCCATGGGACTAATTTCTCTCTTCCTTTTATCCATTACAGGCGGATGCTTAATGACCTTACATAATATTGCTACTTCCATTTCTCCCTTTACTTTGCGTTACATTCCTTATATCTGTTTCATCTCCCCAGTCTTTCGGATTTTTACTCATTAATATGGCTGTCTCGTTTCTACCCGCACTTTCAAAATACAGGATGATTTGTTTTAGAAAGCTAATTATACATTTACAGCATCAGGTCCACTTGCACAGTCCATGTTTTTGCGCACATCACACGTACAGGTTAAAACAACTCTTTTTAGGTGGCTGAGATGGTTCCAGGTTCAAATCCCGTGGCCGGCCGATTTGACATGGGTTTCTTCATGGTTCCCCCAGTCGTAAAGGCAAATGCCGAATTGGATATTTACATACCATGAATCATCCTCACCATTTCATCGTGTATCATATCCATTTAAATTAAATATCAGTTGAAATTTACTCCATTAAAAATACACCGACAATAGAAACAATTGACAAGCAATAGTTCCATGGCCTACCCTATTGTACAGACACAGATCCCGAACTCCTGATAGACCTATAGTGGAAGAGCTAAATGGAGTAGCCTATAAACACAGCCGAAATAAAGATAAAAACATCTTAAAGTCATGCCTGTTAGTGCTAAGTGGTTTGCCTTATTTCTAGTGTATTAATAATTTAAATTAATTTATATTTTAATTTTATATCAATACCGTCATTTGTATGGGTGAGAAAGTATTTTGCACGATTTACACAAGACAAACATATGAAACAATAGGTACCATTTTCTTTTTCAGTGCGCCTATGTTCTCCCAGAGTTTGGGATCGACGCCTGTTTGCATATAACTCCACGCGAACCAGTTATTTTTATTTTGCAGTTTAGGCTATTCCTATGTATGTAATGTATGTATGTAATGTTTGTATGTGTGTATGTATGTATGTATGTATTTTTATTTTTTATTTTTTTTATTTTTTTATTTTTTTATTAGCATAGTCCACATGCCCCATTACAAAGTAATAATACATGTGTTATTGTACATTATTTACAGTTGATATTATCTTTTAACTAGAACTTGTGTATTATTTTTTGATTATATCCTAATTACCTAATTAAGCTAATTATTTCTACTTCTTAACAGTTAACTTAATTCTAATTACTCTTACAATTAATTATAATTTTTCAAAATCTATTTTGTTTAAGAATCTTGTAAAGTCTTGGAGGTAATGTTTAACTAGTTCGTAATTTGTTACTGGCCACTGTCCACCTTTTAATCTTATGTTTTGTTTTAGTTCTTGTCTTTCGCTGTTTAGGAGAGTACATTCAAATATTAAGTGATTCACAGTTTGATATGTATGTATGTATGTATGTATGTATGTATGTATGTATGTATGTATGTATGTATGTATGTATGTATGTATGTATGTATGTATGTATGTATGTATGTATGTAATGTATGTATGTATATGTATGTATATGTATGTATATGTATATGTATATGTACATGTATGTATATATGTATGTATGTATGTATGTATGTATGTATGTATGTATGTATGTATGTATGTATGTATGTGTATGTACTGTCCGGCGGCGAGCTGAAGGCCGAGCTAGCGTTCCCCCACTACCTTACCATGTGCTTGCATTTACTGTCTATGTCTTATCCCCACTCTGCCACCAGCTCGGCCTTCAGCTCACAGTCAGACAGTACTTATGTAGGCCTATATATTAAATATTCAGTCTAAAGCGAGAGCAATGTTGTATGTACGAGAAAATTAGTCAGATCTTGCCGTGCAACTGAGATTAGAATTAGATGGTGGAAGACATATTATCAAAAGCTCTAGAGATATAATGGAAGAGCATTATGCGTCTGGTTCGGATGGAGCTAGATGCAAATAGCGTCACTCTCAAACTTCAGAAGAAAGCCAGGCACATTGAAAACTAAGTACGGTTGCTTCCGTGTGATATTCCCCTAGTAAGGCTTAAACCATGCAATATATGCTATGTTTTTCACTTGTACGAAAGGTGGATGACCAGCCAGTCTTAGACAAGAGCTGATAACTATGTGATAAAACATTACTCTTAATGAATGTACCTTGTCAACATGATTGTTTCGATATAATAGACGTGTAAGGTTCTTTATTCAAGTAGGCGTTGTATACTTCTACTAGCCTGAAAAGCCCGGCGTCGCTGCGGTTTTGTATTTTGACATTCGAAATTAACTTATGAAGGACTTTCGATTTTAAAACTCTAGGTCCTTAAATAGGTACATAAAATTTGAAATGAGGAAGAACGACTTATCACACTCAAACTATTCCGTCAGAAAACGCTTGATATAGTTTTTACGGATCATAGAAGACTTAGAATCTTTCACCCCATTGCTTCTACACATCATGCCTGGGAGGGGTTGAAATAACAAGAAACAGAAATACCGGTTACATAATATTGTATTGTCTTGACGGAAAATTTTATTTCTCACTCTCATATTATCAATTATCATACAACCGTTTCGGGGCTGAAATAAAAAGAATCAATATCACTTTCATACTTTCCTCTTCTAAAAACTGGGACATAATAATTTACTGCGCATAAAGGACTAAAAATGTTCCATCCTATTTTGTCTCGTTTTACATGCTTAGGGCCTATGATAAACATCTATATTTCTCAACTAATACAAAGCCTACAACTATGAATAACGTATCAGTGGATAGGATTTTTTACCGACTTCTGATACAGCATACTCATTGGCATACACTTAAGGAGCCCCTGCAATACGACCTCTTATTCCGCATCAAATCGTGAAATGAGAAAATTATATTCTCCATGTCCAGAGTAGAGAAAGTTATGTGACTGCATCACATTGTGCATTATTTTCGTGTATTTCATTCATCATTATTTATTTACACCAATGTATTACATCGATAACATCAGAAATTGTTAAAGCCCAGTATTATGTAGCTTCCTAAGCCCTATGTGAACACTGTAAACAATACACTGTTGTCATGAGAAATGAATTGCATTTGAAAAATATCCAGTGTAATATATTCAGAAATTATATAATTTTTCAAGAGAAGGAATAGTTTGTTTGAATTTTAGTTTTGACCCCGTTCGTTTCCGGGTTGAACTGGGTATGGTGCAAAATTTCGTGCAAATTGCTGAAGAAATGTATATGGAACATACGTATCCACATAACTTACCCACATAGGCCTATATACCTTCGATTTTATATATTAGACTAGACTGTACGCTATCAGCTGCCATCTGTCGCAGAAGTCAAGAACTACGAGAACTTAGTAACAGCTGATCGCCGCGTTCAGCCATTTTGTTTCTCTTTTTATGAATCTAAAACCTAAAAACTTATACAGTGAATAAATTATTGTTGAACAAGAACAGTCTTATAGATCTTGCCTATAATTAAGGAAATTAAGATATTTGTCTCTTAATAAATTCTCATTATAGGTTTATTGCATAATGTGCTAACTCTTATCCTAGAAATAACATTTTATTAGGTTCATTGAATAATTTACTATTTTAAAATTATAATGAAAATTCCATTTCGATGCACGTGCGTAAAACTTTTGTCATTGTAAATTTTTTTGCTAATTATATTATAGTTACCTAGTAGTTCATGCATTTCAGTATTATTTAACTTTATATGGTGAATATTACTATACTATGTTCGGATAATTGATTCATTTTTCATACTTTTAATAGATAAATTAGGCGCATAACTGAAAATCCCTAAAACTCGGCAATGGAATTCTCCGAATTAACATACAAGTTACACTAACGCAAGACTATTGCTCAAAGCAATACGGTACCCATTCACCAAATTAAGTTTTTTGGCATATATGCAATATAAAGGAATAGCTTCAAACGCCTGGCTGTGCCCGGGTTTTGTAATTCGAAATAACTTTCGATTTTCAAACTCTAGGTTCTGATATAGGTATATAAGAATAAACATGAATTCTTTTTATTTTATTTCTCACTCTCATGTTACCATACAACCGTTTCGGCGCTGAAATAAAAAATAAATTAGATGCCAATTTCATATTTTCCTTCCCAAAACATGGAACATAATAATTAATAATATACTGCGTATGTAGAACCAGAAATGAGCCATCCTATTTTGTCTCCTTTTATATGCTTAGGGCATATGATAGACATCCATATTTCTTAACTAAAAATAAAATCAGGTAAACTGATATAACAAAGTGCCAGTATGTTTTGTTTAATCAGTTATGATTGCAGTTATGATGTGCAGAATACAAAAAAAAAAGTCAAATTGGCCGGTTTCGGGATTTGAGCCATGGAACTCCAGAATGTGACGCCAAAACGTTACCATCTCAGCCACCTGGGTCAGTTATGGGATAAGTGCATTTAAAGCAATAGTGTTGTCATAGCTAACTGTATTTTAATTGCCAAAGCCTTAGAAATCACAGTAAAACAAAAGTTTATGTTGTCAAGATAACTGATTTTCATTTTTTTTAAATAAATTCTTTCGAATACGTATATTACCATAAAATAGACACTAAATTGAGCATAACTCCGAAACAGGTCAACCGATTTTATCCAGTATCAATAGACGTCTTCCCATGGACATTATAAATGTGTATACCAAGTTTCATAAAAATCCGGTAAAGCGTATTTGAGTTACCGCGTCTTTAAAATAGACACTAAATTGGGTTTTACTACGGTACCGGTCTACCGATTTGGTTCAATATCAGTAGACGTCTTCCCATGTACATTATAAATGGGTATACAAAGTTTCAAGAAAATCCAATAAAGCATATCTGAGTTATCGCGACTTCTTATATATTAACATAAAATGCACTAAATTGGGCATTATTCTGGTACTGGCCAACCGATTCTGTCGAATATCAATAGACGTCTTTCCATGGATATTATAATTGCATGTACGAAGTTTCATAAAAATCCGAAAAAGCGTATTCGAATTATTGCGCCTTTAAAATATACACTAAAATGGGTTTTACTCCGGTACCGGTCAACAGATTAGGTTCAAATTCAATAGGGCACTTTTCATGGGCGTCATAAATGGGTATACCAAGTTTCGTGGCAATCGGATACAGCTTATTTGAGCTATGGCGCCTTTCTAATATAATCTATTAAAATAGGCACTAAATTGGGCATTACTCCGGTACCGGTGAACCGATTTGGTTCAATATCAATAGGGTTCTTCCCATGGACATTATAAATGTGTTTTCCAAGTTTCATGAAAATCCAAAAAAGCATATTTGAGTTATGGTGCGTACAGCACACGGACAGACAGACAGACGGACAGACATTTTTTCGTCCACCACACAATCTCATAAAGTACCATACTGGCACTTAATAAAAAGCCTACATCTATGAATAATGTATCAATGGATATAATTTTTTACTGACTTCTGATATAGCATACTTGTTGATACACTGAGGCTGAGACAACTGAAAATGTTGTCCCTGCAATACGAACTCTCATTCTACATCAAAATGTGAGTGAGAAAATTATATTCTCCATGTCCAGAGTAGAGAAATTTATGTGACTACATCACATTGTGCATTATTTTCGTGGATTTCATTATTTATTTACACCAATGAATTCTATCGATAGCTTCTCTAATTTATCGAAGCCTGGCATCATGCATTTCCAAAGCTACCTGTGAACACTACAAGCAATACACTGTTGTCATGAGAACTGTACATGCAATGTGATTTGTATTTGATGAATTCTTTGTAACATTTTCAAATTTATATAATTTTTCGAGGGAAGGAGTGGTTTGTTTGAATTTTATGTTGACCGGTGTTACCTTCCAGGTTGAACTGGGTATGTGTGCATAGTTTCGTCTAAATTGCTCAAGAAATGTAGATTTGTACAGGGAACATACATACCCACATGTCCACATACGCACACACACACATACACACTTTCGATTTTATATATTAGACTAGAAAACCGACAAATTTTTCGACAGAACTAAAACTGTAGGCAATATTTGGAAAAAATATTGAAACCCGACTTCAAAGCAAAATTGAACCTGAATTTGTATTAATCCAATTCTTGTCAGGTCATGGAATTTTTGGCTCTTACTTTGAAAGGTTTAATATTATAAGGGAGAATGGTTATTTATGTATTTGTAAAGAAAACCAGACCGTAGAACATCTACTTTTTGATTGCCCACTCTTTGAAAGGAAAAGATTTTCTTTAACAGGACATTAAAACTATTGTGGTGTTAAATATGATAAACCACTCTAAAATTTTTTTAGCAAGGATTGTTGTTGTAGAGAATCCCACTATTTCATGTTCTATATTTAAGAGTTTACGATAATTTTATTTAAACTTTAGCAAAACAGGCTACTCTAGTATACAAGATAACAGGTACATTATAAATTGTAATTGACATAAAACTATAGCCCTAATGTACCTTATGGTGAAATAGGGCTAAAAGAAATTGTATATTAAATTAATAAATAAATAAATAAAACTGTAGGCAAAAAAGAGATTTAGCCTGCTGAGAAATTTGAAGAAATCGCCCAGAGGGCCTAAAACCTCATTATTTTGCACTTTTTTTTTAATTTTCTGTGGGAAGACCCCTGGACCCAGTAATTGCAAACTTTCGTTTATATCGGCCCCTCTCTTCAGTAAGTTCTGGACCCGTACCTTGAAACTGAAGTGTTATGAAGCTGATTTGTACATAATCATGCATTAAAATAGCCCTTCATACATAAAGAAAGTACAGTAATAAAATAGGACTTTCTTATATCCTCCCTTTAAGTAAAGACCTCTCCACCTTTCTTGACCATAACAAAACATGCTCATATTGCAACACCTCGATTTAAAAGCACAGGGGAGTCTAGGTAAATGTAATCTAGCGTCATAAAAGATTGGGTGGGGATGAGACAGAATGGCGTAGAGAGGTGACAAAAGAAACAAGGGGAGGTCATCTTGGTTCCCATAGCAACGGAGAGGGATGCAGAACGAAAATTATTAAAAAGATGGATCATCACACATTGATCAGAGGGTCAGGCGAGACGACGCGACGTGCTTCTAACTTTTTTATCCAATTACAGAAAGTGCCTGAACCGTGTAATACTTTCTTTCACATTACACCTACTTCTCTTGTTAAACAAATTGGAATAGGTCTGAGTATTCAATGAAATACAGTATTACAATTGGCTGCGAAATAATACATAATGTAATATAATTCAGTCATCTGTTGGTAGATAGCAATGAACACTAAACCCACTGAATATGCTAAGAAACATTGCTTACCTACTAGAACATTGAATTCTGTGACTATAATTTCTAACTGATTAGAAACCTCGAATCCTCTTTATCTTGATACCTACATTTAGTATTCAGGGAGAGGATTCCAGGAAAACCATTGAGCAGAATCCAGTCCATGCAGCAGGAGAATTTTAATTCCCCTCCTACCATTTGGGTTTGGTTCTTATTGATCATTTCTCTTGAACTTAATTTTTGAAAAATGTTTTCTTCATATCTCAGTCATTTTCGAAGATAATTGGATGGAATTTTGTATAAAACCATGTTTAATATTTACAGTCACGATTAGCATAACGATTTTTGTGGGTCCTAGCAGATTGTATTGTTATATGAGAGTTATTGTTTTATTGAGGGGTTGTAATTTATCACATATTAGAAAGACTGCGTGCAGAAAACTGTGTAATCTAGGTATACAGGATAATTCATGGAACGGATATGCGAAGAAGTAGAACGCTAATTTTGTTACTTAACTTACTGAGTTCCGTTGAATAAATTGTAACCATAGCTCTGAGCCTAGTCATGTAGATGATGAGAAAAGGGAAGAGAAAGAAAAGCTAATCCAACACATAGCTAAGGCAAAACTAAAACAGTTGCTCCTTATGGTGTTTTAATTGGCGTTGAAGTAACAACCTAACTCACAATATGTTTTTGCACACATAACGAATGATTTTAGCCTTTCTTTTTTCGAATTTCTAAAAATGAGACAGATATCAGGCACCCAGAAAACAATATTGGTGGCTGGGAAGGATACTGGTCTGATACCAGCTACCATCCAAAGGGCTAAGGTACTGGTTTGCAGTAACAATCTAACCTCCAAATATCATTATAAAAGTGTTTGTAAAATAGCTTCATCGTTGTAGTGAGTTACTTTTAACATTATTAAGATAGGAAATTCGCCTGGACCAAACAAAACTATCGCTATATGCGGGTTTATAGTTATATCGAGCTTCGTTATACAGAGGTTTGACTGAATTAACAAGGTTAACTACGCTTAAAGATTTAACATATTCCGTACCTTTAAAGAATCGCCTGAAAAGTATGTAGCCTATTTCGAATTTATTTATAATGCAAAAATACACAAATTTATATGTGTGTAAAATATTTACCCGAATTAGCAAATGCTAGTGCTCGGGTTTAATTCCTGAAACTGTAGATATTATATAAAATTATCAGGTGTCTTGTTCATAATACATTTAAAAATAATAGACATATAAATAGCTACAAAATTCTGATACCTGTGGAGACATGTCAATATAATAAAACAGTCACTTTTTTATAATATTTACTTATAATAATTATGCTTTCAATGAACCTGAAGTTATAGACGTGGTGAATGACTCATTGATTGCTGAGAACTTAACTTATTTTTGTAATACTGAATCTTTCAGGCTATAGTCTGCGTTAAGTGCTAAATGAATTTATTGAGGAAAATATAAAATGCAGTTTGAAAACAATAGTAAAACTCATAGGACATGGAATCAGAGACGGTGTTCCAATAAAGGCAAAAGCTAAGAGGGCGACCGAGAACATCAGATCCAATCAGAGATAGTAAAAGTGTTTTAAAATTTGGTTGATTAATTGAGAAATGTTCTAGCTGAGTTAGGGGGTGGAGTTGGAAATGACAGGGGGAGTTCTAAAATAATTATGTTATATGAAGTATAAATGTTGAAAATTAGGCAAAAATTATTCTTATAGTTTTATGGTTCTGAGTCATGGAATCCTAAGTATAAATAAAAATAAATACATTTTTCAATTTGTTTATTTTATTGATTAGAATGAAACTTTAAAAAAATACTTGTCTTAAAATGTTAAAAAGCTAAAATAAAAATATTTTAATCCGTTTAAAAAACTATTTTCAGGGTTTATGAAAACCTAAAAATCTGGGCCCTATTCATAATATATTATTCTAATATTGCGATTAAAATACATTCTAAAATCTCCTTAAAGTTCACAATTAAGTCATGGGCTGCTTTAATGTAAGGCTAAATTTCATAAATTAAAAATGTACACAATATTATGTACTTAAAAAAATTGTTAACAATATACGCTACATGTCAACATAATACAACAAGGAGCGGGCCCCATTGAATCTTCTAAAGTCCAGGCCTAGAGTCAGTGATCTTATGACAAACCTTATTATTTCCTTATAAAACGTAAGATTGAAAAAGGGTTGTTTTTTGCAATGCTCTCCATATTAAGACCTTTGAAGTGTTCGTAAATGCTTGGAGAACTAAATCTAATAAGAAAAAGCCTAAATATATACTTCCTTATCCTATTGTTTTACCGCTTTAAACTACAAAAGAATGTATACATAGCCTATCTAGCGATCGAAGATTTAATGTTCGGGATAGATGAGTGATTTAGCATTAATGTTAGTGGACCCCTTGGAGAGTATTTATGGAGACATTTCCTAAGAATCGTATTGTCTTCTGTTGAGAGGCGTGATGAGGCAGCTATTATAATAATAAATGCACGATACGTCAGCAAGCGCGTGATTCATACTCCAGACTCATAAAGACAAACGCTCTACTCCAAAAATATCTAATCGACATTGTCTTAAATTCCAAAAGACCACTCTTACCTTCTTTATGAACTTGTATTGTATGTATTTAAATGAAATGAAGTAAGAAGAAAAGAAAGCCCATTAACAACAACAAAAAGAACAAGAATAAAAGAGTGAAATCGTGAACAATACTGGCTTATGTTTGCTTCTGTTATGTTACAAGCTCCAAATGCAAAGAAAAGAACATTCCGTCGCCATAACAACAGAAATGTCTATCGAGCTTGTTCATACAAAAGTGACTTAAGGAAATAATGTATTAATGCTGTTGATAATTGTTGACAGTGAAGTTCAGGGTATGCTAACAAATTTATTATGAAGAACAAAATTATTATTTACTATGCAGAACAAAATAATACACAGTTTCTGATGAAACCCCCAGAAAATATGAATTGCGTGAATGTGTAATCTTTCCAAGTCTACATTAATATATTAATATATTCGTTATTAAATATAAAAATACAGTAGACTTCGTCATAATAAAATCTTAATGGCAACATAATTATGAACAAATATCTAATCTAAAACGAACATTAAAGAAACACTAAAAGTTAATATCATTTTCTTTAGAAAAATCGTTCAGATTATTAAACGGTCGCATACTTAACCACTTCCTTAGTCTATTATTTACTAAGGTCTGATAAGCCAGTGGCAGCTGGAAATTTATTGTAGATTGTTAGAGCCAGAATATGGTGATTTTTGTTGTTGTTGTGAGTCTTGTATATGGTACTTCAAGTGCATGTCTATTTCTGGTTTCATAGCCATGAACATTGTTCCTTCTATTAAAGGTACCTAAGTTAGATTTCGCATATAACACCAGTCATATATATGTAAATTAACTATGGTTAGAACACAGCATGTATATTTACATAGTAACAAACGTCATTAACATTTTAGAATGTCACAAGTAAATGAAAAACAAAAGATGGAAGAAATATTTGAAACCGAAATAGCATTGTCCCACAACTCAAGTTAATAGATGTAACGTTGCAACCCACAACGAATACTGACTATATTTATTGAGCGAAATGTGTTCCAATGCTTCTAACAATAGATGAACAAGAATTCAGTGAACAAGTATGTACTTTTGGACTTCACATCCGACTATTTAGTTAATTTGGGCAGGGTCACGGCCGTATTACTGAACCCAGGTAATACTTTGAAACGCGCAAAAACAACGTTATTCGTGTTAATCAACCGAAATCAGGGTTTGTTGAGTTCAAAGTAATGAATACAGCATGACACATATGCTCTAGTGAAATATACTTGCACATGTCCTTTAAATATGAACTTCTATAGGTCAGGAGAGGCCTAACTGATGGAACCTTATATACGGTATAGGCCTACTTGTATAGCCTACTTCTTAGACAACGGATTATCATAGCATCTTCACTGATGCAGTGAAGGCGTTTTGTGTGTAGGCCTACAGGAATGTTGGTAAAATATATTTGCAAATAATAGCAATAGCTCCTTCTTTTTCACGACAATTATAGTTTAAACCTGCCGCTGAAAAAACTGCTTGTTTAATGTTCAATCATGACTTATTAAGTGCCAGAATGTTACTTTATGAGATAGTGTGGAGGAGGGCAAATGTCTGTCTGCCTGTCTGTCCGTGTGTCTGTACGCGCGATAACACAAATACTCTCTATCGGATTTTCATGAAGCTTGGTAGACGCATTTATAACGTCCGTGGGAAGAAGTTTATTGATATTGGACGAAATTGGTTGACCGGAACCGGAGTAATGCCCAATTTAGAGTTTATTGATATTGGACGAAATTGGTTGACCGGAACCGGAGTAATGCCCAATTTAGAGCCTATTTTATGGTAATATTAATAGAAAGAATTTGTCAAATCCAAATCAGTTCTCATGACAACATATTGTTTTACAGTGTTCATATACGACTTTGGAAATTGCAATACAGTTAGTTTTGACAAATAACACAACCCACATATTCCATCACATATGCTTATCAAACTTAGACCTTTGTTTTTCCATAAGCTATGCTTACTGAATCGATCTGGAGCTTAACTCAGAAATCGATTACAAAAATAACTTATTTTCTGCATATCATGATTGCAGTTATCACTGATTAAAAAAAAGCATTCTGGCACTTTGTTACATCAGTTTACCTGATTTTTTTCTAAGTTAGTATTCCTAAGTGAAGGAATTGTTTACATTAGTAGAAAAGTTAATTTCATTCATTAATCAATCACATGGTTGCCTTCGACAGATGAAATTTTTCCTCACATCTTTTCATGTAGAGGAAGTCGGTTTTCTAAATGTTAATTAGCTTTTTAGTAGGCTACTTTAAAGAAATGTTTACATCAGATTTGAACACTACTCTGAAATAAGAACCTGATGCGGAATAATGTAATCACCAGTCACGCAGTGGATGAAGTAGTATTCATTCTTAGGACCCCAGTCATCTCTTCGGATATACAGTTTCAATATAGACGTCTGCAGTTTCCTGTTCAAGTTCCACCATGAGCAATATAAAATCACAAGGACAATCACTTTGAGTTGTAGGTCTCGATCTTGTAAACCGTACTTCTCTCATAGTCAACTGTGCGAATTGTTCAAATATTCCTCTCTTGCTTGGTGGGCCCGTCACAGAATTCCGGGCCAATTTACGGAAAAAAAAAAAACATAAGCATCTACTAATTCAGTTTCGTTTTCCTTACGTAATTGCTTGATCCGAACGGCATATTTCAAAAGGAACCACAGGCTTTCATAAGATCATTCACTCAATGAATCTCGAAATATTTCATGGTTTACCACATTACAATGATGCTGTTCTTACCCAGTTTGCTATGGCAAGTAAGCGAGGCCACCTTTAATTAATTTCACAATTGAATACGGTCCACACGGAAACACCAGTTGAAATATTATATTATATTAGCTTTGTTTTAAACTTGCTAAAATTATGTAATTTACGTCATTTATTTTTAAAAGATCTGAATGCAAATAAATGCAATGGTTTAATACTATTTCTGTTAAATATAAAAACACATCTAGCGAAGGAATTAATGAAGGATGCATGTGAAGCCGCGGGTGCCTGTTAGTATGAAATATGTTGAATAAAGTATCACATAATTACAACTTTAATTTCATTAAATAAATAATGACTTAAGGAATTGTTTAATTAATTAACATAAAAGCTATTTGCTTTATGTGAAAACAAGGAATACTGTCTCTGCTGGACAATATTATTTATTTTCTTATTATGAAGAACGAATATATTATTAACCTTTTTGAGGAGTTGATGAGATAATCCTCCTGCTGTCACTTAAAATGCTTGTCTAGTATTCATGTAATTTCATTTCTGCTAGCCCCATAGTTCCGTAATTTTGAAACCAATTTCTCTAAAGCAGCGTTTCTCAAACTTTTTGAACCCGAGGACCTCTAAAATATCTAAAATATTTTACGGACCTCTAATATTACATCCCATTTTTAAAAGTAGGCAATATTCTTAATATTTGGGGTATTGATTATAGGTCATTATAACGAAGTAATTCTAAATACTTTTTTTTTAATTCGACGGAAACACAGTTATAGAATTGGAAGTAAACTATTGACCGTAAAATTATATTTTGAACAGACTTTAATATTTATTACCAATTTGATAATATAATTACGAATTATAACGCAGGTTACCGGTATCAGACACTCGGGCACCTCCAAGAATAAAACCCTTGTTAAGAGAGCGCCTCTAATAACAAATTCCGACAAAGTCTTATTTTTCAGGGTCTTGAATGAAAGAGGGAATCATAGACGTCAGTGCATCAGGAGTTTCAAACTGTGGTTCGCAACTGCAAAAGTAAGGAAACTTGCAATAGGACCTGTATTTTCGAAGATTTTTAAAACTTTGACACCTAGTGTCCGTTTTATGTGAAAAAGTTTTACTTCTTTACTTGCTTTATGATATTTTTAAGTATGTCTGCGGACCATCTGCACCATCTTCGCGGACCACCAGTGGTTCGCGGACGATAGGTTGAGAAACGCTGTTCTAAAGTATTATAATTCTTTCACGCTGTGTAGGATGATCTAGAAAGGTAGCGTCAGACTGAAAATTTCAATGGATTTCAACCACAGATCTTCGGCTCTCCGTGTCGGTGCTCTTATAAACCCCAGGCCTTAAAGTACTTACACGTTGTAAGTCGCCACTGGGTTGTCATCTCAATATTGAGAACGCCTGGTGGTACACCGGGATATGTGAGTCAGTTGGAGAATTTAATGTTGTACCGGCAAGATGCTACGATAGTTCAAGAGGCACAACAGCGCCACGAAAAGCCGAAGATCTGTGGTTCAAATCCCGGAATTGGCATTGAATTTTTCAGTTTGACTCTACCTTTCCTGATTTCTCTAAAGTTTCAACATTTCTAATAATATCACTATTCTGTGGCTTTTCAATGTGGGATTAACATACTGCTGTTCTCGAAATAAAATCTTTGGCCAATTATACGTTCAACCAATCTGTTCTTATTGCATTTCGTTATCTGATCTCAGATTCTTAAAAAATTGGAAATACCTTGAGAACATTATAGGAGAAAAATTCCTCCGACACTGGGACTTGAACCCAGGATCTTTTGGCTATTCGCGCCAATGCTCTACCAACTGAGCTAAGCCGGAGTTCAGTTCCCAGCGCCAGATGGAACCTCTCTCCTATGACTGATTGCCCTAATGGTCTACCTCACAGACAGACAAGTTATATCATATTCAGTACAGTGAGGCACACTATATATAGTGATTTTTGTGACCGGGCTTCCACTGTTATTGTACAGTTAACATTCAAGATAGTTATAAAAGAATTCATGAATCACATATTATTGTCTCTGTTGGACATTACATGAGAACATTAAAGGAGAAAAATTCCTCCGACACTGGAACTTGAACCCAGGACTTGAACTTGTCCTGGGTTCAAGTCCCAGTGTCGGAGGAATTTTTCTCCTATAATGTTCTCGTGCAATGTCCAACAGAGGCAATAATCTGAGGTTCATGAATGCTTATATAACTATTTGGAAATACCTTATTTTAGAAATACCCTCCTCAATTAACAAACGTATAGTGAAGGAGTTGTGGTGAGGAGTAGGCTGCAGACATTACTCATATCGACATGGCTTGCGATATGAGGCTGCGTGCTCTGATGTGGGAGGAAGAAGCTTGCTCGTGTCTTCGCATATTCATGAATGTAAACCAGGACTTCGTGTTTCTTTATGATAATTCCAAGGAATACAAATCTTCACTCCATCGTGGGCTAAGAAGACAAGGGTGTAAGACAGCAAGCACACCAGCCCTACTGGACCCTTGTCTTTACTTTCCACTGGTTTGAAATCGTTGCAGTTCTGAGACATCAGAATGGCTTTTAATTTCGCAGTACCCCTAATTTTGCAGTATCTTTTTATTTTCTTTACTGCAAAATCAGGAACAGTAATGGAAAAATAAAAAAGATGTATAAAATAGAAGAGAAGATGCCCTCTTTGATGAATAAGATGAAACAAATCCCTCCTGTTCCCAATTTTTCAATAAATAAAATAAAAAGATACTGCGAAATTAGGCATGTTTGCTATATTTCATGCTTTCATTCAAGGTAATTCGATTTTTCGCATACATGGTATATGGACGAAACAGTCAAAATATAAATCACAACTCTGTACCTCAGAGGTAATGTATGACAAGACCAACATTGTCAATTTGTTATTGGTACCATTCAATTTCTTATGGTGAGACCTATCTAAAAGTATATTCAGTTGGATCCTGGGTATGACTGACTTGAAGTTAAATACATAATTTTCCAAGGAAAATTGATTTTTGTTTGGGATATACTATGATGAGTCCTGCATATCAGTGTTTGCTTCTAAGTTGTCTATGTCTTGCTATTTTCAACGTAGACTACAATAATTCCAACATAACATTGTATACTTCTAAGCATTCATACTATTTTCGAGGTATAGGCCTACTGCAATAAGTCCATAAGTTATTATTTCCATCCTAGTAGTTCTGTTCGCTCTTCTCCAAAAATCAATTTCAGTTGCTAATAATTTCCTTTCCTCACTCTTTTTAACTGGCCAAATTTCTGAACCGTATTGTATTCTTAACTATTGATTCATAAAATATAACTTTTCATTCCCGTGATACGTCTCACCCACAGTATAACATTTAACAGGGTTATCGCTTTTCTGCCCTGAGTGTTTCTATTCTGAATTTATTTCTCCATTCCAGCATCTTTATGAATAATCACTTTATTATTTGACGTTAAATTATAGTCGAATTCCTCCTTTGCACAAATGTTTTGTTTTTTCCTGGTTGATTGTCAAACCACCCTCCCCACATTCTGAAATTAATGTCCTTATCCTGAATTCAGTATCTTCATAATCTTGTGCCATTATTATTTGGTCATTGGCAAAATGTAATTTACATGTAGATCATATCGTCTATCAGTAATCAGTATTCCCATTTGGTGTTTTTCAATTGTTTCAATATGTAGTCTAAATATATTTTGAAAGAGTGCATCTTTGTCTCAAACCTTTATTCACATCAATTTTTTCTATTATTATTATTTATAACACATGAGGTCATTTCTTTGTACGAGGGCTATTTTTTTTCCAACTTCCGATGGGGCATAAAATGAAAACCACAGTGAAAATCAAAACGGTTTTATTTGGAACATTTAGGTACACCTTCTAGCTACTTCTGTACGTAGTTTCGTTCCGATTGAGACATTTGTCGTAGCATGGTACCAACTTTCTAATACTCTCTTCATAGAAGCTTGCCGCCAGCGTATTGAGAAAGGGTCTTCACGACATTTTGAAGTGTTATGAAATTCTTCGTTGGTGTGGAAGCCAGATCTTGGGTTTGTTCGGGAAATTTGTGTGCATCCATTGTTTGGATTGTTCTTTTGATTCTGGATTGTCCTAATGAATCCCTGTTTCATCATCTGTCACGATGGATTTTAAAAACTCGTCCCACTGCCGAGTGACTATCAATTTTTTCGCCAGGTGAAGAAAGATTTGGGAGGACAGCGCTTCCACATAATGAAGAACTTCAGAACACTTCAAAATGCCGTGAAGACCCTTCTCAATACGCTGGCGGCAAGCTTCTATGAAGAGGGTATTGGAAAGTTGGTACCACGCTACGACAAATGTCTCAATCAGAACGAAACTACGTACAGAAGTAGCTAGAAGGTGTACCTAAACGTTCCAAATAAAAGAGTTTTGATTTTCACTGTGGTTTTCATTTTATGCCCCATCGGAAGTTGAACAAAAATAGCCCTCGTATAATTGTTTGATTGCTGGTATTAAAGCTTGATTGACAATTGTTTCATCTAAAGCCTGTCATTTTTTTTTTTTTTTTTTTTTTATTTTGAGAAAGGGTGGGCATTATTGCCCTATGCACCGCGACCATTACTGATCTATTGTGCGCCCCTAGCTTTAGTCCCTTAGAAGGCCAGACTCTTTGATAAAGAGTGCCAGCTTCTTGATTGAGACCTTGGACAGTTCATCCGCTGGCATGAACCAGTAGTTGAAATGCTTGGCCCTAATGGCCGCAAGTATTTCACAATCACACAGAAGATGAAGAGCAGATTCTTCATCTTTTCGACATCTCCTGCACATCGAGTCGTCTGCTATGCCAACCTTATGAAGGTGTCCCAGCAGCCGACAGTGTCCAGTCATAAATCCCACAACCCAGCTGAGTAGGAATCTATCCATCTTAAGCAGTTCTCTGGTCCTGCCTTTGATGACTTCTTTGATAGTCATCTTAGAGTGTCTGTGACCTGTCACAGCTACCCAATGTTTGTTGTGTTTCCTGTTAGCCCACTCCCGAACCGCTCCTCGGATAGAACCATAGGGCAGTCCCAGGCAGGGCTCAGGTCCCACAAAGGGCAGAGCTGCCCCCTTTTTGGCCAAATCGTCAGCCCTCTCATTGCCATGGAAACCCCTATGTCCTGGCACCCACATCAGTTTAACTGCATTGTGTTCAGCCAGTGTCATTAGGGACTCCCTGCACTCGAGGACTAGTTTAGACCTTATTTCCTTTGCCTCAAGAGCCTTTAAGGCTGCTTGGCTGTCAGAAAGTATAGTAATGTGTGTATGCATGTAGCCCTTGCTAATACTTTCCCATGCACTTGCCATGATGGCATAGACTTCTGCTTGAAACACAGTCGCATGCAAGCCAAGGCTGTATGAAAGCTCTTTACCACAACCATACAGTCCTGCCCCAGTGCCTTCTTTAGTTTTGGATCCGTCAGTGTACCATGTAGGTCCACTTTGAATCCTGGTTTCAATTCCTTTGTCCCATTCACTACGTTCTGGATATGCTATAGTGAATTTCCTTTCACTTGCTTTCTTAGGTATCAATTTGTCTGATCCCATAGTCATAAAATGGTCCAGACCTTTGTCCCTAGAGAATTGCATGTGACCGAAGCATTGTAGTTCCAACTTTTTAATGCCATTACACCGAAGTCTATAAAGACCCGCTCGCGCCTCCGCTTCTACCCAGATATGAAGAGGGGGCAGGTCCAATAGGACTTCCATGGCAGCTGTAGGAGTAGTCCTAAAAGCCCCTGTTATGCCAATGCAGGCCAGTCTCTGTAGCTTGGAGAGCTGATCCTTGCATGACTTCAGTTGAGTCCTAGGCCACCAAACAAAAGCAGCATAGGTAATAATGGGTCTGACCATTGTGATATAAATCCAGTATACCAGCTTAGGTCTTAGTCCCCACTTTTTGCCAAGCATTGTCCTGCATGTCCAAAAGGCCCTATAAGCCTTGTCGATACATGCATCTGCTTGCCTTTTCCAGGTTAGTCCCTTGTCTAGAATAACTCCAAGGTATTTAACCTCATTGCAGAATTGCACTACCCGCCCCCCGAGTCTGGGTTCCCTTAAGTTCCCCAGATCCCGGCGTCTGGTAAATGGTACAATTTTCATTTTGCTTGGATTCACAGACAGTTCACATCTGTTGCACCAGCTTTCTACTTTTCCTAGTGCCACTTGTAGCACATCGGAAACCGTGCCGGGGAATTTCCCTTTGATTATAATTGCTATGTCATCAGCGTAGCCCACCGTGAAATAGCCACTACTGTTGAGATCCCTAATCAGGCCATCCACAACAAGGTTCCACAACAGGGGCGATAGTACGCCTCCCTGAGGACATCCCCTTGATGTGAGGACATGAATGGTCTCTCCGCATATCGTCGATATATTGCTCCTGTCCTCCAGCATGCATTGTATCCACCGAAGAACAGTGCTTGGAATACCATGTTCCTTCGCCGAATGGATGATGGCCTTGACAGAGGTTCTATCAAAAGCGCCCTCAATGTCCAGAAAAGCTCCTAGAGCAATCTCCTTATCATAAAGTGCCTTCTCCAGGTTGGTTACAACATAGTGAAGAGCAGTTTCAGTAGATCTGCCTGGTTGGTAAGCACATTGGTACTTGTGAAGAGGATAATCCCTCAGCACGCATTCCCTAATGTACCCATCGACAAGTTTCTCCATTGCCTTCAGCAGAAAAGATGATAGGCAAATTGGTCGGTAGGCCTTGGCGTCAAAGTAATTGGGACGCCCAGGCTTAGGTATATAGGCCACTCTTACCTGCTTCCAGGCCGTGGGTATGTGCCCAAAAGCTAGACTGGCTCTAAATATGTAGCATAGCAGGGATGCTATTGAGTCAATCCCTTGCTGTAGTAAAACGGGTATCAGTCCATCTGGCCCTGCTGATTTATAAGGTTCAAATGAGCTGATGGCCCATTTGATTCCGGTTTGATTGAATATTGCCCGCGTCAGTTGCCAATCCTCCCTGTCTGTCTTGATATTTGACTCCAGGTTTGGTTGCCCCTGTCCGCAGTGCAGTTCCTCAATCTCCCGTGACCCTGGAAAATGAACCTCATACATTGCTCTTAGAGTTTCTTTTCCAGTCATTGTATACGTGCCATCAGCTAGTTTTATGGTACCTAGCTGATGCGTGTTACCTTTAGCTAGAGCCTTCACGAGTCTAGCACCACTGGAAACATGTTCAATGCTCCCGCAGTACTCCCTCCATGAAGTTCTCTTAGCCTTCCTTATTTGAAAATTGTATCGGGTAAGTTCGGTCTTATATCTATCCCAATCCCCCGTTACTTTAGCCAGGTTGAAGAGTCTCCTGCAGCTGTGTCTAAGTTCGCTAAGCTCCTTAGACCACCAAGGTACACTCCTTGGTGTGGAAGCAACCTTAGCTTTGCAGTTTGTAGTGTAAGATAGGAGAATGGCCTGTTGCAGCTGGTCAACAGCCAGCTCCAAATCTACCACCGAACGAATGTTCTTTGATATGCCCTGTGTAAGTCCTAAAAGGTCTTTTTGGTATGAAGGCCAATTAGTGTCTTTAGGGTTTCTATATGTCACTGGTTCAAAGCCCTGCGACCCTATCTTAAACTTAATATATCTATGATCTGACACAGATATGTCAGATGATACATGCCAATTGTTTACCAACCTCCCAATGAGAGTGGTTCCAAGTGTAATGTCAATGACTTCCTTCCTGGTTGATATAACAAAGGTAGGTTCATTGCCTCTGTTCAGAATATCTAGGTTAGTACTTACCAGGTATTCTGAAAGTAGCTCTCCTCTTCTGTTGATGCCTGTGCTCCCCCAAATAGTGTGGTGTGCATTGGCATCACATCCGAGTATGAGCTCCTTTCCTGATGTCATTGCATAGTGAATGAGGTCCTTCATGATGGCAGATAGCGGATCCTCTTCTTCATAGGGTAGGTATGCAGAGGCCAACAAGAGTGGCCTGCTGTCTCCCTGTACCCTCATGGTCATTTCAATGG
Organism: Ectobius pallidus; assembly: GCA_964059195.1. Taxonomy (NCBI): domain Eukaryota; kingdom Metazoa; phylum Arthropoda; class Insecta; order Blattodea; family Ectobiidae; genus Ectobius; species Ectobius pallidus. The sequence goes on from CAXKWD010000007.1 coordinate 14,889,777, forward strand.
TCGTTACATCCCTGGAACAAAATCGTATAATAGGGATAGCCTTAACCCATTTTTTCATGTAGATGCAGGTTCTTGTATCCCCTGTACTACCTGAACTGAAGATTGTGCCACTGGCACAGTTAAGTCCTCTTATCTGACCCTTGTAAACCCAAGGTTCCTGAATTAGAGCTATGTCAATATTTTCTACTGCTAGTTTCCTGCATAAGGCAGCAGATGCAGCCTTGCTGTGGTGTAGATTTATCTGTATTAGTGACAGTTCCTCCATAGCAAAAAGAAATACAGAAAGGGAAAGAGAATGATTTCTTACCTTAATTGGAACCAGCTCCCTGAGTCTCCATGGCCTCCGGTGCGGTCCCCGTGGCCTCGGCTCCCTCAGTTGCCTTGTCCCCCTTGTCGCCTTCTGCTCCTTTGCTCTTGTTTGGATCAGCCAGGATCTTAAAAAGACCCCAGTCTAGTCCCGTATATGCCCCCATGTTGGCATCCTTGATGGCTTTAGCTGAATCCTGGTCCACAAGGAGAATAAGCCTCTGTCCCGTGGAGTCAGCCTGTCTGTTTAGCACCTTCCAGTGCTCTGTATTGAGGCCTTTGTTGAGAACCTTCAACCGTCTCAGCAGCACATTCGCGTCCTCGGTCATGACATCCCGAGTCCTGAAGGCTACCTTGACAGGTCTGGGCAAGTCCCTGGCCTCAATAACCTTAAGTATCAGACCGTCCCCAAGATTCTTCTCATTGAGTGTGGTCCTTACCCAGTTGGCACTAAATTCATCATCACAGTAATATATCATAGCGCCTTCTTGGAGAGTGAAAGTTCTGAGCCGCGGAGCTGGTGCGCCTTCAGCGATCCCGTCCACCGCCCTCAGAATCTCCCCCAAAATAAGTTTGACTTCCTCTTCCAAGAGTTTAGCCTCAGGGTACTTATCCTTAACAATTGCCATCTTATGTGATGTCAGTGCCTCCCTGTAAGTGACCCCAGGTTCCATTTGGTCCCTGGGTCTTTTCTGGTATGGCCTGACATCAGGTGGCGTATCATTCATCGGTCTGGTTCTTTTGACTGACCCAGACTTGTTTGGCGTGTAGTAGGTATGTCTTTCCTGACCCGGTTGTTTTGAACCCCCGGTGTTAGATTGAGCATCCTCCTGTAACCTTTTTAGTTTCCTTCTGGCTGCCCCTGATAGCTTCTTTTGCAGGTGCAACCGGTTGATTCCAGATGCCATCTGGCCTACATCTCTATCATCAGATATGCTGGAGGTACCAGCTGCCTGAGGTTGAGTAGTTTGTCGCAGGTCTTTCTCCAAGTCCCTGTGATCTGACAGGTTCTTCTCAGAGTCCCTGTGTTCAGCAGATTTGTCGTCAGGTTTGCTGGAACTGCCAGCTCCCTGAGTTGGTATATTTTCGGACAGGTTCTGCTTAGAGTCCCTGCCCTCTTCTGTTTTATTATTATTTTTTAATTCATTCGGTTCCATATTAGTCCCACGAGTAATGGGGAATAGAAGTCAACACGTGCAGAGCCCCATACACGTGCAAGGTTACATACAACAGGGTGTCACCTGGTGCCCTGAGGGGATCGTTAGAGACACTGTCTTTCGCCCCAGTGCCACTCAGCTCTCGGCACGATGCCTTCCACCTTAGCTTAGGTGACCAGAGCCCATTTCGTTGTACCGGGTCTCCAACTGGGAGAATCCCGGCCAGGTCACCTACTGGGTGTCCCTGTGTGGGATGGTTTTTCCGATGTTAAGCCGCTTCTTCGTCTGGTGTCTAACCTGTGGCCTCCCTGGCATGAGAGACTCTGCCGGTGACAAGCACCTCCAGTACAGCCCACAGGATCGCTGACACACACAAGCCCCCCCACCTCTTCAAGGTGATGCGGCTTCTAGGGGGGGAAAGCCTGTCATAGTTTCACTAATGAAATATTACTATGTGGTTTTGTAAGATCCATAAATACTGTATCCATCTCTTCGTTAACCATCAGTTTTTTCTATTAACTGTGTCAAACAAAAGACGTTATCCAGAGTATTTCCTCCTGCTCTAAAACCTGCCTGTTCTTCTAATTCCTTTCAGGAATATTGCATTTCCAATCTATTTTTCAATTTTTTCTATTCAATCTTCCTTACGTACTAATGACCGATATTGGTCTATAATTGTGTAGGTTCTTTCTTATTACCTTTCTTGTAAATACATGCTTGATATCTATGCTACTTTCCAATACATCTTTGCCAAAACTGCAAACTTTGTCCTTCACTTAGTATTCATTATACATACAGTTCTATTTTTTTTCACAACACCACAGGAAAGAATAAGGAATACATTTTCGTTTTGCAGATTTTAAGTAAGGTTAGCAGTTTTCATGTGGATTGATTGCAAAGAATCATAGGCATATTAATTTTGAAGAAGTCGTGAAATTCATCATGGCTAGAAATTCGAAATCCAGTGAAGAATCTGTAGATCCTGACATTTCGCTAAACTTTTCTCCTCTAAGACTCGGGCTGGATTAGGTTCTTGTGTCATTTGAAGAGTCTTGCGCCTTAGGTCGAAAGAAAACAAACTCTTCTTATTCAGACATTGCTTTATAATACAGAGCACCATAGGGCGTTAAATTCGCATCATTTTAGAGCATTGCTCGTGATCGGAGATGAATGAAAATGGGGAGACAGTAGTGAACTTGCAAGTAAATTACATAAAGATGTAACAAGTTAAGAGCTTGAGATTGAAATACTAATTATAATAATATATTATTATTTTGTTTTGTAGTCTTTCTGCACAACGCAGATTGCCTTGCAGACAAAGAATATCTTTCAACAAAGTATACACTTACACAAAAATTACAAGCTTTCAGTTAGATCATAAACATAATAACAGGAAAATTCAAATAATCAGTAGTAAAAACCATTAAACTTGAAAAAAAAGTAAATCTGTCCAGCTTAATTGTTGTTATTGTACAGGTGGTTTCTTAAGATTTGGATGGATCCCTTAAGTGATAATAACGCCACTTCATTGTACAGATTTTGTGACAATGAGAAACGTTTACAGAAGGAAATGAAGAACTTTGCTATTGTTCCCCTACTACCAACCATTAGTCCAATGACTTCAAAATTTTTCAAATCATATTTGTTCTTGAAGTACTCAATGGTTGGTTCGTATATCTTCTTTTTTTCATTATCAACTGCTGCAGGTTGATCATCTTCAGTCTCAAAGCGGACTGTAGGGTCTACTAGGTAGACTACTACTAGGTCTACTAGGTCTGTAGGTCTACTAGGGTCTGGCATTAAGCTAAAATTAGCATAGTTAAAAAATGACAGTTACTACATTTTAGATTAAGCTTAATAATATTTAAGTTGAGAGTTCATAATTCTGAAGATTTCTTTAATTCTGATTTTAAATTTGGATAAAGATTTATTTTCTAGATCTGGATGTTGTGAGAATATGACATTGTATGTCTCAATCTAAAATGTTATTCAAGTAACTAATTTTCAATACATTTTATTAATTATGTATTACATACCAGTGAACGCTGCTTAATGTAATCGTGGATAACGTTATCAATCGGGTAATGTTATCACTTTTATGAAGTTCCGTATGGATTAATACTGTTACATTGAAGATATGCCGTTTATTATGATCAAAGATTCGGTTTGTGTTATAACATTTTCCTTTTTACGGCTTTATTTCCAAGTACTGTACATCATTCAAAATTTCGTTTTTAAGGGTTTCGTTTCTAACTGAACTGTATTGTGTGTTGGAAGTAGCGGTACTGTTTCCAGCTCACAGGATGACCATTTCGTGGGGTGGTATTACCAAACTTTCTATTTTGAGCAATAGAAACATGTTTCATCCCACAGTTGAGCTGGATCTTTTGATTCATGAAGATAACATTGTTGGCATGTAGTTATGGCTAGTGTAAAATGAAAAGAATTGAACAGACAGGCGTTGATGTTTTGCTACGCGGTGTTCACCACAGATCAGTATAGACTCCCAAAAATACTCGTAACTCGTAACTGAGTTGGAGTATTGGTTAATGGGCTCCTAAAAGAAAGTAAAAACAGTTTAAAACTTTCGGCTTTGGAGTACATTATCTTGTATGTGAATAAATAATTTTCAGTGAATTCTTTCGGGTTTTGCTATCAATCGGTTAATATTATCAAATTAGCTGCGTCACGAAGTGATCACAATAAGCGGCATGCAATGTATTCGTTATGATGTTACCCGTGACTTGAAAACCCCTAGTGACTCGTGGCATTACCATGATTATTGCTAGTTGCTACTTCGCCAAATATTAGGCTAAGTTCATGACTTTAACTTATAAATTGTTACTTATAATTAAAATATATTCTCACGAAGCCTACATTGTAAATAACGAATTTTAAGAATTCACGACAGATTAAAAGTTATTCCATTTTAGAGTGAAATCATGACCACTAGATTAAAGTTATATCTCTTTTGTTCCCCAGAATGAAAATAATGTGTAAGAAAGAGAGACAAGACAGAAATATGATGACTTCCATCACACTAAACCTCGTTCAGATTGCTGTAGATACCCCCGTTCTTTTGTTTGGCGGCCCTTCTCAGAGACTCTGCAGGGCGCCAAGAGGCGGCCATTTAATCAAATGGAAAATGTTACTTCTAGTGTCGTGTCCCCTTGTCCCAGAGAGCAGGGTTTTATAATCTAAATATTAAAACACAGCGGTAACTGTTTTAAGGTTAATGCTATTTCTCCAGAAGTTGTCGGAATTTGAATACAAATGTCTCCTGGGCAACAGGTGCAGAATGACTGTGGGAGTCATCCAAAGAGAACACATTTGAACGTTTGTGGTCGATATGTTTTTAAACAAATAAAATTAAAATTTACTCATTTAAAGTCATGGCATATAATATAATAGGAAACGTCAGAAAATAAAAATTGTAAGATAATGAAAATAAATGTTATAACACAATAAAATGAAAAATTATGAAATACAAAGGTTGAAAATACAAGCTAAAAGAAGTTCTTAATTTAAAATATTTACTTTATTTTGTATGTCTTAAATATTCTTCTATTATATAAAAACAGTGGTCAAGAAAATGTATTTTTTTAACTTTAGACGTTGAAGTTTTTTATTAATTTAATGAATTTTGTAAATTATCGTTAGGTAATTTATTATTTGTGTATGAGGTAAAGTTGACGAAATAAATAAATCCAGGCAACATTCTGAAGTTTTTTGCATGCATACATTTTACAATTAGCGTCGGTATTGTCAAAGCTCCTTTGGTTCAATAGTTTGCTTCGACCTGTAAGTAAGGATCGGGAAAAACAAAATTCGCTTTAGTTAGTACTTTGACGCATTCGTTACATCCATATCAGTAAATCCATTTAGGACTCTCGAAGGAATAAATTTTCTAATCCTTCTATAACACACGCATTTAATTGTTCAACTTGCACTAGCATTAAAGTACATGTTAGATCCGTCTATGAAATAAAATGTATGTAATACCTGCTGCTCAACAATGTTTTAGTTTAAAATTTATTCACTTAGGCCTTTCGGCATATTTCCGCCATCTTCAGGCATATGGTTTTTTGCTGGTTTGGAGTCTCAATAATTACAACCAAAACTGCATTTTGTCACATTTATAAAATAAGATAACATTTCTAAAAACTCAATATAACCACTTTCACTGAATCGTCTTCTGTGGCCTTTTCGTTATGTGTTTGTTGATTATGATTCTTCATGTTTTGATGACTGACGGTATTATGTCCCTTTTATTTCATAGTAGTAGCATGTTTTTCCATGCTCATCATCGCGGAAAATGGAGCATGGAAAGTAGAATGTATAATTCGTGAGGCATCTTCTTAACCGAGCTATTACGCAGGAGGCCTTCAAATACTTTTTTTCCCAGTCAATACTTTTGAGATGCGTGCAATATGTCCAGCCCATTTCATTTTCTGTGATTTAATTACCCTTACTATATTCGGCGAAGAGTACAGGTTATGAAGCTCGTCGTTATGCAGTTTTCTCCAGTCCCCATTTTCATCTCTTTTAGGCCCAAATATTTTCCTAAACCCCCTGTTTTCGAACTCTCTCAGATTATGTTCTTTCCTAAGAGTAAGCGACCATGTCTCACATCCATATAGCCAAATACAACCGGAAGGATAATTGTCTAATGTATTTTAGTCTCTGAACCGCATAAAAACAGGCATTTCTTGATTTGAGTCGACACTTAACTTCTACCTTAATAATATTTGTAACTGTAATTATAGCTCCCAGATATTTGAATTTCTCCTCTTGTTCGAACGATTTATCACTTATTGTAATAATATTGTTGCGGGTTATTTTGTCGTTTCATGACCACATATTTAGTTTTTCTGTATTAATTTCCAATCCAACATTCCTGCAGGCACCGAAAAGACTTTCTGCATTTCGCTCGATTGTGTTTATGTCATCGCCCAACAGATAATCGTAATATGCATGAGCTAAAATCTGTTGACTGCCACTTAATTTTCGGCCTACCTTGTTTTCCTGAACTTTCCTAATGGAATATTCCTAAGCTAAATTAAAAAGTAAAGGCGATAGTACATCTCCTTGCTTACAGGCCGCCTTTAATGGCAAACCTATCTGATATAAGTTTCCTACCATTGACTCTGCTATAGGTTTTATTTAGACACATTTTTGTCAGTCTAACTTCTTTGGTGTCCCAAACTCAATGAGGATATTGAACCATTTGTCTCGCCTAACTGAATCAAATGCTTTTTTAAAATCTACGTATAGCTGGTGAACGGATTTATTACATTTCCACTTTTTCGCTGATATTTACGAATACACCATATTTGATCAATGGTTCATCTATTTTTCCTAAATCCACATTGGTGATCACCAATGATTGCATCCGCATATGGGGTTAATATTGACAGAAGTATATTAGACAAAATTTTATATGCTATTCTTAAGAGAGAAATTCCTCGATAGTTGTTACATTCGGCCTTATATCCCTTTTTATTGATTGGTTTAACAATAGATTCTTTCCATTCCTCTGGAAATCCTTCCTTTCTCCAAATTATAAGTATGAGTTTATGGATCATTGATTTTAATCTATCCCCATCTGCCTTAATTATTTCTGCTAGAATTTGATCAACGCCTGGAGATTTTTTATTATTTTTATTTTTTTATTTTACCTGTAGTGTTTCTACTTCTGTTAGAGTCGTTTCATTAACCAACAACTCTGCTGTAAATATTTCACTTTCTACACTTTGGTCATCTCCATTTACATGAAAATTAATTGGTTAATTAATTAATAATTGATTCATAATTTATTAATAGTTATTTATTAATAATTGATTAAATAAATGTTTCCACCTATTCGAAATATTACTCGAAGCCGTGAGTACAGTGCCATCATTGCCCTGAATTATGTTTGTTCTAGGTTGAATACCTTTCTTGAATTTGTTTATTCCCTTGTAGAGATCCCTAACATATTTGTCTTTACTATTTACCTCTAATTCATTTACTTCGTCTTTGAGATTGTTTCATTTCTTTATTCTAACGATTCAAGAGGTTTGTCATTTAGCTTTGTTGACCTTTTCGACAGTAGTTTCATTTGGATTCTGTAACCATTGTAGTTTCGCCTGCTTTCTTGCACTTACTAATTTCATGCACTCAATATCGAACCACGGTTTATGTGGTTTAAGTACAAGCGGACCTAATTTTTCTTGTTCGGATACTTTAATATTGTCCTAATGATTTTTTAGGTTTTATTGATATTCATTTCATCTCTAGCTTCTGGTTCTGCAATGTTTTCTAGACCGCAAGTCGCTGTAAGTTTAATCTAAAATGAAAAAAAAAAAAAAAAATAGATATTCAAAACTCTTTCCTAGTGTTCCTTAAGTAATTTAAATATTAACGTTATGAGAATCTGTCATCCATTTATTTAATTTTACTCGTGAATTATTCTTAATAAATTCAACTCATGTCATTGAATTGCCCTACAAGAATCCCCTCGCTGCTACGTAGCTCGTAAATTTATCGGCGATTTCAAAGTAACACCATTTATTATCATAGGTAATCCCACGAAAGTTGACGAGTTTATCGATAGATCGCGACTGCGCAGCAGGAAGCGAATTTATCTTATGAAACTCGTCAACTCGAGTTGGATTTATTAAAACTATTCCACGAATAAAAATGTAACGTATTATACAAATAATAATTACTTCGTGCGTTGTTATATAAAAACAAAACTAACAGCTGCGAGTTCACGGCATACTATGAATCAACCATCCATGAATCGATGTCCTTGTTGTTGACCAGTGCTACGATTCGCGTTACCATGTTCATGGTGTGACCAGTGCTACAAATTGTGCGTATAAGACATAGTTAACTTCATTCAGATAAGCTAACAGCAGAACAGAATAAAAGCACATGAACTGGCTTGCACCAAATCGAAATTGTGTTTTTAATCAATGTATATTTCTATTATTTCAGTTTCTAAACAAGTTATGCTGTATAAAATAATCTGTTTCGTGATGCTTAAATGGTAGCGTGTGACGTACTAATCACTGCACTAAGAGGCTTACGTGTCCAGTAACGAGCAGACGATTTTTATCTATCTAAAAACAGCGTCCTCATATTAATAGCAAGCATTTTATAAGGTAAACGATCGTGATTGGTCTATGTCCGAGGAATTGCCGAACATTATTGGTCAATATCAAACACGCGGCGTACAAGTGGAATAGTCTATGGTAATCGTCTGCATTTTCTTGTAGATAACGTTGTTAACGAGGACAAGATGCACCTAAAGTTGGATGACTTATCCTGCTCAGTTGTACAATATGAAGACTAACCATCAGGGGCACCTAACGCTCAGCATATCAAAGAAAGAATGCTAAATGCATAACAACACGAATAAAGCATTGGTAGACTTGTACTACATACCTTTACGAGGATTCTTTTTTTTATATGATGTAAGTTTACTATATAGTTTTGTATCTTTCTTAAGGAGATTTACATGTCATCTATATTAATAAAAGGAAGTGTCTGTCTGTCTGTCCGCGATGCCCACCGAAATCTACTCAACGCAGAGATCTGAAATTTTAAACATAGGTGGACTGAAGGGTCGGAAAATGCACCTCGAAGCCGGAATTTTAAATTTCGCTTTCGTTTTTGAGTTATGAGTGAAAAACGGGCAGAAAACGTGCCTTTTTTTGCGTTTTCGAAGCATCGGTTTTGAGTAATACATTTCAATGTCAAATCAATTACAGTAGGCTTTGGCTATTTTTGTCATACCTTGGACATAAAACCATCGCGATCGCTAGAATGTTGTAAGCTCACGCTGGTCGATTCATTTGTTTATAATGTCAAGGCACACAGACATATGAAATTTTCAACCTACGCCGAAGAGGGATAGTCAATATAGGCCTAAATATGGTCAAACGTTGTTCGATTTGGACGAAACTCACTATACAGGGGTTTTCTGGGCCAAGGAACTAGAATCTGAGGTAGTTTTTACCAGGCGACGCTATCTAATCGTGGTATGTAATTCACGTGATTTAGGTGTTAATAAATATAATGATTTAACTAAATATTATGTTCGTAATTTTTAATTTTGGAAGTAATTATCGCGGGCGATCGCTTGATTTTGTAAGTCCATCCTGGACGATTCATTTGTTAAGAATATCAAGGCACGCAGACATATGAAATTTTCAACCTACATGGAAGAGGGATAATCAATATAGGCCTAAATATGGCTAAACATTGTTCAATTAGGACGAAACTCACTATACATGGGTTTTCTGAACCAAGGAACTCGAATCTGAGGTCGCCTTTACCAGGCGACGCTATCTAATCGTGATATGTAGTCCACGTGATTTAGGTGTTAATAAATATATTGATCTAACTATTAGGCCTATGCTCTTAATTTTTAATTTTTAAAATAATTATCGCGGGCGAAGCCGCGGGCACATGCCAGTTAACTATAAAACAGGTTATATCAAAGTAATGCAAGCGCCATTAGGGTCATATCATGTCAAGTCTGAAGCTTTTCTCTTTTTTATACCGGGATATGTATTTACATATCTTCGCTCATCGTATCCATTTCATTTACTCTTAGTAAGACAATGAAGAATTCAGCACTAGTCCTGTATATTTTTAACTTCCATAGGTCATCTTCTACAATGGTTGGAATGAAGCAGATTTGTGGATTTGAGGAAATGATAGCTATCCTTTTTGTTTTGCCATATTTTACCCGTTTTTCTACAACGCAAAATGTTTTGCAAATTTCGCATCTGCGTAAATGGCAATGTTTTATATAATGCCACTCTCTAGCTCATTAATCAATGACATCTATTCTTCAAATTTTTAGTCAACACCTTTCAATTGTTTGCGATAAACTGATGCCAATTTATTCCTTCTGATACAACATACCATTCGGGGATGTCGCCATTTACTTCTGAAACATATTTCAAGGCGATAAGATATAGTTACGTTTTGAGCAAGAAATGCAGTCAAACCTCTGTATAACGAAGTTCGATATAACGATAAACCCGAATATAGCAATATTTTCATTGGTCCCGGCGAATTTCCTATCTTAATGTTGTTAAGTGTAACTCACTTTAACGATGAAGCTATTTTAAAAACACTCTTTATAACGATATTCGAATGTTGAATTGTTACTGCAAACCTTTAGCTTAGTCCTATGGATGATAGCTGCTATCAGGTCAGTATCTTTTCCAGCCACAAATAGCCTATTGTTTTCTGGGTGCCTGATATCTTTTACATTTCATAAAAATTCCAGAAAAGAAAGGTTCATGGGGGTGAAAAATAGGATCATTGAGGCTAAAATCATCCGTTATGTGTGCAAATATATAGGCCTACTGTGAGTTAGGTTGTTACTTCAACATGTATATAATGTGCAATTAAAACAGCATAAGGAGCGCTATTTTAATTTTTCCTTAGATATGTGGTAAATTTGCTTGTCTTTTTCTTCCCTCTTCTCACCATCGGCTCAAATTCTGACATATGGCTAGGCTCAAAACGTGCCATGATCTGTGATATTAAACCAGTCTGAATAGTATTTTTTTTTAGTGTGCGGATGTAAAGTTGTTAAGGTTACAATTCAACGAAGTCAGTAAATTAGGGGTCTTTATATTTATTTGGACTTGTGATTCATTATTTTCCACTTCATGTGTCCGAGTTCATGAATTATCCTGTAGATTACACATTTTTCTACATTCAGTCGTTCTAACGTGTGGAAAATTACAGTCCCTCAATATAACAATAACTCTCATATAACAATAAAATATGCCAAGTTCCACAAATATCATTATACGGAGATTTCACTGTATACACACTCGCTGAAACACAATCTCGGCACGCAACATCTCAAAGCGTACTGTCTGAAAGCTACTGAAAGCCACAGCATCACAATGCGAAAAAAGTATGATTTACGTTGCAATCTGGGTTCACTGAGGTCCCCTCTGACTTCGCCATTTCAGTTACGGGTTAAAATTGAAAAGTAGAAATATAGGCTATTTTAATAAGTTTTAGATGTTAAAATAAATTGTTAATGTGACACTGGGTGTAGCAAACCGCTTACCAACAGTGATGTTTCTGCACAGTAATTTGTGGTATGAGATGGATTCTCCTTTTCTCAATATCTTAAAAACCGAGCAAGTAGAAAGAATGAATGATTCAAGTAAAATAGCTTCGGATATCTGGCGTTCCTATTTGTGTATTATCGCAAGTAATATGATTATTCAATCCTATTTACGTAATCTACTATTATATTTACATATTAATTGTATGGATATCATACGAGGGAGAATCAAATGAAAACCGCAAATAATTTTTTTCCACTATTTTACTGCAGGAAGAATGTTTGCTTGTACACTATTTTCTACATAGTCCCCTCCTAGTTCAATGCACTTACGCCATTGGATAGGAAAAGCTTCGATACCGCATGAAAAAAAATATTTTGGTTGACGCTATAGCCACTCCTATACCATCGATTGGACGTCTTCATCAGATTTGAACTTGTGCCCTCCAAGGAGATCCTTTAACGGACCAAAGATTTGGAAATCTGATGGTGTCAAGCGAAGGGGGTTGCTGAGTGCATGTGTTTAGCTTCAACATGATAACGCTCGTCCTCATGCTGCTCGTGCAGCCATGAACACCATCGACGACATATGCTTCAGGTGCCTCCCACATCTGCCATACTTGCCAAGTTTGGCACCATCAGATTTCCACCTCTTTAGTCCATTAAAGAGCTCCTTGGAGAGCGGAAGTTCAAGTCTGATGAAGACATCCAATCGGCGGGGCATGAGTGCCTACAGTGTCAACTAGAATAATTTTTATCATGCGGTATCGAAGCCCTTCCTAACTGTTGGTATAAGTGCATTGAACTGGTAGGGGACTATGTATTAAAAATCTACTCTTATACAATTCAACGGCCCTAAATAGCGTGCTTGCTCGCTCGCCCGCTTCGTGAGACATCGGGTATACTCGGCGATGTGCGTCTCTCGCAGTGTAAACTTTCATTATATAAGGCCTAAGTGAAATGAACACAATGAACAAATATTATAATTTTATTTTTACTTACAATTTCCATAGCTCTGAACCACAAACATTTTTAATAATCTACCAGTGTAAATTTCTTTAAAATCCTGGAGTCAATTAATAATGGCGGGCGAAGCCGGGGGCACCAGCTGTAAAATATTGATGGTTTAACTCTTGAAATATCGCTGATAATAAAAATTCCAAACAAACTATTCCTTCCCTTGAAAAATTATGTAATTTCTGAAAATTACACTGAATTTATCAAATAAAATTCACATCATATTCATCTGTCAACAAACAGTTGAGAAACGATACGTATTATTCACCGCCGTCTCGAGAATTACGCACGAGAATTATACAGTTTAGAAGGCAGTGGTTCACAGTTATCTTTGGTACTGCATAATCGAATCTGAGATCGTTTTCCCAGGTGGCGATTTCTAATCGTGGAATGGTACTCTAAAGACGGAATTTTAGCTGTTTCATTAATTATTAATGGTTTAGTTTAAGAATGATTCGCGTGCAAGTGTTAATAAATATAATGCTTAAATAATTATTATACTATTAATTTTTAATTTTTCAATTAATTATCGTGGGCGAAGCCGCGGGCACCTCCTAGTAATGTACAAGCAAGCATTCTTCCTGCAGAAAAATAGTGGGGAAAAAAAAAAAAAATTGTGGTTTTCATTTGATTCTCCTTCGTATTTTGCGTATCTCACTGATAGCGATAAAGCACAGAGTAAGAGCGATTTGTCTTTGCTTGAGACCAGAAGGTTCCCATGCATCTCAGAAGGTGTCAGCTTGCAGATTGTTTCAATATTTCGCAATGAAAAGTTCTAAATCACACGCACAGCAAGATGGGTGACATGCACACAAGTTGCCTTCAATATTTTATGATTTAGTTCACCTCGTTATTCAAGGCCTCCTACACACGATATAACACACACACACTTCATGGCCAACTCATTAATTATTTAGAAAGATTACAATCCTTCAATATATATAACTTCTTAATGCAATAATGTTCCCCTCGGAAGAGACATTGCAAGCTGATATAGAAATACTAGCTTAAAAGACCCGGCGTCGCCCGGGTTTTGTATTTTGTAATTGGAAATTAGCTTATGAAGGATTTTCAATTTTAAATTCTAGGTCCTTATATAGGCATTTATAATTTGAAATAGGAAGAACGACATATTACACTCAAACTATTCCCTCATAAAACGCTTGATATAGTTTTTTATGGCTCATAGAGGATCTAGAATTTTGCATCCCCTCGCTTGTACAGTGCACAGCAAGCCTGGTAGAGGTTTAAATAAGAAGAAACAGAAATTCCTGTAACATAAAATTGTAATATCGAGGCGGGAAATTTCCCACTCTTATGTTACCATAAAGCCGTTTTGGAGATGAAATTAAACAGAAAGCATTATCACTTTCATACTTTTCTCTCCAAAAACCTGCGATATAATATAATAATATACACATTACCATACCTCGTTTTGTTTTCTCTATGTCCAGGGTAGAGAAAGTTATATGATTCCATTATTTTAGTGGATTTCATTCTGTAATATTTATTTATAACATGAATTATTTTGATAACTTCTCTTATTTGTCAAAAGTGCATTTCAATTGTTTTTTCCAAGCCCATCATATAAAATTTGGCAACAATATATTCTGTGATTTGGAATTGATAATTCTATGTAAAAAGGGATTAAGTATTTTCAAAAACATTTAATTTTTGGCATTTAGAATCAGAATTTTTCAAAATCCTTTCTTAGTGAGCACCTATATTATGAAACGAAGGTACTGTCAAAATTCCAAGTCTCTACCTGTTATAGTTTAGGCTGTACGTTGATTCCTGTCATTCAGTCAGTCATTCATTCAGTCAGTCAGGACAAAGCCTTTTATATATATAGAGATTACAGCGTTTTCGAAATGATTTCTTTTTAACATTACTGCGTCAATATTATTTTTCATTGCATTTAATTTATTTTTCTCAGTTCTCCTTAGGATTGTCTGAATTTAAGAGCGCCGGTGCACCTTCGTCGCTAATATAATGAAAAACTGTTACTTTCTTCCTTAATTCTAAAAAACATGAACCTACTTACTACAGTTTTTGAGTTATCGCCATAGCCATTACAGGTAAGTAGTATAACTACATTGATTGGTATATGGGTAGCACCATATGTTATGCCTTTTGTAATAGCATGGCCCGGATTCTGATGACCTAAAATTGTTTGAAAGTGTAAAAACTGTAAATGTAGAAAGGATGTTGTAGGTCTAAGAATTTTGTTCTTGAGTGGAACATTTGAGAAGAAAAGTAAGAAAATTGTTTTTAAAGTAGATTCTACAAAAATGTTGAATTATAGTAACCTAATCATTTATTTAGTCGGCCGCGGTGGTCTAGAGGTAGCGTGCCCGCCTCTAGATCCGCAGGGCGCGGGATCAAACCCGGCCGCGGTCGATGGATTTTTCAGGACGTAAGAATCCTGGGCACGGAGTCCTCCGGGAGGGACTTTAAGCTGGGGGTCCCGTGTCGTAGATTTACGGCACGTAAAAGAACTCCAAGCCTAAATTAGAGCCTCTGGACAAAATTTCTCGGTCCTTTCACGTCCAAGAAATACTTAGTTTCCAGAGGGGGGTTGAGAGGCGATGGGCTTATCACCTGTCCCTCTACCCTCTCTCGGAAAATAAGCATATCAAAATTAGTACAGGTAATGAAACCTCCATTGGAGGCCCCTTCGCCCCACCTGGGGATCATAGGGTACCAGACCAGACCAGACCAGTCATTTATTTAAAGTAAATGAATGAAAATGACAAAATAAGGAAGCAAATGACAGGAACATGACGTAATAAATGACGTAAAATTGAAATAAATGCTCTAAAAATATAAAATTGCAAAAAATTACCTAATAAAAATGCATTTCTATAATCTAGAGGCCATGATTAGGATTTATCTACAAGTTGGCAATGGCAGCATCAATAAAAAGATCACATGTCATCAGAATCCGGGCCCTGGTAATAAGTATTAATTAATGTTTATGTGTTGTGAAGTTTACAAATAATAAACTTTACGTAAACTATCAGCAGGATAAAACTTCAGTAACTGAAAGCATGCTCTTTAGTAGGTAATTTCGTCTATTATTTCTACCGACAGAAAGTGATACATCTGAACTTTCCTTGTTTACCTTAGTTACGAATATTGTTTATGTCGGCTCTGCTGCTGATTGGTTGGCCTCTAGAGCCAATCAAAATGCTTCGTGGCCCGGAAATCGCGCTTTATAAAAATATATACTATATAAGAATTAGAATTAGAATTGTTTGATTTTACCTGACCATTAGGCCTTTTCTTCCATTCAACCAGGATTATTACAACTGAACTTTACAATAATGTAATAGAAGATATGATAAGAGTAAGATACAAAGAAATACGATTAGGCCTATACTATTATCATTTAAGCTTAACAACTAGTTCTCTATAAACATCACAATGCACTAAACCAATATGTTAAATAGTTTTCTACTTACTAAGATTTAAACTATTACTAAAATTTTAACTATTACTAAGAAATATAATGTGAAAAAAATGAAAAGTTGTGGATAATTGGAAACACTTACAGTATTTAGATTTGTGATGATTTATTGTTATTATTAATGTGTAACCAAGTCCCTAACTATGGCATCATTGGTCAGCTTGCGTAAGAATTGTATCTATATACGAGGGGGTTAAAGCTGTAACCGATCAGTTCATATGGACTTATATAAAAAGAGGAATCAAATATAAGAAAATACATTTCACGGACAATATTTGAACTTCCCGCAACATTATCGACTACTAAAAACTACCATTACGCCTAGACTATTACAATGACCATAAAACAAATTACATGACAAGACAGAGGACATTTACACGAACAATTTGATATACAACATGACCATCTGAATCAAAAGACATTACCAGCAATTACAAATAATTAATCAAACGATTAATTATTAACACGACAACATAGAAAATTACATCATTCAACGCGTAATCAAGAAAGCTATACAACTACACTTATTGCAGACAATAGTGACAATTACTTTATGAATTATTAACTAAATAAGGGAATACAATGAAGTGAAGGCGTGGCTTTTTGTCTGGAAAAGTCCACTGTCGCCAGCTATTAAAGTCAAGTTGATGGATACGTTTCTCCCCAAACCTCAACCCACTTTAACGACAAATATTTCAAACACTAGCAGACGACTTAGCTAATTTCCAATCACAAGAGACAAAACCTACTGACAGAACCAATGGAATGGCTAGAATATTTTAACACCGAAACATATTAACACGAACAGGAGCGACCAAAAGAGACTTGAAGACATCTATTCAACAGCGACGGACGTAACTTTTATAGACTAAACCGGAGTTAGAAATATACAGTGAAACAGTAACAAGTACGAATATTAATTTTATACCGACTTTTAAATAATACGGTCGAGGATAAAGATATATATTGGAATAAGACAAGATTATAGATATTATTTTTCGTATTGAAAAGTTAAACGAATAAATACCGCCATAAGATATATAACCTAAAATTCCTGCAATAAAACGTGCAGATGTTATAAGTATAATAATATAACCTAAAGTGATTTTGGCGACGACGAAGCAAATAGATAAAGACATTACTGTATTCTTCCTCCAGACATTTTAAGAAATTAACAAATTAAGTGAAAGATTTTCGGACAAAATAAACTTACAAATATTATTCCAGTTCATTATCAATAGACTTCATTTTTACGACCTATAATCCCTTCATCTTATATCCTATTTTAGTTTTCGTCGAGCACGACCCTGAAAGAGATCTCGCTCTATCAACTGAGTTAGAAATAGCCGGACATAATATATTCAACGACCCCTACTGACAATTATACATTGGCACCCAACAGTCATAAATTAGCACCCAACATTACGAATAGTTATAAATTGGCACCCATTTTGACGTTAATCATTTCATCACCCAACGAACAGTTATAAATTATCTGCCCAACTTGTGGCCTAACTAACCAACGGTTATAAATTGGTCGCCCAACTCTAGGCCAATATATCCAAACCTACAAACGGTTATAAAGCCAAAGTGGTGTAAGTCATGTTTTATGCATTTCGAGAAACGAAAGGTTTTGTTAGATGCATTATAATAATCTCTCCTAATATTGTCCTCCCACCTACGTATATGTATAGTTGTATACGTATAATCATATATAGTGTATGAACATAATAGGACTTGCACGACTCTTCCTGCTAACATATCTATACCGCAACATTGCATTGCAATACTTAGGTTAAAATTTTTTAAAACATGACTTGCACCACTTTGGCTCTAACCATATATATGTATATATATATATATTAAATTCTTAATGTTATATAGACTGTTGTCTGCATTTAATAATTTATTTATCAATATATTTGGTAAACAGAACAATTAAATATCACGCGATCTTTAATCTGTATGATTACTTTCGCTAGAAGTTTTGCCACTTCCTGGTAGCCTATGTGGGTTCAATACAAATAGCATGCAATTAATCGTTGTGTCGCGACAAATCCGCATGCTGTTTCACATCGC
This sequence comes from Ectobius pallidus, assembly GCA_964059195.1. NCBI lineage: Eukaryota > Metazoa > Arthropoda > Insecta > Blattodea > Ectobiidae > Ectobius > Ectobius pallidus. The sequence continues at coordinate 14,907,895 of CAXKWD010000007.1, forward strand.
ATTTGCTCTTCCCAGTCGCGCACATATTTGACAAATTAATGCATTTTGATTTGCAAGAAGGCTTACTGTTATTTTTGAGCCTTCAAATTCTCGATGATTAATTACGGTGTCATAAATAGCCATGGTAATCCAGCTTTTTCCGTTGTCAAACCAATGCCCACTCCCCCTCTGTTTTGTAACATCCCCCCTCCCTTATACACAAATATAAGTGTTGTCAATCACTCAGTACACATGATACCTATTCAAGCATAATCCATTAGTTCCCATACTGACATTCATATCAGTTTTCCCCTCTAAGCCTGCATACCACAACTTCCCCTCTGTATGGAATTATTGTATCAATGGTAAATTCTATGTATTGTCTCCAATCGAATGTATCCTCTTCCTTTATTTCTTGATCGTCTTTGATAGGTTCTCATGAGAAAATCCTTTAGTGACTATAAGTTCCTAAATACACCCTAAGCGTATGGCTATTATACACCATAATAAACAGATAAGGGAAATGAACCGATTTTAAAACTAGACGTATCATAGATCAAAGAAGATCCATGCCGAATTATGAAATAAGCTTCTCTGGAAAATAAATCTTCCATACATTTATTTCAAGTATGTTTATGTGATACAGTGCTGGTTCTTTTAAAATTGAAATAGCGTCTAAGACGCTAGTACTAATACGTAGTACTAATAAGTTAATAAGCTAGTAAGTACTAATAAAAGAAAATTCTACTCCCTTACCTATTGGTTAATTTATACCCATATCCAAAAAAATTCAGTTCATTTACTTTTTAATGTCATTGGAAGCAAAAGAGTTTATAACAGATATTGGAAGAAGGCTGGAATTTGCTATAGGAGATTCACGATCTAGCCATTTAATGAGGTAACGCTGTCAGCATCATGGGAACTTTCTCCTAGACCTCGAGGCTGGAAGAAGTTTATTAGACAAAGCGCAGATTTATCTCATGAGGGGGTTAGGAAGTATAGCGACAGTTACCTATAACGGTATGAAAAAAGAAAGAAAGTAAACGTATGTAAAGAACTAAAACAAATTGTAATTTTGCTAATTTATGTAATTACTTGTAGCTCATGGCTAGGGTTCGGATGTTTATGACCTAAAAATGTGGAAAATATGATGCAAATATGCCCTTAAAAATGACTAAATTTGACCCAAAAATCCTAAATATGACCTATAAAATAGCATATTATCAAAAAATAAATGTTTAAATGCACTAAATTCGTACATTACATGAATTCTATCAGATAATCACTTTTTTTAACAATTTTGGTGATTTATAGTTTCACTTGTAATGAACTTCTATTTTTGAAGAATTTTCTCCTGTTTTCTTGCTTCATCAGCTCCAAATACTCATAATGTTTTGTACATCTTGCATATCTCTATAAAATATGGAAAATTGCGTTAATTTAAAAATTGAAGTTAATTTTCCATAAACATTAAATTAATGATATAAATTTCAGATTTAACTCGACCATGTAGGCCTAGTACATACATTGTATAATTGTGCTCTTTTAACGAATTTATAACTGAAATATGACTTTAAATTACAAATATGGCCAAAACATGACCAAGACCACAAAAAAGCCCAAAATATAACTTTATATGCAAAATAAAAACGGCCCGATCAGGATAACAAGCGTGCAATTCGTGTTTAATTTGTGTTTGCGACGAGAATGGAGGTAAGGATAAAAATATGACATGTCATAAACATCCGAACCCTACTGATGACAAATTAATTTTATTTAAATTTTATAATCTTCATGCTGCATTGACAAGCAGTACCTTTAACATAATTATACAGGTATGTATATGCTATTCGCATAGAGGCGTATAAAGGGTGACGTTGTGGAAGAGTACATGAGACTTACAACGTAGCATATAACGTAATTAATAAAGTCCATAAACATGGTTCCTAAAATAAAAGAATGAAGCCTTTTTAAGTGCAGTGAAAGTTACTGCTTTTCATGAAGGTGACAGGAAGTTCAAATTTCTTGCAGAAATAAGTAAATAAATAAACAGTGCAAAAATACGTTGCACAAACTTTCTCGCATATACGTGTTAAAGGCTAGCACAGAAAAAAGTAAATTATAGAGACAATTAAATTTTCTTTATTACATTTTCATAAAACTAATAAGTATCTAGAGCGGAAAGCATCTGGGTCGATCTTTATGTTCAATGCTTTTACCGTGAAATAATAATAATAATAATAATAATAATAATAATAATAATAATAATAATAGCAATAACAATAATAACTTGGGGTTTGCATGATTTCCTCAATCTCAAAAGCAAAAATGCTCGATACATTGAGATATGCTGCATGAATGAGTTATTACAAGAGCCTACTGGTAAATTTGGGTGGCCACGATGTTTTGTTTGAACCCAGGGCCTCTTCGCTATTACCCTATACCACCTCGCTCTAATTGATTTTGGTGAATTCATTACGACTGTTGTAAAGTGACTACATTGCACAACGATATTTAGATTATAGAATTCTTGTTACTATGGGCAACAAAAGAATATTCATATTTTAATCAAAATGTTTGTTGTGAAATTCGCATTTAAGTTATGTTATTTCATTTTTATCTTGATACCTATTAATTTTATAAAGAAATATGTTTTAAAAAAAAGTTCTTTTTAATTTTCTCTACAACTTGACTGTACTAAGTTTCCATGCATTGGTCAATGTAATGGAAATGGCCTAAAAAAATTGAAAATGGATACGAGTAAAGTAGGTACCCTCTAAGTCAGTGGTTCCCAAACTATGGGTCGCGACCCACTGGTGGGTCGCGGGAGCAATTTCGGTGGGTCGCGAAAAGGGCGGGAAAAATTAAACTTGTTTTCAATATAAGGCATTTGAACACAATAAAACGATTGAAAGATATATGAAAAAACATGTGCTTTATTTTATATAGCCTATATTGGTTATCGTTATGTAGTAGTGGGTCGCGACAAAAATTTCTAGGTGAAAGTGGGTCCCAGGACAAAAACGTTTGGGAACCGCTGCTCTAAGTCATTGTCCCTCTTACTCCCTTGAAGACACAGATGTCTGTTGGATTGAACACTGTACTTTTCTTTGAAATATTTTGTGAGTTAATGCATAGATTGGCTCTTCTCAGCATCCACATTTTCAAGCGGTGTTCATGAGAATCCAGTAGGATTACTGGATCTAATGTAAGATGTATACGAAGGTAGAGCAGTTTTAGTTAAAATGAATATTTATATTTCCACACATGGAATAACTTATACCAGGACTATATAACTTCAATTATGCAAGAACTCTCATAATATACACATAATAAAATAGATGAATATAAGATTTGAGATTTTCCTGGCGAAGAGTATGAATAAATTTTTCCCGGGTAGACAGCCAGGTTTAAAGATCAAGTGTCTCCGACGTTTCAGAGGCCCACGCTGCCTCCATCCTCAGGGATACTGAAGTGTCGAGTCTGTCATGCCGAGCCGACCAATCAGGCGCCAGTTTGGCGCCTGATTGGTCGACTCCTCGCAACTCGCGATCTGTATATATACCACCTCGGCATGACAGACTCGACACTTCAGTATCCCTGAGGATGGAGGCAGCGTGGGCCTCTGAAACGTCGGAGACACTTGATCTTCAAACCTGGCTGTCTACCCGGGAAAAATTTATTCAAATAGATGAATAGTTTATTATAAAAATACAAGCTGAATTAATGTTATTTAATACAAAACTCGAATCTGAGGTCTTTTTTCCCAAGCGGTGCTTTCTAATCGTGGAATGCATTCCAAAGCCGGATTTCATTATAGTTATTAATCGTTTACTTTATGAATGGTTCGCGTGTAAGTGTTAATAAATATGATGTTTGAATTATGTTGCTCTTAATTTTTAATCTTCGAATTAATTATCATTGGTGAAGCCGCGAATACCTCGTAGTTTTCAATATAATATAGATGTCTTGGACGAAAGCATTTTGATAGAAACAGCTCGAAAGCCATTGTGAACGTGCCCTCTCCCTCGCAGAACAAGTACTTCATTGTCGTAGATGTCACTGAAATACTTCCAACACGTATTGACGAAATAGTGAGGTTTGGTCCAACGAGCTCCTACCATTAATACTACAATCTTTATCTTCTGGAAGTTTTACTTATTTATGACTGGCTGGTGCCCGCGTGTTAGCCCACGATAATTAATTCTAAGATTAAAAATAAACAAAATATTATTGATTTATTTTAAGATTACATGAATACATAGATAATATATAAGGTCCTGAAACCCCGAAAGAAATAGTAATAATAATAATTTTTTTATTTTTCGTTCAGCAAGTTACAAACACGCAATAGACATCGTCCTAAACATTTAACAGTGAACTAGGCCTACTATTTAAAACATTAAAACATAAAAATTAATCCTATTGTACAATATTTCTTGTGAAATATTCGTCTATCTTATAAAAAGGATTCCTGGAGAGCCATTCATGTAACGTATTTGCATATATATTAAAATGCAAATGATGCCAGGCTAAAGGTAATCTATTATACAGTCTTAATCCTAGATTATGGTGGTACCTCATAGTTGTAGACAATCTACATCTTGGTAAGTCTAAATTATTACAATACCTTGTATGATGACCGTGTACGTTGTTTCTTGCTTTGTACGAATGTAGATTTTTTAACATAGATTAAAACATCATATATGTGCAAATTAATGATGGATAAAATTCCTGTTTGAATAAATAGTGGTCTACAATGGTCTAAAGGCAGCGAATTGGTGAGGATCCTGAGGGCTTTCTTCTGAATAATTAATATTTTATACAGGAGCAGGAGCTCGAGCTCAGGGGCAGTTTCATGCTTATATTGACATGTTTTACGTTATTCAAATATAATCTAACATAAAATTACCTTAAAATTAATTAGACAAAATATTGTGAAACAGTACGAGGGGAAGGACCGCCGGCGTGGTCTTGTGGTTAGCGTAGCTGGCTACAGATCCGTCGGTCTGGGTTCGATCCCCGGTACCTCCTCGGATTTACTGAGGTAGGGAGGTCTGGTAGGGGTGCAGTCAGCCTCGTGATTAAAATTGAGGAGTTAGGGCCTACTTGATAGAGAAGTAGCGGCTCCGGTCATGAAAACCACCATTAACGGCCGTGGTTTTGGCATGCTGACCACATGTCCCCAATGGTAGATGACGCAGCGGTCGGGTGGTAGGCCAAGTCCCTCCAGGGATGTAGCGCCACGGAGTTTAGTTTTTTAGTACTAGGGGAAGAGACAAAAGATTATATAAATCATATAAAAATAATTATAATAATGAAAAATAAATTATCATGGTAGTAATAAGAACCAAAAGGTAAACCTATTTTAAAAGGGATGAAATTCAAAGTTAAATGAGTTTTTTTTAAATTTTATATTTAAAGACTCCATAACTATATTAACTAATCAAAATATTATATTTATTAACACTTACGCGCGAATCATTCATAAACTAAACGATAAATAATTGTAATGAAACAGCTAAAAATCGGGCTTTGGAGTGCATTTCACGATTAGAACGCGCCTGTATTATTTTTGACATCATAAACAAACGAATCGATAGAGGTGAGTTCACAGAATCGAAACGATCGATAATTCCATGCGATTTATTGAAAAAATTGAGATACTTTTATTTTCAAGTTATGACCAAAGAAAAGGCAAAGTCATCTGCAATTGATTTGACAATTAAAACGTATTACTGAAAACTAATGCTTGGATAGCGCAAACAATTAATGTTTTCTGCCAGTTTTTCACTCACTACTCGCGAGCGAAAGCTAAAATTAAATAATTACAATAATAATAATAATAATAATCAGTGATGGGAAAAGTACAAAAAGAAAGTAATTGGGCTGAATTACAAAAATCCCTTTAGGCAGGCCTACAGGCGGAGGTAGATTTCGAAGTGCTTTTGGTTTAATTTATTGTCGCTGCATAGCCTTCTTTAGTAGTAGCATAGTCTTCTTTAGCCTTGGCATGGTAAACCTACAGTATAAAGAACTGAATTCGGTAAAGAGGAAGAGCCTACAATCATTTGTTTTGACAACAAGAATAGGATATAATATTCTGGGAGGCCGTGTGCAAGATCAGCAATGAATAAAATTAGCAAAGCCGCTAAACAAGACAAAATTATGATATTATAATAATTCTTTTAAGTGTTATTATTTTCAAACATTAAAATCTCGCGTAATATGAGAGCTATCAAGAAACTATTTATTGATTTGTAGAGTACTCATCAAGAGCTTTTCAACGATACCCCACAAGACGTGGTTTCAAAAGTTTCGAATTTTCATCCCCCACCCCCACCTCCACCCCCACCCTCACTCGAACCCCCGAATCGTTGGTGTCACTGTGAACTCCATAGGGAGTACTCTAATTTATTCAAACAAAGTTTCCCTCTATACTTCATAGGGGCCGAGATATACATTTTTAAAAATTTCAACCCCCTCCCCCGACCACCCCCTTGGGCCAATTTTGCCCATTAACGAACTTGTCCGAACTATTGGGCCTAGAAATAACATAATAAAATTTGGTTCAAATATCTTCAAAATTACGGCCGCTATCGTGTAAAGATATATATATATATATAAATATATATATATATATATAAATATATATATATATATATAAATATATATATATATAAATATCACAAAATTTTTTTTTGAACGGGCGGTGGTTTCGTACTTAGGGGAGCATGAAACGTAAAGATATGAAAGAATTTTTCGAAAATCATAAAGTGGTATCCATTGCAATAGGTAGAATTTTCTTCGAAAATCTACCTAAAATTCGGCTTCGAGGTTCAGTCCATCTATGTTTAAAATTTCAAATCCCTGCCTGCAGTCGATTTTGCTGGGCATCGTGCAAAGGCAGACATACAGACAAACATTTCATCTTATTATTATAGATTTAGTCGGTTCATAGTGCTTCTTCTTTTCCTGGTTCGTTTCCTCTGGTTGACCATTACGGTGTTCGAACCTGATCGCTAGATCTCAGTTGACCTCTCGAGGGCTATCGGATCGGTTCACCACAACAAGTGGACCTTCTTGCTAAGCTCGTCCGGAAATAAAAGCGAGTGGATTGTTTAATTTCAAAATTAATAATTAAATCCTAGCACATGATCCCCTTTCTACTAATCTTATGATTCTGTAATTTTTTCAGTCACAGACTATCCTTAAACTTTCTATCGACAAAAAGGGAAGGTTAGCCTACATTTACACGTCAAAATTACCATAGCCTACGTTACTTTAAATTCCTGTTTTGTGAACACTTTAATTGATGGGGAGTACGAGGCGCTTCCATAAAGTAAGTTCCCCAGGGACCGTTTACAGAAACAAAACAAAATTTCATGGAAATATTTATTGCAACAGATACAGCAAGTGTTCAGCTATTTTTCAACATATTCGCCACCGCATATGAGGCATTTTCCATACCGTGTGACCTGCTTTTTTATGCTTGTTTCGTAAAAGTCTGCCGCTTGGGATTTGAACCACTGTGTGACAACCATCTCTGCCTCTTTCATTCTCTGTCATTTCTTGAGGTGAAGGAAAAGATGAAATTCACAGGGAACGATATTCTGGCTGTAAAGTGAATTTTTAAACACCTCCCAGCAGGTCTCCCGCAGAACTTCGGCTGGGAAGAGTTTAAACATCCACCCTACAGCCCGAACCTTGCTCCCAGTGGTATCCATTTTTTTATACACCTCAAGAAATGACAGCGAATGACAGAGAAGAGGTTGTCACACTGTGGTTTAAATCGCAAGCGGCAGACTTCTACGACACAGGTAGTCAAAAGATTGTCCCACGGTATAACAAACATTGTCAATTCCGGTGGCAAATTTGTTTAAAATTTCTGAACACTTGCTGTATATGTTGCATTAAGTATTTCCATGAAATTATGTTTTGTTTCTGTAACGGTCCCAGAGAAACTTACTTTCTGAACGCGCCTCGTAACTTTGATAGGCTATCACATATTCGACTGAAATGAAAACTTAGCTGCTTTCTAGAAAGTCACGCTTTCGTACATCCAACGCCACCCATTAATAATTCTGCTATGCGTGGTATAAACAAACATTAATCTGATCTAATATTATTTTGATATGGCAATAAAGCTCTCTTCCGTATAACTTGTGTTTCATGGACAGGACTTGATGCTGTAGTTTCATACGAAGTAAAGTAGATGTAGTCCTGTTCTTCCTCCAACATCTACTTTTAGACAAAAATCTTTTCTGTATCCTGGCTTCAGAAAAACCAAATCATTTAATTTGATAAGTCCTTCCCTCTCCTAAAAGCCATTAGCTACTCATTCCGTCAGAACGAAGTAACATTTAGGCTACAATTTTTCTCTCTTTTTTTTCCTTCTTCCTTGGTTGTTCTTTATAGGCTCATGAGTTATTAAGTAGAAAAGGGAAAAAAGAAATCATCTTAACATCCTTTTAGAAACCCTCCCTCAACTAAAATTCCCTACAAATAACAGCCCATAAAGATCGTTTTCTCTCTTCTTTAAGTCTTTTTCCATTTCTTTTTGCCCATACGAACTGTCCCCAAAGCTTCAGATAGGGGAGAGGTGGGGACAGGCGCAAAGCAAAACAAATTCTTTACATTTTGTGATTTATGTTATATGACAGCTGCTTCAACCATTCCATATTTCATAATGTTAATCTCGGGAATGGCTGCCAACCAGAGACAGGAAGTCTGCATTTATCTTGAGAGAATCCGGACTTCGAATTATATTTATTGTAACTATTGAGCAAATATTCCCAGAATTAGCCATGTAATGAAATTTTAACAATTTCGTTATTAAAACTACTGCACCTACAAGTTAAGTGTCGACTAAAGTCAGGGAATGCTTGTTTTATGCACTTCATAAACTCTTATCTTCTCGTATTTTGTCCTGGGACCTAAAAATAAAAATTTATAAGACTATTATCCTGCCGGTTGTGTTATATGGATGTGAGACATGGCCGCTTACTCTCCGGGAAGAACATAATCTGAGAGAGTTCGAAAACAGGGGGCTTAGGAAAATATTCGGGTCTATGAAAATGGGGACTGGAGAAAACTGAATAAGCACGAGCTTCTTAACCTGTACTCGTCACCGGATATAGTAAGGGTAATTAAGGAGGATGAAATGGGTTAGACATGTTGCGCGCATGGGGGAGGAAAGACATATCTCAGAGGTATGGACAGGGAGACCCGTAGACTTGGAAGACCTAGACGTAGGTGGGAGAACAATATTCGGATAGATTTAAGGGAATTAGGACTTTCGAGGGATGATTGGATAGAGTTAGCACAGAATAGGCTCAGGTAAGCGCGGAGATGAACCTTAGGGTTCCGTAAAATTGATACTATTCCTTTAACTTGCTGAGGAACTGTCTACTGTCATTGAGTAGGAAAGTAAGTAAGTAAGTATCTACAAGTATTCGCTATTTATGTCATTGTAAGCGATATATTTTATGGCGAGGGTCGAGCTGCGTGCGGTTATTACAAACATGTTTCATTAGCTGTTCTTTTTTCCTTGCCATGTTAATAATAGAGTGTTTTAATAATGCATTTATTATTACACATCCACCGCTTAGGCATAGGGGATGCGTTCACTCTCCTGGCGCAGCGGGCCCGGGTTCTACTTCTGATCGGGACAAATTTCCTAGGGTTTTTCCCTCACCTATGAGACGAATGTCGGGAAACTTTAGGACCTCCTGGTCCCAGGGTGTCATCTGGCCGTCATTACCACTTTCATTAATCCTCGCCTTGTTTGGAATGAGTTTGTGTATGTGATTGGTGTTTCTAGGAGGTGGCTCCGGCATTGTGCTGTTCATTCATTCAGGGGGCCCTTCCATGTCCTTGTCTGGTCAAAAAACTATGTCATTCTCTGTCATTCCCTGTCATTTCTTTAGGTGTAGGAAAAGATGGAAATCATTGGGAGCGAAGTCCGGGCTGTAGGGTGGAAGTTTAAACACCTCCTAGCAAGTTTCCTGCAGAAATTCGACTGAAAGGTGTTTAAATATTTACCCTAAAGCCCTGATCTCACTTCCAGTGATTTCCATCTTTTTCTGCACCTAAAGAAACGGCGGGGAATGACAGGGAATGACAGAGAGGAGATGGTTGTCACACAGTGTTTGAAATCCCTGCTGGCAGACTTCTACGACACAGGTATTCAAAAGTTGGTTCTACGGTATAACAAACGTTTCAATTCCGGTGAAGAATATGTTGAAAAATATTTCAAATATGTTGCTATAAATGTTTCCTTGAAATTGAGTTTTGTTTCTGTAAACGGCCCCGTGGAAACTTACTTATGGATGTGCCTCGTACCTACGACCAATAAAATGGATATATCCGACTTTGTGTAAAGTATAAGTCAGTGAAGCCTCGCCGTTAGTGGCGATATACTCATTACTCATTAGTTCCCTTCTAGTGGAAGTAGGCCTATCGATTTTTAAAGAAGTTTTCAGTCCCTCATAATTCTAGCCAATTTACGACTCATAGGATATTCAAGAAGCTACAATCATGTGTGATGATAAATGCTAGAGAAAGGCGTGGTTATATGTGAAAATTTCCAGTCCATTAGGCCATCTTCATGCATAACTTAATACATAATTCCTTAAGTGAGTCTACTTTATTACCTTTTTTCTTTCAAGAGTAGAAAATGTGGCTATGTCCATTTGAGAATATAAAATATTTGCTAAGCATGGAGATCATTAATTATTCTGAAGGCAGGATTACGTTGTCAGCGTGCCATTTACCTATATTCAGGAACATTAAGCAAGTTTAATATGAATTATGGAAATAATGACGTCATCTAAGATTAATTATCGTTGAGATCGTTTACATAAAAAGAAGACCTGGATGCATTCAAGTTAATGTGACAGCACTGTATTCATTCTTTTAGAGTATAAATTGTATTACTACTTTCTCTATTCATTCGTCATTACTCTCAGGAATTCTAAGTAATGGGAATTGTAGTCTGCTTATGATAAGTGGGTAAACCAGCTCCGATCTTAAACCCAATGTGAAACATTCGACAGTGTTCTTTTCTTGTTAAGTGTCAGAATCATACTTTGTGAGATTGTACGGGAGACAGGAAAATGTCTGAATGTCTGGTCCTGTGTCTGTATGCTCGATAACTCAAATACGCTTTAGGCCTATCAGATTTTTCATGAAACTTGGTATACGCATTTATAACGACCCTGTGAAGAAGCCTATTGATATTAGAGCAAATCGGTTGACTGGTAGCGGAATAATGCCCAATTTAGCGCCTATTTTATGTTAATAAATATCAGAAAAAATTTATCAAATGACGATTAGTTCTCAAGGAAAGTTATTGTTTTTTGCACGACGTAACTAATTAGTGGTACTTACGAATATTGTTGCCGTGGATCGTAACTTGGCATTCCCACACGCAATCTAGTTACTATGAAAACAAAAGAAATCTTAGTGCTGTAAAAATGACAAAAAGCACACGTGCCGTAAGTAAAACCATCATAATACAAGCCTTTATCGAAGGCCGGAACCAAGGACCCCAGTTTGTGGCGGCTTTAACAGGACAAATATTCAGTCCCCATAACAACCAGCACATGCGAATCACTTTCTGAAATATAACATCTATCTTCAGTAATGTATATACATAATATTTTCAGCTAATATCTCAATTAATATAATTAAAGTTATATAAATAACGATCGTGAAAAAATATCATGCAATATTCGTTCCGTAAGCGCATAACGGATGTCGGAAATTGAAAAATCTCTTTCCTCGATCCGTATGCACCGCTTATGGAACTAAGTTAGTATCCAATATACTATTACAGTGCTCATATACGGCTTTAGAAATTGCAACACAGTTAGCTTTGATAAATGACACTACCCACATATTCCTTCATGTATGCTTATCAAATAGACCTTTGTTCTTCCGTAAGTCCTGCTTAATGAATCAATTTGGAGCCAAACTCGAAAATCGATTAAAAATAACTTATTTTCTGATCATAACTGCCACTATCCCTCATTAAACTGATTAGCACTTCGTTACATTTTACCTGATTATATTATTTTATTTTTCTCTTTTGTTTTTCATTCATTTTGTTAATTTCTTTCCTCTTTTTTCTTCATTTCTATCATATTTTCACTCCTTTTTAATGTTCTTTCTTTTCCTTTCTTACATAGGCTGTATATAACTTAGGCTATATTGTATTTATATATTTATTTATTATTTTCATTTTGTTCCTCTTTATTCAAGAAGAACGGCAACAATTAGGGTGATCGTACCATTGTCTATTACTGTTATCGATATGTTGGTTATAGGAGCTCAGAAAAGGAGAAGGGATTACATGTACTGCAAGATGTAAAGTAGATGAGTGGGGTAATGGTTTATTGTGTGCATTGCATTTCATAAAAAAAATTAACAGTACTTTTCACGTTAATGCAACCTCATAAACAAAAGAATAGATGTATATTCATAAGATATCTTCCGATAGTGTAACTTACATTGAAGCCAAAATTACTTCATGTAGGCTATCTTGACAACTGGTAATCTTGTACATAAATGTTTTGGATAAGAAATTGTTGTTCAATTTAATTTTATCAAAAAATATGTTTATACCTTCTATTATTACTTAGGCATTCTTTTCCTACACAACTCAGATTACCTTACAGACAAAGAATACATGAAAAATATACAATTATACAAAAATTACATTAACTTTCAGTTAATCATTAACTTTTTAAAACTATCAATAATAACAAGAAAATTAAAACAACCAAGTATAACAATCAAATTTAAAAAATAAAACCTGTTCGGCTTAATTTTTGTCATTGTATAGGTGGTTTCCCAATAGTTGGATGGATCCCTTAAGCGATAATATCGCCACTTATATACAGATCTTGTGTCAATGAGAAACGTTTACAAAAGTTAAGAAAGAACTTTGTTATTGTTCCCCTACTACCAACCATTAAACCTTATTTACTGACTTACTCATTGGCAATAGACAATTCCTAAGCAAGCTAATGGAATATTATATTTTTTTATGGAACCCGGAGGTTCATTGCCGCGTTTACCTGAGCCCACCATTCAACCCTATTCTGTGTTAAGTCCATCCAACCATCCCTTTCAAATCCTACTTCTCTTAAAATGTATCCTCTCACCTACGTCTACACCATTTCAACCTCAATTTCGGAAAAAGTAATTACAATTTCGGAAAAAGTAATTTGAATTTCGGAAAAAGTAAATTCAATTTCGGAAAAGGTAATTTCAATTTCGGAAAAAGTAACTTCAATTTCGGAAATACGAGGGCTATTTTTTTAAAACATTATGGGGCATAAAATGAAAACCATAGTGAAAATTAAAACTGTTTTATTTGGAACATTTAGGTACACCTTCTAGCTACTTCTCTACCAAGTCGCGCTCCGATTGAGACATTTGTTGAAGCGTGGTGCAACTTTCAAGTACCCTCTTCAATAGGCTGGCGGCAAGCTTCTATGAAAAGGGTACTTGAAAGTTACACCACACTTCAACAAATGTCTCAATCGGGGCGCGACTAGGTAGAGAAGTAGCTAGAAGGTGTACCTAAATGTTCCAAATAAAACAGTTTTGATTTTCACTGTGGGTTTCATTTTATGCCCCCTCGGAGGTTTAAAAAATAACCCTCGTATTTCCGAAATTGAAGTTACTTTTTCCGAAATTGAAATTACCTTTTCCGAAATTGAATTTACTTTTTCCGAAATTGAAATTACTTTTTCCGAAATTGTAATTACTTTTTCCGAAATTGAGGTTGAAATGGTGTAGGTCTTCTAGTCAATACTTTTGAGGCATGTCTTTCCTCCCCTATATGCGCAACATGTCCAGTCCATTTCATCTTCCGTGATTTAATTACCCTTACTATATCCGGTGACGAGTACAGGTCATCTCTTCCACAATTGTGATCTGTTGGATCTTTTTCTTCACTACTAAAACGGTCTGGACTCCTGTCTCGTAGAAGTTGCTTTTGCATATTTAAAAGAACAGAGCTAGAATTATCCTTGACTGACGTGCTTTACTGTTATACTCGTACTATATTATATCCCAAGTAAGAATGATCCTGTTCAAAACAAAGAGGCGTGGCTGTCACAGTCCGCACGTGAGAACACGTGTCATCACCGTGATAATGGTAGTTTGTTTATTCTCAGTACAACTCACCTGCAGAGTCGTCGTGAACAATGAATCCTTTATGTTTTGTTTGTTAATTGATATACTATAATGATGACGATGCCAGTGAGAGTTTATTCACGTGTAAATATTGATATAATTATTGCATGAACTTACGAACACTACTTCTCCACTAGCAAGCCACACCCTGGTAATGGCGCATGCTACTGGCATTAACCAATCACGCTTTGTCACATGATGCGAATTTTTTGCGAACTCTCTGTGAGTTCTCCTCCCCTTTGTTTTGGACAGGATCAGACTTACTTGGGATATACTCTAAGAGACTAGTAATTGACATCCATGACTCAGGGGGTGGGAGAGATAAAGTGCAGAGTAGGCTACGAGGAGTTTTCCGCATTTCTGTAGATGCTTGTCATAGTAAATTCTCCGTTCATCAGTCACCGTTTTTAATTAAGATGGAGGATTTTGCAAAGAAAATAAAGAGAAATAATTTCTTCATCTTACTCTTTGCTTTGATATCCCAATTTTTAAATCCTGAATGCCGCTTTCTTTTCTATAAGTGGGTTCAAAAATCAGACGCAGTTTATATTTTATCTAAATTATTGTTTGTTTAAATACCAAAATATAATATGTAATTTTTGTCATAGGTAATCCCACGAGAGTTGACGAGTTTATCGATAGATTCGCGACTGCGCAGCAGGAACGAATTTATCTTATGTAACTCGTTAACTTGAGTTGGATTTACTAAGACTATTCCACGAATAGGCCTAAAAATGTAGAGGATTATACAAATAATTACTTTCGTGCTTTGTTGTATAAAAATAAAAATAAAAGTTACGAGATCACGGCATACTATGAATCAACCATCCATGAATGTTGTGACAGTGCTGCCAATAGTAGGCTACTTATAAGACATAGTTAACTTCATTCAGGTAAGCTGACAGCAGAACAGAATAAAAGTACACCATTTGGCTTGCACCGAATCGAAATTCTGTTTTAATCAATATACATTTTTATTATTTCAATTTACAAACAAGTTATGTTGTATAAAGTAATCTGTTTTCGTGCCGCTTAGTGGCAGTAATCACTGCACACTGATACTTACGTGGCCAGTAACGAACACACGATTTTACCCTGATAAAACGGCCTCCCCACGATTCCTACAAGAATATTGTAAGATAAACTGCCGCGATTGGTCTATATCCGAGGAATTGCTAAACGTTATTGGCCAATATCAAACACGCGGCATATACTAAAGGGTGTAGGCCTACTCTTAACATTTGTACCTCCTCCACCCTGCATACATAATAATGGTATGGTTTGAGTCGTTGGTGGCCATACTATACCCTTAGCAACCAGGGAAGGCGGTTGAGGCCAGGTAGGTTCCTTCACCCGCTAGCAGCCTCACATTTACAAGCAGAGGGAATTAGGACCAACCGTAATTTCCTCCCCATGAGTCACCTAGTCTACTTCAATCAGTCAATCTTAGATTTTTTTAATATGTCATTTTATCTTAAAATGTTAGTTATATATCAATTCTACACATAAAAACAAGAAAAATGACACCAAACAATGTATAATTTACTTTAATAGGAACATAGAACTTGAAAGCAGTTTTCTCGTAACTTTTATTTATTTATTTGTTATAAATGTTCCTATTAAAGTAAATTATACATTGTTTGGTGTCATTTTTCTTGTAATTATGTGTAGAATTGATATATAACTAACATTTTAAGATAAAATGACATATTAAAAAAATCTAAGATTGATTGATTGAAGTAGACTAGGTGACTCATGGGGAGGAAATTACGGTTGGTCCTAATTCCCTCTGCTTGTAAATGTGAGGGTGCTAGCGGGTGAAGGAACCTACCTGGCCTCAACCGCCTTCCCTGGTTGCTAAGGGTATACATAAAAATTATTCATTTTATTATCAAGGCAGAAAAATGCAATAAAAACGAATTCTTTAGATTAGAAGATAGAAAAGTTACAAACAGACTTCATTAAATTTTCTACCTTATGATTTTCTTGTCAAGAAGTACTAAGCCTTGATTCTCTGATCATCAATGAAAAGCACAGCTTGGGAGCAAAAAATCTAATGAAAACCAAATTCTGTGTGAAGACGGCTATCTCTTTCTTTCATGAAAATTTTATGAAAATTTTCCGTTCTTCACAGTTTTTAATTGAAAATGGTTCCAATGACTTTTTTTTTTAAATTTGTACTGAGATATACAGTAGAGATACCAGTAGTCTACTGTTCTTACTAAGAGATACACCAGAACTCCAATGACCCAGACTCTTAACTATCCGGATCGCCAATTATCCGAATCGCTTCGAGGCCGTATTCGAATTGTTTTTACGGCAGCGAGCATTGGGTAACCCTCTTTCAGGGTCGATTATTTGCCAAAAAGCAGACAAAATCAACAGTTAGTCAGCAATACAACTGACTCTGACCGATGTGTTCAAGATGTGACATATTATGTAAGAAGAGTAGGCTACTGTAAGCCTACAGTGAATTTAAAAAAAAAATACTTTTTCAGGTTTTATCCAATTATCCGGATATTTTATTTTCTGGATGGGTCCAGTCCCTATTAATCCGGATAATTGGGGTTTTACTGTATTAAGTTCATGTTATATTGAAGCTGTTATATGAAACGTTTTTCGTCAAAATTTTATGAATGGTAATTAAAGCAAACCATCGTCGTGAACAGTATCTCTTTGCGTGAGGATGGTACAAAGGAATGCGCACTTTTTGCCATAAGGCCTCTTATTCTGTATAAGAGTGTAAAGTTGGAAAGCTGTATTGCCTAATCTTGGCTTGTCGAAAGTTATCAGATTTTTAAATTGTTTTTACCCATGCATTAGACAGTTGGCAGTACATTTCATAAAAGTTCAGAAGTTCAGAATCAAGTTCAAACTAGAGAACTTATCCTCAAAGCCACTATATTGGGTATTCAACCTGAGCTAGAGAGGTCTGTTGCGTTAATGGCGTATTTTTAAGGAAAATTGAAGGGTCTTGTTTTTACGTGGGAGACGAAGCCAGCACAAGTTCAGTGCGGCAATGATGCATAAGAGTTTGCATATTAAATAGCGTTCTCTGAGGGAAGTTAAGAGCTTCCAGGGATTATTTTCCTCCGCAAGGATGAAAGCTACAGATCTCTTCTCAGGTTCCATAATACCCACTCTACAAGCTCCCTTTACATGAAATGGACGAATGAAAAAATAAGAGAATAAAGTAAAACAAGCTATTATGAGCATAATAAAATTACACTGCACAAGTTCCGTAGCATGTAATATTCTTACTGAAAATGTTTAAATATGTAACTTGATAGCTTATACAGTATAATCTTGTTAGGTTCAGAAATAATTATGCTCGTATGTAGCCTAATCTTCCATTGAGAACGTTTTTCAAACTTGACTCAAGTTATAGTCCATTCCATGGGCGTACGGTGTGAGGGGGGGGGGGTTCAGGGGGGTCGGAACCCCCCAAAATATCTACAATATTTTATAGATTGTAACATCATGTTAGGAAAAAAAAAATAGATACTGGGTTCGTTGTTACATATTTTACAATTTCGTATTCATCAATGCAATCTTTAAGATTTATCGTATTTTATTTAAGATTTAAATTTCAAAACGGCATGGTGTTGGTAATTCTTCAGGTTAATAACAGTGATGCACTTCTAATAAATAAAACTCCTTTCGGAATCTCTCAAATGATTCGGTGGACCGGTTATTCATATGCTGAGATCGTTTGGATATCAGAATTTCATTGAATTTCAACTTAATTCCTGAAAAATTTGAATATATTTGAGTTTGTTTTCGTGCGAAAACTATGAACTGCTTTTCATCAGAGCATGAGTTATTTAAAATTGAAAGTGATGAGTTTATTTTTTTAAAGCGAGAAAAGGTGAAAAAATACTCTACATAAAAACCTATTCTAAAATGGATTTATGAAATTAGTACTTCTGCAATCAACTTGTCGATACAAATTCATAGACTTAGTCCTAAGGGTAACTTCACAACAAAAATGGTTAGAACTTATAAATCTGCTAGTGTCACCGCTACTCATAGTTCACACCTTGGATTTGGATATTACCTGATTTCAAGGTCTTACTGATCGGAATAAAGCATTTGTGTGGATTCAAGCCTATAGTGTGTTCAGGGTAGGCTACGTTTCTAAAGTCATCGATTAATTCAATTGATGGCATCCTATTTCCATCACCTTTTTTATAAAGTCACCGGTGAAGCATCAGGCTGTTTTTAAGCTCACCGGTGTTTGTGTCATGAAAGTCATCGATTTCCATCAGACTGACCGAACTTTATGTTCGGAATAAAGCGTTTGTATGGATTCAAGCCTATAGTGTGTTCAGAGTACGCTTCTAAAGTCATCGATTAATTCAATCGATGCCATCATAATTCCATCACCTTCTTTGTAATGTCACCGGTGAAGCACCAGGCTGTTTTTAAACTCACCGGTGTTTGTGTGATGAAAGTCATCGATTGCCATCAGACTCATCGAACTTCATGTACGATGCTTCTTAGATGACAGACATGAAGGAGCAGACAAGTGCCACTAGCCTAAATAAACTGAGTTTGTTTTGGTGCGAAAACTATGAACTGCTCTTCCCCAGAGCATGACTCATTTAAAAATGAAAGTTACGAGTTTATTTATTTTCCAAGACGAGAAAATATGAAAAATTACTCTACATATCTATTAATTAATATCATTTTCCAAATATCTCGAAACTGACAGTACAGGTTATCCATAGTTGTCCGTTGTTGTTAGGTACCGTATTTAAATGTACAAAATGTATTTTGCATTTTAATATGCTCAAAACATGATTTATAAGAATGATCCCACTCACTTATTAGTTCCATTCCCACCATATATTATAATTTCACGTCTTTCAAAGCCATGATACAATAATATTTATACAACTCGAATACTCCTGCTGAAATCCATCAACCTGTTCGTAAAGTCAACAGTAATCAGGAGCGAAACATAAATTCTTCATGACGTAATAGGAATTACTGGGACCTTTCCACCGGTGAATGACTTTAAAATCGTGCCCTATACACCTTACAGTATTATGATAATTTGTCAAAAGAAAATTTTTATGTATAGACTCTAGTTTAAACAAGAAATGGACAGAAACCTCAAGAAAAACAGATTCAAAGACTGTGCTGCTTATTAATGGTAGTGTATTATTGATCACAATACAACTCTCTCTCTCTCTCTCTCTCTCTCTCTCTCTCTCTCTCTCTCTCTCTCTTTGAGTTTTACCTCTCCCTTTTAGGATTTAAGCGACCCAAGCCGCCTGGGCCTTACAGGGCTGCGACCTGTCTGGAGAGAGATTATCTTTGGATCACATACATACATGCTTTTTTTACCAGACAAGGACATGGAGGGCCTCCCCAGATGAGTGATCAGCCCAATGCCGGGGCCACCTCCGAGACAACACGAACACATAGGACGAGACACACCATTCACACACATACACTCACTCCAAGCAAAGAGAGGATGGAATGAAGATGAGAATGACGGCCAGATGATATCTGGGGACCACAAGGGCCTAAAGTTACCCGACATTTGTCTCATAGGTGAGAAAAAACCCCACCAAGGTAACTTGTCCCGACCAGGAATCGAACCCGGGCCCGCTGCGTGAGAGGATTGAACGCATACCCTGAGCCACAGCGGTGAACTGACAATACAACTGTTTAGTTAATTTAAAAGAGTATTAAGTTACAATGCTCAAGGACATAGATCTGAGAAAACTTTACGTTGAACCCCTCCCGAACAAAATTTCACCGTACGCACATGCTCCATTCTCTGGTATTCGAACCTTCTGATTTAGCGAAGTCTTGTCCTCATACCAGGAACTTGCACTCTCAGGTGTCAGAGCAGCTGTAATATGTTCAAAATGGTTTGAGGTAATCGGCACGCGACTGTCTCAACGGAGCAACCTACTTTACCACTTTCAATGCAAGTTCAATATGTACTAGGTCAAATACCCGTACCCAAATTCCAGTGAATGAACTATACAAATATTTGCAGATACCGCTACCCAAATTCCAGTGAATGGATTATATAAATATTTGTAGATAGAATCGAACAAACCATGTGAGAGGAAATTCTTGATATGAACTGCCAATCTGATTAAAGTTGCAAAATCGCTAATATTGTTATAAGTACGAACCGTGATGCGCACATCCTTTAATCTCGTCTAAGCATCTAATAGCTTGGTGCAAACCCTCGTACTGTGTTCATGTTATCGTGTCTACCCTTTGGATAAAAACTGAGTTGGAATTTTCGTAAACAGATGGTATAAGTGTAACTCAGGACAAATATCTCTGCCGGTGTCGTGTTTTCGAACTATCTTCCTCCACAGTGATATCATCGCACTGTGCAGTACACACAGTACGAAATATCAATCACCTATAACCTGATGAGTTGTCATTGTGTTGTGCTGCGGACAGCGGACAGTGTTAGTATACGTAATTCATGGCATCAGTAGCTCCATTTCATGATTAAAAGGTAGGCAAAAACTGCAAGTATTTATAAAACACGACGCACTACTGTGAATGACATTCTATCACATATCATACTTACTTCTCCTTTCCTCCTCTCACTCCCTGCAAGGACCTATATGCAGACGTAAACATCGACAGCAACGCTCTTTGCGCAGCGGTATTCGTAGATGTCCTGAGTTACATGTACTGGAGCTATATTCATGGCCCACGCAATGTTCTAGCACAACAAAAAACGCTGTAAACAACTGTACCGGCCAACCCTTGAAACTACTACTGAACCAGAAGTCGAAAATAGTGATAAAATATAAGTAATAAAGTTAATTTCTTGAAACCATTTAATACTTAATCATCAGTTTGTATAATTCAATAACAATTCGATATCAAAATAAATTAATTCATACAGGCCTAATAAGAAACTGCACATTGCATAAACTAGTCTATATTTAGGAAATGGAGTCTAAAAACTGGGAAAAACAAATTTAAAAACATCTTAAGTAGCATAGGCCTATCACCTGCAAACATTCTAAATGCTCGTGGTTTCTCAGTGATGTTCAAACCTTCTCCACGAACCCTTCAAACCTTGATGTTAAACTATAACATTCTGCACACACGAGTAGAATGTAAAATAAGTTTCGCGTTCTGGCAACAATAATATTGCGATGTCATGTGGGCTAGAATACCAGTGCCCAACAAACATATTTTTAAGGAACCGAAATTAGCAAAAGCACAGTCCAAACAGAATGTAGTACAGTTACTGTAGTTAATGAGAAGAATAGGATTAATTTAAAATCCAACAAGGCCCAATTACAAAGAATATAACTACATGTTGATGGAAACATATTTTATTTAATAACCAACAAGAAGCTAAGATGGAATGGTTGAGTCAGAATGAAAACTGCAATGCCATCGCCGGGATTTCAACAATGATTATCCTTTTATTGGGATATGTGAGTCAGTTGGAGAATTTATTGTTGCACCGGCACAGTGCCATGATAGCTCAATGGTAGAACAGCGGCAAGGTGACCGAAGATTCTGGCTCAAATCCAGGCATGGCATTGAATTTTCCATTCTGACCCAATGTTTCCATCTTAACCTAGACACGGCCAGTGTGATAGAATTATCATTTCAAGAACTAATAAATTGTGATTATACGTGGTTAATTTAATGAACCACGCTTATTCCAGATAGGCCTATAACAGATACGTACTGGAAACTGGATACTAGAGCCAACTAGTATTCCGCTTCACGTTATCACTTGCTAGGAAAATTCGTAATTTTATTTCCAATATCAATAGACGTCTTCCCATGGACATTATAAATACGTATACCAAGTTTCATGAAAATCCGATAAAGCTTATTTGAGTTATAGCGCGTATAGACACACGTTCGGACGGACAGGCGGACAGACACTTTCCCGTCCCCCACACAATCTCATAAAGAACCATACTCTCACTTAATAAACGGTAAACAATGTTGCAAAAACGTTATCACATATAGCCTACGAATTAAGATCTAAATTACTGAGATTTAGGCTACAGAAATATAAAAGAAACCGGTATGCATCATTAATAAATTTGTATACCACCTCCGTACATTGGTCATATCCAGGCTTTAAAACTTAGTGCCCGAACACACAGAGGGAGTTGATTCCGGTTACCAACAACCTGAGTATAGGGGGTGGGGGTTGATTGCGTAGGCTGATAAGACAGTAGCTGATAGCAGTACTGAGAAGTGAATGCGCTTGTGGTACGGTGCCTCTCAAATTGGTCAACAGTGTACCTTGTCATTGTGCGTGTTTATACGTGTTCGGCATGCCGAAAGTAAAGTGTTCTAAAACGCAAACATATATTGAAACATTTGGGAGGGACTATTATACACAAACAGGAGAAAGTATCGTTTTGCATGCTTGTAATGTGAGTTTAGATAATGAGAAGTTATTTTGTGGTCTTCCTATATCTGTATTACTGTTTGTTTACTATCACGTGAACTAGCATATGGTAGCTAGGGCATACGCCGAGCAAAGTCTGTACGGTACGGTTGCTGTTAACATATTCGATCGGGCACTAAGTTTTAAAGCCTGGTCATATCACGTGTTTTATCAGTAGGCCTAGTATTAAGTGCCAAAATGGTAGTTTAAGAGATTCTGTGGGGGACGGGAAAATGTCCGTCTGTCTGTGTGTCCATCCGTGTGTTTGTACACGCGATAACTCAATTACGCTTAATCGGACTTTCATGAAACTTGGTATACACATTTATAACGTCTATGGGAAGAAGCCTATTGACATTGGACCAAATCAGTTGACCGGTACCGGAGTAATGCCCAATTTAGTTCATATTTTATGTTAATATGTTAGAAAGAATTTATCAAATGCAAATCAGTTCTCAGTTATTTTACAGTGGTAATATTCAGCTTTGGAACTTGCAATACAGTCAGCTATGACAATTAACACTACCCACATATTCCTTTACATAATGCTTATCAAACTTGTCAGATGTTTGTTTATTTCGTTGGTCAAGTTGAAATGAGTACTACATGAATACTGTTAATACAGAAGGTATATTATTGTGAAAAAATTAGGCCTACGTAGGCCTACATTAAGTGGAGTTCTTTGCCAGTGCATTTTGTGAAATGTTGACGTATTTTAAGAACATTTCTTATATCAGTGCATACGAGTAGGCTATGAATTAAGGTTAAACAACGAACTTTAGACCTCTGTGCTTCCGCAAGCTCTGCTTATTGAATCGATCTGGAGCTTAACTCTGATATTATTGACAAAATTAACTTCTTTTCTGCATATCACAATTGCAACTATCACTGACTAAAGAAAAGCATTTTGGCACTTTGTTACATCAGTCCACCTGATTTTTTCTTAATTATATCTTTTACCTTAACAAATATATATAATTAAACGAATAGAACGGATCTTGTGCTTCCGTATGGGCATAAAGATTCAAAATGAATCGATTAAAACCACAAACCTTACTCTAATCATGAATAAACAATTAAAACAATTGATAACTAGAAAATTTAAAATTCCGGTTTCAATGCACATTTCAGGATTAAAGTGTGGTCCCCGAGGGTAAAAAAACCCCTCAAATTCGAGCTCCCTAGCCCCCCCCCCCCCCAAAGAAAAACCCGTTGTGAGTTTCGCCCAAGCCATTCAAAGCTCTTTTCTGGTTGCTATGGCAATTAATCTCATAGTTGAATACTGTCTTGTTAATAGGTGGCATTGGTTGTGCGTTCTTGACATAGGCCTACTTTTTTTTTAAGTAGATGTAATCCGTGTAATCTGTGCGTGATTGTAGTTTTTGTCAAATTATTAAGTGCCAGAATGGGACTTTCTGAGACTGTGTGGTGACGGGAAAATGTCTGTCCATCTGTCTGTCTGCCCGTGAGTCTGTACGCGCGATAACTCAAATACGCTTTATCGGATTTTCCTGAAACTTTGTATACATCTTTATAACGCCCATGGAAAGAAACCTATTGATTTTGGACTAAATCGGTTTACCTCTACCAGAATAACGACTAATTAACGGTTACATTCTTTTTAAATGGCAAATCATCACTATTGCAACAAAGCCGAGTTGCTAACCATAGCCACGGCCTCCATGCTCTGTTAAGATGTCATGTACACATCACCAGAGCCAGGCCGAATGCATGAGTCATTATGCCGGATGAAAATTGTCTTTTTATACAGAAACAGAGAAAATACCTAATAAGTGTTGTGTTCCTGGCTGTACTATAACAATAGACTATAATCCTAACGGAGAAACGGAGAGTCTGTCCAAAGGTTTAAATTTCAAAAAAAAAAAAAAATCCAGACGACGTAAATGGATATCTGCAATTCACAGAGAAAATGTAATACGTTCAGATAACTCATGGTAGGCTAAGCATGGGCGTACGGTGGGGGAGGGTTGGGGGGTTGAAACCCCTCCCGAAATATCTGCGAATTTTTTAAGGATTATAACATAATAAATAAAAAAAACAATGGTTTAGTTATTACATATATTTTCTTACATAACACAGCATTATTTAAATAACTCTTGTAAACGCTAATTTTTAATTAATGATTGAATGAATTGATGTTGTTGTACATTTCGTTCTGTTTCTGGATATTCTGCTGTTATTTTTGTTCATGTGTTAATTTATATGTACCCCTTGTGAAAATACATGTCAGATCAGCAGTAACCCACAGTAGGCTATTCCGAGGTTGGTCGCAAACCTATCAGGCCCCAAAATAGAGGTATATAACTACTTTTCATTTTAAATTTAGATCTTGTGGTGAAAGAAACCCTGTGAGCATATCATAGATTAAATTGGAGCTTACGGAAGGAATAAATGTGTAGGAACTGAATCCAGAAGACTTAAATTCTTATAACTAGGGCTCGGACTTTTAGGTGCTTATAAAACCGAAAATATTTATTTTTTATGTGGTTAAAAAGTCGAAAATATCTTTAAAAAATATGAAAATATTTTAATTTATTTATTTAACCAATATTTACAGAAGTACTCATCTAGTCATTCTAGTCAGCAAGTGTAGAACTGTTGCAGTAAATGACAATAGTTGGTCTTAAGTTGTGCATCTTAAAGCTGTGACGATTTTCACGGAACAGAGACTTGTATCTTGAAAATGTACGTTCAACATTGCAGGATGTTAATCTTGCATATTTGTAACACTGACACTCTAACAATAATTCACTGACACTCAGATGTTCCATCTGCTCCAAGTTCTCTACACTGTTAACCATTAAAATATCTGAAATCTAGCGCAACACTTGTTACCCTTCATTCTTATTTAGGCATGACAGGAATTTTTCTCTAATTTTGTTTGCTTTTGAACCACTGATTTTGTTAAGTTTGTTTTCAATGTGTTTGATTTCTTTTATTGATTCTGTCAACAATTGTTTTGTTCTTTCCAACTTAGTAATGCAGTGTGAGAGGAAACAGAAATTTTCACTAATAAAGGCCAAATCAGCCCTGATTTATTGTCTGACTCAACATAACGCAACACATTGAAAATATGTCGCAATTTTACAAAAACAGTCAAAATATTCATTTCTAAACAAGATATGTGGTAAAATATGTAAAAAAGGAATTAAGTTACCAAATATATTTATTCAAATAAAAAATATCGAAAATATTTTTTTTTATGTGATATGCAACTCAGTATTTTAAATCCAAAGGTCCCAATAGGAACTTTGACAAAGTCCTGAAATCATAAGTAATAGCAAAAAAAAAAAAATGTATTTACCTAAAAGTCCGAGCCCTACTTATAACATTATGCAAGCACATGGAGCTGAGAGAACATTATATTCAACCCCCTCCAAACAGAATTTCACCGTACGCCCACGAGGCTAAGTATAAACACGATAATGGTAAATATGTCATACGGTGGAAGTAATTGTGATTTATAATTTCTGAAGGGAGTTTATTCACATTACTGCTAATGAGTTACGTCGGCGTGGGTGGCGCAGTTAGTATCGCGTTGGCGTTCTGTGCCCAAAGTTGCGGGTTCGATCCCGGCCCCCGGTCGATGGCATTTATGTGTACATTATAATTGATCCCATTCTAGTTTGATCCTAGTCAAAACAAAGAGGAGGAGAACTCACAGAGAGTTCGCGGAAAATTCGCATCATGTGACAAAACGTGATTGGTTAATGTCATTAGCATGCGCCGTTACCGGGGTGTGGCTAACGAGTGTTCGTAAGTTCATGCAACAATAATATCAACATTGACACGTGAAATAACAAACTCTCACTGGCATCTTCATCATTATAGTATATCAATTAGCAAACAAAACAAAGGATTCATTGTTCACGACGACCCTGCGGCTCAGTTGTAGTGAGAATAAACAAACTAACATTAAACACGGTGACACATGCGTTCACACGTGCGGGCTATGACAGCCACGCCTCTTTGTTTTGAACAGGATCGTTCTTAAATGGGATAGAGAATAATGTGATAGTGGCACACCGGCGACGGTCACAGGTCTAAGTTTCAGTACATCCCGTCGTTAAATAATAATATATAAACACCTAGTGAATTGCTTATTAAAGTATTATTATAATATTTAAATAGAGTACTCTATTAATATTAAATGTTTACGTTTTAGATAGGCCTATATAACAATTTTAACAGTACAAAGTCTGTGCCATGTATTTCAGAAGCAGGTGAAATATGTCCTTTTAACTCCATCTGGCACTTAGTTATATCAGCCGAACTGATTTTACTATGTGATGCTTTAAGGAGAATATTATAAATGAACAATTGGCAAGAACCGTAAATATGTTCCGTGATAATGATAACGATAGACATACAAAAGACTGTATGTAGGCCTATAATTCCAAGGTATATAAAGCTGTATAATTTTACTCTGATGGTTCTCAGCTTTGGCAATAGTGTGAAGACTGGCAAATTTATACAGTATGTCGGAAAATTCCGTTCGCGAGTTTTTTTAGGATTATATTCTGCAGTTAATTTATCGTTCAAATAAATAAAATTCTATGATTGCCAAACATAACGTAATAATTACCACTAAAGAACGTAATACTTAAATATCTAGTCACATGACTATAGACCGTTTATTCATATATTTTGTAATAATGATTTAACCATTTAATTCCCATGAACTAACTTCTAGCTACATTATAATATGATATTTTAATTAGCCTACCGTAACAATAGAGAGTTTGGAACTTGTATCATCAACAAGAATGGAAGACACTGCCATTTTTATTCATAATTAGGCCTACCAATAAATCGATGTCTACAAAACACGATGCCCAAAAATTAGGTTCCGATTTTAGGTACTTCACACCCTGGACAAAACTTAGTATAACCGTCCCTTTCATTTTTAAACTTTTACCCCAAAGTTAATGTTTTAGTATTAAGTTTGGGTTTTACGCAATTATCAACCAATAGTATTCAGATAACATTTTATTATTGCGAGCAATCCAACCACTACCTAGACTTCACAAAAATTTTTAAAGTAATTATAAAATAACAGTAGGCTAAGTAGGCCTACGTTTTGGTGAAAAATGCATGATTGCCATTATAACTTAATTTACAGAAAATAAATATGCCTAAAAGCTCTACAAATTAGTGTAATATGTATTAAGTAAGTATTTGAAATTTAAAAAAAAAAAATTAATATATTTGGTAATTTAAAAAAAAAACATAAATATATTTAATTACATAAAAATGTATTACGTAACCAATATCTTTTAAAAATATATTATCTTATTTCTACTTTACAACGAGAATCTGAAACAAATCTAAAATATTTTCATTGTTTTAAATTTATATCATCATACATTAGTTGAATTAAATCCCACTCGTGTTTTGATTTTCTCCAAAAGTACTCTTAAGTGTCTTTACTAGGGAAAGGTATTTAAGACTGAAAATGGTTAAGTAATGCAAATTTAAAACATTTATGACTAGGGACCGGATTTTTAGGTTTTTAAAAACACTGTTTTAGGTTTTCCATTAGGTGAAATAGTTTTTTTTAGGTTTTTTGTCAAAAATATCGTTTTCGGGTAGAATAATTGGTTTAATTAATTTTAATGTGCTACACAGGATTCAATACATAATACTTGTAAAGTTTAATTTAACAAAATTGACTTAAATTTGTGTAAACTTGCTTTAGGACAATATTATAGACAATTGAAGAAAGAAAGCATAAACAATCAAAAGAAGCAGTAATAAACTCGATTTCATTTGTTTCGGCATAATTAATACATCTTCTTAAACCTCACACTGTGACCACTCAGTATGAATAAGAGGGTAGTAAATAAAGGCCAACAAGCGCTTTAAAACACGGAAATCTATACCCTTGTTTATACACGGCAACAATGGTTGTTCGTACGAATATTTGAAAAGGAATACGCCGGTACTCTTACACTTTTTCTCTTGATACTGTCCATCCTAGACGACAATGGGTTGAACGAAACGCTGGTGGTATTAATTTCAACCCGACAAAAATTGTCTCCCCGAAAAATATCGATTTCTCAACTGAGAAATTTAACAAAAAAGACAATAAGTAGCCTAAATTAGATATTTTAGGTTATATATCCCGTTTAGGTATATTTAGGTTTTTATACCCCATTTAGGTATTTTTAGGTGCCACAGAATTAATGTGGGTGAATCCTATGGCCATGATTCGAAAAAGTGTATGAGCGCTTTTTGTTTTGGAAGTAAGGAAAAAAATAGGTAAAAACCTAAAAATCCGGTCCCTATTTATGACCTAAAATATTTTAAAAATTAACAAAAAATTTAAAAAATGCTAATAAATTATTATCCATTGTTTAGGCCTATATTACTTTTCTTTTTACAAGTAATGGGAAGATTTTAGAGAGCAGCTCAGTAGATGACAGTGTCATATTTAAATTTACGATATAAAACACTCTTATTTTGTTACTAACAAAGTAAGTACATTTTAATGCTACTTGGACACTCTTTGTGAAAGAAAATATTACTTCCCAAGTGGCATACCCTTCAAATTTTCACTAGAAAATAGATGTCATTTAAAATTAAATAACATATGATATCCTATCGTAGGGCCTACATATTAAATATACCCCAAAATATTTTATTCATACTGTAATGCACAGTATTTTCTAAGTTGGCCTGTATCATTTGCATAGCCTACACTTCAATGTCTAATTAATAGATTAATTACATAGGCCAACAATGAAAGTACTTTTTGAGTGAATTTGCCTTATTCTTTTGGTTTTTAGTCTGCTGAATCTAAATATAATGATAAAAAAATCTCTATCACCCACTTTTTTTTTTTTGGCATTTCAGAATTAAATATTTAAGGAAATTAAATATGTAGGAAATTCAACGGTACTTTGTACAATATTTAAATAGACTATTCCACTCATATTCCTCGTGTTTGATATTGACCAATAACGTTTAGCAGTTCCTTGGATATAGACCAATCACGGTTGTTTAACTCATAAGATGCTTGCTATTAATATGAGGATGATGTTTTATCGAGAAAATCGTCTGCTCGTTAGAGGACATGTAAGCAGTAGTGTGCAGTGATTAATACGTCACATGCTGCCATTAAGCATCACGAAAACAGATTATTTTGTACAGCATAATTTGTTTGGAAATTGAAATAATGGAAATGCACATTGATTAAAACACAATTTCGATTCGGTGCAAAGCCAGTTGGTTCTGACTCACATATTTTTTGTTGGTATTGCCATCTAGTTTAATTCATTAGTTGTTTGCCCCTTATCAAATGCAGCATCTGCCCGGAAACCCCGGAAAACTACGGAAATCCGGACAAAATGAGTTAGCTTAAATTTTTCTTTGTTCTTTGCTCCTAATATGCCAAGGGAATTTCTGACTCACACATTTTTGTTGGTATTGCCATCTAGTTTAATTATCTATATCCAAGGAACTGCTAATTATCTCCGGATTTTTGTGGTTTTCGGAGTTTTCCGGAGATACGATGTAATTAATAAGGGGACAACAATTGACCCCTTAATCTAGATGGCAATACCAGCACAAAAGCATATGAGTCACAAATTCTCTTTGAATATTAGGAGAAAAGAACAACTATTTAAAAAATAAAACAAAGTAATTTTCTCCGGATTTCCATCGTTTTCAGGGTTTACGTAGATATGCTGCAATCGATAACGGGAAAACATCTGATTCCTTAAACTAGATGGCAATACCAACAAAAAAGCATATGAGTCAGAAATTCCCTCGGAATATTAGGAGCAAATAACAGAGATTTTAATTTTTTTTTAAGTCAATTTCTCCGGAATTCCGTGGTTTTCGGAGTTTTCTGGAGATATGCTATAATTCGGGAGCAGACAACTGAAACCATAATCTAGATGGCAATACCAACATCAACAAAAAACGCGTCAGAAATTCCCTTTGAATATTAGGAGCAAAGAAGAAAGATTTAATGAAACATTGTCATTTTCTCCGTATATACGTGGTTTTCCGGGGATATGATGTAATTGGTAAGGGGCAAACAAATGAAATTTTAATCTAGATGGCAATACCAACACAAAAGCATGTGATTCGCCAATTTCCTTTGAATACTAGGAGCAAAGAACAAAGATTTAAAAAAATCAAAACGAAGTCATTTTCTCCGGATTTCCGTGGTTTTCGGGGTTTTCCGGGAATATGCTGTAATTGATAAGGGCAAACAACTGAAACCTTAATCTAGATGGTAATGCCAACAAAAAATCGTATGAGTCAGGAATTCCCTTTGAATATTAGGAGCAAAGAACAAAGATTTAAAAATTAAAACATAGCCTAGTCCTTTTCTCCATATAGGCCTATACGTGCTTTTCCGGGTTTTCCTGGGATTCTTTGTAATTTGTAAGGGGAAAACAACTGAAACCTTAAACTAGATACCAATACCAACAAATATGTGTGAGTCAGTAATTCCCCGGGAATATTAGGAGCAAAGAATAATGAAAAATTAAAACAAATTAATTTTCTCCGGATTTCCGTGGTTTTCCGGGTAAATGCTGTAATTGACAAGGGGCAAACAACTAAAAACAAACTAGATGGCAATACCAACAAAAAAATATATTTGCCGGAAATTCCCACGGGGTGGAGGGTTTCATATTGGTGGCCCATGGTCTATAGGCCCATGTCGGTAGATTTACTGGCATATAAAATAACTTCTGCGGGACAAAATTACGGCACACCGGCGACAGTCACAGGCCTAAGTTTCAGTACATCCCGTCGTTAAATAACAATATAGGCCTATAAACACCTAATGAATTGCTTATTAAAGTATTATTATTATATTTAAATAGAGTACTCTATTAATAATAAATGTTTACGTTTTGGATAGGCCTATATAACAATTTTAACAGTAGGCCCTACAAAGTCTGTGCCATTTATTTCAGAAGCAGGTGAAATATGGCTTATGAACTCTATCTGGCTCTTTCTTATATCAGTCGAGCTGATTTTACTATGTGATGCTTTAAGGAGAATATTATAAATGAGCAATTTGGCAAGATCCGTAAATCTATTCAATGATAATGATAATGCTAATGCTAGAGTGATAGGGGGAAAAGCGAATAAGTCAGAAAACCAAATTTTCAAGAGAGTCAATAAACATTTTATTTTCACAGCATTGCTACAATATTTGATCAGTCCACCCAGAATCCAGATATTTTTTACATAGGATAAGATAGTATGTAAAACTATCTGTTTTTTGTCTCCCTTGAAACTTTGGATTTCTGACTTATTCACTTTTTCCCTATCACTCTAGAATGATTGATGTATATGTAACAACTAACATGAAGTCTCGGTATTGCTTTGGCGATAGTATAACGACTGGCTCATTTATACATCATGTCGGAAAATTCCGTTCGCGAGTTTTTTAGGAATATATTCTTTAGTTAATTTGTCGTTTAAATAACTAAAATTCTACGATTGCCAAACATAATGTAATAATTACGACTACAGAACGCAATACTTAACTATACAGATACTTAACTGTAGGACGTTTATTTATTTATTTATTTTGTAATATTGATTTAACCATTTAATTCCCATGAACTAAGTTTGATGCCAGTTCTAGCATTATAATAATACGATCTTTTAATTACTTAACAAATATTCTTATTTTATGAACACAATAAACATAAGAACAATTCAATTGTATTGTAATCACAAAGTTGGAAATGTAGTCGACCCTTCACAAAAATATGAGCTGTAAACAGCTGTAAAATTTGTCAGGGCAATCAATCTTTCCAGAATAACGTTTGAAAATGTAGATACAATTCTAAACACCAGTGGGTACTATTTCGAACAGTGACATTTTCAACGAACGATCTGCTTTCTTCCAAATATTATTTTATTTATTATTATTTACCAATAATATGAGCGTAACAATGAAGTGTCACATTTTGAATAGCCAGATCGCAGGATTGGGGCATGTGGTCAGCATGCCGACTCCTACGGCAGTTATTGGGGGATATTCTAAAAAAAAGAGTATGAAGTTCTTAATGGCAGATTTCAAGTTTGCACTTGCAGTCGTATGCATAAAAAGCCTGGGGACTCCCCCACCCACTGCTCCCACGTGACATGGCGCTCTTTGTACTCTGTCGCTTAGTGCCCGCTTCAATTCCGCATGCAGTAAGACCGAACGGCGGGAGTATTAAGTAGGAGATTTGTGAGCTACCAAAACAGCACACTCACTTCTCTCACAACATGCTATTAGGATGATTCGCGTGGAATATATGGACATTCCAGAAGGAATGAAAACTACAAATTTTTAGTTTTAATCCGTCTGTCAGTACTAGGTACTAGGGGTTTAAAAATTGTGTTTAAATTTTGTAATTGAGGTGCTTATGCTAAGAGCTAAACTTTTATTTGAAATATTTTTTTCGAAAAAATATTTCTGGCGGGTAGTTACAAGGCAGGCATCGTTCACAGAAACTCAATCTTATCTGGTGAACGGTAAAGCTTTGCATCAGGCTAATACAACTGAATACCTATACTCTGCAACACGGCCTCTTATTCTATATTAGAATTTGAAGAAAGGTGTACTGCCACGCCTAGGTTATACAAAAGTATTCGAGTGCATTTATTAAGATTTTATTTGGATTGTGTATCCTTAAGGGATGCGGCACGAGGTACGGCAACGACTTTCTTTTCATTTTTACAAGCACTTTATTTGACGAAAATTTAATTTTTCTTAATTTTCTCGAAATAGTTTTAACAATTTTATAGGCTTATTATGTAGGCCTACTATAATATATTGTAATAAGTACTATTTGAAAAACTTCTCCCAAGAAATTCTCTGAAGGCTAGTTATAAGCCATTCATTTTATACAATATAGACTTGGATTTTTTGGTCTTGCCTCGCGAATAATGCGACTTGGAAACGAGGCAGATACAAGTGAATGCGCACTACTGCAATACAGCCGTGTACTCTACACTAGAATAGGCTATATTAAGAGTAGAGGGAGTTATATGAATGTTTCATATCACATTTTAAAAATACTAATTATATTAAATGTTGCAATTATGTTATAATGAATTTTCATTAATGTTATGGATTATGTGATCCTGTACTTCTTCTTCCATTGCGGTATCTGTATGATGATGTAAATGACCATTCTATGCAGTCCCTTCAGAGAGAGCAGAAATAATTAATTGTCTTCCTCTTCATAATGCTGATCTGGCATCTCCCACTGCGAGAAGACCCTTGTTTATTTTCGTAAGTTTGTTTATGCAGGTGCATGTTTCAAAGCGACGGCAAAATTTCCGTCGGGCTCCAGTGGCACCAGGCGGTTGCAAAACTGCCGCCGACGGAAATTTTAACGATCGTTTTTTTTCCGCCTCGTGTGCAAGCTCTAATTCACTTCAATGTACTACTGTCTTTGGGCGGCGACGGCAAATTCTCCGCGACGGAAAAAAAACGCCATGTGTGTAACCAGGCAAAGATTAAGATGTTTGAGACTTGTATCATCAAGAAGACTGGAAGACACTGCCGTTTTTTATTCATATTTCGGCCTACCAATAAATCGATGTCTACAAAACACGACGCCCAGAAAATCAGGTCACGATTTTAGGTACTTTACCCCTTTCGTTTTTTAATCTTTTACCACCAACCACCCACCTCAAAGTTAATGTTTTAGTGTTAAGTTCAGGTTTTACGCAATCATCAACCAATAGTATTCAGATAACATTTTATTATTGCGAACAATCCAATCACTATCTAGACTTCACAAAATTGAAAAAAGAATTCTAAAATAAAAGTAGGTCCACCGCTGTGGCTCAGGGGTCCACCGCTGTGGCTCAGGGGATGCGTCCAATCCTCTCACGCAGCGGGCCCGGGTTCGATTCCTGGTCGGGACAAGTTACCTAGGTGAGGTTTTTTCCGGGGTTTTCCCTCACCTATGAGACAAATGTCAGGTAACTTTAGGCCCTTGTGGTCCCCGGATATCATCTGGCCGTCATTATCATCTTCATCCTCATCCTCGCCTTGTAGTGAGTGAGCGTGTGTGTGTGTGAATGGTGTGTATCGTCCTATGTGTTCGTGTTGTCTCGGAGGTGGCCCCAGCATTGGGCTGATCACTCATACGGGGAGGCCCTCCATGTCCTTGTCTGGTCAAAAAAGTATGTATGTGATCCAAAGGTAATCCCTCTCCCGACAGGTCGCGGTCCTGTAAGGCCCGGGCGGCATGGGTCGCTTAAATCCTAAAAAGGGGAGAGGTAAAACTACGAAAAAGAAAGAAAGAAAGAAAATAAAAGTAAGCTAATTAAGCGTAAGTTTTGGTGAAAAATACATGATTGCTATTACAACTTAATTTACAGAAAGGAAATTTGTCTAAAAACTAAAAATATATGTAGCATGTAATGAAGTCAAAGTTTGGAATTTTCAAAATGTTTTAAATACGAGTAGGCCTATGTTTGGTAATTTAAAACCCAAGCTAAATTATTTTAAATTACATAACAATGTATTACAGGTAACCAGTATCTTCTTTTTCTTT
This sequence comes from Ectobius pallidus, assembly GCA_964059195.1. Taxonomy (NCBI): domain Eukaryota; kingdom Metazoa; phylum Arthropoda; class Insecta; order Blattodea; family Ectobiidae; genus Ectobius; species Ectobius pallidus. Next base: position 14,943,058 of record CAXKWD010000007.1, read on the forward strand.
AATACTGGCTTATTTCTACTTTACAATGAGAATCTGAAACATATCTAAAATCTTTTCATTGTTTTAATTCTTATAATTTGAATTAACATAAAGTTTATGCAACATTTTTGCATGGATTTTCTCCTTACAAACTTATCCACAATTTCTGTACTGCCAAGGCAATGAACTGGAACCTCGCACACTGAGGAAATCGTCATTCAAATCTTGCAAACTGCATATTTTGTCCGTTTGCAACGGAGGGATGCTTCTCGATCGTCCTAAAAATCTTCAGATACAATATTTTCCAATGTAATAAAATGTTTTAGCATTAAGGGGGGTAGACCTGTTCATACGGGTTGTACGCAATAAATATCTCCCAAATATTTTATTCATATTGTAATGCACAGTATTTTCTGAGTTGGCCTGTATCATTTGCAAACAGTTCAATGTCTAATTAATAGATTAATTACATATAGAGCGAAGGCTACTGTATACCCCCCATCCCCCCCCCCGTGGGAATTTCCGACACATATATTTTTTTGTTGGTATTCCCATCTAGTTTCAGTTTTCAGTTGTTTGCCCCTTATCAATTACAGCATTTACCCGGAAACCCCGGAAATCCGGAGAAAATGAGTTTGTTTTAATTTTTCTTTGTTCTTTGCTCCTAATATGCCCAGGGAATTTCTGGTTCACATATTTTTTGTTGGTATTACCATCTAGATTAAGTCTTCAGTTGTTTGCCCCTTATCAATTACAGCATTTACCCGGAAACCCCGGAAAACTACGGAAATCTGGAGAAAATGAGTTTGATTTAATTTTTCTTTTTTCTTTGCTCCTAATATGCCCAGGGAATTTCTGACTCACATATTTCTTGTTGGTATTGTCATCTAGTTTAAGTTTTCAGTTGATTGCCCCTTACAAATTACAACATATCCCCGGAAAACCCGAAAAACCATTTTTATATGGAGAAAATGACAATGTTTTATTTTTTAAATCTTTGTTCTTTGCTTCTAATATTCAAAGGGAATTTCTGAATCACATGTTCTTTTGTCGGTATTGCCATCCAGATTAAGGTTTCAGTTGTTTGCCCCTTATCAATTACAGTAAATCCCCAGAAAACTCCGAAAACCATGGAAGCCCGGAGAAAATGTCTTTGTTTTAATTTTTTAAATCTTAGTTTTTTACTTCTAGTATTCAAAGGGAATTAGTGACTAATATGGTTTAGTGTTGGTATTGCCATGTAGATTAAGTTTTCAGTTGTTTGCCCCTTATCAATTACAGCAAATCCCCAGAAAACTCCGAAAACCACGGAAGCACGGAGAAAATGACTTCGTTTTAATTTTTTAAATCTTAGTTCTTTGCTCCTAGTATTCAAAGGGAATTGGTGACTCATATGGTTTTGTGTTGGTATTGCCATGTAGATTAAGGTTTCAGTTGTTTGCCCCTTATCAATTACAGAAAATCCCCAGAAAACTCCGAAAACCACGGAAGCCCGGAGAAAATGACTTTGTTTTAATTTTTTAAATCTTAGTTCTTTGCTCCTAGTATTCAAAGGGAATTGGTGACTCATATGGTTTTGTGCTGGTATTGCCATGTAGATTAAGGTTTCAGTTGTTTGCCCTTCATTAATTACAGCATATCCCCGGAAAACTCCGGAAACCTAAAAAATCCGAAGAAAATGAGTTCGTTTTAATTTTTTAAAAACCTTTGTTCTTTGATCCTAATATTCCCAGGGAACTTCTGACTTACATATTTTTGTTGTTGTTGGCATTGTAATCTAGATTAAGGTTTCAGCTGTTTGCCCATTATCAATTATAACATATCCCCGTAAAACCCGGAAAACCACGGAAATCCATAGAATTTCTAGAACTCGGAACTTGTGATCTACGGTCACTGAAACCGTTATTGCGAAGTAATTCTTCTGCTTCAAGTGTGTCCCTTGCAGGTTCAAAAGGGTGAGTATATGGACTACGAGATATCTGCCATAATTGTGATGGTCACATGCAAAGAAAAGGGGAATCATATCTTCTAAACATGCCAAGTGTAAGTCAAAGTTGTTTTCTTTAGTTGCTCGCTGAAATCTCAAAATCAATGACACTTTGTCCATATTACCATTCCAAAATTGTGCTGTTTCACCGAATGTCCCTTCTCTAACTTCAGTCAAGAAAGTTTGGTGGTGACTGTGGAAGGTTTGGTAAGTTAAATTAATTATCATTCACAGATGTCAAATTAGAATATGAAGTGTGTTCTGTCAGGTTTCCAATCGCCTTCATTCCTTCAGCATCAGGATTTTTTCCAGTATTCTTTGTCATGCTGTAATTGGTAAGGGGAAAACAACTGAAACCTTAAACTATATGGCAATAGCAACAAAAATTAAGTGATTCAGAAATTCCCTGGGAATATTAGTATCGAAGAGCAAATATTTAAAAAAAATTAAAACAATCTCATTTTCTGCGGATTTTCGTGGTTTTCAGGGTTTACGTGGATATGCTGTAATTGATAAGGGGAAAACAACTTAAACCTTAAACTAGATGGCAATACCAACAAAAAAACATATGAGTCAGAAATTCCCTTGGAATATTAGGAGCAAAGAACAAAGATTTTAAAGAAATTTTTAAAAAGTCAATTCCTCCGGATTTCCGTGGTTTTCGGAGTTTTCTGGAGATATGCTATAATTCATAAGGGGGCAAACAACTGAAACCTTAATCTAGATGGCAATACCAACAAAAAAACATATTAATCAGAAACTCCCTTTGAATATTAGGAGCAAAGAACAAAGATTTAAAAAATAATACATAGTAATTTTCTCCGTATATACGTGGTTTTCCGGGGTTTCCGGGGATATGCTGTAATTGGTAAGGGGCAAACAACTGGAACCTTAATCTATATGGGAATACCAACACAAAAACATATGGTTCACCAATTCCCTTTGAATACTAGGAGCAAAGAACTAAGATTTTTAAAAAGTAAAACGAAGTCCCTTTCTCCATATTTCCGTGGTTTTCGGTGTTTTCCGGGGATATACTGTAATTGATAAGGGGAAAACAACTGAAACCTTAATCTAGATGGTAATGCCAACAAAAAAACATGTAAGTCAGAAATTCCCTTTGAATATTAGGTGCAAAGAACAAAGATTTAAAAAATAAAACATAGTAATTTTCTCCGTATATACGTGGTTTTCCGGGCTTTCCGGGGATATGTTGTAATTTGTAAAGGGCAAACAACTGGAGCATTAAACTAGATGCCAATACCAACAAAAATGTGTGAGTCAGAAATTCCCTGGGAATATTAGGAGCAAAGAACAATGAAAAATTAAAACAAATTCATTTTCTGCGAATTTCCGGGGTTTTCCGGGGTTTCCGGCTAAATGCTGTAATTGATAAGGGGCAAACAACTAAAATCTTAAACTAGATGACAATACCAACAAAAAAATATATGTGTCGGAAATTCCCACGGGGGGGGGAGGGTTTCATATTGGCAGCCCATGGTCTAATAGGCCAACAATGAAAATACTTTTTGAGTAAATTTGCCTTATACCCATGGTTTTTAGTGTACTGAATCTATATATAACGATAACAAATATATTTACATTTCAGAACTAAATATTTAAGGAAATTAAATATGTAGGAAATTCAACGGACTTTGTACAATATTTAAATAGATTATTCCACTCATACTCCGCGTGTTTGATATTGACCAATAACGTTTAGCAATTCCTCGGATATAGACTATCGCGATCGTTTATCTCATAAAATGCTTGCTATTAATATGAGGATGATGTTTCATCGATAAAATCGTCTGTCGTTACTGGACATGTAAGCTGCAGTGTGCAGTGATTAATACGTCACATGCTGCCTTTTAAGCATCACTAAAACAGATTATTTTATACAACATAACTTGTTTGGAAATTGAAATAATACCGTAGATATTTATATTGATTAAAACACAATTTCGATTCGGTGCAAGCCAGTTGGTGTGCTTTTATTCTATTCTGCTGTTAGCTTACATGAATTAAGTTAATTATGTCGTATGAGCATTATTGGTAGCACTGGTCACACCATGGTAACTCCAATCGATTCATGGATGGTTGATTCACAGTATGCCGTGATCTCGTAGCTATTAGGCTAGTTTTGTTTTTATACAACAAAGCATGAAAGTAATTATTATTTGTATAATCCGTTACACTTTTATTCATGGAATAGTCTTAATAAATCCAACTCGAGTTGACGAGTTCCATCAGATAAATTCGCTCTTGCTGCGCAGTCGCGAATCTATTGATAAACTCGTCAACTCTCGTGGGATTACCTATGATAAAATGGGTTTAAATTAAGATATCAGTGGTTGTAGTATAAGCTTTATGGACAGTAATATCACGACAGTAGGGCAAGGGAACAACATTGGTCCAGAAAAAAACTTGCCTACAAGAAAGAAGATCTGCGCAAGAACCTCGTGGATAAGGAAAACATTCTGCTGCCACCTCTGCACATAAACTTAGGGGTAATGAAACAGTTCTTGAAAGCCTTACCCAAGATGGGCATTGTTTCGAGTATCTCTGTGAGAATTTTCCTCATTTATCAGAAGCAAAGTTGAAAGATGGCGTTTTTGTTGGACCTGATATCCGAAAAATCATGTTCTCTTCCAACTTTGAATAAAAAACGAAAGTCGGAGAGAGGGAGGCTTGGCTTCACTTCAGAAGGTTGTTACGACGTTCTTGGGAAACAAAAAGGACCCACATTATATTTCTATTGTTGTCAATACGCTAGAGAAGTTCAAAAAGTTAGGATGTTTGATGGGCCTAAAGATTCACTTTTTGAACAGTCACCTTGATTTTTTCCCACACAATTTGGGCATGTGATTGAGGAGTCAAGTGAGCGTTTCCATCAGGATCTCAAAATGACGAGCCAGTATGATGGGAAATTACTGCTCATCACTTCACCGAGAAGTTCAGCAAGCGTCTCATAGGAGAAAAAGCAATACAAGAAGCTTTAAAGGAAGGGTAAACTAAAAAAAAAAGGTGCGTGGAACACCACGCGACAGAAGTAAAACTTTATTTTATTTTTTTATTTTTTCAATTTTTTATAATTGGATTTTTTCAATTTTGCATTATTGGACTTTTCAATATTGGGTTTTTGGACTTTTTAATTTTCCATTTAGGACTTTTTAATTTTGGATCTTTTCATTTTTAATTTTGGATTTTTTAAATTTTCGATCTTTGAATTGTTAATTTTTTTATTTTTAAAATTTTTTATTTTTGGATTTTTAAATTTTTAATTTTATTATTTATTAAATTTTTTATTTTTGGATGTAATAATTTTTAATTTTGTTCTTTTAAATTTTGGAAATTTGTATTTTTTAATTTTGGATTTTTAATTTTTTAATTTTGGATTTTTTAATTTTGCATCTTTGATTTTTTTAATTTTCGATTTTTTTAATTTTGATTCTTTGAATTTTTTATTTTTTGGATTTTTTAATTTTGTATTTTAGTTTTTTTAATTTTGGATTTTTAGATTTTTTAATTTTGGTATTTCCGATTATTTAATTTTTAATTTTGTTATTTTTAAATTTTGGAATTTATTATTTATTAAATTTTGGATTTTTGGATGTTTTAATTTTTAAGTTGGTTTTTTTTAATTTTGGAAATTTGTATTTTTTCATTTTGGTTTTGCGCGGTAATGAACCTCCGGGTTCCATAAAATAGATAATATACCTTTAGATTGCTTAGGAATTGACTATTGCCATTGAGGAAGTAAGGTCTAAAAAATGTCCTTTGATTACTCCTAATCATTGAGTTGATTGTTTTCTGTGCAGTCCGCACCGGTGACGATTTTAGTGTGACTGATTGTGACTGATTTCGTGACGGTTTTAGTGTGACTGATTTTCCCGATTCACCCTCTACCGCCACTAAAGAAGTTTTACTTCAAAAATACCATTTTTTTATTTTTTATTTTAATCTTATCGAAATGAGCTTTGAATTATGAAACGAATGGGGATCTCGTGAACTTCAGGCGCCTAATATTACGCTTTGTACGGGTGAAGTAAAAAGCTTCTGTGACGTCACCCGAGACTATTCATTGACGGGACGACAGCTGATGTAATGCTCGCGCGTGCTGTTTCCACATACACCACAAAGTCTCATTTGTATTAGTTGTTTACAGAGATGTCTGCAATGTTACCTTATATGGACGAACCTCGGTATTCACAAATTAATTTCACACGAAAAGAAAATAACAAGGAATTAAAACCCAAGCTACGAACAGAGTCACTTTCAAATTCAGAATCATCCTTTGCGGTAGTAGAAATGTCTGAAATGCTAAAAGAGCTATCTGAATCACAATTTCTAGTAGAAACATTCAATGAATCTGTGGAAACATTGACATAAGTTTCATTTTCTAGTTCACACTTAACGCCTACGCTGTTAGAAACTGAATTTTCGTCATAAATACTAGATTCCACATTCATGATTTGTCCATTCCCGGATACTGATGGATTACTGTTCGAATCTTGCAACGACTCTCTCATTTCCTTCTTCCTCAAGTACGACGATTTTCTTTTCTTCATTGGCGGTGTTTCGCAAAAGAAGTGATGGCACAGCACTTCTTTATTAAACAGATTACGGGGTTTCTACAGTTAACACTTTTCGTAACTGTACCGAAAGCTCGGTATCATTTTCTTCAAAATGTTGTGAAGAAACCGTACTGTATTTACTAGGAACAAATTTTTCTCGTCTTATTTTTATCAGCCATTGCGTATTACGTTCGGGTTACTTATCTCTGTTGGGAAATCAATGGAAAATATATTTTAAGTGTGTTATCACTCTTCGTCGATGAGTTTGTACACCCTACAACACAACAATAAACCATTGTTTGAACAGATACTAAAAAACTGTAACAGTAGACAGAATGCTGTGAACTGTCTTTCACCGGGCGGGACCGAGTAAGCATTCGTCAAGCGTGACGTCACGCGCCCACCGCATTACAATAAGCATATTCGTTTTGTGACTAAATGTGAAGATGTAAAACATTTCTAACAGTGAATATCATTTCTTAAAAACATTTTCTTTCAATCCGTATGAAGAAAATGATACTGAATTTGTAGTTTACTTTTCCTAAAAGGAGAAGAAAGAAAGTAAATATAAGGAAATAGATATAGCAAAGAGGGTTTTCATGTTTATCTTAAAGAAAAGCATCTTACATATTGTAAAACTAGCATGTGCCCGCGGCTTCGCACGCGATAATTATTTCAAAAATTCAAAATTAAGAGCATAATAGTAAAATCATTATATTTATTAATTCCTAAATCACGTTGACTACATACCACGATTAGATAGCATCGTCTGGTAAAAGCGACCTCAGATTCGAGTTTCTTGGCCCAGAAAACCTCTGTATAGTGAGATTTGTCTAAATAAAACAACGTTTGACCATATTTAGGGCTTACAACATTCAAGCGATCGCGAAAGTTTGTTTTCAAGGTATGACAAAAATAGCCAAAGCCAACTGTAATTGATTTGACATTGAAATGTATAACTGAAAACTTATGTTTTGAAAACGCAAAAAATGCACGTTTTTTGCCCGTTTTTCACTCATAACTCACGAAGAAAACTAAAATTGAAATTCCGGCTTCGAGGTGCATTTTCCGAACCTTCATCCCACCTATGTTTAAAATTTCAGATCTCTGCGTTCAGTAGATTTCGCTGGACATCGAGGACAATTCCTTTTATTAATATAGATAATATGAATTGCTAGCATGTGCCCGCGGCTTCGCCCGCGATAATTATTTCAAAAATTAAAAATTAAGAGCATAATAGTTAAATCATTATATTTATTAACACCTAAATCACGTGGACTACATACCACGATTAGATATCGTCGCCTGGTAAAAGCGACCTCAGATTCGAGTTCCTTGGCCCAGAATACCCCTGTACAGTGAGTTTCGTCCAAATCGAACAATGTTTGACCATATTTAGGCCTATATTGATTATCCCTCTTCCGTGTAGGTTGAAAATTTCATTTGTCTTCGGGCCTTGACATTCTAAACAAATGAATCGACCAGCGTGGACTTACAACATTCTAGCGATCGCGATGCTTTTATTACCACAGTATGACAAAAATAGCCAAAGCCAACTGCAATTGATTTGACATTGAAATGTATTACTGAAATCTGATGCTTCGACAGCGCTAAAATCACGTTTTCTGCCATTTTTTCACTCATAACTCGCGAACGAAAGCTAAAATTAAAAATCCGGGTTCGAGGTGCATTCGCCCACCTTTCAGTCCATCTATGTTTAAAATTTCAGATCTCTGCGTTCAGTAGATTTCGCTGGACATCGAGGACAATTCCTTTTATTAATATAGATAATATGAATTACTAGCATGTGGCCGCGGCTTCCCCCGCGATAATTATTCCAAAAATTAAAAATTAAGAGCATAATAGTTAAATCATTATATTAACACCTAAATCATGTTGACTACATATCACGATTAGATAGCGTCACCTGGTAAAAGCGACCTCAGATTCGAGTTCCTTGGCCCAGAAAACCCCTGTATAGCCTAGTGAGTTTCGTCCAAATCGAACAACGTTTGACCATATTTAGGCTAATATTGATTATTCCTATAATAATAATAATAATAATAATAATAATAATAATAATAATAATAATAATCCTCTTCGGTGTAGGTTGAAAATTTTATATTATGTTCGCGTGCCTTGACATTAAAAACAAATGAATCGACCAGCGTGAGCTACAACATTCAAGAGATCGCGATGCTTTCATGTCGAAGTTATGACAAAAATAGCCAAAGCCTAGTGTAATTGATTTGTATTACTGAAAACTCATGCTTCGAAAACGCAAAAAATGCACGTTTTCTGCCCGTTTTTCACTCATAACTCTCGAAGAAAAGCTAAAATAAAAATTCCGGCTTCGAGGTGCACTTTCCGACCCTTTAGTCCATCTATGTTTAAAATTTCAGATCTCTGCGTTCAGTAGATTTCGCTGGGCATCGCGGACAGACAGACAGACGGAGGACAGACACTTCCTTTTATTAATATAGATTAATTTAAATTTCATTTCTATAGTAAAATCCGATAATTTTCTAGTTTTTGAAGTCACATTGTAAGGAAACTAAGGGTGGTAGAAAAAAATGAGGTCAGTTATGGAATCAGCAAATAAATAAAACCTTAGTAATCACTTATTACCTTTAAAAAAGGTTTTTAAAAAGTATTTTTGTTGGCCTGTGTTATTAGTAGGCCTATTAATATAATTTTTCATTTTCTAAATTTGTTTTGATCCTTCCAGTGAAGAAACTCAGCGATTCTTGGAATCTGAATTTGTTTTAAGTAGCTTAAGTTGGTTGAAGGTCGTATAAGATAGTTGATGTTATTAGGCCTATGCGCACAACAATGCGAGCAAAGCACTTTATGTTCTAAGGACCAGACTTTTACTTTGAGTTTTGTCGTTTCCAAGATCACGGGTTTGATCCCGGACCAGGTCAATGGCATTTATGTATGCACAAATGTAACAGTTATATGTCTGTAGAGTTACAGGCCTGTAAAACAAATCCTGAAGTACCCAATTCAGACACACCGCCGACAGATAGGCCTATAGCAGACACTTCCGTCGCGTCATTAAGCAACCATAAATATAGACATCATGTTGAACAACTGAATGTGACTAATAACCAGGGCCCGGATTTTGATGACCTAAAAAATAGTATATTGCGACACAAGGGCGGAAAGGCACGTTTACGGGTCGAGGAAACAGATTGAAAGCCCGAGGCGCAGCCGAGGGCTTTTAAGTTTTCGAGACCCGTAAATGCCTTTACGGTCCGTGTGTTGCATGCTATTTTTTGCACGACGGTTACTTATATCAATTTAATTATATTAATTGTGATATTACCTGAAAATATTATGTAAATACAGACTTGAAGAATGGTGCTTATTTCAGAAAGGGATTCGCATTTGTTATTGTTTATGGCAACCGAATATTTATAAAGCGGGGAGGCCTTGGTCATTTCTGCTCGCAAATAAGCATTTGCGGGCGGTAAAGTAACTTTCCGCCCGTCGCCCCTAGCAACAATTCACTTTCCGCCCGTCGCCCCTAGCAACAAGATTGCGTGTGGTAATGTCAAGTTACGAGCCATGTAAACAACTGTCGTAAGAAACACTTACTAGCTAAGGAGTGCAAAAATATTTTTAAAATGAGCTATAAAATGACTGCAAAAAAAAAGACCACATTTTTTAAAATGAAAATACTAGTTCATTCATCAGATTTGTGACTATTTAGATTTATGTTGTTGGTCAATTATAGGGTTGTGACTACTTAATTGGTACATACGGTTGAATGCAAACAGCAAACACCGTCTTTCTGTATCCAAATTATAACTATAACAAGATTTGAGTTCCGATAACATTCAATGCAAGTAAATGCACAAAAAGTGTACATAATGCGATAAATAACACAAAATGAGCAAGCAATGACTTTCTATTTTTAAAAATTGCCTAAAATATGAAATGTGGAAAAAGACAGTAAAATGGCCAAAAATGACCAAATACTGACAATAAAGTAAAAAAAGGACCTAAAATAAAAATGGGAGAAAATCACCAAGAAATGAACTAAAAAATTACCATTTTTATATTCTAGGAGTCATCAGAATATTTGCCCTAGTGGGCAACGTCCATGATGTACCAGTTAAAACATGGCGAGTCATCAAAATCATTGCCCTGCTAATAACTGACATCGCCCTCTTTGACAGATACCCAGAAAAGCTGGGCAAGTAGATAAGTTATATCTTTGTCACACAATATTATGCATTATCGGCATTGCGGTTGTAAAGATAAGTAAGCAATTGGCCTACCGAGGCCTATGATAAGGTGTCACTCGAAGCATTTTTGAAGGATATTTGACTGAAGTATTCAATATTTAACCTCGACGTTATTTTATTATGAGCGTCGGATTTTAAGAAACAAACAAACATATTACAAATTAGAAAATACAAATTAATACAAAATTATTAAAAATACAAATATAAATAATATAAACACAATTATTACAATTACAAAAGAGCATTATTTACCCCGCATGAGCATAGCTCGTGATCGGGGTCAGTTCAGTCATACTAAAATTATATTTTGAACATTATATTAAAAAAACATACACATTATAGTTTTAGGCAAAAAATAAGAATAAAAATAAATAAGATTGCTTATATGAAATAAAATACATGAACAAAGATACGAAAAAATAAATTACAATAACATAACAAAGTTACAAATAAAATAACCTATGTTAAAAATTAAAAATTTACAGTTAAGAATGAATAACGGAAAAAAGTGGGTTAAAGTACAATTACAAGTTAGATTTAATCAATTCGAGTACTTGTTTTTTAAACAATTTATTGTTTAGTGGTATCAGATTAGGGTTTCTTCTAGTAAAATTGTTGTATAGCCGTGGTCCGAAATTTATACTATGCCTTAGACCTACTTCTGTAGCACACTTTGGTTCGAAAAGAGGACAAGAGATATTATACCTCCTTGTATTATAGTAGTGATTTCGTGTTATGAATTTTTCATGATGTTTATGGAAATAATTTAATAAAGTGTAGGAGTATAATTGTTTAATATTCAATACGTCAAAATCTTTATATAAACTTTTAGATGGATAGTCGATTGATTTTTTTAAACATATCTTGATTATTCTTTTCTGCAACGACAATGGCAATGGGCGAAGTGCAGTCTGGCATATCCCACCCCATCCTATATTGAATGATAGAAACAATATCAGGTAAACTGATATAACAAAGTGCCAGAATGGTTTTGTTCAATCAATTATAATTACAAGTATGATGTGAAGAAAATAAGTTTTTTAATCAGATTAAAATCGTCCAGCGCAGAACTTCAGATTTATGATATCTTGATAATCGCAAACACAAATAAAAATAAAACAAAAATCCATGTCAAATTGGCCGGCTCCGGGATTTGAAACAGAATACGAGCCCAAGACGTTACCATTTCGGCTACCTCGTTCAGCTTAACGATCTAGTTTGATCAGCATATGTGAAAAAGAGTGTTATTTCTCAAAGCTAAACGTATTGCAACTTGAAATTCTTAAAATATGTCAACAATTCACAAAATTCAGTGGCAAAGAACTCCTCTAATTATTTTACAGTAATATACCTTCTATATATAACAGTATTCTTGTAGTAGTCAATTTCAACTTGATCAACATAATAAACAAACATCTGACTGCATTGGAGTCAAATCCCTCAATGATTAGAAATGCGGCATTGTAGTATAGACATGATTTTTAAAATATGTGACCTTTAATTAGTTGTTACTCTATTACTGGTCAACCGATTTGGTCCAAAATAAACAGGCTTCTTGCCATGGACATCATAAATGCGTATACCATGTTTCTTGATAATCCGAAAAAGCGTATTTGAGTTATCGCGCCTTTCTTATATATTACCATGAAAAGGCACTAAATTGAGCATTATTCCGGTACTGGCCAACCGATTTGATCCAATACCAATAAATGTCTTTCCATGGACATTATAAATGGGTGTTCCAAGTTTCATGAAAATCCGATGAAACGTATTTGAGTTTATCGTGCCTTTTAAAAATACACTAAATTGGGTTTTACTCCGGTACCGTTCAACCGATTTGGTCCAATATCAATAGGCTCCTTCCCATGGACATTATAAACGTGTATACCAAGTTTCATTAAAATGCAATAAATTGTATTTGAGTTATCGCGCGTACAGACACACGGACGGACAGACATTTTCCCGTCCCCCACTCAGTCTCATAAAGTACCATACTGGCACTTAATAATACCCCTGTTCGAGATGCCTTTAACAAGTTCAGCAGCAGACTAACTGCTGGTTCCATCTGCTACAAAGTATTCACACTTCTCTGTATACATGGGTAAGTGTATGACAGTCCACATCAGATATGATTTTCCAATATTTCCTATTAATTGGTATGACATCGCAAGGTGCAAGGTGGGGTTCTGCAGTAAGAGATACAGGCTTGAACTTTGTGGATAATAGAGATGTGAAGGAGAGAGAGAGGAGAGAAACTAATTAATATGCATGGAATCTCGGGTTGCACAGCCAGGTCGGTTTTCTCGCTGTGGTCTATACCGTGAATTAGAAGACTTCCATTACTCCATGCAACAGTGGTATAACTTCTTCTGTTCTCAACAGATTTATTTTTAAAAAAATATGTACCAGCATATTTCTTGGTTAGTTTAGCTCAAGATCAGTAAACTATACAGGTTGCGTATTCCGGGATAGACCAATCGCAGCACTTGAGTGTGTGACGTCACAAGATTCCAGATCTCGCAATTTTCAGATTTTACTCAGTCTAGAAAATCTTACACCGCGTGATTGAACTCGTAACCTTTAATTAACCCGTGGTCGGATTCCTGTCAAATTTATACAGAAATAATCTACACACATCAGCCCTACTGATGGTTAAAACAGAGCCTTAAAAAAGCGGATACAAATGTTTTTATTTCATTTTATAAACATCACCCGTTACACAAAATTCATGGAGGGAGAAGCAAATTTCACTATGCGACAATTTTTTGTATTTTTGTGTCCCGAAAAAACTTCAAGCGAGAAAGTTTTAGTGAAATAATTGAATTTTAATACAAATGAAGTTCCAGCCCCATATCTCGAATGGTTTACGAGTAATTGAGTGGTAATTATTCCAGGCGCTTCTGTGTCGGAGTGATTTGTGACGACCGTGAAATGTTCAGGAAGAAGCATATTTGACTATGCGAAAATTTTTTTATTTCTGTGACCAGAAAATGATTCAAGCATGTGAGCTTTAGGGAAATATTTGAATTTTATTATACATCAAGTACCACGTTTATATTTTGAATGGTTTACGAGTAATAGAGTGGTAATTACTCAAGGCGATAAAGCTACCGGAACGGTACAGAGGTCTTTTTTATTCTATAAAATAGGCCTACTAGCAATTACATAAAAATCCTTAAATATTTTAATCGTGGACTCAATAATAAAGGATATTAACTGGCTACTTGTACCCATACTGAAAGATTGACCCGCTGGGGAAAAAGAATGAATTAAACTTTTTCCTAATCTTGTAAATCTGCACTACTGTTATTTAGATATTTGTTGAATTATTTATTTTATTTTTTGATCCTTTGTGCTAGTAACTTTTATTTCTAATTACCTTATCAAATGCCTTATTAGTTTAATACCTTGTTACGCCCTTTTCATATTTTAATATAATTTATCAACATGAAAACGTATTACAGTTAAAATTGAATTGCCGAGGCTTTAAGAGCATGCTATCGGGTTATAGTTAGGGCAAGACGATGATACTTTTTAATGAAAACTTCATGGAAAAATCCTTTGAAATATTGTGTGATTTATGTAGAATGCATTGCGAAGCAATTTGTGTCCTTTTTTTTATGTTGAGACGTCGATTTTAAAGATCCTGCGCCTCTTTTCGTTGTGCTGCTCATGAAAGTTTCCCTGCCCTGCAATTCACAAACCATCCCTTCGTTTATTAGGTCTATATTATATCTGTCGTCACATAATTTGTATACAGATGTACATTTTTGGCCGTGTTTCACCAATCATTACCTACATAACTTACCCCATATAACCCGGAGAAAATTATTATTAATATAAATGTATTGCTTTGATTACAATATTAACACAAATTAATACTCTACAATAGTCTACGCAATGTAATAATAACATTAGTACTGTACATGTTAATATTGATACATAAAAATTCCCGTAGTTGTTTTCTACCCTTATTATAAGGTACAATTTCTATACAAATGTAGGATACATTCTTTAACAAATTTTCATCAAATTATACTAACATAACCTCTAGAGTGAGGAATATTTTCTAGGCAACAAAATATTAGAACAAATCACCCTTTAGCTGTTATATAGGCCTACCTGTATTATATAATTTCTATTCAAATCTAGATCCTTTGGGAGATTTTTACAAGATTTTAAAGACAAATGCTGTAGAATCAGAGGAACATTTAAGTAACTTGAATAACAGAACAGTTCACATCTTAGCTGTTTTCTACAATCTACAAAATTACTGTTACACACTGCCACAGCACATATCTGGCCCGGCATAATGGTTCAGTTAATTGCACTTTCTAAAGCACCTTCCATTTGTATTATTAAAAACAGTATGTACTGGTAATATCTATCCTAAATGACTGCGTTCAAGCGGCCGAGATCAGTAGGTAGAAGCTTTGTCAGCGGCACCATGCTTGAAGCGCCAAATCATTCTGACACCTTGAAGCGCCCGAATAATTACCACTCAATTACTCGTAAACCATTCGAGATATGGGGCTGGAACTTCATTTGTATTAAAATTCAATTATTTCACTAAAACTTTCTCGCTTGAAGTTTTTTCGGGACACAAAAATACAAAAAATTGTCGCATAGTGAAATTTGCTTCTCCCTCCATGAATTTTGTGTAACGGGTGATGTTTATAAAATGAAATAAAAACATTTATGTCCGCTTTTTTAAGGCTCTGTTTTAACCATCAGTAGGGCTGATGTGTGTAGATTATTTCTGTATAAATTTCACAGGAATCCGACCACGGGTTAATTAAAGGTTACTAGTTTAATCACGCGGTGTAAGATTTTCTAGACTGAGTAAAAACTGAAAATTGGGAGATCTGGAATCTTGTGACGTCACACACTCGCCTGCTCGCCGCAACCCCCTGTCCTATAAACTCGCCGGAATACGCTACCTCTGTAGTTTACAAGCCTTGAGTTTAGCTTATATAAAGAGCGTACTTTGGTTCCAAATGGGCCAATGTCAAAAATCTATGTTCTGAGATAAATGGCTTTGGAGTTTTCTATTTAATTTTCAACCTAATGTGGTTTTGTTTTATAGCCTATTTGTTTCGTAATCACTCAAGTATATTGAATGCGATTCTATTCCCTCACATTCTCACACAGAGTAAGTGTAGGCATTGCGAGATATGTGCATTCAATTGTCCCTGACTCACGCACGCTAAGCTGCATTGTTTGAGGGAGGAACTTGCTTTTCTTCTGGAAGCGGGGAACGGCTTAAAACTGCCATCAGACAATTCCTTCGAATTCTCTTTTTTTTTTTCTGATAAATGTTTAGGTGTTTCAGTTCTTATACAAAATTAAAGAATATGCATCAGTTATATGGTCACCATTGTATAAAACTCATATCAATGACATAGAACAAATTCAGAAGAGTTTTCTTCGATATATGTATTTTTAAAAATATGATAGATCTGCTTTAATTGATAGAATTTCTTATAATACTTTATTAAATGAATTTAAATTTGTTAATTTAATTGGTAGAAGGTTGGTAGCGCAACAGTTATTCTTATATAAAATTATCAATGGTAAAATTGATAGTAATGAACTTTTAAAACGTATTAAATTTAATGTAGTGCAATTAAATTTAAGGAATAGGGAATTGTTATATATTCCTGTCATTAAATCAAAAATATTAGAATGTTCATCTTTCATTCAAATGTGTAAACGATATAATTCTCTATCACTTCAAAATGCTCTTCTGGATTTTGACTTGTCATTGAATCAGTACATAGGACTTCTTCATAAACTGTTATATGTTCCATATGATTTGGCTTAATTTTTAGATTGTCTTGTTAAATTAATTGTAGTTATTGTAAATCATTTATGTATTTTTTTCTTTATCCTCACACATTCGTTCATTTATTGTATTGTATTTTTTATACTGTACAACATGTATTAGCGAAAGTACGCCAACTGTAATTGGGATTTATTCCTGTAGTTGGCAGAATAAAATAAAATAAAATAATCCCTCTCCCAACAGGTCGCGGCCCTGTAAGGCCCGGGGGGCTTGGATCGCTTAAATCCTAAAGGGGAGAGGTAAAACTACGATAAAGAAAGAAAGAAAGAAAGAAAGAAAGAAAGAAAGAAAGAAAGAAAGAAAGACATGGAACCACTAGAATATGTTAGAAACTACATATACCTCGGACAAAACATCTCCTTCGACAGAACACCAGAAACGGAAGTAAAAAGAAGAATAGGGGCTGCTTGGAACAAGCATTATTATTATTATTATATGTAGACAGGCGTAAATGACCTAACACATAAAACAGTATTGTCATGTACAATAGTCATCCCGAAGAATTAGAAATATTTTAGTATCTGAGTTTTAAAGGGCAGTCAGATTAACATTGATATCAAATCCTTCTTCACGATCATAATTTCTCTTTAATAAAAGAACATTTCCATTTTCCTAATGTTAATTCTCCATCATTAACTTGTATTTCAACTTGTATAAATTTTACTCTGGCATTAACATACATTGTAAAGATGTACTAAGAAATGGAGATCATTTCGAGTCATAAATAGTAAACGTGCTCATCCCTACGTTAAGCTGTGGTTCCGATTTGCCAGACAATTTACCACAGTAACGTATTCACTAAGGAAATTAAAGTTAAGGATAAGGTGGAAACTCTGTAAACAATTCAATTCTTTTATCATATTCTAGCTTAAAAGTCCCGGCGTCGCCCGGGTTTTTTATTTTGTAATTGGAAAATAACGTAAGAAGGACCTTCGATTTTTAAATTCTAGGTCCTTATACAGGGTGTTAATGAATACCACCGAAATATTTTACCTGTATATAGAGTGGACATAGACAAGCAACTTTTATTAGGAGATCTTTGCTCTATGACGTAAAATGTGTGTGCTACAGGGCATTAAAGTCATTATAATTTGGTGCTCATAAGTCAATAATTATGCGAAATAGGGTTAAAATTTTCATTAAATTGACTTCATGCCTTCCTAATGATCCATAAAAACTTGATTCTTAATCATTCATCCACAGCTATATCATAATTTAGTGTTTCCATAATCTGCAAAATTTACAGACTAATCACATGACTGGTCGCCACTGCATTAGACTTCTTTTTATTCATAACTACTGACTGCAGTGTTAACAGCGAAGTTCCTTTGTTTTGCATTTTTGTTCTAATGTTAGAAGTCAGTGGCGGCCATGCCCTGGGAGATTTTATGCTGTAACAGAAAAATTTAAATCCATAGAGCAAAAATCTTCTAATAAAAGTTGCTTATCTATGTCCCCTCTATGCACAGGGAAAATATTTCGGTGTTATTCATTAACACCCTGTATAGGTATTTAGAATTTGAAATAGGAAGAACGACATATCACACTCAAACTATTCCCTCAGAAAACGCTTGATATAGTTTCTTATGACTCATAGAGGATGTAGAATTTTGCATCCCATCGCTTATACAGTACACAGCATGCCTGGTAGAGGTTCAAATAAGAAGAAACAGAAATTCCGGTAACATAAAAAAATTGTCTTTGCGGAATATTTATTTCTCACTCTTATGTTACCATAATACCTTTTTAGGGATGAAATTAAACAGAAATGCAATATCACTTTCATACTTCTCTCCCCAAAACACATTACCATACTTTGTATTATTTTCTCTATGTCCAGGGTAGAGAAAGTTAAGTGACTTCATTATTTTCTTGGATTTCATTCTTTAATGTTCATTTATAACATGAATTATATTGATAGCTTCTCTAATTTGTCAAATGCCCGTTTCATTTATTTCCAAACCTATCTGAGACCACTGGCAACAAAATGTTGTCATGTGAAGTATGATTTGGATTTGACAATTCTGTGTAAAAAGGGATTAAGTATTCTAAAAAACATTTGATTTTTGGCATTTAAAATCAAAATTTTTCAAAATCCTTTCTTAGTTAGCACTTACATTATGAAACGAAGGTACTGTCAAAATTCCAAGTTTCTACCTATTATAGTTTAGGCTCTACGTTGATTCTCTGTCATTAAGTCAGACAGTCAGACAGTCAGTCAGTCAGGACCAAGCCTTTTATATATATAGAGGTATAAATTCTTTTTTAAACAAAGGATTTCCCCCAAGGATTTAAAATGGGTGACATTGTACCTTTATATAATTGTGGGGGCTTGCATTACAAAACAGTAGTAAAATGCTCTAGCAGCTCAACGTAGTAAATTCAGATTTCTACTGGAGTCAGTTTTTTTTTGTTTCATGAAATTTTCAATACCTTAGAAAATATTTAACTCTAGTAGATTGTCTGGTAAAAAGGACTATAGGACGAAATGATCACCATTTGTTAATACCACCTTTAAGTATAACCATTTCAGATTAACATTAAATGCGAGAAAAATTCAAGCTAATGGTAATATATTATTAGCATTAGCCAAATTAAAGTACTGTATTCTGCTTTAAAGAGAGTTAATCAAGAATGTAAAGAATGTTTGATATCAACGCAAATCTGATTGTCCTTTTTAAGGTAGGCACTAAAATATCTTTGATTTATTGGGAACGCTATGGTAAAATTTAATGTTTTCATTAAAAAACTGATTTGTGTTTTAGTTCGTTACAGACCGTGAAAAATAATGTACTGGAACACGTATGGGGTGATTAAAAATTGCTGCTCACAGTTCATAACTATTAACTTTTCTCCTAACTTGAGCCAGATAGTCTAAGATGAACATCGAGATCAAAGTTGAGATCCCATGTATTTTTATGGTTATAGTGGGTTCTTGGGGGAGCTTCTCAATTCTTAACTGTTTATTGTTGATGCAAGGTTGATGCAAGGCATTACGCTATAGTTGACGGCTGATGCAAGGTTCCATACGCATACTGGTTTATCATCAATGTTTCGAATGGCGCGGCACATAGGTGCTTTAGATATCCCATGCATAAAATCAATTACTTGAAACTGTACTTGTTTTAGACCAATTTAGGGCTAATTGTAGCTTATGTTGCTTCAGTTCTAAAGCACAGTTCATGCAGCATTATGCTTGCATTTAGAACCTTATGATATTGAATGAACATTAACCTAAACTGTTCTTTGAAACAAATTACTTTTGCTTAAATACAAAATTCTGGCCTTGAATCTAAACATGATTTGCCTTTTATAATGCACATTTGTCTCCTCGTTGTCACTTGGACTTAGGAATAAGTAAAAATTGTAGTAAATAATTTTACTCAGCTACAGCCTTAAGTTAAACACCTCAGCATTTAAGTAAGGCAAAAGAACCAATTAAAACACATTCTTGTTTAATATACGGTAGCATAAACTGAAGTAACCAAAACTGATGATTCTTTCAGCTACTTAGTAATTATTTATACTTTGGCAGTTATAATGAAACAATGCCCCAGTATTTGCTATTAAGTGAATTTTTTCAGAACAAAAGTGTATAATTTATATGAGTATTTTTTAAAAATGTTTCACCTCGTATTTTACATTTTTCAAAATCTGTATTTCTATATATATATATATAATATTTATTTATTTAACCTGGCGGAGTTAAGGCCATAAGGCCTTCTCTACCACTCAGCCAGGGCAAAAACATGAAATACATAATGATAATAATAATAATAATAATAATAATAATAATAATAATAATAATAATGATTAATAATAAATTAAAAAAGAACTGATGTATAGTACTAGTAGGCCTATTATACCATTGTATTTTCTTCTTTTTCTTTTTTTGACGATTCACTAGTTTACTAGCTTTTAAGCTATTTTGTAAATGTTTGTGACAATAAATTCCTTACTTACTTACTTACTTACTTACTTACTTACTTACTGTAATAGAAATGAGCTTACTGTAGTCACTTTTTACTTGTAGTTGATTTATGAAATATACTTTATTAAACTAGATTAACAGGAACCAAGAATCATTGATATGTACTGAAGTATTATTGTATGAAAAAGGCTACAGTTGACAAAAATAATTAAAGAATTTAAAAGATGTTAAAGAACACGTTTTTACGATCACTTTCGTTAATTCTCATTTTGAGTGATTGGGTGTTGAATGATTCACAACTTGCGACTTCACCTGTTAATTATATGTTAGGCCTATGGATGTGTTCGATGTAATGTTTTATTCTTATGATTAGGGTTCGGATGTTTATGACGTAAAAAATTGGAAAATATGACTGCAAATATGACCTTAAAATGACTAAATGTGACCTTAAAAATGACTAAATATGGCCCAAAAATCCTAAATCTCATTACATAAAAGAACGTATTATCTAAAAATAAATGTTCCATTTTAAAACTTTTAATGACACTAAATTATTAAATAAATAAATAAATAAATAAGCCCGTAACATCCCTAGCGGGCAAGGGCCTCCTACCTTCCGGTAGGGCTAGCTCAGCCAAACTCATAGGGAGAGCTAGTCCCTATGAGCTTTGATGTCACTCTTTACCTAAATTATTCTGTAGGCCTACCTATTTATATTCACAACTACTGTATCACTTCCATTCTTTGTGTCACTCATTTCATTTCACTTTTAGTTTTTCTACTTATTTTCTACATTTAACCATAGTTCTTTCCATTTTTTCCTGTCCTTGGCTATTCTTGTCCATTGTGGCCCCGCTGTTTCCAAAAATTGTTGTGCCCATCTTCGTCTCGGTCTGCCTCTGCTTCTTTTGCCTGTCCTTGGGTCCCAAACGGTTATTGCGTATGCCCATCTTTCCTGGTTGAGTTTGGCTGCGTGTCCTCCCCATCTCCATTTTAGTCTTGCTGCTGTCTCGGCTGCATCTTCTCCACCGCTTCTCCGTCTCCATTCTTCGTTCTTTACCCTGTCTAAATTATTACATCACATTAATTCCATCAGATAATCGCTTTTTAACAATTTTACAGGTGATTTACAGTTTCACTTGTAAAAACATCTAATCTGTTAATGTTTCCAGATTTCACTGCAAATGTGAACTGAAAATATTTTTAAAATATATATATTGGAAGTTGTTAACAACAAGGAAGATAAGGTAATTGTGCTATTACTTCTTGCTGTCCATTCACATTTCAGTTAAAGTAAAAGCGAAATATTCGTGACTCTTTTTCGAAAAAAAAAATCTACAATTTAGTGCACATATTGTACTGCATTAATGTGCTCTTTTGCCGAATTTATAGCTGAAATATGATGTTCAATTATAAACATGGCCAAGATATGACCAAGACCATAAAAATTACTAAAATATGACTTTATCTGCAAAATAAAAACGGTCCGATTACGATAACAAGCATGCAATTCGTGTTTAATTTGTGTTTTCGGCGAGAATGGAAATCAGGATAAAAATATTACATTTCAAAAATATCCGAACTCTACTTATGATGTATAACTGATATAACAATATGACTTATTACAAGGTATGCGCCTATTCGGATACGTTAATATAATTACCATTTTGTCATCTATTAGCATGTTGATGCACTGTGACAAAAGTCAAACTTCTGGTTTGGGGTGAAAAGATCACAGATCTGCCAAATATTGGTGCAAGTTATTAGGTTGTTTGGAGTTACATTTTCAAATTTCTTCTCTCCGGTATAGGCCTAAAAAGAACTTGCAACATTTTCCACCAAAATATTTATGCAGCAACTTTACTATAATGCTTATTCAGATCTATTTTCATAAAATGATACCGAAAAAGTAAATGGAAATAAAAATAGCTTTTATCAAGAAAAATAAAGATAATTAGAAATAGCCTATTGGTTCAATATCTGAAGGGTGATATTTTGGTCAGTGGGGAAAATAAAGACGATTGTCACCGTGTAAAAATTCGCATTGTATTTGTTTTGAACCTGGTAGATAAGTTATCTGAGCTTATTTAAAACTTTATTTTTCATCAAGGTAGAGGATATTGTACTTTATGTTCACTAATAAAGAAATGTAATGTTTCTAAGAGGCGTCTATAGAATATATACTGTGTTTTATTCTTTATTCTTTTATAGCCAGCTGGATTTCGGTATATTTACATGGCAAATTTAACGCTGATGTAAATAGCTTTAAACACAACATAGAAATCTTTCATAGAATGGTTATACCAGTAGTATAAATAGCACTACGTACTAAAAGATTCGAAGAAATTTCTAATTATTCCGCTAACCCCACTGGATCATACAGCCCTATTAATAATTTCAAATTAAAAAAGAATTGAGTGATATAGGGGGGACTTGATTTGCCACTGTTCACAAACCCGAGTTATAGCATAAGTTTAGAGAAAGAAAACATTCGAAAAAGAAATCCTCTTCCAGGTCCCTTAAGTTATTTTATATGGAATGCTAAAAACAAATCCCTCGAATTCTGTGTTAGCTGAAAATTATATGGAGAAATTTGTAAGTATTGAGATACTACAGGATAGGCCTATCAGTAACTAATTCTCTTTTTCTTCATCTCCCTACCAGATTCATCGCTGAGTTCTGCCAGGAGCTGTGTTCATCTTTCATTGAAGGAATCAAATATGTCCTGGAGCAGCTTCAGGTCTGTAATGGTCATTACTTGTATAGTCCAGTTATTCTTAGCATACCCAGGCGGCTTCCTTTTGTTAGAAGGAAAGTTTGTCGTCGGCTCATGCTCTTTATTTTAACCGCCCCAATCAGCTAGTTACCTCAGCCAATCAAAATCTAAGAATGTCCTGTGACTGCTGTGGCAGCTACTCCTCTTCTCTGCGTGTAGAGAAATGTGGGGTTGGAAGATCTAGTTACAGTAAACAATAACTCGTGCGAATTGATTAGAGCGGGGGAAGAACTGAGGTCAGTCATAACTAGAGCCCGGATTTTTAGGCTTTTATAAAAGGTATTTTAGCTTTTTATTTTTGTGGAATAGCCCTTTTTAGGTTTTAAACATACGATTTTTGCCTTCTTAATAAAACACTAATATTAACACCGAAAATTGTATTATAATTTTGACACAATTAATCTAGTTTTTTTAGAAAGTAAACAATTGACTATTCCTTATATCGGCACTCGAAAAATAGCATAAACAATTGAGATATTTGCCCTTTAATGATACAATTATTCCTTCTTTCTATAGTATTTTAATGAAAAGTGTGTAATTCAACGAACATTGTTAAATTTAGTGCATTGTATAAATTTATTTGTATTATGTCTTTTCTTATATTGCACAAATTCTCAAATTTATTTTCTTTTGCATTAATTGGAAAATCTATTTAAAAGTCATGTATTTTTCCGAAAGTCCTCTTTATCCCCTAGTTTTCTCAGTATAAGTCCTCCTTAGCCCCTTTTAGGCCCTTCACTCCGATTTAGCCCTTTTTAGGGTCTATAAGGTTCATTTATTCGAAAGCAAGGGGCATGGAACGGAAAAATATGTTAACATGTTCTAATTAGGAAGCTGGGGGGAAAATAAGTTAAAACCTTCAAGTCCGGGCCCTAGTGATAACAATGAGAGAATATTGCAACGTTGCTTTTGTTTTGGAAAGCAGAAACCAAGACCGACTGGGTCAGATCAGTTAACATAAAGAAACACCACCTTAATGTATTAGGCTCTTCCTTTGAAGCCGCCTGGGTATGTAATGAAACATTCTACTATATGTGCCCGTTGGCGTTTCGCCATCAGTTGTAGTCTTGTAACCTGATATGTCTCTAACCTGGTGTGGCGTACAGGATTACTTGAAAAATTACAGTTTTTAAAACTAAAAGTATATTTTTTACATTTTTAAGTTAATTAACGTTATTATATATTTTAGCTTAGGCCTTTCGGTTAACTTATATGGAACTAGGTTTATCATCAGGGCATCTGGTTTTGTAGAGTTAAATCTAAAAAGAAAACCGTTTTGCGTCATGGAGTCATGTTAAATAAAATCACTAGTATCTAAAAGTCCTTAAAAGCACATCTTTCAGGATATTACATTTGGAAATAACTATGTACCTACTATTTGCAGACGACTAAGACATTGGTGACTCTATAAGTATAGCCTAAACAACGAATTCCTTATGATAATGGTCTGGAAAATATATGAATTGCCTTCTAGTATTACTCTGAAAGTGAGTGGAACTTAACAGCAGATGAGCAGAGCCCTTAAAGGTCACATTACGGACATCCAAGTTCACCTAAGCTAAAACATGTTGCATTCTTTGATTAGTCAAGAATTGGTGTTAATTAATATGAAAATACCTATAAAATAACTGTTGTGTCTTTTTAGGCAAATTTCACCGGTTGGTCCCCTTAAACCATCAGTAAAATTGACTTCCATCTTCTTCTATATTGTGTTCATACATTCGCGTGAAAAGGTACATGTACGAGGGTGGATCGAAAAGTAACGCACAATATTTTTTTTCTGAGTTGGTATTGCAGCTGGGATGTTGAACTTTCACCAAGAGTTTGAAGCTTCCACTACGGACGTTATTTTGTTCCCATGTGTAGCTCTTGCGAGAGAAACGTGAACTATGCAACAAAGATGGCGCGCATGTTACTATCGTCCACGTGAAGAGTAGCGAGGTGTAGTGCTATTTTTATGGGTTAAAGGGCATAACCCGGGTGAAATTCACAGGGACATGTGTGGCGTGTATGGGGACGACTGTATGGACCGTAGCAATGTCTCCAGGTGGTGTGCATTCTTCGAAGATGGCCGTGATAACCTTTGTGATGAGCTACGTTCCGGACGGTCGGTAACAGCTGCAACAGTCCAGACCTGGCACCGTCGGACTTTCATTTGTTTGGTTCCAGGAAGAAATTCCTGGCCGGTAAATGCTTTGCATCAGATGCAGAAGTGAAATCAGCAGTCCGCAGATGGCTATACTCCAACCGAACGGACTTCTATGAACTTCTATGGACTTCTTTCTATTTTGAAACTGGTATCACGATGGGAGAAATGTGTTGAGATCAGGACCGTAGCAAGGTCCTTCTGCGCCCTTGGCGAGTTTGACAAATCTACGCCCTCCAATACTGGGGGGTCTGAACAATTTTTTTTTCTGTAAAATTGTTTATTATTTTAATATAAAAACTCTGTTATTATCAAAGAAAACCTACACCTCTATTTGAAAATGAACTAAGTGTTGGACTTTCAAGGTACAAAAACCTTATTTTCAGACGATTGAACTAGGAACTTAAAACATAATTAAATAATAAAATCTAGTATCAAAAGTAAATTACATAATAGGTCCGAGGCCTACTAAAATGTTGAACACATTAATATAGGTAAAATTATTTTTTTCGAATAGTTGAACCACTTTCATCTCAATAATAACGTACATTTTAATCTTTATTGTTATATCATTCTATACTGTTCATGATTTATGTTATACTCTGTCAATAAAAAACGTATTAATTAAAGAACATTGCATGACTGTTTTTGTTTGTAGACAATCGGCATAATACTACAGATAGTTCACGTGCAGTAATTTTTAATAACCTTAAATATTTCTTCCATTAACGTGGAATTGTTATTGCTTGATAAATTGCACCAGTCTAAAAAAAAAAAGGCGGGATTTTTCATGGTTAATTTTGCGCCCTGTCTGTACCTGCGTCCTTGGCGGGGGCCCATCTCGCCACCGCCTAGCTACGGCCCTGGCAACTATACAGAAAAATAGACAAAATATGTCCCTTCATGTGTGCATTTGTTTATAATTATACCTATTAAACTATTTGTAATATATATATATATATATATATATATATTGTGCGTTACTTTTCGATCCATCCGTAAGCTGCATGTTATATTCTGTCAGAATGTAATATCTCTTTGATTGGGTACATATAGGCCTATTGTATTTCTATATAATTATACACAGCATATGAACAAAATACTCATATGCCTCAGTATTTCCACTTCGTATTCTGCAGTATAAAGTAGTTCATCCGACGCTCTGCACCCCCACAAGAGAGAAGCGATATTTCCGTAAATTCTACTCTCATTACAAAGTTGTGCTCCTCTCTCATTTGGATTTTAATTCGGGTGCTCTCACTTGGTGCTGACGGTGGTAATGAGTTAAGTTGGAGTGTAGGATACATAGCGATGCCCTCAGTACAAGAACGACTCATCTCACTTACTTGTTACAGCCGAGGCAAATATATCGTGTGTCAGTGCATAACGAGTGTATGTCTATAATAGTGTGCAATATTACTTCTATCATAGGAGTTGCTATACTGAAGACTGCATTATCCTTAAATCTTAGGAAACCTTCGAAAAAGAGCACATTGGCCTTACTGAATAAATTCAGAAGAAGAAACACTTATTCTTGAACTTATAAGTTAATATAGGCCTATAGAATCTAATAGCTAATGATAGGCCTACGTTAAGCAGCGGTTCCCAAACCTTTCTGTCCTGGGACCCACCTTCACCTAGAAAATTTTTTCGCGACCCACTACCACATAACGATAACCAATATATGCTATATAAAAAAAAATTCGTGACCCACTACTACACAACGAAAACCAATATATGCTATATAAAAAAAAAATTTCGCGACCCACTACTACACAACGATAACCAATATAGGCTATATAAAATACAGCACATATTTTTCATATGCATTTCAATAGTTTTATTGTGTTCAAATGCCTTATATTCCTTATATTGAAAAGTTTAATTTTTTCAGCCCTTTTCGCGACCCACCGAAATTACTCCCGCGACCCACCGGTGGGTCGCGACCCATAGTTTGGGAACCACTGCGTTAAGGGCCTGATATGCTTCAGACTAACATATTGTATTTGTCAGCTAGCACATCTTTCAGGATATTATATTTGAAATGTGTACTCACTATTTGCAGACGACCAAGATATTGGTGACGCTTCTTATATGATAAATAAATAAGCTGAGGAGTACAAAATGTGGGAGATGAATGCGAATTACAATACAACAGAATATCTTCCCTTGGAGATAAATTCTAACAAAATGTTATGGTCTGGATACGAGGAAATCAATACAAACAATAAATTCAAACATTTAGGATCTGTAATTACTGAGACTCATAACACAAGTACATATACGAAATATGTTAAAATTAATAAGTACAATAAATTTGACGGAATTGTTGTATATTTTAGAGAAAATCTTGCTGTCTCTCTAATTACTGTTGATATTTATCATTGAAATTCTATTCATTTTAATCTTACGTTAAAAGATATTATAGGCTAATTAGGTTAACTGCTATTTATAGATCACCAAATCTTTGCAAAAATGAATTCATGAAATATTTGGAGGAATTTTTAATCGTATCTACAGATATAAAAAATCATATTATCGTTGGTGACATAAATGTTCAAATCTTAGAAAAACATTTAGATAACGTGGGAGAAAACTATTTGAATATTATCCACGAGTTTGGTTATATAAAATATTTAAATGCAGTTACGCGCCCTTCGACCGTAACGGATTCTTGTCTAGACCATATCTTTTTTAAATCTACCAGTAATTTGAACTTTAAATCTGGCGTTTACACTTGTGCTATAACTGACCACTATATGGTATTTGCTATTCTGACTATGCCTTATACAAACATAAAAAGAAACCCCATTGAACCCCGTCATAACTATAAACAAATTATCAATTACAACAATCTAGTATCCCATTTAAAAACAATGACCTGGGATTCCATACTCAATTGTGAAGATGCTGAATATTGTTTCAGTTACTTTTACAATACTACATTAAATCTTATTTCTAAATTTAGTACTAATGTCTCACTCAATTTATCCCGTAAATATAAAAGAATTAAACCTTGGATTACATTGTTAAATCTTTACGAACAAGAGATAATTTAGCAAATTTAGTTAAACAGGATCCACTAAATTTTGAATTATTATCCTATTATAGAATATATAGAAATACCTTAACTAGTGTAATTCGAAAGGTGAAAATCCAACACTTTACTAAAAAATTTATTAATAATAAAAACAACCCTAAAAATTTTGGGATACCGGTACCTTAAATGAGGCTACAGACTCGCATTATATGAGAAAAACAAAAGTATGCCTAAGGAAATCACAAGTCGCAATGGGTTAAAAATCTCTAACAGTGAAAATATAGCTAATTAATTTAATGCACATTTTATCAATATTGGCAACGAAATTGTTTGAAAAATAAATTATAAAGTGTTTGATTCTTATCACTATGAGTATTTTAATGAATGCCCAACTTCAGTTTTTCTGTTTCCTGTGAATGAAAATGAAATTATCAATATTGTAAAACATTTTAAAAATAACGTATCTCCTAGTTTAGACTGTATTACTAACATCACTATAAAGATGATTATAGAACATATTTCGAAGCCTCTTGCACACGTAATAAATCTATGCTTGTCTCAAGGTATATTTCCCACCGCATTGAAACACGCAATTTTGATTCCAGTATATACATCGGGTGATAAATGCAATCTTAGTAATTAGAGACCTATATCTCTTTTACCTTGCCTAGCAAAATTATTTGAAAAATGTATAAAGACTCGTTTAATCTCATTTCTTGATAAACACAATATATTAAGTAATAATCAGTTTGGTTTCAGGAACAACCTTTGCACAGATGACGCTATCATTAGTGTTACATCTAAATTAATTCAAGAATTAGATGCTGGTAATATTTAGATTTACAAAAAGCTTTTGATACTGTCAACCATGATATGTTTATAGAAAAACTGGACAAATTTTGTATTAAAGGCGTTGGTCTAAAATTTTTTAAACCCTATTTGAGCAACAGGACACAGTCAACAAAAATCAATGATTACTGTAGCGAAATTCTGAATATTAATATTGGTGTGCCGCAAGGTACTGTATTAGGTCCTATATTATTTTTTATATACAGTATATTAATGACTTATTAAATATTGATTTGAGCAGGTATTCGGGTAATATATATTCTTATGCTGATGACAAATAGTTATATTTAGCGGTAATGATTGGGACGTAACTTACCAAAACCCCAATAGAGGTATCAACATCGTTAAGGAATGGTTAGATGCAAATTTTCTTTCACTGAATACTTCTAAAACTACGATTCTTCCAATTTCTTTAGCTACCCAAGGTCTTGACATAGTAAAATTAAATAATACGATAACAAGAAATATTACCATTCATAATAACTGTAATCGTGATAACTGCAATTGTCCCTCCTTAAATTCTTCAACTGAAACCAAATATTTAGGCATTATAATTGACGAATAAGCACATTACTTATGTTTGCAATAGGCTTCGTAAAAAATATATAAATTCTCAAACCTCCGTTCTTATTTACAGCCTCATATCTTGCGTTTACTTAGCACTAGTTGAATCTATAGGCCTATTACAATATGGCATATTGGGTTGGGGAGGAATGGCTAAATCCAACCTCTTGCCGTTAGAAATTCTATAGCTAAGGATCATTAAAATGTGTCTGAGTAAACCTGCTGATTACCCCCACTAAACTAATATTTTCTGAATTTAATGTCTTAAATATTGAACAAATATACAAACTCAAATTACTGACTTACTTCCATAAGAATAGAAATATTTTCAAAATCAACAATCCTCATCACTACCTTACCAGACTGAATCAAAATTCTATTCTATATGAACCCAAATGTTTTACCTCTGCTGGATTAAACCACAGTATAAATTTCGGCCCAAGATTATAGGCTACAACTCAATAATAAGAGCTCATTCTGAACTACATAAACTAAATTTACACAGATTCAAGAAACAAACTTATAAAATTTATTCAACCTAATGCACGACTAATTTTACAATATCCCAATTTTTTTCTTTTCATTTTGGCTACTCGCGCTTGTCATTCCTCTCTAAAACATAATGTTTAATAGGCCTATAGCCTATATGTTTTGCTTTTGATTTATATTATTTACTATTTGCCTTGTTTTGTGAGTGTATTTGTGTAAGTCATTTGTGTGTGTGTGTTTTGTATGTAGCGTCGCTTTGCCCTGAATTGTTTGTTTTTGTAATTTTCAGTGATCACTGTTTTCTGTTGCTGTGTCCGAGCACGAGCTTTTGCTCATTTGGGCATCAGTTATGAATGGATGTTTTATGTTTCCGAAGGTAAAATAAACAAATAAATAAAAAATGTTAAAAAAATAAAAATAAAATATGAAATTCAGAAACGAGTAATGAATGAATGAATATTTATTAACTACAATTGGGTTTCCACCCGGTGGTAGTTACATAGCCAAAACTTATTAACTATGCACTAAATATTAACTAGTACTTAAATATAATATTAAGCTACCCTAATATTATTTCAATCTAAATATTTACACAATACTTATATAACCGTCTTTTTCACTGTCACTATATGTCACTTCCGTAATTGAGGGCAGGAGAAAAACTGGGATACAGAATTCAGTATTATGGAGAAGAATTACAAAGAAATTCATCCACAATAGTTTGCACAATTGCAAAGTGTTTTATTACATGGAGCAGAAACATAGACAATAAACAGAAAACATGCAAACAAATTATTAGCCACAGAGATGGATTTATGGAGGAGAGCAACTAGAAATTAAAAGCTGAATAAAGTAGGCCTAAAGAACTCTAAAATAAGAGAAATCATGAGGTTAGAGAAAATGTATTGAATGTGATCGGAGAAAGAAAATTAAATGGTCTCGCACGTAAAAAGGATGACAGATGATAAATTTTCAGGATGATATTAAATAAACTGAGAAGATTAGGGCAACAAGACACAGGGAAAAAGGGGATTATTGATGTACGAAGGAACATGGCTAGAAGAGGTTTAAATGAGCAGATGCACAATATCTAGATTTGTGAAGGAGGAAGTACATGGACCTATGGGTAGAAAAACTACCAGCCTATTTTGTAGAAAATTCCTAAAAGTATTCCTAAAACAATTTTAAAGGGAAAATTTTCACCCAAAAAAGGACGAAAAAAGGGAAAATTATTGCCAAGAAAAGGTGGGAAAAAAGGAAAATTATTGCCAAAAAAGGTGGGAAAAAAAGGGATATAAAAGTAAGAGAGTGTAAAAATTCAACAGAGAAATACATATTTGTTTTATGTAAAGCCTTTGCTTGCTCTACAGCTTCTGATTCTGCAACATCTAATGGCTGATGACATTTTTTTGATTTTGTTGAAATTCTCACAGAGGAAAATAGCACACGAAATCCATGTTCCCCACCTTGTTATAATGGGAAACTTAGGCAATGGCAAGCCTGTGATTTCCCTGTAACGCTCTACACTGCTGGGAGGAATTTTTTCAATGGTGAATTAGTGAAAACAATTTTTAATGTTTTCATATTGCCAAATACTGGGTAATTTACGAATTTTTCAAAATAAAATAGCAAAAAAGGTACTGGAAAGGGAAAGTTCCTAAAAGAAGGGAAATGGGCCTAAAAAAGGAAAAAAAGGGTCGTTAAAACCAGGTCATTTGCAGTTGAAACTTACTCAGTAATATCCTGTTCAATTTTATCACTTTTGTGATGAAATATAAAAAAAGGAATTCCCTTTAAAATCCGGTCTCTAATTATGACCTCCCTATTTAATGGAACCACCTCTTGTTTACTCTCTGGACGGTGGAGTAGCCGATAAACCATCAATCGCCAGATAGGCAGACTGATAGGAAAAAGTGCAGCCCACTCCAGTCAATGGCCAATTGAATTTCCAACTTTATGATTAAAGTTCTAACATATTACCGTGTAACACTCGTATTGCATAATTTTAATGATGGGCTTGAAATGATAGGAAATATGCTTATTCACAAATTAACTGATAAATTCCGTTTATAAGGACATTCACAGTGGAAGAGTTTAAAAGAATTTCCTTTAACCACTGCCTTCTAAACTGTAATACTCGTGTATACACTGCCTGTCCGATACGGCGAAGTTTGCATACTCGGCGACATTACAGATGGCAGCACCTTTCACACCCAGATTGCTTCTTGTTGATTATGTAGTGCTGTCACCGCCGTCTCGTAATATAGTCTAGAAGATGTTCTCAAAGCATAAACTGAACTTTAAACTTGTATTATTAGAGGTACCGGTACTTAAATGCTATGAATAAAATGTTGTAAAATAATTATTATAAAATTTACTATCAATGCGTCTAATTAATTTATATTTATTTTAATTATTGCTCCAAAATTCCATTTCAAGGTAAGTGTCATATACTGGAATAATATTATGTTCTAAACAAATAACACAAGTATCTGTGTCTGTTTAATGCTTATTCTGACGCAGCAAACGCATAGGACCAATGTACGGTTGTATAGGGCACTGCCTTCTAGACTCTTTTACTCGTGTATTCTCGAGACGGCGGTTGTATAGGTGGCGGTGATTGGTGCAATCTGGGTGTGAACTGTGTCGCCTCTACTGGAGAAATTAGGCAATTGAGCAATTCTCTAAACTCCATGTTAAAATAAAGGATAGGACAGGCAGTGCAATTTTCGAGACGGCAGTGCCTTTAACATAGTCACGTGATCGCAGTTCCACTAATTACCGCCCTCACACATGTATTTCTTTCTTTAGACTTGCATATCTAATTGAAAAAAATTGAAAATAACGTTTGACAGCGTTTTAATTTGGGATTAACCTAGATTTTGGTAATAAAACGTCCATTATATGTTCAAGGGATCTCTTCTCTATAGCCTATATATAAAAGGCTTTGTCCTGACTGACTGACTGACTGACTGACAGGAATCAACGTAGAGCCAACAGGTAGAGACTTGGAATTTTGACAGTTCCTTCGTTTCATAATGTAAATGCTCACTAAGAAAGGATATTGCAAAATTTTTATTTTAAATGCCAAAAATCAAATGTTTTTGAGTAAACTTAATCCCTTTTTACACAGAATTATCAAATCCAAATCACAGTTGGCATGACAACAAATTGTTTCCATTGGTCTCAGATGGGTTTGGAAATAATTGAAGTGGGACATTCACAAATTAGAAAAGCTATCAATATAATACATGTTGTAAATAAATATGGGGGGGTTATAACATCTGGAGAGGGGGGTTCCGGGGTCCTCCCCCGGAAAATTTTAAAAATTAAGATGCACAATAACGAGTTTTAAGCTTTCCACGCTTTAAACTCATATTAAGTAATTTATAAGCAGATTTTTAAAAAAGGTGATATATCACAATAATGAAATAAATAGTACAATTTTCCCTTGTTTAATCAATGGGGGGGGGGTTCAAACCCCCAAACCCCCCCCCTCGTTACGCCTATGACCCTGGACAAAGAGAAACAATACGAGGTATGGTAATATGTGACTTATATTAATATATGGCGGGTTTTTGGGGAGGGAATAATGAAAATGATATTTAATTCCTTTTTAATTGCATCCCCAAAACGGTTGTATGGTAACATGAGAGTGAGAAATAAAATATTCCGCAAAGACAATACAATTTTATGTTACCGGAATTTCTGTTTCTTCTTATTTGAACCCCTACCAGGCTTGCTGTGTACGAGCGATGGGTTGCAGAATTCTACATCCTCTATGAACCATTAAAAGTTATATCAAGCGTTTTCTGAGGGAATAGTTTGAGTGTGATAAGTCGTTCTTCCTATTTCAAATTCTAAATACCTATATAAGGAC
The DNA here is from genome assembly GCA_964059195.1 of Ectobius pallidus. Lineage (NCBI taxonomy): Eukaryota > Metazoa > Arthropoda > Insecta > Blattodea > Ectobiidae > Ectobius > Ectobius pallidus. The sequence continues at coordinate 14,977,374 of CAXKWD010000007.1, forward strand.
CTATAATTTAAAAATTGAAAGTCCTTCATAAGTTAATTTCCAATTGCATAATATAATACCCAGGCGACGCCGGGACTTTTAAGCTAGTCTATTTATAACGCATTTGTAAGTTAAAAACAGAAGTTGTAACATTGAATTCAGGTCATTTTGGGAACAGTCTTCAATTAGGCCTACAGTTCCTGTATATTCCTGTTCCATCTGTCATTCATGTTCTCTCCAGATGGGACATGTTTATTGTAATGTCGACATCATCACCTCTCTTCTTAAATCGATACTATACGCCTATTGATTGGTTTTTACTTAAACAAGGGGCCTCAGTTTCCTCGGAAAGTTGTGTCAGTAGAGAATCTGTGCGACGATGCAGAGGGCATGCGCCTGGGAGATGCGCAAATGACACAGCCTCTGGTCCACTCCCCCAAAATGGTACGTGTTTCTCTGGTAAATTAGAGTTCGAAGCAGGTCGAGCAAAGAAATTAAGCTACAGCACTCTCAAGGAAATGTAGATAACATGCTGATCCAAACTCATCAGCTTCTTATTTCTCTTTCACTCCCGTTTCCTTCGGTCGATGCCCTCCTTCTTTCGTTTAACTCGTCAATCTGCTTTCTAAAATAAAATCAGGTAAACTGATGTAACAAAGTGCCAGTATGTTTTTGTTTAATCAGTTATGATTGCAGTTATGATATGCAGAATACCAAAAAAAAAGTCAAATTGACCGGTTTCGGGATTTGAACCATGGAACTCCAGAATGTGAAGCCAAGATGTTACCATCTCAGCCACCTGGGTCAGTTTAATGGTCTAGTTTTATAAGCGCATGTAAAGCAATAGTGTTGTCATAGCTAACTGTAATTTAATTGCCAAAGCCTTATAAGATCACAGTAAAACAATTGACTATGTTGTCATGATAACTGATGAGCATTTCAAAAATTCTTTCGAATACGTATATTACCATAAAATAGGCACTAAATTGAGCATAACTCCGAAACAGGTCAACCGATTTTATCCAATATCAATAGACGTCTTCCCAAGGATATTATAAATGTGTATACCAAGTTTCATAAAAATCCGGTAAAGCGTATTTGAGTTACCGCGTCTTTAAAATAGACACTAAATTGGGTTTTACTACGGTAACGGTCTACCGATTTGGTCCAATATCAGTAGACGTCTTCCCATGCACATTATAAATGGGTATACAAAGTTTCAAGAAAATCCAATAAAGCATAGCCTATCCGAGTTATCGCGACTTCTTATATATTAACATAAAATGCACTAAATTGGGCATTATTCCGGTACTGGCAAACCGATTTGGTCGAATATCAATAGGCTAGACGTCTTTCCATGGATATTATAAATGCGTATACGAAGTTTCATAAAAATCCGATAAAGCGTATTTGAGTTATTGCGCCTTTAAAATATACACTAAACAGGGTTTTAGGCCCTACTCCGGTACCGGTCAACAGATTAGATTCAAATTCAATAGGGCGCTTTTTATGGGGCTTCATAAATGCGTATTCCAAGTTTCATGGCAATCCGATACAGCGTATTTGAGCTATGGCGCCTTTCTAATATAATCTATTAAAATAGGTACTAAATTGGGCATTACTCCGGTACCGGTGAACCGATTTGGATCAATATCAATAGGGTTCTTCCCATGGAATTATAAATGTGTTTTCCAAGTTTCATGAAAATCCGAGAAAGCGTATTTGAGTTATGGTGCGTACAGACACACGGACAGACGGACAGACAGACGGACAGACAGACAGACGGACAGACAGACGGACAGACACACAATCTCATAAAGTACCATACTGGCACTTAATAACCGCAATTGCTATCACTGTATCCTAGTTCACATGTTATTTCCTATTATTGTGTTCTAGTAAGTGGTTATTTTCTATCACTCTAATCCTTGTTTATTGATGTTTCCTACTTATCTTGGATTGTCTTTTCCATCACTGTATCCTAGTTCGCTTGGTAGTTCCTATTTTTGTCCTACTTAATAATTTTTTACTGTGCAAATTTACAATCTGTTCAAATAAGAACATTCATTAAATGGTATAAATGAAGCAGTAAATTATATTAGAGCTGTAAAACAACTCTTTAAGTCCGTGATGGGCAAAGTACGGCCCACGGGCTAGACGCGGCCCTCACAGTCAGAAAGGTTCAATGTGGCCCGCGATAGGAAAGGTGACAAATATATTTCTAATTCGATTTTTCCTTTTATTGCATGACACCATGGTTAATTTTAACAGAACTTCAAGACTTTTAGCATTGAATAAGCCTTTGACATTTTCAATATTTCATTTTCTGTGGACTGCAAACAATAAAACCGGGCATTCAGCACTAGTTAGTTGAGTTAGGTGTTGTTTCTTAACGTCTGAATACTTGAAAACAAACAAACAAACAAAAAACAGTCCTTCCCGAAATCAAGTTTCCAAATTTTTATTTCTCTTTCCCAGAGGTTATCGCCATATTTGAATTTTCATATGTGCGTGAACATGTGTTTAATTTTATTCTTTGAAGCTTCGAAAAAGTTGTGTCAGAACCAGATTGACTGATAAACTTTCGGCTTTACTCCTGTGGCTCAACTCATTTCAATTGCAACCGGACTATGAAAACTTAGGTGAAGTTCCTCTCATTTTAAATTTCTTTCTAAATTGATAACAAACAAAATAGTACTGAAAATTACAACCTCAATAAACTGTTTTGGCCCTTCTTGTGAATGTTTTCTGTTATTTTGCCCGCTCCCATAGAAGTTAGCCCATCACTGCTTTAAGGTAAGTCACTAAATCGGATTGCCAAGTCTAAAACCTTATAGTTGAAGCATCTTCCGGGCTGTGGGCCGTGGTCCAAAGGCAAAATTACAAGTCTCGCCAGACGTTTCGCTCCCGCTGTGGGGAACTTCTTCAGTGGCTGCTATCTTGACAGCGTCAAGATAGCAGCCACTGAAGAAGTTCCCCACAGCGGGAGCGAAACGTCTGGCGAGACTTGTAATTTTGCCTTTGGACCACGGCCCACAGCCCGGAAGATGCTTCAACTCCAAGATTCCGGCCGTGAAAGCCTCAGATTAACTATCTAAAACCTTATGTCCATGTAGGCCAAACGGTTGATTGAAGAGCCATTGTCCAATAGATTGATGGCTAGGGAATCGGGATGATTGCTTAGGTGTTGCTGATATCGAATGCTGTGCAAGGTGATTTCTTCTTAAATGATAGGGATGTCCAAGTCAAGATGTAATGTAGCGTTGGAAACATAACACGGGGCAAGTTTGCGAAGAGATTTAGAATCAAATCTTCGTGGGATGTCGTTTTTGGAATTACTGGCAGTGCCCCAAAGCTGAAATCCATATGTCCATACTAGCCTTATTATTGGGTTGTTTTAAGTGACACTCACTTTCTAGTTTATCAAGCTATAAACCCTGGTTCCATTCCCATTCAAGACTTTTTACTCTCTATTCCTCTATATTCCTTTAGCTTGCTGAGAAATTGTCTATTGTCATTGAGTAAGTAAGTAAGTATCTGTATCTGTATCTGTATCTGGTACCCTATGATCCCCAGGTGGGGCAAAGGGGCCTCCAAGTGGAGGTTTCATTACCTATACTAATTTTGATATGCTTATTTTCCGAGAGAGGGTAGAGGGACAGGTGGTAAGCCCATCGCCTCGCAACCCCCCTCTGGAAATTAAGTATTTCTTGGACGTGAAAGGGCCGAGAAATTTTGTCCAGAGGCTCTAATTTAGGCTTGGAGTTCTTTTACGTGCCGTAAATCTACGACAAGGGACCCCCAGCTTAAAGTCCCTCCCGGAGGACACCGTGCCCAGGATTTTTACGTCCTGAAAAATCCATCGACCGCGGCCGGGTTTGATCCCGCGCCCTGCGGATCTAGAGGCGGGACGCTACCTCTAGACCACTGCGGCCGACAAGTAAGTAAGTAGCCTAAGTATACACTCTCCTTTCACAATATAGAAATGAGGCCTTCACTCAAGTCTTCATATTATCTGAATGACGTGTTTAGTGTTAATAGCTGCAATATAATGACGACATGACGACAAGCACTAGCATATTTTTGTGTGTACTGTGGCTGAGTATACGCACTACTCGCTGGAAAATAATTGTTTATCAATCAAACCAACATCATGAATCTAGCTAAATTTTAGATAGCACGAAGGGAAAATAAGTCTATTTAGTAACGCTTACAATTTCACGAAAAAAAATCATTATATTCTACATTGTTCAGAAAACAGCTCACCAAATGCAAATGAATATTAACTTTTTCCAAGTGCAGTGGTCAGTAGACTATGCTCAAGCCATACCATCCTAGTCATGTAATTACGCAGAAGCTTGTTCTATATATATATATATATATATAGAATTCGTTTATAACCTGATTTTTACATTCAGTTCAGTGTTAAGTTTCAAATCATAGTTCGGTGAGAAGTTTAAATCCAAAATTTCAGGCTAGCGTCGAGCATCACATAATGAATTTATTGTTCAGGTATATCTATGTCACATTAAATCCACATGTATTCACATTAATCAACATGAATCTACATTGAATTCACATTAATCCACATTAATCCGCTAGATTTAGCACCGAATATCGGAAAATATAAAATAGACTAGCTGGTGCCAGCAGCTTCGCCCGCGATGATTAATTAAAAATTTAAAATCAAGAGCATAATAGTTAAATCACAATATTTATTAACACCTAATTCACGTGGAGTACATTCCACGATTAGAAAGCATCGCCTGGCAAAAAGACCTCCGATTCGAGTTCCCTGGCCTAGTGAGTTTCGTTCAAATCGATCAATGTTTGCCCATTTAGGCCTAAATTCATTATCCCTCTTCCATCTATGTTGAAAATTTCAGATGTCAGTGTGCCTTGACATTATAAACAAATGTATCGACCAGGGCGGGCTTACAAAATTCAAGCAATCGCGATGCTCTTATTTCCAAGGTATGACAAAAATAGGCAAAGCCACCTGCAATTGATTTGACCATTGAAATATATTACTGAAAACTGATGCTTCGAAAGCGAAAACAAATTCACGTTTTCTGCCCGTTTTTCACTCATAACTCGCGAACGAAAGCGAAAATAAGCGAGGTGCATTCGGCCACTCTTTAGTTCATCTACGTTTCAACTGTCAGATCTCTGCGTTCAGTAGATTTTGCTGGGCATTGCGCACAGACAGACTGACAGAAAGACAAACACTTCCTTCTATTAATATAGATACCGCATCAGTATTTAACCAGAGTTGAAAATATTTCGATTGACGTCTCATTCAAACCTGAAGAGAGTGTTTTCGATTAGAAAAGAGGAATGATGACAACAAAATTGACATATTAATAGGCTACAAATTACATTAAGATTAAGCGTAGTTTAACTTTTTATAGGTCTCCTAACTGTTAGTCATATAATAATCGGTTTAATTAATGATATTGAAATACATTTGTAAGGCTAAAGAGACGTCTTGAAGTAGAAGTAGCAGTTCCCCTTCAAGGAGCCACCCTAGCTGTAAAACCTGGAGTGTAAAGCCAATGTTTGTACAAGAGCGCCATCTATCTGCTTAACCAACACCTACACACCACGTGATCCCATCTCACGTAAACTAAACATAAATTAAAAACTTGATAGAATCTCACCTCCATGATTATTTCAAGTTATTCCCTGAACTAGCTGTGGGCGTGACTCAATCATTCCACAGTAAAATTGGATTCCTATTTTAAGTATCAGCAGAAAAACAAATCAGTAGAGACTTTCGTATTGTGAATATAAGATCAGTAATTATATTATTAAGTGCCAGAAAGGTACATTATGAGATTGTGTGGGGGACGGGAAAATGTCTGTACATCTGTCTGTCTGTTCGTGTGTCTGTCTGTTCGTGTGTCTTTACGCGCGATAACTGAAACAGCTTTATCGGATTTTCATGAAACTTGGTACACGCATTTATAACGTTCATAGGAAGAACCCTATTGATATCGAACCAAATCGGTTGACCGGTATCAGAGTAATGCCCAATTTAGTGCCTATTTTAATGGAAATATATCAGAAAGGTGCGATAACTCAAATACGCTTTATCGGAGTTAGGCCTACATGAAACTTGGTGTACGCATTTATGACGTACATGGAAAGAAGCTTACTGAATTTGGACCAAATCGGTTGACCGGTACCGAAATAACAAGTAATTAACAGTCACAGGCCTACAATGTAATCTTTGTTCTTTGACAATTCGAAGCATTTTGATTGGCTCGCGACCAACCAATCCGCGAAACATTCACGAAGAGATTATTATAGGAGAAAAATTCCTCCGACACTGGGACTTGAACCCAGGACCTTTGGCTATTCGCGCCAATGCTCTACCAACTGAGCTAAGCCGGAGTTCAATTATTCACAGTGCCAGATGGAACCTCTCTCCTACGAATGATTGCCCTAATGGTCTACCTCACAGACAGATAAGTTATGTCATATGCAGTACTCTGAGGCACACTAAGTAGGCCTAGTGATTTTTGTGACCGGGCTCCCATCGTTACTGTACAGTTAACATTCAAGATAGATATATAAGCATTTATGAACCACTATGCTGGGGTTTCCTGGTCCAGGGAACTCGTATCTGAGGTCGCTTCCTCATGCTGCGCTTTCTAATAGTGGAATTCGCTTCAAAAACTGATTTTTAGCTGTTTCATTAATAATTAATCGTTTAGTTAAGGCTATGAATGTTTCGCGTGCAAGTGTTAATAAATATAATGTTTTAATTATTTTTCTCTTAATTTGTTCAAATTAATTATCGTGGGCGAAGCCGCGGGTAGATGTTAGTACTATAATAAAATTTAACTCAATTCGTGTGTTTTAATGACAATTAAGTCGCCCGTATGAAAATTATGAAAATCGCTTACGCTGGTTTCATAAACGTACTCACGTCTTAATAAGTGACATTATGGACTCGTTGCATAATATACCACAGTATAACTCGAATTATCCGAACACCAACTATCCGGATCGCCAATTATGCAGATCGCTTTGAGGTCGTATTCAAGTGGTTTTTGCAGCAATGAGCATTTGGAATCCCTCTTTTAGAGTCAATTATTTGCGAACAAGCAAAACTTTTAGCCGACAAAATCGATAGTTTGTCAGCAAAACAACTGTTCTGACCGATATGTTCAAGATGTGACGCTTTATGTAGGCTAAGTACAGTTCTGTACAATTTCGTTTTTTAAGAAATGAATTTTTGAATGATTTATCTAATTATCCGGATAATTGATTATGCGGATCGGGCCCGGTCCCATTTAATCCGGATGACTGGAATTCTGCTGTATTAGAAATGTATTTTCGGAATATTAATGATGATACAAAGTTCTGTAAGTGGTCAGGGTTATTCACTGTTATATTTACATTAGCCTATTGTATTCTCTCTCTCTCTCTCTCGAATCCTGTGCCCCCTTGTTGGGGCGAAGGGCCTCCAAGTGGAGGTTTCTGTACCTATGTGAACGCTTATTTTCCTAGAGAGGGAAGAGGGACAGGTGGTAAACCCATCTCCCCTTAACCCCCCTCCGGAAACTAAGGTATTACTTGGACGTGAAAGGGCCTAGAAATTTTGTCCAGAGGCTCTAATTTAGGCTTGGAGTTATTTTACGTGCCGTAAATTTACGACACGGGCCCCCCAGCTTAAAGTCCCTCACGGAGGACTCCGTGCCCAGGATTTTTACGTCCTGAGAAACCCTATCGACTGCGGCCGGGTTTGATCCCGCGACCTTCGGATCGAGATGGCCTATTATATTAATAAACACAAAATAACATTTTCTCATGATTGTATTACGTATTTATCCATGGTTATAGCAATACCTACATCTCTCATTTACAGTTTTCGCTTTAATATTATGATGCAGAATTTTTCTATCGGTTTTCGCTGACAACTGATGTGGAAGTTTGCCTGAATTTCACCCTTAATAATATCTGACTCATCGCTGAATACGCGGAGCAACTTTACCGATGTCTGAGATATTATAATGTGGAGTAAGTACATGAAAAACTAGGCCTATTAGAATTACTTTATTTAAAAAAAAAAAAGGAGCAAGAGCTAGGAATTGAGACCGAGTAAATCAATGCGTTGTAACATGGTACGGATGTAGTGAAGAAGATAGAGAGAGAGATAGAGAGAGTGAGAGAGAGAGTGAGAGATAGAGAGAGTAGAAGAGAGTGAGAGAGAGAGACCTCATTATTGCTGGCTAAGAAGAGTGCCGACAGCGGAGTTCGATCTGTTAATTAGAGCAGGATGGGTCGTACCAATGAGAGACGCCTTATCATTGGCAAATGACTGTCCAGTAATTAGCGATGACACACATGCGCCTGCCCTGAAAGACCGATGAGCAGCAAAAACCAACCAATCAGCTTGTCCGGTTTATTTCTCAGTGTAATTAGAACAAAGCTTCCCCCCCCCCCCGGCTGCTCGTTAGCGCCAGCGTAAGAGAAGGCCAATCCCGTAGCAGTCTTCTCTCGGCTTTCTCTTTCTTAACCCTCTCCTTCCCCGTCTTCCTTTAGCTCTCATGAAATTACGTTTTCCTTACTGTCCTCTTCCTCCATGCCTGAGCCACTTCTTTGATGATTGGAAGCTACGTCGCAGAGGAAAATCACCAGAAAAATAAAATTAAAATAGTTCATATTAAAGATAAACAATTTGCTTAACATTTGTAAAGATAGGTATGGGATTTAAATTAGAGTTGAAAGAACGAATTTTAAGTGAATCCAATGAAAGGAGCATGAGACGTTACGTTAAAAACCAGAAATTATGACGGACTGAATTGTTGCTTTATAAAATTATGTTTATTTTTATTTATTATGAAAATTGCTGTTATAAAAATCATATTTACTTTTATCATTCCTCAACTTAAAGAAGATGTTATTCGTGTATTTCTTATTCTTTAAGGGATATGCTGTTTTCCACAATATTGCTACCGCCTTGCACCCTCAACTTATGTTTTAACGTTTGTAATACAGTAGAACTCCAATTGTCAGGATTAATTTGGACCATACACGTTCCGGTAAATCAGATATCCGGATAATTGGATAAATCATAGAGAAAGGTAAAATCTTTTTTAAAAAATATCTAAATTGTACAGTACTTAACTTAGGCTATATAAAGAGTCATATCCTGAACATACCTGTATATGTCACAGCCAGTTGTTTTGATGACAAACTGTCCATTTTGTCGGCTAAGAGTTTTACTTTTTCGCAAATTATCGGCCCTGAAAGAGGATTTTCCAATGTTCGATGCTCCAAAAACCACTTGAATACAGCCTGAAAGCGATCCGGATAGTTGGAGTTCGAATAATTGGAGTTCGGATGGTTGGAGTTCGGATAATTGGAGTTTGGATAATTGGAGTTCTACTGTATAAAGAACTGAACTGAACCCGAACTCGAGCACTTGCTCATTCGGGTAATCTTTTGATGTGTTAATAATGAATAGGCTTTTTTTCCATAAAAGTCAACGTATTAAAACTTACAAACAGACCCATAGGCGTACCGAGGGGGGGGGTTTGGGGGTTTGAACCCCCCCCCCCCATTGATTAAAGAAAGGAAAATTGTATAATTTTTTTAACTCTGCCCATAAATTACTTAATACAAGTATAAAGCGTGGGAAGCTTAAAACTCGTTATTTTGCGTCTTAATTTTTAAAATTTTCCGGGGGAGGACCCTCGGAAGCTTAAAACTCGTTATTTTGCATCTTAATTTTTAAAATTTTCCGGGGGAGGACCCCCGGACCCCCCTCTCCCTGGGGGGTATTCCATACCCCCCAGACTCCGCGGATGTTATAACCCCCCCCCATATGGTCGGCCTGGTTACGCCTATGAACAGACCCAAAAATATTTTGGTCACAGACCTACATTATTAATACCTACATGTTACGTTATTACTAGGGTCCGGATTCTTATGGGCCATTCATATAGAAAATTAACCGTAAACGTAACGTAAACATAGAAGTTTGGGGCCATGTTTTTCAATGTGACCATTCACAATGCATCACGTAAACGGGAAACTTAAACGTAAAATTAAACGTAACGTAGAAGCTTGCAAACACCAAGCTTCTGCGTTACGTTTATGCGAAAAGTAACGATACAACCAATCAGAGAACAGAACAGGAGACGGAAGTGGAAGTAGCCAAGAAGTATTCTATGAATGAGAAACTCCTCGTTATGATAAATGACATCCATTATATAAAGATGCGGCTTTGAAGGAAAATGTATGAAAATTAGTTCCCCAAGAAATGAACTACAGTATTAAATACAGCCCATATAATATTCTGTTAATTTTTATGTGCCTGCATACGCTTGTATGATTTCAATTTTTAATGGGCTACATAGCCTATGTTTAATAGAAACATGAAAGTATTTTCGTCTGCTGCAGCCATTTTATTAGTTGTTCACGTTCTCGTTTGTAATTGGTTGTTACCTACGGTTATGTTTTCATTGCGAATGCTCAATGCCGTGCTAAAGTTTGCGTTTAAGTTTACGTTCTTACGTTTACGGTTAAGTTTCTATCTGAATGGCCCATTAGGTTTTAAACTAATTTGTTCCTTGTTAGCTGTCCGTGATATTTTAACATAATTATCCGTTTCATTGCCATGGTAGTCACATAGTCCAATTATATAAAACCTAAATGAAAATGACTCAATAAGGCGTTAAAAATTAAAAATGGCTATACGATAAAATACTTATACACTAATAGACCTAATACGTAATTAATCTAATATGATGTCTATATTGTTCTATGAAAAATAAATTTCTTTGTTAAAGTTCTGCCTCCATTTTTTACCTTGTTCATTGTTGCCAGTTCATTTCTAAGAGAAAATATGCATTTTGTAATTTTGTAATTTTGTACCCAATTATTTCGGTAAAGAAAATCGTTAGTGATCAGAAATCCCCGGTTACTTTAGAAGCAAATGAAAGGCATTTTTTAGAAGTTTACACTTGCAGTTTATTCACAGAGTTTGCACCAGTAAGACGCCGAAAATAAAATTTTCTAAAAGATCGTTTATTAATTGAAAAATTTCTTGTTAATTTTATGTGATTTATGTGTTTTATTTTATGTGGAGTTGCAAAACACAGGAAAAAATCTAAAATTAATTGTGTTTTATAGGCTAAACTATGGCTTAACTGTTGAAAATTAAGCAAAAAATATTCCTACTGTCTTGTGGTTCAGATCCTAAGTGAAAATAAAATTAGTTAACATATTTTTCATTGTTTTCCTTGTACTTATTAAATATTAAAATGGTAGGCCCTAAAAGTAACTAAAATAAAACTATTTCAATATATTTAAAAAACGAATACAGAGTTTATAAAAAAAAACCTAAATCCAGGCTCTAGGTTTAAACTCAACCGCAAAGTTTAAATGTTTGTATTGTAAAGTCAGACAATGTAAAATAACTTATTTCCTGAAATAGGATAATATATTCGTCAATGCGTTGAATATTAAAAAATACAAGTGTTTAGGTTTATAATTATCACAGTCATAATGAAAATGTTAATCAGCTTGTGTATCTATGCTGGTTACTCTACACTTCACTGATAGTAAAATGGGTATTGATATTTATCTGAGTTGACAATACAACTTCGTACTTGAAGTTTTAACATAATATGTAATAATGTGCAACGAATTGATTTTATGCCTACCATAACAGTTCAACTTTCAAATAATAAGTTTAGGGTAGGCTATAGTCTAAGGCGGATATCCATAGTCTATTGTTTTAAAGAAGACAGTTCGATACATAAGGGAGAAATTGTCTTGAACAAGGAAAGATGGGTTGGCTACGTAAAGTAAACCTATCCGCGACCTTTGGCAAAACTCAACTTCTCCATTTTTTGCCAGATTAGTTTTCTATTGGTTTTAGATGCTTTGAAGTGAGACATTTAAGATGGTGAAAAAGAACATAGGCTAACTTAAGAAAAGTCAACATAACCAATTCATTTTGAAGCCTCAATAGGCCCTATGCAAGGATTCTATCTTGTGGCCTCTATATTAATAAAAACTAAAGAACCTTCTCCTGAACAATTTATGTATTAGTAGGCCTACATGTTGAGTTTTGTCAAAACAGTCCTCAATTACTGTTTGAGTGGAAGCATGCCTCAATAAGCACGGTTTCTATCTTTTTTTATATGGTAATAAAAACTAAAGAAACCTTCTCCTAAACAATTTATGTTTTGGCATATGTTGAGTTTTGTCAAAACGGTCCTCAATTGGATTTAACTTAGTAAGAGTGTATTTTATTTTGTGTAATCTAATCGATTCCCGTTCAATCTTCCCAGGGCCTCAGAGTGGAGATTTTATTTACTTGCGCTTATTTTCCTCAGCGGACAGAGGAATATGTGGTACTCATCGCCTCGACGACCATCTAGATATAGGGGTATTAGGCCTACTTGGAATGTAAAGGACTGAATAATTTTAGTCCAAGGGTTCCAGTTTAGGCTTGGAGTTGTTTTGTAAGCTTAAGTATACGACACTGGACTTCACGGCCCAGGATATTTAGGCTACGTTCTCAAAAACCATGATCCTCGACCAAGTATTAACCAGGCGGTCTCCTTACCCAAGGCATGCTGCAGGTTCGAATCTCGCCGCGGACATTGACTTTTGTGAGCTATAAGCCCTACGTTAAAGAAAGGAAAGTAATAAAATAATGATATGCCTATAGGAAAATTTGGTGATGACCGGGTATTATTTAAAAAGGAAAAGAATAAATAAAAAGACAATATTTGGAGCCCTAAGTGGCAAGGGCGCCCATACGATATTTTCTAGGGAGGGGCCAATTTTTTTTATTAATTAATTTTTTGTCGCTTTAGCTTTTTGAGTCACTTTGTAACATTCTGTTAATAAAATAAGTGCAAAAATGAGAAAGTCAGAAAATAACTTCGGGGAGGGTCAAAAGTGATGGGGGGGGGGTTAGGCCAAGAAAGGGGGGTCAGGGGTCCAACCTCGGAAAATGTTTAAATATTGAACTAGTGAAAATCACATTTTTCGCTATTTTCGCACTGAAAAACTAGTTAGCAAGTTTGTTTACCATACTCTGAGACATGCCAACGTAAACAAGAAATCATTACCGAAGTCAGGGGTTAACCCCTGGAACATTTTTAAATATTGAACTAATGGAAATCACATTTTACGCTATTTTAGCACTGAAAAACTAGTTAGCAAATTTGTTCACTATATTCTAAGATATGCGAACTTAAACAAAAAACCGTTACCTAAGTTATAATACTCATTACTATTTATAAGAAAAGTTAAATAACACATGGAACAATAGAAATAAAAGCCTACTCATTATGTTATGAAAACAAAATAACTGCTATATCATATTTGACACACCACCAAAACTTGTCTAATTTAATATTTTTAAAATACAAAAATAGAACTTTGGGTTTTGATTTTTAGGAGTCCGTACCCCCTGGACCCCCCTTTCCTAATCCACTGTGGATTCTTCTTCAATGTTGTCGATTTGGTGAAACTTCTGCAAATTTTATTTCTGACTTTTAAATAATTGTCTTAAAAGAAAAACACCTGACTATAATTATTAATATACATTTTTTTTCCTTTCCCTGAGAGCTAGAGGGGGGCCGTGGCCCCCCCTTGCCCCCGGGTATGGGCGCCCATGCTAAGTGGGTACTTTCGGGATTAATCCAGTGTTTTGTTTTTATAACTTACTTCATACAATGAAGTACTTTCAGATTCACTGTATCATTTCTGCAATCACTCCGTGCTCGTTCCACTTTGCTCTTTATTTCCACTAATTAAGATGAAGAGTTTAGTTTCTCAATGGACAAAACTTAACAATAGGCTTATACTGTTATTGAAATGCACAATGTACTGTAGTCTAAGTGTGAAAATGGAACAAATAGTTTTGTAACTCTCAACTAGGCGTTTGCGTTTGCGTTTTTCTGGTATGCCTAGGCTATAGGCTAGTACATAAGCAATCTTAGCATAATCATTATTATGTGGAGTCACTTTTAACCTGTGGATGAAATAAAACAATAGGCTAACCGGAAAGCGATCAAGATAATTTCTGAGACGTTATTGAATATTATATATGTTTGGGGTATCAGTAAGCCACATTAGTTTATTATATATTTTAAAGTATAGGTTTGGAAAATTATTTATTTAATCCAGCAGATTTCGGAGAATGTAATATCAAAGCTCGAATACCTAAGACCGATACAGAAATTCCAAAGTTATTATTTATTATTTTTGTGCAGAATATAACAGTCTCATTGCCCAATTACAACATTCTCTTATACTAATTACTCCAGTTTTACAACACTAATATTAAATGTTTAATCAATATTATATGTTTAATGTAATAGTAAACATATTTAAACTAATACTGCAACTAAAAAAATACAGAAAAAAGAAACAAGAAACACATACAATATGAAAATTACACAATGAAGGGAACAGATCAAGACATAAGTAGTAGTCTATAATAGTTTTGGAGGAAAGGAATGACTTAAATAAAGAAAATGACATGGAGAAAATTTTAGTTACCACTTTTTAATTATTAACTTACTATTTTCAAATTTGCAAACTTTTATCACAGATTTTTTTAAACCGCTTATTGTTAGTATTAAATATATCTATATTATAAAGAGGAGAATTATTATGGGAGTCAGTGTTTGCTTTCGAAATGAAAAAAAAGATTATGCAATTTATAAGATTTATAACGTGGAACATAAAAAGATATTTCTTCGAGAATATTAATATAATCTCTTTCATTATTAAGTAATTTATAAAAAAAAAAGTGCATGACAATTTCGTCTGTGTCATGTCAAGAATTTAAATATAGCCTACATTACCCACGTTTAGCCTATATGAAATGCGCCAACTCTTAGGAGTCTTGGAAAGGATTTTCATGGACTGACCAAGAGGATGCAGCTGAAAACAAGAGACTGTTTCATATTGCAAGTATTCACAGTTTTACTATATTGTTTATATGCCCTGATACTGCACATCCTAGCAATGACAACATGAGAAGGCAGGCGTCCCTGGCGTCGCGGGCGTCGGTTTGTCATAAGCCCTGAGGCCCTCGCCCTGATGCTGAGCTATCGACCCAAGTCGGCCAACCCTAGCTGGACCAGCCGTGACGCATGCGTACGGGACTTCTGCTCCTCCTGGAATAGCCAAGATGAAAAAATATATTAATAATGAACATAGTGTAAGGGAAAATTAAATTCTTTCACTACAACATACCTGCACAAAATTACGAAGAGAATTTGGGGATTAATGAACGCATAGTTTCATTATGTCTCTGGTATTAAACTATTCAAACAGATATAATAGGTAGGCCTAATATATAAATTAAAGAAGACGAGCTTTTAAAAAGTTCTAATCAACTGATAGAGAACTTCACAAAATATTACTTTCAATTAGTAATATGGAGAGGTTCCGCCTAATATACCACTATATTAAGTAAAGCTGAAGGAAAGAGCACTCAGGAATACAATAATGAATAATCGAGTCTACTAATTTTATAAGGAATAATACTACTTAATCTGAAATTTAAAATTAGTAGCCTTCCTTATTCATTACTGTGTACCTCAGTGCTGTCTCCTTCAGCTTCCAGATCTAATTTGACTTAGCCTATAGAGTGGTATATTAGGCTATTGATAAAATATTTTGTTTTCGCAGATATTTTGGAGAAAAAGTGGGAATAGACTATAATGAGTTTATTCACTAGCTATACATAGATTTTTAAAAAGCATATGATTCAGTTAGGCGAGAAAAACTGTACAATATCCTCATTGAGTTTGGGATACCAAAGAAGTTATTTTGCCTGATCAAAATGTGTCTAATTGAAGCCTACAGGAGAGTGAGGGCAGGGAAATTTATATCAGATAGGTTTACCATTAGAAGCGGCTTGAAGCAAGGAGATGCACTATCGCCTTTACTTTTTAATTTAGCTTTGGATTACGTCGTTAGGAAAGTTAAGGGAAAAAACGTAGGGCTAAAATTAAATATCAATCACCCGATTTTAACTTATGCAGATGATGTCTGTCTGTTCGACGATGGCATAAACACAATCAACAGAAATTAAGAAAGTCTTTTTGATGCCTAATTGAATGTCAGGTTGGAAATTAATTCAGAATAAAATAAGTACGCATATATGGTAATGAAACGTCAAAATAATGCGCTACAAAATATTAGATTAACAGATAAATCATTCGAAAAAGTTTAGAAATTCAAATATCTGGGAGCAATAATTACAGATTCAAATAATATTAACCTTTTTTATTATTTTTTTAAATTTTTTATTCAGAAGCTTCTATTTTCTCGTATTCTTTCCACAAATTTAAAAAAGAAAATTATAAGACAATTATCCTGCCGGTTGTATTTATGGATATGAGACTTCGTTGCATACTCTTCGGTAAGAACAAAATCCGAGAGTGTTCGAAAACAGAGTGCTTAGGAAAATATTTGGGCCTAAGAGAGATGAAAATGTTGACTGGAAAAAAAACTGCATAACGACGAGCTTCATAACCTCTACTTTTCACCGAATATAGTAAGGATAATAACTTAATCACTGAGAATAAAATGGGCTGGACATGTTGCGCGCATGGGGGAGGAAAGATATATCTAAAAAATATTGTCTGGGAGACCCGAAGGGAAAAAAGACTACTTGGAAGTTTATAAATAATTGGGAGGACAATATTAGGATAGATTTAAGAGAAGTGGGATTTTAGAGGGATGGTTGGATGGAATTAGCACAGAATAGGGTTAACTTAAATGGCGGGGTCTAGTAAGCGCGGCAATGTACTCTGGGTTCCATTTCTTTAGCTTGCTTAGGAATTGTCTTTTTCCATTGAGTAAGTAAGTAAGTAAGTATGTATGTTTGTTGTGATTCAAACTGTAGTGGGAACCACTGTGCAAGATACAGGTTTTAGGTTTTCTCAAGATGAAATTCTTAAAAACATATTAATATCTGCAATAAATTGCGATTCAGTAATAAGCTCTAAGCTCTGTATTTTCAGTAGACCTATAAATTCAGTCAGTGAAATCTCAGAAATGTAGCCCAATGAAAAGTGAATACATTTGTTTCAGGATTAAGCATTGCAGATTATAATCCCAGTGAGGGTAGAATTAGCCTATATGAGTAATGCATATAGGATAGGTTATGTTAATCTTTTTTGGATTTCTAACTGCAGGTTTTTTTAATTGAATTTAATCCAATGAAACAAAAAGTCAAACAGATATCCATTCTGTGCTACATTTAGGTAGTACGTACAAGACTTCTCACGTACCCTGCAGTAGGAATCAATGAAGTCATTAGATTAAGAAAAAAATGTATTTCATGAGAGAACGTTGAATTTCGCTCCAGTTTCTGCTTAATAGGGTTTAAAAAAAATTATAGTTTCTGATAATAATATCATAGGAGAAAAATTCCTCTGACACTGGGACTTGAACCTAGGATCTTTGGCTGTCCGTGTGCCAATACTCTTATCAACTGCGCTACGCCAGAGTTCAATTCAAAGCGGCAGATAGAACCTCTCTCCTAAGACTGATTAGTATGCCTCACAGTACTGTATAAATGACATAACTTGTGTGTCAGTGAGGTAGACCACTAACAGCAGTCAGTCATTGGAGAGCGGTTCTATCTGGTGCGGTGAATTGAACTCTGGCGTAGCTCAGTTGGCAAGAGCATTGGCCCGGATAGTCAAAGGTCCTGGGTTCAAGTCACAGTGTCAGAGGAATTTTTCTCCTATGATATTATCATGTAATGTCCAACAGAGACAACAATCTGTGGTACATGAATGCATATGCATGTGTCTGTCATAGTTTCTATTTTATTATTATTATTGCTGATATTACTATTATTACTATTAACTTAATATTAATATTATTATTATTACTAGGGAACTGTCTATAACTTGCTCTTTTCTTTTAAATAGGAACGAAGAAAATATGTCTATATTACATTAGCGTAATAGGCTATAGTTAGAGCAGGAAGATTTGAGTAGGCCACGGATGAGGTGCTGTGCAGATAAGTTTCCAGTCTGCTTCGCCGGATATTGAAATCTCGCAGTTCATCTAGCGTATCGATTCCATATTCAGTCCTTAACTCCATCACTTACTGCATTTATCTGTTTATTCATTCAGTATGGATGGACAGTAGAAGTAGTTTCTTCTGTATACTTGATCCAAGATGTGTATGGAGCAAAAGTAAACAACAGACTTGCCTTGACTAACTGTGTCCTGTGTTTCATTGGTTAATCGCACCAGCGCATATTTCACATTAGAGCGACATACTCCGTCAGATGTTTACTTCTATTCCGCATACATCGTACGATTATTTATATCTTAACTTATGTAATTGTGAAAACATAAGTTCTCTTAAGTGAGTTTTTTCCTTTCGTATTTATGTCATAGGCTTATATATTTTGCAACATAGGCTATATCTAGCAAACAAGATTTCATTTGTTTTTATGGTTGCCTGGGCAAATTTGTTGACTCTGAAGAAAAACAAGTGACATAAGTTACTAAATACAACACGTATTTTATAATCTAATTAATTAATTCCTTGTACTTTTCACTCATAATGTGTGATGAAGTACATCACATATTGTAAGTAAAAGGCATAGTCTCTAATAATTTGCATCATAGAGAAAAATTGCGAGCCAGGGCCTTCAGAACTTACGTCACAATTTAAAAAAAAAAATGTCCGAGAAAAAGGTTTGTCCAGCGGGGAGAAGATACAGATTGCAAATATGTACAAAACATTGGGGATCGAACCTGGGACCCTTTGGTGCTTAATTTAAAAAGAAAGTTCAATTGACTTTACTGTGTCACACTCTTTACTTTCCTTGCCTTGCCCATTAGAGTCCATCCTGTGATATCATAAGCATATAATTTTTTTATACAGAGTGTTTCAAAAATCTTTTACAAACTTCGGCCGTGGGTTCCTTACACCAAAAGAAGGAAAAAAAATTCAAATGAACATAGGTCCCATAATCCATTGTTTTCTCGATAGGAACTGTTCAACACATTCGTAGTATACTCATAACACGTCAACACACAAAACTCATAACAAATGCTCAAAATGTTCTCCTCTTGCTTCTAGGCATGCATGCACTCGGAGAATCATGGACTGTCGCACACTTTCAAATACTCCGGGATGGTGTCGAATGGTTTCGCAGGCTTCCGTGACACGTCGATGAAAAGTTTCTTCATCCGGGATGTCTGCTACATAAACCAATAGTTTAAGGTGCCCCATGTTCAGAAGCAAGAGGAGGACATTTCGAGTACTTGTGATGAGTTTTGTGTGTTGTGTTATGAGTTTAGGCAACCAATGTGTTGAACAATTCCTAACGAGAAAAGAAAGGATTATGGGACCTATGTTCATATGAACTTTTTTCATTCTTTTGGGGTAAGGAACTCATGGCCGAAGTTTGTAAAAGTATTTTTGAAACACTCTGTATAACTTTTCCACATTTTTCTTATGTAGCCTATACTTAGAAACACACTGTGATTATTTTTTTTTTCTGAATGCAAAAATATTTTTAGTCTTTATGGCTATGAAAACTGTATTGAGAGTCGTAAAAATTTAATGAACTGATGAAAGATTTCAAACGATCGTGAGTGAATTGGAACAAGAGGAGATCACACTGTGTATATCAACAATAGCCTATTGTCTAATTATTCGAAATGTTAAACGCGTTTTCATGGAACTGTAACTTGAACATACCCATGTATCTCTTATCAGAACTATTGCAGTCAAATATACCTGCAGGCGATTACGCTCGGAGTCCAAGCAAGTTGCTACAGTTCTTAATAAAAGAAATTACACACACGTGTCTTCGGGGTTGAAAACGTTTAATCAGACACGATGCATTCTGTAACGAAGCTCCTCCCCTTTCTTTCGCCCCTCACACTTTCAGCTTAAACCCTATTTCACATTTATTTTGATTATCTTTTTTCTTCGCTTTACTTTAATATTTTCTGTGCTTCCGTCCTTCTCGTGTTCTTTCTCTCGAAAATCTCGTTTCAATTTACACCCGGGAGGCATGCAGTAGCCTCGCCATCCTTCCGCATCGTGGGCTGGACCCAACACATCTCTTTAAAATTACACTCTGCTTCTCTTTGGAGGCAGTAAAAACAAGACTCCTTGAAGGTCCTTCTGTTATCTCTATTGTTGATCAGATTTTTTGTTGGAAGTTACACTTTAGAAAATAGTTTTTATTTCTTCAGTCGAATAAATAATCATTATCACCATATTTAACTTATAATTATGTATTATTATTATTATTATTATTATTATTATTATTATTATTATTATTATTATTATTATTAAGTGCCAGATTGAGCAAAAAGTGGAAATTTTATTGCTAAAAAATACGTATCGGAAAGAAATGGCAGTGATAGGTCTTTAAGGTTCATTATATTTTATACTAGGCCTATTATATATTTTTAAGATATGTCTTTCCTCCTCCATGCGCGCAACATATCCAGTCCAATTCATCCTCCGTGATTTAATTACCCTTAGGCTTACTATATAAGGTGACGAGTGCAGGTTACGAAGCTTGTCGTTATGCAGTTTTCTCCAGTCCCCATTTTCATCTCTCTTAGGCCCAAATATTTTCCTAAGCACCCTATTTTTGAACTCTCATATTATGTATGCATACATCGTGACAATTACAAGTGAGAATCTCACCTTTATAACACACGAAGGAATCAATTTAATTTATTACTTGAACCAAAAAATGTTACAACTGCTGGAGCTAAGCACTGTTCAAGTTTCGGCCCAAGACTATTCAATTCATTTATTACCAACCATCCTGATCTAAATAGCTTGAACAACAAACAATTTAGGTCTAAAATTAGAAAGTTTATATAATTATTACTTTTGTTTTCTACTATTACTGTTATAACATTTTTCATATTAAACTTTAAAATTTGGATAGAACTTAATTTATTTGTTATTATTATTGTATTACCTCGTACCTTTGTATTGTAAATAGAACATGTTCTAACCTTTTATACATATTTTGTCATACTTCTCCAAATTATGTATTGTTTTAAGTAATTATTTAGTATAAGTTTTTCTAACATATTGAACTGAACCACCCCCGAACACAAGCTCTGCTTCTTCGGGTGGTTTATCAACTTTTGTATGTATTTTTCGTGTAATTTGGAACAATAAATTGTAATTGTAATAATAATAATAATAATAATAATAATAATAATAATAATAATGTTCTTCCCGAAGAGTATGCGACCATGTCTCACTTCCATATAATACAACCGGCAGAATAATTGTCTTATAAATTTTTATTTTTAGATTTGTGGACAGAAGACGAGAAGCTAAGACTTTCTGCACTGCATAAAAACAAGCATTTCCTGATTTGAGTCTAAATTTAACTTCTTCCTTAATATTATTTGTGTCTGTAATTATTGCTCCCAGATATTTGAATTTCTCGAACGATTTACGGGCGCTATTCTAATATTTTGTAACGCATTACTTAAGGCACCTACAACATCTATAATCCAAGCCTGTTTAACTTAATATAACCCCAATCGATAAATTAAGTTGATTTTTTCACGTGAGCTACCTTCTACATCCCATGTCTCGCTTTACGAGGAGTCCTGCGGGAGGATAAGGCGTAAGCCTTCTTCTCTTGTATGGCCCATATGTTTCTGAATAATGTGGGATTATGGCCATTTCCACGAGCACTCAAACAAGCTCATCTATCACAAAAATACAAGAGCAGCGACAAAACGGGCGTGATGATGGCTTAAATAGGCTTTGCATCTATAAAGTGGTTGCTGACAAGGGAGGCAACTCTTCTGTGTGCGCCTCCTTCACACATGCAGGAACAAAGGAACAAGAAATCAAAATTACTCGAATGCTAGAAGATAATCTATATTAATAAAAGGAAGTGTCTGTCCTCCGTCTGTCTGTCTGTCTGTCCTCCGTCTGTCCTTCTGTCTGTCCGCGATGCCCAGCGAAATCTACTCAACGCAGAGATCTGAAATTTTATAAGTAGGCGGACTAAAGGGTCGGAATGTGCACCTCGAAGCCGGAATTTTAATTTTCGCCTCCGTTCGTGAGTTATGAGTGAAAAACTGGCAGAAAACGTGCATTTTTTTGCGTTTTAGAAGCATCAGTTTCAGTAATAAATTTCAATATCAAATAACTTACAGATGGCTTTGGCTATTTTTGTCAACATACCTCATAGCCTACCTTGAAAATAAAAGCAACGCGATCGCTTGATTTTGTAAGTCCATCCTAGACGATTCATTTGTTAAGAGTGTCAAGGCCCACAGACATATGACATTTTCAACCTACACGGAAGAAGGATAATCAACCCTAAATATGGTCAAACATTGTTCGATTTGAACGAAACTCACTATACAGGGGTTTTCTGGGCCAAGGAACTCGAATCTGAGGTCGCTTTTACCAGGGGACGCTACCTAATCGTGGAATGCACTCCACGTGATTTAGGTGTTAATAATTATAATTTGAAATAATTATCGCTGGGGAAGCCGCGGGCACATGCGGGCACATGCTGTTTGTCTGTCTGTCCACGATGCCCATCGAAATCTACTGAACGCAAAGATCTGAAAATTTAAAGATAGATGGACTGAAAGGTGGGCGAATGCACCTCGAAGCCGAATTTTTAATTTTAGCTTTCGTTCGCGAGTTATGAGTAAAAAACTGGCAGAAAACGTGATTTTAGCGCTGTCGAAGCATCAGATTTCAGTAATACATTTCAATGTCAAATCAATTGCAGTTGGCTTTGGCTATTTTTGTCATACCGTGGAAATAAAAGCATCGCGATCGCTTGAATGTTGTAAGCCCACGCTGGTCGATTCATTTGTTTAGAATGTCAAGGCCCGTAGACATATGAAATTTTCAACCTACACGGAAGAGGGATAATCAACATAGACCTAAATATGGTTAAACATCGTTCGATTTGGACGAAACTCACTATACACGGATTTTCTGGGCCAAGGAACTCGAATCTGAGATAGCTTTTACCAGGCAACGATATCTAATCGTGGTATGTAATTCACGTGATTTAGGTGTTAATAAAATAATGATTTAACTATTATGCTCTTAATTTTTAATTCTTGAAATAATTATCGCGGGCGATCGCTTGATTTTGTAAGTCCATCCTGGACGATTCATTTGTTTAGAATATCAAGGCCCGAAGACATATGAAATTTTCAACCTACACGGAAGAGGGATAATCAATATAGGCCTAAATATGGTCAAACATTGTTCGATTTGGACGAAACTCACTGTACAGGGGTTTTCTGGGCCAAGGAACTCGAATCTGAGGTCGCTTTTACCAGGCGACGCTATCTAATCGTGGTATGTAGTCCACGTGATTTAGGTGTTAATAAATATAATGATTTAACTATTATGCTCTTAATTTTTAATTTTTGAAATAATTATCGCGGGCGAAGCCGCGGGCACATGCTAGTAAATAAATAAAATCATACACAAGGCAAAATACGAGACGCTTTTTAAAATACCGATATTTCTTTTTTAAAAAGTAACAGAACATTATTATCTTCATCCTTTAATAATTAATACTGGGAGCAATAATTACAAACACAACTAATATTAGGCCTAAGGCAGAAGTTAAGTGTAGACTCAAAACAGGAAATGCATGCTTTTATGTAGTTCAGAAACTCTTAGCTTCTCGTCTTCTGTCCAGAAATCTAAAAATCAACATTTAAAAGACAATTATCCTGCCGGTTGTATTATATGGATGTGAGACATGGCCGCTTACTCTTCAGAAAGAACATATTCTGAGTGTGTTTGAAAACAGGGTGATTAGGAAAATATTTGGGCCTAAGAGAGATGAAAATGGGGACTGGAGAAAGCTGCATAACGACGAGCAGTACTCTTCACCGGATACAGTAAGGGTAATTAAATCACGGAGGATGAAATGGGCTGGACATGTTGCGCGTATGGCGGAGGAAACACATAAGCTATCTAAAAACTATTGACTGGGAGACCCGAAGGGAAAAGACCATTTGGAAGACCTAGACGTAGGTGGAAGGACAATATTAGGATAGATGTAAGAGAAGTGTGATTTGAGAGGGATGCTTGGATAGAAATAGGATAGAATAGGGTTGAATGGCGGGCTCAGTTAAGCGCGGCAATGATGCTTCGGGTTCCATAAAATAGATAATATTCCTTTAGCTTGCTTAGGAACTGTCTATTGCCATTGATTAATTAAGTAGGCTAAGTAATACCTTATTATCATTCATTACATATTTTACACCTTACAGTACTTCTCCACATAGTCACCGCCGTTTTCAGGCACTTGACGTAGCGGGAATCCAGTTTTTTTATGCTTTTGTCAAAGAATGGTGCCGCCTGTGATGAAAGGCAAGTCTGCACTTCTTGTTTCACATCATCATCATCGTCGTTGAAATGTTTTCCATCGAACTTCTTCAGATGAATAAATTGATGAAAATCGCTTGGTGTCAAATCCGGACTGTAGGTTGGGTGCGCGCATCGTTTAGTTGTGAACAATTCGACCGCCCTTTTTAATGGTTTGAATAACGGCGGTGACTATGTGGGTAAGATGTGTAAGGTGTGGTTAATGAGTAGAATTTCCATATCTATATATTGATGTTTGCGTATTCGTGTCCTGTGTTTGTTTGATGTTTTGCATAAGCAGAATCTATGTTTTGTTTCAGAACTATGATGTTCTTTGTGTATTGCATTCTGAAATATGGATTGTCTGTCCAATATAAATTTGTGACATTCGTTACATTTCAGTTTATAGACTCCTGGTTTGCTATACTGTTTTGTTTGTAGGTTTTATTGTGTCAACTTTTTTTTTTTTCCATTACTCTAAATGCTACGCTGAATCCTCGTTTTGTGAAATGTTCGCCAAGATTTTTTGTTTGTATCGTTGAATACGTTAGTGTAATTTATCTTTGGCCTTGTCTGTGAGCGAATTATTTTTTTCGTTATGATCTTGTGCTCTAGGCTGTCAATGAGGACGTGATTGTAACCATTAGTTCTGCTAGGTATCTTTTCTTTGTTAAGTTTTTATAGTTTTCAGTGGATTGGTATGGATGTGAACCAGAAACTAAGGTTTGTGCTTGTGACTGCTGTGTATCACCCAGCCTGAAGGACTTCCTATGAGTTCTCTCATATCGAGAATACTACCAGAGGTACACACAAAGTAATCTCTTGGCACAGATATGTTGATGAAATCATCCTACTAGGCCTACGGTCACTGCACACAGTTACTATACCATATCAAAGATATTATGGGTACCACTTCTTAAAGACTCTTTTTCCAAGTCGGCCTACTGCCTCTATCTGCTACCACCCTAATCCTCATCGACCTGAATAGAATGGTAATTAGGCGTATTCGCACTTGTCTGCACGCCAGAACATTGTTGTCAAATACGTACCACAGCATTTACTTCACTTGAGAAGTAGTGAATGACAGCGGCAACACTGGGAAAACCACATTACTGCAAGAGCACCTTTTCTTTGTCGGTGTCGATGTCGGTGCAGATTTTCGGATTTGGGAACAATGCTATTATATTCTTTTGTAGATAGACGATGGTTTGGGACGAGGTCTTCTTAAAATGGAAAAATAATAGATACAATACATGCAATAAACAATGGAGTACGAACTAAACAAATGCATCAATTTCCTAGATTTCACCATCACATTTTTTCTTTTTTCCCCTCAGCTTTACCTGACCCTGTAGGTACATTTACGTGGCCCGTCGGGGGAGGGAGTTCCTTTAGATCACATAAATTATTTTTTGAGCAGACAGTGACATGGATGACCTGCCAGGATCAGCCCAATGTCGAAGCCACCTCCGAGATACACAAACACATAGGACGTTATAAGTTACACTAGTCACACACAATCACTCCGGGGCCAGGAGGGCCTTAAGTTCCCCGACATTCGTCTCACAGATGAGGAGTTATGAAACTTGTCCCGACCAGCAATCGAACCCGGGCTCGCTACGCGACGAGAGCGAACGCATCCCCTGCACCACAGAGATGGACAAGACAGCTTACAACATATGACAGAGTTTTGAAGTTTATCGCCAATTAATATTAATATCACAACAAAATGAGCAAAATTCAAGAGTAAATTCAATTAAATTTAACATTGTTGACATCTGTAGGTTGCATGTGAGAAGTATAGTGAAATATCTTGATAACTGCTCACGAACACATTGCAATGGACCTGTACTTGAAGCAGAATAACTATACTTGATCCAAGATGTGTACGGAGCAAAAGTAAACAACAGACTTGCCTTGACAAATTGTGTCCTGCCGTTCCATTGGTTAATCGCACCAGCGCATACTTCACGATAGTGCGATAATCTCAATCAGATGTTTACTTCCATTCAGTACAGATTGTACAATTATTTATATCTTATGTATTTGTGAAAACTTAAGTTCTGTTAAGTGGGTTGCTTGCTTTCGTATTTATATCATACATGTTTTACAACATAAATCTAAGAAACAAGATTTCATTTGTTTTTACCGTTGACTAGGCAAAGTTGTTGAGACTGAAGAAAAACAAGTGACATAAGTTATTAAATAAAAGACGTATTTTATAACATAATTAATTAATTCGTTGTACTTTTCATTTAAATTTTGTGTGATGAAATACATCACATATTGTAAGGAAGAGTAGGAGGCATAACCTCTAATTTTATAGAAGAAAATTGTGAGCCAGGGCCTTAAGAGTTTACGTCACCAATAAAGAAACGTGCTAGGAAAAGGTTTGTCAAGCGGCAAGAAGATACAGATTGTAAATATGTATAAAACATTGGGAATCGAATCCGGGACCCTTCGGCTTGATCTAAAAAAGAAAGCTCAATTGACTTTACTATATGTAAACGAGTAAACGGTCTCAACAACGAACTCTTGTGAACTGTTCTTTGTACTTTCACATTCGGTTGTTTACTTTTGCTCTGTGCACATCTTAGATCAAGTATAGGCAATTGTATTAACAAATGAAATAGGTCTGTTGTCAAAATATGAAATGTAGAATTCAGTGTAATGTTTTTGACAATTTTATAGTATGTTTGTATTCTGGATTCATGTGGTCAACCTCATTGGAGGGCAGACGATTTATTACTAATAATTAACATAATAATATTCCTAATAATCAACTAATATTACTAATAATCAGCATAATGTTTACTTGAATTAAATACTTTCTCCTCCATTGCACGTACTTTTCATGTGGACAGAAAGTGAACGAACCTGAAGCGCGTGTTGCGTGTTATTCTCATTATTTATGAAACTTCATACAAATTTCAAGCATATTTCTGCCGCACTCATTTACCATTTTCTTCCCTCTCACTCTCTAGTGAAGTCAACTTGTAAGTTAAATGTAGGCCTACAGTTTAGGTTTTTTAAACGCTTATTTCATTATGGATGTGGGAATACAATCACATTTCTTAGCTATGAAAAGTTAGACAAAGAGTGTTTTGTATAAAGTGAATATAATTTCTCTTTAAATTAGATGCTTTGCTCATATTATCATGAGTTATTCTCCACTTATGTTTCGTAAAATAGTGTTGATAATGATGGAAAATAAGAAGCTGTGCATCGCCTTAAACACCTGTTATTTGTTATGTGTTTTTATCGGTATTCTGCTATTATAAAGACTTGTACAAGTTCCATTACAAATGATCGAAATCTGTACAATATTAATTTCTTTTATAAAACTTAGATTACCACTTCAACCTAAATGGGCTTATTACTTCCTAGCAAACGCGATCAATAATCTGTTACCTGAAAATGGATTCTTATTTTGTATTAGGTAATAAGTAGACCTGGGATTTTAGACTCCAAAAAAAAAAGAGTGCGTGGAACGCAACGCGACAGAAGTAAAACTTTATTTTTATTATTTTTTTCAATTTTTTATTATTAGATTTTTCCAATTTTGCATTATTGGAGTTTTTAATATTGGGTTTTTGGACTTTTTTAATTTTGGATTTTGGACTTTTTAATTTTGGATCTATGAATTTTTAATTTTGGATTTTTTAAATTTTCGGTCATTGAATTGTTTATTTATTTTTTATTTTTTTGGGGGGGGGGTTTAATTTTTTAATTTTATTATTTATTAAATTTTGGATTTTTGGATGTTATAATTTTTAATTTTGTTTTTCTAATTTTTGAAATTTGTATTTTTTAATTTTGGGTTTTTAATTTTTTTAATTTTTAATTTTTGGATTTTTAAATTTTGGATCTTTGAATTTTTTTAATTTTGATTCTTTTAATTTTTTATTTTTTGGATTTTTAAATTTTGTATTTTAGTTTTTTTAAATTTGGATTTTTAAATTTTTTCAATTTTGGTATTTTTGATTTTTTAATTTTTAATTTTTAAATTTTGCAATTTATTATTTTTAAATTTTGGTTTTTTGGATTTTTTAATTTATAATTTTGTTTTTTTTTTTAATTTTGGAAATTTGTATTTTTTAATTTTGGATTTTTAATTTTGGATTTGCGCGGTAATGAATCTCCGGGTTCCATAAAATAGATAATATACCTTTAGATTGCTTAGGAATTGTCTATTGCCACTGAGGAAGTAAGGTCTGAAAAATTTCATTTGATTACTCCTAATCATTGAGTTGATTGTTTTCTGTGCAGTCCGCACCGAAACAAGTCGGTTTTGAGTGTGACTGATTTCGTGACTGATTGTGACTGATTTCGTGACGGTTTTAGTGTGACTGATTTTCCCGATTTACCCTCTACCGGCACTAAAGAAGTTTTACTTCAAAAATTAGTTTTCGGCACCTAAAATAGGCTTTTAAGACAAGTAAATAGGCTTTGAAAAGAGAAAATAGGCACTTAAAATATGCTTTAAAAATTTGTAAATAGACAGAAAATAGACTTTAAAATGCTACAATATGCTCTTAAACTCTAACGTGAACTTTTTTACTGTAAGAAACGTGGTATACCTATTCTTAACAGAAATAATTGCAAAATTAAGACAGAATTAAAAATACATTTATCAAAAACAGTTTTGGTTTATATGAAAAATTTACACAGTAGCCTATGTCCCTTCTTATTATATAGGCCTACCTGCTACTTGTTATTTTGAGCTAATCCTCCCCCGTCAGTCAGCATTCATTTGGCGACAATTGTTTGGGAAAATCAAGTTTCTGTGAAAAATCCACCCTCTGCTGTTCTGCTCTTCATTCAGGGATATCCATTAAATGATTGTAAAAGTTACAGAAGTTGATTTTTATTTTAAACGTACAAAATAGGCATTTTAGGCACTAAAATAGTAAAAATAGGCTCCAAAGGTCCAAATAGGCATTTTTGGGCACTAAAAAGCTCTATAAATATAAGTGATTTATCATGAAATGTCAACATATTTATCATGAAATGTCAACATATTTAAAAATTGTCATGTTATTTCATAAGGAACAAAATAGGCATTTGCCTTAAAATCCCAGGTCTTGTAATAAGTTACAAGGGAGTATATTATACAGTAGTCTACCATGTTTCTAAGAATCGTAGAGTCTAATAGTATAACTTAAAGCCACATTCAGCAACAGTGCTGCATCATCAGCTGGTAATTGCGACTTTCAACTCTACTGAGTTATTAAAAAAATGCAGTTGAGCAGTTTTGGCAAAGAATATAAACATATTATAAGTTAATTATAGTATTTTATTTATTTCGTTTTAATATGTACATTTCTCCTAATTTCGTATTTTCTTTATTTTTACAAATTTTCTATTGTCGCCATATCGACATAGACCTAATTTAAAATGAGTTTATTGTTAACGGGGCATATTACTTATTACTAGGCTATTTTAATGTACATTTCGCTGTATGCATAATTATTTCAGTTTTTTAAAGACTATTTTAATCTCGTACTTTTCGCTAGCCTATATGCATTTAGTAAAACCTCTGTATAACGATATTTCTGGCCCTAGCAGATTGTATTATTATGTCAGGGTTATTGTTATATTGAGGGGTTGTAATCACAACATATTAGAAATACTGCATGCAGAAAACTGTGTAATATAGGCCTACAGGATAATTCATGGGACGGATATGCGAAGAAGTAGAACGCTAATTTTGTTACTCAACTTACACTGACTTCCGTTGAATTGTAACCATAGCTACTTTACACCTGCATACTAAAAAAAATACTATTCGGACTAGTTTAACATCACGGATCATGGCTCGCTTTGAGCATAGCCATATGTAAAAAATGTCAAACTCGTAGTTGTTGGAAAGAGAGAAGAGAAAGACAAGCAAATTCAACACATAGCCAAGGCAAAACTAAAACAGTTGCTCCTTATGGTGTTTTAATTTCACATTATATACATGTTGAAGTAAAAACGCAGTAGGTATCTTCACACATAACGAATGATTTTAGCCTCAATGATCCTTTTTTCCACCCCTTAATAACCATTCTTCTCTGGAATTTCTGAGAAATATAACAGATATCAGGCACCCAGAAAACACTATTGGTGGCTGGTTTTGCAGTAACAATTCAATCTCCAAATATCGTTAGAAAAGAGTGTTTCTAAAATAGCTTCATAATTATAGTGAGTTACATTTAACCTTATTAAGATAGGAAATTCGCCGGGACCAAACAAAAATATTGCTTTATTCGGGTTTATTGTTGTATCGATCTTCGTTATAAAGAGGTTAGACTATATTTATTTATTTAAGTTTTTAAAATTATTTTAATGTACTTTTCGCTATATGCATATTTATTTCAGTTTACTAACCAATATAAAATTACGATTCGTATTCCTGTTGAAACTTTTTATGTGGGAAAATGTACTGGGTTAATGATTAGGCTATATTTTGCGTGAGTCTAGTGCAAAAACTGCCATACATAACGCTCGCAAGGCAAACATAGCTTTGAGATCTGACAGGCGCCATTTCTCACACAGTGATGACCTTAGATTAAATCTGATTTATCCAGATAACGCAGGTTGATAATCCAAACGGTCATTAGTCATGCCGAATTAGTCGCAGTGTTCATAGGGGCTTACACCTCTCAATGGATACGTGGACTCAGTCATTTGTCTCTGTAACTAAACACAATCATGAAAATGACCAACCGTTAGAGATAAGTCCTTTGGTGTACAAATAAAGATTTGTAGTGATAATATGACAAACACACATCTCGACACTGACTGATGGCATATGCCAGGCTCAGCTGGACCAACTCAGAGGTCAACCCACCTCCGAAGTTACATGACAGATTGCCGTTGCTGTTAACATTATTCCGAACAGAGGAACTTGAATCCCTGCGAATTCAATTATTTATAACTTGTGTTAACCATAATTCGTTTACAAATTTATTCTCTTCGCGGTTAAGGTATGACACATCTTTATTTCAATTATTTTCATTTTCCTACTGAGCTTATTTGTTTTTAACTTGTAATTTCCACCAATGCTCAGTAATTTAAAAAGAGTAGAAACTTAACCTACTTTATAAAACATAACATATCCTATTATATTTAACATACATAAGTATCACAACCCACTAGTCCAGTAATATAAAAACTTGTACAAACAATGATTCAGTCATGTTAATGATTGTTAAAAATGTGCTTAAGGTCAGTTTAATAAAGGATTTTATTATATTGACGTTAAGCCCATTTTTAACAATTTTAAGGAGTTTTTAGTAGGCTAATAATTATAATAAAAGATTTTATTAAATTGACTTTAAGCCCATTTTTAACAATTTTAAGAAGTTTTTAGTAATAGTTATGACTGACTCATTATTTGTACAAGTTTTTATGTTATTGGACTAGTGGTTTGTGATACTTATGTGTGTTCAATATAATAGGATATGTTATGTTTTTTAAAGTAGGTTAAGTTCCTACTCTTTTAAAATTACTGAGCATTGGTGGCAATTATAGGCCTAAGTTAAAAATATTACACATGTTTGTCTGAAATCTCAATAATTCATCATTCTTTATAATTACAAGGAATTACTATCGGAAGATATTGAAGGCTAGGTTAGTAGTGTATTGATAGGAAAATTCCTGATAGAATTTGAATTATTAAACATAATCCTAGACGTGATCCAAAATTTCATAAAGTGCTGATGTTTGTAGGTGTTGGCAGATCGATTAGAGCATTAATAATTTTTAATAAAGGATTATTTGTTCGTAACGATTTATTCATTAGTAGGTTTTGGGTGGCCGAATCAGTAGAGCGATCGGCCCAGAGCCATGTTTCATAGAACTTACTAATAATATTAGTTAATAATATTAGAACTCATAAACAGTACTTATTAGGCCTAGTTAACAAAATCTTGTTTCTTAGACATTTATACACTACTCATAAAATCTCTTCACTAATATTACTAGTTCATTAGTCAGCTGATTGATTTCGAGGTTATGTATAAATTGTTGTTTGTGTTTTTCCCTTCTTGTCAATATTATTTCAAAGCAGAATGGCCTACATATATCTTCATAAATGTAACAAATAATAACTAGCTCTAAGAAATGGATAAATCTGCCAGGCAGTAGGCTTATGTACTAAAATCTAACCTCAAATCTTAAAATCTTATTATGACAATAATTCCTTTGATAGCGTATGTAAACTTTTTCTAAATTGATAATTAAATCAGATTGAGTCATTTCCACAATTTTAAGATCACGAAATCTGAATTACATGGGTTTGAGAATAAGTTATTGGTTCAAAAACACTTACGGAAAAACACCTAATATTATCGGTACATTTTATTAGTTCTCCAGTCTATGAAACAGTTTACTAATAATATTAGAAATATTTACTAATACTTTTTAGAGCCATGAACTCATAACTAATATTATTAGAAAATATTCTTATGAAACATAAGACTAATAATAATAACCAATGCTATTATGTATTTGCTAATAATATGAGTGCAAAAGTTGTTTGAAACAGGGCCCAGGTTTGATTACGGGACTGTATCATAAGCAAGGGTCAGATTGTTAGGCTATATTCTTGTAGCTTGGAATGCCACAAACTATTGATATGTGTTTAAATGTTTCTTTTGTCTCTATAAGTAGGCTATCCATGGTTCAACTCCACCCAAGAGGCCACCTGGGTCAGTTTAACGGTCTAGTTGGATAAGCGCATGTAAAGCAATAGTGTTATTTGTCATAGCTAACTGTATTTTAATTTCCAAAGCGTTATAAGATCACAGTAAAACAATAGGCTATGTTGTCATGATAACTGATTTGCATTTCATAAATTCTTTCGAATACGTATATTACCATAAAATAGCCACTAAATGGGTATTACTCCGAAACTGATCAACCGATTTCATCCAATATCAATAGACGTCTTCCCATGGAAATTATAAATGTGTATACCAAGTATCATAAAAATCCGATAAAGCGTATTTGAGTTATTGTGCCTTTAAAATAGACACTAAATTGGGTTTTACTCCGGTACCGGTCAACAGATTAGGTTCAAATTTAATAGGGTACTTCTCATGGGCGCCATAAATGCATATACCAAGTTTCATGGAAATCCGATACAGCATATTGAGTTTTGGCGACTTTCTAATATAATACTATTAAAATAGGCACTAAATTGGGAATTACTCCGGTACCGGTGAACCGATTTGGTTCAATATCAATAGGGTTCTTCCCATGGACATTATAAGTGCGTTTTTCAAGTTTCATGAAAATCCGATAAAGCGTATTTGAGTTATGACGCGTCCAGTCACACGGACAGACATACAGACAGACGGACAAACTCATAAAGTACCATATTGACACATAACTCGAACGCCACCCGAACAAGCAAAGCTTGTGCTCGGGGGTGGTTCAGTTCAATACAATAAAATAATTATTTACAGTAATACAAAAAATTTATTTATAAAACGTAGAAAAGCATGAGTTAATATTATTTACAGTAAGAACAGTATGGGAGGTCGTTTTCAATTAACATTCATTTATCCACAAAACAAAATATTTCTAGGTAACATCGACCAAACTCTTTATATCGATTAACAAACTAAATTCAGTGTAATCTACTGCGTACAGAGACACGCCTCAGTACGACCAGAAAGGGAACTAAAGCCCGGAACTGGGAAATTGTTACCACGTGACAACAGATACGTGTGACGTGCTGATTGGGAAAGGGAACGGAAATTGTGGAAAATAGGAAACCGATAACGACTGTAAGAATTTCAATCGTGATTCTAAGCTACGCATTTTACACCTCGTGGAGTTACGAAACTAACACACATCTCCCGCAGTAATCTTGTGAGCTATTATTATTATTATTATTATTATTATTATTATTATTGTTTTTATTGACACTTAGGTAGGCTCGGCTTACGCCGGTAACATATTGGGCAGACTCGGCCTAAGCAAGGAGTCCCCCTCTTAACTATAAGATTGCCAACATCTACAAATATTTACAACATTATGAATTACAGGACACATACAATAAATATTTACATTTACACAAATTATGTCATTGTTTCTTCATCTACTTCTTTCGGGTTCTGTCCTTCAGTACCACCAGAACTGAGGCTTGGATCTTCATGTTGTACAGTTTCATGTAGTATGAAAGTTGCTCCTAGAAACTTTCTGGGCATTACTCCGAAACTGATCAACCGATTTCATCCAATATCAATAGACGTCTTCCCATGGAAATTATAAATGTGTATACCAAGTATCATAAAAATCCGATAAAGCGTATTTGAGTTATTGTGCCTTTAAAATAGACACTAAATTGGGTTTTACTCCGGTACCGGTCAACAGATTAGGTTCAAATTTAATAGGGTACTTCTCATGGGCGCCATAAATGCATATACCAAGTTTCATGGAAATCCGATACAGCATATTGAGTTTTGGCGTTTTGAGTTTTATTATTATTATTATTATCATTATTATTATTATTATTATTATTATTATTATTATTATTAGACCTATTGTTATTATTAGACCTATTGCTGTTATAGTCGCCTCGCTCATAGCGTTGACGGGCGGCTCGCTTTGTTCTCATATTACAATGTTTGTTGTTACTGTAAAGGGTTTTCTTAAAAGAAACTGCTGACTGAATCCGTGTTGCCAATTCTCTCATTGCTCAATGCCATTGCAATAAGTGTTTTGCTGCATCTATATCTTCCCGCTCTCTTTTTTAACACTAGCCTATGCAGTTGGCAACTACGCCAAGCGACAAGTTCGGTCGGCGACTTCTTTGATGTTAACTGTCAACGCAATGAGCGAGGCGACTATACTATGATGATTATTATTATCTTAATTTTATTATGATTATTATTGTTATTATTATCATTATTGTTATTATTATTACCGTCACCACTTGGGATAAAAATTTTATGTATTAAAAATAATAAAATATGTAAATATATTATAGTCTATCTGAATGGCGCTGTCAGGTTTTTGTGTACAAGGTTTGATTCCAGCCATAGTCGAAGACATTACTGTGTGCATATAGGCTCATCCCACTAGCTATGCATTAACCTATGCTGTTATACAAGAAAATATGAAAAACATATCACATAACCTACTTTTACGGGCGACATTTTTCGTAACTTATCATTACTATGTGGCCTTGCAGGTGATGATGCCTTCAGCATGTTCACATTTCTTCTTAACAGGTTTCTAGGAGTTTAATGGAGCAGCTGAACACGAAATGCTGGCTTCTTATTGACTGAACTAATTCGCTAATAACTTGAGATCTGAGTCACTGAATGAGTTATTTCTTTGATGTTTCTATTTCCAATTTTCCATAGAATATTAAATTGCTGAGTTAGAGCGCGAATTCTGGGACAGTTTCTGTATGCGATTACATTGGGTAGTTTTAAGATGCACTTTTTTTACTTTGTGATAAAATTCTGTGTGAACTGAATTCAGCAGAATGAAATGAAACAACCTAAACAATATCTCCAAGTGAACTGGAAATGCTTATTTATAAAAATTCCAAACAATTTAGTTGAATATTTTAGTTTCGGGTTTGTCATTCGTAATATTATACTTTTTATTGTATTATTGATGTTATAATTACATTTGATGGCATTATGACATTATGTAAGACATTTTTTAAAATGAAAAAATATAATCATGAGTAAATTTCCGCCCATGATAAACTTGAAGAATATTTAAATTCATTACTAAAGTTTTTTAACACTGTATTATATAACTAGGTATTTTTTCTTTGTTCTCCTACAAATTTCCATGAAAATACATTAAATAAAAATGAAGTATTATTTTGGTAAAAATCATATAGCATTATTTCCAAGCATTCAACTGTAACAACAAAAAATTCATATAAAAATTATGCATATTTCTCTTCACCAGTTTCTTTAGAAGACATTCTGAAAACTCTAAGTAAATAATATGTACTGTAATAATACATATCGTTATACAAGAAACAGCTGCCGTATCTGTGAAACAAATTTATTTCGGTATGTTTAACATAGGTTTTCTAAACAGAATAGACACAAGACGCAATATATTCCGCCTGATTGCTGAGAATGACCTTTGCATCAAAGAGAAACTAGAGATGCAATGCATCGCAGCTTTCCATTTTCCTCATATAGGCTTGCCCTGCCTGTCCGTTTTCCTGCACTGCCTATCTCACTGCCTGCACGCTTTAATTATTAGGTTTAAATGTAGTTTCATAATGCATAGATAGAACGTTCCATTTTCATTCGGTATCTAGAAATACCTGGGAGCCCACATGCAGTGAAGGAATAGTTACAGGCTCACGTAGAACTCGTTTTGCGAAAGAGTATTGTTAATCGCACATAGCGATGATAAATAAGCAGTGATGGGAAGTAATTGAGTAAAAGTAATTGGATTACTGTAACAGTTCCTTTTTTGGTCCCATTCACTTGTAACCAATACTTTTTAAAAAATGTAATTTCTACTTGTAATTTACTTCTGGAAATAAAATTGTAATTGTTACAATTTAGTAGTCGTTAATATTAGTATCAATCTCACCTGCTATATCGTCATCATTACTGTTTTTGCAAATAATATCCAAATTAGAGTTAATATTAACAAAAAGTTACTCAATGTTTCCAAAAATATTCTCAATGGTATGTTTTTTTGTTTGTTCATTAATCAAATTGGGATTGTGTCCAAAACAAACCAAAAACAAGGAATTTTTAGGTACTGCCATTTTGTAAAGTAATTGTAAATGTGATTGTACTGATTGTGATTTTACTGATTACTTTTTGAAAAACTAATTTGTAATTGTAATTAAGTAAAATGTCTCTCGGGTAATTGTAATTCAGCCGAATTACTTTCTATTTGTAATTTTCCCATCACTGTAAATAAGTTTGATAAGGATTAAGCCGTTGCTTCTATAGTTCCAATTTAACACTGCGTATAAGGCTATTAAATTTTGTTTTCTGCCATGGCTGTCTTTCACGCTGCCTGCGAATTCTGTTGCTTTCTGAATTTCTTGAAGTATAATATTTAGGCGGATAGAAACGGAATATTGGTCTATTAGAGACACATTTTGCGCCTTTAATGCAAGAACAAATATTATTTGTAAAATCTTAGGCAACCTTATCGATAGCTGTTGCTTTTATAAATTGTAAGATGCAGATAATGTTGAATGCAGTATTGACTGAAAGTTTTTCCAGTTAACATAACCGTCTATACGATATATGTGCCGATTGCCTAAGTCATTGCATTACGTTTTCGTGGGGACTGTAGCGTCGATTGGCCTGCTAACTATCTCTCTCGCACAACAATACCTCCCTTTCTATTTGTAAAGACCAAGCTACCTCTCTCTCTCGCACAATAGCATGTCTCTCTCTAGAGAGTAACGGTCTCATCGGCACAGATTTCGTGCGAGATCTTTACCACGTTTACATGCGGGATTGAAATCTATCTGAATCCAATCCCAACTGAATACGTTCCTTGTTTACATGGAAAGTTCTAGGAGTGTATTGAGATTTATTGTACAATTGGCTAACTTGATTACGTATGGCTATTTGTGTGGCTAACCTGTGTAAATAATTGCCATGTTTATTCCGTGATTTAAAATATTTTTTAAAATCTGAGTTCTATTAACAATTTCTAGTCACCATAAACAAATTTTAAAAGAGTAACATAATATTAATATTATAGTGTGAGTAATGGGTTTTGATTCACTCAAGTCAAGGATTGAGTTCGCTGTGGAACTGAATACGACTTGAATCCTATCCGTTCCTCCATTTGCAGAGGATCGAATGGAAATTTCATTCCGGACTGAGTCCGCGTTTACATGAAGATTTCAATATGGTAAACGGACTCAGATCGATCTGACTCTTGCATGTACTATATGAGTCGAGGATTCTGGCTTTTTATGTTTGGATTTAATTGGAAAATTATCAGCACTGGACAATGATCTGAGTTTACATATGTTGGGAACTGCATATTTCTATTAACTCCAGGCATCAGCTGGGTTATAAGAATAGTTTGTTGGTTCACTTGGAGCTAATATATGAAGACCATGGGCATTGATGCAAACGAGTGCCATTAGGATTTAACTCTGATATCCCATGATACTTTTTGAAGTTAAAGTCATCCAGTAGAAAAGTTGAACCAATTGTAGGAAAGAGTAGCGTCAGATATTGAACATTTAGTATGGATTCGGAGGCTCATAGTAGAACAAAATCGTCACTATACGGCAATAAACTTTAATGCCAATTCGCGTTCATGCACATCCTGGCAAAAGCAATGATTAATGTTACGTTTTATTATTATACTATAACCACCAGAGACAGTGTCAGAAGTTCTGTCCTTCCGACATATTTTGTAACCAGAAATATTAAAAGACTCATTTGGTAAAAAAGTGTTTCTGTGATGAATGCAATGCCAATGCTATGGTTGTTAAAGTGATGAAAGAAGCACGTTTCATACGAAGACCATTGGCATTCCAATTCACTATAGTTAGCTGGCGAATGGAAACAGATTTACTTACTGCCATTTTGGAAAGTAGATGCCAGAAGAGAGATAACGACTTGTTAAATTGTTTAAAAAGGTGAATTTATACAAAGTTAATAATGTGAGGGATTATTTTGTTTAAAAGATCACCAAGAAAAGATGGAACTGTGGAATCTGAAGGTGAATGAATTGAGGGCTGACTTTTATTAGCCACAGAGTTATTCACTGCAACTGCAAAACTGCGATGTTGCAACCCTGACTGCTCCCTAGACGACGACTGTAGCTGATGTCTTTGTTCATACTTCCTTGAGTAGTTGATTGCTCAGGCAGATGGACTGAAGAAGTGGGAGAAGCATGAGAAGTTCTTAGTGTAGGCTGTTGGTGCCCTAATTTAGAGCTGTTGCGCGGCTGAGATATTCTTTCCTTCATTAATTGTAAATAGTGCCGACACCCTTCATAATTTGCAGGGCGTTCTTCATGACAGTTCACGCAATTTGGATGATTTTTTTTTTCGGGTTCTGGGCATTCTGACATACAGTGAGCATCTAAATATCTAACACAACGAGGTTGAAGCTGGTAATCGTTTTAAGTGTGCCCAATAGTTTTGGCAATGACTACACTGCGGTATTTCTTGAGGTTTTCTTCTGATTTGAACTGTAATTACATTGTAGAGCAGTCTAGTTATATTTAAGATATATTTATCTTCATAATTTTCAACTGCGCAAAGTGGTGTTGGTTGCTTGTTTCTCCCTATGAGACGTGTCACTTTACGTACTGGATAGTTCAGTTCTTATGTGTGTGTCTTTAATCTCTTGGTCATTTAGTGAATAAGACAGATTCCTCATAATCACAATCTTTTTGTCAGCAGGGTTTTATAGGCAAAATATTGTTGTTTAATGGAGTTTATGTTTATGTTTATGAGGTCAGAGTTCGAAAATCATCTGTTGATGATGAATACACTTTTATTATTGATCCTTTCCATTCCATGTGAAACTGTTATTTAACATAATTGTGGATGTGTTGTAATCCTTACTGTAATGCTTTCGAAAAGTCAACGTGTATGGCTAATATCTATAATTTCTTTCATTCAGTTGCTGGTAATTTTTTTCCAAAGCTAAAATTACTTTCATGGTAGTTAACTTTTTTAGAAACAAAACTATGCTGCTATTCTGAGATACATCTCTCATATTCTAAGAATGGTTAATTTTTGTGTAATTACATTTCTTTTTTCTAAAAGCTTAGGGGCGTTGGACGGGGCATGTTTTCTATCCTTCCTTAAGTAAAGGCATGAGCCGCGATGTTAATACATCCGGAATTATTCCACTGTTTAAAGATTATTATTTACAAGATCACTTAGGGGCATCCCTTTATTTTAATTTCAGATGGAATATAATCTATTCGAACATTGAATATTGAAGTTTTTTAATGGTTTCTCTTTACTTCCAGATGTGCCTTGGAGAATGTAGGTATATTGATGCTACTGGGACTGTTTACTTTGGAAGGGTTTAGCACATTTTACCTTGTTAGTGCAGGTGACAGACTAATTTACATAAATTAGTTAATTAATATCTAGAGGTTGTTTGCTATTCCCTCCGCTATTGGCTTCCTTAATATTAGCCCATATTTGTTTCATTGGGTTAGTAGCTTGCAGTTTTCTGTTTTCATATCTTCTAAAACTACGATACATTTAATTTATTCCTTTTTCATAAACATTAATATCCAATAATTTAGTAAAAGTACTCAGCAATGTATAATATATTATTATACGTGTTCACATCTTTGAATGTTTCTAAGGAAAAACAGAGTTTGTATTAAATAAATGCTGTAAGTTTAACAGAAGCAATGCATCGTTAAAATTGGGTGGTTATTTTTGTTTTCTCTGTGAAAATTATAATGGTCTCCGAAAATTCGAATTATTCTCGGGACTACATGCGAATTCCACACCCACTTTTCTCATGGGAGGGGGGGCAGCTTGGAATAACTTTCAGTCTGGATGAGAGTGGTGTGGACGGTAGGTTATCTAACATGTCCTCACGTCTGCTGGAGCATTGTTAATCCTTGGAGTGAAAGGTGAAGAATGGCCAGTTGTGTTCACTCGGAGGTCGACCTATTGACTTGCCTATACATTCCTTGGGTTGCGTTGGACCTGATCTGCACAGATTCCAGGAAAGCGGTGCAGTCCAGACAATGTTAATATTTGGGCAAGGCATTTGATGATTTTGCATCTTTTTTATATGAAGGTTGAACGATAGCGTGATTATATATAATTGCGTGTCATGAAATAATTGATTAAATAAAGACAATTTGTCTTTGCAATCTTTTACATTTTTTGTCAATTTTTTGGAAATTTTAGGCCATTTTCGGAATTTTTATAGTATTTAAAACAAAGTGTTTCATTAGATTATATTTTGAATTCATTATGAATTCATTTGAATTCATTATGAATTCATTATATTTTGAATTATTTTTGTTTTTAATGATTGTCTATTATAACTATATTTAAGCAAATGCCTACATAAAACAAAGCTGACTTACAGTATAAGTGGAAGGAATGTGATTTTGAACTCTACTACATTTCCATAAAATATTGTATAGGCCTAAGTAATACCTGCTTCCCCTAGTTTTAAGCAATGGCCATTTGGACCTAAACTGCATTTTCCCAGAAAACGTGGTATAGCCGGTACCTACTCCCCCTATTTTAAAGTAATGTACATAATGAACTCATCCCAGCACGTCATTTCCAAGTATATCAGAAGGAATTTCACTATATAAGAGTTAAGTGAGGTATTTCCTAGGGGCAATTTGATGGGCATTCCAGTTCAAATTTTGTCCAAGTAGTATTAATTTACTTACTTCGTCAGTAACAGAATAATAGTGATTTATATTGTAGATTTAAACGTAACACATTGTCATCCATTAAATTGGTCTAAAATCAACTCATTATCGGTACTCCTAAAACTAATTATAAGTAATAAGAGATTATTTATTGGTCATTTTTTGTTTTGAGCCTTTGAGTTTACTATTTTAGGGCATTAATATATTTGCATTTTGCATTTTTTCACTATTTTATGGTCATCAATTCCTTGCCCTAGTTATTAGGAAGCAGAGCATCTGCTAACTCTATATAACAGATTTGTCTAAAAGTGAGAACAACATAGAATTCACAAGGAAGAGGATGGAGTTCCAGTGGTCAGTACAACCCTCTACCTCACTCGGTATCGTACTGATTTTAAGGAATCCTCACGTAACAATATTATTACACTGTCTTAGGTTTCAGGGTATTACAGTAATTGAAACTTTCTGCGTAAAAGTATTTTTGTGCTAGACCCTGCAATCCATGCTGAGTTGCCAGCATCGCCTTGATATCGCTTAAGTTAAAAGTTGAATTTTGTTTGTGTGTATGTGTGTGTGTGTGTGCGAGTCATAGGCGTAACCAGGCCGACCATATGGGGGGGTTATAACATCCCTGGGGTCTGGGGGGTATTGAATACCCACCAGGGAGAGGGGGGTCCGGGGGTCCTCCCCCGGAAAATTGTATTAATTAAGATGCAAAATAACGAGTTTTAAGCTTCCGGGGAACTCCCCCGGAAAATTTTAAAAATTAAGACGCAAAATAACGAGTTTTAAGCTTCCCACGCTTTATACTTGTATTAAGTAATTTATGGGCAGACTTTAAAAAATTATACAATTTTCCTTTTTTTAATCAATGGGGGGGGGTTCAAACCCCCAAAACCCCCCCTCGGTACGCCTATGGTGCGAGTGTATGTCTGTGTGTGTTCGGTGTAGGTCAAAAACTAAAATTCGTAGAGCATTGAAATTGTACATTTTGGTGGAGTATCTTCCTGGGATTTACATGAAGCGTGGCGACAAGTATATATATTTTTCATTATCAATTTACTTTTAAAAATTTTCATTTTGCTCAAAAATAGCTATAACTACTTTTTGATTGCCCTTATAGACACTGCATATAAGTTTAATGTTTTATTTTGTATATTTTCTAATCAGTTATTTGAAGAGTAAGTATAAGCTACTTGCCTCATCCGGTTTTAACTTTTGCCACGGGAATAAAATTAGCCTACTTTGAATCAGGATTGAATCAGACCTCTGAATGAGCATTCTCTTATACTCTTATACATTCTCTTATACATTATCTATACTGTGTGTGGAATGAAATCACGTCATTCTTTCACAACAGTTTTTTTTCCGAGTTTAGTTTGTAGAAAGTTTCCGTTCCCACAGATGATGACGCATCTTGATTCTTGTTTGTTCGCTTAACGACATTCATTATGGGACGTGATTAATTGAGATTGAGCAGTGTGTGAGCTTTTACTCATCTCATCTCCCATCCCCTCGCATCCTTCTAAAATCCAATCGTCCTTTTCCCCGGCCTAACGTAAAGGAAAGTCCGGAGGCGTCAACTCCGAGGGCGTACTGATCAATATTCGATTTTTGAAATATCAGTCCCTCCGCCGCCCCCCTTCACCCCGTCATCGGCGATATGGAGCGTCGGCATTCCACCCAAGGAGCTATAGGGGGCCTTGGAGATGAGGGCTAGACAGAGATGGACTGCTCTCGCTTCATACTGGAGTGACAGAGATGCCAATACACTATTGGGGGCCTTGGAGATGAGGGCTAGACAGCGATAGACTGCTCTCGCTTTACATTGGAGTGACAGAGACGCAAATACAGCGGAGAT
Organism: Ectobius pallidus; assembly: GCA_964059195.1. NCBI lineage: Eukaryota > Metazoa > Arthropoda > Insecta > Blattodea > Ectobiidae > Ectobius > Ectobius pallidus. The sequence continues at coordinate 15,020,945 of CAXKWD010000007.1, forward strand.
GGACGCAGCATTGGAGTCTAATCCACAAAATAGCGACGTCTTTCTTTTTCTTCCTCTATACTCTTTTCATCTTCTTCTCCTGAAGGATGAGTCCGGAGACAAGAAAATTTGCAAAGAACAATGGATATATATGCAGTGGCGAACTCTTCTATGCTTTTCAAAGCATTTTCGAGTTCAAAAAATCGTCTACTTTTCCGTTTTGGAGGCTAAATACATTTATTTTAACGTTTGCTATTCCGAGCTTTTGTTTAGCCTGGAAGGGTACTCGGTGAAGATGTAAAATAATAAGTTAATAACTTATTTAGTCGATTATGAAGTGACATCTTGTCATCAGTGGCGTGCGGTGTAATTCTAGATGAAGGAAGTAGGCTAGTAATACAAGTTTTACAGGCATATTCTACAAACTTATACGAAGTCTAAATCGACTGTCTTGCGCCAAATGTCGCTAATTGGGTAACTGCATTACTCTATATTAAAACAAAATGCAACATTGTATAGACAATATCAAGCAACATTAGAACTTTGTATTGGTAAACCGGTACTGTCCAGAATTAAACTTTCTAACGCGGGATTTCGTCTATACCTGGTGTTCTATTAATTAACACAATGGTCGTGCAGAAACAGTAAGAAATATGTATTATTTTCAGCTATACAATTAATGAAGTGGACTTTTTTTTAATGATATCAAAGTATCCACAACATGGTCTTCAAGACACATTCTCTTGTTAAATATTCAGTTCCAAGAATAATACAAAAAGGGTATGGAACAGGTCACAAACAGAATCATTTTTACTAAAATTCTTATTAAAAGTGCAATATCAGAACAGGTAAATATTTAACACCACAAATAACAGCTTTCATAAAAAATTAATAAATTAAAAAAAGTACAAACGAAGGAGGCTAATTAAATTAACACAACACCCCCCCCCCCAGATTCGGTAGTTTTTTACTCTATTCAATGTTTAGCAAAAAATCAACTAACTAAAGGCATTTTAGAAACAACTATCACTTTCGCTACCACCATTCAACAGCACCTGAAGGCCTAACTAGCAAAGGGAATTCTCGAGTGAAAAAATCGGAATTATTCGATTCTTCAAAGTCTTGAGATATCTAGAATGATATAAAAAGTATTCTAATGATAATTCGAATAATTTCATGCTTGGAGAAGCGAAAACTAAGTACGACTTCCCGAGAACACACGACCGCCACGCGAGCTGTCCTATAAAATATACTTTACTACTCGAAGTATGAAAATAGTGACTATTTTAAATATCTCAGTGCGACACTGAATGACCAAAGAGAGAAAAGAGATAAAGAGTCAAAGTAGAAAAAGGGCAGAAAATTGAAGACTCCTAGATAGGAATATTCATAAACCTTATCCTTAAAAGGTTGGAATGTGTCGGTCTGCGAAACGGCGTCGTTCTGACTTCTGAGGGAGTGATGAAGGTGCTACGGCGCCGTTTAATGACATCTTTCTCGGTTTACTGTTATTCCCACTGTATTTGAACTAATGGCAGATCTAAATTGCTTTCTAACAAAAACGAGAATAATTTATCGATATAAGAAATGGCAGGTCTACTTTGTGATATGAGACATTGCAAGGAAATATTGCTCTTCATTAGGCATCTGCAGTCTTCACCGGAGAAAATAAAACAAAGAAAGCCTAATAATAAACGAGTTAGCCAGTGCCTATGTGCTTTCAAGGCAGTGACTTAGATGAAGAGTTTGGAATCCATTATAAAAAAATAAGAATTCACATTTGAGAACTTGACATTAAAAAGGCATAAAATATTTGTATTGTTATGTAATAGCTATTTGTGTACCAAGTACGCAAAGTAACGCTTTAGCGGACGAATCTAGTATAGTGCCCGAGGGGTATGTCGAGGCCGAAATACTGGATGAGTATGTGGTGCAAACAATATTTTTTAATAAAAGCTCTCAACCATTTCATAAATACGGGTGGGACATTCTGACAAATTATAGAAGCTATTTTTGTTTATTACATATCATAAATAATAAACTAGAATTGGTTCTTCACATTCTGTAAAATGTACAATGCCTTCTCCTTCACACTACATGCAAAGCATTATTTAAAATTTATTCTGAATATTTTAAATTTGTTTTTCAAAATCTGTTACGGGTGGGACATAATTTGGACACTGATTTTAATGATGCAAAACAAAAGCTCATTTTCTATTCTGCTATTACTGTTAGGGTCTTAATGTTGTTATTAATGAAGGTATGAGGGATTAAATACAAATTATAAACTGTTTCCAGGTTGTCAAAACATTTATTTAACTCATTAATAATAATTTAACAAAACTATCACGGTTACGGGTGGGACGTTACGGGTGGGACAAAAATTCCCTTGTTTGTTATTTTACATAGTAATTAACCACACATATTTTTTGAAGTTAATCTTATACCAAATTGTACCTTAAGATGTGTATTTTCTCAAATGAAAATGGACATAGCTGATTACTCTTGACTACTTGGCATTAAAGAGTGTTAAAATCATGCTAAAAATGGCAAAAAAAAGTAACTCAATGCAATAAATAAGTAAATCAACAGATTTTACACATGAAAGCACTTCAGATACACCTAAGTCCTTAAAATTCAGAGAATTTGAGGTTTTAAACTTATTTTTGACCACCCAATTGCAATAATTTTATAACTTCTCTCTTTGAGGGAAAAATTCCATTATTTTATGAAATGGCTGCTCTGTAAATTGTTTGAAATTATCTAAAAATACCGTATAATTACGGTAATTATAAAAGGCATAGTTAGCCCATATTCTCACAGCCACCTGAATCCTATGCTATGGACCAATACGGATTAGATGTCAGTGTGGTTTTTTTTATGAATAATTTAGCTATTTTGTTATATTATAAAATGTTTTGTAAAAAACTTGGTAAAGTTTCTGAGTAACGTAAAGAAACAATGTTTCCTTAGGCCTGTATTTGTTGTTTTATGGTCAAGTATTTTGTTTCAAACCCTGTTACTATTGGTATGACTGGTCACTTCCATCTGGATTTTTCAGTTGCCATGACGACTTTACCGGCCTAGGCTGGTAAAATGCTACTTTTCGTGTGTTAACAGTCCGACAAGCAGCTGTTTTGCAGAGCGCTTACCAAAAAAGCTCTTTATTTAAAAACACGTAGGCTATTACTGTAGAAAAAGTATCAGCTAGTTCGCATACTTAAAGTGATAGTAATTGCTATCCGGGTTGGGCGGCGTCGTGTTTTTGGTGTCTTCTGACGTTTCGGACATCATATCGTGTCCTTCTTCTGAGAAAGAATCGCAATAAAAATAAGTGCCTGAGGAGAGTAAACAGTCGCAGTTGTCATGGCGTCAGTTTTAAAGTTTTAATTGTTTCACGCCAGATGTCACTGATCTTATACCCATCTTCCCTGTTTATGTTATGGGGATGTTTAATGATTTCTATGGCTTCTGTGACAAGTCTAGGGAATCTTCTGTTTTCACGTTTAAGAAGAGTTATGTCATCGAAAAGTATTTTGTGACCTGTTTCGTCCGAATGAGATGCTATGGCGGAGAAGTCAGTGTTGTTTTGTTTCTGGTGTCTTATATGTTCTTTTCTTCTGGCATCCAGAGAGCGTCCCGTTTGCCCTATGTATACTTTTCCACACATACATGGAATTGAGTAGACTCCCGCTTTATGTAAAATGTCGATTTCGTCTTTCTCTCTTCTTAAGAAGCCTTCCAATTTGTTGACAAGAGTAAAAATTGTTTCAATGTCATGTTTCTTTAAAAAAAATTGAATCTGATCTGTGACTCAAGCGATGTAGGGAAGATAGGCCTTAGACTTAGGTGGCGGCTTTTCAGTAGGATCTGTTAAGTCTATTTGGTTTTCAGATAGTCTGTTTTCCACTTTCTTGAGACATCTTCGTATTTCACGCGATGGATAACCATTACACCGAAAGGTATAAGACAGTGACCGGCATGTTCCGTGCTCTGTGACGTCATACTACAGAGCATCCGCGCTCTTTGCTCGGCAGTATCTCCGTACTGAGCGTGGAGGAAGGGTTCAACTGGCCAGTGGCGGAACGACGCCTATGCATTGACAGAGTGCGCTCCGATCTTCATAGATAGTATGGGAATAGCACAATTACAATGCATTTGTACGAAAACAAAATAGTACAACTGTGATAAATCAATGTAACAGAACAGTTTTGTTTGTAATGAAATTTAATATAGGCCCTACTTACACTAATCTGAAATGCATCCAGGTGCGGATGCGTCAGGTTATTTAAATGAGGCTCCGAAACTACTATAAACATACAAATACATAAAACATAAGAATACTTTAAGGAGTACTGCAAAACTTTGTCTACTCGGAAACTGAAAAATGTTAAAGTATACAAAATATACAAAATTCACAAAATATACAAATTAAACTATACACCTTTGTGAGCACTATGCCAAGTATAGGCCTATTCAGACTTTTGATACACACCCTTACTTTGTGTCACTATCGTGCCCAAGCTCAAGGCATTGTCGAGATTTTTTCCCTCTTTTCTCGCGCACTAATTTTGCAATATTAGGAGACATAGTCTGGTTAACACACAAACGAGAACATTTTTCATGTTCTGATCAGATAGGCGGTTTCCATGTTGTGGTTTGCAGATCTTCATACAAGAAAAGAACTATTCACATACATACGTCGATACAAATATACTCAACATTCTAGCAGCAAATATATTATGTAGTTGCGTGGGGAAATCTTCAATAAAATATAGATAGATCCTTTTTGTTTTGAAAGCGGTCTTTCATTTCAATATTCTTTTGCAAATCAATGACTTCTAGTTGCAATGACGTTGGAACACTGTCAACATCCACAGAAAATGGTGTCGCAAATATGCAAATATCGGATTGGAGTTTTGCAAAATCTTGAAATCTGTAATAAAATATCCTGATCCAGTTCTTCTAATATTTGTACATAATTATTAATGTCTGTAATTGAATGACATACTGTAGACAACTTTGGAAAATGTGGCGTGTCTCCGAGGGTGACCTGACGTTTCCGTAAGTCTAGTATTAATCTGAATGCACTAAATTTACCATACATTTCACTGATTAACTGACCTCTGCACCCTTGCCATGGTTAATGCACGCAATTCAATGTACCATCACGGCTCACCTTAACCCTACTGCGGCACTGAACGCCACTGCGCTAGTGCGTATTAACAGGAATGCATCTCAACTGCTCGCTCTCTCAAGCTCTTGCGAGATGATCGGCTCTTACGTCACAACTGCAGCATCTGCCGGACACTGGTATAAGATAAAGACTTCAGTTCCTGTCGAAAGTTATCACTGTCACAGATTTCAGCAGCCCTCGAGGTCAGGGTGTTTTTCTTTTGACCAGCACATCTAGAAATGGCAGGCTATCATTTTTCTCCTTCTCCATAGTGAACTTTATGTTTTTATGCAAGTTATTAAGAAGATTTTAAAAAGATGTCAACGTATCTTCTCCGTGAGGCCAGATTACGAATGTGTCGTCTACGTATCTCAGCCAACACAGAGGCTTCAATTTACTATTTCTTAGTGCTGCATTTTCGAAATTCTCCATGAAAATGTTATCCACCACAGAAGATAGGGGAGTACCAAATAGACATGTCCATGTTTTGTTTGTAAAACAAAGACACCAAAAACACGACGCGGCCCAACCCGGATAGCAATTACTATCACTTTAAAGTATCAGCTAGTTCTCTTGTAGATCATGTTCCACATTTGTGACGTAGGCCTAATGCCTTTTGCCTACAGTGAACAGAAAGGAAACTTCAGAGTAGGAAAAACTTGTACCTGGATGAGATAGGCTACCTATACTACTATATTTCAAAACATAAATATTGCAGACTTGCAAGTGCTTCCTGTGTAAAAAACAAAGACTTCAAAAGTCTCGGGTTGTCGATTTGCTGTATGTGAGGGTGTTATACAAATATTGGCATCGATATTCTCATAGCCTACTTTTACTACTACTTACATTAAAAAAATATTTTTTGTTTGCAATTTTCTCAAAAACGGCTTTAACGATTTGATTTAGGTTTCGTTGACGAGACGCTTTATAGGCTACTAAGAGCTAAAACTTTTATTTGAAACATTGTTTGGTAAAAATTATCTGGTTGGCGTTAAAGCATGCCATCGTTTCGTCACTTCATGTGTGACAACTGCACGAGAATGAAACAAGTGAATACACACTCTCCGCAATACGGCCTCTCATTCTCTTTGAGAACTCGAAACAGTTGTTGTACTGCCCTGTCTTAGGGTAGGAAAGTTATGCGACAATTCATCAGATTTTTGTTATTTAAACTTTGTCCAGTGGGTACACCGTAGCGGTGCGCTACAAACCGGAAGGTCGCGGGTTCGATTCCCGATGAGTTCGTTGGAGTTTTTCTATTGACCTAATCCTTCTGGTGGCACTGTGGCCCTGGGGTCGACTCAGCCTCTAACAGAAATGAGTACCAGGAGCAATCCTGGGGGTAAAGACTGCCTGTGCGTAAGGCTGACAACCTTAACACCTTCACATGCCGAATGTCTAAAATTTGGGAGCCTCACCTCCTGGAACCCTTTGGGCCTTTATGGTCTGTATAGGGAACACTTTACTTTTTTTTAACATTGTCCAAAACTTAGAACAATTTTCACTTCAAAACTCAGGCATAAGAAGATCAAAATTTAAAACCCAGAATCTCTCAGAGACACGGTGAGTTGGAACTTCTTACACGGGATGATGATTGCAATCATATTGCCCTTGCCCCGTGCGACCCTAGACCTCCCTCAGAGACACGTTACTCATTGTCATTATTGCACAGCTATGCTCCCCCTCCCGTATTGTTTGCTCTTCCCATGGATTGGAATGTGTTGTATCTTATAATAACAAGCACACTTATCTTCTAAGGTAGCCTACCTTATTTTAGAGAGCCTATCGAAACAAAAATACAGATTAAAATAACAAATGAAAAGAAAAAAGAAAGAAAAAAAACTTAAAGTAATCTAGGACGCCATTACCCACACTTTTTAATGTTATGCTCTAAATATATGAAATTATAAGAGGTTGATTAGACAATATTAAGAACTTCAAAATTGACAATGTATATTTTACAACTCTTTTATTTGCAGACGACCAAATAATGATAGGCTACAGTGAAAAAGATATGCATAATAATAATAACAATCATCATCATCATCATCGTGATGGTGAAATTCGCAAATGTCAAATATTTTTCAGAAGTTATTCCTACTAGACCACTGGAGAAACAACATCAAAATCAGTTATTCCCTATAGGGAATAACTTCAGTAAAGCACTGCCTAAAAAAGTGTTGTTCTGGTTACTTCCACATCTTCCAAAAATATTGAAACACTATGAAGTAGAGAAAGAGCAGCAGGCAACATTGCAATGTACAGGTAGGGGGAAAAAAAGCGGACCGACTGCAATGTACAGGTAGGGGGAAAAAAAGCGGACCGACTCTTGTAGGCTAGCTGATTTCAGAGCCTTGTGATACCGGTACGTAACTACTTAATCAGCGGATTATTCCCAGAAAATGAATTTTACTAGCTTATTTTCTAATAGGTTTCGAAATGGGCTAAGTCAACAGTCGACACTAGAACAAATCTCAATACATTCCCTGCTATCCTGTGAATGCCGCTAGGCATGCGCAGTGGGTCATATCGGCAACTTAGATATTTTAGTCGGTCCGCTTTTTCCCCCCTACCTGTAGGCCTACACTTGAGGGATTTCCTTGTCCCTTTTTCTCGAGCCGAATTTCATTATCTTCAAGGACCAGTGAAGCTTTGCCAGGGATTTTACGAAATGTATCAATTCGATGACAATGATGAGGTGACGATGATGATGATGATAATGAAAAAAAATATGTTATTGCTTTCATTATTATTATCATTATTAATACAAATTAACGACAATAATTCGGTGATGACATACAACAACACTTGGCTACTTATACTTTCTATAGAAAGTGAAAGAATAAGATAATGGTTGCAGTAGCCTAAGTTTATTTAACTAGTTTATTTGTTGTATTGAATTATTTCATTGTGAAAGTCAATGATTTTAACAGATAAACAATAAGTAGGCTACACAGCAGATAGGCATATGTTTTAAAAACAGTTAGACCTAAGCTGGCTTAATTTTTTGTGACGCGTGAATTCGCTATTTAATTTCATATATATCGCTATTTGAGGGGAGTATTTATTTGTTGATTCCACTGTACTACACAGTAATTAGATTGCTACAGTACGTTGACATTGGAACTCCGTTCCTTCGCTTCTACGAACTCCACACTACTCCATGAATCACTAACTTTAGCAATGTTGTTTGGCTTAACTTCCGGGCACTAGTGCTTTATATTAATGAAGCATGATAGGCCCTTCATATTTTAAAATTAAACTCATGTCCCACGAATTTATTAACGTTGACAACAGTTTCGTTATGTTGAATCAATCTTTACAGTGTAAGTAAATTTCTTCAGATTCTTTCCCTTTGGCCTACTTCCTTGAAGTAGCATAAATTATGATCAGGGTTATGATTTTTAGATGTATTTCCACAAGGAAAAAGTACAGTAAATGGTAAAAAAATAAAGCAAAATAGGGGACATAAAGTTTTGACTATTTCCAGTTAAATTAAAAGGAAAGTGGAATGTTTAGTAATTTAATCTTTTTCATTGTGCCAGGTAGGCTATATAGCCTATATACAATCCCTCTTTTGCTGAAAGCAGACAAGTTCATTATTCCCATCCCCACTGCAAGCCAATTTAATGTTCATTGAAAGTTACCTATATTTTTTTTATATTGGAACAAAACCAAGTTAATTATGAGATAAAAAACAATTAAATTCAAAAGTCATATGTTTTAGACGATGAAATGCGCTTTAAAATGGTTAAAATGTTTTAGGAAAATACATAAAATGGAAAAGGGGGGAAAGAAGGATTATGGGTATTGTGGAGAAAAAGGGGATAAAGACCCTAAAACGGGGGAAAAGTTCCTAGAAAATTGCCTCCAGAGACAACGTGTCATACATTTATGATTTATAAAAGCGACCGTAACACTCTTCCTGTCACAGGTCAAATTTCACCTTGCAAATTGATATTGCATCATCGTATTTCAGAAACATGTAATTTCAATTAAATAGCATTACAGGACTACATTTTGAATATTAAGCGATATATTGGCAGAGTTTATTCAGTAGGCCTGTATTAGTTTCTGTTAAATCCTTTATGATACTGATTTTCCTATCTATAATAATGATGATGATGACGATGTGTTCTTCCCGAGCAAAGATCCAGACCCGGGAAGAAGTCATGGGATGACGACCAGGACGTGCAAGGCTCCTTCAGGCAAGGATAGTCGAAATAGACTAGGTATAGTACAGTATAGGCCTATACCAAATAGAAATTCTTTATTAACGCGGTTTCGTTTACTGCTCTCTCGGTTTCAAGTACGTTCCCTGTTTTAGTGAAAATCTGTACTTTAACGGATGCCATTAAGATAATGTTACGTCACATATAATAGGCGTATTACTCTATGGTCGAACAAAGAGTTATAAATTGTAGGGGCAATGCTACTCTATTACATCGGTTTGGAACTGTTTATGGTATAAGTTATATTGTATATGTTTTATTCGTTGTATTGCAAATACATCACGCAAGTAGCATCGTATAGAAGTTGTAGGCCTAATTGGTGTTTAAACAAGTCAACCTGTAAACCAAAATTTATGTAGATTTTCAAGCATCCAACTGCTGTTTTCTTAAAAGATTTGTTTTATTCGCACTAACTTGGCCTCATTCTCCAGCTGGAACACTAGGCCACACCATAGCCACAGCCCGTTCTTGGAATTACTTGTCACAAGATATCAGGTGTAGTCGGAGTTTACACTCCTTCAAATCTGCGCTTATTAAGTTAAACAATTATTGTCCACTGAACAGAACTAGCTCTTTGTAGTCACTCCATCTCTCATTGTACATAGCATTACTTAATCTTCTTATAATTTACATATAACTGCCTGTAACTTTATTTCACACACTTAAAATTTCATTATAACTTCATTTGACATTTTCCTTGTTTTGCTTGTAACTTTTTTTCTTTAATGAAACTTATGCTTTTTAATTAATTGATTAATTAATAATTATGATTAGTCTTAATCTTAGTCTTAGTATTAGTCATTAGTCTCTTATCCATTACTCTGTTATTAATGTAAATACATTGTATATATTTATAACCTGGTTGAGTGGAAGAGAAGGCCTCATGGCCTCATAATTTACTACTGCTAGGCCTACTACTACTACCACTACTACTACTATTACTATTACTATTACTATTAGCCTACTATTACTATTAATATATGAGGCTACAGATCTGAAATGAGGGGGATTAAATCTGTATAGCCTAGTGAATCGAACCCAGAATATCATGATTAGCAGTAAAATGCTCTGACCCCTAGACCAGGGCCCTATTTCATTAAACAGTAGAGGTGTTACAAAAATTCCGAAAATTGTGTTAAGTCTGACAAATTTCTCAAGTTGTCATCACATTTGTATATTTCATAAATAGTTCAAATTCTCCTTACATTACAAGCAACTTAATGTAAATTGTCTGACTAAAATAACGCTTTTCATAAATGCGACAATTTTATGCCAAACCTAAAGTTTACTTTATCACACTGCAGATGGCTCTCATATAGGCCTATGCGTATTAATCGATCTCAACACTGAGAATATAATATAACTTATGCATTAATACTGTAAAAAATAATAGAAAATATATTTGGCGGGTTTTTACACATTCTACTTACCTAGGTAACAAATTCGACAGAATGGCCAATAACTTTGATATGATGACTATTGGTATATTGAGATTAGTTAGTAAGAAAATGACGAAGCCATGTGAACTTTCTATCACAAAAGGTACAACTAGCGTTCGTGTTGAACAAGAAGGTTTAGATTACAGAAGTCTAATATTCACAAAAACAATTTGCCAAGTTTTATACAGATTTACATAATGTACTCACTAAGCCTACATATGAAAGATTGCCTGTCACCTCTATAATGCCAATTCTACATTTTCTATGAATTTGTAAATATTTCAACAAAAAATGACGTTTTGTAAACGTTATGTATCCCAAGATTTGATAAATTTGTCAGATTTTTACTTGCCAACGCCAAAGTTTTTAGAAACAACAATTGTACAATTGTTATACAAATCTACAAAATTCTCATAACATTTTTTGTTAAGTTGTCAGCATCTATGAAATACATACATCTATGTAATATGTAAGACAATTGAATGTCACCTTTCACCTGTAAAAATTGTAACTTATACGAAATAGGGCCCAGGAGGCCGTCTTCAAGCTACGATGTGTTGGGTTGCCCGAGACCTTCCATTTCTGAGATTGTTCCCCAAACATCAATCAGTCCCCTTATGAACAATGTATCAGGTGTATATAATTAACAATTAATCAATACAACTTTCAAAAAATGAAGAGTAGCCTACAATACAGCCTGTACTGAATTGTGTAATTCAAACACGTAGGTCTTATTGTAAAGACTCTATAAATATACCAATATTAAATAAGGACAGACATATATATAAGCATTCATGTACCACAGATTATTGTCCCTGTTGGACACCACATGAGAATATATATTAGGAGAAAAATTCCTCCGGCACTGGGAATTGAACCCAAGACCTTTGGCTATATGTCATAGGAGACAGGTTCCATCTGGCGCTGTGAATTGAGCTCCGGCTTAGCTCAGTTGGTAGAGCATTGGCGCGAATAGCCAAAGGTCCTGGGTTCTAATCCCAGTGCCGGAGGAATTTTTCTCCTATAATATTCTCATTAAATAAAGATTTCATAATACATTGACCTAGTGTATTTGGATTACTGGATGTACCTAAGTTAATATTCCCAGCATTTTTGTACAAATGAGCTCATTGCGTTACCTCGGAATTAATTTTAAGATAATTGTGAAAACTTTTTAGGCATTACTTACTTACGTACTCATGATAAGAGACAATTCCTAAGCAAGCTAAAGGAATATTATCTATTTTATGGAACCCGGAGGTTCATTGCCGCGCTTACCTGAGCCCGCCATTCAACCATATTCTGTGCTACCTCCGTCCAACCATCCCTCGCAAATCCTACTTCTCCTAAATCTACCCTAATATTGTTCCCTCGCCTACGTCTAGGTCTTCCAAGTGGACCTTTCCCTTCTGGTTTCCCAGTCAATATTTTTTAGATAACTTATGTCTTTCCTCCCCGATACGCGCAATATGTCCAGCTCATTTCATCCTCCGTGATTTAGTTACCCTTAATATATCCGGTGACGAGTACAGGTTATGAATCTCGTCGTTATGCAGTTTTCTCCAGTCCCCATTTTCATCCCTCTTAGGTCCAAATATTTTCCTAAGCACCCTGTTTTCAAACACACTCTGAATATTTTCTTCCCGAGTAAGCGACCAAGTCTCACATCCATATAATACAACCGGCAGGATAATAAATTGTCTTTTAATGTTGATTTTTAGATTTCTGGATAGAAGACGAGAAGGTAAAGTCTCTGAACTGTATAAAAGCAGGCATTTTCTGATTTGAGTCTATACTTAACTTCTGCCTTAATATTATTTGTGTCTGTAATTATTGCTCCAAGATGTTTGAATTTGTCCACTTGTTCGATCGATATACCGGCTATTCTAATATTCTGTAGCGCATTACTTCATGATCATATAGGCTTACTTTGTTTTTTTCTGTATTAATTTACAATCCAACAATCCTGCAGGCATCGAAAAGACTTTTTAAACATTAAGTGAACTAATTTACCAAACTTATATCAAACTCTTTTTCTACCTTTCCAACATATCCAGAAAGGGGACAGATAGGAGAAACGACTTTCCTTTTAAGGATACGTAATAACTTATGTCTATTTATAATTTGAATTTTTTTAAATTATAAAACTTAAATCTCTATTATCCGAAATGGAAGCTCTAGTTGGGAATATCGCAACATAATACTAAGTTATCAAAGACTAGACTTTTTATATTAGAACTGGAGCATATTAGTGGCACGTGACATGACACATGGCGTGAGAGGAGCTAACTTGTATTTACATAACCTGAAGAGATGAGAATATATTAACCTGCCAGTCACACTGTTATAATTTTCTAGGTTGGGATTGATAAGGAGAAAGACTGTGTGTGAAGAAGATTGGGTATGGGGTGGGGGAGGGGGAGGGGGCAGTGGACAAGATAGGCTCTGACGTTGTAGCATGGGGGCAGACTTTGCCTGACTGCTCCCGTAATAATGGCGTCTTCTTCGTCCTTCGGGGGAAAATATAATTTAATTTTTCCTCTTGGAAAACGTGAATTGAATTCTATGTGTGGCTTCTTCTTCGTCCTCTCTCCTTTACATTTCTCGCTATGAGATGAATTCTTCTCACTTTCTTTCATCATCGAGTAGTTCTTACTTCACTCTCTGTCTACCTGACAAACGTTACAGAATCTTCCCATGTCCTTCTTAGAAGCTCGTGCGTTAATTTGTATTAGAGTCATATCTTTGCTAGTCGCATTAAAAATTAGGATGAAAATTTACATTGCATTAAAGTTACAAACACTATTCTTCACATAGGTCATTTATACGCCAATCATGAGTGAGAACGTGATCAACATTAACCAGTCAATATCCTGATTCGCTCAATCTTTAGATTTCGTTATCACCTCCTATAAACATGATAAATATAGACTGAATGAAATAGACCTACATTACTTTGTTCTTACCTACTAACGTTGCGAGAAAAAAAGAACTTACCCATAACTATAATAATAACAGAGAGTATTTGTTTGTTTGTTTGTTTGTTTGTGTGTCTGTGCGCGTTGCCCAGCGAAATCTACTGCACGCAGAGATCTGAAATTTCAAACATTGGCCGAATACACCTCGAAGCCGGATTTTTAATTTTAGCTTTCTTTCGCGAGTTATGAGTGAAAAACTTGCACAAAACGTGATTTTTTTTGGATCCATCGAAGCATCAGCTTTTGGTAATGCATTTCAATTATGAAATCAATTGAGTGTGGCTTTGCCTTTTTTTGATCATAACTTTCAATATATTACATGGAATTATCGATCGCTTGTTTATTCTGCGAGCTCACACGGGTCGATTCATTTGTTTATAAACTCAAATACAATAGAGGCGCTTTCTAAACGTGGAATGCACTCAAAAGCCGAATCTTTGGCTGTTTCGTTATAATTATTAACCCTTTAGTTGAATGATTCACGTGTAAGTGTTAATAAATATGTTTTAATTATTTTCCTCTTAGGCTAATTCTCAATTTTCGAATTAATTATCGTGGGCAAACCCACGGGCATCAGTTATTTTTTCATGCAATCGAGTGTTCCAATTAAGATTTGTTGTATAGGCCTAAATAAAGTGAATTGCCCTTAGGTCTACCATGAGTCTATATTTTACGACAAAAGTCGTAGGCCTACATATTACAGCGAGCATTTTATTTTACAGATAACAGCTACATTGATTATAATCATGAAAGAATATTTTTTAATAATATGATTGCAGTCTAATGCGACATTCAAATATTTCAAATACAAATCATTATAATTATTAATTATTTATCAAGTACCGGTAGCCTACATTTTATTCGTCAAATAGGCCTAGTAGGCCTAATTATAGGCCTAAATGCTACTCGCTTAGCCTATTTGAAGTGGGTTGCAAGTGTGTTTGTTCGTAATTTCAAAAGTAATAGTCTTCCATATATTCATCAATGAAATTTAAAACAGCTGATGAATGTTAGGTGAAACTATGGAAAGAGATAGAGCGTTCAGTAGAGAAGATTTCTTACATTTTTGTTCAAAGGTATCCCAGAAGTCTTCATGTGTTTACAGTTTTATAGTTCGGTTAACTTGGGATGGGTTTATAGAACTCACCTTCCTCGAAATAGTGAGTCTTTCAACCTTGTAAACCTTGGAATCTTCTTTTCTTTAACTTGTTCTCTTTGCGGTAAAAACTGCACCCTCCTGATGCAAAAATTTAACTTATGCGGAAAATAAGTTATTTTTGTAATAGATCTCCGAGTTAAACTCCAGATAGGTTCATTAAGCAGGGCTTACGGAAGAGCAAAGGTCTAAAGTTTGACATTAATTCATACTCGTATACACTACAAACAAAATACTTAAACTACAGTAATTATGTCAACATTTCACAAAATGCACTGGCAATAATATTAATTATGTAAGTGTAGATCATCGATTCGCTGACATGTTTGTTTCAGATTTAAACCTTCAGGGTATAGGTTATGGATGAATTAAATTCAAGCTGTCAGGTATTACATTAGGTGTATTTGGTTCACAGAAGCGTTTAAACTGAAAAACACTCACATTAAAATATAGTGTGGAGATCGGTAGGCGTACATTTCGATCGAATGCACTATATTATATCAACAGCAGCTGCGTTTTATTATTTAATTGATAGCTGTACTTTATTCTTTTATTTATATTTATATTTATATTTAAGCTTATTTACTTTTATAAGCGTATGTGAAGGAACAAGTGGGATAACAACAGAACGAAATAACAACAAATGCCCCACTTGGACGGACATTTTCCCTTCCACCACACAATCTCATAAAGTAGCCTATTATTAGCACTTAATCTCTATATAACTTATATAGCCTATAAAAGGCTTTGTCCTGACTGACAGGAATCAACGTAGAGCCTAAACTATAAAAGGTAGGGACCTGGAATTTTGACAGTACCTTTGTTTCATAATGTAGGTGCTCACTAAGAAAGGATTTTGAAAAATTCTGATTTTAAAAGCAAAAAATCAAATGTTTTTGAGAATACTTAATCCCTTCTTACACAGAATTATCGAAACCGAATCACATTTGACATTAAAACATATTGTTGCCAGGGGTTTCAGATGGGTTTGGAATTAAATTAAATGGAAGTTTGACAATTACAGTTGGCTTTGTCTATTTTTGTCTACCTTGGAAATTAAACTTTCGCGATCGCTTGAATGTTGTAAGCCCTAATATGGTCAAACATTGTTTTATTTGGACGAAACTCACTATACAGGGGTTTTCTGGACCAAGGAACTCGAATCTGAGGTCGCTTTTACCAGCCGATGCTATCTAATCGTGGTATGTACTCCACGTGATTTAGGTGTTAATAAATATATTGATTTAGGCCTAACTATTATGCTCTTAATTTTTAATTTTTGAAATAATTATCGCGGGCGAAGCCGCGGGCACATGCTAGTAACTTATAAGGTAGTGAGTGAATTTCGTCTTTATAACTATTATTATTATTATTATTATTATTATTATTATTATTATTATTGAGCCTATCGTTCTGAAATTAGCCAATATTGGGAAAAATGTTTAACTAAATGAAATGGCATAGTTGTGAGCCTATTTGACAGCACTGGAATTACAAGTCTTGTGGAGCACATAAATTTAAAAGAACCGAATTTTTTGGTTGATCAGCAATGAAATAATTTTTAGCGTTAAATATATAGGAATTCCTTTGAAGGTAATGTGAGGCATATCAGCATATGTTTGACAAAGCAGAATCGCTGCATTGTGCGCATAACAGCTGATTATTCATCAATTATTGTCACAAAAAGTGTGCAACGCCAGCAAAAAACCAGCCACCTTTTTACATTCGCCATTTCCCTTTCATTGCAATTTAATATAAATGTGAAATTATTATTGCATGAATGTAAAATAATGACGTTAATTCTGAATGAGCAAAACCATTGTCAGAATTCATAGCGTGGCTTTGTAGTCGAACGGAAATTCACACTCAATGTGTCTGTGGATGTTTCATTGATTGACATGTTCTAACCGTTTAATTAGTTTTGAATACGTTGTAGAGCTGTTGTGTTTTTCCGCTATAACAGCCTATTGCAGTTTGTTCAGAAAGCACGAGTCAAGTATTATTAAGGGGACCCGGATACTTTTCTAACCACCTATGTTAATGTATGATTGATTCTCGGGCTTCCAACCTGGTGAGTTGGAGGTTTGGTTCCAAGTTTTCGGCAGTTATCTCCGCTGCCATCTTCTGGTAAAAGTGAGCTGCATTGGGAAAAATCTGCTTCAAATATAGGAAAATACTGGATATAGGGTACTAGAACGGGTGGGCCGTTCTAGTAGCCTATATCCAGTCTTTTCCTATATTTGAAGCAGGTTTTTCCCAATCCAGAACGGCCCACCCGTTCTTGTATATCCAGCCTTTTCCTATAGCAAACATGCCTAATTTCGCAGTACCCCTAATTTCGCAGTACCCTTAATTTCGCAGTAACTTTTTATTTTATTTATTGAAAAATTGGGAACAGTAGTGGAAATATTTCTTCTTATTCATCAAAGAGGGCATCTTCTCTTCTGTTCTATACATTTTTTAAAATTTTCCATTACTGTTCCTGATTTTGCAGTAAATAAAATAAAAAGATACTGCGAAATTAGGGGTACTGCGAAATTAGGCATGTTTACCCCTATAAGAAGCAGTTTTTTCCCAATCCAGAACGGCCCACCCGTTCTAGTAGGTCTATATTTGTAGTCATAGTTGGCGGTATGCCGTAGTGTAGTGGTTAAGGCACTGCGCTACAAACCGTTGCGGGTTCGATTCCCGATGAGGTCGTTGAGATTTTTCAATTGGCATAATCTTTCTGGTGGCACTATGGCCCTGGGGTTGCCTCAGCCTTCAAAAGAAGTAGGCTACCAGAAGTATTTCTGGGAGGAAAATGACAACCTTGCCACCTTCAAAGATTTATAAATCTTTGGCCACCTTCATGTGCCATATGTCACAATCTGGAAGCCTTAACCTCCCGGAAAACCTACCATACGCTTTACCTTTTTCTCCGAATTTAAATGAACTATTTCAGAAATTTAAGTTACTTTTTTCCGAATGTAGATTTTTAGTCTTTCAGAAATTAAAACTACTTTTCCAAAATTGATGTTGAATAGGTGTAGTTTTCAAATGTTAGAATATCTTCAGCATTAACAGAAGTATGAACTTACGCACTTTATTAATTTGTAATTACTAGCCTATGAGGCTAAAGGTCAACCTTCAAGTCTGAGGATTACTAGGCTACGTATCCTAAATGAAAATTGACTAAAGTTCAAAGAAACAAGAAGTCTACAGGGGGCACTGTCTCTTCTGCCCATTGAAGCTCTTCTCAGATCATAGGCTTGTCATTTCGCTGAGAATAAAAAATGAATAAATTCCAATGCATTATACTTTCGCGAAATTTGATGGATGTTGCCATCACTGAAAGCCATGTGGTGAACCGGTGCCTCTCCATAAATCAATATTGTCTTAATACTACAGTGAAAAGTTGTAATTATTGCTCAATACAGTCAATAAGGAGAACATATAAAACAGTTTACTTCGCTATTAATCCGCTAGGTGACAGTAGCGTGCAGACATTATAAAACTCCGTGAATGTTGATGAGTGCGAAAAGGATGAGAATCTGTAGCGTTGGATGCTTCCAACAGAGAGAGATTGAGGGGAAAGATTGTGGGCGTGTCCTTGTCCTGGGCGGGGACAAGATGGCGCGCACAGCTTCCCTCCCCTCCCTGCGTAAGATGCTGCGAGCTCAGAGCAAATCTTCTCCACTCCAGTTGCTGCGGACCAGTGCTCCATCTCTGCTCTTCAAATGTCACTCGGTTGTTTACATTACAGTCATCAGATGTCTCTGTCAATTTTGTGCTCTTAAAAACAACAAATTTTAAGAAAGGAAGCAGATATTCCTATTTATATAATTCGACTGAACTCGTCATTCAAGGTTCAAACCCATAATAATTATATTTTCCCAGCACAGTAACTCATGGAGGGTCTTGACGCCCGTGGTACCACAACCTCCTTAAGAATGCGAAGTCTAAACTGTGACTTCAATAAAAAATTGTGGCCTACTTTAATTCGCATCCAGTGATTCACATTTATTATGCCTATGTCTGCCCTGTGTCACAATGCTTTTAATCTACATATTTGCTTAACACACTTTTATTGACTGAATTAAGTCTAAATGAACCTCAATAGTAAGTTATTAGTAGAGTTTGGATGTTATGACCTAAAAAATGGAAAATATGACTGCAAATATGACCTTAAAAATGACTAAATGTTACCCAAAAATCCTAAATATGAACTCATAAAAGAACGTATTTTCCAAAAATAAATGTTCCAATTTCAAACGTTTAGTGACACTAAATTATTACAACACATGATTTCAATCAGATAATCACATTTTAACAATTTTACTTGTGACTTACAGTTTTACTTGTAAAGAACTTCTAATCTGTTAATGTTTCCAGATACGACTGCAAATGTGAACTGAAAATATTTTTTATCTAAGTTATATCTAATCTATTGAAAGTTGTTAACAAGGAGGAACATTTCAGTTACAGTGAAACCAAAATATTCGTGACTCTTTTTCCAAAAAGAATTGAGTCGACAATTTAGTGCATACTCTGTATAATTTATAACTGAAATATGACGTTAGATTACAAATATGACCGAAATATGATTAAGACCATGAAAATGACCAAAATGTGACTTCATATGCAAAATAAAAACGGTTCAATTGGGATAACAAATAGGCTATGTAATTCATGTTTAATTTGTGTTCGCGGCATGAATGGAGGTTAGAATAAAAATATGACATGTCATAAACATCCGAACCCTAGTTATTAGTCTTTGACCGTAAAATTTCCTCATTAATAGTTTACTTTCTAGGCATATGCCTACCTTTTTTTATGACGTATCGAGGGAGCTTGAACAACTAGGTACAAATAGAAGGCAGGGAAATATATCTTATTGTAGTTTATAGAGGAAAATTTGTCCTTTATGGGTATCGAACCCTGGTTTTCAGCTCTGTTCACTGACCTCTAGATCACAAGGCTCCCAGACCCACCTAGAGTGTTTCGAGGATGCATCCAACTCCGACGCTTATTTCAGCTATAGGTTTTTAAATTAATAATACTTTCAGTGGTTCTAGTCTCATCTGAATGTATCGAACCCTGGTTTTCAGCTCTGTTCACTGACGTCTACATCATAAGGCTCCCAGACCCACCTAGAGGCTAGAGTGTTTCGAGGATGCATCCAACTCCGACGCTTATTTCAGCTATAGGTTTTTAAATTTATAATACTTTCAGTGGTTCTAGTCTCATCTGAATGTATCGAACCCTGGTTTTCAGCTCTGTTCACTGACGTCTACATCATAAGGCTCCCAGACCCACCTAGAGGCTAGAGTGTTTCGAGGATGCATCCAACTCCGACGCTTATTTCAGCTATAGGTTTTTAAATTTATAATACTTTCAGTGGTTCTAGTCTCATCTGAATGTATCGAACCCTGGTTTTCAGCTCTGTTCACTGACGTCTACATCATAAGGCTCCCAGACCCACCTAGAGGCTAGAGTGTTTCGAGGATGCATCCAACTCCGACGCTTATTTCAGCTATAGGTTTTTAAATTTATAATACTTTCAGTGGTTCTAGTCTCATCTGAATGTATCGAACCCTGGTTTTCAGCTCTGTTCACTGACGTCTACATCATAAGGCTCCCAGACCCACCTAGAGGCTAGAGTGTTTCGAGGATGCATCCAACTCCGACGCTTATTTCAGCTATAGGTTTTTAAATTTATAATACTTTCAGTGGTTCTAGTCTCATCTGAATGTATCGAACCCTGGTTTTCAGCTCTGTTCACTGACGTCTACATCATAAGGCTCCCAGACCCACCTAGAGGCTAGAGTGTTTCGAGGATGCATCCAACTCCGACGCTTATTTCAGCTATAGGTTTTTAAATTTATAATACTTTCAGTGGTTCTAGTCTCATCTGAATGTATCGAACCCTGGTTTTCAGCTCTGTTCACTGACGTCTACATCATAAGGCTCCCAGACCCACCTAGAGGCTAGAGTGTTTCGAGGATGCATCCAACTCCGACGCTTATTTCAGCTATAGGTTTTTAAATTTATAATACTTTCAGTGGTTCTAGTCTCATCTGAATGTATCGAACCCTGGTTTTCAGCTCTGTTCACTGACGTCTACATCATAAGGCTCCCAGACCCACCTAGAGGCTAGAGTGTTTCGAGGATGCATCCAACTCCGACGCTTATTTCAGCTATAGGTTTTTAAATTTATAATACTTTCAGTGGTTCTAGTCTCATCTGAATGTATCGAACCCTGGTTTTCAGCTCTGTTCACTGACGTCTACATCATAAGGCTCCCAGACCCACCTAGAGGCTAGAGTGTTTCGAGGATGCATCCAACTCCGACGCTTATTTCAGCTATAGGTTTTTAAATTTATAATACTTTCAGTGGTTCTAGTCTCATCTGAATGTATCGAACCCTGGTTTTCAGCTCTGTTCACTGACGTCTACATCATAAGGCTCCCAGACCCACCTAGAGGCTAGAGTGTTTCGAGGATGCATCCAACTCCGACGCTTATTTCAGCTATAGGTTTTTAAATTTATAATACTTTCAGTGGTTCTAGTCTCATCTGAATGTATCGAACCCTGGTTTTCAGCTCTGTTCACTGACGTCTACATCATAAGGCTCCCAGACCCACCTAGAGGCTAGAGTGTTTCGAGGATGCATCCAACTCCGACGCTTATTTCAGCTATAGGTTTTTAAATTTATAATACTTTCAGTGGTTCTAGTCTCATCTGAATGTATCGAACCCTGGTTTTCAGCTCTGTTCACTGACGTCTACATCATAAGGCTCCCAGACCCACCTAGAGGCTAGAGTGTTTCGAGGATGCATCCAACTCCGACGCTTATTTCAGCTATAGGTTTTTAAATTTATAATACTTTCAGTGGTTCTAGTCTCATCTGAATGTATCGAACCCTGGTTTTCAGCTCTGTTCACTGACGTCTACATCATAAGGCTCCCAGACCCACCTAGAGGCTAGAGTGTTTCGAGGATGCATCCAACTCCGACGCTTATTTCAGCTATAGGTTTTTAAATTTATAATACTTTCAGTGGTTCTAGTCTCATCTGAATGTATCGAACCCTGGTTTTCAGCTCTGTTCACTGACGTCTACATCATAAGGCTCCCAGACCCACCTAGAGGCTAGAGTGTTTCGAGGATGCATCCAACTCCGACGCTTATTTCAGCTATAGGTTTTTAAATTTATAATACTTTCAGTGGTTCTAGTCTCATCTGAATGTATCGAACCCTGGTTTTCAGCTCTGTTCACTGA
The DNA here is from genome assembly GCA_964059195.1 of Ectobius pallidus. Classification (NCBI taxonomy): domain Eukaryota; kingdom Metazoa; phylum Arthropoda; class Insecta; order Blattodea; family Ectobiidae; genus Ectobius; species Ectobius pallidus. Next base: position 15,043,166 of record CAXKWD010000007.1, read on the forward strand.
CGTCTACATCATAAGGCTCCCAGACCCACCTAGAGGCTAGAGTGTTTCGAGGATGCATCCAACTCCGACGCTTATTTCAGCTATAGGTTTTTAAATTTATAATACTTTCAGTGGTTCTAGTCTCATCTGAATGTATCGAACCCTGGTTTTCAGCTCTGTTCACTGACGTCTACATCATAAGGCTCCCAGACCCACCTAGAGGCTAGAGTGTTTCGAGGATACATCCAACTCCGACGCTTATTTCAGCTATAGGTTTTTAAATTTATAATACTTTCAGTGGTTCTAGTCTCATCTGAATGTATCGAACCCTGGTTTTCAGCTCTGTTCACTGACGTCTACATCATAAGGCTCCCAGACCCACCTAGAGGCTAGAGTGTTTCGAGGATGCATCCAACTCCGACGCTTATTTCAGCTATAGGTTTTTAAATTTATAATACTTTCAGTGGTTCTAGTCTCATCTGAATGATATTGTAATCTAGAACTTGGAAAATACGTTTCACGATGCCTGTAAGCCGAAAAAAGTGTTGCTTGTCTCTGTCTGTCTGTCTGTACAGGTCTGTACTGAATAAACGGTGCATTATATTTAGCCTAATTATAATTGTTTATTTCAACCAAATAGTCATTATGAGGAATGGAGTCTTCGTGTGCTTCATTGAGTTTCGTTGCTATTTATTACAGGAGTGAGTATTTTCATTGGAAATTTTTTCTTCCAAATTTTGAATTTGAAGCAATGGCTCCAACAATTTTGATACAAAATGTGATAAAAAAAATACGGTCAATGATTTTTATAGCAGAAACTGCTGACGCTACATCAATTTGATGTAATATTTCCGATAGCCTGATCTGTTGAGATATGCAGGGTCAAGTTTGAACACTTTCTGACTTGTTAGTCAGCTTCCAGAATCCAGAGCCTCTAGAGCAGGGCTGCCAACATGGGGCCCATGCGGCCCGCGACCTCACTTTTTCCGGCCCACTAAGCGGGCCTCTAAATGTATTAATTACCCTCAAATACGAAATATCCACAATTCTTACATTAACGGTAAAATACAAATAAAATAATGTGTGAAGTATTTTATAATGCGGCCCTGCAAACAGCATATTTTTTAAAGCGGCCCTTGGGGCACTTGCAGTTGGACAGCCCTGCTCTAGAGTGAGGTCGTGTTTACCATGTCTGTCTCGCGCATCCTGGATTTCAAACAACGCGTCAACATTAAGTTTTGTTTTAATTAAAAAAAAAAAAACAAAAAACAAAAGCCAAAGAAGCTCATGAAATGTTGGAATCAGTGAATGGCAATGCTGTGGTAACAATGAAGACTGTTTACAAGTGGTATGAGCGATTTATGGCCGGTTTCTATAAACTCGCGAATTACCTATGGGTAAATTATCCAATGGACAGAATTTACACAAAAATAACACCACATAAACACAAATAATTTAAAGATAGCAATCACATACACTTGTGGCGAGTTTCTAGATAAATGTCCTCTGGATAAATATGAAAATGACAGAAAAAATGTTCCTACAAACTCGAACTAGATCTTTTCAAGGGTAAATCGTCGGGTTAATTTATCCTTTCATGGATGGCTGGATAAAATTTAACCTTTCATAGCATCAATAGTAATATTTAAACAATGAGAATCAAAGCCTTCTGAATTAAATTAACTGTTCAACTCCAAGGCCTTGCTCATTATATCATTGTAAGTTAAATGGAACTAATTTGTCCATGGATAATTTACCCATAGGTAATTCACTAGTTTGTAGAAACCGGGCATTAAAAGCGGAAATGAGTCGGTTGAAGACGACAACGGCCGTGACGTCCATCAAAAAACAGACGAAAACGTGCAAAAAATAGCAGCACTTGATCGTTCAAACAGGCGAATGACTATTCGAGAGTTTACCGAAGAACTGAACATCTAAGAAAGAGACCAGAAAATGGGTCAGTGGCTTCCTTCTTCATCACGACAACGCGTTGTGCCACAAGTCGCTTCTGGTTCGCGAGTTTTTGGCCGGAAAAATTATTCCTGTCTGTCCATTTAACACCCTGCTAAATCTGGCGCTTCCCAAAAATAAAAATCGTGCTAAAAGTAAAATGTTTTGACACCATTCCCGACATTGAGATGGCCATGACACAGCAGCTGAAAGCCTTCCTAAAGAAGCCTTCCAGAAATGCTTCCTGTCATGGATTCAATGTTGGGACAAGTGCATCGCTAGCCAAGGACAGTACTTTGAAGGAGATTAATTGAAATTCTATGTAAGCTCATTACTTTGTTTGCAATAAAATTATTCACCGTATTTATTTTAGGGCCTATCACATCTCGTAAGAATTCAAATTTCCAAACTTTTAACTGTGATAAATAAAACAGCCAGGCATGGGTAGTTTGCTCATGTTCATTCCCCCTCCCCTCGCTATCCCAACTATCGTAGAAATAACATGAAAAGTTTTTACAGTAAAGTTGTAGAGACAAAAATTAGCTTACTATTTTCATCAAACACATTTCTTTACAAATTCAACAGTAGGCCTAATCGAGAGAATACTTAATTACCGAGCGAGGTGGCCGAGATGGTAACGTCTTGGACTCGCATTCGGGAGGTCCCAGGTTCAAATCCTGAAACCGGTCAATTTGACATGGGTTTTTTCTTGGTTTTCTCAGTCGTAAAGGCAAATGCCGAATTGGATATTTAAATACCATGAATCATCCTCACCATTTCATCCTATATCATATCCATTTAATTTAATATCAGTTGAAACTTACTCCATTAGATACACCGACAATACAAACAATTGACAAGCAATAGTTCCATGGCCTACGCTACTGTTCAGACACAGATCCCGAACTCCTGATATAGGCTAGCCTCGAAGCTAAAGGGAGTATAAACACACCGTTAGAAGAGCTCTGCCAGAATAAATAAAAATAATAAATAAATAAATAAATATCTTATGAAAATCACACCGTTTTGTTACTCCAGATCGAAGTAACAAGAAAACTACAAGCTTATTAATTTTTGTGGAATGTATTAGGTTTATGCAGTAATTTAATTCACACAAAGTAGAGAAGGTTTCGAGACTTTGCTTATGCCACTTCGCCCTAAACCAGAGCGTACAAAACTGGTTCTATACAGGCTTCCCCTAGTGTTAAGTTACTTGAGTCCATACACAGTAGCAAACCGGTTTCTTGAAAATCTCGAAACCCGTCCTTACAATTAACCAAAACCAAAGAAGTTGACTGGCTGAGTAGCGTCACTGACTCGCAATATAAAGGTTATGGGTTCAAACACCATGGCTTGCCTTTTTGTCTTGGGATTCTTCATGACTTCGCCAATAGATGTAGGCCTAATGTATCATATCAGTATCATTCATTCAGATAATATGTGCATGATGCTGTAAGGGTAGTTAATATAAAACTTACATTTACGAGGGTAGATCGAAAAGTAATGCACATTTTTTTAAAACAAAAAGTTTAATAGATACAATTACAAACAAATGCATAGCTATTATTTTGGACGATGATATTTTAACAATTATTAAGTGCCAGAATGGTACTTACTGAGAATGTGTGGTGGACGGGAAAATGTCTGTCCGTGTGTCTGTACGCGCGATAACTCAATTTCACAATATCCGGATTTTCATGAAACTTGGTATACGCATTTATAACGTCCATGGAAAGAAGGCTATTGATTTTGGACCAAATCGGTTGAGTGGTATCGGAGTAATGCCCAATTCAGTGCCTGTTTTAGAAAGAACTTATCAAATGCAAATCAGTTCTCATGACAACATATTGTTTTATTGTACAGGGTATTACAGTGTTCATATACAGCTTAGGAAGTTGCAATACAGTTACCTTTGATAAATAACACTACCCACATATTACTTCGCATATGCTTATCAAACTTTATACTTTTGTTCTTCCATTAGCCCTGCTTAATGAATCGGTCTGGAGCTTAACTTGGAAATCGACTACAAAAAGAACTTATTTTCTGCATAAATTTTTCTACCCAATCTAGTGCCTATTTTGACGGTACTATAATCTACTAGAAAGAATTTAGGCTATCAAATGCAAATCAGTTCTCATGGCAACATATTGTTCTACACTGTTCACATAGGCTACGGGTTTGGATGTTACAATACAGTTAGGTTTGATAAATAACACTACCTACATATTCCTTCACATATGGTTATTAAACTAGATCTATGTTCTTCCTTAAGCCCTGCTTAAAAAAAAATTCTGGATATCATAACTGCAATTATCACTGATTAAGCAAAAGCATTCTGGCATTCAGTTTACCTGATTTTATGTAATTTATTTTTCATCAACTTTTTTGCTTAAGTGGCTTTTAATATTGACAGGTTTTCTTGTCATATTTGACTCTATTAAGTTAAAGGTATTATTATTATTTTTTAATTATAGGCTTAAATCTTTCTGTTAAACTCAGTTGCTTTCCTTATAGCCTATTTGGTAATCATGCATCATTTAATAAATTTCTGTATTCAGTTTAAATTACTAGTTTAAATGTTCATATATTCTACGCATTGCAGTTAAACTTGAGTGAAAGGTAAGACGACTTTCCCACGCAATATATATGTCATAAAGTTTCATAAAACTAGTTACGCCATACAAACAAAATAATACGTGATGTATTGTATAGCTTATAGAGAACATGTAGAACCCATTGCAAATAATATTATAGCCTAAGGAATTTTCTCTCGTCTATTTCAGAAGGCTCTTTGTAAAGTTACGCAAAACAGGTCACATAGCTTGATAATAACTATCTATTTTAGTGCAAAAATGAAATGTGCAGTTTATCTGTGATGGCGGCTGAAGCTCCAGCCAATGAGGAGATGTCTCTCTACTGCCAGACGTCACGCAGGCACCGTGCCATGCACCTTCCATCACGTGACCACGTGTATTTATTGTTTGTTTAACATTATACATCAACAGCTCATTCTGAGGAGTGGTTAGAGTACCTGTCATAATAATGCGCAGGCTCAGCTATTTTTCTATTTAATAGGCCAAATAGAAATTCCTCGATCTAAACACACACTTTTTCATACTATTTATTTATTTTTTGAATGTACTGTTTTATGAACCCTATTTTACCCAAAGGTGCTTTAGGGTTTTAGTTTTAACAAATTTAATTTGTAATTTACATATTTATCTTTCTCTATTTGGCTATGACATACCATTCCGTTTTATAACTAGCAGTGCTGAGCATTAACACCCAATCACCCCGGTAACTTTAACTATAATCGATTATGTACATAAGAAAGAAATTAATAAAATTGTCTAGAACAGCATTTTCTTAGGAATATATGAAATAATGGTTTAGCGTAAGGAAGTTTAGAATAACCTAGATGTCCTTTTAAAACGTGTCTTTCTCTTTCAAACACTGGGCAGTTAAATAAAAGACGTTCGACAGTTTGTTGTTCGCCACATATACACAGGTATCCATTTTCTCTTATCACTTTGAATCTTTCGAAAAAGGAGTCAAAATTCCCATGTCTACACAAAAATTGGGTCACAATAAAGTCGGATTTAACACACTTCTAAGACGAACTTCAACCATTGGAAAGGAAGTATCCCTGGTAACGAATCCTGTTGTGGTATTGAGCCAGTTGTTGTTCCATTTAACCAGAATGTGCTCTTTAATGTGCTTTTTAACATGTGAAAAGGGGCACAATCTGTAACTGATATCTAAATCAGAGGCAGCAGCAGTTTTTGCTAATTAATTTCATACTAAGTTATAAATACTGTTCGAATTAATATTTCGTGTAAAGTTATTAGGCCTATTCCTATAAAGAACAGAACATCATGCTTATTCGAAAAAAAGTATATTTTTCAGTATAATAGTTTTTATTGTGCTAATCCACTATAGTTTAGGCCTAAAATGAATCACATTCGTCAACGAAGAAAAATATCGTCACAAGTGATCCACGTGTATTCGCTTCAAAAACCGGTGACTGTCACAAGTGACCCAGTGTGGAAAGGCCCTGAAGAACATCCACTCTCTGTAATAGACACACCATGGAACACTGATCACTGCTGCATCCATTGTAAGAGCAAACATTCTCTAACCGTATTTTTGCCGGAAAAAAATAATCAACAAACCTGTCGCGCTTCTGTTACACCTTATACGTGAAATGATTGTTACATAAATTTTGTCTATTTTGAGCTATATTTTAACCACGATGTGTACGGAGAAATTGTAAACAACAGACTTACCTTGACTAACTGTGTCCTGTCGTTTTATTGGTTAATCGCAACAGCGCATACTTCACGATAGTGCGACAAGCTCAGCCGGATGTAGGCTATACTTCCATTCCGCACACACCGTGAAATTATTTGTTGCCTTATTCGAGAACATAAGTCCTGTTAGGTAAGTTGCTTGCTTTCGTAGTTATATCATAGGCTTATATGTTTTACATCATATCTCTAACAAAAAAAAAGTTTTTATCGTTGCCGTGGCAACTTTGTTGATTCTGAAGAAAAACAAGTAATGGCAGATACTGAATACAAGACGTATTTTATAACATAATTATTTCGCATTTTTCGTTTATATAATGTTAGTTGAAGTACACCACAATATCTTGTAAGTAAAAGTGATAAACATGGTCTCCAGTAATCCTGTATTATGGAAGAAAATTGTGAGCCGGAGCCTTCGGAACTTACGTCACCAATAAAGAAACTTGTGCGAGGAAACCTTGAGATTAGCTCAACACAAGTTTTACAGAACAAGATATCTATATCTACATTATATAATATTTCTGGGAGATCCTTTGAGATTACTTACTAGATGAAGTATCGTCGTAGACTCACGATATCACAGCGTTTTATCTTCAGGTTGCGCGAGTTAAAGTGACGATTATGATGCCGCTGGCACATGGGACACTAATGCACTAAAGCCTAAAAACACCTCAACTGCTTTCTGTTGATGTCACGTTGACGTCAGTCGGTAGATTGGGCGCGTTTTTATGTTAAATTGGCGCATTTCTATCCAGTTGTGCAACGGTGGTTGCACATCGAGGATCGAATCCGATTAGTAAGCTGCAGTTGGAGGTAATTCCTGATTAGTGATTACAGTATGTGTTATATATTTGAGATGTTATGATTTGTAATCATTATTATGCTAGGTATTTCAAACACACACTTCTCAGGTTGTTCAGTAGTGTTTAGTACTTTGTTCTTCTTAGAATTCCGAGTCTCAAACAGTTTCTTTTGTGTTTTTCGTTCTAATTAGTTGATACACGAACTTTTGTCTGGTAAAGGAACCGGATACTTTGCAATATAAATGAGCGAAGTGATTTAGGTAGGTCTTGATTTTTTAACAAGAGCAACCCACGTTATGCCTTATTTTATATAGGCTAGTTCAGATTTAGATTTAGATTTATTTCATCCGTAAGATCAATAAAAAACTGATATTGGACACGTAATTTAACTTAATAATAATTAAATTAATTTAATATTGAGTTTACAGGAACTTAAATATAGTTACATTTTCAAAGTAGGCCTACCTTTGTTAAACAACTACAAACAGAGTTAACAAATTATACCTACTTAAATCTAGCAATATACAGTATATTATACAACTTTCATTTTTGAAAGCAGCTGTAGTGGAAAGAATAGCTTCCAGTATATCTGACAATAAAAAATATAACAAGATATACATTTTTATTTAATATAGTGTTGGTATTTAAAATAATAACAATTTACATTTCAGTCTTGTGCTTTATTTACTGTTCGTTAAGAAACTTATCAATGGAAAAATATGCTCTTTCTATAAGATGTAGATGTAGATGTAGATGTAGATATCTCGTCCTGTAGATCCTGTGTTGAGCGGGGCTCAAGGATATAGAACACGTCAGATCAAAAAATACATGCATGTTATAACAATAATATAGGCCTACAGAAACTGCAAGCTGCCAAATTTATCCATGCTGGAAATATTCCTCCAAATTGTAGAAGAAAATTTAGAAGTTTTTTCTCTAAATCTATTTAATTCGTTTAATGATTTAGCCTAGGCCTATATCAATTGGAAGTTTATTGTATCGTTTTATCCCGGACTTTTTCCAAAAACAGCTAATATGTGCTTCGTAAGTCTGTAATCATTTTTGTATCCATTCCTTAAACGTTTAATTTTGGAAGACCTGACGTGGAATACCAGCCGTGCTTGAGGTTATGAGTCTAGTACAGGTTGAGTACAATGTAGCCTACATATAGTTTGTACTAGATCTTATTCAAACTGTTAAATTAACATTCTGGTAGTTTGGTATTAACTTTCCTTCAGGCAGCGATTTTTAAAAGTATAATACAGCTTTGTTAGCTAGTTTGTTAGTTTTATTTGCTTACACAGTTCAGTGTTTGTCATTATAAAAGAACGTTTTTGTTACGTTTATTATCAAAATTTAAAGTTACTAAATTAACCTTTAAATACAAAATATTTAATATACAATTAATATTACAATATTTTAAACGTGCTACATTTTATAACATATTTCATTAACACTATACGTTTGAATAATTTATATTTACATTTTTGCTGTAGCCTACGTTCAAAATTAACCTTGCTAATATACAGCTAGAATTTAACATAATAATTTCCCATTCAATAAAATAAATTAATTCATTTAAATCAAAATAAACCCCAATAATTATGAGAATATTGAGTATGTGGCTCATGAATGCATATATATCTAACCCAATAATTATGTTATGCAATAGGAATTATAAATACAATTAAGAAATACACGAAGCTTATGCTACAGTTGAAGATTGGTCAGCCTTGTGGTTTAGTTATATAATTTGAATAACATTGTCCACTTCTGATTGAATGAGAATAATTTTTAAGAAGTATGCTTTATTTCCTCCTATGCTTTTTAAATTAGAATTCATTAACATTATGCTACTTGAATTAAGGTACCAACCACTTCAAGCCCAAAGTGGCATTAGCTTATTTCTGTTATGCTTTTGGATTGCTATAGTTAATAGAATTTATTGCCTGAATTAATTAATTCGCTTTGTTTTATATAAGTTAGAATTAAATTAGGCTATCTTATGATAGTTATTTTACAATACAAATACAAAATATTGATATAATCGTGATGAAATATATGAAGCTTAGAAGGAAAACGGAAATGCAAGCTTCTCTGTGATTGGCTGAAAGCAAATTGGTATTCGCAATTTGATTGGCTGAAGTTAGAAAAAGGTTCACTTGTAAGTTTCAGGTCTTTTGATATGTCAAAAGCCTTCGACACTGTCAATCATAGTACTTTAAGTAAAAAATGTTTATTATGGATTTGATAAAAATTCAATTAAACTTTTAATTTCCTATTTGTCAAAGAGAATACAATTTGTTTTTAAGAACGGAACTTATTCTAAAGGCAGGTTAGTTGAGTATGGTGTTCCTCAAGGGTCTATTCTTGGACCTATACTCTTTAACATATATATCAATGACTTACCTGTAAATATTGATAGCGCAGGAACAAATGGATTGCTGTTTGCAGACGATTTAGGTCTTAAAGTAAGCTGTAAAACTAAATAAGGAATACTAGACAAGTTAGATTCTAGTTTAATTTTATTACAAGACTGGTGTGCTGCTAATAATTTGTCCCTCAATACAAATAAAATTTGTGATATATCTTTTAGTTATAGCAGAAGTAACACAAATCCAATAAACCATAATAATACTCTAAAATTTCTAGGAATTTGTTTAGATTCAAATTTATCATGGAATTTCCATATTGATTTTATTATTAAGAAAATGGCAAAGGGACTTTATGTGTTAAGAAGACTAAGTGGTACAGTTGACAAAAATATACTGCTCACTGCTTATTTTTCTCAAATACAAAGTGTATTGTCTTATGGTATTACCCTTTGGGGTTCAAGTAGCTATTGTAAAAAAATATTTATTTTACAAAAAAAGGCAATTAGAATTCTCTGCAAAGCCCCACATCGACTCACTTGTAAACCATTATTTACTGATTTAGGTGTATTAACTTTATATTCCCTTTATGTATTACATTTACTCTGTTTTGTCCATGGTCATTTTGAACATTTTCAAACCAATGCAGATATTCACTTACATGACACTAGAAATAAAAACTCTATAAGGATACAACAATACCAATTTAGTAGTTCACAAAAAAACTGGTTTTATGTATCAACTAAGTTGTATAATACAGTACCTACCAAAATCAAATCTTTGTCACACACCAATTTTAATGTAAAATCAAGCGTATATTGATTAAAGAATGTTTGTATAACGTTAATGATTTTTTTAGCATTAACTGGGAATTTTATTTGTAATTCATGTGACTTAAATCAACAGTTAATATATTGTAGGTGTTTTAATTAAGAATAGAATATATATTATGTTGAATACTTGCAATGTTATAAAGGATATTAGTAGGCTATAACCATGACGACTGTCTATGCATGTATTTATATGTTTATGACAATAAAGATTCTTATTCTTATTCTTATTCTTAAGATGAACTCTGATTGGTTGAAATTTGCTTTATACGGCCAGTATGACCCGGATGGTTTTGCGGTATGTTACAATTCACTGACCCATCAACACCCCATCACCAATTCCAATATATAGGCCTAATATGCACCACCTCAAACCTTTAACTAAACACCATATATTACCACGAAGAGTAAGCGGCCATGTCTTACATCCATATAATACAACCGGTAGGATAATAGTTTTATAAATTCTGACAGAAGACGAGAAGATAAGAGTTTCTGAATATATTAAGATACACGTATGAACATTATTAAACGAGCTAAGTGAAATGCTTAGGGCCTGTGTATTAATAAATGCCATAATATGCTCGTTGCATAAAGTCTTATTATAGGTGTACTTTTGATACAAAAAGTAGGGAAACTTTCGTTTGGCAGTTAGCTGCTGTACCACAAGCTTACACACATAAATCTCCATACGAGCATTGCTTGAATATTAAAAATGGTTGAAAGGATTTACATAGGATTCCAGTGTATGTCCAGAATCTGTGAAATTAGTTTTGTTGTGGTGTGTGGAGTGCATTTAATTAAGGCATAGCAGAGTGGAGACGTACTTGTCCGGCGTCGCTCGGGGTTGTTATTGAGCGTCTGCATGACGCCTTGTTTATGTGTCATCAGCCTGGTCAACATCTCAAGACGTCAGCCCCACCTCGGTGCAGAAACCCTTCATGTTCCTCCTTAACGACAGCTGGTATTATTAGTTACAGCAGAACCCATTATACAGGTAATATGACGTACAAATTACTTGGGTTTTGGGGAATTCGTCACAATTTTCCCACCATCCTTACACTTGGTCACAGTAAATACATAACACAATCATACTCATCGCTGGTTCATATTAGTCACAGGTGATGTAATAACTTAGTTGTTACACCTATTTATCATCAGTAAGGCCCATAAGTTGATTATCAGAAGAAGAAAAATGCATGCAAATATGCTCGGAACGGATGAAGTATGCTCTGTCATTTAAGAAATTTTAATGTTTTACCTTCTTTTGTTAGCTGAATTGCGTTATAAATGAGAAAGAATAGGAGAAATTGCATAAATTTCGTCACAAAATTAAAATAAAACAAGGTCAATGCAACAAATTAAGTAAATTTAAAATTAATGAAGTGAAACGTCTGTTAAATTATCATAAATTAGTTCCAAAACATGCATTCAATCAAATATAATGTAAATGTTTGAATTAGCAGAGATATACATAATATCTAAAATCTGTCAGAAATATGCCATTAAAACTTTGACAAATTATTAAAATATGCACAGATATTTTAATATCAAGCAGATATAATTAATTATCAGAAAACTAACGAATATGCAACAATATGCAAACTGAACCCATTAATTATCTGTTCTTTCTTCCATGCCTTGTACATATTCTAACATTAGCATGTAGGCTATTAGAGTGAATGATTAAAAATATGATTTTTCTTGAATTTCCAGGTTCTGATCTTCAGTCTTGAATTTCAATCAATCTCATTATTCAAAAATATTAAATTAATTTGAAATCGCGCGCCATATTAGCAGTAGGCTGCTAGGTTGAAGATTGAGAATCTCGTAGCGGCCTGCAATATTTTAGGGGATAATTTTATAATAAATTATAAGAAGTGACAGACGGGATGAAAGCAATCAAACAGGGAAAAATCAATATAAGCAATGACTATCCACTATCTGACGGGCCATGGGCCCTATATGTTTTACTTAAAGTTAAAGGGTATTGCAGACTATAACGCATGGTCGTGTGGGGAATAGGTACTCCTGAGCATGTGGTTTGGGAATGCCAAAACACACAGACACACAGGGACACACAGGGACACATGACGACGTAAGACAAATTATAAATAAAAGACAAAAACACCCTGATATGACCTCGTGGTGCCATGATGACCTACTGGTCAACTCGATGCCTGAAGTCTGGCTTCCAGACTAAGGATTCCGGTGACGACTGGTACTCACCTGGTTGATGATGAGATGATAGTGAGGACGCGGAAGTGCACCGCATCTGTGAAAGGTCTGCTATGATTAGGCGCGACCTTCCATTCATCATCACAATCCACAAAAACCCCGGATTCGACCTTGCCTACTGTAGTTAGTGTAGCTAGTATGTTATTCAGTTATCAATGTTTTATTTTTTCTCCTTAATTTGTTAATTTTAATTTGTTTTATCTCTCTCTTTTTATATATTCTTTAGATTAAGTTATAAACAGTTTAACCCATGTAATTATAAATTAGAAAGTTGCATATTGTAAAGTGCATGTAGAGACCTCTGATAGGAATCCAGGACAGGGGCCAATAAGTATTAAAGTATTAAATAAATAAATATTAAATAAATAAATAAATAAATAAGCAATGACTAATTCAAATTCTTTTATTTTCAGGTAAGTACCAAAGGCAGAAAAGAATGGAGATTAAGAATGGTAGGAAACGGCTGGGGCCATAAGATCGGAGAACCATCTGCGGGGACGCTAAGAAGAGAAGAGGTAACTGCAACTCCAAGTTACTATGTTACCATGGAAAGATGCAAACAAGGTAATTGTTTATTGAACAAATGTCTAATATGGGACCACAGCTTTATCAGTCATAAAGAACGTGATTATAGAGTGCAGAATAAACGTAATAATAGATAGATCAAGATGACACACGTGGGTGGATGCTGTATGGCACGAAGGTCGTTCTTCTTTATACAGTTTTAAATACCGCGGCCTAACCATCAAGGGGAATAAGTTACTCATTACTAGAGACCGGATGTTAGGCAAAATGCCTATTCTTAACCGTTATAGATATCATAAAAATGACTTAATAGAAGTTCAAGATACTATCCTTAGAGCTGTTTTTCATAAAGTTAACTCTGCCTATTTTTGCATAATTCAACTTATAATGCCTATAAATACCTATTTCCGGTTTTCCGTAGAAAAAACAGCATTTTTTTTAAAAATTTACATAAAAATTTGTGAAATCCAAGCAATTTGCATCTCATGGGTTAATGACATTACTTAAATTTGCTTACATCCACTGTCAGTTGCCTTAATAATTATAAATTATAATAAATCATTAAGAGACATAGGAATTATTCTTACTGGTGAAAACAGGGTTTCAATTGATATTGATACACAAATTCTTCCACTCTACAAGTACGCTCCGATAACGTCTGTAGAAGTGGAAAGGTCGTTTTCGGTACTAAAAATGTACTGTCTGATAGAAGGCATAACCTAAGAGTAGAACATTTTAAAAAGTATCTTATTATGTGCAATCAATGATGTTTGTTAATGACTAGCAAAAGGCGTTTGTAAAGGTAATATTGTGCGTCCAATGTGGTACCGGCACAGTGCTCTAATGAAATGAACAATGTCGTTTTTACAGTGTTTCGGTTAGATCCATCTACGGGTAGGTCTATGTTATTTTGATTAAATACTGCATGATTTAAATGTTTTATTTCAATTAGTAACAAGAGGGATCCAGAATGAGTTCATATTTTAAGTGCCTAACGTCCGGTCTCTACTCATTACAAATCCGGCAGGGATTCATTTACGTAAGATTAAAGTATCAAATAACTTGTACCACAATTCTGATTCTGGTTTCCTATATCCCCTATGCTGGGACAAAGGGCGTCCAAGTGGAGGTTTCTGTTGCGTATGTGCAATTTGTTACGCTTATTTTCCGAGAGAGGGCAGTGGGACAGGTGGTAAGCCCATCGCCTCTCAACCCCCCCCCCCTCCGGAAACTAAGATGGGTGGACGTGTAAGGGCCGAGAAATTTTGTCCAGAGGCTCTAATTTAGGCTTGGAGTTCTTTTACGTACTTACATGCCCTGGATTTTTACGTCCCGAAAAATCCTTCAACCGCGGCCGGGTTTGATCCCGCTACCTTCGGATCTAGAGGCGGGCACGCTACCTCTAGACCTCTAGACCACAATACGTCTTACTAAATATTCATACCTGAAAATGTACAACGGAGTATCAGCGCCTTCCACTCCGGCGGTCCGGATTTGATTTCCGGTCGGATTGGGGATATTTCAGTAGTGAAAACTTCCTTTCCCGGGTTCATGACTGAGTATGTGTGTCGTCCTTAGGTTCAAGTGCTAGGTAGGGGACTGGCGCACCCCGGAAACAAATCCGCCGTGAATATGCCCTTAAGGGATCACCAGGGTCGTTCGCGACCCTGTAGAACTACCACTACTACAACGGAGTAGCACTCAACTTGACTATCGATAAAATGTCATATGCTCATGTTAGAATACTCTGGAACACTGTAGCCTATCTAAAGATTTTAACGTTAAATAACATCAGATAATTACGGTACTCGTTTCATCTAAACAACTGTACATTACCTTATAAAGATTACCTTGTAAAGATTACAATGATTCATTTGATACAGTGATACAGACGGACAAATACTAACAAATCACAACATATTCACAGGAAAGAGTCATATCTTAACATTCCGGCCTAACTCTATATACAGTATTTCTAATCGTTAACATAGAAATCTAGTCCACCGCTGTGGCTCAGGGGATGTGGTCACTCCTCTCACGCAGCGGGCCCGGGTTCGATTCCTGGTCGGGACAAGTTACCTAGGTGAGTTTTTTCCGGGGTTTTCCCTCACCTGTGAGACAAAGGTAACTTTAGGCCCTTGTGGTCCCCGGATATCATCTAGCCATCATCCCCATCCTTGCCTTGTTCTGAGTGAGTGTGTGTGTGAATGGTGTGTCTTGTGTCTCATTCTATGTGTTCGGAGGTGGCCCCGGCATTGGGCTGATCACTCATCCGGGGAGGCCCTCCATATCTTTGTCTGGTCAAAAAAGTATGTAACTTATGTGATCCAAAGATAATCCGTCTCCCGACAGGTCGCGGCCCTGTAAGGCCCAGGCGGCTTGGATCGCTTTAATCCTAACAGGGAGAGATTAAACTACGATAACGAAAGAAAGAAAGAACATAAAAATCTGATATACCTAACACCGATCTCAAGATCGCCATGTGAATTAGGACTTAGTCTGGAATTAATTTTCGATCCGATTCTCTGGAACTGGGGAAACTTACACTCTAAAAGTATTATACTTTATCCAAGATAAGCATGGAGCAAAAGTAAACAACCTAATATGAAAGTACAAAGCATAGTTCACAATAATTCGTTTTTGAGACCGTTTAGTCGATTACGTAGCCTACAGTAAAGTCAATTGAACTTTCCTTTTTATATTAAGCGCCAAGGGTTCGTTTCCCTATGTTTTGTATATATTTACAATATTTTTCTTCTCGCCGCTGGACAAACCTTTTCCTTGTACATTTCTTTATTGGCGACGTAAGCCTTGGGTCGCAATTTTCCTCTATAAAATATTTTTTTTAGAGATTGTGTCTATTACTCTTACTTAAAATATGTGATGTACTTCATTACACATTATGTAAATGAAAAAGTAAAACGAATTAATTAATTATATTATATTATAAAATACGTCTTGTATTTAGTACCTAATGTCACTTGTTTTTCTTCAGAATCAACATATTTGTGAAGGCAACAATAAACACAAATGGAATCTTGTTTGCTATGTATATGTTGTAGAACAAGTAATCCTAGGCTATGATATAAATACGAAAGCAAGCAACTCATTTAACAGAACCTTTGTTATCACAATTTCATAAAATAAAACTATTTGTACGATGTGTGCGGAATACAAGTAAACATCTAACTAAGCTTGTCGCCTATCGTGAAGTATGCACATTGCACAAGTGCAATTGACCAATGAAAAGACAGGACACAGTTAGTCAAGGTAAGTCTGTTGTTTACTTTTGCACCGTACACATCTTGGATCAAGTTGTAGTATTATCACTTTACTCTTTTCTGCCATAATTTGTCTTTGGTGACTAGAAATTATTAATAAAACACACACTTTTCGGACACTGAATAAATAGGCCTACATAAATTGTAGACTATAAGCAAGTTAGTCATACAAATAGCCATATATAACCAAGTTAACCAATAGATAATACAGTTTTTAGGAGTCATTTCATCCATTTCACATTCTTGCTATCATTATTGAAATTCGAACTTCCAACATCAGTGTCAGTAACCTGACCAACTGCAGTTTGTGCATCATTATTATCAAAGTTGGTAACTTTTGATAATAAAAGTGTGTATTACTGCAAACATGGAATATTATCATATTTGCTACTTGAAGTTTACGATTTCAAACTTACCTGTCATTACTTTATTTATATTTCTTAATGTCCCTTAACGATGTTGACCCTCGCATGTGCTCAATTGTCTTTACCGATCGCCACCGAGATTAAAAAAATACAAGTTTATAAAATTCATGTAGCGTACTCATTCAATTAGAGAACACCTATTTGAATTAATCACCGTATTTTTGTTACGATGCGATATAAATGTACTTGAAGTGTGTAGGCCTAACAGAATCTCGGAAAGAACTTTCCTCGATTCTGCTTCAGGAACACTAAAGCTTTGCGTAAGGTTGAGACAACTGAATTTGCATATCCCACAATGCACCGCAAAGTGAGACAATCGCATTGTCTGTGTGTAGGTTAGAGAAAATCATATGAGTGTATCATATCAGATTTCGAAAAACTAATATTTAGGTCTTATGAACGTGATTGTAAACAATTTTGAGCAATTTATCGAAGCTAAGGTGGACTATCGGAGATAGGGGGTTTTTCTATTGAATTCACATTGTAAAGCAGTGTGAGAGAAGATATGGACAAGGAGTGGGGTGAGGATGAAGCAAGTAGTTAATGATTCGGAAAGAGTTCGGTATTTGTTTGCGATAGAAGGAGGCCTTGCTTTATACCTGCAATCGGTCATTGACAAGAGAATCCCCATTCACATTACTTTATCCATGATGTCGTAGGCATGGATATGCGACCCCACAATACACTAAAACTAACAATAATAATACACCATTCGCCATTCATTGTAAATAAATGTTTATTTTTATAGACAAATAAAGCGGACTCATAAATAAAATTGCTCGGGACGGTTAGTATTTTGTGTTCCTTAAAAATAGGTTTACATTTTGTTTTTAAATGCTGTAAAAACATATCATAATTTTTTATTTATTTTATTTTATTTTATACAAATACATGTTTATACAAGTAAAATAAAGCAGTACAAATACAAATTTCAAAAATAACTACAACTGCTATTTAAAAAGAGGAAAAGAAAGAAAGGTTAATCTTATATAATAACTATCCTATCACAAGAAATATTTACAGTTAGTTATACACCCGAATGAGCAAGATTGCTCGTGCTCGGGTGCAGTTTCAAAAATATCAAAGTGAAGAAAGAGAAGAGACAAAGAAACAGAGTGTATAAAAAATATGATTAACGAATAAAGAAAGTAAGAAATGTTAAACATTAATACATAAAAGGAATGAAACAAAAATGTCTTAAACAGCTAAAAAATTACAGAAAATGCTTTACAATACAGTATCTATTAAATTTAACAGTGGAGCATGCTGAGAGATCAGGATACTTTCTGATCATTCAGTTATAGAAGCGCGGTCCAAAATTAATGCTACGCTTTAATCCTGCCGATGTGAGACATTTGAGTTCTGATAGGAGTAAATTATTAAGTGCCAGTATGGTACTTTATGAGATTGTGTGTGGGGACGAAAAATGTCTGTCCGTCTGTCTGTCTGTCCGTCCGTTCGTCCGTGTGTCTGTACGCGCCATAAGTCAAATACGCTTTTTCGGATTTTCATGAAACTTGGAAAACACATTTATAATGTCAATGGGAAGAACCCTATTGATATTGAACCAAATCGGTTCACCGGTACCGGAGTAATGCCCAATTTAGTGCCTATTAGAAAGGTGCCATCACTCAAATACGCTGTATTGGATTTCCATGAAACTTGGTATACCCATTTATGACATCCATGAGAAGTGCCCTATTGAATTTGAACCTAATCTGTTGACCGGTACCGGAGTAAAACCCAATTTAGTGTATATTTTAAAGACGCAGTAACTCAAATACGCTTTACCGGATTTTTATGAAACTTGGTATACACATTTATAATGTCCATGGGAAGACGTCTATTTATAATGGATAAAATCAGTTGACCTGTTTCGGAGTAATGCTCAATTTAGTGCCTACGTTATGGTAATAGGCTATACGTATTCGAAAGAATTTATTTAAAAAATGAAAATCAGTTATCTTGACAACACAGCCTATTGTTTTATTGTGATCTTATAAGGCCTTGGAAATTAAAATACAGGTAGCTATGACAAAAAAACACTGATTGATTTACATGCGCTTTCCAACTAGACCGTTAAAATGACCCCGGTGGCCGAGATGGTAACGTATTGGCCCCGCATTCTGGAGTCCATGGTTCAAAACCCGAAACCGGCCAATTTGAATTTTTTTTGTATTTTTATGTGAGTGTGCGATTGTCAAGGTATCACAAATCTGTACAGTTCAGCTGATGCTGGAAGATTTTAATCTCATTAAAAAAATTAGACCTTTGTTCTTCCGTAAGCCCTGCTTAATGAATAAATCTGGAGCTTAACTTGGAAATCAATTAAAAAAAACATATTCTGCATATCATAATTGCAATTGTAACTGATTAAACAAAAACATACTGGCACTTTGTTACATCAGTTTACCTGATTTTATTATTATTATTATTATTATTATTATTATTATTATTATTATTATTATTATTATTATTATTATTATTATTATTATTATTATTATTTCATCTAGTTTTGTAAACATAGGCCTAATCACTGGAAGAGTATTTTAGACAATGTTTGCGAAAATATTTTAATATGGAAAATTTGTAGAGATGGTCCTAACTGAAAACATTAAATTCCGAAAATATGACTAGTTGGGTAATCAATGTGTTTTTTAGACAGATTTTTACTATAATTTTTGTAAAAGGGAGAAGTAGGTTTCAATTTAAATGAGTCTTAAAAATATTTGTTGTAGAACAAGAATTCCGCTTATTGATCAGGAGATCCCCAGGCAATAATATTATATTAATCCTGGAATAAACATAGCTGTAGTAGCAGAAAGCAAGGGCTTTCTTAATACAGGACTGTGTTAATTTGTAGAACAAAACATGCAGAACTTCATAAATGCTTGGATAAATTATAAGTTATGTCTTTCCAAGCTGATTTTCTTTAAATTTTCTACTAATAGCTAAAAGCTTTATTTAAATTTTTTTTCGCAAGAAATCTCTGATGGGTAATATTTGTCTGTCTGTCTGTCTGGAACCCTATAGCCCCTTATGTTGGGGCCTCCAAATGTAGGTTTCTGTTACCTATATGAATTTTTTTACGCTTATTTTCCGAGAGAGGGCAGAGGGACTGGTGGTAAGCCCATCGCATCTCAACACCCCTCAGGAAACTAAGGTATTACTTGGACGTGAAAGGGCCCAGAAATTTTGTCAAGAGGCTCTAATTTAGGCTTGGAGTTCTTCTACGTGCCATAAATCTACGACACGCCCCCCCCAGCTTAAAGTCCCTCCCGGAGGACTCCGTGCCCAGGATTTTTACGTCCTAAAAAACCAACGACCGCGGCCGGGTTTGATCCCGCGATTTTCGGATATAGGGGGCGGGCACACTGCCTCTAGACCACCGCGGCCGACTGATGGGTAATATATGAGTATTATGACAGTCATTTATTGCAGAAACTCATGCTTTAAGTCTTGCGAGGGGTAAAGTATTTTGCATGAGGTCAATAACTTAATAACCACTCCCTGGAATACGGTCTCTTATTCTATTTCATAATGTGAAGTGAGAAAGTTATGTTCCTTAAGCTTAGAGTAGACAAAGTTAAGATGTGTAATACTTTACATTTTGTCTTTATTTGAAGTTTCCCGTAGAGTAAAGGAAAGTCGTTGCTTACTTTCGTGTCACGCCCGGGGAAAATATTGTTCCTTTCATTATATAATTTCATTTCTATATGAATTTTAATTTTTTATCTATGCTACAAGAACGGGAAGAATTATTTCTCGGGAAGTCCCTTGTTGATGGCAACGAAGTTATTCGTCTCCCGTTTCTCACTGTTGTCTTCCCAACATAACCGCGACACATGAGCTCAGAATAACAGTCTATTGTCAATTCCACGCCATCAAACATCTCTGTACTCTGCCTTATTCGCTGTAGCCACTACCCACTCCTGGAACTCCCTACCGCCGGATATCATTGGCAGTCGGAGCCTACAGATTTTTAGATCAACGTTACCCAAGTATCTCGCTGCTAACTAGGAACAATGTCTCCCTCATCAAGCCTAGGTTAATTTATATTGTATAATATTTTTATGTCACTTAGCCTATATCACTTAATTTTTTTTTTAGTTTTACGTCTCGATTTTAGTGTATATATATATATATATATATATATATATATATATATATATATATGTGTGTGTGTTTATAGTCTACATAGATTTAATCTTCATTCCAAAAAAGTTCTGACCATAACAATTATCCCACATTTAAGTATACATTAAGCATTTATCATGTTTTTTGCACCAGATATTTCCGCTTAATTGTAATTATGTTTCCTCTGCACCAAATAGGCATTCTACACACTAATATACACAGACACCAACACAATTATATTATAACATTTTCAATTCACTTTGTTTTCTCTTCTATATTATCTCCAAATTTAGTTCGTTGAAGGCTTGATAGTTTTTGTCTTGTGTTTCAGTGTTGGCTATACCAATTGTATTATTATTTTATTGCTAGTATTTTGTATTACTATTGTATTTATTGTATTTCTTATACGGTAGGTAATCGTAGGGATTATTTGCTTGAATGGAAGAAAAGGCCTTAATTCTGCCAGACGAAATGAAACATTATTATTATTGTTATTATTATTATTATTATGTTGCTGATAATTTAGTTAAATTACCTCTGGTCCGGCGGCTAGCTCAAGATGTTACTCTTATTTATATTCACTTACGAGGGGTATTCCGAAAGTAAGTTTCGTCCATGTATGGCAGGAGCGGCGTGTTCACCAGGGGAACCAAACAAACGCCAGACGAATCCCCACCCGTGGCTGGTTCCACGACGGAAGTGGCGTCAGTGGAGGAGGCATGACGCAAGCGCACTGCGCCGTAGAAGAGCGAGTCGCAGCAGACTGGCGTGCCCGCGGGTATTAGTGTACCGCTCGCGATGGCACGAGAGATTTGGCGCCACTGCCATGTACCGCTATCTCCCCTCTTTCAAACGAGCCATTGCTGCAGCCGCTGAACCTTTTATTGTCCGAGATAGAGCTGTTTGAAATTGATCTCCCGATTTCCGTCCCCGCAAAGTGCGGCCTCCACGAACCCATCTCGCACAAACCTTATGGAACATCAATTTGTCACTCAAAATGGTCTGTATGGAACCTTTAGTAATATCAGGAAGCTGAGGTGGAGCAGGCTGTGCGCCAATTCCTTGCATCGCAGGGCACCGAGTTTTACCACAGTGGGTTCTTCAAACTGATCGCACGCTACGACAAATGTCTCAATGTCGCTGGCGACTATGTCGAAAAATAGTGCACGGTGTATAGGTCATGCTGCCATGCTGTATTGCTTTTGGGTCAATAAAGTGTCCGTGTGACAAACTGACGAAACTTACTTTCGGAATACCCCTCGTACTTACTTACTTACTTACTTACTTACTTACTTATTTACTTACTTACTTACTTACTCAATGGCATTAGACAATTCCTAAGCGAGCTAAAGGAATATTATCTATATTATGGAATAAGAAGGTTCAATGCCGCGCTTACCTGATCCCGCCATTCAACCCTAATCTGTGCTAACTCTATCCAATCATCCCTCGCAAGTCCTACTTCCCTTAAATCTATCCTATTTATATTCCTTTCTATACTAAAGTTGCCTTCAAAGTTATGTTTTCCACATATTTGTATGGTTGCGATTTCGACACTAATTAATTCAAATAAGCATATTTATCTTCCCCTACCAGTTTCCTCTTCCTGGTGCGCACATTCCTTTCCCCAGTTTTAATTTCAATTCTCTTGCCTCTCACATTTCAATATGTTCTCACCACACTAACGATTACAACTCCAGAAAGCAATTAAACTATTTAAAAATATCACAACTTGAAAGTTATCTTGAGCATTATGTCAATAAAAGTAACTTACGAATATAACTTAAAATGAAGTTTGCAGTTTTATTGGATGGAAGTTTTCTAATGAAGCGCAGGATTCATTCTGTAAACTAAAATTTTCTGGTCACATTGATATACAAGGAAACTTTAAAATAGCAATGGAAGATTCCATTATTAAGTGCCAGAATGGTACTTTATGAGATTGTGTGGGGGACGGGAAAATGTATGTCCGTCTGTCTGTACGCGCGATAACTCAAATACGCTTTATCATATTTTCATGAAACATGATACACGCATTTATAACGTCCACGAAAAGAATCATATTGATATTGGACCAAATCGGTCGACCGGTACCGGAGTAATGCCCAATTTAGTACCTATTTTATGGTAATATATTAGTAAGAATTTATCAAATGCAAATCAGTTCTCATAGCACATATTGCTTTACAGTGTTCATGTACGGCTTTGGAAGATGAAATACGGGTAGCTTTGACAAATAACACTATCCACATATTCCTTCACGAATCCTTATTAAACTATACCTTTGTTCTTTCGTAAGCCCTGCTTAATGAATCGATTTGGAGCTTAACTCGGAAATCGATTTAAAAAATAACTTATTTTTTTGCATATCATAAATGCAATTATCACCGAATAAACAAAAGCATTCTGGCACTTCGTTACATCAGTTTACCTGATGCTATTTATAAAAGTAGATATGACGTGTCTTGTGGCACTGTTCCACTGACATTAGAAGTAGAGTGTTCATCAATAGGAAACCGAATGTCCAGTGCATTGACTACTGAGACGAAACAACAAACGAGGTAAGATTTATATAGAAATCTAGCACGTTTATATGAGAATGTGTTACATATGCATGAGATAAAGGTTAAGCTCGTGCATGGCCGTCTCTATCCGTCTCGAGCGATATATTGGGCATGCTGATGCGCCTTTTGCTTCTTTTTCTTTTTTCCGTGGTTTCTTTCTTCTTGCTCCTACAGTTGTTGTGTTGTAAATAAGCGAGGACGAGAAAACGATCCTTGGAATGACAGTATTCTTCTTCTTCTTCTCCCTTCCAGCCACCTCATCTGATTTCGCCGACATGCAGGGTTGTTAAGAAAAATAACCGCAGTTTAATAATTCTCGCATTTTTCTTCAAAAATGTCTTGTGCAGCTATTTAAAACCCCATGATGTCGATTACTTGTGCTAAGATTGTACTTTCTCACGTCTTTCTAGTATTTTGCCTATACTTACTTACTTACTCAATGGCAATTACTTACTCCTACGTAAGCTAAAGGAATATTATATATTTTATGGAACCCGGAAGTTCATTGCCGCGCTTACCTGAGCCCGCCATTGAATCTTATTCTGTGCTAACTCCATCCAATCATCCTTCGCAAATCCGACTTCCCTTAAATCTATCCTAATATTGTCCTCCCACCTGCGTCTAGGTCTTCCAGGTGATCTTTTCCCGTCGGGTCTCCCCGTCAATATTTTTGAGATATGTCTTTCCTCCCCCATGCGTGCAACATTTCCAGCCCATATGATTATCCGTGATTTTAATTACCCTTACTATATCCGGTCCAGAAGACTAGAAGATAAAGAGTTTCTGAACTGCATAGAACTGGCATTTCCTTATTTGAGTCTACACTTAACTTCGGCCTTAATATTATTCGTATTTGTATCTGTAATTATTGCTCCCAGATATTTGGATTTATCCACTTGTTAGAACGATTTACCGGCTGTTCTAATATTATTTTTATAGAGCTTCATTTTGACATTTCATGACCATGTATTTAGTTTTTTCTGTATTAATTTCCAATCCAACATTCCTGCAGGCATCGAAAAGACTCTCTGCATAGTTGGCCTATAGAGAAAGTATAGCGAATGTGACGAAAATCGAAATCGGGATAACACCGGTTAAAGCGATATGTTTTCTGATGCCCAGAAGCCGGGGGAAAAACCTTTTCGGATTGATGTCTGTGTGTGGGCCTACAGATCCGTAATGGATAAACGGTGCTTTGTATTACGAACTTCGTTGAACTCTCATTGCATCCCCTAGTGAGAAACTATTGTAGGCTACATTACTAAAACATCAAGGGTAGTTTTCTTGATAAAAATTTTCATATGCTTTCATATGCTTTTTTAAAGAAAATAGCACTAAGAATTGCGCCAAAAATTTAAATATCGAAATTTCTAGCCACGGTAACAAACTAGCCATATTCGCGTATCTATAATAATTTACTTAGGAGATAATCTACTTTAATGTTCTTTTTCGATTTTTCTAGGAAATTTCGTCTATGATAAAAATAATTTGCGTTAGGCCTATGGGAAGTTTGTTTTAACAATCGAGAGAATGTTAGAAAAAACGACACGAAGTCGAGTTTCTTCTTTTTCTTAGATTCTGTTAGAAGACTCTTCACACACTTTTTCTTATACGACAGTCATTTAGCGAATAATAAAAGTTATGGAAGGAGATAGATAAAGAGTTATCTTTACTGACTCGTAGATTATGGTAAAGTCTCCTTATAGTGCTTTCACATTCGCCAGAGGTTTCAAGGCCACAACTTCTCACGTCTAATATGCCCCCACTGATCAGCAGTCAACAGTATTCCCCTTTGCGCAGAGGAGCTGCGCTGTCGCACACACTCATACGACACCAAGGGGGAACTCCCTACTGGCTTGTCATGTGATTGGCATTGGAGGGGTATGATGTCATATGAGCACGGTGAGTGGGGGTATCATAGGCGTGCTACGTTTGGCCTTGAAACCTATGGCGAATGTGAAAGGACTATAGTATCGTAGGTTTAATGTAATTGGTGATGCGAACTAGTTTGCCATTTCTATTTCAATGTTTGTCGGCCTGGGTGGCGCGCTGATTTTCTGTGCTCAAAGTTGCGGGTTTGATCCCGGCCCAGGTCGATGGCTTTTATGTGTGCATAAATGTGATAGGTCCATATCAGCATATAAAAAAAATCTCTTGGGAGACATAATTCTGGTGACGGCCACAGGCCTAATTTTCAGTACATCCCCGTCGTTAAATAACCATATACCAACCAACCAATGAAATGGTTTGAAAACTGTTTTCTCTCTAGCAATGTAATACACGTTTTAATAAATATGATGACTGCTATTCTTTGAAAACTGCAAAATCCTGAGACATCTCACGTCCGATACAGCGATTAGCAGTGATTCCATTGTAGAGCATCATCATCATCAGAATCTAAAGGCAATGCCTTGTTGTAGTAGCCATGTCTTCAAATTTTCATACGACAGCACGTCCATTTCCTTGATCATGTTTTTAACAAATGAATTTCTAGGACGTCCTCTTGTTTTCTTCCCAAGTACTTTCCCTTCAAAAATGTTGGTGAGTGCCGAAATGTATGACCCACTAACTTTGCTCTTCTACTCTTAATTGAATTCAGAAGGGATCTCACTTCCATCTCTTCATTAAGCACTTCTTCATTTGTTTTCCTCTCCACCCAACTCGTCTTTGTTGGTCTTCTGCATATCCACATTTCTGCTGCTTCTAGTTTATTGGCTTCTGCTTTTCCGATTGTCCATGTTTCGCATCCATATATTAATACACAACTTACAAACGTTTTGGCAAGTTTTTTTTATTACTTCCATGCTTAAATGGTTATTTGTGAGGAGATTTTTTTTGTTCTGAAATGCTTGTTTAGCCAGGTATATTCTTCTCTTAATTTCTGTGTCACACTTGTTAAAATGATTGATAATGCTACCCAAGTAACAAAAAGTTTCGACCTGCTCTAGGGCTGTACCGTCAAGCTATATGTTGATTTTATAATTTTCATTTGTTCTTGCAATCACCATGGTTTTAAACAACCATATACCATATTACAGAACAGTAGCCTACAGGAAAATAGGTTCGGTTCCGCTGAGTGTAAAAAGTCCTCTCTTCCCGCATGAAAAGAGCATTCGTATCGTTTGCAATCGTTCTCATTATAGCTTTATTCACCAGAGAGTAAGCGTCAGAGTTGGGGATACTGTTTTTGAAGTGAAACTTCTTTAGCCACGGTAGGGGTAAATCGAGAGCTTGTGTAACGCTGAAAATCGTCACGAAAATAGTGTAACGCTCAAAATCGTCACGAAAATAGTGTAACGCTCAAAATCGTCACGGAATTAGTAGGGTGTAAGGAAACGGACTGTACAGAAAACAATCTACTCAATGATTAGGCTTATCCAAAATTTAAAAAATTAAAAATTAAAAAATCCAAAATTAAAAAATCTAAAAATCCAAAATTAAAAAATCGAAAATAAAAAATACAAAATAAAATTCGAAGATTTAAAATTTTAAAAAATCCAAAATTCCAAAACTAACAAATTATAAGATCCGAAATTTAAAAGTTCAAAAATCCAAAATTTAAAAAATTAAAAATTAAAACATCCAAATATCCAAAATTTAAAAAAATTAAAAATTAAAAAATCCAAAAATCCAAAAATCCAAAATATAAAAAATAAAAAATCCAAAATTCAAAATTCAAAATTTAAAAATAAAATCCAAAATTTAAAAATCGAAAAGATTCCGAAATTAAAAAATTAAAAGATCAAAAACTAAAAATACAAAATACAAAATTGAAAAAGTCCAAAAACCCAATATTAAAAAGTCCAACAATCCAAAAGTGGAAACATCCAATAATCCAAAATTGAAAAATCCAAAAATTAAAACAAGTTTCACTTCTGTCGCGTGGCGTTCCATGCACACTTTTTTTTATCGTGCCTATTCGATCTCCTGTACCGCAACAAACACGTAGGCCACAGGGAGAAACATCACCTGTTCTTGTTTGGTTCTTTTCCGTTCCGAATTATTTTAACGTGATTAGTTCGAATATAGAGCCGATTGCCATCATTTTTTTCTCCCTGTTGTTTTATGCACTTCGCATAGCTACCGTTCTTGTAGAGACCTGACGGCTACCCTGTTCTTTATGTCGGAATAAAGATCCCGAAAAGTATTGTAATATTTTCTTTCAAGAAGGGTTCTATCGAATCTGGTTATGGGAACGTTGTTTGCAACGTCGACTTCGTTTAAAGGCTCCAAACAATGAGGTTACAATATTTCCATCAACCCCACCGGCATTTCTTTCCAATTCTTTGTTTTGAGTTAAATGTGCCTGAATTACAAAGAGTGTTGGACTCGAAGAAGCATCACTGAGCACAGTGATGTAAAACTCGGGACCGTATCATTTCCATCTGACGAGAAGTCGTTTAATACCTTTTAAATTACTAGTAGGCTACGTAGATTTTTTTTAACTTTGTAAAGAGTGTCTTTCGTTATCTCGACGGGTCTGACATCGTAACTGCAAAAACTGATCTCTGTTGAGATCATCGAGCTCCTATAAGAGCTAGAACGAATGTTTTATGGCTTTAACGAATCTGAAAACCTCGGTAGAATATGATAATATTATAGGAGAAAAAATCCTCTGACATTGGTACTTGAACCCAGGACCTTTGGCTATCCGTGTCAATGCTCTTACCAACTGAGCTAAGCTAGAATTCAATTTACAGCGCCAGATAGAACCTCTTTTTTTACGACTGACTGCCCTTAATGGTCTACCTCACTGACAGACAAGTTATGTCATATGCAGTAGGCCTACTGTGAGGCACACTAATTAGTGATTTTTGTGACCGGGCTTCCACTGTTATTGTACAGTAACATTCAAGATAGATATATGCATATGCATTCAAGTACCACAGATTATTGTCTCAGTTGGACATTACATAATAGTATTATAGGAGAAAAATTCCTATAAAAAAAGAAAAATTCCTCTGACACTGGGACTTGATCTAGTGCCAGAGGAATTTTTCTCCCATAATATTATCATGTAATGTCCAACTGAGACAATAATCTGTGGTGCATGAATGCATATGCATATATCTATCTCGGTAGAATAGTTTTGTTCGAAACCGTTTGCGAATTTTCATGTTTTCTTTTCGTATCCTCACAGTTATCCCTACGCTAAATCTTGTTTCCCCCTGCTCTGTATCTCGGCTATTCCATGTGAACGATTGGTAACGTTCGAGAGAGTCATACTCGTAGTTCCATTAAAGGTATTGTTGTATCCGAATACTAACCGGTCCAGTAATTGATGCATCTACAGCCGTTTTTGTAAATAAAATATTTGCACATTTTCGGATGGAGAGGACGGCTAAACTACCAACGCCGGGTTCCTGCACAAACGAAATTCTATTTTGGATGTTTTTCACCAAGTTACCTAGTTTGGGTTTTTTCCGGGGTGTTTCCTCATCTGCGAGACAAATGTCGGGTAACTTTAGGCCCTTGTGGTCCCTGGATATCATCTGACCAGGATTATCGTCTTCAACCCATCCTCGCCTTGTATGGAGAGAGTGTGTGTGTGTGAATAGTGTGTCTCGTCCTATGTGTTCCTGTTGTCTCGGAGGTGGCCCCGGCATTGGGCTGATCACTCGTCCGGGGAGGCCCTTCATGTCCTTGTCTGGTCAAAAAAGTATGTATGTGATCCATAGATAATTCCTCTCCCGACAGGTCGCGGCCCTATAAGGCCCGGGCGGCGTGGGTCGCTTAAAACGTCCCTACCAGGGAGAGATCAAGAAAAAACTAAGGTAAAGAGAGAGAAATGTCTCCACAAGGTTTTGAAATGGTGTCTTTAGAAACGCTTTACCACGATCCTTCCTAAAACGGGTTACGTTTCGCTTTATCCAAGACGGACTTACCAGCACTTGTTACTACTTTTCCGATTTTAGATTTTACACACAGGAACGACCCAAACGTATTTTGTATGCATATACATGACAATCACTAAATATCTGTCATCGTCGTTATGTTTTGAAAGATTTTGTTCATAGGCTAAATCAAGCTCAAACGCGTCGACTATATTGTTAACCTAGGGATTCCTGAGGAACGAACTTCATATAGGCTTGTGTATGCATCCTGTTGCAATGACCAGCCTCTGATGCTTTTGTCTTATATTAGAATCTTGTTGTATCAGTTTAGCAGTGGAAGTGCTCGTAAAACAATTTCTCCAACCGATTCAATTCTTCTACCTGTAATAACTCCAACCCAGGTCTTTCGCTGGAGGAAACAGTTTTATAATAACCTCTTTATACAGTGAGTCTCACGCAAGAGTTGGCCAATCATGCGGGTTTCTGCGTCGCGGCGGGCACAGCTCCAACTCCCAAGCGATCGGGTGAAATATCTACGCAAATAAAGCCGCGAACGGTGTAATGGCTCAGGTTCTCACATTTACAGTTGGAATTACAATGAAAATAGCCACGTACCTCATCAGAAGAGATGTTGGAAATGTCCTCCTCTTGCATCCACACAATACTGGCATCTTTTCAGTTTTTTTTTCACGCATATAAGTTCAGTTTCCGAGATAGAGTTAATTTCTCTTTTGATATTGTCTTTAAGTTCTTCTAATCTATGAGAAATAGGCCTATACACTTTATTTTTAAAGTTTCCCCATAAATAATCGTCTCATACCATTTTATAACCATATATCCAACCAAGAACTGAGTATTGAAAAGGTTTAAATTTAATTAATCATTATGTGTGAAAATAAGTTTGTTAGTAAAAAAATCATCAGCTTAAAACAA
This sequence comes from Ectobius pallidus, assembly GCA_964059195.1. NCBI lineage: Eukaryota > Metazoa > Arthropoda > Insecta > Blattodea > Ectobiidae > Ectobius > Ectobius pallidus. The sequence continues at coordinate 15,073,347 of CAXKWD010000007.1, forward strand.
CAGCAGACAAGTTCCTCTCTCTCTTCTCTAAAGCTCCATATCTGTCCCCCCGGGGTACAGATATTATAAAATTATACCCCTAATATTAAGTTACGAATCTTCACCACCATCATTATAATCCAAAATCCTACAGAATGGATTGCAATGGAGGTTGTTTGTAGAATATTTTTAATATATTTATTTATATGGATTAAAGTGTATTAAAATACAACATACGTTGTCCATAATTTGCTCGTGGCTCGAGACACTGATTCACAACTGACACAGGAACTCACAACTGAAATGGCTAAATTCTAGAATTTTCAACTAATGTAGACCTGTTTTAAAGTTTCGTTACACGTTTGATATAATAAAAGTTCAATTTGTATACCTATAGGATTGTCACTTTATGGGTTAGGCCTATTGATTTTTTAAATGAAATTTTTATCCATGCGCGAATGGCCATCTCCATTTTTGTTGAAGCTTTAAACATTTGAACACTAGGCTTTAGTTTCTTTGAAATGTATTAACATTATTTATCTACATCTGCTTCTTCATGCTGAAAATTTCAAGGAGAAACTAGTAGTATGTATGAGACTCCATCACAGTGAACATTTTTAACGACGGAAAATGTAGAAATAAATTGGTAATGTGTAAAAATTAATTCCAATATTGAAATACTTGCAGGGATTATTTAGCCTACTCAACTGCTAGATGTTTTGTTTAAATCATTTATTTAACACAAAAATAATTAAAATATATTTATTAACACTGACATCTTTTTACTTAAGTATCGGGAATTACGTCATTTTATTCTGAATTGTTTTGTTTAAAGTTAAAAATATACATAATTAAACGAACAAAACGAATCTTATGCTGCCATAAGAAATGAAACGATTAAAATTATCCATAAACTCATTAACCTTACCGAAATCATGCATAAACAGTTTTATTATAACGATTGATATAAAGAAAAAAAACTAAAAGCCCTGCTTCGAGTGGTGAATTTTACGAACAAAGTGCCCCGCCCGGGGAAAAAAAGACCTCAGATTCGAGTTCCCTAGCCCAAATAACCCGCACAGTGTGTTTCGTCCAAATCATTCAATGTTTTTCCCATTTAGGCGTGCGTTCATGATCCCTTTCTGTGCACGTATGTTTAAGAAATCATTCAATGTTTAAGAAATCATTCAATGTTTTCCCATTTAGGTGTGAGTTCATGATCCCTTTCTGTGCACCTATGTTTAAGAAATCATTGAATGTTTTCCCATTTAGGCGTGTTTTCATGATCCCTTTCTGTGCATCTATGTTTAAGAAATCAGATCTCTGCGAATCGTAAACAAATGATAGAAAGCGAGCAAGCCCATCTTTAATTAATTTCACAATTGAATACTGTCTTGCTAATGTTTTCCACAACAATCGAATTACTCGTGTGTTTCTTATGGAAGGATTTCGTCTCCTCGAAAACTTTTGATTTTTGGCATTAAATATAAAAATTTTGCAAAATCATTTCTTAGTGTGCACTTATAGCCTATCTATATTATGAAACGAAGGTACTGTCAAAATTCCAAGTCTCTACCTATTATAGTTTAAGCTTTACGTTGATTCTCTGTCAGTCAGTCAGGCAAAGCCGCTTATATAGAGACAGATTTTCCTTTGAGGACTTGGCCATTTCAATGTTACTTGAAGGAATAGTTTATACCTAAAGAAGAAAAAATAGATTATGATACTGAAAACATTTTGGGATTCTTTTTTAAATTAAAAATCATTAGGCCTACTAAGGTCTTATATTTTCAGTGGTGCAGCTACTCGTAAACTACTGTGAATGATATAGACTTATGATTACAATGTAATAGGTATCTTAATAATATTATGAGAGAGAAACAAACATGACAGAAAAGTAACAAGATGTCTTGGATGCTGTGGTGTAGCATCATTTCTTTCAGTCCTGTGTTTCTCTTTCTTATACACCTACCTTCCCCCTCCCCAGCACGTTCCCCGGCGACCAAGTTCTATTTGACACGTCAAGACATCCTATTACTTGTAAAATATCCAAACCATCCTCCCTGTTTCCCTCCGCACTGACAACAGTAGCAAGTAGGCATAGACATGCATTTGTTTCGCTCTGTAGAATACGTAAACAGGGGGCCGGACATCCAGTGTCCAGTGTAAAGCATGAGCGGCTTACGAGGAAGAATTTTTTAAAGTTTTTTTTTTCGTTTGGGGAAGTTTATAGGCTATATTCTGCTTCTCTAATTACTTCACTTTTCAAATACATAAAATTACACGAAAATGAAACTTGGCGTGACAGTGGAGTAGTTGTAGTAGTTGTAATAGTTGACGTATTTGCAGTAGTTGCAGTAGTGGTAGTAGTTGTAGTAGTTGCAGTAGTTCCAGTAGGCTACATATACGAGGGCTGATCAAAAAGGAAGTTACACTTCCAAGTTATTGCCATTTATGAAACTACCTACACATAGGCAACACGGCTATGACAACATACAATGTACGTTCACTTTTCCACATAGTCCCCAAGAGACTGTAAACATTTTCGGAACGGTCAACCAACTTTTCGATTCCTGATGCGTAGAAAACACCTCCAGCGCTATGTAAAGACACAGACAGCATTTGAAAGTACAGGAATGAGGGAAATCGGAAAGAAAGGGAGAAAGGAGAGGGAATAAGAGATTTAAGGAGAGAACTGAAGGGGTTGTGAGAAGGATTGAGAGAAGAACTGCTGCAGCGATTCAAGTGGGAGGTATGGCAATATCCTCCATATAGTCCAGACTCAGCGCCATGCGATTATCATGTGTTCGGTAAGCTGAAAAAGGATCTCGGTAGACGATTCCGAAACGATGAGGAGGTGAAAGCAGCTGTCTCCAGGCGGTTACCTAGCGCTGGAGGTGATTTCTACGCATCCGGAATCGAAAAGTTGGTTGACCGTTCCCTAGAAATGTTTACAGTCTCTTGGGGACTATGTGGAAAAGTGAACATTGTATGTTGTCATAGCCGTGTTGCCTATGTGTAGGTGGTTTCATAAATGACCATAACTTGAAAGTGTAACTTACTTTTGATTCGCCTTCGTCGTAGTTGAAGTGTTTGTAGTAGTTGTAGTAGTTTTAGTAGTTGTAGTAGTTGCTTTATTTCCCACAAATCACACTGACACAGAAAACTCTGATATTCCTGCAATATAAAAGAACTAAAGGAAGATTATTATAACACGGAAATTTGGAAAATCACCACTACAAACAATGATCTGACTACATCTTCCTGATACAAGGTAGAGATGTGCATACTCTCGAGACTGACGTCACTGTTGTCTGGACTCGAGAAGTTTCAACCAACAAGTGATGCTCTAACGGCAACTGGCTACACTCAGTAGAATTCGCATATGAGAAAGAAAATCAGTGCTTTGTTGTTTTCGTTTACTTATAGTTTTTTCAGAGTATTTTTCTTTTTTAAGAGACCCTTCAGCTTTCTCAGGGAAGATTTCCATAAAGGCCAAAGCACAATATTATACAATTTGTGCTAGAAACAAAAAAAATTGACAGAAGGCCTACCATCCTACCTCTGCGTTATCTACCATAGGCAGACGGCAGGATTTGGGGGTCATGTGGTCAGCATGCCGACACCCACGGCCGTTAATGGTGGTTTCAATGACCGGAGCCGCTACTTTTCTATCAAGTAGTTTCTCTATTGGAATCACGAGGCTGAGTGCACCCCTACCAGACCTCCCTACCTCAGAAAAATACAAGGAGATACCGGGGATCGAACCCGGGCCGATGAATCTGTAGTCAGCGACGCTAACCGCAAGACCACGTCGGCGGTCTCATTAAATAACTTAATCGAAACAAATAAGACAAAAACAAAATTGAACAGAATGCAATAAAAATGTTGTATACATGATTCTTAGTATGCTGAGGCACCCTCTCATGTCAGTAAGCACAATTATTTCTAGTATCAGCTTTCCTACAAGATCGAATCCCCTCAGAAATTTAAGGAAAGGTGCCATATTGTGCCTCTAGCGGTAATCATCAAACCAATGACTTCACTGGAAGTAAGATGCTATTTTTCCATGTACGAGAGCTTTTTTTTCAATCTCCGATGGGGCATAAAACGAAGGCAAGAGTGATTCACAAAATGGTTTTATTACCAGGAGTCAAGTAGAAACACGGTTACTTTTCCACGTAGTCACTGTGAAGATACATTTGTCATGTCGGTGGACGAGCTTCACAATATCCTCTTCATAGAAGTTTCCCACCAGCGTATTGAGATAGATCTTCACGCCATCTTGAAGTTCTTCTTTGGTATGGAAGCGCTGTACGGAAATTTGTGTGCATCCATTGTTTGGATTATTTTTTTGTTTGGAGCGTCCACACTGGAACACAAGTGACGGTCACAGCATTTTCGGATTGCCAACACAGCAAAGTTGCATATATATATGTAAGTCATTACAATTTGGTGCTCACAAATCAATAATTATGCGAAATAGGGTTTAAATGTTCATTAAATTGACTCCATGCTTTCCTAGTGATCGATAAAAACCTGATTCTTAATCATTCATCCACAGCTATTACATAATTTAGAGTTTTCATAATCTGCAAAATTTACAGACTAATCACATGACTGGTCGCCACTGCATTAGTCTATTTTTATTCATAACTACTGACTACAGGGTTAACAACGAAGTTCCTTTGTTTTGCATTTTTTCTAATGTTAGAAGTCAGTGCCGGCCATGCCCTGGGAGATTTTATGCTTTAACAGGAAAAATTGAATCCATACAGCAAAAATCTCCTAATAAAAGTTTCTTGTCTAACTTATGTCCCCTTTATACACAGGTAAAATATTTCGGTGTTATTCATTGACACTCTGTATATATATAATTCAGTTGTACATAATTAAGCGAAACTAGTTATTTAACCATGAGTTTAGATTTGATTAATACTGAAGATTTTATAAGAGAAGTGGAATGTCGACCTGCCAATTGGGATTGCGAAAACGATGACAACTTCTTTTATCAGGCAATACTAGCGGTGTGACCGTCACAAGTGACCCACGTGTGTTCACTGCAAAAACCGGTGACTGTCACTTGTGTCCTAGTATGAAAAGGCCCTAAGTGTAGGTAGGACCTTTGATCAATGCAGGCGATCTGTCGTCTGTCGCTATTACTTCCTCTTATGATGCAGATCCTTGCGTAGATTTAGGTTAGGAAACAGGGCAGGATCGAGAACTAGAGGGCGCGAGTTCATGGCTGTCCCGTCATCTAGCGGAATAACACAACAAAGTGTTGTAGGCCTGTTTCACTTCCTGGTAAAATCTTTTATAAATGATTAAATAAAAGAGTTTTCATCGGGTAGGCTATTGTAATTTAAGGATCTGAAATTGTACCATTTTTGTTTTAACGTCGGGCTGTGTCAATGCATATTGTAACATAATATTCATGAGAAGTGTGTCGTTAACCTCAGGTAGTTTTAAGTTCATACGGCCCTTGTTTTCACTCTGTATATTTCAACATTATAACCCGAACTCTTTCACCATAGCCTATACTAAATGACCCGTCAATACCTTCCGAAGGCTTAAACTTCTTATTATTATAATTAACTAGCTTAAATGGCCCGGCGTCGCACGGGTTTTGTATTTCGTAATATGAAATTAACTTATGGAGGACTTTCGATGTTGAAACTCTAGGTCCTTATATAATATGTATGTAGAATTCGAAATGAGGAAGAACGACATATGGTACTCAGACTATTCCCTCAGAAAACGGTAGATATAGCTTTTTATGGCTCATGGAGGATTTCGAATGTTGCATTCCATTGGTTCTACACACCAAGCCTGGGAGGAGTGCAAATAAGAAGAAAAAGACATTCCGGTTACATAAGATTGTATTGTCTTGACAGAAAATTGTATTTCTCACTTTAATATTATCATACAACCGTTTCTGGGCTGAAGTAAAAAAAACCAATATCACTTTCCTGCCCAAAAACCTGGGACATAAAATATTGCGCGTGTAGGACTGAAAATGTTCCATCCCATTTTGTCTTCTTTTAGATGCTTAGGGCCTTTGATAAACATCCCTAGGCCTATTTCTCAACTAATACAAAGCCTACAGCTATGAGTGACGTATCAGTGGATAGGATTTGTTACAGACTTCAGATATAGCATACTCACTGGCATACACTTAAGTTGTCCCTGCAATACGATCGCTTATTCTACATCAAAATGTGAAGTGAGAAAATGATATTTGTCGAGGGTAGAGAAAGTTATGTGACGGCTTTATTTTCGTTGATTTTATTCTTCAAAAATTATTTTCACAATTATATATTAAATACATCGATAGTAGGCCTATCAGCATTTGTTAAAGCCCAGTATTATAATATAGGTATGGCAGAGAAGTACAGTGGACTTAAGTCCCATATATAAAGTTTCAACTTTTATTAGAATACTTAATGACAACATGTTATCATTAAATCCAAAGCCCTATGTAAACATCGTAAACAATACATTCGTTATGTAAACAATTGACATCAGAACTCTCTAACTTTGCCTCATTTCACATTTCCGACTTTTCCCGTGGATTTTCCAAAAATTTTCTTTCATACAAACCTTCTCCTGACAATTACGAACACAACAAAAAAAAAATTCAGCCAAATCGGTCCAACCGTTCTCAAGTGATGCGGCAACAACCCTTTTGTAAATTCATTTTTATTAATATAGATTATCGCATATCGTCTTTCATCATTTCCAGTAGAATTGCTCAATAAATGTTGGAAGAAATCATGGAAGTCACGAAGGACTTGTTTCGAAGGACTAATCAAGGAACTGAAGGAGCTTTATGTGGGATAGGTTTAAAGTTCCGTTATTTTTTTCATAAGAATTTCTATACCGATAGAGATTAAGATTAAATTCAATTCAATTCAATTAATTTCTTTCATTCGAAAGAGTGTACAAAAGTATAGGAACAAGTCATATATATTGAGTCCCACGCTAGAGGTGTACATATTCTGATTTTAGCTTGCTTGCCCCTTTGAAATTCTGCAACCAGTCATAGCTTTTAACTTGCTTGACAAGTGAGCAAGCCAGATTACTACGATGATAAGCAATACTATCGCTATGAGGCACAAGCTCCTCTAAACCTGGTGGGTTTCACGGGGCCTAAGGAAACTGCAAGGCCTGGCGGAAAGAATATGAAACTAGGTATATCAGTGCACTGGTAAGTCGTGCAGTTACGTAGTTGAGGAACTTCAGATGTGTTTAGAGAATTTTATCCTGAAGGAAGCCGAGGAGAATCTAAAATGTGGAGAGTTTGAATTATCAATGAACAAAGGTACTAGTCCGGCATAGGAAAAATTTTCAAACATTTTCGAGAAAACATCATAAAATCGATAATAACAATAACAAAAATCCCTTTAGGCAAGCCTACAGGCTGAGGTAGATTTCGAAGTGCTTTTGGCTTAATTTACTGTCGCTGCGTAGCACTCTTCTTCTTTAGCCTTGGCATGACAAACCCTCAATAATAACTGCAAAAAAGAGGAAAGAGGAAAGAGAACTTTTTCAAACATTCAAATCTCGCCTTATATGAGAACTATCAAGAAACTAGTTATTGATTTGTAGAGTACTCATCAAGAGCTTTTCAACGATACCCCACAAGACGTAGTTAAAAAAATTCGAATTTCCATCCTCCCACCCCACCCCAACTCGTGCCCCCAAAACCCCCGAATCGTTGGTGTCACTGTGAACTCCATAAGGAGTACTCTAATTTATTCCAACAAAGTTTCCCTCTATACTTCATAGGGGCCGAGATATAAATGTTTTAAAATTTCAAACCCCTCCCCCGACCACCCCCTTAGGCCAATTTTGCTCATTAACGAACTTGTCCGAACTATTGGGCCTAGAAATAACATAATACAATTTGGGTCAAATATCTTCAAAATTACGGCCACTAGCGTGTAAAGATATATATATATATAAATATCACAATTTTTTTGAACAGGCGGTGGTTTCGTACTTAGGGAGGCATGAAACGTAAAGATATGAGAGAATTTTTCGAAAGTCATGACATGGTATCGATTGCAATAGGTAGATTTTTCTTCGAAATCTACCTAATAATAAAAATAATAAATGTGTTAAGACGCTAAACGATTTTTAATACTTTATCCACCTTTTATTTATCTGCATGATGAATTTCTTCTACCAGCATGTAGAAAAGCAAGAAAGTATTACCTACACTTAGCAACTACAGTTGTTTAGCTGATAGGAATATCGCATGCTTATTCTGGCTTGCCTAAGTTGGGTTTGACCTGACCCACCAAGCTTAAAGAAACCTGCCTGCTTGCTAGCTATGACGTTGGCAACTTGCTTGCCTGGCGTTCAAGCGGGTATGGGCAAGCTAAAATCGAGATTTGTACACCTCTATCCCACGCAAGAGTTGGCCAATGACGCTGTGGACACAGCTCCAATTCCCGGGCGATCGGGTGAAATATCTACGCTAATAAAGCCGCGATCGGTGTAATGATTCAGGTTCTCACATTTACAGTTAAAATTACAATGAAAATAACCACGTACCTCATCACAAGATGTGTTAGAAATGTTTTCCTCTTGAATACGCACAGCACTGGCACCTTTTTAGATAATTTTCTTTCACGCGCGTAAGTTCAGCTTCCGAGATAGAGTTAATTTCTCTTATGATACTGTATTTAAGTTATTCTAACAATAGCCGATGTGACTATTATTACGGGTAACTTGAAAAATAAATTGCATAGGTCAATTCCCCACACATTAGAACATTAGAAGATAAATTTGAAGATAAGCCACGGGATTTGAACCTGAGACCTTCCGAATGCGAGTTCAAGACTTGACTATCTCGGCCACCTCGCTCGGTAGTTTATTCTTGTTAGGCCTACTTAAATCTAAAAAAACATTCGTAAAAAAATCCGCCTAAAAGACAACCTCTATTCGGTCCCCATACGACAGCATTACCAAGCTCTTGCTATGGTTTGTAGGTAGGCCTATGTAGGCCCTGGCATGAACCTGTAGTTTCTTAACTGTCGCAGTTAGAATGAGAATGAGGTAAGTAATTGTGATTTATAAGAAACCTCGCGAATATATAAAGGTTCATAAACATCTACTCTTATACAATTCTACGGCCCTAAATAGCGTGCTCACTCCCTCATTTCGTGAGACATCGGGTATACTCGGCGATGTTCGTCTCTTGCAGTCTAACTTTCAGGAAGAGTACAAAATTAGAAAAACCGTTTCTTTATTATATAAGGCCTAAGTGAAATTAACACAATGAACAAATATTCTAATTTTATTTTTACTTACAATTTTCATAGCTCGGAACCACAAACATTTTTAATAAACTGCCAGTGTAAATTTCTTAAAAATCGTAGAGTCAATTAATAATGGCGGGCGAAGCTGCGGACACCAGCTATAATATATTGAAAGTTTAACTCTGGAAATATAGCGGGCAATAAAAATCCAAACAAACCACTCCTTCCCTTGATAAATATAATAAATAAATCTAATTTCTGAAAATTACACTGAATTTATCAAATCAAATTCGCATCATATTCATCTGTCAACAAACAGTTGAGAAACGATACGTATTATCAGTGTTCACAGGTAGCTTTGGAACTACATAAAACTTAACGATATAATTAATTTCTGAATTCTACGTACTGGTAGGAACGAATAATATATGCTAAAGGAGAAAGCGATAGTACAGACATCGTATTATATCTCTGCCGGTCCGTCAAATGACTATTTCCTGGTAGGAGAAGAGATTTTACTAGCGTGCACAAAAGCATGTCTTAAATTTACAATGGGCAGCAGATTTGAGCTCGGACAAGCAATGACTAGAAAGGGAACTGGATGTCTTTTGTATTGGAATACACGGACTACCTGCTCCTTGTAACAAAATTCCAACGGTCGGCGAGAGGCACAGATATAAAACGACAGCTGTATATGATGAGATATCTATATTAATAAAAATGAATTTACAAAAGGGTTGTTGCCGCATCACTTGAGAACGGCTCGACCGATTTGGCTGATTTTTGTTTTGTTGTGATCGTAATAGTTGGAGAAGGTTTGTATGAAAGAAAATTTTTGGAAAATCCACGGGAAAAGTCGGAAATGTGATGAAATGAGGCAAAGTTAGACAAAGTTAGAGAGTTCTGCTGTCAATTGTTTACATTAAAAAAAGATTTAAAAAATTGAAGTGTGACAAAAGAAGTATGTCATTCACAGTTTGAGAGTTCCACTTTCACATGTTTTCATAACAAAACAAACAAAAACAAAAGTGAGTCTTGCAACCAAACCAAATCGAAAGTGTGTTATGCATTCATTTTGAGAATGCAAGTCCGTGTAAACAAATGCACGTGATTTGAACCCCACCACACATCATGCTACAAGACAATGCGGTATTAGATGTTATTTTTATAACAGTAAAAGCTCATCAAATGTGACGAAAATTTTTAAGATAACAATATCAACTTATTGCAAATGTTTCAATGTATTGCGAAACGTGGCATTCGTGATATAACCCTCCAGTTTGCGAGAGTCATCGTTGTGAATAATGTAAACATACAAATTTCAGTGAACAGCGAAACGTGGTGTTTATAATTTATAACCCAGTCTGTGAGAAGCATTAAACATAATGACTGAAATTCAACCAGGCCCAAGTGGCATAATTAAAAATAAGAGCGGCAAATCTTTGCGAAGTGGACAGAAGGAATTTATATTGAATGTGTTTAATGGGTTAAAAAATATATATATCCAGCACTTGCAATTGAGGACGTTGTAAAATTGACATCTGAATTCACCGGATATGTACCAGAAGTATCTGGAAAGTTCGTAGTGAATACAGAGACTCTGGTGTAGTGAAAACTCCCCCAAGAAAGGCTGAAAAGCTGCATAGTGTTTTAGATAACATTGATGACTTTGTGAAAAGTGCTATTCGAGCATAAGTTCATCAATTCTTTTTTGATAACATGCCGCCAACTGTGGATAAACTTCTTTGTGCTGTCAATGAGGACTCCGACCTACCTAATTTTAAAAGAACAATAATTTATAAGTTATTGTTGGACATTGGAATGAAATATGTGAAAAGAAGTGAGGTTAATGTTATAGTAGATCGTGATGATATTGTACTTTGGAGAAGACGATATCTTAGAGCTGTACGGCAATACCGAGCAAAGGGTCGAAAGTTTTATTTCTTAGACGAGACATTGGTAAATGCAGGACACACCACCCCTAAAACTACTGTTGAATCAAAGCAAAAAGCTTTTAGGGCAGGATTAAGTCAAGGTTTAAAAAATCCTATGGGTAAGGGGAAACGCCTAATAGTTACGCATATAGGTAGTGAAACAGGCTTCGTAGATGGGGGTTTGCTCATTTTTGAGTCAAAGAAAACAGGTGAGTACCACGAAGACATGAATGGAGAGGTATTCCGTAACTGATTTGCTAATGTTTTGCCGAAACTTGAACCCAACAGTTTAATAGTTATGGACAATGCATCATACCACAGTGTGAAACTCTATCGGCGTCCAAATACTTCTTGGCGTAAACAAGATATTGTGGAATGCCTACAAGAAAAGAATGTAACATTTAATGATAAAAGTGTTAAGGCAGAGTTAGTGATCTTAGCACAGGAATTCGCGGACAAAGATGAAAATTAATATGTGGTTGATGATATGGCAAATAAAGCGGGCCATCAAGTACTGAGGTTGCCCCCTTATCATAGCAATTTGAATCCAATTGAACTGGTATGGAGTTTTATCAAAGGGTTTGTGGCCAGAAATAACAAAACTTTTAAATTATGCGATTGTAGGAAACGGTTTGACAGAGCAGTATTGATGGTGACGCCAGAAATGTGGCAAAAGGAAATCAAGCATGTAGTGGCTATATCTAGCGATTTCTGAGGAAATAGTTTAAGTGTGATAAATCGTTCTTCCTCATTTCAAGTTCTATGTAGGCCTACAAATCGAAAGTCCTTCATAAGTTAATTTCAAATTACAAAATAAAAACCCGGGCGACGCCGGGCCTTTTAAGCTAGTTTTAAATAAAAATTGATGAAGCCAGCGCTGACTTTTGTAAATGTATTGTCAGTACCTTCAGGATTCTTGACCTGTAAGTTTTGTATATTCAAAGCACATTTTGCTGTTTCAGAAGAACTACGAGCAACTTTTATTCATGCGTATAGCTTCTAGGGTTGATTTTCAGCATGTAGCTAATCTAATAAGGGCAACTTTGAATATACTAGTTAAAGTTAAGAACCTTGCTACAACTGGATTTATGTGACTTGTTAACTGACGGGGTTACTTCCGGGGACCCGTCATGCACTGGGGCCACAGTACGAGCAGTGAGTTACTGCCGCTAATTACCCCTAATTATACACGCTGGCTCTCTGCAAAATGCATCTAGCTGGTGTGATGGGGGCAATTTAACAGGATTGTCAGATATTGCAGTAATTATTGTGTTTCCCACCCTTACACGCTCTCGTGTGGTAGTGGTGATTATTAAAATCTGATTTCGTGACGTTCCTATTGAAACTGTGATTTAATCATTTTCCTCTCCATAGCGATAATTGTAGGCTTAATTACACACTGCCATGGTCAAGTGACGGCAACCCTTGTCAATGTTTTAGTTAATGCATTGATTTTCATGTACTTTTTTTACCCTACGTGATAGAGTTACCGATAAGCTTATCTGTTATTTTAAAGGTTATTGGCCTAGTTTTTGTTAAAAATACACCGTATCTTGCTTAAAACGCCATTGAAATTAAACTTCGTACTTCTAACTTAGACCTTAAGGTACAATGAGATCTGGTTGAATAGACAGTTAACTTGAGAATAATCCGTGAAATTGTCATTTATCCTAAAGAACTTTGAATTGTAAGTTGTAGTAATTAATCCACAGTTATTTTGTCCTAAACTCGTGTTAGTAAGCCTTAAGGCTTTCTCTTCCAGTTAAACATGTTCAGAAATATATATTACTTAGTACTACTAATTATTTTTAGCGGCTGTTTCTCGAAGTACTAACACGCCGTAAAGTAGCACTTTACCATACTCGTATTAGGCCGGTAACGTTGCCAAGTGGATGTAATTCCAACTGTGGCTCCTAGATGTCTCTACAATGCCTCCCAATGTTAGTTCAATTTTATATGTTAAATGGTTTTATTGTTCATTATCTATTAACAAGTATAGTAAACCTTGTCATTTAGAAATCTTGAATTTAAGAAATGAATTGCATAATAATAACTTTCTATATTTTTTGTGATTAGGGGGGAACGCAAACGCACGAAATTTACATTACGAAGCCACCGCTTAATGCGCTAGACCTCGGGTCTGCTTAAGCCTTATTTTGCGTACTTGATACATAAATAGCTATTACAAATTTGATTCAATAATCTTTTTACCAAGTAGAGTGAGAACTTGAGACCGGACGTTAGGCATTTAAAAGTTTTCAAAATAAGCCTAGGGACGCAAAAATGCATTTTAAAATGCAGAATAGGGAGGAAAATCATCATCATCATCAGCTTCACGGCATAGGCCTTCTGGCCTGTTCCGGTTCTTGATTCCACCGCCTTCTTGGTCTTCCTTGGGATCTCTTGCCTACAGGTGCATATTTCCAGGTTCTTTTGGGTATTCTACTCTCTTCCATTCTTTCTAGATGCTGAATCCATTTTGTTCTATATGTTTTAACTTCATCTAGGAGGGGTGTAATTTGAAATTCTCTACGTATGTCTTCACTTCTAATGTGGTCTTTTAATGTCCATCCCTTTACAGCTCTCAAAAATTTCATCTCTGACGCATTTATTCTGCTTTTATCCTTTTTATTCAGCACTCAACATTCACTGCCATATAATAATGATGGTATGGCCATTGTTTTATAAAATTTTAATTGGTTGTCCTTTCTAGTTTTGTTTCTTAGCGTTCTTCTAATAGTTCCATACATACTTTGAAAACGCGAGATCTTTATTTGCACGTCTTTATCATACTTATAAGAAATCTGATTTCCAAGATAGTTAAAATGTGTTATTTGCTTAAATATTATGTCATCTATTACAATTTTTAATCTAATTGGTTCTTTCCCTTTAAAAGCCATGACATGGGTTGTCTCTGTTGATATTTTACAATTATATTTCCTTGCTATTTCATTTATTTTGTACATATTAAATTTAAGCTCGTCTTCTGTCTCGGCAATAAGTGCCTGATCGTCAGCATATAAAATTGTATTCACAAAATAATTTCTCGCTATTTTTGTTCCTCTGAAAGCAAACTGATTCCATTCAGTAATCATCTCTTCCACATAAATGTTAAATAATGTTGTTGACAAACTACAGCCCTGCCTCACTCCTTGATTTATGGAAGCGATTTTCCCCCAATTTTATATCCAGTATCAATACGGATTAATGTACCATCATAAAGACTTTTTATAACATTTATAAGATAATGTGGGAAACCTCTATTTGTTAAAATATCCCTCAGCTGTGGTCGTCTAACTTTATCAAATGCCTTTTCATAATCAGCAAAGGCTATATGGGTTTCCCTATTGAATTCTCTTCGTTTCTCTATGATCATTTTTATTGTAAAAGCAGCATCTAAACAAGAGCGTCCTTTCCTGAAACCATTTTGATTTTGATTAGGAAAATATGTATTAAAACCGTCAAAGTAAGAGAAAAAAAAACCTTTACAGCTGCATACAAAAGGAGATAATAGGTTGAGAAATATGAGCACATTTTGGATATCTCTTGTTACCAAATGAAATAAAGCATTGAAAACATGCAATATCGCTCGCTCCTCTCACGCAGCGGGCCCGGGTTCGAATCCCTGGTCGGGACAAGTTACCTAGGTGGGGTTTTTCCTCGGCTGTGAGACAAATGCCGGGTAATTTTAGGTCCTTGTGGTCCCCAGATATCATCTGACTGTCATTGTCATCTTCATCCCATCCTCGTCTTGTTTGGAGTGAGTGTGTGTGAATGGTGTGTCTCGTCCTATGTGTTCGTGTCGTCTCGGAGGTGACCCCGGCATTGGGCTGATCACTCATCCGCGTAGCCCCTCCATGTTCTTGTCTGGTCAAAAAAGTATGTCTGTGTTGTGATCGATAGTTCATTCCTCTCCCGACAGGTCGCGGCCCGGTAAGGCCCGGTATTTTGGTGTGTTGTATTGAAGCCCACAGAAATATAGATGTGGGGGCAAGGAGAATCGCTTTGCTTCTTTGGACGGCGTTCGAAATCACATTTGTATACGTTTTATATTGTAGTTTGTCGCAATAAAAATTAGAATAGTGACTTCCTGTAAAAATGTTTGGCAAGGTAGCGTAAAGGCAAACTAATTTTGAATGAAATTGATCCTTAAAAAAATACATTTATTTTCGCTAACCTTCTAACATTACATTTGCTTGTAATGTTTTCAGTTTTTAATATGTTGATGGCCCTATGATTTTATTTTCCTCTGTAAATTTCAGACTATAAATAAAAGCTTCTCGGATTGACAGCCAGGTTTGAAGGTCTATTGTCACATAGGTTTCAGAAGCCCACGCTGCCTACAACCTCAGGGATACTGAGGTGTCGAGTGGACAACATATTTTTATTTCCTCCAAGTTGATTCAATGTACTCGACAGGAAAATAAGCGTAACTGATCTTCGATAATGAAAGGTCCTTCGGGAGGCCCAGAAGCTGAGATCATGGAGTATAGATGATCGATTGATTGAATGTATAAGTGAACTTCTGTTTCTAGAATTTGCAGTTATCGGCTATAGAATTTTCAGATTCATGTATATTGCTACACATGTGTAACAATAATAATAATAATGCCTCTTTGTTTTCTGTCGCATGATAAAAATACCTGTTTGTTATTGCTTTTAATATTGAAATGCCAAGCGGAACGAAGGAGTTCTGAAAACTAGCGACATTTTAATGCATTTTCCTCCCATATACATTCGTTTTGACTTGATCTGATAAAAAGTGTGGGTTAGAGGTAAAGGAGAACACAAAGAGCAATAATCGTTTCTCTCCTTTATTGTTAATTTCATGGAATTCACTTTTATTTTAGAAAGCTTGTGATGTCTAGACATTAATTGGGCTTCGTTTGAAACTGTTCAATAGATTAAGTTGGCAATATCACTCCCTTTCTGAAACTACCCAATAGCAATCTCGCAAACAGACATTGTGGGGTGGAAACGACTCATAATTTAAGTAACTTTAGACAGTAGTAACATAAATGCGAGGGTGGAATGGAATGAAATCTCATCAAAGTCCGACTTTTAGCATTTGTGGCTTATTGGGCACGTTTTAGCCGGTCATGTAGTTTGGAATTGTGTATAATTGCTCAATCATCCCAATCCAATAGCCATGCGAATTCTCTGATCTCTATTGCGGTCAGGGGGAGTGAGGGAAGAGTTATGCACGACCCCAGCGCGGCGTGGCGTTGGATGGTCAAACTAACTTTCACCCTCTCAAGGGGAAGATGCAAGGACGCCAGCAAGAGTGTGCTTTATACGGTTTTAAAATTAACATCATTTTTGTTCTTGTAAATAACATAATGGTTTATTAATTGCCTAGATACAAGAACATTACGCAGTAAATTATTATTCCCTCGGAGAACAGTGCCCGCGCGAACTAATTTCAATGGATTCCATAATCTACGTTTGTTTCATATGTATAAACTACAAAGATACAAAATTTAAATTCTCTCCAACATAGCCTAATTAAAATAGCAATTGCGATCGTTCCCATTGTTCCTCTCTGGATTTAGACAAATAATCATAATAGTAATAATAATAATAATAATAATAATAATAATAATAATAATAATACTTAAAATTTCCCATAATAACTTATTAACGGCAACGAATACAGATTTACTAATTCTATTTAGTTATAACAGCTTATATGCCTAGCACTTGCAGATAGTATCTACTCTTATACAATTCAGCGGCCCTAAATAGCGTGCTTGCTCGCCCGCTTCGTGAGACATCGGGTATACTCGGCGATGTTCGTCTCTCGCAGTCTAAACTTTCTTGACGACTACAAAATTAGGAAGGAAAACCGTTTCTTTATTATATAAGGCCTAAGTGAAATGAACACAATGAACAAATATTCTAATTTTATTTTTACTTACAATTTTTATAGCTCTGAACCACAAACATTTTTAATAATCTACCAGTGTAATTTTCTTAAAACTCCTGGAGTCAATGAATAATGGCGGGCGAAGCCGGGGGCAACAGCTGTAAAATATTGATGGTTTTATCTCTTGAAATATCGCTGATAATAATAATCCAAACAAACCATTCCTTCCCTTGAAACATTATATAATTTCTGAAAATTACACTGAATTGATAAAATAAAATTCACATCATATTCATGTCAATAAACAGCTGAGAAACAATACGTATTATGTGTTCACAGGTTCTTTGGAACTGCATAATCGATTCTGATATAGTTTTCCCAGGGGGCGCTTTCATGTCGTGGAATGTACTCTAAAGCAGGAATTTTAACTGTTTCATTAATTATTAATGGCTTAGTTTATGAATGATTCGCGTGCAAGTGTTAATAAATATAATGCTTTAATAATTATTATACTCTTAATTTTTAATTTTTAAAAGAATTATCGTGGCGAAGCCACGGGCACCTCCTAGTAACTTACATATCAAACTCAAATTATGTATATCTGTACGGTATGTATATATGTATGTAGGCAAATGTACGCATGTATATACGGGTGTATGTATATACGTATGTAACTTACATAATGTGTCGGTGTCGGTGTCTATGCAGATTTTCGGATTAGGGAACAATGTTATTATATTCTTTTGTAGACAGACGATGGTTTGGGCGGAGGTCTTCTTAAAATGGCAAGAACAGTATATGTGTATATTATATTTTGAAAAAATGACTTTCTAATTGTAGTCTTGGATGTAAAAATTCCATTCACATTATGTGATTTGAGATTTTCTTAATCAAATTTAATGTAAAAATTCTTCTCGGGTTTGCTACCGTATCATATAGGCCTATACCATACTGTACTGTACATACATATTTTTAATTTATATTTTGATATACACTAGACTGCTGGTTAAATGTAATGCGGCGCGGGGAACTTCCAACATGTTGACGCAGCTTTGCAAGAGGTCACAGAGGTGAAGCGGCGCGTGTATATCCAACATGTTAAACTGAAGAGAAACGCATTAGTGGATACTTAAATTATAAATACCGAAGAGGACAATTCTCATGAAACTAAGTTTCGATTGCCGAATTCACACTCTCACTTCGCCAAAGTAGAATTTCTTTCTCGCGTATGTTATTGCATTTAACCTTATTAGCTTTGTAAGAACTTATTGTGAAAACCCAATGTGAGTGTTCTCTGTGTTAACCAATCAATGAATGAGTTCCCTCTTGCACCGAAAATGAGTTGTCTGCAATCTGCAGTCTGTTGTCCTGGCGCACATTGAGCTGTGTGGCGTAGTGTGAGCAGAGCACGGGAGGAGCAGCACGAATAAATAAATAAATAAAAATTTTAAAAAATTAGAAATAAACGCTGTGTCGCAATTATCTACGTATATTGTGAGGCAGTTTGACGGAGGTAGGATCCATGTTGAATAAAATTTCGTGGTATGAAAATCGAGGAACTGTATTGTATCCAATTGTTTCTGTGGTGTTCAGCTATTTCCAACAGTTTTAAAACAATTTATTGTCAAACTAAAAAGTCTGAATTCCACTACATACGAGATTATCAAAAAGTTTATTTTTTCATTTTTTCATTATTATTCTAAGCACAAGCGAGCTGAAATTATTTTTCTTTTAAAATCTAAGATTCAAAATAACTCAAAACGTCGTACGATGTTCGACCGTTAAAAACTTAACAAGCTCACACGAATAACGGAACTCGCTACCTTTCATTTTGTGAACTTCGCGCTTGCCTGTAAAGTTCTACATAACAGTTTTACATCGTAAATAACTTGTAGATTATATAAACAGTGGCCGATATTACATTGATTTCATTTGCTGCTGTTTTTCATTAAATGTACTGTTAACAGCTTTCTCCCCTCCTTTCTCTCCCCCTACTCAGTTTGTCTCTCTGACGCTATGATATTTTACTTTTGCTGTACAACTTCTAAACGCGCGCAAATGTTACAAAGGGAGGAAGTGCATCTTTGTAAAGGCTGTGGAGTGTTGGAATTCATTTCTGATTGGTTTGTCCGGTGCGTACACGCCTCAGCGAGTTCACAAAGCTGGATTCCTCCGGCTCACTGTTTTACCTAACTTGTGAATATTGTTTGACTCGGCCTTTGTGTCTGTGTGGTAATTATGTTGCCGCGCCATCTGCAACAAGACAACAACACTTGAAACAGAAAACATGTAATCTATCGTGAATAATAACTTATAATCTTTTTGCTATTAAGACAAGCCTATGCTGAAAAAACAAAAGTAGTCAAACTGTGAAACTTGAACCACATTGCGAGGTCAACACCGCATTATGGTTTATTTTTTAATAGCAGGTGTCCACGGCTTCGCGCACAATAATTAGTTCGAAGATTAAAAATGAAGAGCAAAATATTAAAACATATTTGTTAACAATTGCACGCGAATTATTCATAAACTAAACGATTCATAATTATAATGATACAGCTAAAAACTTCGGTTTCGGGGTGCATTCCACGATTAGAAAGCGCCTCTATTCTACTTGACATTTTAACAAGAACGAAAGCTAAAATTAAAAATCCGGCTTCGAGGTGCATTCGGCCAACCTTCAGTCCATCAATGTTTAAAAATTCATATCTCTGAGTGCAGTAGATTTTGCTGGGCATCGCACATAGATAAACAGACAAACAGACAAACACGACCTCTTATTATTATAGATGTTTAAGCTTTTAAAATGTACTTTATGTAATTCATGAACTTCATACCGTTTGTGGCAGTGGTGATATTCAGCCGGTTCGCACCGGTTCGCGAGAACCGGTTGTTAAATATCTTGTAGGTTCTCCGAACCGGTAGCTTCACAATGAGTGATTGCCTTTTTCCAAGATCAGATTCACGCCAATCCACAACGGTGATAATACATATATGAATTTGCTAGAACCAAAACACGCCATTTATGTTCGCTAGAGGTGGACTACCACCATAGTTAGCGGGCGTGCGGTTAAGTCTACCAGACTCTCTTCTTTGCGCACGGCCGATCGTCTCGACACTCGCTCGCTTTGCTTTCGATGTTCGATTATAAAACGGACTTTTTTTTTTTCTCCCTTACCCCCCGAGTACCAAGCAATGAAGCCAGAACCTCGGGTCAAACCAAATTTTGGTAACCATTTGTGCTGTTGTGTTCCTGTAACTGTGGCCTTCTTTTGTTGTGTAAGGTTATGTTTTTAGGAAGCTGAGTAAGTTTAGTATGAGTATGAAAAGACAAAACACAAAATAGCACATTGGGCTATTTTGAATCAACATCAAATACCCTGATGAGAACCGGTTGTTAAACTGTTTGAATATCACCACTGGTTTGTGGTAAAATATAATATGGTAATACAGTATCCACCTTATACCACAAAGTTTATTAAATTGCAGAAATGTTTGATACAAGGTTAACTACTATCGTAATTATAAAAGAGAGAAAACATCCAAATTTAAATTAGCTTATATTACAAAATGTGTCAACAGTTCAAAGTATAATAATTATTACATTAAAAACTTCACCTTAGGCATTAGGGCCCGGTTACTCATGAATACATAAAAATTATTCAGTACACCTTAAAACTGCATATTACTGCTCATTGAAGTACACCAGGCTCAATTATAAGGACTGAAAATGACATAAATGTTCATGCCGAAATGCATTTCCAATAACAATAATTATTGCCGAAATCGAAACTGATTCACGGACGAACTACTTCATACATTCGAAAAATTATAACTGCGAGAATTTGTACCTGCAACTTTATTAATTTCTTAATATCCAGCATTTTGTAAATACAAACAATGTATAACCAATGCATGTATATGACGAGGCACTAAAACAATTTTATTGACCAAGCCTCAAATTAATTTTAAAATTGTTTATGATTTTATAATTTTATCTCGTTTTTTGACAATTTGGCAACAAATGTGAAGAGAATACTTGTAATGTACATAAGCATAAATTAGGAATATAAACTACATATCCACAGTGTGTTACTACATGACAATTACACTCAACAATTATTGTAATATACACTTAGAACTGTGTAATACATGCTAACTTAAATTTGGTCTTTTTTTCTCTTTTATATCTATGATAGTAGTTAACCTTGTACCAAACATTTCTGCAATTGAATATACTTTGTGGTATAAGGTGGATACTGTTTTACCATATTGTACTTTATGTGTTTTTGGAGTGGATTTAATTGTATAGCATTCAAAAGACGTGAAGTGTTAAAACCCGTTAAATAACATCTGGGCTCTGGTAATTTCAAATCAACCGGTACTTAATTGGTTTCAGTTATTGGTATTGTTCACTTTTTCTATAAGTTACAACCCATAGATGCAGTTTAGATATTAACTGTTTGTGTGAAATATGAGTAATTTTGACGACTTCTGATTAAATTAGGCCTGTATTTTTAAATGTGGATCAAATCCCAGGTGGCAGACTTCTACGACACAAGTGTTCAAAAGTTGGTCCCACGGTATGACAAATGTCTCATTTCCTGTGACGAATATGTTCAAAAATAGCTGAACACTTGCTATATCTGTTGCAATAAATGCTTCCAAGAAATTTTGTTTTGTTTGTGTAAACGGCTCTAGGAAAACTTACTTTATGGACGAACCTCATACATCCATGTACGAAACGTAATTTCATGCGATGGATTAGTTCCAAACATCGAAATGCGTTTCATCCACTGGCCTAAATGAAATGAAATAAGACTGGAACAGACGGTCACTCAGTAGTTTGCTATCTGTCATTCTCATTAGTTCGTCAAGTGCTGAAGGCTTAACTTCTTTTTCATTGTATGTGATGTATTTAAATTAATCCATGCCAAAGTGTTCTATTTGTTGAAGGGGAAGACTGTACGTGGAAAGAAGACAGATTATAGAGTAAATTGAATTTCGATCGTTTTCTTGGTGGTTCGTATATTTCGAGGATATAGCTTTGCTAAGCTTGCAGGATGAGATGTGTGCTGCACTGTGTCTGTCTGTCCATCTTTCCATGTAACAATTTTTAATTTTCGTTTTCGTAAAAATGTTAAATAACAAGATGTATGCCAGCAAGCCTTTCTAGTTTGTTTGTTATATGTTTATGATCGTCTGTTATGTTCCTATGTATTTTGTTTAAAAATGTGTGTCAACGTCTAAAGTGAAGTCGATTTTGTCAGATATGGTTTATTGTTTGGCAGCATCCAAAGAGGAAAACTTCTTTCTAATTAAATTAAATCAGGTAAACTGGTGTAACAAATTTCCAGAATGCTTTCGTTTATTTAGTGATAATTTCAA
Source organism: Ectobius pallidus (assembly GCA_964059195.1). NCBI lineage: Eukaryota > Metazoa > Arthropoda > Insecta > Blattodea > Ectobiidae > Ectobius > Ectobius pallidus. The sequence continues at coordinate 15,095,780 of CAXKWD010000007.1, forward strand.
TTATGATATGCAGAAAATAAGTTATTTTTTAATCGATGTCCGAATTAAGCTCCAGATCGATTCATTAAGAAGGCATATGGAGGAACAAAGATCATGTTATTTGTCAAAGCTATGTTTATTGAAACTTCCAAAGCCGTATATGAACACTGTAAAACAATATATTGTCATGAGAACTGATTTGCATGATAAATACTTTCTAATATTATCATAAAATAGGCATTAAATTGGTCATTAGTCTGGTATCGATCAACGGATTTGGTTCAATATCAATAGACTTTTTCCCATAGACGTTATAAGTGGGTATATCTAGTTTCATGAAAATCCGATAAAGCGTATTTGAGTTATCGCGCGAACAGACTCACGGACAGACGGACAGACATTTTTCCCGTTCCTCACACAATCCCATTCTGTCACTTAATAAGTTCTTAGTTTATGTTCTTCCGTATGTATCTCCAGGTTTGTATATTTCGCCACATAAAAAAACACATGGAAGTCTATGGCCAATTTCAGAAATGATCGTCAGGTTGATGAACCTTTTGAAGGTAGATTACATTTAAATCTCATTAATTTTGGTTGACTACCGGATGACAGAAGTGTTGATCCATTTCGGTAAAAAAACGTGATCTTTTTTTTCAATAAATCCAGCACAACCTAAAACAAAACTGTGCAAAATTTTATGCTGTTTGGATGTGCGGTACAGGTACTGTTGACATTATTTTCAAACCTCATTGCATTTCCAACTGCCAAGTGCATGCAAATTGTAATCGCCAGTATTCTCGTTTTTAATTTGCATGTTATTTTGCCGCATTCAAAAATATGGCTGGGAATTTTGTTCACAATAGGCCTATACTTTACAATGTGTGTAATAAAATGTGTTATCATATGTTTGTGTTTTCTATACAGCATATGCCTTAGTTATTTTAAATATTTAGTAATCAGATTTTTTCAAAATTTTAATCTTTGGAAAAAATATGCCGGCCGAAACAATTAGAGGAACACTATGAAATATATGGATATTTTTTGCTGAACAGGCGTAAAATATGAAAATTTGGAAATATATTATTTAAGACACTATTTTTACATTATTTATGACACTATTTTGTATCAAGTAATAAAACAAAGGAATAATGAATGCTTTTGCAAAAAAAAAAAAATACATTATGTATTATGTATGGCGTCCATGACACTGGAAAACAGCTTGGCACTTTATTGCCAGGTTGCCTAGGAGATTTTGAATTTCCTCTTGAGGGATATTGTCCCATTCCTGTTCATGTAAGGTTTGTGGAGCTCCAGGTTGGTTTCTCATCTTCCTATCTAGAAGGTCCCACAAGTGTTCGATTGGGTTCAGGCCTGGACTTAGTGCGGGCCACCCTGTTACCTCAATTTCATTCTCCCTTAGGAAATATTTGGTGATAGCCGCAAGTAGTAATAGCTGAGGTTCAGTCCGGGGAAGGCTATGACTTACACCCCCAAAACTAAATGAAATCAACAACCTATTAAGAGAGACTTTCAACATATCCTATAAACGAGACGAAAATAAAAGTACCCGGAACGATTTTATCGCTTCGCATTCCAATTGCAGGGGAGTGCTTTCAATAAGACAAGGGAAGACCTCCACCCTCCCATTGAAACTTGACGAGAATTAATTTCCTTGGTAATATATGTAAGCCCGTTTTAAACTAATTGCAGTTAGGCCATCCTGACCCTCTTGGCTATCATATGAAACTACCCCCACCCCTCTAACATCCCCATATGCCCAAAATAATATTTTGTTGGTAAAACAGAGACCTGCAATACCAACATTGAATCAAATCAATAAAAAAAAACATTTAGACCCTCTTGAAACCACCCCATCCTTCTATCATTCCCTATGCCAGAAATAAGATTTGGTCGGTAATGCAGAGACCCGCAATACCACCTAGAAAAAACTTTAGGCTTTCTTGAAACCATCTCAACCCTCTATCATCCCCTTATGGCCTAAAATAAAAATAGGCCTTTAAAACAGAGACCTGCAATACCAATCAGGTGACCTTATGACCATCCATGACAAAAGGGTGGTTTTCACCCCACTTCCAATATATCCCATTTAAAATTTATTTTTCGACATATATGCATCGTAGGGAGTGATATCAACTATCTGACATGATTTACACCCCCAAATGAATTATTTTACATGGGGGTGGTTTTTCAAGGTCACCCTGGTTTTTGCAGATATGGACAACTTGACCCACAGTAAATCGTCTAGAGGGTAGTTTTCACCCCCACTTGCAATCTAAGCCATTAAACAATTATTTTTCGACATATAAACTCCTTACATACTAATATTAACTATCGGAATTGATTTACACCCCCAAATGATTTAATTTTACATAGGGGTGGTTTTTCAAGGTCACCCAGTTTTTTGTTGATATAATCAGTTTAAGCCATTCTAAATCTTCTAGAGGGTAGTTTTTCACCCCCACTTTCAATCTAATCCATTTAAAATTGTTTTTTCGACATATATACATCGTAGGGAGTGATATAAACTATCTGACATGATTTACAACCCCAAATGAATTATTGTTACATGGGGGTGGTTTTTCAAGGTCATCCAGATTGTTGCAGATATGAACAACTTGAGCCACTGTAAATCTTCTAGAGGGTAGTTTTCGCCCCTAATTCCAATCTAACCCATTAAAAATTTATTTTTCAACAATCAAAAATCATACTGAGTTATATCAACCATCTGACATGATTTAAACTCCCAAAAAGGATTGATTTTATGTAAGGGATGGTTTTAAAGGTCACACAAGTTTTTCCACAGATGGACTAGATAAGCCATTATAAATAATCTAGAGGGTGTATTTCACCCCACAACCAATCTAACCCACTTAAAAATTATTTTTTAGATATTGATTCTTTAACAAGTGTCTAAGAACAGGATCTCAAACTTTTTTTTTTGCCCTAACAAACTTGCTTTGTTACGTCAAATGTATGAATAAGTACCACTATAGTCAAAGTTAAACTGGGCAAATCCTAAAAATAAAATAATTTACGACAACTAAGAATTCGTCACAGTTCCAAAGATCTGATTGGTTGAACTTTTGGTAGTATCCCATATCATTGGAGAGTTATATTTTATTTGTGAATATCTGTTCCCTCGTTATAGGATAGGATGAAAGGACACAAAATGTCTGCAAACACAACTGCAATCAATGCGAACTGCTTGTAAAATAAAAAAGATATGGGAGAACGCAAGTGAAAACAAAGCAGAAGATAAAAATATAGTCGTCTTTGTATTAAAATTTAAAAAAATCACATAATAAATACACAAATTATGATTGAACATATACATAGACAGAGGAAATGAAACCATTTATACAATAAAATTACGAAACGATCATCCCTAACAAACTCAAATTTATTGGTTTCTTATAGCAAATGTTAAACAGGGTAAAAATAAACCCCATCCCCACTAAAGCTAAACCCTCAAAATAATAAAATGTTATACCTACCATAACCGGATGAAGGCTCAGCAACTCCTAATTTATGACAATGACGTACAGGATAAAAGGAAAGGAAAGACATACCAAATGGTACATCGTTCCTTTTTAAAAATAAAGACAAAGAAAAATGTTAGTAAAGATTGTTTATTTCAAGATTGTCAAGTTGTACATTTTTTATGTATCATAAGAAAGTTTATTTCCTTCACAGATGGAGAATCATACAAACATAGTCTATTATTTGCACAATCTGTAGGATAGCTTGGAGCACAGATGTTCACATAATTAGTAAAAAAGACCAACGATCAAAGTTTAGATACAAGTGATTTAATTTCATTAATCAATCCCTTTTTAGGTGGGCAATCTATTCCAAATAGTTCAAGACTATTCTTAAAGGTATTAACAACGGTATTGTTAAATTCACTATATTGTATTACTTTATTATCCTGGAAGAAGTATAAAAACCCATCTGTATACCTAAACACGTTATCTATTTTTTGGGGAATCCCGGGGAAAATATTATTAATGTAATAATAGTTAGCTGGATTTACAGCACAATTGTCAATCTCTAAAACTAAACCGTCATCATAAAACATATATGTTATTCCTCGATACGTGTTGACACCAGCTGTCAAAGAGTTGTTTCTTTTATCAAAAGTAGGTACAGGTTTAGGATAGCCGGGTTGAAGCCTAAATGTTTTATGTTCAACGAGATACTGTTTAGTACCGACTATCATAACGATGTAGGAATTTGGTTTTTGATAAACAGCTGTCACATTAAACTCCTTAGGTAAGTGCTCTACCCAAGTGGGTATGAAAAAGGGAGAGTTTATTTCCATATCTACTAAATTTATAATCCAAACCCATTCTCTATAAAACACATATAATGCATTATTAACTACCATAAATGTGTTAACGTTTTTCAGTTTACAGAGGTCAGGAACAATACTCGGCACAGGTCTACCGGATTCATACTGAGGAGTCGATGAAGGCGTAGGTCGAGGTGATGATGGCGTAGGTCGAGGTGATGATGGCGTAGGTCGAGGTGATGATGGCGTAGGTCGAGGTGATGATGGCGTAGGGCGAGTCGATGAAGGCGTAGGTCGAGGTGATGATGGCGTAGCTCGAGGTGCTGATGGCGTAGGTCTAGGTGTTGAAGGCTTAGGCCGAGGTGTCGAAGAAGGAAGCAGCGGTGGTGCCGGCTGAGGTTTAGGTCGTGACGACGGAGGACCATATCGTTTCTTAGCTTCAGCAATATCATTACCGTTCAAATCGAGTGGTGGATGATAGGGATTGTAAAGTGCATACATTACAGCATTCTTATCGTTTACATGATGTATTCCCAGCGTGTGTCCAATTTCGTGAATGAGTACGTAATACAGACTGTTGACATTTTCATCACCAGTGAAATTCGATTTCGTAGACCATTGGAAGTCGTCGTTAATGTGAATTTCAGGACGAAGATCCTTATCGGGATAAAAGGCATGTGCTAAAACACGGTCATGTGTCACGAAATCGTCAGTACAATCCATATTGAGAAGCTGAAATTTATGGTATCCTCTCTGATTAGTTATTAAGATATCTGGTTGTTTTATATCTCTTGAGAAAGTGAGGCCAGATATAGATGCCCATTTTTCAAAAGCCTTATATGCAATTTCTATAGCCTTTAGGTCCATGGTGTTATAATTCCAGGTTAAATGTGTTTTGTTCCACTTGTTCAACTCTTCAGAGTACGTTATATCTGCAACTCCGCATCGCGGTGTCCTCATTAAAATCAAAGTGTCATTGTCTAACTTTGAAGATACATTAAGTCCATAATTAGCTTGAAACATGGCAAGAGCTTCTTCGAAAGCTCGTTTGTCTTGTAGTGTGTTGCTCTTACACGATAGATAACCATACTGCTTTAGATAATTAATTGCCATTTCTTGATCGTCGTCGTCGTCCACCATCATCACCTCCGCCCAGCCACAGAGGGCAATCGTTAAAATAATTGCAAGCCGCAACATCTTGAAGTTCCAACAACATGGTCTCGGCAGTGATGCAGCCGCTTATATACCCTGTCGATGACGTAAGCTGCTGCAATCGACACCTCCCCTCTCCTCCATTTTCCTATGATGCGAAGCAATTAACATATCTACAGCCTGAAACCAAAGAAGTGTTGAGAGAAAAGAAAGGAATTTCATTTGGTTATCATACGAAAACTTAACTGTGTTATACCTTTTGTGATGTCCTCTTAAATGTTGCACACTTGGTGTCACATTTTCTGCTCCATATCCCCATCAGAGGATTGGCAGGAATTAAACAAGTTGTGAAATGTTCCTCTCCCGTGCACAATTCATCGTGGTGATTGAAGTCATGATCAAATTTTCGTTGCTGACCAGCAATCATTTTGTTTGATCGCCCGCATGGAAACACCTGAACTAATTCCTCGTGAATTTGGTCATACCCTTTGATTCTGGTAAATGTAAAGGGATGAACCACCTCTTTGATAACAACACCTCTGTCGTCATACACGCGATAGGTGATAGGTCGCTCCTCGCTCTCCAACATTTGCCAGCGGTCCATCGTAGCTAGTCGTTTTTACAAACGCAACTAGCCTTTTTATATATATCCTGGCAAGTGGGAAACTACGCCACAAAAACATTTATGCACAGTCATGGCCATCTTCCTCATGACGCATGATCATTATCGTACTTGTTCAAGGCTAGTTACACTTTAGCGCATTAAAGCCTTAACTTCATTGGCTGGAATAAAATATCTGTCAGGTGTGGGGTTCGAACCCACGCTCCCCTAGGGGAACCAGATCTTGAATCTAGCGCCTTAGACCTCTCGGCCAACCTGACACTAATACTATATAGTCTTGCAAACAAATAAACCAACGGGTGTATTCTGCCTTGCCCAACCTAACACTATATCCCTCAGGTTCAACTAATTTAAACAATATTACAGAGACAGCTCTAAACGATTCAGAATTCAAACAAAAAGACTTTAAACTAGCAAAGAAAATATGAAAATAGTTATACTTTAGGGCATTAAAGCCTTAACTTCATTGACTAGAATCCGGATAAAATGTATGTCATTTCATTAAACTGACAGATAACTTCTGTCTCGCTTTAACATTTCCCTCAGGTTCACCAACAGTGTTATAAAATAATATGAGGAAGACGGTAAATTATCAAATTTTGATATGTATTAATCATATCTTACATGTCATACTTGTTGAGTCATGAATATGTATCATTGGTACAAGATAAAAAGGTGACGTCAGCAAGACATGTTTGAACAGGCCTCACTAAGAAAGGATTGCAACACAATATCATCGTATCCAGTGTAATAAAAAAAAAAAACCCTCGGAGGCCAAAAGCGTTGGATTCATGAAAGACACAGTCCATCTTCCATATGTTTTCAAACGACCACTTTCCTTTTTTCATATTGAGACGACCATGTTTCAAGAGTAAAACTACGCCACAAAATCTTTATGCACAGTCATGGCCATCTTCCTCATGACGCATGATCATTATAGTGCTCGTTCAAGGCTAGTTATACTTTAATGCATTAAAGCCTTAACTTCTTTGGCTGGAATAAAATGTCTGTCAGGTGTGGGGTTCGAACCCACGCTCCCCTAAGGGAACCAGATCTTAAATCTAGCGCCTTAGACCTCTCGGCCAACCTGACACTAATACTATATAGTCTTACAAACAAATATAAACTCTACTTACCATACCGTTTAAATAAACCAAAGGGTGTATTCTGTCTTGCCAAACCTAACACCATATCCCTCAGGTCTAAACGTTTCAGAATTCAAACAAAAAGGCTTTAAACTAGCAAAGAAATTATGAAAATAGTTATTTGTGCATAAAATTACGTAACAATATGACAATACTGAGTAGAGAGGCTCAGGATAGGTATCACCCACAAAACATGATAATGACAGTCTTAATAGTACATACAAAATAAAAAATGGGCGAAAACAATGTCAGTTGTGCATTTAAAAATGAAAATTACGTAAAAAATTCACAAATCATAATTGAACATGTCCAATTGACAGAGAAAATGAAACCATTTATTCATTTAAAATGTGAAATGTTTACGTATTACGTATTACAAATACAACTCTAAGAGCCTTAACAATTTTTAACAATGTGGCTGTAAACTAACAAAGGAATTATATAGAACACGTCTAGCAGGAAATGAAAATATTATCAATTGTGTTAAAATGATGAAAAACTACTAAATTAATCCGAAAATCATGCTTGAACATGTCCATCGAAACAGGAAACGAAGTCGTTTCTACATTTAAAATTACGAAAGTCCTCTGGTTGGGTGACGGTAGGAATGAAAGAAAGACAAATAAGTGATGAAACAATATTTATTTTGTTACATGATATCGTGAACATAACTGGAAAAATTAAAATGGGTCTTCATCCAAATTCTTAACACCATCACATTCTGTAGTGCACATGCCATATGTGAAGCAGTATGAAAAAAACATTTGACGTCACATTGTCTTAATTTACTCAGCTTGGGGCAGCTGACATCATCAAGGTTAGTAACACTTCTTTGCAGTAGTTTTTCAATAAAATTTGCTTTTTCTAGTCCCTTGCAATAAAGTTTGTCTTCACACTGTAAAGCACTCTCTAGTATAGATTTCAATGCCACATATGGTATGTATCCAAGCTGCCAAGGGATTCCGTGAAGATACGATTCTGCATACTCCTGACACTGAGCGTCCGGAAAAACATCAGCTGGCGGTTCAAGCATAAAGTGTCCAATTCTCCCATCGTGTGAGATCAGTGCCACCTCCTTCGCCACGAACCGCTTGGATTCAGACTGAAATCCCTGGACATCTATGATGACAAAACTATCATAAGACATTGGTAAAGATGTTAGTTAGAGTGGTATTATTCAATACTTCTATCGTGGAGAAGTAAACCGTAGGCTTCTGATTTTAACTCCTCGTTCTGCTACAAGCAGTCAATGACAAAAGACTGGCGTGTGATTGATAAAGTCATTCCTTTTAAGTAGCGGACAGCTGACACGCTTTTGATAACAATCCTCGTTTTCCAGAGTCCTTTGCTAGTTTAAGGGTGCAGCGCTATGTTTTAGGAGAGACGGTGGACTCTGGAAAACGAGGATTGTTATCAAAAGCGTGTCAGCTGTCCGCTACTTAAAAGGAATGACTTTATCAATCACACGCCAGTCTTTTGTCATTGACTGCTTGTAGCAGAACGAGGAGTTAAAATCAGAAGCCTACGGTTTACTTCTCCACGATAGAAGTATTGAATAATACCACTCTAACTAACATCTTTACCAATGTCTTATGATAGTTTTGTCATCATAGATGTCCAGGGATTTCAGTCTGAATCCAAGCGGTTCGTGGCGAAGGAGGTGGCACTGATCTCACACGATGGGAGAATTGGACACTTTATGCTTGAACCGCCAGCTGATGTTTTTCCGGACGCTCAGTGTCAGGAGTATGCAGAATCGTATCTTCACGGAATCCCTTGGCAGCTTGGATACATACCATATGTGGCATTGAAATCTATACTAGAGAGTGCTTTACAGTGTGAAGACAAACTTTATTGCAAGGGACTAGAAAAAGCAAATTTTATTGAAAAACTACTGCAAAGAAGTGTTACTAACCTTGATGATGTCAGCTGCCCCAAGCTGAGTAAATTAAGACAATGTGACGTCAAATGTTTTTTTCATACTGCTTCACATATGGCATGTGCACTACAGAATGTGATGGTGTTAAGAATTTGGATGAAGACCCATTTTAATTTTTCCAGTTATGTTCACGATATCATGTAACAAAATAAATATTGTTTCATCACTTATTTGTCTTTCTTTCATTCCTACCGTCACCCAACCAGAGGACTTTCGTAATTTTAAATGTAGAAACGACTTCGTTTCCTGTTTCGATGGACATGTTCAAGCATGATTTTCGGATTAATTTAGTAGTTTTTCATCATTTTAACACAATTGATAATATTTTCATTTCCTGCTAGACGTGTTCTATATAATTCCTTTGTTAGTTTACAGCCACATTGTTAAAAATTGTTAAGGCTCTTAGAGTTGTATTTGTAATACGTAATACGTAAACATTTCACATTTTAAATGAATAAATGGTTTCATTTTCTCTGTCAATTGGACATGTTCAATTATGATTTGTGAATTTTTTACGTAATTTTCATTTTTAAATGCACAACTGACATTGTTTTCGCCCATTTTTTATTTTGTATGTACTATTAAGACTGTCATTATCATGTTTTGTGGGTGATACCTATCCTGAGCCTCTCTACTCAGTATTGTCATATTGTTACGTAATTTTATGCACAAATAACTATTTTCATAATTTCTTTGCTAGTTTAAAGCCTTTTTGTTTGAATTCTGAAACGTTTAGACCTGAGGGATATGGTGTTAGGTTTGGCAAGACAGAATACACCCTTTGGTTTATTTAAACGGTATGGTAAGTAGAGTTTATATTTGTTTGTAAGACTATATAGTATTAGTGTCAGGTTGGCCGAGAGGTCTAAGGCGCTAGATTTAAGATCTGGTTCCCTTAGGGGAGCGTGGGTTCGAACCCCACACCTGACAGACATTTTATTCCAGCCAAAGAAGTTAAGGCTTTAATGCATTAAAGTATAACTAGCCTTGAACGAGCACTATAATGATCATGCGTCATGAGGAAGATGGCCATGACTGTGCATAAAGATTTTGTGGCGTAGTTTTACTCTTGAAACATGGTCGTCTCAATATGAAAAAAGGAAAGTGGTCGTTTGAAAACATATGGAAGATGGACTGTGTCTTTCATGAATCCAACGCTTTTGGCCTCCGAGGGTTTTTTTTTTTTATTACACTGGATACGATGATATTGTGTTGCAATCCTTTCTTAGTGAGGCCTGTTCAAACATGTCTTGCTGACGTCACCTTTTTATCTTGTACCAATGATACATATTCATGACTCAACAAGTATGACATGTAAGATATGATTAATACATATCAAAATTTGATAATTTACCGTCTTCCTCATATTATTTTATAACACTGTTGGTGAACCTGAGGGAAATGTTAAAGCGAGACAGAAGTTATCTGTCAGTTTAATGAAATGACATACATTTTATCCGGATTCTAGTCAATGAAGTTAAGGCTTTAATGCCCTAAAGTATAACTATTTTCATATTTTCTTTGCTAGTTTAAAGTCTTTTTGTTTGAATTCTGAATCGTTTAGAGCTGTCTCTGTAATATTGTTTAAATTAGTTGAACCTGAGGGATATAGTGTTAGGTTGGGCAAGGCAGAATACACCCGTTGGTTTATTTGTTTGCAAGACTATATAGTATTAGTGTCAGGTTGGCCGAGAGGTCTAAGGCGCTAGATTCAAGATCTGGTTCCCCTAGGGGAGCGTGGGTTCGAACCCCACACCTGACAGATATTTTATTCCAGCCAATGAAGTTAAGGCTTTAATGCGCTAAAGTGTAACTAGCCTTGAACAAGTACGATAATGATCATGCGTCATGAGGAAGATGGCCATGACTGTGCATAAATGTTTTTGTGGCGTAGTTTCCCACTTGCCAGGATATATATAAAAAGGCTAGTTGCGTTTGTAAAAACGACTAGCTACGATGGACCGCTGGCAAATGTTGGAGAGCGAGGAGCGACCTATCACCTATCGCGTGTATGACGACAGAGGTGTTGTTATCAAAGAGGTGGTTCATCCCTTTACATTTACCAGAATCAAAGGGTATGACCAAATTCACGAGGAATTAGTTCAGGTGTTTCCATGCGGGCGATCAAACAAAATGATTGCTGGTCAGCAACGAAAATTTGATCATGACTTCAATCACCACGATGAATTGTGCACGGGAGAGGAACATTTCACAACTTGTTTAATTCCTGCCAATCCTCTGATGGGGATATGGAGCAGAAAATGTGACACCAAGTGTGCAACATTTAAGAGGACATCACAAAAGGTATAACACAGTTAAGTTTTCGTATGATAACCAAATGAAATTCCTTTCTTTTCTCTCAACACTTCTTTGGTTTCAGGCTGTAGATATGTTAATTGCTTCGCATCATAGGAAAATGGAGGAGAGGGGAGGTGTCGATTGCAGCAGCTTACGTCATCGACAGGGTATATAAGCGGCTGCATCACTGCCGAGACCATGTTGTTGGAACTTCAAGATGTTGCGGCTTGCAATTATTTTAACGATTGCCCTCTGTGGCTGGGCGGAGGTGATGATGGTGGACGACGACGACGATCAAGAAATGGCAATTAATTATCTAAAGCAGTATGGTTATCTATCGTGTAAGAGCAACACACTACAAGACAAACGAGCTTTCGAAGAAGCTCTTGCCATGTTTCAAGCTAATTATGGACTTAATGTATCTTCAAAGTTAGACAATGACACTTTGATTTTAATGAGGACACCGCGATGCGGAGTTGCAGATATAACGTACTCTGAAGAGTTGAACAAGTGGAACAAAACACATTTAACCTGGAATTATAACACCATGGACCTAAAGGCTATAGAAATTGCATATAAGGCTTTTGAAAAATGGGCATCTATATCTGGCCTCACTTTCTCAAGAGATATAAAACAACCAGATATCTTAATAACTAATCAGAGAGGATACCATAAATTTCAGCTTCTCAATATGGATTGTACTGACGATTTCGTGACACATGACCGTGTTTTAGCACATGCCTTTTATCCCGATAAGGATCTTCGTCCTGAAATTCACATTAACGACGACTTCCAATGGTCTACGAAATCGAATTTCACTGGTGATGAAAATGTCAACAGTCTGTATTACGTACTCATTCACGAAATTGGACACACGCTGGGAATACATCATGTAAACGATAAGAATGCTGTAATGTATGCACTTTACAATCCCTATCATCCACCACTCGATTTGAACGGTAATGATATTGCTGAAGCTAAGAAACGATATGGTCCTCCGTCGTCACGACCTAAACCTCAGCCGGCACCACCGCTGCTTCCTTCTTCGACACCTCGGCCTAAGCCTTCAACACCTAGACCTACGCCATCAGCACCTCGAGCTACGCCATCATCACCTCGACCTACGCCTTCATCGACTCGCCCTACGCCATCATCACCTCGACCTACGCCATCATCACCTCGACCTACGCCATCATCACCTCGACCTACGCCATCATCACCTCGACCTACGCCTTCATCGACTCCTCAGTATGAATCCGGTAGACCTGTGCCGAGTATTGTTCCTGACCTCTGTAAACTGAAAAACGTTAACACATTTATGGTAGTTAATAATGCATTATATGTGTTTTATAGAGAATGGGTTTGGATTATAAATTTAGTAGATATGGAAATAAACTCTCCCTTTTTCATACCCACTTGGGTAGAGCACTTACCTAAGGAGTTTAATGTGACAGCTGTTTATCAAAAACCAAATTCCTACATCGTTATGATAGTCGGTACTAAACAGTATCTCGTTGAACATAAAACATTTAGGCTTCAACCCGGCTATCCTAAACCTGTACCTACTTTTGATAAAAGAAACAACTCTTTGACAGCTGGTGTCAACACGTATCGAGGAATAACATATATGTTTTATGATGACGGTTTAGTTTTAGAGATTGACAATTGTGCTGTAAATCCAGCTAACTATTATTACATTAATAATATTTTCCCCGGGATTCCCCAAAAAATAGATAACGTGTTTAGGTATACAGATGGGTTTTTATACTTCTTCCAGGATAATAAAGTAATACAATATAGTGAATTTAACAATACCGTTGTTAATACCTTTAAGAATAGTCTTGAACTATTTGGAATAGATTGCCCACCTAAAAAGGGATTGATTAATGAAATTAAATCACTTGTATCTAAACTTTGATCGTTGGTCTTTTTTACTAATTATGTGAACATCTGTGCTCCAAGCTATCCTACAGATTGTGCAAATAATAGACTATGTTTGTATGATTCTCCATCTGTGAAGGAAATAAACTTTCTTATGATACATAAAAAATGTACAACTTGATAATCTTGAAATAAACAATCTTTACTAACATTTTTCTTTGTCTTTATTTTTAAAAAGGAACGATGTACCATTTGGTATGTCTTTCCTTTCCTTTTATCCTGTACGTCATTGTCATAAATTAGGAGTTGCTGAGCCTTCATCCGGTTATGGTAGGTATAACATTTTATTATTTTGAGGGTTTAGCTTTAGTGGGGATGGGGTTTATTTTTACCCTGTTTAACATTTGCTATAAGAAACCAATAAATTTGAGTTTGTTAGGGATGATCGTTTCGTAATTTTATTGTATAAATGGTTTCATTTCCTCTGTCTATGTATATGTTCAATCATAATTTGTGTATTTATTATGTGATTTTTTTAAATTTTAATACAAAGACGACTATATTTTTATCTTCTGCTTTGTTTTCACTTGCGTTCTCCCATATCTTTTTTATTTTACAAGCAGTTCGCATTGATTGCAGTTGTGTTTGCAGACATTTTGTGTCCTTTCATCCTATCCTATAACGAGGGAACAGATATTCACAAATAAAATATAACTCTCCAATGATATGGGATACTACCAAAAGTTCAACCAATCAGATCTTTGGAACTGTGACGAATTCTTAGTTGTCGTAAATTATTTTATTTTTAGGATTTGCCCAGTTTAACTTTGACTATAGTGGTACTTATTCATACATTTGACGTAACAAAGCAAGTTTGTTAGGGCAAAAAAAAAAGTTTGAGATCCTGTTCTTAGACACTTGTTAAAGAATCAATATCTAAAAAATAATTTTTAAGTGGGTTAGATTGGTTGTGGGGTGAAATACACCCTCAAGATTATTTATAATGGCTTATCTAGTCCATCTGTGGAAAAACTTGTGTGACCTTTAAAACCATCCCTTACATAAAATCAATCCTTTTTGGGAGTTTAAATCATGTCAGATGGTTGATATAACTCAGTATGATTTTTGATTGTTGAAAAATAAATTTTTAATGGGTTAGATTGGAATTAGGGGCGAAAACTACCCTCTAGAAGATTTACAGTGGCTCAAGTTGTTCATATCTGCAACAATCTGGATGACCTTGAAGAACCACCCCCATGTAACAATAATTCATTTGGGGTTGTAAATCATGTCAGATAGTTTATATCACTCCCTACGATGTATATATGTCGAAAAAACAATTTTAAATGGATTAGATTGAAAGTGGGGGTGAAAAACTACCCTCTAGAAGATTTAGAATGGCTTAAACTGATTATATCAACAAAAAACTGGGTGACCTTGAAAAACCACCCCTATGTAAAATTAAATCATTTGGGGGTGTAAATCAATTCCGATAGTTAATATTAGTATGTAAGGAGTTTATATGTCGAAAAATAATTGTTTAATGGCTTAGATTGCAAGTGGGGGTGAAAACTACCCTCTAGACGATTTACTGTGGGTCAAGTTGTCCATATCTGCAAAAACCAGGGTGACCTTGAAAAACCACCCCCATGTAAAATAATTCATTTGGGGGTGTAAATCATGTCAGATAGTTGATATCACTCCCTACGATGCATATATGTCGAAAAATAAATTTTAAATGGGATATATTGGAAGTGGGGTGAAAACCACCCTTTTGTCATGGATGGTCATAAGGTCACCTGATTGGTATTGCAGGTCTCTGTTTTAAAGGCCTATTTTTATTTTAGGCCATAAGGGGATGATAGAGGGTTGAGATGGTTTCAAGAAAGCCTAAAGTTTTTTCTAGGTGGTATTGCGGGTCTCTGCATTACCGACCAAATCTTATTTCTGGCATAGGGAATGATAGAAGGATGGGGTGGTTTCAAGAGGGTCTAAATGTTTTTTTTTATTGATTTGATTCAATGTTGGTATTGCAGGTCTCTGTTTTACCAACAAAATATTATTTTGGGCATATGGGGATGTTAGAGGGGTGGGGGTAGTTTCATATGATAGCCAAGAGGGTCAGGATGGCCTAACTGCAATTAGTTTAAAACGGGCTTACATATATTACCAAGGAAATTAATTCTCGTCAAGTTTCAATGGGAGGGTGGAGGTCTTCCCTTGTCTTATTGAAAGCACTCCCCTGCAATTGGAATGCGAAGCGATAAAATCGTTCCGGGTACTTTTATTTTCGTCTCGTTTATAGGATATGTTGAAAGTCTCTCTTAATAGGTTGTTGATTTCATTTAGTTTTGGGGGTGTAAGTCATAGCCTTCCCCGGACTGAACCTCAGCTATTACTACTGCCGCATAATATGATCTAACGTTACCTCGAACAAGCAGACATTCAGGGTCTGTTCCAAAAGGAGCAGCCACTAAATACTCTTCTAGAACATTTTGAGTATACTGAACAGTTTTCAGTCGCTGGGGAACAATCACAAGGTCTGTATGATTGTTATACAGGGTGCGGCATTTAAAGTTTCCCATTTTCAATACCATGCAACACATTTATTTTACAAAGAAATAAGTTACATTGAACATTTTTAAATGTCTTACAGTCTTGGATTTACAATTCTGTTCTTACTTTTTCAATATGATTTCCTTGAGATGCCCTCTATTAGCTTTAACACATTGCTGCAATCTCCCTCGTACACTGGCTATTACGCGGTGTGTGGTGTCTTGCGTAACATTTGAACTTTCCTGCTGAATTGCATTGTTAAGACTGTTAATGTCAGGGAGGGCATGAGCAAAAACTTTAGACTTCAGATAGTCCCACAGAAAAAAAAATCTGGTGCAGTTAGGTCGGGAGATTTGGAGGGAAAGAAATTGGAAAGAATTCGGTCGGGGAAAGCAGCATGAAGGGTGTTCATTGAAAGATGTGCAGTATGTACTACCCTACAACACCATCCTGTTGAAACCACAATCTCTCAATATCCCAGTTACGATGTGTCAATTCTGGAAGGAAGAAAGTTTGCAGCATGTGATTGCAACGTTCAGAGTTGACAGAAACCGAAGCACCATTATCGCTCTCAAAGAAATAATGGCCAATAATACCCTGTGCTGCAATGACACACCACACCACGACCTTAGTACTGTGAAGTGGCCGCTTGTGGACTATGCGTGGATTTGCAGGAAAATGCAAACGTTACGCAAGACACCACACAATGCGTAATGACCAGTGTACGAGGGAGATTGCAGCAATGTGTTGAAGTTAATGGAGGGCATCTCAAGGACATAATATTGAAAAAGTAATACCAGAATTGCAAATCCAAGACTATATTGCATTTAAAAATGTTCAATGTAGCTTATTTATTTGTTAAATAAATGTGTTACACGGTTTTGAAAATGGGAAACGATAAATGCCGCACCCAGTACATAATACCGGCCCAGGCCATTATGGACCCTCCAATAAATTAATCGACATCCTGCACTCCTGCTGCAGGAAATCATTCTCCTGACTGTATCCACGGCCGTAAACGACTATCGCAATGTGTAAGACAAAGAGGCAAGCAGTTGAGGATCCTAGGCTGTAAGGCGTCGAATTTTCTAAGGATCGAGATGACTGAGTAGGATCGAGATGACTGAGTAGCGTCATCTTGAGCGAGGAAGGACAATCGTGGAAGTTATTGCTACTCTCTGACGTGAAGACATTAGTTCCGAAATTCTCTAGTATAATAGCAATAACTTCTGCGATTGTCCTTCCTCGCTCAAGATAACACTCCACAGTCAGGCCAGGGATCATCTCGTCAGCTCTATACAATACTCGAATGCCCTGGCGGTGGTCATTCGGTTGATAATGGTTGATAACGTCGGTTTTACCGAGATACCGCCGATGCTTGAGGGCGCAACAACGCTCTGCCCTCCGAGGGACGAACAGTCGTCTCCTCATACTCCATCTTTTGGGGCCGGGTTTCTGGGTGTCTTCGGGTCAGGGGAGGTTGTTAGCCTCTGTCCGTCGACATCCGGTTTCTCGTCACCGGGAGTGTGGATAGGACCCCACTCGCATAACATCTGCGTCGGCTGAAAAGCACAGATCGTCATGGGTTTAGGTTCCAATCAGCGTAGTGATTGGAAAACAGTCTTGATGTCTTTTGTCCATAAATTAAGTGGTTTTTTTTTACAGGCCTTCTTGGCCGCAGTCCTCTTCCCTTAATCTATTTCTGAAGGTTTTGATCTGAAACCTGGATTCCGGAGGTAGCTTGCAGTGTTTGTATGCCCTCGAAGAGCATAAGTTAAGATAAACCTGTAGTCCTGCGTTTACGGCTCTGAATAGATCTCCTACAAAACTGACCTGTCTCTCTATATTTTTCCATAGCCTGGATATCACAGAAGGAGTAACATCAAACTCTGTAGTCACTACTCGCATGGATTGTTCATGTAGTACGAAATTATTACATGATACACATCAAACTAAATTGCATGCCTCATTTTACCAGAAGCTTTATTAAAGAAGACAATATTCAGCCTTTATCACCACCGCAATGCCAGAAAGCTGATAAATGAAAAGTTCCCATTATCTTCTGTAATCAAACATTTCTCTAAATTTGTCATTTCAGCTTATTAATCTGAATTAGGGCCATGCATTTTTAAAACTTTTATCTTCTGGTAAAACCTGTGTTCAATTTTACATACTGTCAACATTTTAGCATTATAGGTTTGAAAAAAAAAACTATTATTTAAAAATTTGTTACAAGTGTTCCTCTAATTTTTTAGCATTATATATATTTTCTAAACCAAAGGCAATCTTTCCGTAAATTTTTAAAGTAAGTATCAAAGAATCGCACATAAAAATGTTTCATATTTTAATACTTGTTGGGGAAGATAGATTTAAATTTTTATTTTTTAAATCTATTAAATTATTAAATATCTGAAAAACAAATTGAGATATTAAAATGAATATGGTCCCAAGTAATGATTGCGAAATAAGAGCAAGAGTCTATGTGCATAAATTTTTAAATCCTTGTACAATCCTAGTAACATACCTCGTACTTTCGCAGATAAGACGATCTTCATATAAGACGTGAAAATTTTAAAGTTTTAGCATATTTCTGTCCTATAAGACGATCCCCAAATTATCAACGGTCTCTGAATTTATGTTTACGAAACAACTACAAAAAGTTCGTTTTTGTATCAGTTTTCTTATTGATCGCAGAAATGTTGCCAGCCAACGCACAATTATAAACCATAGGGTGGGTAGTACAGTGAGTTCCAAATGGCGTCACTGAGCACAGTCGCACCACAATGGAACAGCCATGTGACACACGTACCGGTATAGGCTATAGGGAAGAATAACAAAAAAGTACCAAAAAAAGGTTTTACTTCGCGGCTTACATTTTCTCGCAAATAGTACCCAACATCTTAATATACATCAAGATAATCATAATATAATCATTGAAATACATTATTTTATAATGATTTTAAGTTATATAAATTTCAGTCTTTTTCTTTCTTCTTTCTTTTGCATCTGTCTTATAAGACGACCGCGGATTTCCGGGCCTTTTTTATTGATTCAGCTATCGTCTTGTCTGCGGAATTATACGGTATTTGTACCTTGAACAACTTTAGTTGGTCGGTGCTGTGTATTGTATCAATGTAATTTATATCTTGCCTACAACATATTCATTTTACCGGTGATTTCATATTAATGGTTTTTAAAGCAAGAAATAGGACAATCAGACATTTCACATAACTGCGGGCTTGGCATTTCCTTTAATCCCAGAATATTCATTTTCTTTTACATAGGCTTAGGGTTATATTACAGCCTAGACTAAACGTATGGCCTAAATGGAATATTACCTCATGCTACCTGAAAGTGTGTCCAGTTCCATTAGAAATTTTAAACCAAACGCATTATCATATTTTTTAAATGTGTACTTTAGTCAGTAGGATAGTTATAATATATTCCGGAAATCATACAAAGAAATGCATATTTCAAAATGGGTTAGTATATTTCAATTTTTTTTGTATTTTGTAGTATTGTCACTAGTGTATTTGTTTTAGCCATAAGATAATTGTAGTATGTTTTATAATTGTAAGATAATTGTAGTATGTTTTAGAATCACCCCTCTATGTCACCCCTCCAATGAGCTTTGCTCTTTGGGGTTGTACTATATTATATATATATATTAAATTAAATTAAACCTAGGCCTATCTATTAAAATCGAAGGAAACACATAAACAAATGCTCTGACTGTGAAGGGCTTCTCAGAAATTATACTGTTTCACTCCTCCTCTTAGGTGTAAATAATCTGTTTCAACTTCTCGACTCCTGACTTTCCCGCGAGTTGATTAAAATTAATTTTATTTCAAATTAAGACCCGCATATTTCCTGCTACCTTCTTAATATAAATTCAAGTTATTAAAACCCGACACGCCACTAAAGGGTGGAAATTACAGCTAGAAGCATCTATAAAAATATTAATTACGTAGTGAAGATTACTACGAGTCTTATATTTAACGTTTACTGCATGAAAGAGTAATGAACCTCAAGGCGAGGAAAGTTTTAAAACACTTCTGGGAGATAATGAAGAAGGAGGAAGAGAAGGGGGGAGGAGAAGGAGAAAATGAAAGAAAAATAAGTTCTTAGAACAGAAGTTGAAAAGTAAGTACATTTAGAATTTTTCCCTGCTACAACAATCCAATATGGAGGATGCAAAAAATGGGGGAAATCATTTGAGCAAATCCTATAACTTCAGGTAAAACAGACTACGTCATTTGGCCAAGTCAAATGGCACATCGCTTGGGCAAGTAATAAGAAACTAGCTCTGTAGGTTATTCTCGCATACTATACTGCCTAAGCAGACGAAAAGAATTTTCAGATTATGTTTTGGATACTCATTTAACGCAGGGCTGAATCATCATTTCTGGGCTGCACCAACCAACTTAAGTAAATGATTTGAATCTGAACAACCATAACAATTTTCATCATCTTACAAACCACAACAATCAAAATATTGCCTAAATTATTTACAAAAACAGCAATCCAAGACCGAGAAAAGCCAACACCGTTCCAATGCTTAATTGCACTATAAAATGGAGCTGAATCGTTAAACGGCGACTCTTAAATAATTTTATTTGTCCATTCTAGCATACACTGTAGGCCTATTGTGCGAATTATTAAATAAGTTCAGGTAAAATCTTTTCCTCTTCTTAAGCATATGTCTCGAGAGCTGAGGCCATCTATCGGCTATTATCTTCAACTTAATCTACACATGCTGTGAAACAGAGGAATGCCAAAATCAGCTTGCGTAACTCTCCAGCCTCCTAAGGACAGGAAGCCTGGTGTCTACTTTCTCATCAAATTGAAATTCCATATACTGTTGGCTGTTACAAATGAAATTCCTGTCATGGTAACTTTGTTCTTATTCCAAACACTAACAAAACAAATATATATTCTCCTTCAGACCTAACATTCTGGCCCATAGGCCCAACTCAACGAATAGGCTAACCTGTTGGAGGCACAACATGGAAGTGATCTGTTCTGCAGCCAATTGTTTACGTTTTCTGACAATCCATTGCGCCGACTGTGCACACACTACACCTTTTCAACCTCAATTTCGGAAAAAGTAATTTCACTTTCGGAAAAAGTAATTTTAATTTCGGAATAAGTAATTTCAATTTCGGAAAAAGTAATTTCAATTTCGGAAAAAGTAACTTCAATTTCAGAAAAACGAGGGCTATTTTTTTAAATTCCGATGGGGCATAAAATGAAAACCACAGTGAAAATCAAAACTGTTTTATTTCGAACATTTAGGTACACCTTCTAGCTACTTCTCTACATAATTTCGCTCCGATTGAGTCATTTGTCGTAACGTGGTACCAACTGTACTATACCCTCTTCATAGAAGCTTGCCGCCAGCGTAGGCCTATTGAGAAGGGTCTTCACGGCATTTTGAAGAGTTTTGAAATTCTTCAATCGAAGCGAGATTATGTAGAGGAGTAGCTAGAAGGTGTACCTAAATGTTCCAAATAAAACAGTTTTGATTTTTACTGTGGTTTTCATTTTATGCCCCATCGGAAGTTAAAAAATAGCCCTCGTATTTCCAAAATTGAAGTTACTTTTTCCGAAATTGAAATTACTTTTTCCGAAATTGAAATTACTTATTCCGAAATTAAAATTACTTTTTCCGAAATTGAAATTACTTTTTCCGAAATTGAGGTTGAAAAGGTGTAGACACTAGAGCCTAGGTGATATATTGTTTTCAACCCCGAAGTTTAAAACCGAATTTTCAGAATAGACTTTGGTCACAGTTGGGATATTCGAATAATCTCTTAGATATTTTCCATAAAACTGTGTGTTCTACTTTGAAGTACATAACTTAATTACTACATGCATAACCTACCATCCTATGAAAGATGGATGTAATATGTTGAAATATATGTTGCATATCGGTAAGTTATGCGAAATTATTTGAGGCATACCCACACCATGAACAAGAAAGCTAAAATTCATCGGACTATTTGGTAAGGTACGTAAATAGATTTCATGTCTATTAAGGCCCAGGAAGTTTAGTTTAGTGTGTGTTTCTGCTGTTAGTTTTTAGGTTAGTTTCTTTGTTACTTCTGTTTTCGTTTCGTCTATCTCATCATAGTGAAAGTGCATGGTAAAGCCACATACAGTATAATTTGTGTTATGAAGAAAGTCATTTTCAGTTAAAACCAAGAAAAATCAATCTTATATGAATCTAGGTTTAATCCTAGTTAAAGAAAAATGTAAACTGAAAATCCTCATGTTCCAGTAGCGGTAGCTTCTGACTGGTTTGTAAATAGAAACGTAAGGCTGGAGCCGAAATCTACTTACCTAGAAATCGAGAAACTTAATACGCTATTCACTGAACATACCGCCTTCTCGACGTCCTTGATACCAGAGTTCAGGGGTCAGTAATCTTTTTATATTTTAATTTACATTCAGCTTCCTGGGACCTCCCGAATGCGAAAACATTGAATTTCTCTTACCCGTTAGTATTGAAACCCTTCATGCTGTGGTGAGAGGATGCGTTTTGCTCCTCTTACATAGCGGGCCTGGGTTCTATCCATGGTCGGGTTTTCTGAGGTTTCCCCTCGCCTGTGGGAAGAGTGTTGGATAATTTTAGGCCCTTCTGGCACCCGGATACCATCTGACTATCATTATCATCTTCATCTCATCCGTGTCTTGTTCGGCATGAGTGTGTGCGACTGGTGTGTCTTGCCCTACGTGTTCATGTGGTCCTGGCAATGGGCTTAATCATTCGTCCAGGGAAACCCTCCATGTTCATTTCTGTATGCGATTCAAAGGTAATCCCAGGTACCGTCCTACAAGGCCCGGGCAGCATGAGCCTCATAAACGGCCCTACAATAGGAGAGGTTAAACTACAAGAAATAAATAAATAAAGAAAGAAAGAAAGAAAGACAAAGAAAGAAAGAAACTCTTTTTATGGACTTACTTACGTACTCAATGGCAATCGATAATTCCTAAGCAAGCTAAAGGAATAGGCCTATTATCTATTTTATGGGTTCATTGCCGTGCTTACCTAAGCCCGCCATTCAACCCTATTCTGTGCTAACTCAATCCAACCATCCCTCTCAAATCATACTTCTCTTAAATCTATCCTAAAATTGTCCTCCTATCTACGTCTGGGTCTTCCAAGTGATATTTTCCCTTCGGGTCTCCCAGTCAATATTTCTGAGATATGTCTTTCCTCCCCCATTTCCAGCCCATTTTATCCTCCGTGATTTAATTACCCTTACTATATCCGGCGAAGAGTACAGGTTATGAAGCTCGTCGTTATGCAGTCACCAGTCTTTCTTAGGCACAAATATTTTACTAAGCCGCCTGTTTCCGAACACGCTCAGATTACGTTCTTCCCAAAGAGTAAGCGACCATATATCTCACATCCGGGATAATTGTCTTATAAATTTTTATTTTTAGATTTCTGAACAGAAGACGATAAGATAAGAATTTCTGAACTGCATAAAAGCAGGCATAAAAGCATCTATTGACTAATTATTTTAAATAAAATATCTATTATATGCTTCACTGGAGGTAGGAATGCATTTTTTAACTAACCTCAAGTTCTCTATAAGCTGTAAATTATGTAAATTAGGAAATAAACCCTTTAAATAATGAACTCCAATTAAAGCCTAATTGGATTATTAATTCATGACTAAGAATTGCTTACTCTCAGACAAAGGTTTTACAATTAATATAAATTTTGAGTAGAATAATCTTAGGAGTCTTGCTCACATGCGCCCATTTCTTAATGTTCTATGTTTGGATGAGCACAAGGAAGAGATAGAGTTTTTTTTTCGTAAGAATGCTGACCCTAGAATAGCGCCACCGTCGCCACCAATTTTTTCTTTTCTTTTTGCGTCTTCTTTCTCTCTCCTCCCTCTAGAACCATTTAGTCTCCCCCTCATAATAATTGTGGAGATGGCTGCAAAATTCCCCGCTTTTCCTAGCAGCATCTTCTTAGATTATACACACTCAGCTCCGCCAACAGTTGCTACATACGAAAACAAACTCTGCTTTAATATTTGAATTGGCATTGTACAGAGCAGAGTAATGAGACAAGTGCACGTTAGAAATGCACGAGCGAAGCAGCCATAGTAACGAGTGGCATTTGTCAATAAAAGAGAAGGAATAATAAAAGTAATTGAACTTAATTATTTTAACACCAATTATTAAAATATTGGTCTACAGTCGGCAAACGATCTATGTAACTGTTGCGAATTAGTAAGATGGAAAGTGTATTTTTTAAATGACATATATACAGTACATAATAGCCTATAGCCTATAAGGTCCTGTAACCCCAAAAGAGCAAGAGCTCATGCTCGGGGGCAGTTCCATGTTTATATATACATTATTAAATATAATCTTAGCCTAATATTACCTTAAAACTAAATACAGAAAATATTGTGAAATAGTAGCCTACTAGGGGAAAAGACAAAAACTGAGAGTGAAGGCATGACTCAATTGATATAAAAACAATTATAATAATGAAAAATAAATTATGATGCTAGTAGTAGGTACCAAAATATAAAACCTATTTGTCCCATGTAAGTAAAGTGTTCCCTATTACAGGCCATGGAGGCCCAGAGGGTTCCAGGAGGTTGAGGCTCCCAGATTTTTAGACGTCGGCACATGAAGGTGGTAAGGTTGTCAGCCTTACGCACCGGCCGCCTTTACCCCCAGGATTGCTCCTGGTACTCATTTCTGTTAGAGGCTGAGTCGACCCCAAGGTCATAGTGCCACCAGAAGGATTAGGCCAATTGAAAAACTCCAACGACCTCATCGGGGATCGAACCCGCGACCTTCCGGTTTGTAGCGCAGCGCCTCAACCACTACGCTACGGCGTACCCCCTATTTGTCCCATGAGTTAGCTATAAACATATAAAACTAGCAGATGCCCGCAGCTTCGCCCAGATCAATAATTCGAAGATTAAAAATGAAGAGCAAAATAATTAAAACATTATATTCATTAACACTTACACCCAAATCATTCATAATTTAAACGATTTATACTTATAATGAAACAGTTAAAAAACCGACTTTGGAGTGCATTCCACGATTAGAAAGCGCCTCTATTGTAGGGCTGTTTGATATTATAAACAATGGAATCGACCAGGGTGAGCTCACAGAATGGAATCGATGGATAGTTCCATGCGATATATTGAAAAAATCGCGATGCTTTTATTTCCAAGTTTTAACAAAAAAGGCAAAGCCACCTGCAATTGATTTGACAATTGAAACGTATTACCGAAAACTGATGCTTCGATAGCGCAAAAAAATTAAGTTTTCTGTCAGTTTTTCACTCATAACTCGCAAACGAAAGTTAAAATTAAAAAACCGGCTTCGAGGTGCATTTGGCCACCCATCAGTCCATCTATGATTAAAATTTGAGATCTCTGCGTTCAGTAGATATTGCTGGGCATCGCGCACAGACAGAAAGACAAACACTTCCTTTTTTTTATTATAGATAGATATGTTGATTCATGGACTGATGTAGACTGCCTATAATAATTTCATTTTATCTAGAGAAGAAATCTTGAAGCGTCATTATAATCACCTGATTATATTATTGCTTTAAACATAAAGAGATGCAGATGAGAACAGGAACTTATTAAAGAGTAGGCTAACTACAAGAAAATGCATATTTCACTAATTATTTAAATTAGTATTGCTGACTAGGAACCCCCGGTGCCTTCTCGAATTTTTCTGAGGTAGGGAGGTCTGGGAGGGGTGCACTAAACTTCTTGTCACAACCTGAGGAGCTCCTTGATAAAGAAGTAGATTCAGCAAGGCATCAACGGCCGTGGTAGTGCGTATGCTGACGATATCCTGCTTAGGAGGCCTTCGAGCGATAGTTTCTTGGTTGAGATGCCGGGTCCTTCTTCATCACGTTTAGATTCTTCTTAGAACTTTTGCCAACCGAGTGTCTCCGCTGGTTCTCTTGCAAAATTTAATCACTTTAGGTCTTCTTTTCCCGTCTCTTGTTTTCAGCCTATGTGCTAGACTAAGTCATTTATTCAAGGTTTTGCATTTATGAAAGTTTAAATGTTTTTAACTAGAACATATACAGATTCAGATTTCATTTCTGGTACAAGATGGACAATTAGATTATCCCGTCTGGAATACTGTTCAAGCTCATTTACTCTCATAATCAACTAACTTATCATTCATTACCTTGCTTTAGATTACGATTTTCACACTTCTGTTTCCTTATTTCTTCTTTCACTTTACTTAGTTCCATTTTGAATGAATCGAACTTCGTCGATAAGATCCCATCCTACCATCTTCCTTAATTACATGACGCAGCGGACGGATGGCAGAACTAGTCGTTCAAGGGATGTAGCGCTATGGAGTTTACTTTTAGTAAGTTTAGTTTTAGTTATGTTTGCCTCTCCAACTATTTCAATTATTTGAAAGAAAAATCTAATAACAGAGTAACATATTATAACCTGAGATTCTGTGTAAACTCATTCTTAATAGGCTATGACAATTACATCCGGTCTATATTACGTTCCGGAAATAAATTGAAGACTATCTGAAATAAGGATGCAACCAAGAATCAGAAAAAAAAATTCACTATAATCATGTTTCATTTCTCTGTGACGATAAACTTTGAACATGGCAGCAACTAGAATGGGTTTTACACAAAATTGATAACTAGGCTATATCCTTATTAAAGGGAGGTGTTTAATTGTTAATGTCTTTCTTCCATAGATATTGGGAAAATCGTAGAGAAACATACATACATATATACGAGCATATAAATATATATATATATATATATATATGTGGATTTTGTGAAATAATGCCTTTATTGTTAATAAATGTTAGTCAAATGAGGGCCATATTAATAATTTTCGATTTCTTTACCACCTTATACCCTCAATAAGTTGTGTAGATGTATAATTTAGGCACACGACACTAGTAGGCCTATATTATTGTTCATCTTACCTTGGTTGATGTCAGTAATAAAGTTAAAACACTATTAAAGATATATCGTCACATATAACATATTTAAAAGAGAAGTAAAACTCATTTAGAATTATTACATATTCTTGCTGGTGTCTTGTACTATGAAAGATCTCCTACTCCAACTAATGATATATCTAATGGTACAGTAGGAGATATTTCACTGTACAAGATCATCCAGAATGCATAGTAACTTTAAATAAGTTTTACTTCTATTTATATATCTGTATGTGTGACGATAAATCTTTAATAGTAATAGTTTGTACTTTTTAAATCACAAGTGTAGCCTAATAGTATTTTATTACTGACATCAGCAAAGATAAGCTAAACAATAATATAGGCCTACTACTGTCCAGCCATTTAATAAAATATGGGAATTTTTTCTTCAAAGAGAGAAGTAAAATTATTGTAATTGAGTGGTCAAAAATAAGTTCAAAACCTCAAATTCTCTGAATATTAAGGACTTAGGTGTATCTGAAGTGGTTTCATGTGTAAAATCTGTCGATTTACTTATTTATTGCGTTGAGGTACTTTCTTTTTTGGCATTTTTAGCATGATTTTAACACTTTTTAATACCAAGTAGTCAAGAGTAATCAGCTATGTCCATTTTCATCTGAGAAAATATACATCTTAAGGTACAATTTCGTATAAGATTAACTTCAAAAAATATGTGTGGTTAATTATTATGTAAAATAATAAACATGTTACTTTTTGTCCCACCCGTAATGGTGATAGTTTTGTTATATTATTATTGATGAGTTAAATAAATGTTCTGTCAACCTGGAAACAGTTTATAATTTGTATTTAATTCCTCATACCTTCATTAATAACAAAATTAAGACCCTAACAGTAATAGCAGAACAGCAAATGAACTTTTGTTTTGCATCAAGAAAAACAATGTCCAAATTATGTCCCACCCGTAATAGATTTTGAGAAACAAATTTAAAATATTTTAAATACATTTTCAATAATGCTTTGCATGTAGTGTGGAGGAGAAGGCATTGTAAATTTTACAGAATGTGAAGAAGCAATTCTAGTTTATTATGTATGATATGTAATAAACAAAAATAGTTTTTATAATTTGCTAGGATGTCCCACCCGTATTTATGAAATTGCTGTGCCGTATGCCTATTGCATAGTCCTACACATCTTATTGAGGGTATAAGGTGATAAAAAAACCCAACATTGTTAATGCCTTTATATTTCCAAGAAAATGAAATTATTTGTTTCCAATCCCAACTATACGCCATTACATTTGTTTCAATGTTATCAATACAGCTACCGATGCCACATTATTAACATTTATCTTCTAGCCATTAGAGATCTTGTAAAAAGAGAATAACTACAATCAAGCCTTTATAATTGGAAACGACTGCACGACGTAGTCCAAGCTTTAGTTAGGCTCTGATATCACAGGGCTCAACCAAGGGAGGGGGTGAAGCTAAAGCACGCATTTTTATGGGGCTTTTTTTTTGTTCCTTACGCGGGATGAAGAGAGATGAAGGGATGAAATGGGTTAGGGTGACGGGGTGGGTGGCTAGAAAGAAAGAGCTAAGAAAAAGATAGAATGAGTACTGGACGTTTTCGCCACGTATCGCGGGCAATGTTGGTGGTGGATGGATCAGCATTTAGTAGGGATGGGGTTGCAAGGGCGTGAGTCACATGTAGTATAACCACTAGGAGAGGGGGTAACTCTAAATAGCTAGTTCCTGGGCTACAACATAAGCTTATGGCCTTACATATGAATTTTCCTGGGAAGATGGTGTGTGTCTGTCTGCATGTGTGCGCGAAATGAGAGACAATAAGGGCTTGCACTAATGCGTCCAGAGAATCTTGTATCGAAGATATTCTTCCATAATTCTTTTACTTGGGGGTAAAAAGTATCATTTTAAAATTATTTTTATTAAGGTAGGCCTATATGTACACGTTTAGGTATGAATTTTTAATTTTAAGCGTCAGGGCTTTCAATTTCTATATTTATATATATTATACAGCTGTATATTAAGAGATTTCACAAGAAAATGTTTCGTAATTATTTATAATTTGTTTATGAAAATTGTTTTCTTGAAAATTTAAATTTTCACTATTTTGTAGATAAAATAATTCTCTAGTGCCTGACGTTTAAATTAAGATTTTAAATTGTTACATAGATTTATATAAACTGGAAAGTATTTTATTTACATCATTATAAACAAAAATCTAGAACACAGTAGAATATTCATGTATGAGAAATTTCTCAACGGCAAGCACTAGAGAATAGTTCAAGCTTCAAATTGACACCAAAATCACCTTGATATGTTAATTTATAGAAGAATTGTGATGTTTGAAACAATTGAATACTAAGTGATTTCTTGCTTACGGGAACCTGAAAAAAAAAAAAAGCAAAACTTGTATTGAAACGCATGGAAAACACATGTCGAGATAAACATGAAAATACGAAGTTCAAACAGTTCATTCTTATCCCAGCATGGCTCCACATACTTACAAGTGTATTAGTGACAAGTAAGAACTTCTAGACGAGAGGGAAGAATAAAAAGACTCAAATTTAGGAGCTGGGTAAGGGGCACGGAAAAATTATTCTTCTTAGAAAAAGAGCTCTATCTAAGGAACTAGAAGTCAGAATTTAAAAATTAATGTATGAAATTAAAGAGAAAGAACTGTCTATCTAAATAGGCGTTTAAAAAAATGAAATTTTCAGAATTTTTTTTTTTTTGCTTTCTTGGTGTAAACATACACGTTCCTCTTGAAATGAGTGGAAAAGGTAATCCACCTATTATACTTGCCAAACTTGCCTAAGCGAGTAAGCAGCTATGTCTGTCGTTTTCCATATGTTGCAATTTTACAAAGCAACTAGGCCTACATCATAACTCGAGAACCATTAAATATGTTGTAAAAATTTTGCATTCATGTGTATTTAGGCCACTTGGGCAGAATGTACCACAGTTATTTTATTGTATAGTACATACAGATTATTTTTAAAAATATTTTGTTCTCTAAGAATTCAAATTGTCATTACCAGGGCCCGGATTTTGAAATGTCATCTTTTAACTGGAACATCATGGACGTTGTCCACTAGTGCAGATGTTATGATCATGACAATCAGCTCATAATAATGGTAATTTTTAGGGTTATTTATTGTCATCTTCCCCATTTTCTAATTTTTACATCTTTTTTAGAATTCAATTTCATTACTTGGTCATTTTTGGCCATTTTACGGTTTTTCCACATTTTATATTTTAGGAATTTTTAGAATATAAAGTCATTCTTTTCCAGTTTTGTGTAGTTTCTCGCTTTATATAGGCCTAGAGTTTTTGTGCATTTAGTTACATTGAACTCTAAATTAAGCATAAATTAATTAATCTTGTCATAAATATATGCTGTTTGTATTTAACCGTGTGTACCAATTAAGAATCCTGGATGCGAGTCCCGGTGTTGGAGGAATTTCTCTCCTATAATATTCTCATGAAGTGTCCAACAGAAACAATATTCTGTGGTTCATGAATGCATATATCTAAGTAATTACAAGCCTATAATTGGGTCAACAACAGAAATGTAGAATAGACACAAATTTTATGAATAAAATATTATCTTCATAGAAATTTACGGTAATTTTTTAATCTTTGGATCTTTTTTGAAGTCATTTTATAGCTCATTTGAAAAATGTTTTAGGTAATCAAAATCCGGGCCCTGGTCATTACTTGTGTGAAAATTCAGACATTTTAAAAGAGTAAAGATTTTGTTACGTAATATAGATGTGGGTATTTATAGTAATTCCATATAATAAATATATATATGCAATAATTATAATGTATAATATTAATATTATCCGTATAATATATTTAAACCAGCTGCACAAAATATATGACTTTTAAATAATTTCTATTTGGTTCTGAAAAAAGGTAGGTCCTATTTTTGAAATATAGGCTAATTGATTCTGAAACATAAATTATTAATTTTATCCAGTTTCACAGTGGTCGCAGCTTTATACCCCCTCCCCCGTAAGCCGAAGAATTGTTAAATATTATGTTGCAGTTTAAACTTGTATTAAGCATAATTGTCCTATTATTTCAACATTATAGAGCATACTAGCTCCATGACATTGTTCAGGACTACGTCCAGGGACTTGTAGGCACATTAAATTAAGCGGATGTTGCAGGATGAGTCGTTTTGAATACACGTCACTAGAGTGAAGGATACGGCTCAGTTATTAGAATGTCTTTGTGCTTGTCTGAAAACTCTGTAAATAAAGTGTAGAAATATGTACAGTGAGTCCCACGCAAGAGTTGGCCAATGACGCGGGTTTCTGCGTCGCGGCTGGCACAGCTCCAAATCCCGAGCGATCGGGTGAAATATCTACGCAAATAATGCCGCGGTCGTTGTAATGATTCAGGTTATCACATTTATAGTTAAAATTACAATGAAAATAACCACGTACTTCATCACAAGAGACGATGGAAATGTTCTCCTCTTGCATCCAGACAATACTGGCACCTTTTTAGGAAATTTTCTTTCACGCCCGTAAGTTCAACTTCCGAGACAGAGTTACTTTCTCTTGTGGTAGGCCTATGTGATATTGTCATTAAGTTCTTCTAACAGTATGTAAATATTATTTATGGGGAAACTTGAAAAATAAAGTGTATAGGTCAATTTCCCATACACAAGAAGAACTTAAAGACAATATCACAAGAGAAATTAACTCTACCTCGGAAGCTGAACTTACGCGCGTGAAAGAAAATTCCCTAAAAAAGGTGTCAGTGTTGTGCTTATGCAAGAGGAGAACATTTCCAACATCTCTTGTGATGAGGTACGTGGTTATTTTCGTTGTAATTTTAACTGTAAATGTGAGAACCTGAATCATTACACCAACCGCGGCATTATTTGCGTAGATATTTCACCCGATCGCTCAGGAGTTGAAGCTGTGCCAGCCGCGACGCAGAAACCCGCGTCATTGGCCAACTCTTGCGTGGGACTCACTGTAGATGATGTAATATAGTGTATAAAGCTGGATGTTATCTGATAGAATTTTAAGATTTTGTTGAATTTACAGTTAGAAAATACAAGATTTAGTTAGGTTACTACAAAACAAATAAATAAATATGTTTCTTTCGCCAATACCACTCGATGAAGCAAATATGAACTCTGTGCAATGCACTGAGTACACTAAAGTATTTATAACAATAAATAAAATCGTTCTATCAACAATAAAGATACAACAATAACAATAAAGAAAGGTATAAGCCTATCATTACAGATAGGCATAATTCTAATTGCATGAGATACGGAGCTCGTTGCACTGTTTTATAACTAATAAACTGTTTAATGCCAACATACAAAGCTGCCTGGGTGGCGCAGTTAATATCGCGCTGGCTTTCTGTGCCCAAGGTTGCGCAGCATTAAATTTACTCTTATATTCGGGGGTACACTTATACCCGCCTGGTATCCCTTCTCAGTTGTTGAACTTGGTATACACTAAGTAAGAATTTTTTTTTTTTTTTTTTTGTGTGTGTGCCCACCCTTGCCCCCGGAGTGCCAAGCAATTAAGCCTAAACCTCCGGTCAAACCAAATTTTGGTAACCATATGTGATGTGTGTATACCTATTGTGCCCTTATGTACATCCGTAGGGGATGTTGATGGTGTGACGTGTTTGGGCTGTGTACTTGTGTCTTTGTATTTTGGCGTAGGGTAGGCCTACGTGCGGATAGGTCTTATGTGCAATATTTCCCGAGTGTGTTTTTTTAGTGACTTGTAGTTATGTATTCTAGAGATTTGTAGTGCGTGTATCTGTTTGAGGGGATTATTGACCAGTCCGGCATTCGCCTAAGAACGAGGGAAACCCCTCAAAAACCTCGTTCGGACTGGAGTAGTGGCCAAATGACCGTCTACTCTAAGTAAGAATAAGGTGATAGCCGCGGTCTCTCCAGTCATTCACTACCGTCTCAGGCCGCCCCCATGGCTGAGTGGTTACACCCCTCGCCTTCCACCGCTGGGACTCGGGATCGAATCTCGGTGTATCTATTTGGGATTCGTGGTGGACAAAAGGGGTCGGAACAGGTTTTCTCGGGGTCTCCTGTTTCCCCTTCCACCGTTGCTCCATCCATCATAGTATGGTCATTTGGTTGCAATAAAGAATTATTATTTTAAATACAGTGCCTTATTTTTTACTCGTGGCCGGCCGGCGGGAGGTAGCTGCTTGCGCACAGTGCTTCTCACCGTTCCTGGCTCCGGCCACGAGTCAAAAATAAGGCTGTAGTTCAAATCGTTACTGGATGGGGAAACCGATGGTCCCATGGCATCGTACGCGTAGATATAGCAAATTACGGGTTCTACATATTTAAATCTATTTTAAGCTATTCTGTGGTGTTATATTCCTCATAGCAATAAGGCCGACACTTCATTAGCAGGAGGCAAAATTGTCAGCACATTGTCAGCAGTTAATGATCTGCTCCACACAAAATGCAGGTCATGCTTATTGTTAGCAACGCTAGTTACTAGGCCATGTACAAAGTCATAAGCATTGACGGCAACATTCGGAAACTGTCAATAAAAATTCCCCACGCATCCGCACGTTATTAGTCCGTTGATTACAGCTGTGACTACTGATATAATGTTCCTGCAAGCGTTCCCAGCAGTTTTGAACTGCCAGAAAAGTTAGCGAATTCTAACATGAATCAGATCAGAGACATGCGCAGTAAGTATAATAACAATTTTTTCCTGCACAGCGCCTAAGATTTTTTCCATGAAAGTACAATTATCCCAACTTCAACTATCTAGATGGCTTTGAGCCCATATTGAAGTAGTTTTTGCAGCAGCAAGCATTGGGAAACCCTCTTTCGGGGCCGATTATTTGCGAAAAATCAAACCTTTTAGCCCACAAGACAATACAACTAAATCTGGCCGATATGTCCAAGATATGACACTGTATAAGTACAGTGCCGTAAAATTATACTTTTTTCATTATTTATCCAATTATCCAGAGATTTGATTTTCCGGATCGGATCCGGTCCCCAATAATTCGGATAACTGGAGTTCTACTGTAGTGGTTGGTCACATGAAATTAACATTATTATAGCAATGGTTCTAATTTTGTATTCGTTAAAATTTACTTTCACCGGTACAATACAACATAGAAAATATGGCGACTTAATGGAAGGTACTTATTCAAGTGTAAATTTGTCAACTACGTGTATTTTCTTAATCGTAATTTTACTATATTATTTATTAAATCTCCAAGTACAAGAGCCCTATTTTACCTATGTATGCTAGTGCTATAGTTTCAGAATAAGTATGTTATAATTATGACATGCAGAAAATTTTTTAAAATGTGGCAGTAAACAATAAACAAAAGTGAACATAAACACAAAACATTAAAAAGTTACTTCATAGAAATAGTTGTGAGAATTGATCACAGTGTTTTAAAAACTGTGTTAACGAATGTCTTAAATTCTGAGAAACAGCATTGGTTTTTTAAGAAGACAATCATTGGATAACCCAAAACCTTACTACATTTAGTTAGATGCTTCTTTAGTATGTGGCGCTTGTAACCATGAAATGGGCAGTCTAAAACAAGATGTTCGACAGTTTGTTCATCATGTCCACATGGACAAAAATATCCATCAATAGAGGGTATGTGGAATCTTTGAAAGTAAGATTTAAATTTACCATGACCCGTCATAAATTGAGTTAAAACGAATGATGGTTCGAAATATTTCAACAACAGTCTGTCGCGAACTGTAGGAAAGTACATCACTCTTGTAACAGCGCCAATGATGCTATTAGCCCAAAGCGAGGACCATTTATTTAGCAGATCAACTTTCAGCTCTTTTTTCACATAAGAGATGGGACACTTGACATGTTCAAATTCCAAATCGGAAGATGCAGCAAGTTTGGCCAGCTCATCAGCTCTCTCATTACCTTGATTACCAACATGACCGCGAACCCAAACCAGACAGATATGTTTGTCATAGGCGCAAATAGTCTCTCTAATTTCAATAGCTGTAGGGTTCATATTAAATTTATCATTCGCTGCAGAAAGTGCAGATTGAGAGTCACAAAAGATACGTACGTTGCACATATTATCGACACTCCACTGTACAGCCTTTTTCAGTGCAAGGAGCTCTGCTTAAAAAACAGTGGAAGCAGCTGGAAGTTTAAACATTTGATTTGTGATTTCAGCGTTAGATGAGAACACAACCATAGCACTACCAACAACTGCGGTTTCTCGGTCTGTAGATGGTGTTCGTGAGCCGTCGGTGAAAATATAATAATCGTGATCAGAAGAACAAGTTAGCTGAACTCTATCATAATGTAGAAAAGGGTGTCTTGCCATCAGAAAGTGCGCAGGAAGCTCGATTTCTCTCTGAGCAACAAATTCTGGAATAAAGCGACCCTTTTTAATGTTTATTAGTTTAGCCCAAAACATGCCCGAGAGATGCAAAGGTTCGATTCCAGCCAAGATCAATGCTGCTTCTGTGGAAACAGTACGGTATGCCCTAGTAATTCTAAGGGCAAATCCACGTTGAATTTGAGCAAATTTCTTTTGAACCCATTTTTTATTCAGAGTGTCTTGATATACTGAAGCACAATACAGAAGCATAGGAATAGCTGCACCTTGGTAGATAATGTTCAAGATTGTAGAATCCAAACCCCAGGTGGGTTTTGTAGCGATTGACAAACCAGCTAGTAGCTTATGTGCTTTAGATTGGAGAAAGTCAATATTATATTTACATGTGATGTATGTCATATAATAAACTTTTCTGATTTTATTTTAGCAATATTATCAACCTCAATAATTCATTGGGATTATAATAAACATAGGCCTACATTAATAGGTATCATTAAAATGTGTATAGACACAAGTGATCGAGTCGTTCGTTACTGTCCTAACAAGAATCAGAGGACATTAAGTAGTTAACTGCTCACCTATGGGACATGCGAAAACAACAAACCCTGAAACATCTCTGTTTATTTGCTAGAACAAATCTAATAACAATTCTATAACATATAAGGATTTTTGTTGGGCATTCCATATTCAGACATTTTTAATCGATAACTATGTACATTCATGGAATGGAGAAAGATTGCTCCTTTATAATCAACGCTCCTTTTCCTGCGTTCCTAAGTCCTGTCCCTAAATTTTAAGGGGAGGGGTGGAACATTGCAAGATTTCTTGGTAAGAAAGATCAGCAGCGTCTAAAAAAATTGGTGGTTGGTCCTCTAATTTGCATGCACCTGCTTCCACAAGGGTTTATATAAGAGCCTAGTAAAACAAGGGTAACACAAGAGGGGGGGGGTGTTTTTAAACTCGAGGGTTCTCTGCGAATACGACATAATCCTCATTCGTTAGAAGAAGTAGCTCGGCCATTCAGAGTTAATTAAAGTACTTAGAAGTCAAGAGAAGGGGATTTGATTGCACGCTGGGGTGGGAAATGACTGCTTTGTCTGATCTTCAGAATCTCGTATTTTCTTCATTTGTGGGGAATTCTTAAAGAGCCAGGCTTAAATGTAAGACTTTAATAGATAAACTGCTTAAGAGAAGAAAATGATTTATAAGAGATCTTGAAATAATTGTCTTCTTTCAAAGCAAAATTTTATTGGCGTGTGCAAATCAGAAGAGGTTTATGTCTTCATAAAGGCCTAATAAATAAATAAAAACATGTATGCAATAAATTTACCTCTAGTATGAATGCATAGGCTACATTACTAATTTATTTATAGTGCCTTGTTGACATCATCTTGTATTTAGTATATAAAATGAGAAATGGGTACCAAGCAAATTTTAATTGCTGACTTTCAGTTGATGCAGAATATAGCCTACTGAACTGATTCTAAATTCCCCCTTTTTAAAGACAGAATCATCAGATATTAGGGAGAAGGTTTTCATTACTAATAGTTCTCATTGCATAAAATTTAAGCCCTGTCCTATCTATAATTTCATTTTAATGACAATTAACTTGATGTACTTCGTCGATCGTGAATTCATTTTTCTTCCTACGTGTATTTCTTTTATTCCCCTAAGAACAGTTTTCTCAAAATTATATATTTTTTTGATTCAGCTGTGTTTATACTCCTCTTAGCTGCGAGGTCATATCAGGAGTTCGGGATATGTGTCTATACAGTAGGGTAGGCCATGGAACTATTGATTGTCAATTGTTTCTTATAATGGTGTATTTTTTATGGAGTAAATTTCAACTGATATTAATTTAAATGGATATGATACAAGATGAAATGGTGAGGATGTTTCTTAGTATGTAAGTAGGCATTTGCCTTTACGACTGGGGAAACCATCATAAAACCCACTTCAAATTGGCCGGCCACGGAATTTGAACCTGGGACCTCCCGAATGCGAGTACAAGACGTTAGCATCTCGGCCATCTCGCTCGGTCAAATTAAATTAAACTTGGCATAAATTAAGCATAAATTAAACCAGATTAACTTGGGAGTTTTGTTTCAGCGTATCTTCACTTTCGCCATAAATGTTTGGAGGTCGATTAGTTTAAAATACGAATGACAGTTTAGCGAACTATTAAGACTGGACAATCAAATACAAGGGCAAGGGTGATGCCCATTCTAATTGAATATGTCGGTTGTTTGTGGAAGCTGGAGGATAGTTTATTTTCATTAGGTCTATGTTCCAAGTGAGAAATATGTGTTAATCGTGCGACCTTAGATGGAAATTATAGTGTAGTACCGGTAGGTAATAAAATTAAAACGCATACATCTCTGAATAGTTGTTTAATGACAACTACTCCCTTTGTTTCCTTGATTTGAGTAGAAAGCATTCTTCATTCCCTGTTTTCTCGC
The DNA here is from genome assembly GCA_964059195.1 of Ectobius pallidus. Lineage (NCBI taxonomy): Eukaryota > Metazoa > Arthropoda > Insecta > Blattodea > Ectobiidae > Ectobius > Ectobius pallidus. Next base: position 15,133,463 of record CAXKWD010000007.1, read on the forward strand.
GAATTTGTTCGAATCTGAAAATTTATCTGTAAAAAAACCGTGACATATATCTACATAATGCTATGATTCTGACACATATGGACTGTTTCTATATTATATTGTAGGATTGATATGTTTGAATCTTCAATCTAAATCAATTTCCCCGCTACCTGATTAAGCCTAAATTTAATGTAAAAGTAACTTAGATGAATTGAAAGTTCAATTAAAAATATGCCTTGAATTCGTTCCCATCCCTCGAAAGTGTCTTTCCATGGATTTAAATGAAGCATTCAATTTCTCATACGATACGAAACGATAAAATACGATAAAATAACAATAACCATGTGTGACTTGAGGCTTTCCCGGTGTTGAGAATATATTATTGTTTCTCGGGCTTCCAACCGGGTGAGTTGGAGGTTTGGTAAAATAATCATCATAATAATAAAACTATTATTGTTCTATAAGAATTTACTTTTTAAATGTCTGCCTAGATTTTGCATTTTGCTCATTGTTGTCATTGCATTATTTTGCAAGATAAAATATAGTCCTAGCATTGCGTTATGAACCGAAATCCCCGGTTTCTTTCTAAACAAATTAAAGGCTCTAAAGAAGCTTACACTTGCAGTTTGTTCACATTCTTTGTTTCAGCAAGACGCCGATAGTAAAGTATTCTAAAAGTTGATTGATTAATTGAAAAACGTTCTTGTTGAGTTTGTGGTGGAGATGGAAATGACAGGGGTAGCTCTGAAACTAAGCTAAAAGTATTCCTAAAGTTTTGTTGTTCAAAGCCACGGAAATTTAAGTGAAAATAAAATAAATGTACATATTTTTCCATTGTGTTTATTGTCCTTAATAAAGTGGAACTTAAAAAATCGTCTGAAAACGGTAAAAAACTAAAATAAAACTATTTTATTATCACAGGTAAGCGAGTTTATCTGATGCAACTCGTCAACTCGCGTTGGATTTATTAAGACTATTCCATGAATAAAAGGTATTCATTCAGGTAAGCTAACAGCAGAACAGTTTAAAAGCACACGAACTGGCTTGCACCGAATCAATATTGTGTTTTTAATCAATGAACATTTCTATTATTTCAATTTCCAAACAAGTTATGTTGTATAAAATAATCTGTTTTCGTGTCGCTTAGTGGCAACATGTGATGTATTAATCACTGCACACTGATACTCGTGTCTCCAGTAACGAACAGACGGTTTTATCACGATAAAACACCATTCTCGCGATTCCTACAAGAATATTGCAAGATAAACGGCCGTGATTGGTCTATATCCGAGGAACTGCTAAACGTTATTGGTCAACTTCAACCACGCGGTGTATGAGTTGAATAGTCTTAAATCTAAAACAGGGTTTATAAAATCTTAAAAATCCGAACCCTAGTCATGATTGTTATTTATCAATGTGGCATCACTGTTGATAATTGATTGATCATCAATATGTATGTATGTATGTAATTTATTCATTGCAATTGGATTAACTTACTACCCGGTGGTAGCGTTTCCTAACAGGCCTACTACAATACTACAAATAAGAGCTAGTCTACATAAATAATTGAATTCTTCATAAATCCCATGTTAATTTCCTGATAAACTCTCAACATTACAGTCTACTTATTAGAATGCCCGCGTTAACCCTTCAGAATATTGTAGTAGTGCATATGAAATGAAGCTGGTTCATGGTGCAACAATATTGGACACTATGCACTTGTAAGGCATAACGACGCAGTGTTGTTAATACAGCCTATGGAAAGTTGACATGCGCAGCAGGTTATTGTTATGTTTTGTAGGGTTTATTAAGACATTTCTGTCCCGAGCAGATGTCGCTTCCAGCATCTTGTCGCGTGGAAAATAGCGTACACTCTCTTCCTATACAAAATAATGCAGTACAATCCTTTCCCTTCTACATGTTCTCAGTGTTCCGTTTCTCCTTTATACAACGAGTAGATCCATAATAACTTATGTAGCCTGACTGTGTTGTTGTTATTATTATTATTATTATTATTATTATTATTATCATTATTATTATCATCTGTAGCATCTATAAATAAATAAGCTAATTGAAAATGAAATGAAATTATTATTACTGTTATAACTAGTATATATTATTGTCACAATATTCCAGATGTTCAAAAATGTAACTAACTAACTAACTAACTCCGTGGTGCTATCATCCCAGAAGGGACAAGGCCTACCACCCTACCGCTGCGTCATCTACCATAGGAACACGGCAGGATTGGGGGCATATGGTCAGCATGCCGACACCCAAGGCCGTTAATGGTGGTTTCCATGACCGGTTCAAAAATGTAGGCACATTAATAATATTATTGTAAAGGCCATAAAATAATTTAACATACAAGTGTACCGTATTTTTTTCACAAAAATAAAATGCTCGAATTAGAAAAATCGTTTACGGAATAAAATGTGTCAACCAAAAGTCATTTTTAAAGATTTTTTCATTTAAACAAAGATGCTATTGTGTCATCCAAATATGATTTTTTCATTATTTCAGTTGTCATTGTTCCTATTTCTAAGCAAAATGCCCATAAGAGTTATGCATCATTTGAAATGCTTTTTCTACTCCAGTTTGAATTATTTACATAATGTTAAATATTAATAAATCCTTCTGGTAAATATTTAACTAAAATTTATAACTTAGGCTATATCTGAAATGTGATACTTTTATGTATCAAGAGTATTCGGATATAACAATTGATTTTGTTATTTAAACCTAGGCAATTGTACCAAATATGTGTATTGTGGTCTTCTCAAGGATAAATTTAGAGGAATTTAATTGGAATTTATAACTGTATATCTTAATCTCAATAAGAAAATAATAAAACTGAATAACTTAATAGCATGTATGAAGAACGCAGTACGATTAATAAAGGCATCATTTTTAAAAAGACTAGGCAAATTTTTATTATAGTAAGGAAAAAATGGGAAGCAAAGGTAGAAGATTAAGTGATACAAGGCAGAAAAGAATATGGCTGTACCATAATTATTAAGTACCTGATGTAGCCTATATTCACAATTTATAAAAAAGAAAAGGATGCAAATAAATACACTTCATGTTAAGAAATACAAGGTTTGTGTAGGCCTAATAGCTTTTGTTTAATTTAAACTTTTTTGTTATTGATGGATTTTGTTATTATTATTATTATTGATTTGTTTTATTTATAAATGTGTAATTTTTGGTATGTTGTTCCTCTGAAAAAATAAATGTAAAAGCCTGACTTCTTGGATGTAAGATATTGGCCTATATTGTTTGATGAGAACAAACGACTAGCTTACGGCAGTCGATATAATATCTAATCTATTTTGCCATGTTCGAAGTCACCAAACATTTTTATGGTAATCCAGGACAGTCAATCAGCGACCAAGCTGCCAGAAACCCATTTCACGAATAGGCCTAAAGTGCGCCGCTCGTGGGGGAAAAAGAAACCTCAGATTCGAGTTCAGTATCCCAAAAAACCCACGCATAGTGAGTTTCGTCAAGATCTTTCAATGTATTCCCATTTAGGTCTGCGTTCATGTTTCCCCTTCTGTTCACCTATGTAATAAAATTAGATCTCTGCATGTCGTAATGTGATATATAAAATAATCAAACAGAGCGGGCTAACAAAATCGAAGCTATCCACAAATTGATGTGTTATGTTGCAAAATATCGATCTCAGCGATGCTGTTTTTATCCCGAGTAAAGCATAGCCATCAGCAATTAATTTGCATTAGCCAAAACTGGTACTTCGATAGGGACATGACTCATAACTCACAACTCGCGAGCGAAAGCGAAAATAAAAAATCCAGCTTCGAGGTCCATTTCGATCTATCGATGTTAAAAATTTCATATATCTATGTTCCCCAGATTTGGCTGAGCATCGCACAGACAAACAAACAAACAGACATAGACTATACTTTCTCTTAATATCCTATATACTGTAGATTTGCTTAGACAAGAAGAATAGAAGATATTTGTGACATGCTTTCAAACTTTCCCGTTAAGAATTACAAGCTAGCATTGCAGCGGGAGTTGGCACTCCTGCAAGACGAAGTTTATCGATAACTCGATGCTTTTGTCTTGAGCGACCTGAAGCACTTTACGTTGGAAATGATTGGGTAAACAAATTGGGTAGCACTACCTGCATATGCTGCCACGCCACTTCTCATATTGCAAAATACAATTTCCTCTCATCAAATTTCTGCTCCTGCATCCATCTCCTCGCATCCTACACTCTATTCCATTTCTCTACATCCCCCTCCAAACCCCTGCAGAAACACCTCAGGGGCAGTCTTCACTCAGGGCGATGCACGGCACACTATCTCTAAGATTACGGTAACTTCTGCTATATACATTGTCGGGAAAGGATTTCTATGTAGGCCTACTACAAAAGTAAGATATGAATTTACAAGGGTTAACGGAAATAAATGGTGCAAAATTTGGTACACATACAGTACTTTCTCACATATACGATTTTTTAAATTTTTGAGTGAACGAAAGGTATGTTTTGGTATATATTTTACAATCGCCAACAGTTATTATTAAACGTAGCTGTATTATTTTACTTCGAGTTTATAAACAAACAAACAAAACAAAAACAAACAAACGAAAAATCTATTAATATGTTATGCCTTATGATATTGTGCACTGTAGTCATACTGATTTCATTTCTATCTTGATAACTGTTAATTTTATAAAGAAATGTTATGAATAGGGTTCGGATGTTTATGGCACGTCATATTTTTATTCTGACCCCATTTTCGCCTCAAACACAAATTAATTGCACATTTGTTATTCTAATCGGACCAGTTTCGTTTTGAATGTAAAGTAATATTCTTGTCATTTTCATGGTCTTGGTCGAATTTCGGTCATATTTGTAATTTAACATCATATTTCAGTTATAAATTCGGTAAAAGAGCATAATTATGCAGAATGTGCACTAAATTGTCGACTTAAATGTTTTCCGAGAAGGAGTTACGAATATTTTGGTTTTACTGTAAATGAAGTGTGAAGGGACAATAATAAGTAACAGCACAATTACCTCTTCATCCTTGTTGCTAACAACTTCCAATAGACATGTTTTTAAAATATTTTCAGTTCACATTTCCAGTGATATCTGGAAACATTAACAGATTAGAAGTTCGTTACAAGTAAAACTCTGTAAATCACCTGTAAAATTGTTGAAAAGTGATTATCTAATTGAATTAATGTGATGTAATAATTTAGTGGCATTAAACGTTTGAAATTGTAACATTTATTATTAGAAAATACATTCTTTTATGAGGTCATGTAGATATATGCATAGCATATGCTTTCATGAACCACAGACTATTATCTCTGTTGAACATTACATGAGAATATTATAGGAGAAAAATTTCTCTGACACTGGGCTTTAAACCCAGGACCTTTGGCTGTCCATGCTAATGCTCTACCAACTGAGCTAAGCCAGAGGTCACTTCACAGCGCCAGATGGAACCTCTCTCTGATTGCTAAACCTCGTGAAACATGTTTTCCCAATGTTATATCGATTTATTTTTTCTCTATTCTAAATATAGCCTATGCGAGAAAGTATAAGGTACAGTACAATGCATGAAAGTTAGAACAAACGCAAAACAATTATTCCAGGATAATGCGGATTAGTAAAATATTTAAAATAGACAATAGGAAGAAACGACAGATAGATGTACTCAAAAGTTTAACAATTCACAGGTCTGTATAGCCTAAGATTAGAGAAAAAAGAGTGCGTGGAACCCCACGCGACAGAAGTAAAACTTTATTTTATTTTTATATTTTTTCAATTTTTGATTATTGGATTTTTTAAATTTTGCATTATTGGACTTTTTAATTTTGGGTTTTGGACTTTTTTAATTTTGGACTTTTTAATTTTGGATCTTTGAATTTTTAATTTTGGATTTTTTAAATTTTCGATCTTTCAATTGTTTATTTTTTATTTTTAAAATTTTTAATTTTATTATTTATTAAATTTTAGATTTTTGGATGTTATAATTTTTAATTTTGTTTTTTTTTAATTTTGGAAATTTGTATTTTTTAATTTTGGATTTTTAATTTTGGATTTGCGCGGTAATGAACCTCCGGGTTCCATAAAATAGATAATATACCTTTAGATTGCTTAGGAATTGTCTATTGCCATTGAGGAAGTAAGGTCTGAAAAATGTCCTTTGAAAACTCCTAATCATTGAGTTGATTGTTTTCTGTGCAGTCCGCACCGAAACAAGTAAGAGTGTGACTGATTTCGTGACTGATTGTGACTGATTTCGTGACGGTTTTAGTGTGACTGATTTTCCAGATTTACCCTCTACCGCCACTAAAGAAGTTTTACTTCAAAAAGACAACAAATAAAGCCATCAAAACATACACTAGGCTATACAATATTCTGGTCGTGATAATGATGGTAGTGGGAATCCGGGAACGGGACCTTGGGGGGAATACGCGGTACGAGTTCGAATCTCACCTCGGGTATGGCTTTTGTGTGTAGTACGGAAAAAAGGAAAAACAAGGAAAAGGAAAAAAAAAACAAGAAAGGAAAATAAAACCGCTGCGAAGCGAGGTCAATAGAGGTATGGAGGAAGATTTGCAATGGGACTGGATACATCCTATGGGAACCGAGTGGTCTAGGCATCAGTGAACAAATCTGAAAATCAGTGTCCGAATCCCGCCCAGGTTAAATTTATTCTCTAACCTACAAAATGCAATAGAAAATCTCTTTAATGAGATAAGACTTGAAAACATGTCAGTAACTAAAAGTACAACTTATACTTGGTAATCCATTCACTAAAACACGGTTATTTTATAGGATTATCAACAAAAATTATAAATTAATGTGATCTCCTTTTCAGGAAGTTACCTTGTCATATTAGATAGTTTGTGTGTCATAGTAATGAATACGTCGCGGTGTCGATGAAAGTAATCTTACTGTGTAAGAAAGAAAGAGAGGCAGAAAGAGATATGGGGAGAGCTAATGGGAGTATTGCTAAGAGTGAGAGAGAGAGAATGTATAGGAGATATAAGTGTTTGCTTTACTTGTGTCTTTAAATTCGCTGACGTAGTCCTAGTTCAATATTTTTACTCCTTTTCTGCAGAAAATGCGGTAGTGTTTCAGTTTTGTTATGTGTATGGTGGTCTGTCAGATATCTAACAAACAAACTGTTTGGCTTTAAAGTAGAACGCGTGCAATAGAAGTTACGTCTCTCCTGCACTTGGAGAATGTGGAGTGTGTGGTGTAAATTTTTTTTAAAAACCTCCAACACGAGCTACTGTGCAAGTCCATTATTTGATAATAATGTAAGTTACATAAGAAAGAGTTGGAGGGGATAGAATGTGGGTGGAGAGAGGGGGTGTGTGGATGCTGGCTGGCTGACTGGACCTATTACCGCGCCTCTGATCGACGCGAGTGTCACCAGGACGCCCGCCGCCATGTTGTCGATACACCAGCTCATTATTATGTGACTCCACTTTCTAATTGTGCACAAAGTAAATAACATTAAACTGCATTTATAACCCAAAGAATAACTATTGTATCCTCTCCACACGTAAATATCACCCTTGCCTATACGTTCACCATAGTAACTTATAGGGAAAATATTCATATGTGAAGACTTAGCCTATGAATTTGTATTTTGTTATCTTGTGTTTCAAGATAATAATATTATGTTTGTTGAAAATGATATGCTTATTTTCCACTCCCCCAATTTTAGAACTTAGTAGGTTTCCATGTAGCAAAACACGAATTTGGAAACGAATTCACCGAGCGGAGGTGGCCGAGAAGGTAACGTCTTGGACTCTCATTCAGGAGGTCCCAGGTTCTAATCCCGTGGCCGGCCAGTTTGCATTGATTTTTTTCATGATTTCCCTGGTCATAAAGGCAAATGCTGAATTGAATATTTACGTACCATGAATCATCCTCACCATTTCATCTTGTATCATATCCATTTATATTAATATAAGTTGAAATATACTCCATAAAATACACTAACAATAGAAAACAATTGACAATCAATAGTTCCATGGCCTATTCTACTGTATAGACACAGATGCCGAACTCCTGAGGCCTATGGCCTCGTAGCTAAAAGGAATATAAACACAGCTAAAAAAAAATTAAAAAAAAAAAAATTAAAAAAAAAAAACTACGTAATTTCTTTCAGTGTTACGCTATAACATTTCCCATTCATGACTACCTGTGAACTATTAAGGAGAGTTTGTTTCAACCAATGTATGTGGGACACCATAGGCGTAACCAGGCCGACCATATGGGGGGGTTATAACATCTGGGGGGGGTTATAATACCCCCCTGGGAGAGGGGGGTCCGGGGGTCCTCCCCTGGAAAATTTTAAAAATCAAGATGTAAAATAACGAGTTTTAAGCTTTCGGGGGTCCTTCCCCGGAAAATTTTAAAAATTAAGACTCAAAATAACGAGTTTTAAGCTTCCCACGCATTAAGTAATTTATGGGCAGACTTAAAAAAATTATACAATTTTCCTTTTTTTTAGTCAATGGGGGGGTTCAAACCCCCAAAACCCCCCCCTCGTTACGCCTATGTGGGACACCAATACTTCTTCTTCTTATTCTACTTGGCGATGAGAGAGTGTGGTGCAGAGGCCTCTAGCTCAAGCCCAACTGCGGGAGGGACAATGAACAATGGTCGCGTGTCGTATTTTATACAACTCCAAATCTAAATCAGAGCTTTTCATGCCCAAGAAATAAATTACTTTCGTTTCCTAGCTCGTCGTCGAGGCCATAAGAGGCTTACCACATGTCTCTCTCACTCTTTATAGGAAAAACAAGCATAACTTGCGTTACTCTCTGCCGGTAGAACCTCTACTACGAGGCTCCATCCATGACGTTTAGACCATTGTTTTCATCATTATTGTTATATTTTTTCGCGATTCAGAATATAGCCTATCAACATAGGCCAGCATTTTTCTTCGTAAATTCATTACATATCTTTAGGGGAAGAACCAATCTCTGGACATTAGGAATGCCGCTGAGCAAACAGCGTTGCGTCCGCATAGCCTATAGGTCCTTGCCGGGAGTGAGAGGAGAAAAGGAAAAGTAAGTGTCATCTGTGACAGAATATCATTCACTGTAGTGTGTCGTGTTTTAGAAATATTTTCATTTTTTGTCTACCTTTTAATCCTGAATTGGAGCTACTGATCCCACGAGTTACGTATACCAACACTTAATGATGCTGTCCGCAGCACGACACAATGACCACTCATCAGGTTATAGCCGACTGATACTTCGTGCAGAGTGTACTGCACAGTGCGAAGATATCGCTGTTGAGGAAGATAGTTCGTAAACACGACACCGGTAGAGATATTGTCCTGAGTAATTTGTTTGAGTACAAACGTGCTCTCTTAGAACTATCTCTTATCTCTGTCCATTCTACCAACAAAATGGCCGATTCCTCACAGTCGCGTCTTACGTGGTGAACCAAATAATAATTGTAGAGCCCAGATTTCTAAGCAAAATGCATACTTATTTTCAGATTACTAAACATGAGCAGAGCTGTTATATTCCGTATTTGGCAAGCAATTTTAAATTTCTTTGATAGTGCTTTTTTGCCTACCCTGAAAGAAAAACAACTTTGCTTCTTATTCAGTATTTTGAATTAAAATACATACTACGGAGCCGAGTTCATGAAGAAAGGCGACTGGATACGATGCCAGTCATGTAAAGTGTGGTAGTCTGTCACGAACTGTGCGTAGGAGCCCGAAGGAAAAAAGCTGTTTGTTTGTGAAAAATGCCACTAATCGAAATTGTACCTACTGGTGTTCAGAATTGTACCTATGCTATACATTTTCTAACGATTTTTTGGAAATCAAACATTGATTGCTATGGCCGATTTAACAGCTGTGTGTCTTCCATATTAAAGGTAAAGTGATCCCTATACAGGCCATGGAGGCCCAGAGGGTTCCAGGAGGTTGAGGCTCCTAGATTTTGGACATTCGGCACTTGAAGGTGGTAAGGTTGTCAGCCTTACGCACCGGCCGCCTTTACCCCCAGGATTGCTCCTGGTACTCATTTCTGTTAGAGGCTGTCTTCCATATTTTGTCATTAAAATACAAATAACTTAGTTTTTCTTCTGTTTATTTTGTTCATAATATAAGAAAATATGTTAAGTGTTCGAAAATGTAACACATGCAGTCTACTTAGAAGTGCTAAGCCTTTTAGATAATGTCCTCTTTAAAAAAATTAATGAAACAAATTCAAAATTATTTTTCTTATTATCTCAGGAATAACCTTTTGAAGTTCGTTTAATTTGTTTAACTTTAGTTTTGCTTTAAACAGGATGGCTAAAATTTAAACATTTCACGACTGCAGCCGCGTAACTTAATTAGGATTAGGTAAATTTAGAATTGACTGAGGGCGCTTATACTTAATCAACTTATACATTAAGGTACACTGTAATATTTAGCAAAAAATACTAATTTTGACCACAAATATTCAAATAAACTTAGGGTAAGGTGGTACATTTTCGAACATGGTACAATTCTGAACGGACTAAGATTTTTATCCATTTTTGGGTTTCAAATGTTAGCCAACCTCTTTTTAAAAATATAGCGTCCATACTGATTGTTTTGTTGATCTGTATCCGCGAGAATGATGTTTTAAGTTGACTCATTCGGCCATAAAATATTATTTTCCAATCGAAGGTAAGAACTCCATGCTGGAAAAATGGCACGTTATAAAATTGCTTATAATTCCACGTTGTGTTACTGGAATACATTGTTGAGGACCAATTTTTAACTCACACCAACAAATAGCGAAGTCTTTAATACGTAAGTCATTGGCACAACAATGGTCATTCGTGAGCGGAATTTGCAACTATGTATAATTTACAAAAACTAGCTCGAGGTACAAATACGAACGGATTTTAGGTACAATTTCGAACAGTACTTTAACCCGCGATCGCTTGCATGGAAAAGCTGTTTTGCCATCACAGCATTCTGCATGTTTATTATTATTAACTGTGCCAGCAGAATAGCATTCACATAGCTTTCAACAGTGGTATTATTTCAACGAAGATTTATGAACTGCACTTCCTCTGGATTGCTATTACATCTCAGCAATTATGCAATACAGAATTACAAACAGAAATCGTTCTGGAGTTGTTAAGTATTTTTTATTATTGCTCTTGATGTTATGACAGACCCGCCTGCATGGTCTAGTGGTTGCTGACTACGGACCCGCAAGTCTGGGTTCGATCCCCGTTACCTCCTCGAATTTTTCTGAGGTAGGGCGATTTGGAACGGGGTGCATTCAGCCTCCTGACACCAACCGAAGAGCTAATTCATAAAGAAGTAGCGGCTCCGGTTCAGTAAGCCATCAATAACTGACGTAGGAGTCAGCATGCTGACCACATGCCCCAAACCTGTCATCTGCCTATTCAAAACGTGACAGTTCATTATTACGCTCATATTATTGATAAATAATAATAATAAAATATAATATTTGGAAGAAAGCAATTCGTTCGTTGAAAATGCCACTGTTCGAAATAGTACCCACTGGTGTTTAGAATTGTACCTACTGTGGTACATTTTCGAACGATATTCTGGAAATGAAAGATTGATTGCCATGACCAATTTTACAGCTGTTTGACTTCCATATTTTTTTGAAGGGTCAACTACATTGCCAACTTTGTGATTACGATACAGTTGAACTTGTCTTAAGTTTACTGTGTTCATAAAATAAGAATATTTGTTAAGTGTTCGAAAATGTACCACCTTACCCTATTGCCAATGGATTTAATTTAACTAATGATTACTCAACTTTCTTACTCAATGGCAATAGACAATTCCTCAGTCAGCATTTTATGGAACCCGAAGGTTCATTGCCATGCTTACCTGAGCCCGCTATTCAACCCTATTCTGTGCTAATACCATCCAACCATCTCTCGCCAATCCTACTTTTCTTAAATCTATCCTATATTGTCCTCCCACCTACGTCGGTCTTCCAAGAGATCTTTTGCCTTTGGGTCTCCCTGTCAATATTTTTAGATATCTTTCCTCCCCCATGCGCGCAACATGTCCAGCCCATTTCATCCTCCGTGATTTAATTACCCTTACTATATCCGGTATCGGCTGCGGTGGTCTAGAGGTAGCATGCCGGCCTCTAGATCCGAAGGTAGCGGGATCAAACCCGGCCGCAGTCAATGGGTTTTTCAGGACATAAAAATCCGGGAGAGACTTTAAGCTGGATGGCCCGTGTCGTAGATATACGGCACGTAAAAGAACTCCAAACCTAAATTAGAGCCTCTGGACAAAATTTATCGTCCCTTTCACGTCCTAGTAATACCTCTCTAGGAAAATAAGCGTAACAAAATTCACAACCTCCAACTTGGAGGCCTTTCGCCCCAGCATGGGGGCACAGGATTCGAGAGAGAGACTATAGGCTATCCGGTGAAGAGTACAGGTTATGAAGATTCGTCGGTGTGCAGTTTTCTCTAGTCCCCATTTTCATCTCTCTTAGGCCAAATATTTTCCTAACGATTTAACTAATTATATAAAATATAAGCCTAATTGATCAAACCAAATCAGAAATAAGTAAATGCAAGCCACTGAAATGCTGCTGCTATAAATGTGTTCCGTATCTCTCAAGAAAAAAAGAGCCATTGCCTGAGTTCATAACGTTTCAAAATCGCGAGGGACATAAAAAGTTGAAAAGGATATAATAACTTCGCCTAGAATTAAGACATAGATCGCATATTAAAGTTAATTTTTTTCATATACGAGGCAAGAAAATTTACGATTAAAGATATAAAAAGTTTGAAGTAATAATAAAGCCGAGTGGTTTTATGATTAATTACAGGAATATTTCAAACTTAAATGGGCCCTTCTTCTGTTCCTTATCTCCTGGATATAATTTTTCTTCGAATATTAATACCTAGAATATCTAATCTGGAAAGTTTGTCTTCCAAGTTTTAAATCCATCTGATAATTAACTACTTTCCTCTTCTCAGACAGGTTTTTAGGTCAGAGTAATATAAAATCCCAACTTACGGAAATAAATGGAGAGAAGGTTAAAAGAATAATTAGGAAAAATCTGATAGGAATGTCATGTAATTAAGGACGTAAATACTGCACCGGGAATAAATTAATGAATCACATTCTTTTAGCATCCTTTTTATTCATTCTCAAGACGTGCCAATTAAGGAAAAGGAATAACTTAAAAGCTTTTAGAATACTTGGTTATAAGAAGTTTAATTGGATGTTATCAACTTTGATGTATTTTATACCATTCTTTAGTAAAATGAAGAAGCTATGATGTCTGATTCCGAAAGGGAGATTTAAAATACTACTTAATTCTCATGACATTTCTTAAGGTTCTGATAAACATTCTATGCTTGAATAACTTTTCTTTTAATTAAGATGTTGTGGTGGATTCCAAGCAGACATTAAAAAGTTCAGTTAGATATAAATCTATTAAAAGACAAAGTCAAAAATTAATTGTCTGTGTCTTTCTTACTACAAAACTTTGTTTGCCTGTTACGTGAGCTCAAAAGATTTTACAAAGTCGTAATTTTGTTAGCGTTTCTCATATTTGGTACAGTGCGTTTCTTGTTAGATCCCGTTTAATCTAATCTTTTGCAATAAGTAGTAGAATATCTATTGCCTACGTCACAAAAAACGCTGTAACGAGATTCTGATAACAATATTCGGAATTCCTTCAGAATAGCGTAGCCAGCCATACTCTGCCATTAGTGACCGTGCCCCTCCGAGCCGCGGGGAACAAAAGAGAAACGATCGGTTGAAGGGTAAAATTTCCCGTCGTAGAAAAGATTCAATGTGAGACATAATAAACCCCGCGCTATTCAGTACATTGTTCCTAAACTAATACAAATGTTCCTAACTTAACATAACCTGTCACTGAGAATTTGGCTGTCACTCCTTCTAGAAGCCTTATTACCCTTCCACGCCTTTCGTAAAACATCGTTACATGGCACGAACCCCACGCTATGCAGAATACTGGTGCTAAACTAACATGACTGTTCCTAACCTAACATAACCTGTAACGGACCTAGAATTCTTAATGCAGAAGCTTTTTTGCTCTTCCACATCTTTTATAAAACATCGCTACAACAATCGTTTATCTGCCGAATTCAATCGGAACGTAATCATGTTCGTAATATTGGCGACATTGTAGACTTGGTCCCACTCGGTACGGCCCGGTTGTGGCGGCGGTCACCTTAGTCTCAAGTTTAGCGCAATATTCAATAAAACGTAATCAGTGTATTTGACGGTCACAGGATGATTGGCCAGGTATAACTCGATCGGTAAGACCTGAGCCAAACACGCGCAGATAGCTTGTCGTCCGCCGGTAGCAATGGAGTAAGGGCAGAAGAGAATGCATATACTGTACTATTCATTGCTTACAATGCGGTTCATTATAGCCCGTAACTTTTGAAAACAAAAATAAAGTGAATAAAGTATTTGTTTTTTAATTATGAAATGTCATTTAAGTAATGGTATGTAACTCACAGAATATCGCTGTTGGGTCTTCACTATTGAATGCTGTGAGGCTAACTAAAATGTTTTTACACGGTCTGTACAGTATGAACTAGCAAAGAACATCACGTGCTATGTTTGGCTCAGGTCTTACCGATCGAGTTATACAATATAATTTACTTATAGAACAAGTAACAAGTTTTAAATATCTAGGCACTCACCTCACGTACAAACATGAAAGTGATTGTAAATATAAACTCCTTATGTTTCAGCATATGTGCGGCACAATAAGTAGAAATCTGAAAAGGAAGGCAAGAAAAGAAACACAAATTAAATTTTATAAAGTAATGGCCGTACCATCTTTGCTATTTGGATCGGAAACATGGACGATGACTGCAGCCGATAGTAAAAAATTGCAGGCCGCTGAAATGAAGTTTTTAAGGTCAGTTAAAGGATGTAATTTATCAGATAAAATAAGGAATGATCAAATAAGAGAAGAACTGAAAATATTTTCCCTAGAAGAAAAAATCGCAAATTATAGAAATCAATGGGCAGAACATGTTAATAGAATGACACTAGAAAGGATCCCAAGAAGAATTATGTATTATAAACCTAAAGGGAGAAGACATCCGGGAAGACCCAAGAAACGTTGGACTGATACACTGTGAAGCCGGAACAGGCATATTGCCTAATCCTTGATTTGAAGAAGAAGAAGAAGAAGAAGAATTTACTTTTTGGTTTCAAACTGCATGAATGAGTTCAAGTATTTATGGTACCAGTATTGGCATTGTGACTGTCATGGGGTACTAGGCCTACAAATAATTCCTTGGTATTGAAACTGATTGTTAGTCATTTTGTTTCTGACGGAAGTCTTCGGTTGGACATTCAAAGTCATCTGTTTATTTCATTTTGGCTAGAGTTATGTTTGCGTTTAGTTTTGAATTATGAACCAGTTAAAAATCAGTTTCCAGCCGTTGAACGAGAGAAGTGGGGACGAGAGGGAAGGTAACTTCGCACTTCCAGTGCCTGCTTTCCCTGCTTTAGAATCTGGTGGGAACCGATTGCGCGCGAAAGGGTCAATTTTTTCCCCAACTGCGTACAAGCTACTGAATTGTAAACAGCCCAACTGCGCGCGAGCGGGTATAGGCCTACCACAAATACGTCAAATTCTTGTGAGTCTTTCTCATCTAAGTAACACTAGTAAATAATAATGTTAGTCATTTGTTTCGAGAATAGTTGTGGCTGTAGGTTATAGGGATGACAAATGCCCTTCGGCATGTATGCATAGGTATTTTAACTTCTTGACAAATGCCCTTCGGCTTGTATATTATGACACTGCATTTTTAACCATACCATACCATACCTATGAATGACAAATAGGCCGGCATTCATAGAGAGTCCTAAGTCCCCAAAAAATGGGAAGGAAAATGCAGGAATAATCGCCGCGCGCAGTTGACCTATACACAAAACTTACCGTCGCGCGCAGTTGACCTATACGCAAAACGGACAGTTAGAAATTTATCTTGCGCGCAGTCGGGGTCCTCCGGTAGAATCTCCCAGTAATTGCTATTATACTATAGGCCTAGGCCTACCAATACTAGCGTGGGTGGCCTACTACTTACGTTTTGCTTAACGAATTTATGCCAAGCAATTTGAAAAATCTCTCAGAAATCCTACTTGGACATTATGGAGAACTTTATCATTCCCTTTCATAAAATATTATTGTCAGGTTTTACAGTAAAAGGATTGGATTAAAATGGCAACTAAGTTTAGACAATGTCAACAACATGCTATGAAAGTTAGGATTCTAAGTTTCATTACAACGTATACAGTACATAGCTCAAGTCTCACTAAATGTCGAGTAGGCCTATGCATTTTTAAGGAATTTATTCTCATCGCCAACTTCGTTGTTACGAAAACAATAGTATATTGCGATACTTGTTCCGTAAGCGGTGCATACGGATCGAGGAAAGAGGTTTTTTCAATTTCTGAGATCCGTTATGCTCTTACGGAACGAGTATTGCATGCTATTTTTTGCACGATGATTATTTATATCAATTTAATTATATTACTTGAGATATTAGCTGAAAATATTATGTATATACATGATTGAAGATAGATGTTACATTGTAGAAAGTGATTCGCGTGTGTTGGTTGTTATGGGGACGGAATATTTGTCCTGTTAAAGCCGCCACAAACGGGGGTCCTTGGTTCCGGCCTTCGATAAAGGCTTGTATTGTGATTGATGGTTTTACTTACGGCACTAGTGCTTTTTGTAATTTTTTCAGCATTGAGATTTCTTTTGTTTTCTTAGCAACCAGATTGCGTGTGGGAATGTCAACTTACGGTCCACGGTAACAATATTCATAAGTACCACTAATTAGTTAAGTCGCGCAAAAAATATTAAGCGAGACAATTGTATTTGTTTAATATCTGAGCTCTCACGTCTTTATGTTACACAAATGAATGATTCCTTCCCGGACCTGTGCGAATGCATCTCACTAATGTACAGACAAACTGGGGTACGCCGTAGCGTAGTGATTGGCTCATTGCGCTATAAACCCTAAGGTCGCGGGTTCGATCTCCGATAGAGTTTTTCAATTTCATAATCCTTCTGGTGGCACTGTGACCCTGGGGTCGCCTCAGCCTCTAACAAAACTGAGTACCAGGGACAATCCTGGGGGTAAAAGCGGCCGGTGCGTAAGGCTGTCAACCTTATCACCTTCACGTGCCGAATGTATGAGAGCCTCAACCTCCTGGAACCTCCTTGGGCCTTCATGACCTGTATAGGGAACTCTTTCATTTTGCAAGCAGCAAGAATAAAAAAGAAACTGAAAAATGTATCGTTAAAAATTTAAAGATTGAAGTAAATAGCTTTTCAAGTATTTGCTTTATCATTCTTACTTTAAAATAGAGTGTACAGAAGCGAGATTATGTGGGCTAGAAGTAAAATAAATCCTACTTTCCTGAATGAGGCAGAAATTTCACTTTTTAAACAAACGTTTGTAAGTGCCTATAAGGTTTTCTGTTTCCATTTAACAGGGACCAGCTCACTGTTGTTTGTAACAATCTTGAGGAAAAACATTTTCGAATGAAGTCCTCATCGTCCTGTGTTATAACTTCAAGCCATAATTAGTTATTCAGTAAAATGTTTCTTGAGCTTAGGTAATACCTTCTGCATCGCATAGGATTAGAGCTATCCTTGTGAATATTCGATTACCACTGCTTCAAGCTCGTCTTACCTAACCTATACCTGTTAGATTTCTATAGGAAATATTTTCTCTATATTTATTGTAGTACATATTCAGGTTATTTTTCTTACATAGAAATGTACATAGCCACTTCACATCTTGACATTACATAAAAATCTGGTGCCTATTGATCAATCGTTCCCAATGATGAACCTTATTACCAAAAAAAGTCAGTAAAGTCGCATGAAAACACAATGTGTTATAATTGTTTAATAGGGGCACTAGAAAATGTTAACTTTCAAATGATAGCATATGAGTTTCTGTATTTTTAATCCTAAATTTTCGGATAAAATTCAATTCATTAGTGATATGTTTTGGAGGATAGGCCTATTTTAAGTGGGAGATGACCGTACAAAGTGCTTCTTGTCTCAATTTTGGACGCATTTATCCTTAAGTTTCATTTTCCAATACGGAAGACAAAATTTATCATTTTGTTAAAATTTGCACATTTGTACTTCCTTATAATCGTTTAAGGGTGGGCCAAAATAATTTTAAATACTAACATGAAGAAAAATATAACTTAATAATAAAAAAAATCCCTTTAGGCAAGCCTACAGGCTGAGGTAGATTTCAAAGTGCTTTTGGTTTAATTTACTGTCTCGGCGTAGCACTCTTCTTCTTTAGCCTTGGCATGACAAACCCGCAAAAATGATTGCAAAAAAAGAGGAAAGAGCACTTTTTCAAACATTCAAATCTCGCCTTAAATTAGTGCTATCGAGAAACTAGTTATTGATTTGTAGAGTACTCATCAAGAGCTTTTCAATGATAGGCCTACCCCACAAGACGAGGTTTCAAAAATTTCGAATTTCCATCCCCCCACCCCCACTCGTACCCCCAAAACCCCCGAATCGTTGGTGTCACTGTGAACTCCATAGGGAGTACTCTAATTTATTCAAACAAAGTTTCCCTCTACGCTTCATAGGCGCCGAGATATAAATGTTTAAAAATCTCAATCCCCTCCCCCGACCACCCCCTTGGGCCAATTTTGCTCATTAACGAACTTGTCCGAACTATTGGGCCTAGAAATAACATAATAAAATTTGGTTCAAATATCTTCAAAATTACGGCCGCTATCGTGTAAAGATATAAATATATATATATATATATATATATATATATATATATATATATATATATATATATCACAATTTTTTTTTGGAACGGGCGGTGGTTTCATACTTAGGGAAGCATGAAACGTAAAGATATGAAAGAATTTTTCGAAAATCATAACATGATATCCATTGCAATAGGTAGATTTTTCTTCGAAATCTACCTAATAATGTATTGTAACGCAAGTTTAAAATATGTAAGCTACATTTAATGTAAAGTTACATATGATGCTGACTAAGGTCCGTACTGGCGAATATGATCATAGATTTAATTATAATTGAACATAACTTCCTAAGTTTTAATGGATAGTATGATTATCATATTTCAGTAAAATTCCAAATGTAAATGGCGTAGGCATTAGATTATTAAATGTTTATCAAATTAAAAATACTCTAATATAGAATTAGTGTATACAATTTTATGAAAATCTGTCAAACTATTCGACGTTTTGTAAAATACTAGGATGTGCCCGCGGCTTCGCCCACGATAATTAATTGAAAAATTAGAAATTAATAGTATAATAATTATTAAAGCATTATATTTATTAACACTTGCACGCGAATCATTCTTAAACTAAACCATTAATAATTAATGAAACAGCTAAAATTCCGGCTTTAGAGTACATTCCACGATTAGAAATTGCAACCTGGGAAAACGATCTCAGATTCGATTATGTAGTTCTAAAGATAACTGTGATCCACTGCCTTCTAAACTGTATAGGCTAATTCTCGTGCGTAATTCTCGAGACGGCGCGGCGGTGGATAATGGCGTTTTTCAACTGTTTGTTGACAGATGAATGAGATGTGAATTTTAGTTGATAAATTCAGTGTAATTTTAAGAAATTATATAATTTTTCAAGAGAAGGAGTGATTGATTTGGATTATTATTATCAGCGATATTTCAAGAGTTAAATCATCAATATTTTACTGCTGGTGCCCCCGGCTTCGCCCGCCACTATTCATTGACTCCAGGATTTTTAAGAAATTTACACTGGTAGATTATTAAAAATGTTTGTGGTTCAGAGCTATGAAAATTGTAAGTAAAAATAAAATTAGAATATTTGTTCATTGAGTTCATTTCACTTAGGCCTTATATAATAAAGAAACGGTTTTCCTAATCTTGTAATCGTCATGAAAGTTTAGACTGAGAGATACGAACATCGCCGAGTATACCCGATGTCTCACGAAGCGGGCGAGCAAGCACGCTATTTAGGGCCGTTGAATTGTATAAGAGTAGATGGTTTCGCTGTTTTAGGAGCTCCCTTAAATTACGCGACACGTTTTGTGAAAAGAAAAGATAACCACACATAAAAACCAAGAAAATAATAGCATGATAGCTACTAATACAATTTTTCATTTTAAAAACTACTTGCATTAGACATAATAATTGAAAATCGGACAAAAATGCAATTAAAATAAAAATTACTACAGAGATTGTTCATTCCCTTAAATTACTAAGAATCCTATATTATAGCGTATTATAAACGGGCATAATTATTTAGTTCACAACAAACACGGAAACAGTTTTCATTTATGTAAGTATTTTGAATGTAAAACAGGGTGCTTAGGAAAATATTTGAGCCTAAGAGAGATGAAAATGGGGACTGATGAAAACTGCATAACGGCGAGCTTCATGACCTGTACTCTTCACCGGATATAGTAAGGGTAATTAAATCACGGAGGATGAAATGGGCTGGACATGTTGCGCTCATGGAGGAGGAAAGACATATCTCAAAAGTATTGACTGGGAGACTCGAAGTGAAAAGACCACTTGGAAGACCTAGACGTAGGTGGGAGGACAATATTAGGATAGATTTAAGGGAAGTAGGAATTGCGAGGGATGATAGGATACAGTTAACACAGAATAAGGTTGAATGGCAGGCTCAGGTAAGCGCAGCAATGAACCTTCGGGTTCCATAAAATATATAATATTCCTTTAGCTTGCTGAGGAATTGTCAATTGCCATTGAGTAAGTAAGTATTTTAAATGTTTTCTACCCACTTTTAAAATGTATCATGCTCCAAACACAAAGGCCCATCTTCACACATAATAATCATATCGATATCGTATAATTCAATGACTCATGGATGTCTCATTTTCAAATGAATGGCTGAGAAGTCGACATGCGCAGAACAGCAATATGTAGCCATAATAACCATAATAATATTTAAGTATAATCATATTTGTTGGACCCTTTACACTTTATTACAAGATTATAACAATAATTTGAAATAAAACTTGAATAGCAAACAGTGGACAACAGAATAACGTATTCACTTTAGCATAAAGAAATAATACTTGTGTAACTTACAAGTCAGCTTTCAATTCTGCCGTCAGATGGCACTGTTTCATACACCTGGAATCTCATCTCTCAGATCCTCTTCCGCATTACATATATACAATGCGTCTTTACACTCATGGCAATGATAAACCACTGATATATTAAAACAATATAATATAGGGATGTCACAAGGGATCAGCTATAGCTTTTCTATGCACCAATGTACAACTAATGCTCACTAACAGCAGATGCATCATCTAAAAAAACCACGTCATGGCACAGAAAAACTGCCACCCCTATTTTTTATTCCCTGTCCTACCCTCACATATTCCCCACTCCCAGGGTAGCCACCCCACTGTATTATCCGTATTTTGCAAGCTAGCCTGATACCTTAATAAAGTTCTCTTTATATTAGAGCCCTTAGCCCTGTATAATATGTTTGTTGTACCTGGTGGAATTAACACCATTAGACCTTCTCTGCCATTCTACCAAGAAAATAGACATAGGTATCTTATTAATAGGGCAAGGCATTTAATGACCATAAAATAATGAAAAATGCAAAAATAAAAAAATGCATTTATAACCTAAAATACTGAAAAAAAGAAAGATTTTAAAAAACGACCAATAAATTTATCATTATTACTTATAATTAATTATTTTAAGTAATGAATTTCTATAAGCCATTTAATGGATGACAGTGCGTTATATATGAATTTACAATATAAAACGCACTTAAATATTTTGTTACTAAAGAAGTAAGTAAATTTATACTGCTTGGACATCCTTAGCGAAAAGGAATTTTTTTCTGAACTAGTATACCAATCGAATTGTTCCTAGCAAATGTGTGCAATTTAAATAGAAAGAAAAAATTTGTATTGCTATAAGACAAGCTGCTGTGGTGTTTACAATAAGCCTGAATTAAAATGAACTATGAAAACTTGGCGGATATTCTCAAATAAAAACAATTGTCTGTTGTCTGAAAGTAACGATTTGTACATAGAAAAGCTCTCTACCTCCCCTGAAACATGACCTAAAAATGCCGAGAATCATCTAAAAATTGCCAAAAAAATTACCTATCTCTTGAAAATGACGAAAAATGCAAAACAAAGCAAAAAATTCAATAAAAATTTTCTCTTATTTAATCAATTATTTAATGATACACGTTTATATATATTCGAACTGTCTTTTAACCTTCACATTTAGAAAATGCAAAATCATCATGTTGCAAAATAAGCAATAATGAAAATTACTATACTCAATGTCTATACTCGATTTAACTGAAAAATTTCTTCCTAAGTTATATAAACTTTCCCAAGAGAACCGGGCTCCTTAGCCGGGGTAATTAAGGTAGGCTGCCTGGGAGCCGTGGTGTAGGAGCCTGCGAGTTCGAGGCCCACCGCGGGCATTGGTGTTTGTGTGCGTCAATAAGTAAACAGGCAACAAGGTAAACAGAAACAAAAGTAAAACTGATTTCGATAAACTGGCGAGTGCCCAGCTAAATTTATATAAGTTACATTAAAAAAAAATTAGCAATGTTAAAAGAAACATGCTGGTATTCTAAGATACTATTGCTACTAATAACCGTTCTTTATGTACAAAGAAGGACAATTATAAAAAAAATAGTCATTTCATAGGCTTAAGGTGAATTATATTGTTAAATATGATTTAAAGAACCGCGAGACTAGCTCCAAATCTATGACTTTGTTGGTGAGCATTTGTGTTTCTGTTCCACATTTCCTGTAACGAGACACAAATGTCTGAACGAAGCAAGCAGAAAATCAAAAAGAATAAAATCAGGTAAGCTGATATAACAAAGTGACAGATGGAGTTAATAGGACAAATTTAAGGAACTATTAAGATTTAGACCACGGTTTCTTGAGAAAGTTTGATAAGCATGTGTGAAGGAATAGGTGGGATAACTAGAATATTAACAGAACGAATTTACAACAGATTCTTCACGTCAACAATAGTAAAAATAAAGTGTTCCCTATACAGGCCATGGAGGCCCAGAGGGTTTCAGGAAGTTGAGGCTCTCAGATTTTAGACATTCGGCACGTGAAGGTGGTAAGGTTGTCAGCCTTACGCACCGGCCGCCTTTACCCTAGGATTGCTCCTGGTACTCATTTCTGTTAGAAGCTGAGTCGACCCCAGGGCCATGGTGCCACCAGAAGGTTTAGGCCAATTGAAAAATTCCATTGACCTCATTGAGGATCAAACCCGCTACCTTCCGGGTTGTAGCGCAGCGCTTCAACCACTACGCTACGGCGTCAACAATAGAACTATAAATTTATGCAAAACATTTTACGCCTTACAAATACGCAGTCAAAACATTTCAAAATTTATTTTGGGAGGTAGAAAATTAAACAATTAACTTTATGGAATTTTCCCATCAGCTATAGGCTAAAAGCTATACGTTTGCCAAATTTAAAGTGTCTAGCATATCTGGAAGTGAATAAACATTAATATTAATAATTGGATGATCTAGAGCAGGGGTCTCCAAATTAGTGGAACACGAGGCCACATTTGAAGTGTGAAGTCTCAACGGGGGCCGGATGAACACATTCTATTAGAGGCGCAAAAAGTATGTGTATTTGTATTGTAGGCCTATTGTTATTATTATTATATAAAGTATACAATTTATAGTTGAACGAAACACTAGTAGGCCTATGTTTTGTTGAGGGTATGAAACTTACTTTTTCAATTCAGAATTTTGCAAATTGGTCTGTTAAATAAGCAAAATGTCTCGCAAATGTTGGTCACTCAAGCGACCTCTATATTTTTATTTTGTTTATTTCAACAGCGAAAATGTTTGTCCACACTTATCTGTATTCCCAAATACAGATACGAAAGTGCGTGCAAAGCCTTTGATCTTGGGGTTGCTTTCTTCTGAAAGGATGTTATAAAAATGAGCGAGGCTTTCTTCTTTGAACTAGTTCTTCATGAAATCATTCCCTTCGATATCGACGATTTCCACTTTAAATTCTGGTTGATCATGTTCAATTTTGTTCGGGCCGGATTCAACTCCTTAACGGGCCGGATATGGCTCGCGGTCCGTATTTTGAAGACCTCTGATCTAGAGTGTAGACCGTCGTAGATGTGAATGACGACACGAATATCTAGCCAGTTTTTCCAAATTTTGCACGCTTATGGCTGTTGTATGTGGCAATATTCCTGCCAAATTTTACTAATCTATCTGCCTTATTACGCATTATATAATGTGAGGAAAATATACAAAATTTATTTAAAATTAAAAAAAAAATCTAACTCAATCTAAGGTATAACCGATGGGGATTCGACAAAAAGTCATAGGACTAAGCTTATAGATCTCCAAACATCCGTTACTGCTGTGCAATCGGTTTTTCGAAAAGATTCACCGTTTAGATACTACAGTGAGTCCCACGCAAGACTTGTAGACCATGGGCCACCAATATGAAACCCTCCCCCCCCCCTTTGGGAATTTCCGACACATATATTTTTTTTGTTGGTATTGTCATCTAGTTTAAGATTTTAGTTGTGTTCCCCTTATCAATTACAGCATTTAGCCGGAAACCCCGGAAAACACCGGAAATCCGCAGAAAATGAATTTGTTTCAATTTTTCATTGTTCTTTGCTCCTAATATTCCCAGGGAATTTCTGACTCACACATTTTTGTTGGTATTGGCATCTAGTTTAATGTTTCAGTTGTTTGCCCCTTACAAATTACAACATATCCCCGGAAAACCATGTATATACGGAGAAAATTACTATGTTTTATTTCTTAAATCTTTGTTCTTTGCATCTAATATTCAAATGGAATTTCTGACTTATATGTTTTTTGTTGGCATTACTATCTAGATTAAGGTTTCAGTTGTTTGCCCCTTATCAATTACAGCATATCCCCGGAAAACACCGAAAACCACGGAAAGCCGGAGAAAGGGACTTCGTTTTATTTTTTTTAAATCATTGTTCTTTGCTCCTAGTATTCAAAGGGAATTGGTGAATCATATGTTTTTGTGTTGGTATTCCCATATAAATTAAGGTTCCAGTTGTTTGCCCCTTACCAATTACAGCATATCCCCGGAAACCCCGGAAAACCACGTATATACGGAGAAAATTACTATGTATTATTTTTTAAATCTTTGTTCTTTGCTCCTAATATTCCCAGGGAATTTCTGACTCATGTTTTTTTTTTGTTGGTATTGCCAACTAGTTTAAGGTTTAAGTTGTTTTCCCCTTATCAATTACAGCATATCCACGTAAACCCTGAAAACCACGAAAATCCGCAGAAAATGAGATTGTTTTAATTTTTTAAAAATCTTTGCTCTTTGATACTAATATTCCCAGGGAATTTCTGAATCACATAATTTTTGTTGCTATTGCCATATAGTTTAAGGTTTCAGTTGTTTTCCCCTTACCAATTACAGCATGACAAAGAATACTGGAAAAAATCCTGATGCTGAAGGGATGAAGGCGATTGAAAACCTGGCAGAACACACTTCATATTCTAATTTTACATCTGTGAATGATAATTTATCTTACCAAACCTTCCACAGTCACTACCAAACTTTCTTGACTGAAGTTAGAGAAGGGACATTCGGTAAAACAGCACAATTTTGGAATGGTAATATGGACACGTCTTGTCATTGATTTTGAGATTTCAGCGAGCAACTAAAGAAAACAACTTTGACTTACACTTGGCATGTTTAGAAGATATGATTCCCCTTTTCTTTGCATGTGACCATCACAATTATGGCAGATATCTCGTAGTCCATATACTCACCCTTTTGAACCTGCAAGGGACACACTTGATGCAGAAGAATTACTTCGCAATAACGGTTTTAGTGACCGTAGATCACAAGTTCCGAGTCCTAGAAATTCTGTGGATTTCCGTGGTTTTCCGACTTTTAC
Source organism: Ectobius pallidus (assembly GCA_964059195.1). Taxonomy (NCBI): domain Eukaryota; kingdom Metazoa; phylum Arthropoda; class Insecta; order Blattodea; family Ectobiidae; genus Ectobius; species Ectobius pallidus. Next base: position 15,159,444 of record CAXKWD010000007.1, read on the forward strand.
GGGGATATGGTGTAATTTATAATGGGCAAACAGCTGAAACCTTAATCTAGATTACAATGCCAACAAAAAAAAAAATATGTAAGTCAGAAGTTCCCTGGGAATATTAGAATCAAAGAATAAAGGTTTTTAAAAAATTAAAACGAACTCATTTTCTTCGGGTTTTTGAGGTTTTCGGAGTTTTCCGGGGATATGCTGTAATTGATAAGGGGCAAACAACTGAAACCTTAATCTACATGGCAATACCAACACAAAACCATATGAGTCACCAATTCCCTTTGAATACCAGGAGCAAAGAACTAAGATTTAAAAAATTAAAACAAAGTCATTTTCTCCGGGCTTCCGTGGTTTTCGGAGTTTTCTGGGGATTTGCTGTAATTGATAAGGGGAAAACAACTGAAACCTTAATCTACATGGCAATACCAACACAAAACCATATGAGTCACCAATTCCCTTTGAATACTAGAAGTAAAGAACTAAGATTTAAAAAGATTAAAACAAAGTAATTTTCTCCGGGTTTCCGTGGTTTTCGGAGTTTTCTGGGGATTTGCTGTAATTGATAAGGGGAAAACATCTGAAACCTTAATCTGGATGGCAATACCAACAAAAGAACATATAATTCAGAAATTCCCTTTGAATATTAGAAGCAAAGATCAAAGATTTAAAAAATAAAACATTGTCATTTTCTCCGTATAAAAGTGGTTTTTCGGGTTTTCCGGGGATATGTTGTAATTTGTAAGGGGCAAACAACTGAAAACTTAAACTAGATGACAATACCAACAAAAAATATGTGAGTCAGAAATTCCCTGGGCATATTAGGAGCAATGAACAAAGAAAAATTAAATCAAACTCATTTTCTCCAGATTTCCGTAATTTTCCGGGGTTTCCGGGAAAATGCTGTAATTGATAAGGGGCAAACAACTAAAGACTTAAACTAGATGGTAATACCAACAAAAAAATATGTGAGCCAGAAATTCCCTGAGCATATTAGGAGCAAAGAACAAAGAAAAATTAAAACAAACTCATTTTCTCCGGATTTCCGGGTAAATGCTGTAATTGATAAAGGGCAAACAACTGAAAACTGAAACTAGATGGCAATACCAACAAAAAAATATATGTGTCGGAAATTTCCACGGAGGGGGGATGGGGGGTATACAGTAGCCTACGCTCTATTGGCCAATGACGCGGGTTTCTGCGTCGCGGTTGGCTCAGCTCGAACTCCCGAGCGATCGGGTGAAATATCTACGCAAATAATGCCGCGGTCGGTGTAATGATTCAGGTTCTCACAATTATAGTTAAAATTACAATGAAAATAAACACGTACCTCATCACAGGAGGTGTTGGAAATGTTCTCCTCTTGCATCCACCCAACACTAGCACCTTTTTAGGAAATTTTCTTTCACGCGCATAAGTTCAGCTTCCGAGACAGAGTTACTTTCTCTTGTGATAGGCATATGTGATATTGTCTTTAAGTTCTTTTAACAGTATGTAAATATTATTTATGGGGAAACTTGAAAAATAAAGTGTATGGGTCCAATTTCCCATACATAAGAAGAACTTAAGGACAATATCACAAGATAAATTAACTCTATCTCGGAAGCTGAACTTATGCCCATGAAAGAAAATTTCCTAAAAAGTGCCAGTATTGTGTGGATGCAAGAGGAGGACATCTCTTGTAACGAGGTACGTGGTTATTTTCATTGTAATTTTAACTGTAAATGTGATAACCTGAATCATTACAACGGCCGCGGCATTATTTGCGTAGATATTTCACCCGATCGCCCGGGAGTTTGAGCTGTGCCATCCCCGACGCAGAAACCCGCGTCATTGGCCAACTCTTGCGTGGGAATCACTGTATTAGCCTCCAAGAAGGTCTACACAGACCTTAAAATTGCATCCCCTATTTTGAATATTTTTCGCGAGTAAAAAATTAAAAATTGGATCAATTTGGAATATTTCCGTCGGTTGCAAGCTATAAGTAGGCCATGCCAAACTTCAAGTTTCTGGCTCATGTGTGAAGTTGGGAAATAATTACTTATGTCAGTTAGTTGGCCTCGCGACTTTGTAGTATTGTGATGATTTGATATTTTTAAACCGTTAATTGGGCGTTACTCCCGTACCGGTCAACCGATTTGATCCAAAATCAATAGGGTTTGTCCTATGCATATTATATGTCCGTACACAAGGATTCATGAAAGTCCGATAAAGCGTATTCGAGTTATCACGCATACAGACATACAGACTGACATTTTTTCCCGTCCACCATGTAATCTTAGAAAGTACAATTCTGGCACTTAATAAACTGCAATGACGCCAACTTTTGAAAAACATTGGGTGGGCTCAAAGTTTTTCAAATTTTCATACTCCCGCTCCTTATTTGATTCAAGAAATGGACTTATACGGCAATTCGGATAAATATAAAATTGGGTAAGACACGATGTCTTTGTTTGTAATAATGAATAACAATCAACGTGATTCAACCGCCAGAAAAAGAATTGTGTAGCCTAATTAACGAAAAACCTTTAAAATCAATAATATCATATTATAAACTTTTTTATTTTAGGTTCCTACTAAAATAAAATAATTATGTAGCACGGCGTGATTCCAAAATGAGTTTCTTCTGACTGGAGTAAACTATCTTCTTCGTCTTTCTTAGACCAGGAGCCTATTCTCCCCACTCACACTATCTTTTTTGTGATTTATTGTCCCTTGTTGACCTCTTTAATTCATTCTTTCTACATGTTCCATCCACTCTTTAACCAGTTACCAATGTCCACACCTTTGTATTATATCACAATTTTGTCCGTTAATGAATGGCCTTCCTTCGATTATTTCTCACAAGCATCGTCTAAATTCTAAATCTAGCTTTTCTAAGCTCTCCTTACGTATATACTTACTAGAACAGCGATGGATGTGGAAACTGCACTGACAGACGTAAAAAAGTAATGAATTGTGGAACGATTTCAAATTATCGTGAGGGAAATGGAACAAGATTCAACAAATAAACACAATTTTCAGTAATAGCAATTAATAGGCCTAAGTATGATAATAACACGCGGCAAATTATTGGGTGGGCTTGAGCCCCACGGCCCCATATAAGTTGGCGCCACTGATAAACTGTATATTAAATCTTCAGCTCTACATACGTCACACTGTGGAACTTGCTGTGCTTAGCGTTCGTCTTCTGTCTACTCCAACCATTTCGTGTCTTAAAAAACAAAACACTATCAGTTGCAGTGAAGCTTGCTTGGTGTGTATGTCCTTAGTGTTGTATCGGTAGTGATTTCTGTGTTAATACCTAAGCAATCATTGTGTTATTAGTGATTTTAAATGTCGTGTGCTTCAATATTAGCTGTAATGAGACATATTTTCCTACTACCGTCTCTGGATTATTGCAATAAAGGTAAGGAATGAATGATAGTTTATAACTCCAGTAGAGGGGGTACTGTGATGGCAGACAATTACAGGAGCAGCTTCGTTCGCCTTCTTCTGCAGTAAGCAGTTTGAAATAATCTCCTCTTTCGGCTTTATTACGACCTGTAGACATGTTTCCGGCAAAGTCACAATGAAGGGACCCCATCTACCCTTGCATAGGTTTACCACGCACTATGTGTTTTTTTTTTATTATTTTTTTTTTTATGTTTTTTTGTTTTTTTTTTCAGCAAAGCAGGATGACCAACTTCTAGTTTAGTGGCAATTAAGTTATGAACAGTGATATTAGTTTTTTAAGGCTACTAATTTTTCACATTTAGCAAATGTGTCATGTTCGAAAACAGTGTGCTTAGAAAAATATGGGTAAAGCCCTATTCCATTAGCCATACAGTTTTCCTTCCTGGCGCTGAAAATGTAATTTAATGTACTTACTTTTGTTGAAGGAATTGATTCAGGGGTGGAACTACTAGTTTTCAGAAATTTGTTGTATTTTTACCCCTTGAATTCAGTGAAGTAGGATGATCAACTGCGAAGCAGGATGACCAACTGATCTTCTTGCAATAAGGTAAGTAGTGGCAGGTAGATTCTATTTTAGTGACAGTTAGGTTAGGTTAGTCACGCGTTTCGGAAATGTGCCACATTATGTCTCCAGTGAGGTTTGTCGTGTTGGTTAACCTGTTTACCCACATAAGATGGCCGTCAGTTATATGATATCATGAATTACGTATTTTAAGGTAAGAGAATTACAAGATATATTCATATATGAACCAATTTCGCACCTAATTATAATCCTTGCATCAAGGGACGCATTTTAAACGTAATTTCGTTTTGTAAAAATGAAAACTGTATGGCTAATAAAATAAGGCTGGTCCCGAAAAATATTTGGGCCCAAGAGAGATGAAAATGGGGACTGGAGAAAACTGCCTAACGACGAGCTTCATAATCTGTATTGTTCACCGGATATAGTAAGGAAAATTAAATCACTGAGGATGAAATGGGCTGGACATGTTACGCGTATGGAGGAGGAAAGACATAACTCAAAAGTATTGACTGGGAAAAGGGAAAAGAACACTTGGAAGACCTAGTCGTAGGTGGGAGGACAATATTAGGATAGATTTAAGGGAAGTAGGATTTGCGAGGGATGATTGCATAGAGTTAGCGTAGAATAGGGTTGAGTGGCGGGCTCAGGTAAGCGCGGCAATGAACCTTCGGGTTCCATAAAATAGAAAATATTGCTTAGGAATTGTCTATTGCCATTGATTAAGTAAGTTAATTTAGAAGAGAAATACAGGGTCTATCCACGAGTGTGCTCTGGAACAGGTGGAAATTTCTCTCGCTCTGGTTGCCTTGATAACAAGAACAAATTATTTTTTCGCCGCTAGTGCTTACCATCTATTTCCCGTTCATTTTATGGAAAACTAGAATTTCCTGCAATTTTGTTGGTAACATAAAGTGTCTTCGTCTTTACCTTCTTTACACTAGAAGTTTGGAGCGCACGGAGGTTTATAAATGGTGCCAACATTTAAATTGCTTTGATTTCCAAATAAGTTCTGTTGTTCACTGGCAGGAATACAGATATGTGACATATTAATCATTGTATATAATGCGACTTTTTTTTTATTGATTTAAAACATCATGTTCCATTGCTTAAGTGTTTGCAATATTACATGCCATGTCTTCATTACAAATATTAATTAGTTCTATATACAAGTATCTATAGTGTTATGTACAGGTAGGGGGAAAAAAGCGGACCGACTCTTGTAGCTGATTTCAGAGCCTTGTTCACACCAGTGTCCATGCGTATTCCTTAGACCTGTGTAGTTGGACAACAGCCACGCAGCTGGTTACTGTTTCCGTCTTAGTTGAATAGCTCAGGTGCTTGAGGCACATGTCCTTCATGCGAAAGGTCGCAGGCTCGATTCCCGTGACTGTTAGGCCGGGCGCAAGTTGAGACGCAGTTTGGTGACGTGAGGTGACGCAGAGTGACTTCTAACCTAACTTATTACTTTTCAATACGTCAAATAACAATACTGCAAGAAAAGAAGTCAAATTTTAATTAAGGTGTCATTATTATTATTATACAAAGAATTATCAAATATTACCAACTGACAAACAAAAAGAGATACAATGTTCAATAAATGTTCATGTGTATAATAAATAAAATCAACTTAGTATTTGACAATTGTATATAGACATACTTTAATAAAATGAATGTATATAATCCAAAATTTTTATTCACAATCGGATTCGAAACAATATATGGTGTTTATTAAGACTACTAGTATACAGGTTGAATTTCTTACCAAAACTTGAATTATCTTATACTAGTTGAATTCATACACTAAGCTGCATAATGAAGTTTATCAATAATAATGAGAAAATTATTGATCTTTTCGCGGAAATTAAAACAAGAATAATCGATTTAATTTTTAAACGAATAGATCAAGCTTGAGCTGTAACAATTTAAATTACAGTAAGTAAAAAAGTTTGATTTTGTTCTTTTAGGGTCTTTTCAAGTTTCTGAATCGATTTTCTTTTTAAATATGTATATTTCCTTTTGCACAATATTCAAAACGAAGGCTAAACATTTTATGAAGCAGCAATCGCACTAATTTTAGCTACGAGTCGACACTGGGAAGAATGTATTAATTTCCTACAAATTTAATTTTTTTTATGTAATGTTGCGAATACTTACATTCAGCGATCATATATACATATAATTAATAATTATGATACGAAAATTCATCATTAAGACATAATAAATATATAATTTTTAATAAATATAATACCCTTTAATTTCTTATTTTTAATGTCACTATAACACTCAATCATTCAATTCAATTTAAATTAAGGTTACTTTTCAAATTCCGGTGAGATACTAAGTTTAACTCTGAACGGGAAAACATTATAAAGCGAAACGGAACTAATTGGTAAAATCATTTTGAGAAAATGTTTCATTTCAGAAACGTTTGTTAAGGAACATGGAGCAATTTTACTGTACATAATTATAAAACATTTATGAAAGTAAGTTGAAAATAAATTTCAAGATGACTCCTTCATTTTATTTTTAATTACAAATCTGAAACTTCCCAACTAATTAATTCTTATGGTTTATACTAGTTATGATATACATCTGTATAGAAAATATACACTTTTATGCCTGCTTATGCAACTTTTTCTTTTCGTCGAAAATCTACTGCATATAAAATGTTATCTAAAACAAATGAAGGGTACAGCGGAAAACGAAAAAGGATAACAAATTGAACACATTGTATAGAAATTAATTCAAGAAACGCTTTTGATTGAAAAGAGCATAGCAACAAACTGATAAACAATAAATATGAAGAGTTGAAGAGGGTTTGTTTACTTTCAGAGCGGACATCAATCTTTCAAACTGCATGGAGTACGATCCTTTTTCCCCTATAATATTACCGCTTTCTGCCTAAACTAATTCCAAAATTCCAAATTCACTATTAGAAGGCATTATTATCTCAAAGTCCATAAAAACGGACACTACTATAGCTTTTCCCTTGTTCCCTTCAAATAAATCCATCTTATTTAGGTATAAAAACATTATAAACAACTTTATCACATTTCTTTCCAATGCCCTTCGCAATTTCTTCCCAAATCTGAAATTTTAATTTGACGTGTCGTACAATTTTTGCTCCCTCGACCTGCCATAATTAATTTCTTCTCAATGTCCATGGTGGACAAACAACTTTTCACGCGCAGTGAGAAGTCACTAGTGAGAAACTGTGGCACGATCACAAACGTCCGCAGCTCGTGACTCGTTGAATCTGCTTCACTTCACCCTGCGTGCGAACCTTCGTTGTTGTATCTAATTCTATGTTAAACTTACGGTGAGTCACCTCTACCTCACGTCACCAAACTGCGTCTCAACTTGCGCCCGGCCTTAGTTTTGTGTTTCCTTAATGCACATTGTTTTCCCACTACTTTCCGACTGTCGCAATATTTAACTACTTAATTAACAGATTATTCCCAGATAATGAATTTTACTAGCTTATTTTCTAATGGGTTTCAAAATGGGCTAAGTAAAAAATCGGAACTAGAACAAATTTCAATACATTCCCTGCTATCCTGTGAATGCCGCTAGGCATGCGCAGTGGCTCATGTCAGCAACTTAGATATTTTAGTCGGTCCGCTTTTTTCCCCTACCTGTACATTCAATCATTAAGCTACAAGTTTTTCCATGTCCAGTAACTATTGCTGCGACTGGTGCTGTCACTGTGATCCTTTGTCTTATTCTCTGACGAACTGATGGGAAGAAGGCCCTACAAGTAGCTCCCTTAGTCGTGTTCATGGGCGTACAGTAAGGGGGGGTTCAGGGGGTTGAAATCCCTCCCGAAATATCTGCAATATTTTAAAGATTATAAATCGTGGAACAATTTTTTTTTTAAACTCTGATTCGGTTGTTATATATTTTACAATTTCGTACATATCAGAGCATTATTTAAGGTTTATCGTAATTTATTTAAGATTCAATTTTCAAAACCTCGTGGTGTTGGTAGTTCTTCAGCTTAATAACAGTGATGTATTACTAGTAAACAAAAATCCCTTTGGAATCTCTCAAACGACAACTCGAATACTCCCGCCGAAATCCATCAACCTGTTTGTAAAGCCAACAGTAATCACGAGCTCATCACAAAATTATCATGAAGTAAACGGCGTTAATCGGGTTTTTCCACCGGTGGATTTACAGATGACTTTAATAACGTGCCCTATGCACCATACAGTATTATGATAATTTTTCAAAAGAAAGTTTTTATTTATAGACTCTAACTTAAAAGAGAAATGGATAGAAATCTCAAGAAAAACACTTTCAAAGACTGAGCTGCATATTCATTTATTATTATTAGTATTAGTATTAGCCCATAATGTCCCCGAGGGGCACGGGCCTCTCTCCTGGGAGAGGTGGCTTGTGTCCGCAATCCCGGTTAGCCATTCCGGGAAGGATCTTCCTATTAATACTTATGCCTATAGTCTATCATTTATGGTCCGATATGTAGTCTATCTTTTTTTTGTCCTATATATAATTCTAGCACTATACACTGTGGCTTTAGGTCTTCGCTTTTCGGTCGTGCACTGCTTTCCAGCTCCTTGCTATTTACTGTCCTCATCCTGTGTTGTTGTTTTGGATTGCTGTCTTGACTAGAAGTTGCCATTTTCCTCTGCCTTTAGCTGTGGTGGTCCATCTGTTGCCGAAAGTTGTCCTTAGTTCATCTGACTACCGTGTCCTCTGTCTTCCTACTTTCCGTCTTCCCGTCCTTGGTTCCCATGAAGTTATTCTGTGAGTCCAGCGAGCAGGGTCTTGTCTCATTATGTGTCCGGCCCATCTCCATTTTAGGTACCTGCTATCGTTTCCTGCTTCTGTTATTTGTGTTCTTCGTCGTATTACGTCGTTCCTTATTCCAACTCTCTATGTGATGCCCAGGATTTTCCTTTCCATTCTATTTTGGCACGTTTGGATTGATTTTCTATCTTTTTTAGTTGTGCTCCAAGTTTGTGACCATATATCAGCGCGGGTAGTATGCAGGTGTTCATAATGAGTATTTTAATGTTTATATTGAAAGATTTTTCTAACAGTATGAATCTCAGCGCCCAGAACTTTGACCATGCTGTAGATATTCTTCTTGTAATTTCCTTGGGCATGCATTTCTGGAAGAAGATTGTTTGTCCCAGATAAACTATCTCTTGTACGTGTTCCAATGTTTCGGGTTGCGTAATTGAGATGGCTTTCTCTTCGCCATTTGTCATTAATTTGGTCTTTTTTGCGTTCATTTGTAGTCCTACTTTGTTACTTAGCTCGTTCACTTCTGTCATGAAGGCCTGCAATTCTTCTGGTGTTAGCCATGAGAACTATATCGTCTGCGAAGCGTAAAATTCATTTATTACAGTGTATTAATTATCACAATACAACTGTTGAGTAATTTTTTAAAAAACGGTAATAATTTAGAATGTGCGCAAGGACATGGAGCTGAGACGACTTTACACTGAACTCCTCCCGAACAAAATTTCACCGTACGCCCATGGTCGTGTTAGTCCCTCTTCTTTAATTTCTCGAACTATTGCAGTTTTGGGGATATTCTTGCGACCTTGTAAGCATATTATAAAATTATAAACGATCATGATTGTCAATATCCGAAGCATTGCTAAACTAACGTTTATAAATACGCGTCGTGTGAATGAAATAGCGTAGTTATGTAAAACAAGCTTGTCAGGCTACTATAGGCCTAAGTGTTGTCTGATGATAACTCTGCCAAATATAAGACAATGTTACTAAATTTCTTGATAGATTATAATGATTTTTGTTTCTCTTGTTACAGTGTTGGTTCAAGCGTACTGGCTTCACTGGAAACTTGTGAGTGCAGCATATGTATATATACACGTTTCGTTAGGTTGTAAGTTTAGTATGTCCTCGGTAAGGTCATTGAGATTTTTCAATTGGCCTAACCCCTCTGGTGACACTATTGCCCTGAAGTCGACTCGGTCCAAAGCTTGTAAACTACAGTTTACTGATCTTGGACTAGTTCTACTCTACTAGGAGGAATCCTGGAGTAAAAGCGCCAGGTGTGTTAGGTTAAGGGCCTGTATATCATATTTATCTACCAGATAGAGAACCTATCTGAAAGTTGGCCAAGAATTGCGTATTATGGTCTCCTGAGAAATCTGTCTGGCAAGACAATTTCCAGATAAGCTAGCAGGAGGATGGAGTGGCTGACAAAGTACCAACTGCTAGTTAGGGGATCTTGGTTGAAACAAGATGGCAGCACCCCGAAGCTTCCTGGCCAACTGATTTTCAGAGTTGATGCTGGAAGATTTAATTTACACAACAATGTCATTTTAGACTCACATATGAATGAAATAGAATTGCACAAATCGGTTAATGCACTTAAAACTATGTGTTATTATGTAATTTAATTGTACAAATACAAATCCGAGCTGCCGCACCTAGCGGAGGACTGCCGAACTACAACAAACACACCTCTCTGCTCAACGAGGTAAGGACCATTTTATAAATTTTTACTGCGTTCTTGCCGGTAGCAGTTCAGCGGTGGTATTACAAGGCATCTTCCAGTTAAGCTATCTGGAAGTCACGTATCGGGAGGGATTGTCGGCAGGTGGTAATACAGGCCCTAAGAATCTTACCATCTTCACGTGGGGAAAGTCTAAAAATCTGGGAGCCTAAACCTTCTGGTATCCTAGGGGAATCCATTGCCTGTATAGGAAACAGTAGTATGTGTTCGCATAGTATTGTTCAAAATTCTTCATATTGACTGGACAGAGTTTCGGGACTCTACGAATAGCAAACCACTGTTGTCATTCTTACGTGTAGAAAACAGTAACTTTCTGTGATGAATATTGTCCTCGGTGCATTAACATATATTATATTAATATATACTAAAATGCTTAAATATTCATGAACTCTCAAAAGATGTAAACATCCTGCCTCTTTGTTCGTTTTAAATTCAATGCTAAAGCCGCACGAAACGGAAATAGGGTAGGTGTAACAGAAATACGAAAATTCAGGACAGATGATTGTATGAGGGGATACTGAAAGTCGTGAGCAACATTTTTTCACAACCTTAATCCTTATTTGTAAGTGAAACCAAGTATATCATCTCAATCCACAGACCTTTCTTTCACTTTTCCACATAGTCTCCTTTTTTTCACACATGTTTCCCATCTTTCTGCAAGTTTGAAAATACCCTTGCGATAGAATTCTGTTGCAGGAGAAAGGTGTATCACTGTGAATGAAATCGCTGCAAAACTTGCAGTTGGACATAGTGTGGTGCAAGAAATGATTCACAGCTTAGGTTATCGGAAATTGTGCTCGTTGACCGAGGACCACAAACGTCAGAGACGAACTATTGTCCAAAACCTTCTTCAGAGATTTCGAAATAAAGGCGATGAATTTTTGACGAGTATTGTGACTGGATATGAAAGCTGGTTCCATCGTTAAGAACCTGAAACAAAACGACAGAGTATGGAATGGAGTCAGTGTCTACGGGCATCTGGAACGGAATGATATCGCAAGGGTTTTTTTCAAACTTGCAGAACGATGGGAAACATGTGTGCAAAAGAAACCGGAGACTATGTGTAAAAGTGAAAGTAAGATCTGTAGATTGAGATGATATACTTTGTTTCACTTACAAATAAAGATTAAGGTTGTGAAAAAATGTTGCTTACGACTTTTACTAAGTTATACCCCTCGTAGAAATCAAAGCCTCGGTAAGCTTACATAGACCTAATAGAGAGAGCTTTGACTGCAATGCAGTCAGATCTGTAAAATATTTTTACATATATATATATATATATGTCCGCCGTCGTGGATGAGTTGGTAGTGTGACTACCATTCGTCTGGGCAGCCGGTGTTTGGATCCGATGATTGCAAAATATTTCAGTACCTTAAAATTATTCTTGATCCACAATAATATGCAATAACTTAATAAACTGTTTCAAGGTTGGTTATAAAAAAGTTACTCATTATGATGAATGATTGAGTGTAACGCATGAAGAAAAAGACAGGCCTTGACTCAACTGTTCTATACAAATGAGTTACACAGTGAAAGTCCTTCTGATATACATGAAAATGGGTAAGAATTGGCATACTCGGATAAGTCCATTATACACTGTTTTTAATAGGGGAAACAGGTATTCCCTATACCACGTTTGCTTGGAAATGTAGTAGAGTTCAAAATGCACATTCCTTAATAGGCAAGCATTCACAACAGAAATAATAATGAAAAATTCAACATATAACGTAATGTAATACTTTTTAAATTCATTTATTTTTACTTAAACGGAAGTGTTTAAAGTTAAAAATACATTAAATTTTAATGCAGTTAAGATTAATTTAGCTACATGTTTTGATAAATGCAGTTCCATAATTCTTTGTCAATTCAATTTCAATTTATTCCTTTAAAATCATTTAACGTGCACAGTATTATGACATACTTACAGCATTCGGAATAGAGACGACTTGAACATACCTTCTCATCAAATAAGTAATTTAATAAATGATTTATAGTGCTAGATCTTAAACTGTATAATCGCCTGCCTGCCAGGATTAAACAGATAAATAATGTCGAAGGTTTTAGGAAACATGTTAAGATTATTTTAAGTGATATTTGCCCATATAACAGTGATGAATTTTTTTAGTAATGGGTAATCATGTATGATCTTATTTTGTGTGACGAATCTTATAACCTTGTGGTCTACAATATTATTTTCTAAATAAATAAAAAATAGAAACATCAAAAAAGCATTGTAACATAGTGAAAATAAACAATAAAATACAATGAAATAAAAATATAACAATATTACCTATTTATGAAACAAGAACGCAAAGCAAGGTTTTAGCGGACGAATCTAGTATTGAGGACAAGGCGTAGCCGAGTTAGGTGGGGGAAGGGAGAGAAAAAATATCATTATGAGAAAATTAATTATAAAAAAAAAACTGAGGAAATATTTCCATTAATTACTGATTCACCCCATTAGTTCGATTATTAAATTCCTGTATGGTACTTTATGAGACTGTGTGGGGGACGGGAAAATGTCTGTCTGTCTGTCCGTCCGTCGTCTGTACGCGCGATAACTCAAATACGCTTTACAGGATGTTAATTAAATTTGGTATACGCGTTTATAATGTCCATGGGAAGAAGCCTATTGATATTGAACCAAATCGGTTGACCGGTAGCGGAGTAAAACCCAATTTGGTGCTTATTTTAAAGGTACGATAACTCAAATATGCTGTATCGGATTTTCATGAAACTTGGCGTACGCATTTATAACGTCCATGGCAAGAAGCCTATTGATTTTGGACCAAATCGGTTGACCGTTACCAGAGTAACAAATAATTAAATGTCTTCTGTTTTTTTTAATCATGTCTATACTACAATGCCACATTTCTAATCATTAAGGGCTTTGACTGCAAAGCAGTCAGATGTTTGTATACTTCGTTGATCAAGTTGAAATTGTATACTACATGAATACTGTTATATACAGAAGTTATATTACTGTGAAATAATTAGCAGAGTTCTTTCGCACTGAATTTTGTGAAATGTTGACATATTTTAAGAATTTCAAGTTGCAATAGGCTACATTTAGCTTTGAGAAATAACTTTATTCCTTCACAAACTAGACCGTCAAACTGAACGATTTGGTCGAATGGTAACTTCTTGGACTCGTATTCTGGAAGTTCCTGGCCAATTTGACTTGGATTTTTTTTTTAACGTGAGTGTGCGATTGTTACGATATCCCAAATCTGTAGTTCTGTTGATGCTGGACGATTTTATTCTGACTAAAAACAATTATTTTTTGCATATCATAATTGCAATTATAGTTGATTCAACAAAAGTATTCTGGCACTTTGTTACATAAGTTTACCTGATTTTATTTAATGCGACCTAGTCACCCTAAATCAACTTTATAAGAGAGAATACAAATTAACACTGGCTCTCAGATTTTTTAAATACAGTAGAACTCCAATTATCCGGATTAATTGGTCCCGAATAATATTAATATCCGAATAGTTGGATAAATCATGAATAAAAGTATTTTCATAAAAAACTAAATTGAATGATACAGTACTGTGCTGTAGCCTACTTACATAAAGTGACACAACGGAGTTCTTTAGCTGAGAAGCTATCGATTTTGTCGGCTAAAAGATTTCCTTCTTCGCGAATAATCGCCCTAAAATATAAAATAGGGTTTCCCATTGCTCGCTGCTGCAAAAACCACTTGAATACGGTCTCAAAGCGATCCGGGAGTTCGAATAATTGGACTTCTACTGTATTCATGATTTGCATTCTTAAAAACAAATACATTAAATATTTATAATTTTCTTTAAAGTATTAGCTAAGTTTATTTCAAATGGAAGCCTATTTATAGGAAAATGTTTGACTCCAGAGGGAAATTCTGTATATCTTCTAAATCTGACAACAATGTGGATCTCGCTTTTCCTCTACATGTCGAGTTTTATCTCCAGCACTTCTTCACGCTTCTTCAATCTCGAAGATATATTTTGAGATAGCAAGGCACCCACGGGTACTTTACACTCCACTCAAGTGTTCACGTTCGTATCTCGAGAAGATCAAGTGAAGAAAGAAGCTGTTTGTTTCAACATATGAAGCTTTTATATAGTTTTCACTTAGCATCGGCAGTTGCAAGTCAAATCAATCACATAATTTTCTCTACTCTTCTTCATATCACAAAATAGAATAAGCGGCTGAAGTTCGGGAGTGCGCATTCAATCGTCTAAACCTATTCGAACCCGTTAGTTGCGAGGAAAGATTTCAGCCTGCATGTGTGGATGAGATGAGTTAGGCCTATATGTTGGAAAAAAGTTGTAAATAAAAGTTTTAGCTTAATATAACCACTCTGTATATGAAGTGTAAAAAACCCCGTAGAGAGATTTTTTATAAAAAAAATATAAAAAAATACATTTTTTATTAAAGTAGGCCAAATATGGTAGTAAAAGTAGAAGGAAGACACCCGTGATTTACCTGAATTTAAAATGTTTTAATATTATTCGTTCTCAAACTATCCTGTTTACGTACATAAACACGCACAGACATGATTCTATAACTGTATTTTTCGATTCAGGGCCCTCAAAATGTGTATTAATGTTGATTACTCGTCATCGAAGTGCCAAATCAAACCTGTATTTCTTCAGCCTACGAGTAGAGAGGTACTAGAATTGTATTAGATAGAGAATAGCTATTTATTATCAAGTAAGTTACGCTAAAGTTTTTGCGTAAGTGGTGCATACAATAGTTTTCAGTAAAAGTTCTGTAATTTAGCTACTAATGAGCTCAGTTTTTCACTCA
Organism: Ectobius pallidus; assembly: GCA_964059195.1. Taxonomy (NCBI): domain Eukaryota; kingdom Metazoa; phylum Arthropoda; class Insecta; order Blattodea; family Ectobiidae; genus Ectobius; species Ectobius pallidus. The sequence continues at coordinate 15,174,722 of CAXKWD010000007.1, forward strand.
TTTTTAATGATTCTGCGTAAAGAAAGCAAAGATAATGGCGATTGTATCAGTAGTGCATGTTTATAAACTTCCCTTGCTGTGGATTGTTTCTTTTCCTTAAAAATAAACTTTTAAAGACATCATTAAGATAATAATGTTGATTAATTAGACTAAATATGTTTACATCAAGCAAGGACCAATTTAAAAAAATAACGATTACTTTTGGCACGGAACGGGACAACTCCCAATCCTTGGAAAGGAAGAAGAAAAAGATGTTTACATCAATTGAAATTACGAGTAATTTTTATCATATTTTCTGCAGCAGAAACTAATTATGCTTTGTTAAAAGAAGCAATCGTACAACAGGGTCATCTGAAGTATTTTCTTTCTTCTAGCACTCGTGGCCTAGGGGACTAAAGTATGGCTTAGTAATGCAAACTTCGAGCGTTCGCGTCCATCCCTGTCGTAAAAAATATATAAAAATAATTATTATCGAATTGATTTCTTTCATTCAAGATTTCAAAATGACAATTTTCACTATGTTTGTTAATATGTTAATAGACAATGAACAATAAAACCCTTAACATATAAAATTAAACTTATATTGAGAGACACTGTAGAGACATCTAGGAGCCACAGTTGAAATTACGTCCACTAGGGGTTACTATGGCAACTTTACCGGCCTAGACTGGAAAAGGGCTACATTCCGGCATGTTAGCAGTCTGAGAAACAGCCACTTTACAGAGTGTGTAATAAAAAATAAATAAATATCACTGTAACTTCATGAATAGCCATTGTATCACTCACCACAAGTCCATATTCCCTCCAACTAGGTGGAAACGTAGCTCAGTTTTTCAGCAACGACACGTATTAATCGAGACTGGGTCGTATCAATAAAAATGAGCAATATTTCCAGAGAAATCTCTCCGGAGTAAAAAAGAGTCTACTCAATCCTAATCTCTTCATTTGGTATGAATAAAAGTTACCGGTGACTGCAGAGAATTTGTTCCTTGATGCGAAGGAAGGTGTCTATCCATAAACACACATTACATGCACAAAATAAATTGTGTTACAGTATAGTCTGGCCGTTCTAAGAAGGAAACCTGAAGTAAACAAAAAGCAGTACATCTGCCTCACTCTAGCACATTATTCGTATGACTTGTGAGACAGACATAAAGGTTTTTGTTTGTTTCAGGTTTCCTTCTTAGCTTATTTCGGGTATAGGTCATAAACTCATAAGTTTCCTATTCTGAGCCGTACTTTGGTTGGGGCAAGTGGGGAGGTTGCCCCGCAGAAAACTGCGGAATTAGTGCCCTTCGGAAAAAAAGTAAAAATTATATTATTTCTAATTTACTCACGGTTGTCTAAATACTGCTATTTAAGTTATAAAGCATTCTTTTAAATGCAATTTACAATCTTCTTTTCCTATATAATCAAATATCCGGATAATTGGATAAATCATGAAAAAATGTAATTTTTTTAAAATTAAATCGTACTTACTTACTCATTGGCAATAGATATTCCTCAGAAAGCTAAAGGAATATCTATTTTATGGAACCCGAAGGTTCGTTTCCGCGCTTACCTGAGCCTGCCATTCAACCCTATTCTGTGCTAACTCCATCCAATCATCCCTCGAAAATCCTACTTCCCTTAAATCCATCCTAATATTGTCCTCCCACCTTCGTCTAGGTCTTCTAAGTGGTCTTTTCCCTCCGGGCCTCAAAGTTATTACTTTTGAGGTATGTCTTTCCTCCCCCCATACATCTTAAATATATCGGTCAAGTCAGTTGTTACTTAAAAATCATGTAGTACTCATTTCAATTGTACAACGAAATAAACAAACATCTGATTGTATTGGAGTCAAGGCCCCCAGTGATTAGAAACGCGGCGTTGTAGTAGTATAGTCATCATTTCCCATTTAAAAAGCATGGGACTTTTAATTAGTCGTTACTCTGGTACCGGTAAACCAATTTGGTCCAATATCAATAGGCTTCTTGTCATGGACAATATAAATGTGTTTACCAAGTTTCATGAAAATCCGACGGAGCGTATTTGAGTTATCGCGCGTACAGACACACGGGCGGACGGGCAGACGGGCAGACATTTTCCCGTACCGCACACAATCTCATAATGTACCATACTGGCACTTAATCAATATGAAATGTGTCAATAAATAAACATGGTGTATAATCCGCATAATATCAAAGAAGAAGGTGGCTGCTGAGAAATAACTGAAGTTCACATAGGCTATTTTTTACTTTCTCTACCGTCAGAGTGGTTAGCTTAATTGTTTCGCGTACCGGATCCGCAGGTCCGGATTTAGTCCGGAATACCTCTTTAGAATCTTTTGTGTTAGAGATGTTTGGAACGGGGTGCACCAGCCTCACGACAATATCTGGAGAGTTAATAAAGCAGTAGCGGCTCCTGTCACGAAAGCGGATGATAAGCCCCGTCCTACTGGGATACCAGGTACCATGCTTTTATTACTACTTTACATGAAGAATAGTTCTATTATCACAATTTTTTAAAAATGACTAACGGTTTTGTTAAGTGTTCTACACTAGGTGCTTATACTAAGTGCTAAAACTTTTATTTGAAACATTGAGACATTTTTCCGCAAAAATTCTCTGAAGAGTATTTATTAGAATCGCAAATGGAAGTGTGAGGAAGTATTTTCTTTTTATAAATTTCGAATCAACTAACTTATCAGGTGGTATGATTCTACAGTAGTAAGTAGTATAGGCTGATAGTAGCCGGCTGTTATCACAGCTGAAGCTGAAAGACGGCTAGCAAGTAATTGACTACTGTCATGTTATTCCAAAAGATTATACACGCCTAGGCTAATTGCTGCACAGTTCTTTAACTTTCAGTTCACGTTATAATAGTCTTCATCAATTTACAACTTAATCCAAAGATTAGATCAATAGTCAATTGCTACAATAGTTTACAATAATAATAACAATAATAATGGTAATAATCGTTATAATAAATAGTAATAAACTAAATATTATTGTCGTTAGTATTATCATTATTATTATCTTCACATAATTTACATGTTAACTGTACATTTGTCATTACTTTTGTATTATTATTAGTTTATAATAGTTTGAGTGTGAATTGTAAATTCGTCTTTAATTTTGTATATTATGGAAATTGGCAACTTAAAGGAAGTCGCACAGGCTAGATTGCAAAACGCTTGCATCTCGATTGTCACCCCTCGCTCCCGTTTTTTATATCCACCCTACTGCAACCTCTTGTCTACGGGCTAAAAAAATCTATAATCCTCTGCAGCCAAGTTTGTTCGAGAAAATAGCAGAGAGACACAGAGATGTGTGGCTCTTCTCACCTCTGCTTTACATGTATGCACTCTTATTGGTTTAATCACTCGTTATTTACTGCATTCTATAGGAACTCGGAAAAGAGTCTTAGCGACAACGAGTTCGGTTTTCTCAAGGTAAGTTCACTCATAATTTCGAGTTATCGATAAAATCGTAACTTCTCGTGATATCACTATTCCACCTATAGGGCCCGAATTTTGATGACCTAAAATATTTTAAAAATTAGCTATAAAATGACCGGAAAACTGACCCAAAAACTAAGAAGAAAGAAAAAAGAAAGAAAGAAGAAAAAAGACACAAAAAGTTGTATGTAAATACTAGTTTATTATTCAGAATGTATGTATTTTACACGTATGTCGTTGACCCACTTATAGACTTGTAATTAGTTAATAATTGTACATACGGTTAAATGAAAACAGCAAACACAGTCTTTCTACAAATAAAATTGTAACAAGATTTATCTATTTATGCTTTTTTAAAGTTCCGATAGTTGGCTATTGAATGTAAACAAATTCACAAACACTCTATATAATGCAAGAAACAGCATAAAATGAGAATACAATGACTAAATTTAAAAATTACCTTAAAATATGAAATGGTGGGGGAAAGACTGTAAAATGAAAAAAAATAGACAAGATAATGACATTCAACTTTCAAAAAATGACCTAAAAATAAAAAATGGGGAAAATGACCCTAAAAATTACCATTTTTTATAATTTGAAAGTGATGATCAGAATATCTGCATTATGGGTCCACGACGTGCCAGTTAAAAGATGACATGTCATCATAATCCAGGCCCGGGTTATTATAGACCAATCTAATGCAAGAATGTGTTGAACATCACCTCCTGTAAACATGATGAAGACATGACTGCAATAGCTTGAATGAAATACATTTCTTCTTACCTGCATAATATTTCAAGAAACAGAACTAACCAATATGCACCGCTGAGAATTTCAAACGTTTGAGTTGTATTTCTAATGAATGTTTCTATATAAATCTGCGGCTGGTATCCGATGCACCATTTAAATAATTGGGTAATAGGCAGATGTGTTCAGAAAACATGATTATGCTTTTAATTGCATGCTAACTCTTAAGTGCTTTTTCACACTTTCTCCCTTTACGTAATTTCTTGACATTCTAAATGCTGAAGAACTTAAATTTTACTGAAGCTTCCGTATCAGTAAGAGAATATTATAGGATAAAAATTCCTCTGACACTGGGTTTTGAATCGAGGGCATTTGGCTATCCGTGCCACTGCTCTACCTACTGAGCTAAGCCAGAGTTCACTTCACAGTGCCAGATAGAACCCCTCTCCCAATAATAATGACCCTTAATGGTCTACCTCACTGACAGACAAGTTATGTCATATGGAGTACTGTGAGGCAGACGAATTAGTAATTTTTGTGACCGTGCTTCCACTGTTATTGGACAGTAACATTCAAGATATATATATATGCATTCATGAACCACATATTATTGTCTCTATTGGACATTACATGATAATATTATAGGAGAAAAATTCTTCTGACACTGGGATTTCATCCCAGGACTTCTGGCTATCCGCGCCCCTGCTCCACCAACTGAGCTAAGCCAGAGTTCACTTCACAGCGCCAGATGGAACCTCTCTCCTATGACTGATTGCCCTTAATGGTCTACCTCACTGACAGACAGGTTATGTCATATGCAGTACTGTGAGGCACACTAATTACTTATTTTTGTGACCGAGCTTCCACTGTTATTCTACAGTAACATTCAAGATGGATATATATATATGCATTCATGAACCACATATTATTGTCTCTGTTGGACATTACATCTATAATATTCTCATATAATGTCCAGCGGAGACAACAATCTGTGGTTCATGAATGCAGTATATTATATCCATCTTCCTTATGAAACTTTCTCTGCAATGGACGATATAAATATTTATAAGTTAAAGACTTGGAAGTTATAATTTCTTTCTTCTCTGGAATATGTGAAATATAAAAATCTAACTTATTTTTCTAAGCACATGAAAACCAATGAGGAAAAATCGTTAATGTTGTATGACTTCTAGCGTTTTGAATACTGTAAGATGACATTCTTTAAGTTCAAATAAATCAAACGCATTTGATTGTATAGAAATGAAATTTTCTGCAAGAAAAGTGCACGCGCCAAAATATGAGACTTTATCATGCAAATTGTAGAAAGAAGGAATGTCACTGATCAACCCTGTTAATCATGTAACACACATGAATTAGTAGACTTTATTTTTACTTTTTTATGCTGTTATAGTATTTTTTAGTCTTCTAATATAAGAGCAATCGTCTTGATAAATATTGTTACACATGCCTCCCGACTTTTCCAGCTCGTGCCAAGTCGGGAAATTGCCGATTCAGACACATACATATAAATAGTATATATGGTACCAGCTTAAAAGGCCGAGCGTCGCCTGGATTATGTATTTTGACATTCGAAATTAACTTGTGTAGGGCTTTCGATTTTCAAATCTAGGTACTTATATAAGTATTTAGAATTTGAAATGAAGAAGAACGAGTTATCACATTCAAATTATTCCCTTAGAAAAAGCTTGATATAGCTTTTTATGAAGAAGATACCCTAGCAGCACATATATCATTAGTATTCTCATGACTTAGAACGTAAGTCATAGGGTATAATAATTTCGAAGTTTTTGTAATTATTTTTAAAATACGAAATTTTTTATGATTTTTAGTTGTAGTTAAAATATATTGTTACCATTTTTGCTATATAATACATTAATTATTCAATATATATAGTTTACACGATTTGGATAGATGATCGTTATATCTGAATGGACCAACAATACTGATTGTTAGCAACACTATAGGCCTATTTACATTTTTCTCTGTACAAAATTCCATAAATATATAAGTGACTGGGAGGATCCCCTTCAGACTTCGTAAATTAAGATACTGAAGTCTCAATGATAATTTCAAATACTTTTTCTATATAGAGCAAAATGGAGTAGGTGTAAGATCAAAGCTTATAAATCTCATTAACTACTTTCCCGTATCACACATAACGAAGTTCAAAAAGCAAATTTACGCACCCGACCCCTCAGTTTCCTATAAAGCTATGAATAGGCTTAGTCCTATATGCAAGACGGCTATGCGTTAACGTCACCTCTCTCGTACTCGTGAAGTCCTAGGTTCAGATCTCTTGACTGGGCTCTGAATAAGGCTGTGAAGATTTCACCAGCCCACGGTGGCGAATGGCGGATAAGAAGTTACTTAGACTCTGTGTGGTGAAAGAAAATAAGCTGAAATGATCTATCGATTTCAACAGGCCTGTAAACAATAACAATACAAATTATAAAAGAGTACTGTTGGGATCCCTGCCTTTGAACGCTGCTTTGTAATTAATTAATTAATTAATTAATACTGTACTGTTATTTTGCTCAAAAAGCGATCACACCGATCGCTATTGGCTTCATGAAATTTTTCATCTCTTGTATCAAATACAGTGTGCAGAGAGTGTCCTAGAATCCACACTACCACGTTATACAAGAATATATGAGAAATATAAAAGGTAAAATAATCTATCTTCTACTCATGTTAATATGCCTACTGAGTTAGCAAAAAGAGAAGCGATCCCCTCATTAGTAATCACGTCGCGATGTCGTACGAATGTTCACAAGACTTTCTTGGACTTTGTACTGGTGCCGAAAAACAGATTCCAAGAACTTCGATTCTCCGGACTAACTGGAACCGGAGGTGATCCGAACTAACGAAAATCCGGATTATAGAAAAATAATGGGAAAATTGCCATTATACAATATATTTTTGAAACTTCGTATATCAAACAGTTTAAAGTTGCCATTCCACACAGTCATAATGAATACTGTAAACCATACGTGAGCATTTATTGGTTCGCGAACCACAAGCGGTTCTTGACCTTCCAACATAAGACACAAGATGGCATTGCGAATTCAATGCTCGTGGTGGAAATATTCCTATACGTGAGTCATAATCTCTTTACAAGTAGTGACGGGTCGCAACAGAGTTGCGATTGGAAAGGCATTATGGCACATTCTAACCCTTTGTATATTGAAATAATTGCACACGTAAAAGAATAATTAAAAATACAATATTGTTTGTATATTTGTATATTGTAGTGTATATTAGAAAGTGAAATTAGTGTTTCCCTAAGAATGAGCAACCGCCACTGCACTTATTGTCTGTTTGTGTCTCCATCTACCTGTTCCTTTCAAACTATATGTAGTTTACGAACTTTGCGGGTTGCGTGTCAATGGATAGGGATTTGCCCATGGCTGCTGTAAACAGATAATACAGTAGGCCTATGGAAAATAATGACACAATGATGTATTCGATTAATTTATTAATCACTTTAATACGAAATTGAACACGTTGTTTCTTAAGACTTGAGGCTTTCTCGGCGTTGATTATCAGTAATGGTTTCACGGGCTATAAGCCGAGTAAAAGGATATACAACATCCAAGCTTTCGGCCGCTGACATATCTGCGGCCTTCCACAGGGAAAATAAATAAAAGCTTGGAAAGCTTGGAAGTTGTATACCCTTTTCTTTCTTTCTCTCTTTCTTTGTCGTACTTTTACCTCTCCCTTTTATGATTTAAGCGACCCAAGCCGTCCGGGCCTTACAGGGCCGCGACGTATATCCTTTTACTTGGCTTGTGTCCCGTGAAACCATTATTAAACGTTACGTCTTAACATTTCTGCTAAATTTGATCCAGTTTATAGAGGAATACGAACTAAAGGGGGCCAAATAAACGAAATTCTACTCTAGTTGGTGTTGAGGTATCACAAAACGCTGGCTTGTGATTTGCTTAATCACTAATAATAATTAGGCATACTTGAGAATTTTGACGTAGGCTGTTACGAATTATTTATTTTCTCAAAATTTTCCATAGATTACAAAAGTACGAGGTTAGCGTTAATTCTGGGACACTTTGTATAAGTTAAAAAATATAGGCCTACATATAGTATTGCATACCATATATATATATATATATATAAGAGACTTTGTCCTGACTGACTGAATGACTGACTGACTTAATGACTAAATGACAGAGAATCAACATACAGTAGAGCCTAAACTATAGCCTAATAGGAAGAGACTTGTAATTTTGATAGTACCTTCGTTTCATAATGTAAGTGCATACTGAGAAAATATTTTGAAAATGTTTTATTTTAAATGCCAAAAACGAACGTTTTCGAGGATACTTAATACCTTTTACACAGAATTATCAAATCCAAATCACATTCCATGTACAGTTCACATGACAACAATATATTGTTGTCACAGGTAGCTTTGCAAGTAAATGTTGCAGGACTTTGACAAACTAGAAAAGCTATCGATATAGGTAATTCATTGGTGAAAATAAATATTGAACAATGAAATCCACGAAAGTAATGCACAATGACAGTGACATTACTTTCTCTGTCCTGGACAAAGAGAATACTATTTTCTCACTTCACATTTTGATTTAGAATCATCCCCGAAACGGTTGTATGGTAACATGAGAGTGAGATATATAATATTTCGTAAAGACAATACAATTTTATTAATGGAAATTCTGTTTTTCTTATTTCTACGCCTGCCAGGCTTGGTGTGTAAATCTTTCAAGTTTTCTTATTGCAATTAACACTACTGCCACCGGGCAAAAGCAGTGTGAATAAAATACATACATACGTACATAAATACATAATCCCATCATTTGTACATACACTCCACATTGCAATTGATAATTATAAAGCCATGAACGACATCCAAAGCTATATAGTAACTTTAGTATTTTACTAGATCTACTCACACTCTGAGCAACAAAGCACATTATGGGATTGTTGCTATCACAATGTGCGTTCTAACTGAATAGCATCAAATACAATAGAAAACAATACCGGACACTTATTGCTTTGACAATGGAAACATTGGGGACATATTGCTGCAGCGCTCCCGGTGGCAGAACCTGTCAACTTGCTGCAAATTCAAATATTTAACAAAATCCTAGGATTTTTTTAGCATATTTTAAATTACACCCGCTCATATTTCGGATTCTGATCAGATTTTCACAATGAACTACCATTATTAGGATAGTAATCCTACTAATTTTTTTATTTTCTTACTTTTCCACTTTAGTTTACTTAATTTAGGAGTAAGGTTGATCTAATTCATTATTTTTTCTACCGTGTCCACCTTATAAGTAAACAGTTGCTTTCTGTTGTATTTTCATGCATTTTTATGCAGAAATGTATGTTTTCCTTTCAAAAAACATATTCCCAAATATATTCCCAAATCCTGACTACTAAGGTCTCAAAATACAGAAATAACTCTTTTAAACTCTCCAGTTTCTGAATTGAAAGATAAGGAAATTTTCCGTCCATTTTACCACTTTTAAATTTCAGCTGTATAATCAAAGGGTTAAGCTATCGAGGAATACGAAATAGCTTGTCTTTTATAATTTTATTACGCTATAAGAAATTACCACAAGATTATCTTCATTTGATAGTGCAGTTAATTTATTGAACTAGAGCTTACCGTGTTTTGATATAAAATTATATGCAAATGTTGTAAGTTAAAACTATAGATACACACACACAATAGTGATCCTATGAAAATTAAAAGTCTTAACAAGTGTGTACCCTTGCTTCTCTGTTTAAAAGATTATAAAATTAGTACAGACAGATCTCCAAAATTACAATGACATATTATAATATTAATTATTATGTTCTGAATGTCCTATGTTATTATAATATATTCTTGATAATGTAAGAGAGACATTCAATATGTTATTTATAGTCTACTCTACAGTTGTATACACCTGTATAGCTAATTCCATTATCAATGGAAAGCATTACATTAATTGTATAAGTTATCTCACTATATATAAGACGCTTTGTCCTGACTGACTGACTTAACTAATGACTAACAGAGAATCAACGTAGAGCCTAAGCCATGGGTGCGCAATAGGTGCACATCGTGTCACTGTGCGGTAGGGGAATTTCTCCCACTACAGTCGCCCTTGACGTCAGCATAAAGCAGTTTCGACGTGACACTGAACATGAAGAACAGGTTTCTTACGTCACAGAGTAGATGGGGGACTAAAACGTTTCCCCTCAGTTGCTCACCTATGGCCTAAGCTAAAATAGGTAGAGACATTACCTTCATTTCACAATGTAAGTGCTCAATACGTTAGGATTATGAAATTGTTTTATTTTAAATGCTAAGAATAAAATTTTTTGAGAATACTTAATCCCTTTTTACATAGAATTATCAAATCCAAATCACAGTTCACATGACAACAGTGTATTGCTGGCATAGGTCTCAGGTAGGTTTGGAAATAAATGACACGGGACTTAGACAAATTAAACAAGCTATCGAAATAATTCATTGTTGTAAATAAATATTGAAGATGAACTCCACGAAAATAATGCACAATGTGATGTGGTCACATAACTTTCTCTACCCTGGACATAGAGAATACCGTTTTCTTACTTCACATTTTTATGTAGAATAAGTAGGGCTGAAAATCGAATAAAATTTTTAATCGAGTTAACGCTTGACTTTAATCGATTAATCGACCGATTAATCGACTGATTAATCGACAAACAGGTCGGTATTTTAAACGTAACCAAAGGGTACATTTAATATTGTTTTACACGTTTATTAACTACTACACTATAGATAATCAGAAGAAATCCTGAATTAATTAATACCATTATTATTTAACTAGTGAAAAAATATTTACAAAACTTACATTTCTGGTTACTTTTTTAGCCAAGACTTGAGACACATGAGTTTGTTGACATTTGAATGTTCAAGACACGATCGTAGCTTGTTTACAATAATACCGGCAGCACTAAAAACTCTCCCACTCGGCACTGAGAAAGGAGTTTGGTCATTTGACCCATTTCTCGAAAAACGTTTTTCAGAATTCGACTAAACCGATTAATCCGAAAATGTAATTGATCGACGATTAAATGTTTAATCGATTAATCAATTAATCGGTACAGCCCTAAGAATAAGAGGTTGTATAGGAGGGACATCATTCTCAGTTGTCTCAGCCTGAGTGTGTGCCATCGAAAATGCTAAATCAGAAGTCTGTAAAAAAATTATATCCACTGGTATGTTTTCATAGCTGTAGGCATTGTATTTTTAGTTGAGAAACATGTTTATCATAGGCCCTAAGCAAGTAAAAGGAGACAAAATAGGATGGAACATTTATTTAAAAACGATGTCAGTGTTAATAAATATGATGTTTTAATTATTTTTCTGAGTCCACCGCTGTGGCTCAGGGGATGCGTTCAATCCTCTCACGCAGCGGGCCCGGGTTCGATTCCTGGTCTGGACAAGTTACCTACGTGAGGTTTTTTCCGGGGTTTTTCCTCACCTATGAGACAAATGTCAGGTAACTTTAGGCCCTTGTGGTCCCCGGATATCATCTGGCCGTCATTATCATCTTCATCCCCATCCTCGCCTTGTTCTGAGTGAGTGTGTGTGTGAATGGTGTGTATCGTCCTATGTGTTCGTGTTGTCTCGGAGGTGGCCCCGCGTTGGGCTGATCACTCATCCGAGGAGGCACTCCATGTCCTTGTCTGGTCAAAAAAGTATGTATGTGATCCAAAGATAATCCCTCTCCCGACAGGTCGCGGCCCTGTAGGGTCCGGGCGGCTTGGGTCGCTTAAATCCTAAAAGGGAGAGGTAAAACTACGAATAAGAGAAGAGAGAGAATTATTTTTCTGTTATATAAGTAATTTAAACAGTTGAGTAAATAATCGCGGGCGAAGCCACGGGAACTTGCTAGTATATTATAACATAAAAGTAATTGCTATATTTGTAGGCAATTTCCTATCAGCCAAGCACGTAATTTAGTGGACATGGTGTAATTTGCCGTCCTTCGGTTTCTGGCTAAATTACATTAAAGGTAGCCTATTTTCCAGAATACAATAAATTCAGATGTGCATGGGTATTTCCTCTTAGCAGCAAATGGTCGCAAGTTTTAAGGTTAATTTATTATGGCTATTAGCTTGAGCAGAAAAGAGGGAATTTTTAATGTTTCTAGCCGGATTTAGTGACATTTTTATGCCCGAAAAGTATCACGGCACGATGTGAAAGTTTTTAGGAGGCCTTGTAAAACTTAAAAACATAGCGATGTGGATAAGTGGCACAGGGTAGGCGATGGCACACCTGACGCTAGGAGCAAGATAATTAGCATATAGCCTAAAAGTATATCTATAAGATGCCTGAGACATGAGTCTGAATTTTTTTCATAGATGTTATTAATTTTGCAGCGTTAATCAAGCAAGATGACAGCAAATTACAGAATGAGAAGTTCAACCGTGTTCAGTTTTCATATTCCGCGTGCTTGAATTAAATTCGTTAGATGAGTAGCTTTCTGCTGCCGAGAATGTTAGAATTGCACTTGGTGTTTTAGTCTTTTTCGCCTATTGAGCGCAGCTCTGGACAGAATCAGGTTTTATGATACTTGATAAGCATAGGAATGGACAATAGCTATCCAGACTACACAATAACCCAATTGTTAGATTTTGTCAAGGGTTAGTCGCGTCAAATTAGGTCTATCGACTGATGCACTTACGTAACTTCAGAAAAGGAGAACTATACCATAAAATATTTGTAAAATGAGTTTCCGCCAATGTACTAGTAACAAGCAAGGACGGATAACGACGTTGTGTGCTGAATACGAACAAACTTGCATGCAAATCTAGAATATGGTTTTTATTGGAATCTTATGTTGTAATTTTTTTTTCATACATTCATACAATATATTACTGTTAATAGGAAAATTTATGTAGATGTTTTGTTTTTATATTTAGTCATTTTACTGTGACCTTGTCTAGTTCTTACAACATCATATAAAGTTTCAAACAATCAATATTGCATACAACTGTTGGTAAGATTACAACACATTCATATAAACCATAGTAAAATTCATAGTGCAAATGATAAAATTACAAAAATTATCAAATGAAATGTATGTAAAATTTCTTGTTAAAAGCCTTCTGTTTTAATTTCTGGAATAAAGTGTTTGTTCTAAGCACGAATAATTTAAAAATATCTGATCGTGTGTATGGCTAAACCCTCTCTTGTTAAAACGGATTGTGAAAGATTTGTTCACTTGCAGATCACTCGTTGAGTTTTTAAAATTACATAAAAAGCATTTTCCTACAAGATACCTTTCAAGTAAACCTGGAATTTTTCTTCTATTTCTTGACACTATATATTAGTCTTTGTCTTAATTGAAATTCTTCAAAAAACAGTTCTTGATGGCGCACGCAATTATATAATTGATCTCGCATTGAATTTCTTGTAATTTCTTCGTATTCAGTAATTTCAGCGTCGTTATAGTCGATTAAAATAATGAAATGCATTTCGATACATGTCGGTATCATCTTCAGTCAACGTTTGAGTACGAGTATCTTGCTGGAAGCTACCACTTGCTATGGTGGCTTATAGGGTACAGTACCCTTAGCACACCGGTGTAAAACTGCCTGGAAAAATGTTCCATGTCTTATGGACCGTTATACTACTTGCCTGGAATATTCTTCTAACTCTTGTGGAGTGTTGTAACGCTGCTAAGTGTTAATTAAACCAGTGTAATCAAGATTGAAAACTGCTTCCAATTCATAACAACCGATGTCAACACACCGATGTAAAACTAATCATGGAAAAAAATTGAAAAAGGTTTTAGTAATATAATTCTTAAATGAGTGTGAGTAATGTAATTATGAAACTAGTGAGCATTCTCACTGAAGTAGCATAGCATGCGAATCGCACTACCTGGATGCAGGCTGCACATCGAGCTACATGGTTCACAGTTTTGCATTCATACCGAAGTAGCGAATGCGATCTGCAGTTTAATGTAAATTATATATTTTCACTTGATCTAGGCCTACTAGGAAACCCATTTAAAATAATGTAATTTATCTAAAGAGGGCATACTTTTAGCAATTTTAATTCAGGATTTTTTCCTACTAGCTTCGATTGGCATATCGTATAGCCTACGCAAGTACAAACTGTAGCTCTTTTTCCAGCAGTTTTCATGACATCTTTTTCGTAATCTACCGCTACACAAGCGAATATGTGTTGAATTTTCTTAACAATTAGAAAGCAGATGAAAAGGCAACTGTACGCATGCGTCATCCCGAGTAGCGTCGCATGAAATAAGTCCAGATCTGTCTGAAGAAATGAATGTCGCACTCCGCGAGATGCATTATTGCCACGCTACTTCGGTGTGAAGATTTCAACTTGTTTATTTGGGATTTAAAATGAGTAGCGCACAACCTGCATCCAACTATTGCGACTCGCTTGCTACGCTACTTCGGTGTGAATGCTCCCTAATTTTATTTAATAGACGGTGTCGCGCACATCGGCACAGGTGCACATCGGCACAGTCACATTTTCGTGCACATCGGCATAGTATTTTTATCTTGTAATATTATCGTGCTCATCGCCACACAACCCGTTGGAGCTAGGGGTGGACATAGAGACTCAAACCTACAACCTCCTTCACCACGGCTCCAAGGCAGCACCCCTTATCTACCGCGGCTAAGGAAACCGGCCGTTGATATCGTAGATAAGTTAGGTTAGGTTAGGTTAGGTTAGGTTAGGTTAGGTTAGGTTAGGTTAGATTATATTAGGTTAGGTTAATTCAATGTTTCATTCAATCGCAGGCAGATACTTTATGAATGATTTCTAAACAATACAGTTATAATATTAATGTACACAGTATGTATCTACAGTGAGTCCCACGCAAGAGTTGGCCAATGACGCGGGTTTCTGCGTCGCGGCTGGCACAGCTCCAACTCCCGAGCGATCGGGTGAAATATCTACGCAAATAATGCTACGGTCGTTGTAATGATTCAGGTTCTCACATTTACAGTTAAAATTACAATCAAAATAGCCACGTACCTCATCACAAAAGATGTTGGAAATGTTCTCCTCTTGCATCCAGACAATACTGGCACCTTTTTAGGAAATCTTCTTTCACGCGCATAAGTTCAGCTTCCGAGACAGAGTTACTTTCTCTTTTGATAGGGCTATGTGATATTGTCATTAAGTTCTTCTAACAGTATGTAAATATTATTTATGGGGAAACTTGAAAAATAAAGTGTATAGGTCAATTTCCCATACATAAGAAGAACTTAAAGACAATATCACAAGAGAAATTAATTCTATCTCGGAAGCTGAACTTACGTGCGTGAAAGAAAATTCCCTAAAAAGTGCCAATGTTGCGCGTATGCAAGAGGAGAACATTTCCAACATCTCTTGTGATTAGGTAAGTGGTTATTTTCATTGTAATTTTAACTGTAAATGTGAGAACCTGAATCATTACAACGACCGCGGCATTATTTGCGTAGATATTTCACCCGATCGCTCGGGAGTTGGAGCTGTGCCAGCCGCGCCGCAGAAACCCGCGTCATTGGCCAACACTTGCGTGGAACTCACTGTATAATAATAAAAGGAAGTGTTTTTCTTTCTGTCTATCTAGCAGTTACTGTGAACTCTATTGCATTCAATACGATAATGTAATTCCAACTTTATCTCTATGTCCACCCCTACGAAGGGTGTGTGGCGATAGTATGCCGATGTGCACGAAAATGCGACTGTGCCGATGTCCACACAACCTAATAGACCTAGACGTATTAGACCATATATACCACAAAAAATGGAAACTTTAGAATTTCCATCGAAAGTACTGTGATCTGTCTAAATTTACTATTAATTTTTATATAAAGTAATATCAAAGAAGTTTACAGTAAGTTGCATAATGAGACGTGAAGAGTGGATTTTGATAGCCTACTTCGAGTTTCCAATTGTTTTGTATTCTGTTAAATAGTTTCCAATGCTGCGATTTAGTGATATATTAATATCTGAAGGAGATGACTTATACACAAAACGCACAGTTGAATAATTTAAAGAAAATCTCGCTGTAGAAGTTGAGTAGATATCGTGACATCACGTTGTCATATGTTACACACGATCTTTTCACTTTATGTCTGCTAGAGATCATCACTTACGCCATGTACAACGTTATCCAAGAGTTGTCTAATTGTATACCTTACCCTCCCCCTATTATAAGAAATACAGTGAACGCCGCTTAATGTAATCGCGGACAATGTTGTCAGTCGGGTAAGGTTATCACCAGGGCCCGGATTCTAATGTCATGTCATCTTTTTATTGACGCTACATAGACATTGCCAACTTGTGGATAAATCCTAATCATGGCCTCTATATTATAGAAATGCATTTTTATTAGATCATTTTTTGTAATTTCATGCAATTTTATATCTTTAGGGAATTTATTTCAATTCTGCGTCTTTATTTTGTCATTTTCGTGTCATTTGCTTCCTTATTTAGTCATTTTCAAGTATTTACATTGAGTGCATTAACTTTTTTCCTTCGCTAGCTGTCTTTGAAGTGTTGTTTGTTCAACGCAAGAAGGAAAAATTCGGCGTTAAAGTGTTTTCATGTCTCAGTCGGAAATGAGAATCAAAGAAACGCCAAAATTTTGAATTAAATTTCTACTGTTATTAGATTGACTTGGCACCAGAGTCTGCCACCTGCTTGGATTTGAGAGTGCAAACTACTGTTTACAATCAGTTAAACAACAATATAATCCACCAGACCACAAAAGAAAATGCCGAATTTTGACTCGCCTGTGCCTCAGTGCCATTATAAATTTCCGTGAGAAGAGAACATTCACAACATTACAGTTTTTACAATTATGTAGAAACTAGTTTATAACTTTGTATGCACAATAATAATTTTTTATAAATAAAATATCAGTTTTTAGGTCTTTTTTTTATAATTATTAAGTCATTTTCTTTAATATTTAGGGCAATTTTATAGGTCATTTTTCAAACAATTTTTGGTCATCAGAATCCGGGCCCTGGTTATCACTTGGTTAAGTGATTAAGCCCTGGTTAAGTCCGGCACGGATTAATGCTCATACATTGAAAACATGCTGTTTATTGTGATCAAATATTCGGTTTATGCTATCACATATTCAGTTTTGAGGCTTTATTTCCAACTATTGTACGTCATTAAAAATTCTGTTTTTAAGGATTTCGTTTCTAACTCAACTGTAGACTACTGTGTTGTTTAGAAGTAAGGGTAGTGTTCCAGCTCATGGGATGACCTATTCGAGGGTGTGGTACTCCGTCACTTTCTCTTTTAAGGTGTAAACCCCTCAGTTTAGCTGTTGGTTTTAATTTGTGAAGGTCACAGCGATGACATGCAATGATTGTTAGTGTAAAATGAAAAGACTTGGACAGGCGTTAGATGATTTGCTAAGCGGTGTTCACCATAAGTCAGTAAACTTCAAAAAAACACTATGAGTATGAAATATTGGTTAATGGACTCCAAAGGGAAAACAGATACAATAAAAACTTTTTATTGATTGCGAAAATAATTGTTTGCAGGCTATTATGAGTGGTTGAATGATTCAGAGTTATCTTGTATGTATGTAAATAGCTTTTAATTCTGTTTTGTAGTGTATTATCTGATGTATGAATAAATATAATTCAATAATTTTTTTCGGCTACTGTTATCAATCGGTTAATATTATCAGATTAGCTGCGTCCCGAAGTGATCACAATAAGCGGCGTGGGCTGTATTCTTAATGTTTTCATTGTAATAGGCCTACTAATAAAAAGATGACATACTCAGACAAAACTGCCATGATGTTCAAACAAGTAATAATATTAAAATAACATGAATTTCATACAAATCGTGCCATGTTTCTTAAATTATACGAGGGTTGGAAGTTTGACAGTGGCAGCACATCTATAAAATCAAGGTGAATCACCCAATAAATTTCACTTTTATTTGAATATTTCGTATTTTTTCCTTAGAAAACATTTTGTTTTCATGAACTGCAGTTGTCTATCAACAAGACTGAATTTGCGCAGGTCTTGAGAGTTATGTCCATGTGGCATCGGTTTCTTGCTCGGATGGCAGGACATGGTACGGAAAGAATTCCTTGACTTATGGTACAGCTATATCATCATACTGTGTAGTAATACAGACATAAGCCAAGCCATGTCTTCATATAACCTCACTTTATATGGGAAGCCTTTTGTGGTATAAAAGTTTTGTCCATCTTATTGGTAACCTGAGTCCCCCCTCCACAATTCCAGTTTCTTACGCATATCATGGAATAATCGTTTTGCTTTATATCCCCCCTCTCCCTGTCGTTGTTGGGTTTTCTGATGTAGTCAGTATACAATGGACTACACTTCTAGAGGCCTGACTCACACTGTGTTTCACATTGAGGGCAAATATCTCTGAAGAAAATACTGAATTTTAGTATGAGGTGCGTCCATAAAGTAAGTTTCCCTGGGGCCGTTTATAGAAACAAAACGCAATTTTTTGACATATAAGTTATATTCCAACTGACACAGCAAGTATTCAGCTATTATTCAACATATTTGCCAACGGAATTGAAACATTTGACATACCGTGGGACGAACTTTGAATACCTGTGTTGTATAAGTCTGCCGCCAGGAATTTGAACCACTATGTGACAAACACCTCTTCCTCGCTGTCATTCTCTGTCATTCCGTCATTTCTTGAGGTATAGGAAAATATGGAAATCCCTGAGAGCATGGTCCGGGCTGTAGGGTGGATGTTTAAACACCTCCCAGCCGAACTTCTGCAGGAGATTTGCTAGGAGGTGTTTAGAAATCCACCCTACAGCCCGGACCTTGCTCCCAGTGATTTCCATATTTTACTACACCTCAAGAAATGACCTGGAATGACAGAGAATGACAGAGAAGAAGATATGTTTGTCACACAGTGGTTCAAATCCCTGGCGGCAGATTTGTAGAACACAAGAATTCAAAAGTTGGTTCCACGGTATGACAAATGTTTCAATTCCGGTAGCAAATATGTTGAATAATAGCTGAATACTTGCTGTATCTGTTGGAATATATGTTCAAGAAATTGTGTTTCGTTTCTGTAAACGATCCCAGAGAAACTTACTTGATGGACGAGCCTCGTAATTCCAGATTTGAGACCCTCTACTAAATGGCCCTACTGTGACAGTTTAGATACGTTTGAGGGTAAAGAACCGTTATTTTTGCAGGTTTATATTTTATTATACAAACTGCACCTGTCTCTTCGTTGAATATTTACATTTTCACTATTTTGAATGTTATAACAAACATCCTAGCTTGCGCTCACCAATTCTTCCAGATCCAGTGACTCGGTGTTGATACTTCATAATCAATTTCTCATACTTCCATTTCTATAGGCTAGAGCAGGGGAGGACAGAAGGTTGCTCTGTGGCGTCATTGCAGTCTACACTTCCTTCACTTCTGCAAGGAGCTTGTGAAATGTAGGAACCATTGAGTAGTGATGGGAAAAATCGAATGATTTTAACAATCGAATGATCATTCGAATGCAGAACTAAACATTTCGAATGAATATTTCGAATGAAATCATTCGAAGTGTTTTGTTCATAGAGGGATAGTTACATGCAACCTACGAGATGTTCATTCGCTAGCGTCAATATTTTTCGAATGAATCTTCCGTTCTCACTCACTTCACTTCATTGGCATTCGAAAGCGGGTAGATTTCAATTTAGTGCGCACATTTCCGGCAGAGAACAATGCGGCCAGCTTACAACAAACACGGCCTCCAGAGATGTTTATTATTTTAGTCATGTATTCTCGAACAGGTGCTGTAGTAAATACAGTAAATTAGGCCTAACATGAAATTTCTTGAAGTCCTACAAATATAAATTGCTTAATGCAGCAATAACCAGACAACTTCGTAGTTATTATTTGAATTTGCATACCTGTGGTGTTTAATAATAACAAGCATAATACGATCAAGTACAAAATAATCTAACTTTTCAATTTACGAAAAAGTAAAAATTATGTAATTTCAAGACACGTTCTTAAAGCTTTAAATCAATCATAAATTACAAAAAATCTGTTCATATTAGTTTTCTCTTTGGACTTACAATTTTAAATAAAATATCATTCAATCCTTTTGTCTTGCAATAAAACTCATATGACTATCCTAATAGCCTAACAAAAATAAGTTTGCATCATTATCTTTGACTATAAAAAAATAATTTGTCGTAGGTTAATTTTAGTATCCCATTCACAAAGGATTGAACATTTACTTATCATGACTTATCGTTACTATTCACCTAATAATACCATATTATCATAATCATTATAACTGTATAGGCCTATCAATCCCAATGAATAGAGAACATAACGACAACAGAAACAGATTATTATTATTATATTATTATTATTATTATTATTATTATTATTACACGGCTTATTGGTATACCCTAAGCTCCTAATTAAGCGATGTAATATGTAATATGCAGTTAAAGCATGGAAGGATAAATATAATACACGAAAAGACAATACTAGGCCTAAAATAGACAAATATATTTTCACGACAAAATTTGAATACAACGAAATGAAATGTATCTAATTTTAGTATTAGGTCCATTCAAATTTTCAAGTTTAATAAATAGTAATTAAGGTAAATAAGTTATTAAATTGATTATGTGCAGTGTATTCTTCAGTTTATTTTATTACGTTCGGAAATCCGAATAACTATATTGTCAGTTATATGCGATGCTGTAAAGTAATTATATCTATAATTCGGTAAGATCTCCAAATCTATTTAAATCTGAAGATTTCAAATTATTATTTAATAGGGTAGACATCGTTCGTTTAACTAAGAAATTCAATAACACATATGCGAGACCATATGTGAAACACATTTAGTACTATTTATTTTATTACTGTGTTATAATAGCATACTGAAGGTAGTGTTATGTCATATTACAGTATTTTTGCATAAATGCAGACATAACTGTTCAAAGACAAAGAATCAAAACAAGACAAGAACGAACATTTCAGTTAATAAACAGTAGAATAACGTTTAGTACAATGCTATTTTCATGCACTATAGGTCGTGGCTCTTTAATCTGTATCTCAATAATTATTAATTTTATAAAGATGTATGTTTGTTGTTTTATATATAATTTTCTTGTATAATTAGGAACCAACAAAAGCAATTCAAGGTCTCTGCAAAGCCTGAGTAAATTGAGCCGTGATTGAGCACATGTAGGTTGGCGATGGGGTGAGAGCAGTCTGGTTTTTTTCCTTCCTTTCTTCCTAATTTTTTTCCCCTTTATTAGGATGTGGAAATTGAAAAGACTGCAAGTCCATTCACCTTCTGAACACAACCCTTCAGGGGCGGATGATTTTTTTGAAGATTTTAAAAGGGAAAAAATGCAAGCATTCCCACTTTGGTGGCAATACCATTAAAATAAATTAGATGTTGCCAGTTCTCTGACATGTTGGAACACTGCAGATCTTTAGACAAAAACAGTAGAAACAACAGAAGTGAAAAGGTTAAATTAGTATACTCATATTACAGTTTGTCGCGGAAAATATGCTCTTACTTAGATAATTTCTAAAATATGGAGGTAATTGGAACATGTCTCAGTTAACTAATTCAACAGTTCAATGTGGTATAGAATTATTAATTATGATTGATATCTAAATTGACTCTAAACAACATGTTGCCTCCTGCTTAAGTAATCTGATCTCGAGTCAATAATTAAAGAACCACTGAATCCTCCAAACGTGTACGTTATATAAACGGTTTATGGATTTCGTGTCAAAATATTCCTTCCAATTCTACATTCCGCCAAGAACTTGAAAGTATATAGAGTTAAAGCTTTAAATATTGCTATCAAAAGTATATCAATATGGTTGTAAGTATTACATGTGTGATATGTAAGTATATTTTATTCATTTAGTGTCACTTAGGCTATGGCATTAGTACGTATAACTTAGAATATTAATTTTGACTGGTATAATTAACTTTGTAAGATTGTAAATACTCATAGCTTAGGTTGTTGAAGATATGTATTTATGTAAATAGCTAATGTGACCGATTGCAGTTGGTACTGCTTAAACATCTTATAAATGTATCAAATATAAAAATTTGAATGGCTGTATTTAATACCATAATTCATAACATACGGTAATTAATCAAATAAATAATCCATTTGAGAATGCATATGCTTCATGTAGAAGCTAATGATGGATGTAAAATAGGAACAATCTGCGAAAAATTGTGCTTTTTAATATTCGTGAGAACGGCTATTTTATTATCAAAATATATTTTGTAGCCTGGGGTTGAAACTCATGAAAATAAACCTTCTAGCTCTGCGTCATGCCATCCGTGCTTGGAATGGGAGAGACGGAAGTTACTAACTGGGACACGATGGAACACGAAAACAATCGAATGAACGAGAGAACGAGCCGAGAAGCCAGTTTCCGAGAGGTTGAAGAAGCATTCGAATGAATTCATTCGCTTTCACATTTCAGTTCAGTAAGCGAAGCGCTCTAACCCTAGTCTGGAGAGAGCAAAATCATTCGAATGATTTTTTTAACATCTCGAACATTTCGAATGATTTTAACAATCGAATATTTCGAATGAATTCATTCGAATGGTTCCCATCACTACCATTGAGCATGGAGGAAGACAGGGGCATTAGTTTTGCGGCTTGAAAGTGCTGTTGCTTGACGTCACACACAATGACTTGCCGTGCACTTCCTTCACAAACGTCATCACTAGGCTAAGCTGTCTTCCACTAGGCTAGAAACATATGAAACCTGGAAAACAATGCGGAGGCCCTGGTGCAAGCAGGACGAGAATTCTAGTTCTTATCCACACACTAAGTTTGTTTGTGACTCAATTTGTTAAGCCCATTGTCCCATTCATTTCATGAAACCGTCTTTCATATCAGAGAACTTCGTGCTAAGGATTTTTTTAAATCCGTGGGCCTCGGCCAGGTTTGAACTTGCATTCCTATCTAAAGACGGACTTGCACTATTCAGGCCGGCATTTCACAAGGTATTTAAATAAAATATATATATTAAGGGCTAGATATTTCAGAGATCTACTTACTTTGGTTCATATAATGTTTAGTAATAATAATGCATAATAATCTTTAAGAACTCTTTACGTCTGTGAAGATTACCGAATATCACTCAGTAATTGCAGAAATAGTCTACATTGTGCATACCAAATTGCAAGATAGGGCATTGCTATGTTCCCATGTAATCCTTCAAGAGGTGTAATTCGCAGACATGTGGAATTTCGTAAATGTCAAATGAAATGAGGTAATAATTGATAAACGTTCATCATACTAACACAAATAATAATATTAATAATAATTATAATAATAATTAGGCCTACAGCAACAAGATTTAAGGTCATAGAGCCTTTTTTCCCACTCAAACAAGTTGAATACACAATACATCATAATTTTTTCTAATTTTTTTCTTTTCACTCTGCTCTTCGTCTCTCCTCCTTTTCACTCTGCTCTCTTTGAACTTGCACCCGAGCACGAGCAACCTTGCTCATTCGGGTGTATTTCTTGATACAGGGTCTTTATTATAAGTTGAGACGGGGCGACCGGTGTTTTCACTCTCCGCTACGGAGTCCGCATTAGCCGCGGGTGACGCGCGCGCGGCTTCCCTGCTTAAAGTGTAGGCTATATAAAGTATTACATATCTTACCTTATAACATATTGTAACAAGGGCTCGTCGAGGTTCAAAATCAGAACACCAAGTTTATAAATGAAGGATGGAGGTTTCTTTATTTTCAGCAACAATTGTCGATACAGCCAGAAAACTCCAGACTATTCGCCAGTTCACTGTCCTGTTCAGTGCTCACTCTCACTGTGCTCAGTCCTAATTACAGCACTGTTCCGTTCGCACACACTGTGCGGACTCCCAGTCGAGATAATTCCACGTCGCGCCGGACAACTCCACAGTCCTCGCTGCCGCTGTACGATCCACCCGTCGCGCAGAGTTCCCCGGGACGGCACTGCCTCAGCCCAGATCAGCTCACCAGCTCTTCCGTTCACTAGTTCCTCCGTTCACCAATCTCATACGCTTCAATCTTGCCGAAGATGATCTTTGTGCATGTGAAGACAGCGAGCAGGATACCATGTACCACATGCTCTACACCTGCCCCCGGTACACAGACGCCAGACTACTTTTACACGAAGCTGCTAGAAATGCAAACGAAGTCTGGGCACCTGATCTCAAGTTCTGGACTCTAAAAAATTCCTTCCCAGCGCTAAAAGCCTTCGCCAAGCAAGCGCTCCTCGAGAAACAAGACGAAGACGGAAATTAAACACCATGTGAAGGGCAAGCCCCATTGGGCAAACCCTCCACCCAGCCCGAGCAGGGTTTTAGAGAGGTTTCCCCTGCTCACAGGCAAATGCCGGGCTGGACCAAAATCCCCTCACACAATAACACAGCACAACAACTTAGATCCTAACATAAACACACGCAGCACACTACCCAACACAGCACTAAAAGCCGATCAGCGCAAGGCAAACACTAACTCAAAATAAAGACACTTGTACAAGCACACAGCCCAAAACGACATAACCTCAATCATCCCACATGGATGCACACAAGGGCACTATAGGAACACACAGCACAAATGGTCACCAAAATTTGGTTTGACCGGAGTTTTTGGCTTCATTGCTAGGCACTCCGGGGGAAAGGGTGGGCACACAAAAAAAAAAAAAGGTCCTCTCCGTCCATCTCACCCTCTGACGCTGACGCTCGCCGCTACTCACGGACTGCCTCTCGCTGACTCTGACTCTTCACGGACTCTTCACTGTACTGAACTGCACTGAACTCCCATTCATTCACTGACTGTCTCTCTCAACTCCGATTCACTGACTTTCTCTCCTTGACTGACTGACTCTCCGACTGCTCGCACTCCTTATATAGCCTTAACGAAAGTTCCAGAGTCGAGGTCTGGAAAGCTCTCCGCCGCGCATGGTCTAGAATGTCCGCGCGATGCGCCGTCACAGCCCTTAGCGCGTGGCTCCACCTCTGGCCCCTCCCACGAGCGCGCACCGTCACTCACCGCGCCGTGCCAGGGAGTAGGCCGCACCCATCGGCGCGCGGCTCCAATCAGCAATAAGAGGGCCGTTCCTTTCTGGATGTCTCTAATTCTAGCGCTTTCGGCCGAGTCCTTCTTCTATCAGTTTCTAGGCTTTTCTGGGCTTTGTCACAATATGTTGGAAGTGTCGTCCTTCCTGTATTATACAGGCATTGTATCTGGAAACCACATTCTTAAAGATAAGGTTTATCGAAAAAAATCCTCACACATTGGAGGAGCTGAAAGAAAACATTACGAATGAAATTAGGGGCATTACAGTGGAAGAACTCACTCGCGTCAGCCAGAATGTGGTTTCCAGATACAATGCCTGTATAACACAGGAAGGACGACACTTCCAACATATGTTATAAGGTAATATATGTAATCATTTATATTGCCTACACTTTAAGCAGGGAAGCCGCGCGCGCGTCACCCGCGGCTAATGCGGACTCCGTAGCGGAGAGTGAAAACACCGGTCGCCCCGTCTCAACTTATAATATAGACCCTGTATTATATATATATTATATTCCAGGTATGTATAAAGAATTTGTAATTTTTTGTGCTTTATCCATCCTTTTCCCCTAGTAAAAAATTTTTAGCCTGGATTTTTGTAATATGAAACTTTGTAAAGTTAAATAAATTAATTAATAATAATAAAATAATAATAAATGTGCTCGTTTAAAAATTAAATAAATACTTTATACAACGTAGAAGAATAATAACAATAATAGAGTTGATAAGCAATATTTACATGTTGGGATCACTGAGGTGCAAAGTTACTCTTCGTTAGTCTTCGTTACTATTTCACTCGTGAAGTAGCCTACGAATGAGTAAAAACAGGTGTTTAGCTTATTGCGTCTTTTTCGTTATTACAGGTGTCTTTAAAATTACTTATAATTTCATACATTAGCCTACTACTAGAGTTGTGTATAGCAAATATAATTTTTCCTATGTTTGCCTATTTTTGCCTATATAAGCTATAGCCTAAAGTCTATAAATCCCTTTTATCTGATTTTCGAAACCTTGCATTTGAAAAGCTGAAATATACACTAACTTCAGTTTTGTGAATGCATAAAAATTTCACTTCACATTCCGGCGACCTGAAACTTGTAATGATAAGGTGTGTTTTTCATATACTTGCATTATACCCCTGACAATTGCCTTCGTAAGTCAAAGCAAGCGACCTTTCCTGCTTAAATTGTCAATAGCTTTTTTTTTTTTATTTAACTGCAATGGCATTTGTGAAGATAAGGCTGTGGATAGCCGAAGCATTGGTGGATCATTTTTACTTTCTCTGTACCCATCGACGATGAATTGGTATTTTATTATGTGGTCTCACAATGTTTACTTATTAGTAATATACACATAATATGTTTTCAAAATTAATGCACGGATTAAAGATATGACAGCAAGTTGTTTGTAAACTACAGTAGATAGGCCTACCCATCCTCGTCATGCACTGCATCCCTCGTAGACTTGCATTACCGTAAAACGTCGAAATTTATTTTAAAGGCTTGGGATTAAGTTTTCGTAAGATAAAATTTAAGTTCTGCGTATTTTCAAGATTTTGGAGTTTTTTAGTGCTTAGTGTCCACTCTTTACCCATGAATATTAACTTGTTTTCACTTACTTATTTCACGAAGTTAGGCCTACTTAGTTTCACTAGGGTTTATTGGTAGGCCTAACAGAAATGGAGTTTCCCACTAGTACAAATGAGCTTTGGAGTGGAATTCATTTCACTATAGCCCTACATACACTAAATGAAAATGAATGCGAATAGATTACACCACACTGCCTACTTTTCGCCCTTTAAATTCCACGAACAATAGAACAAACCCCTGAAAATGTCGATGTAGTTATAAATACTGTCTATTTCCGCAGATAAGACGATCTTCATATAAGACGTGAAAATTTTAAAGTTTTAGCATATTTCTGTCCTATAAGACGATCCCCAAACTATCAACGGACTATGAATTTATGTTTCGTTTTGGTTTCAGTGTTCTGGTTGCTCACAGAAATGTGGCCAACGATCGCACTATTACAATCCATAGGGTGGGTAGTAGAAGTTAGGTCAAAATAACTACAGTTTTTTTATTAAACTTTTCCGGGCTTTGTGGCCGTGGTCTGTCTGTTAAGTTACCGGACGTTTCGCCTGCTTCTACGGCAAGCTTCCTCAGCGGCGTGGTCTCAAACGAAGTCTCCTCTGAGAGGTCTCATTGACGACTGAGTTCACAGTTGATTGGTTGGTCATTGGATCTATCTTTTCTGGTTGTCTTTTCCCTTCTGTTGATGCTATATTATCTAGTTGGCCGTTCGGAGTGAAGCTACTATCTTGCTTACGTGTTTTCAATGCTGGATCATAGGCGTACCGAGGGGGGGGGGGTTTGGGGGTTTGAACCCCCCCCCCATTGATTAAAAAAGGAAAATTGTATAATTTTTTTAAGTCTGCCCATAAATGACTTAATACAAGTATAAAGCGTGGGGAGCTAAAAACTCGTTATTTTGCGTCTTAATTTTTAAAATTTTCCGGGGGGAGAACCCCCGGACCCCCCTTTCCCTGGGGGGTATTCCATACCCCCAGATCCCGCGTTTGTTATAACCCCCCATATGGTCGGCCTGGTTACGCCTATGTGCTGGATACCATATTTTGTTTAGTTTTAGGTCTTCTTCTTAACTGTTGAAGTTATTACTATGCTTGTAGATTTCTATGGCCTCTCGCTGCAATCGGGCGTGATAATGTTTTGTAGTTGCCAGAACCGTGGTTTCATTGAAGCAAATATCATGCTCATTACCTGAGTACGCGTGCTCTGCTTCTGCTGATTTTTCAATCTGTCCCAATCGGCAACTTCTTTCATGTTCTTTTATTCTTGTACCAATAGTACGCTTTGAAGTGCTTACGTACACAGCACCGCAAGAGCAGGGTATTCTGTATAGGCCTACTCCAGCAGAAGAGACCACGCCGCTGAGGATGCTTGCCGTAGAAGCAAGCGAAACGCCCGGTAACTTAACCGACAGACCACGGCCACAAAGCCCGGAAAAGTTTAATCAAATGAACAACGGCCGTGAAAGCCTACATAATTTTATAACTACAGTTAGTTAAAAATCTATTAGCTACCCTTACCTTGCTCTTCTTCTTTTCAAAATGGCGTCATTGAGCACAGTCGAAACCACAATGAAACAGAACGACACGCGCATTATGCATGAGTCATGTGATACACGTACCGGTATATAGGGAAAATGAAACAAATACAAAAAGTTTCATTTCGTGGATTATGGCATTTTTTGTTTTATTTGTGAAATTCGCGTTATTTCGCCGCTTAATTTTATAATGGTTTTATTTATATAAAATTCAGTATTAATTCACAAACATCGTATAAAATACTCTTCCAGTGATCATATCTACAAAACTAGACGAAATACTAATTTACTCCTATTAGAACCCAAATGTCTCACATCGGCAGGATTAAAGCATAGCATTAATTTTGGACCGCGCTTCTATAACTCAATTATCAGAAAATATCCTGATCTCTCAGCATACTCCACTGTTAAATTTAATAGATATGTAAAGAATTTTTTTAGCTTTTAAGTGATTTTTGTTTAATTCCTTTTATGTATTTATGTTTAATATTTTTTACTTTCTTTTTTAGTTAAGCACATTATAAACTCTATTTCTTTGTCTCTCCTCTTTCTTCACTTTGATATTTTTGAAACGGCACCCGAGCACGAG
Organism: Ectobius pallidus; assembly: GCA_964059195.1. Lineage (NCBI taxonomy): Eukaryota > Metazoa > Arthropoda > Insecta > Blattodea > Ectobiidae > Ectobius > Ectobius pallidus. Next base: position 15,203,750 of record CAXKWD010000007.1, read on the forward strand.
CAGTCTTGCTCATTCGGGTGTATTACTAAATTTAACAGGCCTACTTCTTGTGAAGATATAGCCTATATTTCTTTTCCTCTTTTTAAATAGTAGTTGTAGTTAATTTTGAAATTTGAAAATTACTTTATTTTACTTGTATAAATATGTATTTGTATTTGTATTTGTATTTGCAATTCTATGTAATAATGTAAATAAATAAAATAAATAAATAAAATAAAATAAAAATTTTATTTTGCATCTTCCCTATAAGATGACCCGGATTTTCGGGGCCTTATTTTATTATTCAACTATCGTCTGATCTGCTGAAATGTACGGTATTTCACGTACTTGAATCAACACTTACAGGAAAAGCCTCCTCTATTTCAGTTATTGTGGCTCGAGGTAGTGTGAGTGGCGGCTTGCACAAGTTTCACAATTCTTCTAAACTACTGTATATCAGGCGAGGTAGCATTCCTCCCCCCCCCCCTCACAAGCCAGTTCGAATCTCATCTTCATGTATAACAGCTCTTAAATACACCAGGGGTACCAACAACAATATCTGATGTCATGGCCTCCTAAGTTTCGCAAATTTCGTCAAAACAGACAAATATAGGCCTACAACAAAATCCCTAAGGCACTGCCCTAAGGTAATTCGTTATAAGCAAAGAATAGAAAATAATTTTGTATAAATCGACCGTAAATATAGCCTACAGATCTCATTAGAAATAGCGGACCGGTAATCAATGTCATAATGTCTAATTCCAAACTAAGGCAAGAGAATTAGAATATTACGAGATGTTCACATTATCATCGGTAATATCGGGTGATCCGTTTGGGTAAGGATAAAGTTAAATGTTCTTATAAAAGCCAATATGATTACTCGTATAGGACAAATTTCTTTCTGGTTATATTATAGTTAAAATATGGGAGATTCCATGTATGACGATCAACAATGCATAACCTGAAAGGACAAATGAAAATCATAGATGATTAAAATGGATACTACTAATCAACAGCGGGCACAATGTGTTCTTTGGTATGCTAAATTTGAAAGTGTGAAAAGAGTTCAAAGGGAATTTCCACGTGAGTACGGTGTATTCTAGCAAGATGGTGCACCCCTCTCACTGGGCATGGGAGGTTCTTAATTTTTCTAACTGACATTTCCAACGGTATGTGATGTTTTCCTGACTTCTTGTGTGGGGTTTTGTTAAAGGCACTGGTTAAGCAGAGAAACCCAGGGACATTGATGATCTGAGAGTAAAAATGGGAAAAGGTAATCTGCGCCAATTCTACCTTTTCCCCCAATCTACACGATGTAAACTGCGTCACCGACTGCGCCACTGACATATTATGTAAACTGCGCCAGCGACATTTAAATGGCATCACCGTCATACTGACACACTTCTCCAGACTTAGGACTGGCTATGAAATTGCATGGGTGTGGTTAAAAATGTTAGGCTTAGTAGCTTTGTCATTTTAAAAACTGTTAAAAACAATACTCTAATTTCTTTCGCATGACCTATTGCAACCCAAAGTTAGAGCAAATAAAGCACTCGTTACCAATATACATAGAACGGTATCAACCTAGAGACAAGTACGCTCCCATCACCTCATGTGCAAAAAATTGTTACTGAATAGAAACGAACATTCACATATTAGGTCTAAATTTTGTTTGCTTACAACTACTGCCGCAACCAACAGATCTCCATGGCGCAGTTTACATATCTCATTTTTATTCTATTTCAAATTCAGTGCCAACCGTGGCGCAGATTACATACACCCGTAAAAATTACTCAAGCTTTTCAACAAATCATTCCTCTTATGTTACAATGGACATCATCGTTATAAGTTATGCAGAGTGCGCTATGGGGGTCTAGTTCAACACTGAGGAATCTCCCATCTTTACAAAATCTTGTATACAAAACTTTCAACAACAGAAGTTCAATATAAATGTTTTACGTGTGTTTATTTTATCCATACCCAAACGAAATACAGGACCAGGCATTTATCTGGTAATGACATACTTACCAGTTTTATTTATTATGTCCATTTGACGAAAACAATTCAATAAATAATTATAAGATAGGCCTATATATTTTTACTAATGAATATATTGTAATAGAATTATTTGAACACCATATTATAGGCCTATTACTCTCATAATATTAACAGACATCCATGACTCATAGGCTAATCTATGCAGTTGTTCTCTGCGAACAAAATAATATAATTAGAATTTTGTTACCTACTGAAAAATCGTAACAGAAGCACTTTTATTATTATTACTATTATTATTATTATTATTATTATTATTATTATTATTATTATTATTATTATTATTATTATTATTATTATTATTATTAGTATTATTTGTGAAATAGTCTAGGCAGAGAGAGAACATTTTACTCGAAAAGTAATAGACTACTATGAAATTAGACTCTGAATTTCCTTGTTCAAAAGTTAAATTAGGATGAATCAATGTAGTATTAAACGGAACTTGATTTTCTTGGCGACCATTTTCCCATGTTAGTGTTAAAGAACAATGAATTTTACCACCCAGTTTGAAATTAGACTAGTAGGGCCTACTCTTAACATACATTGATATAATAATAACTCGAACATCGCATATTTTCATATTTTAGAGCTATTTTACTTTTAGATTCTATACTTATTTAAATTAATAATTAGTTTACCGCTGTAGCGTAGGGGATGCGTTTGCTCTCCTCACGCCGTAGGAGGGTTCGATTCCTGATTGGGACAAAATTCCTAAATGGGGGTATTCCGGGGTTTTTTCTCACTTGTGAGGCGAATGTCAGGAAATTTTAGGTCTTTGTGATCTCCGGATATAATCTCATCGTCATAATCAACGCACCTTGTTCGGCATGAGTGTGCGTGCGACTGATGTTGTTCCGGAGGTGGCCCTGACATTGGGCTAGTCACCCATCCGAAGAGGCCCTCCATGTCTAGTAAACAAATTATGGGTGTGATCCAGAGGTACTCTTTCTCCCGACAAGTCGCGGTCCTATAAGGCCCGGGTCGCGTAAACGTACCTACAATGGGAGAGGTTAAACAAAGAAAGAGAGAGAGAGAGTTAGAGAGAGTTAAGGATGACAATGATGATGGAGAAACAAATGAAGATAATCAAGTTTATTACATTTATTTTGAAGACGGCAGTGATGAGATCGACGTCCTTGTCAAAGTAGTTTTCTTGCATTGTAGCTACACCCCTGCTCCGGCTCCATTCAATAAACTGGAATCAAATACTGATTTTAGGGGGTGATTTATTTCTTGCTCTTAACTCTCATAAAAACCGATGACAATGAAGCAGGAAATACATCAAAGTTGTAGGTCTTTAAGGAGGAATAAAAGGAAAAAGTATGTTTTAGAAAACGTCGAATTACTTGATAATATTATTATTGTGGTTACGGTCGGGCGGTTGCCTATATCCGCCTTATGACATCTGAACTTTACAAAGAAGTTAAAGTGATGGCTTGAGAATGACGGCAGCAATCGATAGTGCAGGAGTCGATCGGATTCTTATGCAGCGGAGGTGTGGGAGGAATTGTGAAAGTGCTTCAGTGAACTCACTTTATAAAGGAAGTACCTTATTATATAACCCCTTATGTGTCCACCTAAGTAAAGCGTTCCCTATACAGGCCATGGAGGCCCAAGAGTTTGAAGCTCCCAGACGTTAGACATTCGGCATGTGAAGGTACTAAGGTTGTCAGCCATGGGCACCAGATTTTCCCTCAGGATTGCTCCTGATAGGCCTACTCATTTCTGTTAGAGGCTGAGTCGACCCCAGGGCCACCAGAAGAATTATGCCCATTGAAAGACCCCAACGACCTCATCGGGTATATAAGTTCCTGATTTGCATAAAAACAAGAATTTCCTGATTTCAGTCGACACACACTAAACTTCAATCTTAAGACTAATAGTGAAATTAATGTATTTCAGTGATAAATCGTCAAAGTAAAAATATGTAGTTACATACAAATCCTATCCGTGCTGAAATAACTTGTCCTGGATAAGTGATAGCATTGCTTGAACATGACAGCTGGCCGCTTGCCGCAAGGCTCGTTTCTCGGCTCACACGGAGCATTGCTGAGTACAGCATATAGCTATAACTTAATAAGTCACACAACACTTCAGCAGTTTCGTTAGATTCGCTTATTCTGGACACACAGTATTCCAAGAACTGCTGGACGACTGGAAAACTAACACTATAAGCAGATATAATAACTCATGACCAGGGCCCGGATTTTGATGACCTAAAGATACTTTAAAAGTGAGCTATAATTTGACCGTAAAAATACAAAATAATGACACAAAAACTTAATAAGAAAGACTCAAAAATTGTTATGTAAATACTTGTTTTTTCATTAGAATTGTAATAATAATAATAATAATAATAATAATAATTTATTTAAGCCTTTAAATAAAATTTACAATTGGCCATGTCAAAGATTTTATAAGCAAAAGGTTAATAACTTAAGCCTACTATAAAAGATTAAAGCTTGAAGTCATGATTGAAACATTCTTGCACATTATAAAACGGATTGTTCTTCAACCAAATTTTTATTTTGGTTTTGAATTTACTTCCATTTAGCTCCTTTATGATGTCAGGAAGCTTGTTAAAAACCTTTACAGCATTAAACACATGGTTTGAATTTACTTTACTTAGTCTAGAAAATAGCATTTGAATGTTGTATGTATGAATACCACTCCTAAGTTCATAATTAGAAACATTCTTCTTTAAAAACATTAAAAGTTCAAAACATGGAGGTTATATACAGTAAGAATCCCTTCTTGTATAAAAAGGGACATGCAATGTGAAAATAATGACGACCCAGTTATCAGCACTACATCTTTCAACCCAGAGCCACATCCATAGAACAATAAACCATATCTCATGCCACTCTCGAAAAAAGCGAAATAGGCTTGCCTCAGATAGTGTCTGGGTAATTTGTTAACTAGATTCCTTAATAAGTAAACTACTATCGATAGTCTAAGCAGACACAGTCATTATGAGCAATCTACATACTTGTTGTTGACACAATTATAGGTTTGTAATTAGTTATTTACATACGGTTAAATGCAAAGAGCGAACACCGTCTTTCAGTATCCAAATTAAAAGTATAACAACATTTATTTACTTACGCTTATTTAGAGTTCCGATAGTAGGCTACTGAATGTAAGGAAATTGATAAACACTTTATATAATGCACGAAACAACACAAAATGACGATATAATGACTTTAAATTTTAAAATTGACTGAAAATACGAAATGGAGGGGAAAAAGACTGAAAATGGCCAAAAAATAACCAGATTGTGACATAATTCCGGGGTGCGCGGGGAAAGAGAGTTAAGTTCACCATCCTAAAAGAATGAGATATGTCCATACAGTTATAGATAAAAATGTTCTCTACATTTGTTAGGGCCCGTATGACGACCTCCAGATATCGTATTTATCTACCAGATAGAGAACCTATCTGGAAGTTGGCCAAGAATTGCGTATTATGGTCTCCTGACAAAGTCTGTCTGGGAAGACAACTTCCAGATAAGCTAGCAGCAGGATGGAGTGGCTGACAAAGTACTAACTGCTAGTTAGGGATCTTGGTTGAAACAAGATGGCGCAAGCCGAAAGCTTCCTAGCCATCTGAATTTTAGAACTGATGCCGGAAGATTTAATTTACATAAAATTGTCATTTTATGCTCACATATGAATGAAATAGAATTAAACAAATAGATTAATGCACTTAAAACGATATGTTGTTATGTAATTTAATTGTACAAATACAAATCCGAGCTGCCGCACCTAGCGGAGGACTACCGAACTACAACAAACACACCTCTCTGCTCAGCGATGTAAGGACCATTTTACAAATTTTTACTGCGTTCTTGCCGGTAGCAGATCAGCGGTGGTATTACACGGCATCTTCCAGTTAAGCTATCTGGAAGTCACGTATCTGGAGGATTTGTCAGCATGTGGTAATACAGGCCCAGTCCAGTAAGTATATTCAAAATTGTACTGTAGTTATGGATGTGTGCCTCATGGATTTATCCATCTCTAAAGCTATGTTGGGCTGGTATAGTGTGTTAAGTCACTCTAATTCTCAGTAACAAGAAAGTGGACTTAACTCTCTTTGCCCGCGCACCCCGGAATTTTAAAAATGACCTAAAAATAAAAATAAAAATAATGAAAAATTACCAGAAAATGACCCTAAAATTACAATTTTTTTAACCTAGGAGTCATGATCTAGTGGACAACGTTCGTGATGTACCAGGTAAAAAGTGACATCTCATCGAAATCCGGGCCCTGTTTATGAGATTTCTTGGTTTGAATTATGATTGTCTTTTTGTTTTTTAGTGGTTAATGCGATTTTATTATAGACTAATTTAATCTCACTTGATTTGGAGAAACGTTGCTTACTTTAGGCACTTTCCGCTTATGCCCTATTGTGATAGCTTGGGACTTCCTAGGATTTAATTGAATTTAATACATTTAATACCTTAGCGTCACATAACGATGACGGTACAGTTCAATAAAGTTACATGTCGGCTTACTGCATGGATTCGTTCCTACATGAACCGATAATAAATGAATTGCACACAACTAGGAGATAAATGACCTCTCTGGTGCAGACCATCGCCAGGGGAATTCGCTCGTTCATAATTGAATTCGTCGTATTATCTTGACAAAACGAATTGGCCTTTGCCACAGCAAGGACGCCATTTCCTAAGTCATTAAACGACTTCAGTTTTTCTCTCTTTATTTTCCCCTTATGAAGCCAGAAAGAACCCAGCCAATAGGATTAGATATGGCTTTTCGAAAGCAGATTAATTGCTTTCCCTTTACCTTTATCCTTATCCCATCAGAACAAGATAAAGTAAAAACAAACCCACAGATCTGTGGCAATTCCACGTTTCACGAATTCAGAACTCTATTGACATTTAAGACGGTAGGCCTATTAATAATTATAGTGTGATTTTATTCAGTATATCATGTAAACTAATTATTGCAAACAATAACATAATATATTTACCGTTGTAGGAAATGGCACTCATTAATAAAGTATAGTTACTCCAGTACCGCATAAATAACTTTTTATTCATGTGGTTCAGTAACATAAAACTTGGTGTGTTGGGAGAGCTCAAAAAATATATTACTGAATGTTGTGGACTTCTGGTTTAACTGAAAGTAACTCCAACTCTACAATAAAATAAATAGGATACCATTTTCTAAACTAAGATATATTTTGGCCTTTCGTTGTCTCTAAACCATCTTAAGGGCATCTTTTGCTGGCTTGGAGATACAATAATTATTTTATAAAGGTGACGAAGTTTATTTTAATAATTATTTTAATTATTTATCCCCTGAAGATGGTGTAGAGACAACGAAAGGCCTAGGCGACAGATTACAAAATATATCTTAGTTGAGCTATCTTTTTAATTGTATTACATTGATCAAGCTCAACGATGTTGAGCATGTATTTTAATAAACTCCAACTCTATTATTTCAAAGAAATACCTAATATATCTTTATATATTTTCGAATAATGTTAATTAAGATCTTTGAAGAAAACCCACACTAGATAGGTCTACTTGTGTGCAAATTTATTGTGAAAACATAAATGTGTAGACGCAACTAATAATAACAGTAAAATGCTTTATTTACTGTGATTTTACTGTTCTTTGTTTATTGATTGAAACACTTCTTTTGTCCACTCTTGTTTAACAGAACTTGAAAAAAGTTGCAAAGGAATTGACATATTTTAATGTAGATCTTGAGCTAGGTATGATTTATTTTTACTGCATTTTATTGTTGGATACACTCATAAGTTTTCTTGATTTAGAAACAATCAATTTTCACACAAGTATGCAATGTGGGTATTCTTTTAAAAGCTCTTTATGAGCATTATTCGAAATTATAAAAATAATGGGTATTCACTTCAAAATATGACAGTTGGAGTTACTTCCGGTTAAGCCGCAAATCCAAAACATTCGGTAAGACGGTTTTTGAGTTCTCAATATGCGGCTATCCAAACACACTGAGTTTTATGCGTGGGCATAGGGTGAAATTTTGTTTGGAGAGGGTTGATTATAATGTTAACTCGACTCCATGTCCTTGCGCACATTGTAACTTAATACACTATTTTTAGTAACTAAACATATGTATTGTGATCATTAGTACAATATAAATAATATAGTATTAATATGGTATAATATGGTATTTGTCTGTCTAAAACAATATTTACCGACTGAAGTCTTAAGAACAGTCTACTTAGCTCTAATACAATCTGTCCTCCAATATGGTATCATTGGCTGGAGGGAAGTGGTACATCTGTATTGACTCCTTTGATTCTAATACAGAAGAGAATTATAAAAATTTGTTTAAAAAAGCCTAAAGAATATCCAACAGAATTGATATTTCCTGAATTTAATGTGATGACTGTAGAACAAATTTATAAGCTCACACTTTTAAAATACTTTCAAAAATACCGCAACGTACATGTATCGGATCCTCATAACTACAATACTAGAAGAAATAAAACATTGCCTTTAATAGAACCAAAATACTTCACCTCTTCTGGCTCTAAACATAGCATTTATTATGGTCCAAGACTCTATAACTCTATAATTAGGTCACATACAGAAATAGTACATATGAACAACAAAAAATTCAATAAGTTTATCAAAAATCTTATTTCATAGTTCAAAAGTTACTTCACTCTGTACTTAGTAGACAATTAAGGAACGATTTTATTTGTAATAACTCAGGGTTTCAATTTTTGTTCTTACTACTTTTCCTTTTTTCTTTGTACTATTCTGTTCTTTTTTTTTATTATTATATTTTAGGTATTGATTTAATATTATATTTTCTTTATGTATTTGTAATTTGTATTTCGTAATGTAAATGTCTGAACTGTGCCCGAGCACGAGCGCATGCTCATTCGGGTGGTCTTGTTTTGTTTTGTATAAATATAAATAAATAAATAAATAAAATAAGTTTATAACGTAAAAAAAAAAGTTATGCAGCACAGTATTTCAAACACTTTTCTTTAGGTATCTGTCCATTTATTGTTTTAAATAGTTTATATAAATAAAATCTTTCTTTTGAGAAATTATCATAGTAGGCTACCATAGGATGTAATCCATACTATGGGCTATAATCCACATGATTTCTTTATGCAGAACTCTATGAATCATTGTATCTATATTCTGTTGATTCTGTATCGGCAATTTGATTGCAGACTGTAATTTTGTTTAGCTACTCATTATGGTTTCTAGAGCTAAGTCTATTCCAGAAAATTTGGTTTTACATATTGAAAGCTATATTCACAGGACTCCTGAGATCCAACCGATGACACCACATATATATCCAGATTATCAAATCATTTATGAGAATCCGAAGGAAATTTTATATTATTTAATAACATTAGGCCTAGCCTATGCTTTCCTCTACAGTAGAAGTTATTTCAGATAATTTGCTCATTGAGATTAAGTGTGTGCATTATTATTAAATAAATTACGAGAGTATAGTATCATTCATGATAAATTTAAATTTACAAGAGTTTTTAAATACCTGCTGCTGTGTTATGTAATAAACAGTATATTGCGATACAAGTGCCGTAAGCGATGCATACGGATCGAGGAAATAGTTTGAAAAAAAAAATCAATTTTTCAATTTGTCCTGGGGGCCTTGTCCATAAAGGCTTGTATTATGAGGGGTGGCGTAAGTAAATTCTTCCCGCACGGAAACTCTTACCGCACATAGCAACAAGATTGCGTGTGGGAATGTCAACTTACAATCCACGGCAACAACATTCGTAGGTACCACTAATTAGTTTAGTCGTGCAAAAATATATCTTCTATCTATTTACCTATCTTCTATCTATCTATCTTCTATCTATCTATATTAATAAAAGGAAGTATCTGTCTGTCTGTCCGCGATGCCCAGCGAAAGCTACTGAACGCAGAGATCTGAAATTTTAAACATAGGTGGTCTGAAGGGTCGGAAAAAGCACCTCGAAGCCGGAATTTTAATTTTCGCTTTCGTTCGTGAGTTATGTCTATGAGTGAAAAACGGGCAGAAAACTTATTTTTTTTTTTTTTTTTCGTTTTCGAAGCATCAGTTTTGAGTAATACATTTCAATGTCAAATCAATTACAGTTGGCTTTGGCTATTTTGGTCATACCTTGGAAATAAAAGCATCGCGATCGCCTGAATATTGTAAGCTCACTCTGGTCGATTCATTTGTTTATAATGTCAAGGCACGCAGACACATGAAATGTTCAACCTAACGGAAGAGGGATAATCAATTTAGGCCTAAATATGGTCAAACATTGTTCTGTTTGGACGAAACTCACTATATAGGGGTTTTCTGGGCCAAGGAACTCGAATCTGAGGTTGCTTTAACCATGCTACGCTATCTAATCGTGGTATGTTTTTTACGTGATTTAGGTGGTAATAAATATAGGCCCTAATGATTTAACCATTATGCTCTTAATTTTTAAATTTTTAAATAATTATCGCCGGCTATCGCTTGATTCTGTAAGTCCATCCTGGATGATTCATTTGTTTAGAATGTCAAGGCCCCCAGACATGAAATTTTCAACCTACACGGAAGAGGGATAATGAAAGTAGGCCTAAATATGGTCAAACATTGTTCGATTTGGACGAAACTCACTATACAGGGATTTTCTGGACCAAGGAACTCGAATCTGAGGGCGCTTTTATGAGGCGACGCTATCTAATCGTAGTATGTAGTCCACGTGATTTAGGTGTTAATAAATATAACGATTTAACTATTACGTTCTTAATTTTTAATTTTTGAAATAATTATCGCGGGCGAAGCCGCGGGCACATGCTAGTAGTAAAATAACCAAACCAATATTTTGCTATTGTAATTATGGAACATGATGTTATAATCCTAAAAATCGCAGATATTTCGGGAGGGGTTTCAACCCCCTCATCCCTCCCTCAGCGTACGTACCACATGTTTCAAAAGTTATAGGCTATAAGCCTATGGGCGGTGCGGGACTTTTAACTGTCCCTCGGTACAACATACTACAATAGCTCAAGCTATAATGGGTTGAGTTATTCTATTTTTTCTGTTGTATAATATTTGTACTAGTTATAATTTTCTTTCCTAAATAATAACTTTTAATAATGCAATAAACACATTTTATTATAATATTGAAGTATTGATTACATATTACAATGCAATTGAATCAAATAAAATCTTCATTACTAAACTTAAATAATTTTGACAGAAATAGAAGACGTTCTTTCTAGCTTCAGCGAGATAGTACAGTTTCCAAACGCCAATAGCAATAGAGACCAGTTCCGACTGTTGCATGCCCTATCACTAGAATGGTTTCATACAAGTTTTGTTTGTGTTTAATATTATTGTATACTCAGACAATAGAGAATCTCAGTGAAATTTACCAGGTTATTCGTATCCCTGGAACATATTACTGTATTTATCAACAACGTTTAAGAATCTGACAGACATTAACCAATCTCTGAGTGAAGTGTTCTCGGGCAGTCAGCCAGGTGGTTGCGTCAATTAAACCCGACGTTTCGTAGGCCAACGCTGCCTCCATCTTCAAAGGCGTTGAAGTGTTCTCGGGCAGTCAGCCAGGTGGTTGCGTCAATTAAACCCGACGTTTCGGAGGCCAACGCTGCCTCCATCTTCAAAGGCGTTGAAGTGTTCTCGGGAACACTTCACTCAGCTTCTGCGCCAGGAAAACCTCAGATCCTACATTAACCAATCTCGTTCAGAAACAAAAGACAATAGACACGTGTTTGTTCTAGTAATGTACCTCGGAATTCTTTAATAACAAATCTGGCGAGTATGGCGGATGTGGGAGGCCTTGAAGCGAATGCCATCGATGGTTTTCATGGTTGCACGAGCAGCATGAAGACTGGCATTGAGTGATATAAATAAAAGAAAGCCACTGCTACCTAGCCGTTGCTTATGAGAAGGTTGAGAATCTAGCAACGGCTGGCTGTTTCAAATAAATAAAAAATTTCCCCTCCTTGCATAGCCGCGGCTCAGGCTACTGGTAGCAAGTGCTTGGACACCTGCATCCCATACCGCTCGACACATGACAGCTGTGTAAACAAACATGCCACTTGACTGTCTGTGACCGATTTAAAATTTAAAGTTCAGTATATAATGTATAAAAGTATTGAATTTAAAGAAAGAAAAGCTACTTTGGGAGAAAGGAAAGAGACAAGAGAGTGTGAACATGTCCTCGTAGTTTTTACATCTCTAGGCCTAGTATTAAAAGGTCCTGGGTTCAAGCCCCAGTGTCAGAGGAATTTTTATCCTACAGTATTCTCTAGTATTCATGTTTTATTAGAAAACCTTGATTTTAGGGCACTAAAAATTATGTTTAGGCTTGTAAATTAATGAATTAAGCATTTAACTAAAACAGTAGACAGATATAATTTTACTTAATTTTAATAAACAAAAGTTAACATTTACTAATAAGCACATTTCGATATTTTGCTTACTTGTACCGTCATAGAAACGTATTATAGTTTAACATTTTAAATAATACTTAACAGAGTAGGCAATTGTCCTAAAATCACAAGTATACTTAGTACCTATTAGGTAAATAATTAGGATATTTTATAATCTTAGCAGTTTTAATAGTTTGCTCTTGTGCAGACTGTACAACTGAAGAGTCTAAAAGCTGGTGCTCTACCCCGTTTCTTTCATTCCCTCCAAGTATTTATGTTTGTTTGAAGAGGGGGCATAGTCAAATTGATAGCAAGACAAACAAACCCGGATAAGCTTTTAAGGGTGTGAGATTTGTTCAGATCAGCTTATTTTGTCCCACATAAAATAGCTTTGTAAGAGGATGGAGTTTCCATTTTTATTTCAATATGTTTTGCTATTAGTAAAGAAGGTAGGTCTACATATATATGTAGTTCTTTTATTAATATTTAATTATTTTCCATAATTAATTCATAAAATACGTTCGTTTTGAATCTACTTGCTACATAATAGATTTGAAGTTATTTAGTTTACAGCATTACAATTTGAAATAGTGTTAAAAGAATTATTCACGTTTGAAATATTTTAGTTCATATTGATAACGGTAAAATATGAGAATGTGTTAGACTTATAATGATGTATTATTTCATGATTATTATTATTATAATAATAAAGAAAAGTAACAAAGTTAAGTTACACATGTTTTACAATTTTATTGTACAACCGGTTCTTTACATCTGTGCACATCATAATCCTTACGTTCCTTATAAATTACTCATATTGGTTAAAAAATCACCCCCATGAACCCCGCCAATACGATTAAAAACTTCACTTGAGCAAGCTGAGTCCGCAAATGAGGTGCCTCAGAAAAAAGCAAGCCGCTGCTACCAACAGACAGCCGCGGCTTAGTTTTATTTATACCAAATCCTAAGCAGCGGCTGAGCTGTCAAGGTCGTTGAGCAACGGCTAGGCAGGTGGTTGAGGAAGCCGCCTTTTATTTATACCAAACCAAGCAGCTGCTATGAATTAGTGAGTTTTGAGCCGCGGCTTGGTCTTATTTATACCACCAATTATCATGTAGAAGCAAAATACTTGCACTCAGCAATCCCCTGCGCTTTGGCACCATTAGATTTTCACGTCTTTGGTCCATTAAAGGAGCACCTTGGAGGGCAGAAGTTGAGCCTGATTAAGGCGTCCAATCGGAGGTGCACGAGTGGCTACAGCGTCAACCAAAAGAATTTTTCTCACGCGGTATCGAAGCACTTCCTATCAGATGGCGTAAGTGACTTGAACTGGGAGGGGACTATGTAGAAAAATAATGTAGAAGCAAGCATTCTTCCTGCAATAAAATAGTGTAAGAAATTAATGGCGATTTTCATTTGATTCTCCCTCGTAAAAAGGCTATACTAACTGATAATAATTCTGCATACCATTATTATATAAGTTTTAGTTATATTGAAAAGTATGATGAAAGAAGAAGCTTTATATACCGTACTCAATCATTTTATTCTATATGTTCAATAATAGCCTAACCATAAATTAATCTTCAGTGTATCCCATCAAAACCGTCCCAAGCGTCATGCCAATATAGTTTAACATAAATTCTTATTTCGGTAGACTTCACCATTATTAAGGCTGAAATGTTTATGGAAGCTCAGCTGTGGTAGACACCGCAGAAATAAAATGTGTCCATAAATCTTCAATTGATGATTCCAAGTTTATCTCCTACAATTGAAATTGGATCAGTATTGACCACCAGCAGGAATTATTCCATTCAACCCACTACGAATTCCATTACTCAATACATCTATCCTTCTAGCCTCCGGAGTGACCAGTACTTAATTCATTAGAAGAAATCTAATATTTATTGCTTCTAAACTATTAGTGGCTCACTAAAAATAGTATATAATGCACATGCTCGTTTCTCAACTATAGCCTACTTACTCGCAAAATAAAATATCTTTTTTAGCACCTGTATTCTAAATAACAAGTAAACTAACATAAAGAAAAATAAATCGAAGTAGGGATTTCAGACTGCGCAGTTCTACTGATGGTTCGTCAGGAAAGAATTCCGAGGTACAGTACTTGCGGTTTTAATTTGATTCTCCCTCATATATACTACATGATTTAAAATGGAATTAGTATCATTTAAAATAATGCATTATCTGGTATATAATAATAGTAATAATAAAACTGTAACTATAATACAGTACCACCAATAATAAATTAACTGAATTTTCTTACAGTCTTGTAGTATATAGGGGAGAGTTGCCGAAGTTGGACCGTTGCCTAAGTTGGACCTACTTCATATTTCGCTATGTGTTAATAACTTAAACCTCCAAGTTGGCTCTACTGGTGAGAAATGTTGTCAAGGACAGGTGATCCAACGGCCAGTTGGCTACAGCCTATGAAGAAAGAATAACTGCAATTATTGTGTTCTCCTCGTTTGTGTAACAAGAGTCGCGCTACAAATTATAAGCTATTGTGCACAGTAAGAGTAAGCAAAACAATTACCTACATTATATTTTACAATTGCCTTTCATTAGTTAATAACTAGATATCTTAAAACTAGTTTTAAATTTTGTGAGTTCTTGTAGCATCATATTTCTTTACATGGCGTCCAGTTACCAAAGTTGGACCACTGCGTGTTTCCTAATTTGGACCACCATAACTTCCATTCTTGATCTCAGCATATAAGCAGATTTGGTATATTTGATATATTTTACATTTTTTTATGCAAATTGTTTCCTACGTTAATCTTTGTTTCTTATTTGAAGCGCTTTATCAGTGCAAAGCAGTTTGCTACTAATTTACAAATTATAATTAATGGTTTTGTATAATAGGCCCTAACTAACTTACTTTAAATGCCATGTGTGCCTAATAAATTTGATAAAATACATGTTCTTTTAAAATATTACAATTATTATTTTTTTACTCACAGTTTTACCATCGGTCCAACTTAAGCAACCGGTTTCCTAATTCGGACCATTTGCAGACTTCTAAATTTTAAATTGTAGGCCTTGGAGTTATATATCAATACAAAATATAATACTACCAGATGAAAGTGTATAAAATGTAGAATGTTGTACAACATATTTTGTATCAATTAAATATATAATAAAGGCGTGAGGTAACAAAATGTAAAATCGGTCCAACATAGGCAACCTTCCCCTAATAATAGTAATAACTAGAGCCCGAATTTGTAGGCATAATCAAATAATAAAATATGCATGAATAATTTTAAAAATATGCACCATGATATGCAAAAACAAATGAAAAAATAAAATAAATCTTACCTTATTCCTGACTGTTACGGTAGATAGGGTAAGGAAATTTGCCCTGAGGTTTTCATGTGTGAAGCTCCTACGTCTGTCAGTGAATTATTTATTTATTTATTTATACAAATATACAAAATATTTATACAAAACAAAACAAGACCACCCGAATGAGCAAGCGCTCGTGCTCGGGCACAGTTCAGCTATTTACATTACAAAATACAAATTACAAATACATAAGGAAAATATAATATTAAATCAATACCTAAAAAATAATAATAATGAAGGCTTTATAGTTTATACAATGAAAATGTCCTTTCTACATCGCATGGTGTCATAGGTGCATGTGAAAAACAACACAATTCCTCTTCTGTTAAAGCTTTTTCACCATCACCAGACAACATTTTGCTGGTTTGACAGATTGTTTTGTAAGCAGGATTTTATTTATTTATTCTGCCAACTACAGGAATAAATCCCAATTACAGTTGGCGTAGTTTCTCCAATACGTGTTGTACAATATAAAAATACAATACAATAAATGAAAGAATGTATGAGGATAAAGAAGAAAATACATAATTGATTTACAATAACTACAATTAATTTAACAAGACAATCTAAAAACTAAGCCAAATCATATGGAATATATAACATTTTATCAAGAAATCCTATGTACTGATATAATGATAAGTCAAAATCCAGAAGATCATTTTGAAGTGATAGAGAATTATATTGTTTACACATTTGAATGAAAGAGGAACATTCTAATATTTTTAACTTAATGACAGGAATATATAACAATCCCCTATTCCTTAAATCTAATTGTACTACATTAAATTTAATACGTTTTGAAAGTTCATTTCTATCAAATATACCATTGATAATTTTATATAAGAATAACTGTTGCGCTATCAACCTTCTGCCAATTAAAGTAACAAAATTAAATTCATTTAATAAAGTATTATAAGAAATTCTATCTATTAAAGCAGATCTATCATATATATATCGAAGAAAACTCTGCATTAGCAAATGCCGGTCGAATTGTCTGGAAAAATGTTACTTACAAAATATAACATTTACTCATACTTTTAAGTATATATATAAAAGAACGTGCATTTTGCATATAAATCCGAACTCCATGAAAATCTCTCTTTATGGGCTATATAATACTTTGTCCTGACTGACTGACTTAATGACAGAGAATCAACGTAGAGCCTATATAATAGGTAGACACTTGGAATTTTGACAGTACCATCGTTTCAAAATGTAAGTGCTAACTAAGAAAAGATTTTGCAAAATGTTGATTTTAAATACCAAAAATCAAATGTTTTTTAGAATACTTAATCCCTTTTTACACAGAATTATCAAATCCAAATCACAGTTCACATGACAACATATTGTTGCCAGTGGTCTCAGATGGGCTCGGAAAGAAATGAAACGGGACTTTGACAAATTAGAGAAGCTATCAATATAATATCATGTTATAAATAAATATTAAAGAATGAAATCCACGAAAATAATGCAGTCCCTGTACATAGGGAAAACAATGCGAGGTATGGTAATATGTTTTGGAGAGAGAGGTATGAAAGTGATATTGCATTTCAGTTTAATTTCATCTCCAAAACGGTTTTATGGTAACATGAGAGTTAGAAATAAATATTCCGCAAAGACAATACAATTTTATGTCACCGGAATTTCTATTTCTTCTTATTTTAACCCCTACCAGGCTTGCTGTGTACAAGCGATGGGATGCAAAATTGTTCGTACTCTATAAGTAGGGGCCGTAATTTTTGGTAACAACGATAAGCGCGAAATTTTATAAAACAACCTCCCTTAGCTATATTTAGTTTGTATATGCTTAAAATACAAACATGAACCAAATTGATCCACGAAGTATCGCGAAATTTACTAGATTCCGCAAAATGTGTCTATAAGCGCGAAATATGCCCCTTCTGTCCGTAAAGTGAGAAATGAGCACGAAAATGTGCCTTAAATCTACAATATTGTGTTTTGGTGTAGGTACTGTACTTTTTATTTCTTAGCAGCATGCTTTTTTTCTGATGTTTCTGTGGCTGTCGAAGATTTGCCGATATATCGATATTTGTGATCGATTACGAAGATTGCAGAATTTACGCAAAGATTGTCTGCGACTTGGTTTGTACTGTTGAGTACACTCCTTTCCTGCTATCTCTTTGCCAAGTTAGCGATGCCTATGATCGATTAAAGCAGAAAAATGTAGAATGCTTGTTACTTGTATTCAACAGATTTCGTCTTTTATCCACAGTGGTATGGTTGGCACTTCTGTTTGCAAATGGCTATCTGATGATGTTAAGTAGAAATTACGATAATATTTCTCGTCATTATTTTTGAACATTAACTCTAATCATGCCTGAATCGAAAGTTACTTCAGTTCATACAAGGGCAGAAGAATATAGAAATGAGGGAGGGAGGGGTTAGTTCATGTAAATAAAGAAACTAGGTTTATCAGTGCGCAATATTCCCAATGTAGTATAAAGTAATTTATTTCACGAAATACCCACTGAAATAGAAGGAAGTTAACACCGAAATCAGTCATTTTATTTGACCAATAAATCAGGGCCCTATCTATGAGCCATAAAAAGCTATACCAAGCGTTTTATGAGGGAATAGTTTGAGTGTGATAAGTCGTTCTTCCTATTTCAAATTATAAATACCCATATAAGGGCCTAGTCCTTCATAAGTTAATTTCCAATTACAAAATAAAAAACCCGGGCGACGCCGGGCCTTTTATGCTAGGGTAACTATAATACAGTACTACCAATAATAAATGAACTGAATTTGCTTACAGTCTTGTGGGATAACATTTAGTGTTGAAGTTGTCGTTACTAACGGAGACAAGTGTCCGTGTCCAGGGTAAACAAGTCTAAAAGCAAGATTAGTTCTGGGGATTGAGAGGAGTCCCCCCTCCCATCCATCTCTCTTACACACTCACATGGATTCATTAATCCTGTCCAACATGGCGCCCGTGTAATGGACCCAAGCAGTTCGCTTGCAATCGCTGTTTTATAACACTCTCTATTGCAAATGTGAGGAGAGTATAACATCATCTTCACGCAACTTAGGCCTATCGATATATTAGGTCTACCTATTGGAATCGATACCATGTCATGACTTTCGAAAAATTCTTTCATATCTTTACGTTTCATGCCTCCCTAAGTACGAAACCACCTCACGTTAAAAAAAAATTATGTATATTTGTATTTAATTATATATATACAGTATGTATATTTATATAAATATCTTTACACGCCAGCGGCCATAATTTTGAAGATATTTGCACCAAGTTTTATCATGTTAGTTCTAGACCCAATAGTTCGGACGAGTTCGTTAATGATCAAAATTGGCCCAAGGGGGGGGGGGGTCGGGGTTGGGAGTTGAAATTTTGAAAAAATTATATCTCGACTCCTATGAAGTATAGAGGGAAACTTTGTTTCAATAAATTAGAGTACTCCCCATGGAGTTCACAGTGACACCAACGATTCGGGGGTTTGGGGGTACGAGTGGGGGTGGGGGATGGAAATTCGAAATTTTTGAAATTTTTGAAGCTCTTGATGAGTACTCTACAAATCAATAACTAGTTTCTCGCTAGCTCTCATATAAGGCGAGATTTGAGTGCTTGAAAAAGTGCTCTTTTCTCTTTTTTGCAGTTATTATTGCGGGTTTGTAATGCCAAGGCTAAAGAAGAAGACTGCTGCGCAACGACAATAAATTAAACCAAAAGCACTTCGAAATCTACCTCAGTCTGTAGGCATGCCTAAAGGGGTTTTTTACGTTAGAATGTGATTTTTTTCTCATAACAATATTATGAAATGCAAGGGTTGGAAGTTTAATAGTCGCAACACAGTTATAAAATCAAGCTGAATTACAGGAAGTTCAAATCACTTTTTTTGGATGTTGGTTGGATATCCACCATACTTAAGAGCAAATAATAGGCTTCTTTCACTACGAATGCCTTCATAGTAACCAGAAGAAATTGAGCTGGCTCTATCAACCGGTCTAAATTGAATTTTGGATCTGACAGGAAGCTAATGATTAAAAATAATTCAATGACTTAAAATTATTCTTGATCCAAAATAATATGCAATAACACAATGAACTGTTTCAAGATTGGTTGGAAGTGACGAATAAGTGACAGGCTTTGACCCATCTTGTTCCTTTTCGGTATGAAATTATTGTGAATCAAGGTTAATTTTAAGGTATTGAATTATTTTTAATCATTGAGTTTCTGTCAGATCCAAAATTCATTTTAGACCGGTTGATGGAGCCAGCTCAATTTTTTCTGGTTACTGTGAAGGCATTCGTAGTGATAGAAGGCTCTTATTTTCTCTGAACTACCAACCAACATCCAACGAAAGCGATTTGTACTTCCTGTACTTCCTGTAATTCACCTTGATTTTATAGATGTGTTGCCACTATTAAACTTCCAACCCTCATATAAAGTTGTTACAAAGCAAATACACGAACCAGAAAGTGTTATCACTGGGAAGACAAATATTAAATTGGCCTACATAACACTAGGTGTCATTGATACTTAACGAGAAAAATCATTCAAACAAGACAGCACGGATGGTTAGGCCTATCTGTAGATAACGGAAAAGTTATTTATTAATAAGTCCAGTATTATGCACGTAGTTTAACTTGTAAGTTAGATTAAACCAAATCTCAAGTTTAACTGCATGTGCCGTTTTATAGTGTTCTAGTTATTTTAAACCGTAGTCCAGTGGTGTTGGTAGACCTGTTGGCTGAGAAAAGAAGACGAATTGGCCTTGGAAATAAAAGAAAAACAATAAGATCTGCTAGTTCACTTGTATTTGTTTGTTTGTTTGAAGAGAAATTGAAGCTAGAAATGTTATTATTAAAGAAAGGTTAAATCAAAATTGAACTCAGTTTTGCTCAGTGTAACTTTATTTCAATCACAGCTAAAATAAATAGCTATTCATTGCTCATAAAAATTATATTGTATTAGCATTTGTTTCACAATACAACCTTCTAAGTTTAGGCCTGTATTAAAATTCTTTCCGTTTCGGAAAGTAAACAAATAGAATTACTTTAAGTTTTGTCTTACCATCTCATAGCATGTTGTATCCGAAATGAATTTGTTGATACTGTCTTAGCCTATATTGCGTTTTTATAGCCATTTTCATTAAAACAATTATTACGTCCTAAACTGCACATTAAACGGTAGAAAACGTCTAGTTAGGTTAAGGTTAACTTGTAGTTATCGTTATAATCCGCAAAAATCTGAAAAACCAAAGTTTAAACTAAAACTGAGGGTTAAACCATGATTATAATACCGGCCCAGAGGATTAGAATGAAAACTCATTGCCATCTAAACTGTACAATGGAAAAACGCTGCAGACTTCAAGATAATCACCCCCAAAAAGTGAAAGTCGTGGTCTAATGGCTCTTGGGTATGAATAAGAGGTGGTCATGTCAACAAAAATAATTAAAGAGACACATGAAAGAAAGAGATGCCTCTTAAACTATTTTTAAGAATTCACGACCGAAAAATCAAGGCACGATGCACGAATTTTATGTGTACATAAGAAAGCTGTACGTATCTTGTCTGGTGCCAATTACAACGACCCTGTTTTACCTCTGTTTATCAAAGAATGTATTTTAACAGTGGTTAATATGTACATTTTTACTGTTTACTTGAAATAAAAATGCTAAATGATTATCTGAAATACATGAATATATACCAGAAACAAGTATTTAATAAATTTAGAACAGGTCAGACTAACTAAATCAAAATGTTGGTACAAATCCATTTCAGTAGGCCTAACTCCTTTTAGTAACTTACCATGTGAAGCTCACACAGTCCATTTCAACAGATTCAAAATTGCATTGTATGTAGGCCTATGACTTTATTGTAACTTCCTCTATTGACCGTATTTTACGGACCATAAGATGCACATTGATTTTAGGATGGAAATGTAAGGAAAATAAATTTAATTTGATTCTAAACGATTTTTTTAAAGGAAATAATATACCAGTACTTCATTGCATAAAGAAATTATAGTCTTGTACAATGGAATCAATGTAAATAACTTTCAGTGCTTAGTATCAAACTTCTAACTTAAAACCTGCATTGTAAGAAATCTCTTCTGTACAGGTGGTATCGCATAAATTTTAAAAACTGAACTGATTTCTCATAATACTTTACCCTCTGAAAATACCTCTATTCCCTCTAACCCTCAATTAAGAATACGGTACGTGTAACGGGACAAGGTTTTTTAGAGGTAATTTCATTAATTTAAACCACCCGGAGGAGACAACTCCTTTCATATAAAAGAACTCAAAATTCCTTTCTTTTCGCATTGTATACCTGGCTTCTAGCTACCCTTATTTTACGATGTGGCAGGAGGACTAATGTACGGCCTGAGCCAAAATTTGTAACTATCTTATAGTTTGTAACATCTTGTTTATAACAATGGTAATCCGGCAATATTTACCACAGTTTTAATTTTTTAAAGTGTACTTCGGACCATTAGACGCACCCAACTTTTAAGATTCAGTTATCAAGGTAAAAAAGTGCGTCTTATGATCCGTAAAATACGGTACATTCTAAACGAATTCTTGGATTTACCAAGCGAGAATATTATGTTTTAATATTTTAATGTGTATCCACTGTAAATGACGATGTCTATTGCATTATAATGCAATGCCTAACGACAAATTATTATTGTTATATTATGAAATTTCAGCTTCTTCTAACAGTTTAGGAGTTGAATCAAAAGAAGAAAAAAAAAAGCTCATTATCATAAAATATCACCCACCACCCGAAACTTAAAAGTACATGCCTTCGCATTTTCCACTCCCTACCCGCTTTCGGGTAGAAGTCTATTTTAATTGTAGCCATGTGAACTTGGTAAAAGTTTACATATATATATATATATATATATATATATATATATATATATATATATATATATACTAGCTTAAAAGGCCCGGCGACACCCGGGTTTTGTATTTTGTAATATGAAATTAACTTATGGAAGACTTTCGATGTTGAAACTCTAGGTCTTTATATAATATGTATGTAGAATTCGAAATGAGGATGAACGACATATGGCACTCAGACTATTCCCTCAGAAAACGCTAGATATAGCTTTTTATGGCTCTCAGAGGATGTCGAATGTTGCATTCCATTGCTTCTACACACCATGCCTAGGAGGAGTGCAAATAAGATGAAAAAGAAATTCCGGTTACGTAAGATTGTATTGTCTTGACACAAAATTGTATTTCTCACTCTCGTATTGCCATACAACCGTTTCGGGACAGAAGTAAAAAAGAAATTCAATATAACTTTCATACTTTCCTTCCCAAAAACCTGGGACATAATATACGGCGCGCGTAGGACTGAGAATGTTCCATCCCATTTTGTCTTCTTTTAGATGCTTAGGGCCTCTGATAAACATCCCCAGGCCTATTTCTCAACTAATGCAAGCCTACAGCTATGAGTGACGTATCAGTGGATAGGATTTGTTACCGACTTCCGATATAGCATACTCTCTGGCACACTTAAGTTGTCCCTGCAATACGACCGCTTATTCTACATCAAAATGTGAAGTGAGAAAATGATATTTTCCATGTCGAGGGTAGAGAAAGTTATGTGACCGCTTTATTTTCGTGGATTTTATTCTTCAAGAATTATTTTCACAAATGTATTAATTACGTCGATAGTATCAGAATTTGTTAAAGCCCAGTATTATAATATAGTTTCAAAGCCCTATGTAAACACCGTAAACAATGCTTTCGTTATGTAAACAATTGACAGCAGAACTGTCTTACTTTGGTTCATTACACATTTCCGACTTTTCCCGTGGATTTTCCAAAAATTGTCTTTCATACAAACCTTTTCCTGACAATTACGAACACAACAAAACAAAAATCAGCCAAATCGGTCGAGCCGTTCTCAAGTGATGCGGCAACAACCCTTTTGTAAATTCATTTTTATTAATATAGATATATATATTCTCGATCACTACAAAGCATAAAATACGGTACCAGTCCGTCTACCCTTGATATTGGCGAGCAGATAGGCCTAGGAACCAATTGGTGAAAAACTGTAGTCCTACATTGTCGAAAAGCTTGAAGTCCTTCAATTTTACTCTCTCCAATAGGCCCTATTCTTTCTCATAGTAAGTTACAAGGAAAGTATTGTGATCATAACAAAAAATCTAAATCGAGATAACTCCGGAAAACATGCCTCACGATGCCTAGAAACTGAAAAAAATTGGATATATAATTATATATATATGTATTCATGAATCACAGATTATTGTCTCTTTTGGACATTACATGAGAATATTATAGGAGAAAAATTCCTCCGACACTGGAATTTGAACTCAGGACCTTTGGGTATCCATGCCACTGCTCTACGACTGAGTTAAGCCACTTCACAGCGCCAGATGGAACCTCTCTCCTAAGAATGATTGTTCTTAATGATCTATCTCACTGTGATATGGATATCCAATGGTCCTGGGTTCAAATCCCCGTAACAGGAATTTTTCTCTTGCAATATCCCCAAGAAAAAAGTTTGTTTTGGCAATGACGTACGTCTGCCTATTTGCGGGAATCTGTAGCTGGTAAAAAGTTCGTTATATTTACACTCTAATTTAATTGTGGACTTTGCTGGAATTTTATCGGACGACCAAGAGTTTTGTTTCTATAACTGATAATTATGGGGGGTTTTAATGAACACTATTTTCAACATTTTAACTTTAAAAAAATTGCTCTAACGATTTTAACAAAATGTAAACCTCTATCTACGACTAAAAAAGATTATATTAGGTTGTCTTTAAAAGTGAATTAGTGCATAGTATAAGATACTCGTGTCCATTTTCGATTTTTATAGGCTGTTTCCATTCCATGAAAACTAATTGTAGAGACTATTTCTATATAAAATTAACTAGCTTGAAAGGCCCGGCTATGCCCGGCTTTTAATTTTGTAATTATATACACATTACCATACCTCGTATTGTTTTCTCTA
This sequence comes from Ectobius pallidus, assembly GCA_964059195.1. Taxonomy (NCBI): domain Eukaryota; kingdom Metazoa; phylum Arthropoda; class Insecta; order Blattodea; family Ectobiidae; genus Ectobius; species Ectobius pallidus. Next base: position 15,228,547 of record CAXKWD010000007.1, read on the forward strand.
TGTCCAGGGTAGAGAAAATTATGTGACTGCATTACTTTCGTGGATTTCATTCTTTAATACTTATTTATAACATGGATTATATTGATAGTTCTCTAATTTTTCAAGTGTCTCGTTTCATTTATTTCCAAAGCCTTATGTGAAGACTGCCAACAATACTGTTGTCAAGTGAACTGTGATTTGGATTTGATAATTCTGTGTAAAAGGGTTTAAGTAATCTCAAAAACATTTAATTTTTGGCATTTAAAATCAAAATTTTTCAAAATCCTTTCTTAATGAGCACTTACATTATGAAACGAAGGTACTGTCAAAATTCGAAGTCTCTACCTGTTATAGTTTAGGCTCTACGTTGATTCTCAGTCATTAAGTCAGTCAGGACAAAGTCTTTTATGTTTAATTGGTATCGAGATTGAAACGAATTAAGTGTAACTTCAATGCAAAAATATCATAACTAGGGCAAGGCATTCATTGACCATAAAATAGTAAAAAAATGGAAAACAAAAAATTCATTTATGACCTAAAAATAGTGAAAAAGACACATTTTTTTTTAAAAAACGACCAATAACTTTCCCATTATTACTTGTAATTAGTTTTTTTAAGTAATGAATTGCTAAAAGCAATTTAATTGAACTGGTTGACATGGCGTTATATATCTATCTACTCTTATACAATTCAACGGCCCTAAATAGCGTGCTTGCTCGCCCGCTTCGTGAGACATCGGGTGTACTCGGCGATGTTCGTCTCTCGAAGTCTAAACTTTCATGACGACTACAAAATTAGGAAGGAAAACCGTTTCTTTATTATATAAGGCCTAAGTGAAATGAACACAATGAACAAATATTCTAATTTTATTTTTACTTACAATTTTCATAGCTCTGAACCACAAACATTTTTAATAATCTACCAGTGTAATTTTCTTAAAAATCCTGGAGTCAAGAATAATGGCGGGCGAAGCCGGGGGCAACAGCTGTAAAATATTGATGGTTTTATCTATTGAAATATCGCTGATAATAATAATCCAAAGAAACCATTCCTTCCCTTGAAACATTATATAATTTCTGAAAATTACACTTAATTGATAAAATAAAATTCACATCATATTCATGTCAATAAACAGCTTAGAAACAATACGTATTATGTGTTCACAGGTTCTTTGGAACTGCATAATCGATTCTGATATAGTTTTCCCAGGGGGCGCTTTCATGTCGTGGAATGTACTCTAAAGCAGGAATTTTAGCTGTTTCATTAATTATTAATGGCTTAGTTTATGAATGATTCGCGTGCAAGTGTTAATAAATATAATGCTTTAATAATTATTATACTCTTAATTTTTAATTTTTAAAAGAATTATCGTGGCGAAGCCACGGGCACCTCCTAGTGGATTTACAATATGAAGCATAGGCCTACTTATTTTTTAACTAAAGAAGTGAGTAAATTTATATTACATTACTTGGACATCCTTATAGAAAAGTAATTTTTTTTCTGAACTGGCAAGCCCGTCAAATTACCCTAGAAAATATGTGCCATTTAGAAAGGCAAACTGCTACAAGACAAACCGCTGTAGTTTTACAATAAACCTGAATTAAAATGAACTATGAACACTTGGCCGAGATTCTCAAATAAAAACGATTGTCTTTTGTCTGAATGTAATGATTGGTACTTGGAAAAGCTCTGAAAGCTCTGAAGCATGACCTAAAATGTCTAAAAAGACTTAAAAGTGCCGAAAATGACCTAAAAATGCCGGAAAAGACCTAAAAATTGCCAAAAAATGAAATGCAAAACAAAGCCAAAAATGCAAAAACAAATTTCCCTTATTTAATGGATTATTTCATGAAACATATTTATCCTAGTCGAGCTATCTTTTACCTTCATATAAAAAAGTTGCAAAATCATCAAATGCCTTGCCCTAATCATAACATGTCTTCAAATATGAATAATGCTATTCTTTTGTTTCCTATAAAAACAGAAAACGTAAATTAATTTGTTGTTAAATGCAGTGTATATGTGTCGTAATGCACACAGTAAAACCAATCAGAGTGAGGTGGTAGAGGTAAGATGTCCTGGGTTCAAATTTCAAACCTTGTGGAGGGTCAATGTGATTTGGTGTTTTTTCTTTGGTGTTTACTCGCAAAGGCAAATGCCGGATATGTACAATGTGTTAACTTTCCATAACTCATCGTCGCTATGTCACACAATACCATATTCGTTGAAACTGAGGCAAAGTCGCAATGTAGGGGGGCCCACCTCGCGATATGCGCAGGTTTCCACGGACAGGTGATGTTTTTTGTTTTCCAGTGAGGCACGTTAATCAACATGACGGTTCTTGTACATTGCTGAATTTTCCCGAAATTCTAGTTTAGTGACAGTTAGGTTAGGAACGGTGTTACTAATTAGTGACGGGTTCTGTTAGGTTATGAACAGTCATATTAATTTAGTAGGGCATTCTGAATTCTCCCGAAATTAGTAATTAGTGACAGGTTCTGTTAGGTTGGTGAACTTATTTCCCAGAATTCTACATGGTCTGCTGGTGAGACGTCACACCTGTGATGTCCAATCACGGGTTTCTACATAAAAATATGGCGGCATTTACGGCACTTTTCGCTAGATCGTATTATAAAAGAAAGTGTAACGTTTAGGGCAGGCAGGTGGGACAAAATCATTCTCGAGGCAACATCTCCTCTCCAGATAATAATCTATAACAAAATACATGGGATATTAGGTGTTTTATGACAAGAAAATTGGTTTTGAATGTGGGCCCCCCTACAATGCGATTATACCGAAACTGAATGTCAGTCAAGAAGATATACAGCAATGAATTATTAGAACATGAAACCCAAACATTCTAGACAAGTGGTATAGACTAATCTATATGCAGTTGAAGCCTGTAAAATACCAGAAATATTAATAATACGAGGGAGAATCAAATGAATCAAATGAATCAAATGAAAATAACAATTAATTTTTTCCCACTATTTTACTGCAGGAAGAATGCTTGCTTGTACATTATTTTTCTACTTAGTACCCTCCTAGTTCAACGTACATAACCATCGAATAGGAAGTGCTTCGATACCGCGTGAGAAAAATTATTTTGGTTGTCGCTGTAGCCACTCCTGCACCGCCGACTGGACGTCTTCATCAGACTTGAACTTCTGCCCTCCAAGGTGATCCTTTAATGAATCAAAGATTTGGAAATCTGATGGTCCCTAATCTGGCGATTATGACGGATGTCGTCGACGGTTTTCATGGTTGCACGAGGAGCATGAGGACGGGCGTTGTCACGTTGAAACAAAACACCTGCACTCAGCAATCTCCTCCGCTTTGGCACTATCGGATTTCCACATCTTTGACCCATTAAAGGAGCACCTTGGAGGGCAGAAGATCAGATCTGATGAGGATGTCCAATCGGCGTTGCCCGAGAAGTAGAATTTAAGAGGTATTGTTGGATGGAATTGGCACAGAATGGGGTTGAATGAAATGCTCAGGTAAGCGCAGCAATGAACCTTGGGGTTCCGTCAAACAGATAATATTTCTTTAGCTTGCTGACGAATTATCTATTGCCATTGAGTAAGTAAGTAAGCATGTCTTTCCCCTATTGTAACAATCTATTTATGCTTCTGTTTTCCAGTTTTCGATTTGGGCCCCATAGGACCTCGGGCATACCGCGTCGCGGGGTCGGTAGGGCGTTCCTTTAGGCCACATTTAAAATAATTATAAGATAATCCGCGCCTACAACGTAAAGCAATGTAAAGAATTTTCCCTCAAGTGTTAGTTAGTTAAAAAGAAACATTACGGATGGTGTATGCAACTGTGCTTCTCCAGTTTTCATAATGACGTAATTTCATTAAACCTGACATAATGGACTTGAAAACTTTTTTTTTTTTTTTTGCTCGTGCTGAAAAAAATGAAAATTGCGTTTTGAGATATTCTTTTCGCCCATTGAATGGTAGGCCTACATAATAACTAGGGTTCGGATGTTATGACTAGACCTGGGATTTTAGGCTCTAAAAAAAATAGTTTTAGGCACCTAAAATAGGCTTTTAAAACAAGTAAATATGCTTTTAAAAGAGAAAATAGGCCCTTAAAAAGTTTTAAAAATGTCTAAATAGATAGAAAATAAGACTTTAAAATATTACAATATACAATTAAACTGTAACATGGTCTTTTTTTACTGCAAGAAACGTGGTATACCTATTCTTAACAGAATTAACTGCAAAATTAGGCATCACGTACTCTATTCATTTAAACAGATGTTCTTTCACTGGTGACTTGACACAGTAGTCCTTCACACTTAATCCTCCCGCTCCCCCGTCAATCAGCATTCCTCTAGCGACATTTGTTTGGAATAATCAAGTTTCTGTGAAAACCCCACCTCTGCTGTTCTGCTTTTCATTGAGGGATGTCCGTTATAAGTTTGTAAAAATTACAGAAGTTGAATTTTATTTTAAATGTACAAAATAGGCATTTTAGGCACTAGAATAATAAAATGGGCTCTGAAGGTCCAAATAGGCATTTTTGGGCACTATAAAACTCTATAAATGTAAGTGATTCATCATGAAACGTCCACATATTTAAAAATTTTCATGTTATTTCATAAGGAACAAAATAGGCATTTGCCTTAAAATCCCAGGTCTAGTTATGACATGTTCTATTTTACCCTGACTTCCATTCTTGCCGCAAACACAAATTAAACACGAATTGCACATTTGTTATCCTAATCGGACCGTTTCTATGTTGCATATAAAAGTCATATTTTCGTCATTTTTATGGTCTTGGTGAAATTTTTGTTATATTTGTAATTTATCTTCATATTTCAGCTGTAACTTCGGTAAAGGAACACAGTTATAACTTAAAAATGGTCTAAATGCACTAAATGGTCGGATTAAATTTGAAATGTATTTAATTAATTTAATGTTTATGTCCAATTAATAGGTAACTTAATTCTAAAATTAATGCAATTGTTCATAATTTGGAGCTGATGAAGCGAGCAAATTGTTTAAAATTAGAAGTTCATTAAGGTTAAACTGTAAATAACCTGTAAAATTGTTGAAAAGTAATTATCTGATTGAATTCATGTGGTGTAAGAATTTAGTGTCATGAAACGTTTTAAATAGGAACATTTATTTTTAGAAAACACGTTATTTTATTAGGCCATATTTAGAATTTGTAGTCGTATTTGGACATTTTAAGGGCATATGTGAAGTCATATTTTCAACTTTTTTAGGTCATAAACATCCGAACCCTAATGATGAGTACTTAATGATTTTTTCTGTCGTCCTATGCAGGTATCCGTACAGATGACAGAATATTTATTCACTCTCCTTTATTTCATTAATTAATTTATTTATTTTGATTTTGGAAATAACCGACTACTAATTATTTTTATTATTTGTATGCCGATATTGTGTGATTTCTCTTTAGAAAAACAGCGTGAGATTCTTGTCAATACAACAAAAACTTAGTTTGCTGAACACCCGTCAGATAGCAGATCTATGTTAGCAACTGAACGCTGCCATCTACTGTCCATGTACCAAAGTTTGTTTTTTCCAACTTGCTTACCAGATGTCAGAGTGCAATAATCGTACGACAGCGTCACTGTGCGGAAGAACGTATTACAGCTTTAGTCTACTAAATTCACGTCCTATGTAGAGTCAAATACAAGTACATTTATTACCGGTATATTTAATGCTCGAAATGCTTTGGCATCGCCACTAAAACTAAACTACACAACTACAACTTAATTAAGAAAATTCATTTTCTCCAGTTAAAGGTTATAATAATACATATTTTAATGAAGTTCCGCCTTAACCCTTAACATACAACTTATCTGGTTCCACACAAAAACAGCATTTAGACACAAATTAAACGTTGTTGTCACATATAAAGGCCATAACATGTGACAACAATATTAATTTATTTGTGTCTATCTTATAAATGCTGTTTTTGTGTGGATCCAGATAAGTTGTATGTTAAGGGTTAAGGCGGAACTCTATTAAAGTATTTAATATTTGTTAAATTGTGTTATACCTTGTCTATCCGCTTCATTGCGCAGGCCTATATCTTTTGTTTCCGTTGCGTTTTATTTAAGGGGGTACATCCGTATGAGAAATTATGAAAATGAAATTATAAAAATGAAATTATGAAACTGAAAAGCGTATGAAAAATTTCCAAATTGTAGTATTTTCTTCAACTCCCAATGTGTCTATTAGATTAAAACTTTGCTTGCTCTGTATTCGTGGCTTTCTGATCTGGACTTACTACGTGTCATTAAAATTTTTAAAAATACAGAGTATTTCGCATAATAATTATGTTGAAAACATTCTACTCAAGACCATTTCCCTCCTGGCATCCATAAATTATGGCATCTAACAATGGTTTTTTCCCTCTGTTATGTTCCTAAATAATAGAGGGACCATGTGAATAAAGGTTGTTTTTTAAATTGGTGTCTTGGTGACGCCAGCTATTTAAATAGCATTTTTTACTACAACGTAGAAAATATTGACACACTTTTTTCATGACATTAAAGAGAAGTGTTTACTCTAGAAATATTTGACAAAACAAAAAAATAATAATTTCCTTTGACCACTGTAGGTAGATAACCCCTTAACGGTATTAATTTACTCGTATTAAGTGCCAATATGGTACTTTATGGGAATGTGTGTGGGGACGAAAAAATGTCTGTCAGTCTGTCTGTCTGTCTGTCTGTCCGTGTGTTTGTACGCGCCATAATTCAAATAGGCTTTTTCGGATTTTCATGAAACTTGGAAAACACATTTATAATGTCCATGGGAAGAAACCTATTGAATTGAACCAAATCGGTTCGCCGGTACCGGAGAAATGCCCAATCTAGTGCCTATTTTAATAGATTATATTAACAAGGCGACATAACTCAAATACGCTGTATCGGATTTCCATGAAACTTGGTATACCCATTTATGACGTCCATGAGAAGTACCCTATTGAATTTGAACCTAATCTGTTGACCGGTACCGGAGTAAAGCTCAATTTAGTGTATTTTAAAGGCGTAATAACTCAAATATGCTTTATCGGATTTTTATAAAACTTCGTATTGGAATTTATATTGCCCCTGGAAAGACGTCTGTTGAAATTCGACCAAATCGGTTGGCCAGTACCGGAATAATGCCCAATTTAGTGCCATTTTTTGATAATATATATTAAGTCGCGATAACTCAAATATGCTTTATTGGATTTTCCTGAAACTTTGTATACCCATTTATAATGTACATGGGAAGACTTCTACTGATATTGGACCAAATCGGTACACCGGTACCGGAGTAAAACCAATTTAGTGTCTATTTTAAAGACGCGGTAACACAAATACGCTTTACTGGATTTTTATGAAACTTGGTATACACATTTATAATGTCCATGGAAAGAAGTCTATTGATATTGGATAAAATCGGTTGACCTGTTTCGGAGTAATCCTCAATTTAGTGCCTATATTATGGCAATATACGTATTCGAAAGAATTTATGAAATGCAAATCAGTTATCATGACAACATAGCCTATTGTTTTACTGTGATCTTATAAGGCTTTGGCAATGAAAATACAGTTAGCTATGACAAATAACACTATTGCTTTACATGTGCTTATCCAACTAGACCGTTAAACTCACCCAGGTGGCTGAGATGGTAACGTCATGGCCTCACATTCTGGAGTTCCATGGTTCAAATCCCGAAACCGGCCATTTTGACTTGTTTTGTATTCTGCATATCATAATTGCAATTAAAAAGAATCACTTCAAATATTAAGCTAGCACCAAACAGCATCCCTGAATATAAAAAATGTATACCACAACCTGCTCAGCTTTCGTCAATGTTTCTTCTCCCTGTAACCCAAGATGAAATCAATAAAACGATTATCTCACTAAAAAATAACGTTGCCCCTGGTACGGACGGAATAACAAACAACACCTTGAAAATAATTTCTAAATATCGATACCTCAGAATTAGACTGTTACAACTCAAAATCAGTAAATGTTCAGGAGAGAGAAAAAACAAAATTCTTGTTTCTTTAACATCTTCTCCTTGGTCACAAGGAGCTGCTATGAACTTGTTATCTTGGGATTTATTGCATCTCATAGGCCTCTTTTAATAACGCTAAGAGATAAAATCCAGAACTTGATTGGTTAGAAAAAATTAAAAAATTTCTGAGTTGTAACAGTGTTCCACTGAATCAAAGGTAGAAAACTTCTAGTTGTGACTGATTTTTTTTAGAGTTATAACATTTTAATGTCAAATAGAAGCTTTCCTGTTCTGATTTATAACTATTTAACTCATTATATTTTTAGTCTTTCTCCATTTATTCTCTGTTTTACTTGTTACTCGAGTATTCTACAATGCTTGTAAGTTATTAATAATATATTCTTAAATAAGTGAAATTTGTAAAAGTAATAAAATGTGTAAAAAGACATTGTATATGCTAAATTTAAACTTCAATATATACTTTCTTGATTTAATATCATTCAGACATCATTCACAGTCAGAGGAACAACTGTCATGCTGTCCTGCTTGAAGTACACTTCATATTATTGTAGATATACACTAAGAATGACGTAATCAAAGTCACAATAAATCTACTTTCTTGTTGGCGTCGATTTGTGGAAATTAAAAATATGCTGGTACAAGAGAGAGGATCGGGTTTCCTCGCTGTCTAATTCTTATATTAAGTGCCTCTGCAGAATAGGCCTAACTGATTTTGCACAAAAATGTGAATGGTTGATTCTTAGAAATATGGAGAACTTTTATGTTCGTCCAAACTACAGTCTGCCCTTCCTCGTCTTTTTTGGAGTTTCGCCCGATACATTCTGACAGTGCTTTGAAGTTGTGTATATCTTTGGTGTCATCTCAATGACAGAATATGGCTTTCCATTTTTCTTTGCCATTCTGATAAGCGTAATCCAAAAGTGTGGATGTGCAATTGGTGTATCTGTTTCTCTGTTTGCTTTCAATACTCTCTTTTTCTCTGGAAATTGTAGCATGCACGGAGTCGTTTTCGTTCTGTGAATGTCCAACGACATAATATTTCACAGGGATAGTGTTGATGCCTTCTATCAACCTGATTGCATACAGAAAGAGGGTTGTTAGATGTCTGTTTTTATTCTGACATACAATTATTGGCAACTCCAGCATCTCTCACTTTTTCTAAAAATTTAAGAAGGAAACAAGCAGTTTCATTGGATTCCCGTTTAGCTATCCCTTCGTGCCAGAAGAATCATGTGGCTTCAGTGCTTACTAAGTTGAAGCCTGTGAAATTTTAACTGGAGAGCTTCCTGCACTTTACTGCATGATGTCGGAAGAACTGCTTGTAAGTCAAATGCAAAAACACCACTTTTTCCATCACTTCTTTTACAATGTCTGAAGTTTTCTCTTCTCTACATTTTTCTTTTTGTGTCTTTCGTTCTTATCTTGAATCTCTCTTCTTTCTTCAGAAGTTCTTTGTTTGCAATTTGAAGAAAAATTGCATTGATTTTTTTTTGGAAAGAAAAATTCAAATTCAAATTGAAATTGAAAATATGTGAGTACTAGTGAAGCTTTGCAGCAGACTTTCCTTCAGCTATGCATTTCTCTTTGTACATTTGGTAAAGTTTAGTTATATTTAGATCACCTTTTAAGTATTCTTTCTTAAACCTAGACTTACAGTAATGCGATTCTACCCTGGGGAAAAAATCTATGAGAGCTATAATGTCATCTGTCATATTATGCTTAGGTATATTATGGTTCTTCTTGTGTTTCCCTCGTCTGTTTTTAACTATTGTCTCATTAGTAATTTTGTCCCATGTTGTACTCACATGACGACTACTAACACTAAGTATTGCTAAGAACATCATTTTGAAAACTCGTACCATTACGTCATTAACATAGAAATAATAGATTAAATTCCTAAAACGGGTACTTCCTTTTCCTCATCAAATGGAATCATAGGTATCAGGGCTGTGTATTGCTTGTGTTGTCCATGTCCAGATGGGGAAGAATAATCCCAATTGGGGTTTTTGTCTGAGGCATCAGAATTTTCCAGTATATTTTCATTTTATTTAGAGATACTTGCAGCAGACTACAACGCAAAGAGAACACCTTACAGTTTTATCAAAGTATCAGCAAAATATTATTAAATTAAATACTGCAAGTGTAAAATACAAAACAGTACTTACCAATCTACTTTCAGCTGAGGTTAAGGGTATGTTTTCTTCTTCTTTCATAAGACATAACTCTACAATACGTTTAGACCTTTTGGGCATTACAGTATTATGATTCACAAAATAATAATGTATACACAAGAACTCTGACAAAGCAGAAAAAAGGCATATTGATATAAAATATTACAGTTTTACCAACACCTCACAAGGAACATTCTCACTGAATACTGTTGCAAAACTGTTGCAACTCAAAATATAACAGTTCCAGTTAATATCATACAGAGCGTAAGTGTTACAACTTAAAATGATACAGTGTTGCATGGAGCAGGTACTCAAGATGTTGTCAGTGTCAAACTGAATCATCCCAAATAAAACATTAAGGGTTCACTTTTAAGGTGTAACACTCTGACAGTGCATAGAACAAATATTTCCTCATTTAGTAGTGGTCATAACTCAAAATCGAAGTTTTTTGAGTTGTAACACTTTTGTACTGAGGTATCGATATATATCGAAGCCCCTCGAACATATTTTTAATTTTTGCTTATCACAAGGAACTTTCCCAGATGATCTTAAAAAAGCTTTGGTAGTACCCATATACAAATCCGGAGTAAAGCACAGTTTAAATAACTATAGACCTATATCCTTACTCCCTAGCCTATCCAAATTGTTAGAAAAATGTATAAAAAATAGACTGGTGGACTTCTTAAATAAAAATAATACATTAAATTCAAATCAATTTTGTTTTCGAAATAACTTGAGCACCGATGATGCCATAATTAATGTTACAGGAAATATTATCGAAGAATTAGATGCGGGAAATAAAAGTCTAGGTATTTTTTTTGGATTTGCAAAAGGTTTTTGACACTGTAAACCACAAGATACTTATACATAAACGAGAGCAAATTGGAGTAAGAGGCACTGCACTAAATTTATTTCGGTCTTATTTACATAATAGAACGCAAATAACCAAAATTAAGGATCAGGTTAGTGGTGTCAGAGAAGAGGATACTGGTGTGCCACAAGGAACAATTTTGGGCCCAATTCTTTTCACTATTTACATAAATGAGTTGCTGCATTTGAACTTAAATAATTTCCATGGCCGTCTTTATTCTTATGCCGATGATACCGTATTGCTATTTTCCGGTCCAACTTGGCAGGATACTTACAAATGGGCTAATAAGGGATTTAGAGTGGTTAAAAGTTGGCTTGACTGCAATAAGTTAGTATTAAATATAAATAAAACAAACTGTGTTCCATTCTCATTAACAACTGCTGGTACTCCACAATCAATTATGGATCAAAACTTGTGCGTAAGACTCCATGATATCAACTGTGAAACTGACTCATGTACCTGCCAGGCTGTGAAGGAGACAAATCAGGTCAAATAACTTGGTATTATTATAGATCGTCATCTGAAATTCGACAAACATATCACATATTTATGCACCAGACTAAGAAAAACATTATACAAATTTGTCAGTCTAAAACAATATTTACCGATTGAAGTCTTGAGGATAGTCTACTTAGCTGTAATACAATCTGTCCTCCAATACGGTGTCATTGGCTGGGGAGGAAGTGGCACTTCTGTATTGACTCCTTTGATTCTAATACAGAAGAGAATTATAACAATTTGTTTAAAAAAGCCTATTGAATATCCAACAGAACTGATATTTCCAGAATTTAATGTTATGACTGTAGAACAAATTTATAAGATCACACTTTTAAAATACTTTCACAAATACCGCAACGTAGGCCTACATGTATCGGATCCTCATAATTACAATACTAGAAGAAATAAAACATTGCCTTTAATAGAACCAAAATACTTCACCTCTTCTGGCTCTAAACATAGCATTTATTATGGTCCAAGACTCTATAACTCTATAATTAGATCACATCCAGAAATAGTACATATGAACAACAAAAAATTCAATAAGTTTATCAAAAATCTTATTTCATAGTTCAAAAGTTATTTCACTCTGTACTTAGTAGACAATTAAGGAACGATTTTATTTGTAATAACTCAGAGTTTCAATTTTGTTCTTACTACTTTTCCTTTTTTCTTTTTACTTTGTTCTTTCATTTTTATTATTACTTTTTTAGGTATTGATTTAATTATATTTTCTTTATGTATTTGTAATTTGTATTTTGTAGTGTAAATGGCTGAACTGTGCCCGAGCACGAGCGCTTGCTCATTCGGGTGGTCTTGTTCTGTATAAATATTTATTAAATAAATACTGGCAAATACTTAAATTAAATACTTTGTTATATCAGTTTACCTGATTTTATTATTTTATTTATTTGGACATTCTGCCATTGACTAAAGATATCAATTCACAGTGGCATCAAATTTTGGAAAAGAGCTGATTATTTTTCTTTTAATCTTGAGTTTTAGGGTCACTACTAAAGTAATATAAAGTAAAACTATACATGGACCCACCATTGTGTAGCATGGAGCGTTGCAAAATATGTTTCTCCTGACTGGAGTTCTCCTAAGAAATTGCTTACGGGCATCGACATTTACTTCTTCTTTCCTTAGAACAATAGCCTGTTCTTCCTATAGTGCTTTCACATTCGCCAGAGGTTTCAAGGCCACAACTTCTCACGTCTAATATGCCCCCACTGCAGTGCACTGATCAGCAGTCAACTGTATTCCCCTTTGCGCAGAGGAGCTGCGCTGTCGCACACACTCATACGACACCAAGGGGGAACTCCCTATTTGCTTGTCATGTGATGGCATTGGAGGGGTATGATGTCGTATGAGCACGGTAAGTGGGGGTATCATAGGCTTGCTACGTTTGGCCTTGAAACCTCTGGCGAATGTGAAAGGACTATAATCACATTGTCTTTGTGGAAGACCCGAACTTCTCCTCCCCTCCTGTTTATTGTGCCATCCTGATTTAATCAGCCTTTCTTAATTCATTATTTCCACACGTTCGTTCCACTCTTTCTTATTTTTAACCAGTCATCATTGTCTTGTACTCCACACTCTTGCATTTTGTCACAATTCCTTACCATGATCATTAAATGTCCTTCTTGTGATTTTTGTTAAACACAGTATCGTCTAAATTCTATATCTAACTTCTTCGCGCAATCCTTATATAGGTCTATCTTTAGAACAGCAATGTGATTAAGTTTTTTTTTTCTGCACACGAAAATGTTTTAAGTCTTTTCAAAGAGTGGGAATATCTTTCGGCGGTGGCTGTGGAAACTGCATTCACAGATAAGGCATAAAAATTTAATGAATTGAAGAATGATTTCAAACAATCGTGAATGAACTGGAACAAAAGAAGATCGAACTATGTACTTCAACAGTTGCCTGATTTTTGTTAAAATTCAACAACGAAGCACGATTTTAGTAATAGAAATAAATAATTAGGCCTATGATATCAAATATTATTTGAGTGAGCTTAAGCCTAAGGGCCCATATAACTTGACGCCAATTCAAGAGTATATAGAAAAAGAATCGACGATTCAAAAGAGACACTTTAGAGTCTGGAACCAGCACTTGAAGAAAATTTTGCAGTCGAAATAGTGCAGTCTTCAAACTAGACTGGACTATGATCTTTGCTTTTAAATGTAAGCGATAAAGTGTTTCATGCATTTATCTAAAAAGACTTCTCTAAATTAACATGCAAGTCTATAAGTTGTGTGCTACTACGGTACCTAACTTTGAAATCACAGAAGGTTTTTTTACACTATTTAATTAATAATTACATTTATTCACAATATAATAGGGTTCTTCCATGTAGTTCAGAAGTTAAACCCCTAAAAATATTAGGCTAACAGTACTGCCTGCCAGGTTTAGGCTGAGTAGCTGCAGTCAGGGTGGCATATATGCCAGGGGCGGCATTTCCTTTCCCACCAATTTTCCAGAGGAATTAATTTATTGTACAGTGGACTCTTAGTAATTCGAACCCCAAGGGGAATTAGAAAAAATCGAAGTATCCAAATTTCGAATTGACCAAAACTGTGACTTTTTAAACGAAAATGAAGGTAGAAATGTAAAAAATAAACTCATTGCAATAAATAATAATTATTGTACAGTGAATCTTACCTTAATGACTGCCATCCCGTTGTTATGATGTTAATTGAAACCATTTTTTTTCACACTAAAATTGTAACAACCATTTTAGAGTGCACTCGTCAACTCTGGGAAATTCCCCGCCTCTCATACGTTTCCTATTTCCCCCGTTTTGTGTAATCTAACTTTCCAAGATTTTGTCCTTATTTTATATGTAGGTGGACAAAGTGTTCGGTAAAATTCCATATTCCTTTGCAATGTCACACTTCTGTCTTTTCCCTCTCTCCACCTCTCATAACACTCCACTTTTTTTGCAGGCGTCATTTTCAAACACAGTCACACTTTGAGATAGAATGTACACTAAAATATTCACAGATGTGTTGAATCCCTCCAAGACTGTAGTGGAGGGGGTGAACTTCGCATTCCATTGAACATCTATTCAGCAAGAGGAAGATAACGGTGGTTAAAAATACACTTTAGTGCGGTACCTGCGACTAGGGTTCTTCAGCGAATTAGAGAATTCTTGTGGAATTCCTGGAAGCAATGAACTCTTGGAATCCTTACAACCTTGAGACAAATTTTTGCTTCGATTTATCCAAATTAAGCTTAAAAACTTCGAATTAATTGGAATTTTTTAACATACATTTATATAGGAATTTCAAGAGGAATAAGTATTTATTCGAATTATACAATATTTCGAATTATCCAACGTCGAATTAACCAAATTCGACTGTATTAGCAATGCCCGATGTGTCGGTGTAATTTAGCTTTTTGTGGTTTATGCGCTGTGTTAGACAATGTATGGAAATGGAAGGCCTATAAAATTTTTAACTGTAAAAATAATTATATTTTAAATTTGAAAATTATCTATTCTTGTAGACCGATCATTTTCTTATTTGGAAAGTATTACTGATTTAATTAATTCCCCTAGTGCTGGTCTAAGTAAACTGGATAAAATATTCAACCAGAGAGCACTAGTATAAAACACCTAACAGAAACCTATTAAAAAAATCTGAGGGGTGGAGATGTAGAATTAAAGGTTCACTTGAAGTATTAACCATGTATTGACACAATTCTTGAATAAATATGTAGGTAGGCCTATAGGCTATTACATCATTGACATTATATAGAATTAATTTTTTTTAGTGAAACTATAGTTCAACTGTTTGTCACTTAGTCCCAAAATATAAATAACACTAGCTTAAAAGGCCCGGCGTCACCCTGTTTTTTTTATTTTGTAATTGGAAATTAACTTATGAAGAACTTTCGATTTTTAGATTCTAGGTCCTTATATAGGTATTTATAATTTGAAATAGGAAGAACGACTTATCACGCACAAACTATTCCCTCAGAAAACGCTTCATTTAGCTTTTTATGGCTCATGCATCCCATCGCTTATACAGTACACAGCAAGCCTGGTAGGGGTTCAAATAAGAAGAAACAGGATTTCCGGTAACTTAAAATTGTATTGTCTTTGCGAAATATTTATTTCTCACTCTTATGTTACCATAAAACCGTTTTGGGGATGAAATTAAACAGAAATGCAATATCACTTTCATACTTCTCTCCCCAAAACATATTACCATACCTCATATTGTTTTCTCTATGTCCAGGGTAGAGAAAGTTATGTGACCGCATTATTTTCGTGGATTTAATTCTTCAATATTTGTTATAATTTATAATTTGTCAAAGTCCCATTTCATTTATTTCCAAACCCATCTGAGACCACTGGCAACAATATGTTGTCATGCGAACTGTGATTTGGATTTGATAATTCTGTGTGAAAAGGGATTAAGTATTCTAAAAAACATTTAATGTTTGGCATTTAAAATCAAAATGGTTCAAAATCCTTTCTTAGTGAGCACTTACATCATACATGGGCATTTACTGGTTCGCGAACCACAAGCGGTTCTTGACCTTCCAACATAAGACACAAGATGGCATTACGAATTCAATGCTCGTGGTGGAAATATTCCTATACGTGAGTCATAATCTCTTTACAAATAGTGGTGTTGCGATTGGAAAGGCATTATGGCACATTCTAAGCCTTTGTATATTGAAATAATTGCACACGTATAAGAATAATTAAAAATACAATATTGTTTGTATATTTGTATATTGTAGTGTATATTAGAAAGTGAAATTAGTGTTTCCCTAAGAATGAGCAACCGCCACTGCACTTATTGTCTGTTTGTGTCTCCATCTACCTGTTCTTTTCAAACTATATGTACAGTATTTTTCATATGAGAAGCCTTTTCCTTCACCGCCAATCACGTGTACGGGCTAAAGTACTGCCGCTAGCAGTGAGAGTCTTCCCTCCGTCTCGCCGTCTCTGATTGGACCGCGTATCTAATCAGGAGAAGTACAAACGGCTTGTCATCTGCAAAACACTATAGTTTACTAACTTTGCGGGTTGCGTGTCAATGGATAGGGGTTTGCCCATGGCTGACTTACATTATGAAACGAAGGTACTATTAAAATTCCAAGTCTCTACCTATTATAGTTTAGGCTCTACGTTGATTCTCTGTCATTAAGTCAGTCAGTGAATCAGGACAAAGCCTTTTATATATATATAGATTATATTAACAAAATTTATTAAAATATAGTTGAATATCAACTAGTCATAGCCTGCTCGCCCACCATCCATATCAACAAGTCTACCAAGACAGTTGTACATTTTCTGACTGAAGAAGGATACACCAACCGCCATTACCGACAGTATTGTTCCAGGTACTCTGTTCTGTTATGAACCGAGTTCACCCTGGGGCATGCCGTCGTAAGAAGGAATAGGCTAATTGAAAAATCCTAGTGATGGCTTAGTGCACACATGCGTTAAGTACAATTGCTCCCAGGAAAAGTACTTACCACATTTTGCCCTTACAAAAACTGTTAAACTTCTGTTTTTCACTTGTTAATTAAATATTGCGAGTTTAATCATGTGGCGTGGGAATTTTCTATACTTTTTTTGTGCCCACCCTTACCCCCGGAGTGCCAAGCAATTAAGCCTAAACCTCCGGTCAAACCAAATTTTGGTAACCATGTGTGAAGTTGTACGCCTATTGTGTCCTTATGTAGCCTACATCCGTAGGGGATGTTGATAGTGGACGTGTTTGGACTGTGTACTTGTGTCTTTGTGTTTTAGCGCAGGATTGTGCTATATTTTCGGAGTATTTTTTTTTAGTGACTTGTCGTTATGTATTCTAGAGATTTGAAGTGCGTGTAGCTGTTTGAGAGGATTATTGACCAGTCCGGCATTCGCTAAAATCCAGAAAGAGTCAGAGTTGGAAACTTGTGACTCACAATCCCGCCTGCTTGCCGGAATACGCAACCTCTGTAGTTTACAAGCCTTGGGCACCGGCCGCCTTGCACGCATGTGATAAATACAATTCCAAAGTCTTTAGTAAATCTAATTATAACGAACTAGCTTAAAAGGCCCGGCGTCGCTCGGGTTTTGTATTTTGTAAATGCGGAAATACTTTATGAAGGACTTTCGATTTTCAAACTCTAGGTCTTTAAGGTCTTTATATAGGTATTTAGAATTTGAAATGGGGAAGAACGACTTATGACACACAAACTATTCCCTCAGAAAACGCTAGATAGGCTATAGCTTATTATAGCTTATAGCAGATCCCCGCGGCTTCGCCCACGATAATTATTCGAAAGATTAACAATTAAGAGCAAAATAATTAAAATATTACATTTATTAACACTTTGCACGCGAAACATTCATAGGTGTAAACTAAACGATTTGATAGACCTAATTAATGAAACAGCTATAAATCCGGCTTTGAACTGAATTTCACGATTAGAAAATAAATGGAAAATTCAGTATTCGAAAGATTATGAGAATTGAATTCGATTAAACTCACGATGAAAAAAATGTTCGTAAATGTATGTGACAGACAGACAGACATAAATTTTTTTATTTATATAGATTACCTTATCATCAACTTATCTAGCGTTTACAATAACATGAGATATTCATTGCCTTCCATAGCGATCGCGATGCTCTTATTTCCAAGGTAAAACAAAAATAGACAAATCCTTCTGCAATTGATTTGACAACTGAAATGTATTACTGAAAACTGAAGCTACGAAAGCGCAACAAATGCACGTCTCATTCCCGTTTTCACTCATAACTCGCGAACGAAAGCAAAAATTAAAAATGTAGTATGCCAGAAACCTTCCCGGGAATGTACTCAACAACTTCCCAAAGTTTCATGGCGATCGGATGAATGGTGTAGTAATTCATAAAGGACATACATAAATTTATATATATATATAGAAGATGTGCTCCAAGGAGAAATAAATATGTTAAGCTTCTGTTTTTCACTTGTAACAATTGTATATTGAAGATATGCCTCAGGAGATTCCAAATTTGCACTTAATACATTTAACCCCAAAATTTGTATTTCACAAATGCAAGCACTAAGTCATCAATATTAGGATTTTTCAATTACTCTAATATTTATCTCAAACAATAGCCAATGTTTATGCACTGTCACTTGTCTACACAAAGCAACCACATAGGGGTTAGGCCTAAACATTATGTTAAGGGCCTTGAATAACGACACAAATGTTGTTTTTCTCAAAATGAAATGTAGACAGGGCATTTCCTCCTGTTTTGAAGGGTGTTAAGTGTGCAAAATTTTGCGATTGCAATAAAACTGGAGATTTGTGTAAAACACAACTCTACATACTAATAACGAGAGTCTAGCGGTAACACCCGAGGAAATTCCACTTAAGAATATAAATTCAAAATCAATGACCGAAGATCGACACGTCTCCGACAGAAAATATTCTTTCGTGTCGTCCATTTCAGGTTCAATTTGATTCGAAAAGATACTTTCTCCATGTAAAAAAATCATAACAAAACATACTTACACTATGCGATGACCGAAGCAACTTGCATGCTTTCATGTTATGTCCACACGAACTCTTCCAAAATACTGCAACGGATGCCTTTGTTTACACAAAGCTTTCTTTGGAAGACCCTGCCAGAAAGTACACGCAACACATTAATTCTGAGTGATTAGATATTTTTTCATCAGAACAATTTTTAAAACTAAGGTTTATGCCTTCCTTAAGCTTACAAGCTCCTGGTAACTGGTTCTACCTTCTGCGTGTATGCTACACTAGTATAATTGACGTGTCTTTTTCAGGGGCTGCGTGATCTCGCTGGATTTTATTCGACTATATTTTTAGTTTTACTAAAATTTTCCGTAAGAAGAAAAAAAACCCGACATGCCTGCTTGCGTTCTTAGCTATAAAATGTGTGTATCCGATGGAAAAACATGTAATACTCATCTTTCAAGTGACGTAGGTGCAATTCTGTCCCCACAGCTGTAAGCACCTTAGTGTACCATCTATTTGCGTGCATTCATGTTATACGTCATCAGTATTAATGTTGCATTTCGCCAATTGATTCTGTCCTGGGTTCCTTGAGAAGACCCTGTGACAAATTCAAAACACCATATGAAATCAGTTTACAGTGGAGCTATTATCTGTATATATATATATATAGGCTTGCCAGATTTCTGAAATGTTCCACCGAGACACCGGAATGTCCCCCAGCGTAGCGGGTATTCAAGGGTACACACCCTTGGCGGGTTTTTGGAGTTATTTTTTAGAGGGTAGCTTATTCTCAATGCTATGAATAAATGGTTACTGATTAGGAACCTAAACCAGGGATAATAATAAATGACACAACCATTTAAATTTAAACATTTTATTTCTAACATGTTAAATGTTTAAAAGTTACTTAAGTAAGAAGAAATACTTTGAATGAGAAATAAAAATCTGAACAATGAACAATATTTACATGTACTTTTCATTGGCAAGGACTTTTTTTAGAAAGTATTTTTTTTGTTTTAATCTTGTTGTAAAAATCTTCACAAGCTAGTCCAATATTAATTTTGCATGTCATCAAGCCTTTAGCCGTAGATTCCTTCATGAAACCCCTAAAATTAGTCCATGCGTAGTTCATAAGAAGAAGAAAAAAATTCTCTGAACTGGTGCTGATGTCCCAGGAAGCAGAAGGCATACTCAACAATCTTGATCAGACTGGGGCTGCTATGTGATTCTCCTTGAAGTGACCAAACAGTTAATTACTTTTAGACGTTTTTCGTTATCTAGAAAATCAAATTTAATTTTTACCGAGACGTGAAGTAAACCGGCCGGGACGCCGGGATTTTGTCTGAAAACCGGGACTGTCCCGGTCAAACCGGGAAGTCTGGCAAAGCCTATAATATATAGTAATTATAATTACATCTACACTCCATATATCTGGGGTTTAAAATGTTCATTTTAATACGTTTCCATATGCGATGCCACCGTCTACTGTATCGGTACTAAACGAGAAAATGTATATGAAATATACGAAGCTATTTAAAAACATTATGGAATCCTTGGAAATTTATTGAAGTGTCTAATGCTTTTCAATATTTTTGATTTGAATCATCGAAATTAACATTCCGACAAATGGAATTGAGATTTTTTAACATTGATAATTAAATATTAGAACGGAATGAACTATAATGAAATAGTAAAATGTCTCGTCTATCCATGGTCATCACGTCTCCGACAGAAAATATTCTTTCGTGTCGTCCATTTGAGGTTCAATTTTATTCGAAAAGATACTTTCTCCATTTAAAAAATCATAACAAAACATACTTACACTATGCGATGACAGAAGCAACTTGCATGCTTTCATGTTAAGTCCACACGCCCTCTTCCAAAATACTGCAATGGATGTCTTAGTTTACAGAAAGCTTTCTTTGGAATACCCTGCGAGAAGGTATACGCAATACATTATTTCTGAGTGATTAGATATTTTTTGATCAGAACAATTTTTAAAACTAAGGTTTATGCCTTCCTTAAGCTTACAAGCTCCCTGCTAAGCCGCGCTACGTTCTACGTGTATGCTACACTAGTATACTTGACGTATCTTTTTCAGGGGCTGCGTGATCTCGCTGGATTTTATTCGACTATATTTTTAGTTTTACTAAAATTTTCCGTAAGAAGAAAAAAAACCCGACATGCCTGCTTGCGTTCTTAGCTATAAAATGTGTGTATCCGATGGAAAAACATGTAATACTCATCTTTCAGGTGACGTAGGCTCAATTCTGTCCCCAGAGCTGTAAGCACCTTAGTTTGCCATCTATTTGCGTGCATTCTTGTTATACGTAACGAGTAGACCCTATTAATATTGGATTTCGCCAATTGATTCTGTCCTGGGTTCCTTGACAAGATTCTGTAACAATTTAAAAACGCCATATGAAATTAGCTTCCATTGTGGCATTATCTGCATTTTTAATTAGAAATATATATATATATATAATATGGTGTAATTCTGATTACATCTACACCCCATATATCTGGGGTTTAAAATGTTCGTTTTAATACGTTTCCTTATGCGATGCCAGTCATTATTTTATCGGTACTGAACAAGAAAATGTATATGAAATATACGAGACTATTTAAAAACATTATGGAATCCTTGAAAATTTATTGAAGTATCCAATTCTTTTTCAATATTTTGACTTCGAATCATCGAAATTAGCACTCCGACAAATGGAATTGAGATATTTTAACATTGATAAATGAATATTAGAACGGAATGAACTTTAATTAAATAGTACAATGACTCGACTATCCATGGGCCAAATTAACTAAAAAGTCTCTATTGGAGTAATACTATTATGTCACAACTATGCCATGTGGTCCTGACTGCCAGAGATTACTCAATTGCTAAATCGTTTGCAAATATCGTTGCTAGGTAATAATATAAATTATGGTTTTACATTTATCTTTGTTGTGGGTTGTATTGTTGTATGCGAAGGTGAAACGTTACAAAATGCTCGTGTTTGTGTTGTTTTGTTGTAATTTTATGGCACTAAGACATTTTATTTTCATCATTTAATTTCTGAGCTGTTTACTTTCCACGTTCCATTAAATGGCGGCGCGCTAACGCATAATGTATTGATTTTCAATTGTAATTTCGTTCATTGTGGAGACTTTGAATAAATTTTGTTAAACATTTAAGCATTAGTAATAAATAAAACTATTTCAGAGAAAGCCGTCGAACTGTTATCTTTGGAAATATAACATCTTGATGTAAGGCTCGTAAATGTGAAACTAAAAAATTCCCTAATATTTATGATCAGAATAACTAAAAGAGTAAAATAACACATCGCTTTCGGTAGAATGTTCTTTCTGACAACAAAACATGGGAGGAGCAATAGAATGTACTTTAGAATCACTTAAAAAATTAATTAATTAATATATTAGGCTTATGTCAATGGCATGATTTATTTTACAAACTCACTTTACAGTTTAAGTTTAATAATTAAATTTAACCCTGCCTTGCTCCATTCGTATTAGCAAGTTAAATTGACATATGTTCATACATATCAATTGACCGCAGGCGTGGTCTTGTGGTTAGCATCGCTGACTACAAATCTGTCGGCGAGGGTTCGATCCCCGGTACCTCATCAAAGGAAGGAGGGTCTAGAACTTGGTTTATTCAGCCTCGTGATTCAAATTGAGGAGCTGCTTGACAGAGAAATAGCTGCTCCGGTCATGGAAACCACAATTAACAGCCGTGAGTGTCTTCAAGCTGACCACTTGCCCCCCCCCCCCCCAATCCTGCCATCTGCCTATGTCAGATGACCATGACTCTTCAGGGATGTTGCGCCACGGAGTGTAGTTTTTTAATACATATCTATTGGAGCTTTATTTTATTTTTCTTGGTCCCAGGTTAAAAATTATGTAAAAGCGCTGGTAAAAATTAAAAGTCAGTAAGTCAACCGTCATATATTTTGTATATTATATTTTAAAAATTAGCTCATATCTGCAAATCTTATTTTTATATTTATGTTCGTAAAAAATTATGTTACTAACCAAACGTATTGACAGAATTAGGGCCTGTAAGACGACCACCTGATATCATATTTATCTTCCAGATGGAGAACTTATTTGGAAGTTGATTGCGTACTATGATCTCCTGACAAAACTGTCTGCAAAGACAACTAACTCCTAGCTAAGCTACAGGAGGATGGAGTGCCTGATAAACTACTACTGTAACTACCAGTTAATTACGCTTGGTGGGAAGAAGATGGCAACACTACGAAGCTTCAAAGCCACATGAGTTTCAGAATTGATGCTGAAAAATTTAACTTACACAATAATGCCGTTTTCGAGTAATAGGCCTACGCTTAAAACGCTTCTTTTGTAATTTAATTGTACAAGTACAAATTCGAGCTACCGCACCTAGCGGAGGCCTATCGAATTACGTACAACAAACACACCTCTTTGCTCAACAAAATTTTACAATGTTCTTACCGATAGCAGTTCCGCAGTGATATTACAAGATATCTTCCAGTTAAGCTATCTGGAAGTCACGTATCGGGAGGAATTGTCGGCAGGTGATAATATTGGCCCTTACTCGGTTGGAATAAATAGTGACTAATGAAGAATATACATAACGCCACAGCCTCAACTTTCACCAAAAAAAAAATAAAAAAAAAAAAATTGCCTAGCACATCTTCCGCTGACTACTTCAACCACTAACTTAAAAGACCCGTCTTCAACCGGGTTTTGTATTTTGCTTATACTTCCGATTTTCAAATCCTAGGCTCTTTTACAAACTTTAATATTTCGGCTGCAGGGTTTATAACACCAATACTCTTTCTTTTCTTCGGCGACATTTCAATGATTTGGGAAGAAAAGGAAATCTCCGTAAACGGCGATAAAGAGGGAAAACGTCTGTAGTCTAAGACGTGTAAAAATTTAATCAAGATAGGAATAAAACTGTAAAAAGGTGAAGTGATCCTGATATGGGCCAAGGAAGCCCTTATAGTCCCGGGAGGTTCAGGATCCCAGATTTTGAGACATATCACACGTGAAGGATGACACCGACCGCCTTGCACACATGGGTTAAGTACAATTCTAAAGTCGTTAGTTAATCTAATTATAACGAATGTGCTCCATGGAAAAGTAATTACCACATTTTTCCCTCACAAAAACTATGATAATCTTCTGTTTTTCACTTGTCACGATTGTATAGTGAAGATATGCCTCAGGAGATTCCAAATTTGCACTTAACTAACTTATCCCCAAAACTGTACTTAACACATGCGTGCAATAAGACATCGATATATTCAGATATAAAAGCAGTTTTACCTTAATGCTTAGTTCTAATTATATACCTGACATTCCCAAATAACTGTGTTAATCGCAATGAAATGAAGATAGGAATAAAACTGAAGATAGGAATAACGAACAGACAGACATTACATTCGTCCTTTATACTTTTAGATAAATTTGTATTTTTACCTTAATATATGAGAAATGAATTAATTACATCGATGAAGGAATAGTAAGTTTTACCTACATTTTAAGCAATCTAACATAGCCTACTCTGATATTTATCTCAAACAATGGCCATTGTTTATGCACTGTCACGTCTCTACACAAAGTAACCCATAGGGGTTAGGCCTAAACATTACGTTGTGTAATATTAAGGTCCTTGAATAAAGACTCAAATGTCTTTCTCAAAATGAAATGTAGACAGGGCATTTCCTCCTGTTTTGAAGGGTGTTAAGTGTGCAATGTTTTGCGATTGGAATAAAACTGGAGATTTGTGTAAAACACAACTCTACATACTAATAACGAGAGTCTAGCGGTAACACCCGAGGAAATTCCACTTAAGAATATAAATTCAAAATCAATGACCGGAGATCATCACGTCTCCGACAGAAAATATTCTTTCGTGTCGTCCATTTGAGGTTCAATTTGATTCGATAAGATACTTTCTCCATTTCAAAAATCATAACAAAACATACTTACACTATGCGATGACCGAAGCAACTTGCATGCTTTCATGTTATGTCCACACACCCTCTTCCAAAATACTGCAATGGATGTCTTAGTTTACAGAAATCTTTCTTTGGAAGACCCTGCGAGAAAGTACACGCAATACATTATTTCTGAGTGATAAGATATTTTTTCATCAGAACAATTTTTAAAACTAAGGTTTATGCCTTCCTTAAGCTTACAAGCTCCTGGTAACTGGTTCTACCTTCTGCGTGTATGCTACACTAGTATAATTGACGTGTCTTTTTCAGGGGCTGCGTGATCTCGCTGGATTTTTATTCGACTATATTTTTAGTTTTACTAAAATTTTCCGTAAGAAGAAAAAAAACCCGACATGCCTGCTTGCGTTCTTAGCTATAAAATGTGTGTATCCGTTGGAAAAACATGTAATACTCAGCTTTCAGGTGACGTAGGTGCAATTCTGTCCCCTGAGCTGTAAGCGCCTTAGTATACCATCTATTTGCGTGCATTCATGTTATACGACATCAGTATTAATGTTGCATTTCGCCAATTCATTCTGTCCTGGGTTCCTTGACAAGACCCTGTAACAATTTAAAAATACCATATGAAATCAGCTTCCACTGGGGCTATAATCTGTATAATTATTTCTTATAGTTACAAATATATATAAATATAAAACATAGTGTATTTATAATTACATCTATACCCATATATCTGGGGTTTAAAATGTTCATTTCAATACGTTTCCATCTATTGTACTGGTACTAAACTAGAAAATGTATATGAAATATATGAGGATATTTAAAAATATTATGCAATCCTTGAAAATTTATTGAAGTATCCAATTCTTTTTCAATATTTTGGCTTTCGATCATCGAAATTAACAATCCGAGAAATGGAATTGAGATTTTTTTAACATTGCAAAATAAAGATTAGAACGGAATGAACTTTAACTAAATAGTACAATGTCTCGTCTATCCATGGGCCAAATTAACTAAAAGGCTCTATTGGAGTAATAGGATTATGTCACAACTATGACTTATGGTCCTGAGGTCTGTTAACCGCCGATACTGGAGTCGATTCGGGTTGGTATATAGGCCCACGGGGTTTTTCTTTGAACCACTTATCGCCGGAACAGAAGTGAATTTTGAGTGGGATTTTGGAGAATGCTGAATCTCATTACTTGCTACAGGTTCATTGTTAAGAAAAGGGTTTAGCGAACCTACATTCGAAGCACTTCCAAAAAAAGCTTTTGGTGAAATGCCGAAACCCTTTATTACATCTCCGGCCAAATGATATTTAATTCTGTCTTTCTCCAGCAAAATCTCCTGACTCAGTAACCGAAGCGAATTATTATAATCTGAGCCATATTAATTTGTGATAAGTCTGTAATTTTATTTAAGAGATGGTCCAATTTAGCTATAAGGTGTTTTGCCTGCTTTTGTGAAATTCGCCCTTCATCAGCAAGTTCGCGACACTGCTCAGAAATATCTTCCGCTTTTGAGACAAGGGCCTGTATTTCATTATCAACTTTGACATCCTTTAAATGACTCGGATACACAGGAATCGACAAATTATCTCTTAACATTTTAGATAAATTCGAAACTGAGTCATCCGAATTCACCTTAATGCCACGAATTGACAATTCATAAATAATGTCAGCTTTCAAAAGAAATTCTATTGGAATATTAATTCTGTTACTCGTGACGAATGATTATTGAAATGACAAAAGTGCAGAAAATCTTTACAGTTAGGTTAGAAGAGCGACGATCCAAGACGTATCCGGGTTAAGTTTGAATAGTGATTTAAACGGAGTATTTGGAGAGATCAATACTAAGTAATAATAATAATTAAGCCTAAAGAAGGTTAATTGTTGCCAATAAGTTTTTGATTAAGTTCAGAATAAAGAAAAATGGTAGTAAGTTTTAAAGACCTCTTGGAAAATTGGAACGCAGAACTACTAACAATACCGAAGCAAAGATGAAGATCCAGCCTACACTTAGAAACCAGATCAAAATTCAAAGTGATAATAAATAAATTTGTGAAAAAATAAATTTTGAAGCATACAGATTTCCAAAATTTTACTAAAGAGCAGCAGAGTGCAAAATTTAGAAAAATGGGAGTTAAAAACCTAACCACGCTCTGCGGTAACACTTAATTGTGCCCCCTCTCGGGTGGTCACTATTTACGTACGTCGGAAGCTAACGTACGATTATGAATGTGGATTGGTTTCGACCATTTTTAGCCAAATTAGTAAACACCCTGCTAAACTCCTTATCCTGGGTCCCATAAACCATAAATGCAAACCTGAAAATACTTTGGACAAACACTGGAAAATAACTGGGTGAGTATAATAACCAGAAAATTTCAAATTAAGGATTTAGTAACATATTTATTCAGCTAAACCAGAGCAAACATGGGTTCAAGTTATTTAACTCTTTAGATTCTCAGTAAAATTCATATACGGAACAATAAATAGCAATAAATATATTTTAAGAATCCATATGTAATAAGCGGGAATTATCAACTCAGCTTTCAATTAATAGTTACAACGATGAAATTCCAAAAAATGTGTAGAGAAAATTCTTAGATCCAAATTATTTATTAAAAATTATTTATTTGAAATCGGATCACTCTGTATGCATGAAGAAACCCTAGATACTGTATTTATGCAGAAAAATCTTTAGTCTTCTAAAAACAGAACTTTCAGGCAAAAACACCAGTGTCTCAGAAAAATCCACTTCTTATTCTGAACTAGGGATCACTCTGTATATATCTGTATATATGGAAAAGATGCTAAATTTATCCAGAAAATTCTTTACGCTTTTAAAATTACACTTTTCTCTCAAAGAACATAGTATCCCTGAAAAATGCAATTCATATTGCCTATTCATATTCCCTAATTGAAGCTGAAATTAAACCACTACATACCCTGTACATACCCTATACATACCCTGTACAACTGCTTCACTATTTCATGGATTTTTATTCTTTTAATACATTTTGTACTCTGGCCTGAAATCTGTACGAATCATAATTTATCTGTAAGGTGTTGGCTTTTTGAGTACTCAAATAAGTTTTAAACATTAATTCAGAATATATGTTGAAAAGCTTGGAACTACCAGAGAACTGGAGAGCGAAATATAACGGACGGACTCAGAGGTTAAAAATTTGTGATACATGACAAAATTTCATATTTACTGTATGTGGGCGAGAATTTCCAAATGCCAAACAACGAACCCGAAAATACTGAATAATTTAGAAGTTAACCAAAATACTACATACTTTACGGAAATTTAGAAGTCGAAACAGGTGAGATGCTCAATGCCAAAATTATTATAATATTATTATTATTATTATTATTATTATTATTATATAATGTGAATATCAAAGAATGAAAAGGAACAATCTCACCAGGCAGAATAGAAGTTGCATTGCTCGACTGCAGACACGCCCACCAAATCACTACTTCATTGCACTGCATGCTTGCTCCGGCAAAGTCGGCTCCCAACTGACGATCTCGGTAACCGCTCTCCAGGTCCCTTGCGGCGAGTACCGCGTTCACAAATAACCACGAGTAACCAGTGGTAACTCGGACGCATAAAAGATTTTAACATGAAGTTCTTAGTGCTTCAGAAACTTACTAGGAGAGCTGTTTATACATACACCTTTGAGCCGAATTCACGGCTCATGTCGCAAACTAAAACGTCTGCACATATTCGTTGCTAGGTAATAATATAAATTATGGTTTTACATTTATCTTTGTTGTGGGTTGCATTGTTGTATGCGGAGGTGAAACGTTACAAAATGCTCGTGTTTTTGTTGTTTTGTTGTAATTTTTTGGTACTAAGACATTCTATTTTCATCACTTAATTTCTGCTATGTTTACTTTCCACGTTCCATTAAATAGCGGCGCGCTAACGCACAATGTATTGATTTTCAATTGTAATTCGTTCATTGTGGAGACTTTAGAATAAATTTTGTTGAACATTTAAGCATTAATAAGAAAAGAAAAACTATTTCAGAAAAAGCCGTCGAATTGACTTTATATCTGTTATCTGGGGAAATATAACATCTTGATATAAGGCTCGTAAATGTGAAACTAAAAAATTCCCTAATATTTATGATCAGAACAACTAAAAGAGTAAAATAACACAACGCTTTCTGTAGAATGTTCTTTCTGAAAACAAAACATGTGATAATATCCTACGAGGAGAAATAGAATGTACTTTAGAATAACTTTTTTTTTATTATCCAAGTTTTAACCTTATTTTACCCGAAGGTATATTAAGGTTATAGTTATTAACAATCACTTAACATATCTAAATATTAAAGTAATATATGTACACGAGTATTGAGTCATGAGATGGCTAACAATTTAACATAAGATGACTAACACTATTTAGTTAAAGTCTAGTTTTAACAAATATATAAATTTAGAAATAGTGTATGAAATGGCTAACAACATAAGCTAATAGTTAACTTAGTTGCTGATAAACTATCTGATATACATTTCTAACTATAGAACTTAACTACTGGTACAATTTTATCTTTGGAAATATTGTATTTAAAATTATATAAAGTATTTATATGATTTACGGTTTACTAAAACATCTGTGAGTGGCTTAGAAAGTGTGCAGTCCACAGATTCCAACAGCAATCTAAGTTCGTATCTCTCACTATGAAATAGTGGACAGTGGAATAGTATATGTGTGACATTTTGGGTATCTTCTCCACAGATGCATTCCGGGCTAGGTTTAAGATGGAATCTATGTAGATATTCTGTAAAACCACCATGTCCAGTCAAAAACTGAGTCAAAACAAAATTGGGTGTCAGCAATTTGCACTTTAATCTATCAAAAACTGTAGGAAAATAGAGTTCTTTTGTCAGAACACCTTTATCGTTGTTCCGCCATTGTTCATTCCATTTCTGAATGATATCATCTTTCATAATTAATTTAACATGTGAGAAAGGGCATAAATTATAACAGTGTGGAAGGTCTGAATTTGCAGCTAGCTTTGCCAATTCGTCTGCTCTCTCGTTTCCTTCAATACCAATGTGACCTTTGACTCATGAAAAACAAACATGAGCAGTACAGTTTAGGATTAGATTTCTTATTTTTGAAGCTATGGGATTATAATTATATTTATTATTGATAGCAAACAATGCTGACTATGAGTCACTATGAATACACGCACTATGATTGTTGCTATCGCACCACTTCATTGCTTCTTTTAATGCGATCAGCTCTGCCTGGAAAACTGAGCATTCTGGAGCTAGTTTATATATGGTTGAAGATAATTCTGTATGTTCCTTGTAGACCTACTTTGGCTGTTCTATCTGGTTGTTCCTCTAGTCGTGACCCATCGGTATAGATGGAATAGCGGTGGAATTTTTACAGTACATATTTCATTAAAGTTAGGTATGTGAAGAGATGGATGTCCTGCACTAAGAGGATGCATCGGAACTTCTAATTGCAAATGTGAGATATATTGGGAGATTTCCGTCCTTGCTTCATATTACTTAAACTTGCCTTGTATAAACCAGTGAGAAATAGTGGTTCGATGCCAGCTATGATTTGTGAAGCTGCAGTAGATGTAGTACGGTATCCACGTATAATCCTTAACAGGTATCCACGTTGAATTTGTGAAAGTTTCTCCTGTGCCCATCGCTTATGTAGTGTATCTTCAAGTACTGCTGCACAGTAGAGTATCATAGGTTCAACTGCACCCCGGTATATTACCTTAAGTAGTTTAGAGTTTAGACCCCAAGTAGGTCTGGTGACGGCAGTCAGTGCCGGTAGTAATTTATTGGCTCTCTCAGCAATGTGTTCAAGATGAGGCCGAAAGGTCAGTCGTTTGTCTAGAACAACTCTTAGTTTGTCGACCATTGTGATAGTTTTGTCGTCCATGAGGACAGTTATTGGTTCGAGTTTTGTCCTTATATGCTTTATACATCGACTTCGTCACCTCCAGCACTGCATACTGGGTGCAGCCATCCTTGGATTTCTTTAGTGCCCTGTTAGAAATTCAGCCCAGAGAAACTGCTGTACATCCAAAAATTGTTTCAAGACTACGCAGAGGACCGAATATCTAGAGTTCAATATTAAGGCAGTTTCATATAAAACCAAAATTCATCTGTAAATGCACATAAATGAACGAAATTTAAATGCAGCATATGACCTGAGGACAAACATTTTTAAGTACAACTAACAAATAATTTTGTTAGGAGTCCCACGTCTGCATAAAGTGGGTGAGAACACTTATCGTTGAGGAAATTACATAGGCTATCACCATTTTAGGGCATTCTGGCAGGTGTAGGAACTTACAAACTTGGGACTCTATGGCTAAATGTATAGGACTCTGCAGCAAAATTCTTTATAGTTTCATTGTTGTGTGGAGCTAAATCATTTGGTTGCTATTGGTTAGTTACAGTTCAACATTAGACTAACTGACAATTTTAAATTTTTCTGAAATTCTTTGTGTAGGCCTTTTGTAATTAAAACATTACTGTTTACTGTTAAGATGACAATGCCGGCTATGACATTGAATTTCTCAGTCTAACTCAACCTTTCCACCTTATCATACTCAAGGCCAGTGTGAAAGAATTATCATTCCATTTGCCTACTGTTAACGTTAGGAGTTATTTACCTTCATGATCGAGAGGTTTCCATGCTTCCCGTTAGATCTTGGGTTTACGGGTTCAAACTCAGCCAAGTGGATGCGCTGTTTCGCCTTCAAAATTCACAGCATTCCCTTTGTACTGGGATATAGGCCTACGTAGTGTAAAGTATAGTAGACATGTATTCATGAAAGCACAGAAATTTATTCCTTTTGAACATTACATGAGAATATTTTAGAAGAAAATAGTTTCTATCACTGGGATTCGAAGCCATGCCCTTCGGATTTCCTTGCTGATGCTCTATCAACTGAGCAAGGCAGTTCGATTCACAGCGCCAGATGGAATCTCTCTCCTATGACTAATTGCCCTTTTCTAGATCTAAATCTCAAAGTGTTACTTACAATAACAGTGGGAACCCGGCAACAAAATCACTAAATTAATCTGCCTTATAATACTATGACGTAAATGTCTTTCTGTGAGGTAGAACCATTAAGAATAAAAATCAGTCATAGGAGACAGATTCCATCTTGCGCTGTGATTAGGTTAGTTGGTAGAGCATTGATAAGGAAAGTCGAAGGCTGTGAGTTCGGATCCAAAAGTCAGATGAATTTTTCTTCTAAACTGTTCAAGATAAATTGAAAAAAGACAATATTGGGAAAACCCGAATTTACAGAAAATCGATGCACCAAGATGGTAAGATCGACTCGTCTACACACAGACCCTTTTTATCTCTCCCAGGATTGGTGCGAATAACTCATTTTGTTGAAGGTGAGTTGTCCTTTTAGTGACATCACCATATCTCAAGGAGTATGAGAGAGGGAAAAATTCCTCTGTTTCATCAGGAACCGAACCCGCGACCTTACATTTCATAGGTACAGCGTACACCCAAATTCCTTCTGGAGAATGTTAGAATCTACAAACTAATTTCACATAAAGGTGTTCTTTCTAGTAGTAAAACTCCAAGTTTTTCCGTATGATCCAAAATTTTATTAAATGTTTACGATTGAACGATGTAATAAAACAGTAAGTAGATTACTGTGCACCCTAATTGCTGTGTGAGTTAGATCCATATTGCGTTTTCTGAGTTGTTGCCTGAAATATAAAGAAAATAAAGACATTTAGAAGAAGGCACATGGCAGATGGGAAGATGTCTGATTCAAGAGTGTATTCCATTTATCATTTGCTATGCAGAGAGTCTCATAATGTGACTATCACACTTCTGGATTCTATATAGAAGCTTTGTAAAACAATTGTATTAAGTAACCCTTAGAATGCGATGGTTATGTCAAGTGCAACAGATGTTTACGTAATTACTTGTGTGTTTCTAGGAAGATATTGAGACGATAATGATAATGATAATAGTAATATTTTATTTTGCCTGGTAGGGTTAAGGCCAGATTTAATACAAAATATATCATATATCATATATACAACTTGAAAAATACAAATACAGTAAATGCACAATAATATAAAATAGTAGCAATAAAATTTAATACAGTCATTCAATTCGTATAGCCTATAGAAAACTTAAGACAAAACTATGTATCCTGGTATCAATAAGCGGTGAGTAAATTATTGATGATTTGATCAATAAATCGTTTATTGATGACTTGATTTTCGTTTGTTGTAATAACTAGGAGAGAATATAGAAACGAAAACAAAGCGGATTATGTACTTAAATGTGAGATGATGAGTTTCAGTGTAGCCTATTACAGTACTGTAATATAGGCTACACTGGATTGTATACCTACAACAAACAACAAACAAACAAAATATAAGCAACATACAAGAACCGAACTCAAAATATGACTCCACCTCTAAATATGACTCCTCGTCATATCTCGCTCGAAAGGTGGTGAACTCTGCTGAAAAGATCTAAAACTAAGTCAGTTTACTTCTACGAGTGAATTTATTATGATTTATAGAACCATAATACGTCTTGTCATTACTTATGCAGCACCAGCATTTGCCTATATCAAAGAAAATCATCTCAGACCTCTTCAAGTTGCCCAGAACAAGGCCTTAAGAATCATTCACGGATCTGTCTGGTTTACAAAAACATCAAGATTCATGAAGATTTAGAAGTTGAGTATTTACATGTTCTTTCAAAAGAAATCACAAGAAAATTTTACTACCGTCTTAATACCAACAGAAATTCCATTGTTGGTCAGATTGGTGAATATGATGTAAATCTGTATAATAAACACAGCAGCCTACTCCAAAAAATGGCTCTACAAGCATAAACTTCTTGTGATACTACATGTTCATTCTTCAGTGATGAGATGTTTTATATTTTCCACGGTTTGATCATATTCCTCTAATTTGTTGAAGGAATAAGTTCACATTTATGTGTCATAGTTTAGTTTATATTGTATAGTCAGGGAGGGATTTATAGGAATCTGATACTGTATCAATAAAGGATGAATATATATATATAAAAGAAGAGTGAATTCAACTCTCGCAGATCTCCAGGAGTGAGGTTGATTCCAGTAGAAATGTGAAGCGAACAGTTTTCAGTATAATAGTGTATGCCTAAGAGTTCGTGCTTTGAAATCCAGGTTTCTTGTCTAAAGGTTTAACAATTAACATTCCCCTCAAGACTAAATTAGAGAGAAAAAAACGACACAAGCGACAGTAACGTAATGGTCTGATCAGAGTGTAATATATTTTGTTCCAGTATGTGCTGTAGGCCTATCCGTACATATTCCTCTTGTCATGATTGATCGAGTTAATAGTGAAAACATTCTTAATGAAAGTTATATGGGGAGTTATTATGGGCAGGTTCTCGATGCCAGTAGTTAGGAAAATTCCACTTGACTTCATCAGGCGTGAGTTGTAAATTGTAATGTACAACATTGCGAGAATGTGCGTTCAATCGCTGTTATGTGTGTGAAGATGTCGATGGATATCGATTGTTTAATAACGATATATAGAGAAGGGATATATTATTTGCACATAGAATTAAATTAACAAATGTCGGGTAACTTTAGGCCCTTGTGGTCCCCAGATATCATCTGGCCGTCATTATCATCTTCATTCCATCCTCGCCTTGTTTGGAGTGAGTGTGTGTGTGTGTGTGAATGGTGTGTCTCGTCCTATGTGTTCGTGTTGTCTCGGAGGTGGCCCCGGTATTGGGCAGATCACTCATCCGGGGAGGCCCTCCATGTCCTTGTCTGGTCAAAAAAGTATGTATGTGATCCAAAGATAATCCCTCTCCCGACAGGTCGCGGCCCTGTAAGGCCCGGGCGGCTTGGGTCACTTAAATCCTAAAAGGGAGAGGTAAAACTACGAATAAGAGAAGAGAGAGAGAGAGAATTAAATTAAATAGGGTTAATTAAAGGTTTAGAGTTTAATCATGCCGTGTATTTCTAGACGTAGTAAAAGCCGGGAATAGCCATACCGTACTTGGAAACGCGTGACGTCACGCACTCAAGTGCTGTGATTGGTCTATCCCGGAATGCGGAATCTATATGGTTTACTGACCTTGGGTTTTTAAAACATTTCGCAAATAAAAAATCACAAAAGTAATTCCTCAACAGATACTTCATTCCAGTGCTCTACTGGTGGCCAGTACCCTTTAAGACACGTCCAATAATGGCTGCCACTAGGTCACGTGACCCGTTACTGGGTCATTCCGTGTCAAATCAACACACTTTTAATTAAAATTTAACCTCACCATTCCAGATTTGGATGAAATTTTGTAGAGAGGCAATTTTCATGCACATTAAGAGAAATACAAACTTTTATTTAAATATTTCAATCCGTTTTGAAAATACAGCCATGTAAAATACTAAAAAATAACAGAAATCACATCAAAAATATCTCTTTCAACTAATATAGCAACTCTTCTAATTAACCTACAAAGATGGGGAAAGTATCGTTTTTTTAGCATTTTTTACAAGCTTTTCAATGATATGTAACACATAGTAGTTCTAATGAAATTTGTTTTTCAAAATTCAAAGTGAAAATTTTTATTTTGAATTTTTTTAAGAGTACATTTTTTTAAATTTTAAAAATATCCTAGGAAATATGTTATACCAATGTTAAATGATGTACCAAGTTTTAAAATCGGATGGAAATGGGTTCATGGGTAAAGACTTCAAACATTATCACTTTTCAAAAATAACCTCAAAAATAACTTAAGTTATATGCCCCAATGGAAAGCATAACAAAATAATTTCGACAAATAAATTGAAATAAGGAAAATAACACAATCTTGACATCTTGTTGTTCAATGGAAAT
Source organism: Ectobius pallidus (assembly GCA_964059195.1). Classification (NCBI taxonomy): domain Eukaryota; kingdom Metazoa; phylum Arthropoda; class Insecta; order Blattodea; family Ectobiidae; genus Ectobius; species Ectobius pallidus. The sequence goes on from CAXKWD010000007.1 coordinate 15,264,422, forward strand.
TCTTGTCCCATGCCTTATTGGTTTGCAAAGTGTTAAGATAGCACATAAATCCTTCTGGTCGGTGTCACAGGATTTACTGTACGTAATACATCTGTGAGAGGTAATAATAATACATCAGGCTTTCATGATGGTGATGGTCCAGCTGAAAGGAGTGTTAAATTCATTTCACCACATTCATTTTTCTCCATCACATCAGCTATACATGGCTGTATTTTCGAAACGGATTGAAATATTTAAATAAAAGTTTGTATTTCTCTTAATATACATGAAAATTACCTCTCTGCAAAATTTCATCCAAATTTGGAACGGTGAGGTTAAATGGGTCTGTTGATCTGACACGGAATGACTCTACTGGCGGCTACTAAAATCAAACTCAAGCAGGTTTGAGTTTAGTGGCCGCCAAGTAGTCTGCTGCACTTTGTTGGATAATTACTGGCTGCCAGTACTGGCTAGTGCTACTGACTGCCAGTACTGTCCCTGTGTGCAGAGGGCTAAACCTGCCTTAAGTTTAGTGGCCGCCAGTAGCTACTGGACGTTGAAGGGAAGTACCCCTGCACACTGGGACAGTAGACGGATAATTACTGGCGGCCAGTACTGGCTAGTGCTACTGGCTGACAGTGTTGTCCCTGTGTGCAGGGGGCTTAACTTAGAAGATGGTTTTGGGCATTGCAATGAGTAGGCCAAATAAATGATGTCATGTCTAGAAATTCCTGGTGCAGGTACCTACTTGTCCATATGTCAGTACTCGGTCTGACTTGTTGGTTACTATTAAGTCAATAGCGTTTCCGATTGTTGCGAGTGATGGGTAGGTTGTAAGGGAAGAGGTGTCATGAAACATTGTAGTAAGTTGTGAGGTGTTATGAGAGTCAGTAGCTAGTAGATTAATATTTAGGTCACCCATAAGAATTATATTGTCGTAATGCATGCGTGCTTTTAATAAGGGTAAGTCGATATGATATAACTTACAAATAGATGGTGGTTGATAAACAATACATAATAAACATTTCTGGAAAGTTAGGGAGATTTCTATGAATAATATTTCGGGGCTAGCAGTGTACTCTGGAGGCGAAGAATGTGCTAATTTTGGTTTGAGATCAGAGCGAATATAAGCGCAAACTCCACCACCTCGTTTATTAATTCTATCATTCCGAATGAGAATATTCTATATGTTGATAGGTGATGAGGCAAGTGAAGAGTTAAGCCACGATTCTGAGAGTAATATAGCATGTAGATTAGTTTAGAAAAAATGTTAAAGAATTCGTCATAATCAGAATAGATAGACACTACATTTATGTGAGTGTGTTGAAGGAATCTAATATGTTTATACTGTTATCGGTTTCATAAACGTATTTTGATTGATCCCTTGTATGAACAGATTTAAAATAATCTGCGTAGCCATTAGCAATTTCCTGTGGAGTTTAAATTGTCCATTATATTCCATCTCCGTTTGAGACTTGAGCTGATTCCTTTTGCTTTTAATAAAATTCCAAAACTTATTTACATCGTGCAACAAATCTTTCTCAGCTTCTTGAGGATGACGTATGTAGGTTGTTTTAATTTGTTGCTTTAAATTTGCTCTAATGTTTTTGAATGCTGACATATTATATTCTGATAAATGCTTCCTTTTACGATATTTTCTTTAAGTTTAATATTTCCTGTGATCTCTTTTGTGAACCCTACTGGATACCTATGTAGGCAGTGTCTTCTTTTCGATACACATTTATCTAATCTTGAGTAAATCGTGTCTTAAAGGAAAAGTAAACTAAAAATTCAGTATCATTTTCTTCATACGGATTGAAAGAAAATGTTTTTAAGAAATGATATTCACTGTTAGAAATGTTTTACACCTTCACATTTAATCACAAAACGAATATATTTCTTGTAAAGCGATGGGCGCGTGACGTCACGCTTGACGAAGGCTTGACTCAGTCTCGCCCGGTGAAAGACATTTCACAGTATTCTGTCTACTGTTACAGTTTTTTAGTGAGTATCTGTTCAAACAATGGTTTATTGTTGTGTTGTGGGGTGTACAAACTCATCGTCGAAGAGTGATAACACACTTAAAATATCTTTTCATCGATTTCCCAACAGAGATAAGTCACCCGAACGTAAATAAGCAATGGCTGATAAAAATAAAAGGGAAAAATTTGTTCCTACTAAATACAGTACGGTTTGTTCACAACATTTTGAAGAAAATGATACCGGGCTTTCGGTACAGTTACGAAAACAGTTATCTGGAGAAACCCCGCAATCTGTTTAAAAAAGAAGTGCTGTGCCATCACTTCTTTTGCGTGGGAAATCTGAAACACCGCCAATGAAGTAAAGAAAATCGTCGTACTCGAGGAAGAAGGAAATGAGAGAGTTGTTGCAAGATTTGAACAGTAATCCTTCAGTATCCGGGAATGGACAAATCATGAATGTGGAATCTAGTATTTATGACGAAAATTCAGTTTCTAACAGCGTAGGCGTTCAGTGTGAACTAGGAAATGAAACTTGTGTCAATGTTTGCACAGATTCATTGAATGTTTCTTCTAGAAATTGTGATTTAGATAGCTCTTTTAGCATTTCAGAAATTTCTATTACCGAAAAAGATGATTCTGAATCTGAATGTGACTCTGTTCGTATCTTGAAAAAATATTTTGTTTTTGAACTGTATTAGATCTAAGTATTAACTGATAACGCCTGGCAACTAGTGTATCTTCATTTATAATAACGCTGTCGAATGAGCAATGTCGTGTTATACAGTCTACAACCCCCTTCTGTTCACAAATTACTTCACAGTCCCAACAACACACACTTTCGTGGCCCGTTTTCATATGTATACACAGCCCACATTTACACCATTCCGTATTTTCTTTTCTTCCTTGCAATTCTTTAAATAATTCCTTATCATTTTCTTTTCGTGTGATATTAATTTGTGAATACCGAGATTTGTCCTTAGAAGGTAACATTGCAGGCATCTCTATCAACAACAAACACAAATGAGACTTGAAGGTGTATTAGAAACACACGCTCGAGCATTACAGCAGCTGTTGTCCTGCTAGCGAGTTAGTCAGGTGTGACGTCACAGCAGCTTTTCACTTCACCCGTACAAGGCGTAATATTGGGCACCTGAAGTTCACGAGATCACCATTCGTTTCGTAATTCAAAGCTCCGTGCGATGAGATTAAAATAAGAAAATGGTATTTTTTTAGTTTTTAGTTACAGAAAAATTAACATCTTTAGAATCAGTTAAATTGTTCCATGTACAGTCTCTTATAAGATTATAAGTTTATTAAAGTCGGCTTTGCAAAAATTGTAACTACACTTACCTACGATGTTCTTTTTTACTTCTTTCTGTATTATATGTTATATATAAAGCAGGGTGGTAGGCCTAATAGTCTAAAGGTACCAGAGAATTACTTTCTTCCTCTACTTGGAGTTCTGAGATATTTGTCAAAACCAAGTCCAGTGTTCTATTACTGTTATTTCTTACATTGTTAATGGATTGCATATTTAAAAACTTAACATGTTATTCAGACGTTTTGCTTTACTGCTGCCTTTGCTGAGGTCATAAGAAATTTCTGGCAAATTGAAATCGCCAGTGAGAATAATATGAGGATTGCATTATGCTATTGCCCCTTAAAGATAGCTTTCGCTCGTTGAGGTCTTTAAGCCATTTATTAAGTGCCAGTATGGTACTTTATGAGATTGTGTGGGGGACGAAAAATGTCTGTCCGTCTGTCTGTCTGTCCGTCCGTCCGTCCGTGTGTCTGTACGCGCTCTAACTCAAATACGCTTTTTCGGATTTTCATGAAACTTGGAAAACACATTTATAATGTCAATGGGAATAACCCTATTGATATTGAACCAAATCGGTTCAGCGGTACCGGAGTAATGCCCGATTTAGTGCCTATTTTAATAGATTATGGCGCCTTTCTATTAGAAAGGCGCCATAATTCAAACACGCTGTATCGGATTTCCATTAAACTTGGTATACGCATTTATGACGTCCATGAAAAGTACTCTGTTAAATTTGAACCTAATCTGGTGACCGGTACCGGAGTAAAACCCAATTTAGTGTCTATTTTAAAGACGCGGTAACTCAAATACGCTTTACCGGATTTTTATGAAATTTGGTATACACATTTATAGTGTTCATGGAAAGACGTCTATTGATATTGGATGAAATCGGTTCACCTGTTTCGGAGTAATGCTCAATTTGGTGCCTATTTTATGATAATATACGTATTCGAAAGAATTTATATATAAAAAAAAAAGAGAATCAGTTATCATGATAACATAGTCAATTGTTTTACTGTTATTAAGTGCCAGTATGGTACTTTATGAGATTGTGTGTGGGGAGGGAAAATGTCTGTCCGTCTGTCTGTCTGTCCGTCCGTCCGTCCGTCCGTGTGTCTGTACGCGCGATAACTCAAATACGCTTAGTCGGATTTTAATGAAACTTGGAATATACATTCATAATGTTTATGGGAAGAACCCTATTGATAATGGACCTAATCGGTTCACCGGTACCGGAGTAAAACCCAATTTAGTGTCTATTTTAAAGACGCGATAACTCAATTACGCTCTTTCAGATTTTCATGAAACTTGGTATACGAATTTATAATGTCCCTGGGAATAAGTCTATTGATATTGGACCAAATCGGTTGGCCGGTACCGGAATAATGCCCACTTTAGTGCCTTTTTATGGTAATATATCATAAAGGCGCGGATAACTCAAATACGCTTTATCGGATTTTCTTGAAACTTGTTATACGAATTTATGACGTTCTTGGGTACAAGCCTATTGAATTAGGGCCAAATCAGTTGACCGGTACCGAAATAACGAGTACCGGTATATCAATATTAATTTTGTAATGAATATTCTTTCATGGCCTACAATATATTAAAACACGCAACAAATTGCCAATCGTATATTGATATTGTTAGCAACCTTGATTGATTTGTTTCTTCATAACGATGTCAGTGTGAACGAGCCAATTTCACTTTCTTTTTCGTATTTTTATGTGAGTGTGCGATTGTCAAGATATCACAAATCTGTACAGTTCAGCTGATGCTGGAAGATTTTAATCTGATTAAAAAAAAACTAGACCTTTGTTCTTCCGTAAGCACTGTTAATGAATAAATCTGGAGATTAACTTGGAAATGAATTAAAAAAACATATTCTGCATATCATAATTGCAGTCATAACTGATTAAACAAAAACATACTGGCACTTTTTTACATCAGTTTACCTGATTTTATTATTATCAGGGGTGCCCACCCCCCAAACTTCATGACTCACCCCCCCCCCAAACTTCATTGCTCACCCCCCAACCTGATTGGCTGTCGACAAGAGCGCCCATCTGATATTTTCTAGAGGGGGGAAATTTTTTTAATTTATTTATTTTTTGTCGCTTTAACTTCTTGGCCACTTTGTAACATTATATTAATAATATAATAATAATAATAATAATAATAATAATAATAATAATAATATAATAATAATAATAATAAGTGCAACAATGGTGTAGCCAGAAAATAATTGCGGGGAGTGTTGAATATGCCGGGGGGTTTGGAAAACCCCCAAAAAAGGGGGTCGGGGGTCCATCCCCAGAAAATTTTTAAAAATTGAACTAATGAAAATCACATTTTACGCTATTTTAGCACAGAAAAACTAGTTAGGAAATTTGTTTACCATACTCTAAGACATGCCAATGTAAATAAGAAATCATAACCTAAGCGGGGGGTCCACCCCCGGAAAATTTTTAAATATTGAACTAATGAAAATGACATTTTACGCTACATTAGCACTCAAAAACTAGTTAGCAAATTTGGTTAGCAAATTTGTTTACCATACTCTAAGACATGCCAATGTAAACAAGAAATTGTTACCAAAGTTGGGTGTCCACCCCTGGGAAATTTTTGAATATTGAACTAATGAACATCATATTTTACTCTATTTTAGCACTGAGAAACTAGTTAGGAAATTTGTTTACAAAACTCTAAGACATGCTATTGTAAATAATAAATCATTACCTAAGTGGGGGGTCCACCCCCGAAAAATTTTTAAGTATTGAACTAATGAAAATCACATTTTACGCTATTTTAGCACAGAAAAACTAATTAGGAAATTTGTTTACCACACTCTAAGACATTCCAATGTAAATAAGAAATCATTACTTAAGCGGGGGCTCCATCCCCGGAAAAATTTTAAGTATTGAACTAATGAAAATCACATTTTACGCTATTTTAGCACAAAAAAACTAGTTAGCAAATTTGTTTACTATACTCTAAGACATGGCAACTTAAACAAGAAATTGTTACCTAAGTTATCATACTTATTACTATTTATAAGAAAAGTTTAATAACACATGGAACAGTGGACATAATAGACCTACTCATTATGTTATGAGAAGAAAACAACTGCTATATCATGTTTGACACAAAAACAAATCTTGTTTAATTAAATATTTTGTTAAAAATACAAATATAGAATTTTAGGTTTTGACTTTTGGGGGTTAAAACCCCCTGAACCCCTCCTTTCCTAATCCACTGTGGATTCTGCTTCCATGTTGTCCATTTGGTAAAACTTCAGCAAACTGTTTATATCTCTACTGACTTTCAAATAATTGTCTTAAAATAAAAACACCTGACTAATAATTATTAATATACATTTTTTCCCTTGCGCCCCCCCCCCCACCCTCGGGTATGGGCACTAATTTATTGACTATTCACTTCTAAAGAATTAGAAGTGACCTTTTAAAGTTATAAAACTTTACCGTTTTTATTTTAACATATAAAACTCAAATTTTTCAAAAATTTTCAACCCCCCCCAGAAAATTCATAAAATGATAATATTTTGCCCCCCCCCCAGAAATTTCAATGACGCAGTCTGCGTCTTAACCCCCCCCCCCCCCTGTGGGCACCCCTGTTATTATTATTATTATTATTATTATTATTATTATTATTATTGTTATTGTTACTATACAAATTTGACAAGTGAAAAACATAAACTAAATATATATTCTGCAGGTGCAAAATGTGGTAAGTTCTTTTCCTGGATGCACATTCCTGATAATGATGCATTAAAATGGATTTACCGAAAGCTATAAAATTGTACTTCGCACATGTGTGCATTAAACCGTCGATACAAGAAATTTTATGTAAGAATTAATGTTAGCTTCCCTAAATAATTTCACAGTAAATTGATAAAAATATTTATTCAAACCTTTTCAAGCGGTGGACTGACGTTGGAAAAACTTGACGGTCCGCGTGAAGAGCTCTCTATTGTTTTTATAGCAAACCGCTGCTTCTCCATTCACACACGTTACGCAATCTGGCTCTGAAAACAAAGCATAAAGAAATATTCACCCAACATTTGAACATCTATTCAAGCGAAGAATGTAAATACCAAAGTTTTGTTTAGTGATGAAAACTAGTGGCGGATCGTAACATTTAAACTTGGTGGTGTACGGTTGCATTTTTATATCGAAACACTAATTACATTATTATCAAAACAAGTGACTAAAATAGTGTGCGTTGTATTCGTGTAAAAACCAACACTTTTAATACTTAAAACACTCGTACTACTAGTACATCATATTTGTAGAGGAACTCTTCTCTTCTCTCTTTGGGTCGTTGGAAACTGCACACCAGATTTTCTACCTAGTTTCTGGTCATATGGAAACTGCACATCAAAATGTTGTTCGTAGATTTTGGTATTACTGAAACTGCACGCTATATTCTGCCTCGATAATGGTCGTATGGAAAATGCATTATTTGCCAAACAATTTTAATTTCGTTTAAGATGGAGGCGCTGTTATAGTTGATGTAACTTATGATAACTGCACATTTTATAAACGCAGGGAATTTAAAAAATGAAATAGTGTGGAGGTGTTTTGTGAGAAAATTTGTACCATGACGAACAACAACGAAGTTATTAGAAAACATGATGAGAATAATCGTGTGGTTAACAATAACATATTAAATCGCCAAATAGTACGAAAATAAAAGCCATCGATGATGTTAATACTATGCCATCAAAAATATTTCATGCTGTTTGTTTTCATGCTGTTTGTTAAATTTTGCCTACAAGAACCTGAAAGTGCGTGATACATCTCGTACAAAAAATAATTTGTACAGAGAGAGGAGAAAACATCAGCCAGTATTATCTAAATCACAGCCCGAAGTTCATGACAGACTAAATAGTCATTTAAACTTTCCGGACGAATGAATGAATGAAGTGCTTTTATTAATACAAGAAAATATAACTATATACATTATTCCTTGCATGAGCCATTAGACTGTCCGTGTTATAGCTATGCACAAGCAAAAGCACCGACATTGAATTATAAACTAACAATAACACAACATAAACATAAACTTACAATTAAAACATACCAACACATAGATAAACCTTTAAGACATAGGCCTACTAATAACCAGGCTTTAAAACTTAGTGCCCGAACCCACAGAGGGAGATGATTCCGGTTACCAACACCCTGAGTATAGGGGGTGGGGGGTGATTGCGTACGCTGATAAGACAGTCATTGATAGCAGTACTGAGAAGTGAATACGCTTGTAGTACGGTGCCTCTCAAATTAGTCAACAGTGTACCTTGTCATAGTGCGTGTTTAAATTTATAATACGTGTTCGGCATGCCGAAAGTAAAGTGTTCTAAAACGCAAACATATATTGAAACATTTGGGAGGGATTATTATACACAAACAGGAGAAAGTATCGTTTTGCATGCTTGTAATGTGAGTTTAGAGAATGAGAAGTTATTTTGTGGTCTTCCTATACCTCTATTCCGGTTTGTTTACTATCACGGGAAGTAGCGTAGCCAGCGCATTCGCCGAGCAAAGTCGGTTGCTGTTAACATATTCGATCGGGCACTAAGTTTTAAAGCCTGCTAATAAGCCAAAACAAAAACATACCATTAAAACTATGAATAACACACCAACAAACCAACCGACATGCACACAGAATACGACAAAATTATCCTCCAAACAAAGAAATCATCCAATTTACAGCCGATACTCATGTATCACCTTATTCCCTCTCTCCCACCCTCTCGGCCATTTTCAACCTAAGCTGCATCACTATCCCTACATGGTGAATATTTTAATGTATAAATTTATCCGGCCATAGGCCAATTTTCCTGAATTTGTGTCTTCTTTTACCGTTCGTTTACCCTGTTTTCCGTATCACACACAAACATTCATGCCCGAGGTGAACTCGAACCCACATGCTGCCTTTGTCTTACTGTTTCAGTGGCTTCACACTCTGCCAATATTATAGATTCAATGTGCAGATGGGATTAACGGAACTCTCAACAATCTGTGTGCAATTACCGGACCAAAATGTGCACTTTCCGCCCACTCTTCTCTTTACTGTTACGAAACTTCTCTATTAATCGCTGATTAAAGTCAGGCATTTTTTTTTATTTTTTTATTTTTATTTTTTTATTTTTTTTTTTATTTTTTTTTTTTTAATGAATTCCCATTCTATTGAGAGCCACAGTTGACAATCTGTCTTCAGCCATCGAGTTTCTAAGCAATATATTTTGAAGACTTCAGAGGCAAAAGATTTTATAATAATTTAGTTGCAAGGTCATTTTTTTTTAATTTCAAGACCTGTTGAAAGTGATATTAACAGGTTTCACCAATAAAGTTAAAATTGGAGGCGTTAATCGTATGGATATTCACAATGATCGTAAACATGTTTATAAATTACGCATGATATTACTGAACTGTACCGTATACTCGAATCTATATTTATAAAAGGAAGTGTTTGTCTTTCTGTCTGTCTGTCTGTCCGCGATGCCCAGCGAAATCTACTGAACGCAGAGATCTGAAATTTTAAACATAGGTTGACTGAAGGGCCGGAAAATGCACCTTGAAGCCGGAATTTTAATTTTCGCTTTCGTTCGTGAGTTATGAGTGAAAAACGGGCAGAAAACGTTCATTTTTTGCGCTTTCGAAGCATTAGTTTTCAGTAATACATTTCAATTGCAGAAGGCTTTGTCTACTTTTGTCATGATTTGGAAATAAAAGAATCGCTTCATTTTGTAAGCCCGCCCTTGTCAATTCATTTGTTTAGAATGTCAAGGCCCGCCCTGGTCAAATCATTTGTTTAGAATGTCAAGGCCCGCAGATATAGGCAGATGTAGGCTAATGTCCAACAGAGACAATAATCTGTGCTTCATGAATGCTTATATATCTATCTAGCAATATATATTATTAACAAATTAGCGATCACTGCATCCTAACACGTGTGTTTGGCGCCAATTTATAATTGTTCCATATATGCAATTATTCAAGTTAAAATATTCAATATTATTCAGTTCTTTTAAAATATTATTTACTTCAAGATTTATATCGTGTGTACAATAAAGTTTTCCATAGTTTTAGGACATATTATAGTTGCTTCATGGTAAGATTCGTGGATCCCTGTGATCCACTGATCCTATGATCCACTGCTCTCCATTTTATGCTTAAAATCTAAGCTGTTCGTTCACTACCTAGTACCAGAGGCTAGGTCCCATCCTAATATCAATATTCATTTAATGCTTACCCAAACATTGTTCCTCTCGGTCCGGATCCCAACCATTAGGTCTATTTCATTTATTTAATAAAATTAATGGCTTGGAAGAAGTACAAAATTTAGCTGTCAATTACGATTAAATATAAGAAGATATAATGAACTATGTTAATAGTAGTGCAAAATATTTGTTTTATAATATGTAATGGTTCATTTAGCTAGTTGTTTAGGCAGTAGGCTTACCACTGTCCTCTATGGCAAAATAAGCTTAACTAATTTAGCTTTAGGTAATGAAACCTCCACTCCACGGCACTATACTCTGTACACAGAGTGAAAGGGAATTATTTATACATAATAAGACTTGCACATACCGTTGAGGAGGACGATCACTGAGAGTAAAACCTTCTGAGCTGTTAATGTAGGATTCCACAGTATTTCAGTGTGGAATGGAAATGGGCAATTCTTCTCTGTGTACAAAATAGAGGCCGACACCTCACCATTTTTCTCAACTGTAACAAATACACACAAATATTATTTTACACTAACTAATAAAATGTTATTTAAAGTGAAGGTTTTGAACCATTCATGTTACCGTCTCTAGATCTCCAGCTCTCACTTTTAACCGCAGGGGTATGGTGAGAGAAAATATTTCCTAATTAAGTTTTTTTGTATAGCATGAAAGTACGTGTAATTATTAGTACCCGGAAGTTTATGAAAAATCATATTTTAGGTAGATTTCAGGGGAGGGGGTTGAAATTTTGAAAAGTTTATATCTCGCCCCTATGAAGTATAGAGGAAAACTTTGTTTGAATAAATTAGAGTACTCCCTACGGAGTGTATAGTGACACCAACGTTTCGGGGGTACGAGTGAGGGTGGGGGTGGGGGGATGAAAATTCAAAATTTTTGAAACCACGTCTTGTGGGATATCGTTGAAAAGCTCTTGATGAGTACTCTATAAATCAATAACTAGTTTCTCGATAGCTCATATATAAGGCGAGATTTGAAAGTTTGAAAAACAATAACACTTAAAAGCATACCTCAGCCTGAAGGCCTGCCGAAAATAGAGTTTGAAATATTAAAAATAATAGTTACACACCTTTAGAACAGTAACGCATGTCAAAATCAAAAATAAATAATAATAAATTATTTTTCGTTCAGCCAGTTACAAACCAGTAATAGACATAGTCCTAAGTATCAATTTAAAATATAATAAACAACTCTCTTTTTATAAAATAGATTTCAGATTTATTTATATTTCATATGGTGCATTGCACACTTTGATATTGCTGTGATAAAATAATTCTCAGTAAAAAGGAGTTTAATATGAAAGTGTCCTCAAAGAACATTGGGACTACTGTTTGGTTATGTTGATACCTTGAGTTTGATAGTTATCACAGTCATGGCTCTGTTTAAGAATTATTATATTATCATTAATTTTGTCTTGCTTAGCGGCTTTGCTAATTATATTCATTGCTGATCTTGCGCACGACCTCCCAGAATATTATATCCTCTTCTTGTTTTCAAAACAAATGATTGTAGGCTCTTGCTCTTTACTGAATTCAGCTCTTATTATTGCGGATTTGCCATGCCAAGGCTAAAGAAGAAGAATGCTGCGCAGCGACAATAAATTAAACCAAAGGCACTTCGAAATCTACCTCAGCCTGTAGGCCTTCCTAAAGGGATTTTTAAATATTTCACTTTATTACATGGTAGTGTTAAAATGTGTAAGAACATAAAAGAAATAACAGAAAATGTATGGTTTCATTTTGCATATTGCTGCATGGTTCTGCTTGAACCACGAATATTCTGGTGTTCCCGAATTTACTACAACACGTCATCATTCAGAGGGCACCGATATAACTTCAATGTCATCAGCGCCTCTAGCGGCCATCCGAGTTTTCCTGGAGGTAGGAAACTGCGGAGGATTCATTACGATTACAACCTGCATACGTCAGCTGCAACTACTTTAACTCAAGAAGCTTCTCTACATCAGCAGAGGCAATTTTAGTCAGCAACAGCTATACCAGACAGTACAGTCAGTACATCAGCTGACTTCAACTCCAGTCATTGGCCTTGATAGATATCGCATTCCAAGCGATGGTACAGTCTGACAAGTGACGTGAGTTATTTCCAGGCTTTAAAACTTAGTGCCCGATCGAATATGTTAACAGCAACCGTACTGTACAGACTTTGCTCGGCGTATGCCCAAGCTACCATATGCTAGTTCACGTGATAGTAAACAAACCTGAATACAGATATAGGAAGACCACAAAATAACTTCTCATTATCTAAACTCATATTACAAGCATGCAAAACGATACTTTCTCCTGTTTGTGTACAATAGTCCCTCCCAAATGTTTCAATATATGTTTGCGTTTTAGAACACTTTACTTTCGGCATGCCGAACACGTATTATAAATTTAAACACGCACAATGACAAGGTACACTGTTAACCAATTTGAGAGGCACCGTACTACGAGGGCATTCACTTCTCGGTACTACTATCAATGACTGTCTTATCAGCCTAAGCAATCACCCTCCACCCCCTATACTCAGGATGTTGGTAACCGGAATCAACTCCCTCTGTGGGTTCGGGCACTAAGTTTTAAAGCCTGGTTATTTCTGACTTATCATTTATCAAAATATATTGATAAACACTTGAAGATCAAATTAATAAAGTAAAATCATTATCCAGTTTAAGTTCACGTTAAAACCTAATTTATTAATATTTGAAGTAAATATTTATTTTGATAAGATATTTTAATGAAGAACTATATTTTGTTAATCTTTTCTTGTGAAGGAAGACTGAATTCAAAATCACAACTTCTGTTATGAGTATGACTCATGTTATTGTGAATACGTATACCTAAAACTAAAAAGAAACTAAAACTAAATTCCGTGGCGCTACATCCCTGAAGGGACAAGGCCTACCACCCGACCGCTGCGTCATGTAGGCCTACCATAGGTAGAAGGCAGGATTGGGGGCCTGTGGTCAGCATGCCGACACCCACGGCCGTTAAAGGTGGTTTCCATGACCGGAGCCGCTACTTCTCTATCAAGTAGCTCCTCAGTTTGAGGCTAAGTGCACCCCGTTCTAGACCTTTCTACCTCAGAAAAACCCGAGGAGGTACCGGGGATCGATCCAGGTCTTAGGCCTAAGTGAACAGCCTGGTGACGACGATGCAAATATCATTCCCGTCTTTCACTACTAAAATTTGGTAATATAGACAGTAGGGCCTACACCACGATTGCATGTTTTGTTTATTTTGGAATAATACATATATTTGCTTGATATGAAAATATTTGTGCATATTTTATTAATTTGTCACATTTTGAACAACATATTTTAAATATTATGCTTATCTAGTGGATTCGAAAATGTGTTATTGCATTGAGATCTGGGCAATCGAACACCCATGGGTAGCTGTAGACACTATACTGTCTCGATTATCTTAAAATAAATAAATAAATAAATAAATAAAGAGCGCTGAAAGTTTTGCTAAATTTAGCAATTGGAGCGGAAAAGTACGAATACGGAGTTGAAAGTATTAGGGGTAGAATAATGTGCAGAACAATGAAATATTTAAATCGGCTAAAACATCAAAACTCTAATAGTGATATATACAAATGCTTTAGATTTTTAAGCAGAAATAACTTTCATAATAATTGTTTAAATAAAGTTAAGGAGAAATTCTGTTAAATAGGTCTCATGTGGTTATGATTAAATCAACATGGCATGGTAATTCACTGTATACAACTGTGATAGAAGATGCAATGATGTAAAGAGACTAATATTAGCACAGGGTTTGGAAGAAAATAGATCTCTTGTATATTGTATAGATATGAAAGCCAAATGGGGTAAAGAAAAATATGTTGAATTATGAAAAGAAAGGGTGGGCATTGCTTGGTGAAGGTTGGGGATATGGAAACTAAAAGGTAGAAAGAGTTAGAAAAGGATTTGCCCTCTCTGTAATCTGAGGGAGGATGCCAAACACATTTTGATTGAATGCAATAGGACTAGCTAGTTTAGAAAACACTTCCTGGAATCATACTTCAGAAAAAAAATTAATGAAAATACCGTTCATATTAAAATAATTATATATATATATATAGGGGTTTCCACAAGGCTGTGGTTTCCCTCAACCAAACAATGACAATGACAATAAAATCAGGTAAACTGATATAACAAAGTGCCAGTATGTTTTTGTTGAATCAATTATAATTGCAATTATGATATGCAGAAAATAAGTTTTTTCTAATCAGATTAAAATCGACCAACGTCAGCAGAACTACAGATTTGTGATACCTTGACAATCGCGCACTCATATGAAATAAAAAATTAATTAAAAAAATCCATGTCAAATAGGCCGGCTCCGGGATTTGATCCGGGGACCTCCAGAATACGAGTCCAAGATGTTACGATTTAGCTAACTCAGTCAGTTTGACGGTGTCGTTTGATAAGCATAAGTGAAGGAATAGTGTCAAATTATACCGCAAGACAAAAATTAAAAAACATGTGACCCTTAATTAGTCGTTACTCTTGTACCGTTCAACCGATTAGGTCCAAAATTAATAGGCTTCTTGCCATGGACGTTATAAATGCGTATACCATGGAAATCCGATAAAGCATATTTGAGTTATGGGGCCTTTTGTTATATACCATAAAAATGCACTAAATTGGGCATTATTCCAGCAGCGGCCAAACCGATTTGGTCCAATATCAACAGACGTCTTTCCATGGACATTAGAAATGTGTATACCAAGTTTCATGAAAATCCGATAAAGCTTATTTGAGTTATGGCGCTTTTAAATAAAAACACTAAATTGGGTTTGACGCCGGTACCGGTGAACCGATTAGGTTCAATAACAACAGGGTTCTTCCCATTGACATTATAAATGCGTATACCAAGTTTCATGAAAATCCGATAAAGCGTATTTAAGTTATGGCGCGTACAGACACACGGACGGACAGACAGACAGACAGACAGACAAACAGACAAACAGACATACGGACAGACATTTTTCGTTCCCCACACACAATCTCATAAAGTACCATACTGGCACTTAATAAACACAATGTTTCTATCAAAGTCACACTTAATTTATTTTATTTCTCCACAACTGACTGTCTAATGTGTCTTCAGCTTGGTAGTCCTCTCTTGGCTATAGGCCTACTTTCTTTTACTCCATCCATCCAGGTTTCAGTTGGTCTTCCTTTCCTCCTTCTTCCATCAGGTTCCCAATTCATTACCACTCCTTCATTCATTCATTCATTCATTACCACTCCTTCGTTCATTCTCTTTATGTGTCCATACTAACGTAATGTTTTACTTTCAACTATCTCTATCACATCTTTCTCTACTTTCATTATTTCTCTTATTGTGCTATTCCTGATTATATCTCTCCGCGATTTCCTTGCTGACCTTCTCCAATAATCCATTTCTGTAGTATGCAATTTTGCTCTTTGTTCATTATTTAATGACCAAGTTTCCGCTCCATATAGCAAAATACTTTCTACTATTGATTTATAGATATTTACTTTTGTTTTTGCCATAAAGTTGCTGCTCCATAACACCGAATTGTTTTCCTGCCTTGGCATATCCTTTTTTCTATTTCAAATTTGGAAGATCCATCCATCTGTACTATTGCTCATAAGTACTTAAAATCGTTCCTTTTTTTTAAATTATATTTCTCTCTATTTCTATATCATCATTGTTAGCTGTCATATATTCTGTCTTTCTTAAATTGATTTTTAATCCCCATTTTGTATACTCCTCTTGCAATTTTCTGCACATATAATCAACATCGTCACTCATCAGATGTTTAGACAAAGTCCGCCTATATACCACTAGTATAATTGAAAACAACAGCTGAAGCCTACAGGAGATATAAGAGATCAGTTAATTAAAAACACGTTTTTAAAAATTAACTTTTATTGTATTATTGTAAAAGTACCTTGGGTGCATTAGTTTGTCTATCACTTAATAAAAGAATAAAGTAAAATAACATTGAGCTCAATGTATTGTCAATTGAATATTGTTTGCAACTGATCTCTTATATCTCCAGTAGGCTTCAGCTGTTGTTTTCAATTATACTAGTGGTATATAGGCAGACTTTGTCTAAACATCTGATCTATAATTATTACCACTTGAAAATATGAAGCTAATCAACTATAACATCGTCACTGTTTTGCGCTATAATGTCAAAATAATGAACACACATAATGCTGAAATTCTCAGACAATTAGGTAAATTCCCTTTTCAGAGTTGAAACCATATGGGAGGGATCCGTCAAGAATGCCTAAAATACGTAAGTTACTAACTACTAGTAATTAGTGGAATTTTGTTCTTTCTACTTTGTTTTGTCTTCTATTGTACTGTTTTTCTTCATTTGACTTTGTTTCTATTTTTGTTTTCCAGGCGTGCAATCATCTCTGTAAATACCAAACGCTACAACAGGAATGTGAGTACTAATGCATGTAAAATAAGCTTGGCAATCAGTATTATTATTATTACTACTATCATTATTATATTTATTTAACAGTCTAGCTACAGCAAATTATAAATATTATAAATATTATAATAATATTATAAATATTATAAATATTGAAATATTACAATCTTCTAAGTTCCATAGATTTAAAAAATTAAATATATATATAAGTTACTTGTCAGAGAAAGGATTGTAATTCATATTGCTCACTTATGTGAAACAAGCCTACATGTGAATGCAAAATTAGATTAGACTGTTTAAATTTTAAAATCACTTACATGTTATGATGAATTTTAATCTCATTATTGAGTATAGGCAGTGTGTGATTTGTTATTATAGGATACCTAATAGTTTTACTACCAGAATTAAAAAGTTAAATATGTGTACCATCCCTCTCTGAAAAATGACATAACTTAAAGGTAAACGAAACAAATATTGATCAAATATATTGCCGTCTTCCTGTTTTAAAGTATTTCATAATAGGTGTTTCCATAGGATCAAGAATTAAGGGAATGTGTCTTTAATTAAATTTATGGGCATAAAAAATACCAGGTGACAAGTTTATTTCTACTAACATGTAAATGATTAAGTGGACAGAAATGCTCCTGGATCGGTATGTAGGCAAAGCCTTTAATGTTTCTCTAATCAGTTTTATAGTTAACAAATGTTCAGTGTTTTCAGACCAATTGAACTGCATTTAATTGGAGGTACAAGTTATAAGCAATGTGAATAGAACCATAAGCCATTGCAATCAGCGAGGTGCCGCTCTTATCACTTCGTACATTCTTCACCACGCTTTATCGGATTTTCATGAAACTTGGTATGCCAATTTATAACGTCCATGGGAAGAAACCTGTAGATATTGAACCATATCGGTTGACCGGTACCGGGGTAATGCCCAATTTAGTGACTATTTTATGGTAATACGAGGGTCATTTCAAAAGTTCTGCACACTGTAAGATAGAATGGAAGAAAATAATTCATTTTGCGAAATACCTTTACAGGCCTTCAATATAATCTTCATTCTTGCTTATGACAGCTTCCTAACGTTTTGGAAAATTTTGTTTTTCTGATAGGGCACCTTCATCGTTGAGCTGTCTGATAATACTCAGGTCACCTCACTGGAAGCTTCTCAATTGTAACAAAACGTTTTCCACATCTATGGATGGGAAAGACTTCTCCACCCATCATACCGTCCTGATTTGAGCCCACCAGACTTTGAATTGTTTCCCAAATTGAAGAAACCATTCCTGGAAAACGTTTGTTACAATTGATGAAGGTTCCAGTGAGGTGACCTGAGTAATCAGTTCTCATGACAACATATTGTTTTGCAGTGTTCATATAGTGCTTTTGAAGTTGCAATACAGTTAGCTAGACAATAACACTACTGACATATTCCTTCACATATGCTTATCAAACTAGACATTTGCTCTTCACTAAGACCTGCTTAATGAATCGATCTGGAGCTTAACTCGGAAAACGCTTACAGTGTAATTACTATATAATTTTGTGGTTTAGTAGACTTAAAATAAAATAAATGAAACAAATAAAAATAAAAATAACTTATTTTCTTCCTATCATAATTGCAATTATCACTGATCAAACAAAAGCATTCTAGCACTTTGTTACATCTGTTTATCTGATTTCTGATATTAATTTTAACAATATCACTATAAGAACATCTGCTGCAATAGTAGTAGTAGTAGTAGTAGTAGTAGGTCCGTAGATCGCGAACGATCTCTGGAGATCCCTTAGGATATGCACAGCATTTTAGGGTGCCAGCCTAACATTGTCTCTTGTTATGCAATAATACAAACCTATATCTAGAAGAAATAGAGACAGACAAATTCCTATGCCAGAAATATACAAATTTCGTTATAACGATATAACGATATGAACTTAGTTCTTAGGCTATGTAAATTTAATATATCCAGTGGACGAAAAGTAGTTTCTCTGGCAGGGATGTACCATCTGGATGCAAAGGTTAGGTTAGTTTAAGCCAGTGGAGGAATCTCACCATTCTCCCTACATAGGCCTACCTGTAATCAATTATCCTGAGCTGTTCTACATAATACCACAGTTAAAGTTAATGACGTGTTGCTTGCTTTTTTTTTTTTGTTACAGTTGTGTCGTCCCCAAGTTAATCATTTGCTGATCATTAGCGTGATTTTCCTGTCTTCTGTAAAGTGTTGTATTTTCGAGTTATACGAGGTTTACTAATTACTATAATACACATTGTTTTCCCACTTTCCAAAAAAAAAAATGTAAGAGGTACATACCGTTTGGGTGGAACATTTTACATGTAAATTTCACCCTTGGAGGTTTCACTGGATATGATGGTGGAAATCGTATGACTGCCGGGTAAGAACCTCCTTCATAACATGATCCTTCAGGCCCTCTGAAATAATTAACAAAATCATTTAATTAGAACGATATTTAAGACAAGCCTGATAGGAAGAAACGGCATTAAATTTCAACAAAAAGGCATAAAATCATATGTGGAACACTGACAAGCGTATAATTATCTCTAGCTTAAGCAAGGACAGTGCTAAATTATTTCTTCGTTTCAAATTCCCCAAAAAGGGGCCACTTTTGCAGGAGTGCACATTCATTCAAGATTCAAGATTCAAGATTTTTATTTGTCATTTACTAATACACTGATTACAATAGACTTCGGCAATATATTAAAAACAATTATTTATTTTAAAATTATAAACATAAAAATATATAAATATATAAAGAGTAGGTCATTCTAGTGACATTGATCCAAACAATATACATAGAAATAGTCAGTACATTCCTATAAATAGTTCAAAATATATTACATATGCAAATTTTACTTTATAGCTTGTTACAATCTGCACTACCTAGTTAAAATTTATTTCAGAAGTATCTGATGCAAAAAAGGCTTCAACATTATAAAATGCCATTTTAATAAGCCAAGTTTTAAGAACGTTTTTAAATTTAGTGAGAGACGTTTGTGTAGCAGAATTAGGTAACTTATTAAAAAAATTAATTTGCATGTATATATGACTATCAGTACAATTGCTCAGTCTAAAAGTTGGCAATTCTATTTTGTTATGAGTTCAAGTATTGAAGCTAAGAAAAAAGCACGCCGTATTTTTGGGAGACTATCCCACTCATTACCCTCTCTCGGAAAATAAGCATATCAAAATTAGTATAGGTAATGAAACCTCCCCTTGGCCCCACCTGGGGATCATAGGGTACCAGATACATATACAGATCCCACTCATACCCCGCGTGTTTGATATTGATCAATAACGTTTAGCAATTCCTCGGATATAGACCAATCACGGCCGTTTATCTTATAATATTCTTGTAGGAATCATGAGGATGGCGTTTTATCGGATAAAACGTGCTGCTCGTTACTGGACACGCAAGTATCAGTGTGCAGTGATTAATAGTCACTGCTGCCACTAAGCGGCACGAAATCAGATTATTTTATACAACATAACTTATTTGGAAACTGAAATAATAGAAATGCTCATTGATTGAGAACACAATTTCGATTCGGTGCAAGCCAGTTCGTGTGTCTTTATTCTGTTCTGCTGTTAGCTTACCTGAATGGAGTTAACTAGGCCTATGTCTTATATGCACCGCTGTAGCACTTAGAATAAGGCAACTCGAATCGATTCATGGATGGTTCATTCATAGTATGCCGTGATCTCACAGCTGTTAGTTTAGTTTTTATACAGCAAAACACGATTTATTACAGTCGCGTTACAGTCGCAGTCGCGTTACAGTCGCAGTCGCCAATCTATCGATAAACTCGTCAACTCTCGTGGGATTAGGCCTACTTATGATAATACTTGTGCTACTCTGAGGCCAAACTGACTAACTCAAATGCAAGAGAAGCTGATAAAACGTAGTTTAAGAGTTGGTTACCCATTGAAAATTCAGCTTTAAAGACAACGAAAATCTCGATGTATTACAGCAATGCTAAGGTAATAACAATATTTTGTTATGTATAAAATTACTGGAAAAAGTAATCGGGAAGCAAGGGTATAAGAAAATAATAGCAGAGACATAACGGTTCGTAGCCCGAGATACTATTGTACAGGAAATTTAGGTTCGAATCTGAAATTCACTGTCGAGTTTTCAGCATGAAGTCTCCTAAATATAAAAATACAATATTCAGAAACGTGCCTTTATATTTCTGTGTTATGTGAGCAATGTAGGTGGAGAACTAAAAGTCGTGCTTCAAAATAAACTTCGTATTTGTATTAGATATCGTGGCACAAATGTTTATACTTTGATTTGTCAAAATTAAACTGTAATACATATTTGTTACGTTCTTTAATTAATTTTCTTCATACTATTTACTCTCAGTGATATTCTTGTGTTAATGTAAGCCGGTTATTATCTGTAAAATGTAACACTATATCACACACTACATTTTCTTGTCCAATTACGCACTGCTTGTTCCATTAAAATTTAATAATTTTGGTAATAAACAAAACCCCTGACATAGGCTAATTCTTTAACAGGAAAGCCTGGTGATAAACTGCTGTTGATTATTATATTCGCTATACACATGGTATCGCGTTTATTAAATTCATTGACATACTCAAACTAAACTAAACTCCGTAGTACTTCATACCTGAAGGGACTTGGTCTACCACCCGACCGCTGCGTCCCCTACCACAGGCAGATGGCAGGATTGGGGGCATGTGGTCAGCATACCGTTAGTGGTGGTTTCCATGACCGGAGCCGCTACTCCTCTATCAAGTAGCTCCTCAATTTGAATCACGAGGCTGAGTGCACCCCGTTCCAAAAAGTAAGAGGAGGTACCGGGGATCGAACCCGGGCCGACGGACCTGTAGTCGGTGACGCTAACCACAAGAAAACGACGGTGATCCATTGATGTACTACTTTAAGATATTCCAGTAGAAGTGAAATACAAGCCTTTTCCTACATGTAGGCAAATTCTAAATAAACTCATGCCAACTAATTGTCTCCGTGGTCTCGTGGTTATCATCGCAGACTACGGTTCCACAGGCCCGGGTTCGATCCCGGTCTTTGGAGGGAGTAAGCCCATCATCGGACCGATGCGTCACTTCCCAAGAGCAGATTGGAGGCATGGGGATTGATCCCATACCTGCGTATCCGTAGCAAGCTATGATAACCAAAAGACCACGCAGGCGGTCAAATAGCCTTAATTTATCATGGTTTATAAAATATATGACTAGCTTACTTCAGTTTCACCTTCCACACCAGAAAGTTTTCATCTGTTGTCATAATTTTGATTTCTTCCATAGGGTCCTTCACGAAGTCTAAAACAAAAAAAGTATTGCTATTAGTATTATCAAATAATTAGTTATATCTAACAGATCTCTTTAATCTGCTTCCTCACTATGGACGTAGTAAATAACCAAAGAAAGATCCGGACACTTTCTAAGCCAGTTCAGACTAAGTCCAGGTCAGAAATATTACTCCTAGTCCATAACGAGGTAGGCCTACTTAGTCAAAGAGTGTGTTTTCACAAACAACCAGGTCTGTATTAATCGTAAAAAAAATAGTTGACACCAAATTTTATGAGTACGGGTTATAATGTTTGGTAAATGTGGAAAGTTCCTTCTGGTTCAGTTTTCGAAAAATGACTAGCCCATTAGTCTAAGAAATTTTCCACAAATTACTGAAATATGATTGCTAAATAAAATTGTATAAACATTGGCCTAATTGTCTTCTGGTTAACCTGAAGCAGTTATAACTACGCGCAGGAAAGACGCAAGTTACACAATTAGCCTATTAGAGTTATAATTACGCTATAACCATCTCCTACAATACAACTATTCTTTTGTTCCAATAGGCCTAGCCTGCATTGAGTCCTTTCTTTTGAAATAGGCCTACTAGACTAATTAATTAATTAATTAATTAATTAATTAAATAAATGTCTAGATATATTTAATTCATTCACCCCTCTCATAAGTTACATTGACCCGGTCGTAGGCAATTAACACAGTACTTTGACACTAATTTTTTTTTACTTACAATATTAATCTAAATAAATGGTGCAAAAATATGTTGCACAAACTTTCTCGCTTATACGTGTTAAAGGCTAGCACAGAAAAAAGTAAATTAAAGAGACAATTAAATTTTACTTATTACATATTCATAAATCTAACAAGTAGCCTATCTAGAACGGAAAGCATCAGGGTCGACCTATATGTTCAATGCTTTTACCGTGAAATAATAATAATAATAATAATAATAATAATAATAATAATAATAATACTAATACTAATAATAATAATAATAATAATAATAATAATAATCAATGGCAGTAAAACTGGTTATTATTAGTAGCCTACTACTACTACTACTACTACTACTACTACTACTACTACTACTACTACTACTACTACTACTACTACGGGAAAATTCAAATATAAGTCGCACCTTGGGGTGAATCTGTCCCACCCACCCTCACCGATGCTGTTTCTTTTCTACCACGATCTAGCGAATTCTTATGTCTTCGTATTATGAGAATCTCGTGATTGGACGTTGGAGGTGTGACATCATACCGCTAAACGAGAGGTGACAGACTGAAAAACCTTGCGGGAGATATAATAACCCACATTTTCTAAACCTACAAACAGTGTACATTATTATGTACATTATTCATACGTACATTATTCATTATTCGAAAATCCAAGGGCGCTTCGCTATGGCTGCCGCCTCCGCTTCGCGCACTTAACTATGTGGTTAGTGTTATGCATTATTTAGCTATACGTAGAGGTGGATACAAGGCAGTTGCGACAATATACAGGGACAGTTGGTCTCTCTGCTTCGCTCAGAAACAAAATACATCACAGAGTCCGTGCAAATGTGAATATCGAATGGGCGGAGCATAAGGGGCGACTTATATTAGAATTTCGCCACTACTACTACTAAAACTAAAAATCAAACTCCGTGGCACTACATCCCTGGAGGGATTTGGCCTACCACCCGACCGCTGCGTCATCTACCACTGACATATGGCAGGATTGGGGGGCATGTGGTTAGCATGCCAATACCCACGGCCGTTAATGGTGGTTTCCGTGACCGGAGCCGCTACTTATCTATCAAGTAGCTGCTCAATTTGAATCACGAGGCTGAGTGCACCCCTACCAGACCTGCCTACCTCAGAAAAATCCGAGGAGATACCGGGGATCGAACTCGGGCCGACGGATCTGTAGTCAGCAACGCTAACCACAAGGCCACGCCGGCGGTCCTACTACTACTACTTAGGTTATATTCCATTAACTGCACATAGGTAACAATGTGTTTAGTATGTTTGCGTGAACCATTAATCTACAGTGTGATCCGTTTGAGATGTCAGAAAAGTAAAACGTTATATTTAAGAGGTTAATGTACATAGCTCTGTGCAATTTGCTGTAATGTAAGTGGAAAGGATGGGAGTTAACAATGAGTGATGTTTCAGACTTCGGCCACATGGCTTGGCGGCGCTATCGTGCATAGAAGACAAAATGGTGGTCACGCCACAACAGCGCACTCAGTATGGTATGCGATGTTTTCTAATACAAACACAGCGGACTTTCCGACGTCAGTACAACTGTCGGTATGCCCCTTCGCATCGAGGCATTGTTAACTGGTATCACATGTTCTTGGAAGATGGTCTCAAAATGCCTCGTACAGGCGGAAGGTTATGTGATAGGACTTACTCCTCCAGATTTTTTTGTGTGGGGGTACATCAAGTGAACTGTGTACACACAAAGACCACCGAAAGTAGCTGATCTACGACGGATGATTATAGCGGTCTTTCAGCAAATCACTCCAGCAATGCTCTGCGCCACGTGGCGAAACCTGTTTGCGAGGTATGATCTGTGCCGCATTCGCAATAGCGATCATGTTGAGTGCTAATGTCCTGGAATACAAAACTTACAGGTTTCCTATACCTGTTTGTACCATTAAAAATTAATAAATTTAAATAGTTTCTTGTGCACAATGCTTTACTTTTCTGACATCTCTAACGGATCACCCTGTATATTAACAACTCATTCCCGTCATCTGTTTCTATTGTTTAGTGATGTATAATATCCAGTGACATAGCGGCGATGAGCTATGGAAAATAAACAGGTCGACTACAAACCCAGCGTTTTCCTTTGCGAACGAGGAAACCATGAAAAACCCAAGTCAATTTGGGCGGCCACGAGGTTTGATTTGAACCCAGGACCTATTAGCCCATTCCACCTCGTTGTAATTGGTTTTGGTGTGTTCATTGCGACTGAGCTAAACTGATTGCATTTCACAACAATAAGCCTATAGTTAGGCCTATAGTTTTCTTGTTACTAGGGGCAACAGAATGTCATTTATATTTTAGTTGACATGTATGTTCTGAAATTCGCATTTAAGCCGTAATTATTTAGTTTTTATCTTGATATCTATTAAATGTATAAAGAAATGTGTTAAACAAAAAATGTTCATTTTAATTTTCTCTACAACTTTACTGTGGTAGGTTTTCATGTATCGCCTACTGTAATGGATATAATCTAGAAAAATTGAAAATGGATACGAGTCAAGTACCCCTTAAGTCATTTTTGCAGAAATACAGATATAGCCATTTTATTAATCATAGATAAGAGTTTCCAATTTTAATTTGTTATTAAAATCGTTAGAGCCATTTTTTCAAAAATCAAAATTTTTAAAAAAGTTTTCATGAAAAGTCCCCTTAATATTTCAGTTGTAAAACTAAATTTCTGGGCGGTTCGACAAAATTTTGAAAAAGTCCTTATTTCAGAAAATGAAGTAAATGCAATGAACCGTTTACCCGCAGTGCTTGTCCACGGACAGACGGACAGACGTCATTCTAAAAATACTTTTTTCGGTTTCTAGGCTTCATGAAACATGCTCTCCCGGTGTTATCTCAACTTCGATTTTTGGTCATTTTCATAATACTTTCTCTATACTACGTATAAGCGAGAAAGTAAAAATCAACATTTCATGCATTTCGATAGTCTAAGCTCTAAGTGATATATCACTTACATCCATAAAATCAGAGCCTAGAAATGTCACAGCATGAGGTCCCCCATGTTAGGTCATTTTAAACGGACAGTCTTGCTCGCAAACCATAAAGAATATTTGAGGAGTGTCGGTTCAAAACGCGTTAAGTCCACCTCCGATCGTAATGTAGTTTTTTGCGGATTCGCATTCTCTGTGGTGTTCTGCATGATACTACATAAAGTTTTTGTTTCAAATCGCAACCTTTCCCCGTTAAAATTGGGCCTGAAATACGGGGTTCGATGCAAAACGCGTTCAGTCCAGAACTTGGTTTGGTGCAGATTACGTTGAGTCCACATTTTAGACGCGATCACGTGCGAAACAGGTGGTGCGTTGAACTTTACGACGTCTATTGTTGCAGGTTGTTCTTCTAATGAAAGAGGCATTCACCAGACGCCGAAACAGATTCATTAGCGGTATATAATAAAAGAATAGGAGCATGGATTTTCCGTGATTTAACATGCTTAAAAAACAGACGTTGTTTAAATTTTGACAATTTGGTACTTGGGCAATAGTTCACTTTGTATTTGTGCGATCAGATGTGATTGTAATTCTTAAATAAAATACTAACTTTCATCTTTTTAAATGATTATTATTATAGTGTTGGGTCAAAACGCGTTAAGTCCGTTACTTTTGAAACTTTAACTACGAATAAAAGATGTAAATGAAAAGAACGATTTGGCACACGTAATACATTTAACTACGTATTAATTTCTGATTCTGATCAGAAAAAAATATTGCAAATTCGTTTGATATTTTGGCCACAAACAGTTTTTCGTCATTTATTTGTGGACTAAACGAGTTTTGAATCGACGCTCCTCATTTGTATTCTTATCCTGTAGGAATAAAACAAGCAAGGAACCCCTCTCTACATGTTTCTCCGTGGGTTGTTGGACGTGCACTAGCCTACAGCTATTCTGTCTACACAAATACTTAAAATATACACCTGAAGACGAATTAACGTCGAAACGCTCCGTAAGAAGAAGACGTCTGCTTTTTATTTTAAGACTTGTATTTTTATGGACTTGGAACGTATTTTTAAAAGTGTTAAGATTTTTTTAAATATGGTTATGACTTATGAGTAGGGACCGGATTCTTAGGTTTTTACCTATTTTTTCCCTTACTTCCAAAACAAAAAGCGCTCATACACTTTTTCGAATCACGTACATAGGATTCACCCACATTAATTCTGTAGTACCTAAAAATACCTAAATCGGTTATAAAAACCTAAATATACCTAAACGGGATATGAAATATAAAATATCTAATTTAGGCTCCTTTTTTTGTCTTTTTTGTTTGTCATTTAAGAAATCGATATTTTGCGGAGAGACAATAATTTTTGTCGGGTTGAAATTAATACCACCAGCGTTTCGTTCAGCCCATTGTCGTCTAGGATGGACAGTATCTAGAGAGGAAGTGTAAGAGTACCGGCATATTCCTTTTGAAATATTCGTACGAACAACCATTGTTGCCGTGTATGGACAAGGATATAGATTTCTGTGTTTTATAGCCCTTGTTTACGTTTATTACTGCCCTGTTATTCATACTTAGTGATCACATTGTGAATTTTAAAAAGACGTGTTAATTATGCCGAAACAAATGAAATCGAGGTTATTACGGCAGTGGGTAGCACATTCAAATTCATTAAACCAACTACCCAAAAACGATATTTTGGGGGAAAAAACCTAAAAAAAACTATTTCACCTAATGAAAAACCTAAAACAGTGTTTTTAAAAACCTAAAAATCCGGTCCCTATTTATTAAATATTTATTCAAATTCAGTAAACCAATTTATTCTACCCGAAAACGATATTTTGGGGGAAAATCCTAAAAAAACTATTTCACCTAATGAAAAACCTAAAACAGTGTTTTTAAAAACCTAAAAATCCGGTCCCTATTTATTACATATTTATTCAAATTCATTAAACCAATTTATTCTACCCGAAAACGATATTTTGGGGGGAAAACCTAAAATAAACTATTTCACCTAATGAAATACCTAAAACAGTGTTTTTAAAAACCTAAAAATCCGGTCCCTACTTATGAGTTATGACTATTGTATCATATGTACACAAGTTTTTTTTTTAATATATTTCTAGACTAGTAGCTTATGCTGCTTATATACGAGGTAAAATGTCATAGGATAAATTATGATTTTAAAATAGATTAGGTGTCTAAAATTTTCTTAAATACTGAGCATAGGTGGACTTTATATTCATAAAAACAAATTGTATTTTGTAGTCTTGACCTACCATAAGACGGAAAGATGTTTACTTATGAAATAATTTTAAATATGAAAAATCCTCGTGAAGTCATAGGCTTACCATAATTTACTAATACTATAAATATAACTTACCCTCGTAATCTTTCATCAGTCTTTTTAATGCAGACATTTTCGAGATTTGTTGTGTATAATACCAAATAATCTGTAAAAAAAAAAAAAAATTAAAATGTGGCTTTCTCTTACATTTACTACCACTTTAAGAAAATAAAAGTTGTCACAATTTCGTCGTAAACTGCTCTAACGATTTAATTACAAACAGCTGAATGGGCACCGAAATAGAATCGTTCGTTTGATCAGTTACAAGATTTTCTATGAACCAAAATTTAGACATTTAATTATGGTCTGTTAGGTCCTAAGACAAACATATATATTTGACTGTTTATATTAAGTTACCATACTGGTGAAGTCTACATTGTATTCAAACATTTCATGGCAGAAGAACTAATTGTCAGCAAATAGCTGAGTTCACTTGACTTTAGACAAGTTTGTGATTGGCATTACTATGTATCACTGCATGTGGAGATGTATTTTAACTGTAAAACTGACTTTGTCTATTGCTTCTTTGTAAGCTTAATGACAATAGAATATTATTATTATTATTATTATTATTATTATTATTAAATTATTATTATTATTATCATAATCATTATTATTATTTTTTTTTATTATTTGTTAAGTAGGACAGTTATGAGGAAATGCATTTTTATTGGATAAACTTTCAGCATAGTGTCCGATTTGTTACGAATATCAACGATGTTTTTATATTTCTGTTTTACATTCAGTTTACCGAAGTATTTATTAATTTATCATGTGTTTAACGAAAGTTTTAGTAGAATAACGGCTTCTGTAGCGATATCGACGCATTAAAGATGGCTTTCCACGAGTAATAATGTCAGCAGAATTTCTGGAACTATCATTCAATCAGAAATTATATAAAAATCTTACATGCCGCCAAAAACCGTCTAGTTCAACTTTTTACCGACACGAAATAGTAAAAGTGTGGTCAAGATGATGTGTCACTTATGAGAATTTCCATTGAGTAAGGAAAATACTGTAAGGAGACTAGGATTAGTTTAGATATAATTAGAATTAAGTATAACATTAAGTTTACCAGCAGTAGAAATAAGCCATTGATGCATTAAGGAAAAACATATCCAATGTTGGAAGGGACTTCAAGAAAAAGTTGTAATAAAATAAAAATACAAATACAAAATATACAATTAAAAGAAAGAGGAATAGTATAGCTTTTTAAGAACAAAAGCATTTAAAACATTTTGTCAAACATAACACTGATTTCATTGTTTCAAGATGACACATAGTGTATTGCTATTTTAAGAGGAAGTAAATGAAAAATTATTAATATCTGTGGAAAAGAAATGACTGTAGGGAAAATTGACTTTCTGGGAACAACATTGTATTTGGACGGAGGATGTAAAGAAGAAATTAAGAGAAGAATAATGAAAGACAATTTGTTATGTAGGCCTAATCTTTTAAATCAGGCTACAGGAATATCCGAAATACTACCGTCTTAAAAAACGAATTTGGACTACAGCCTCCAAAAATGTAAGGGGTCAGATTCAAAATATTAGTGGTCAAAATAACCACTAATTTCTATACAGTGAACGCCGCTTAATGTAATCGCGGATGTTATCAATCGGGTAGTGTTATCACTTTTATGAAGTCCCGTACGAAATAATATTGGTAACATTGATAGATTGATGCTTATTGTGATCAAAGATTCTGTTTATGTTATCACATTTTCCTTTTTTGCGGCTATTTCCAGGTACTGTACGCCATTTGAAATTTCGATTGTGTTTCGTTTCTAACTGAACTGTGTTGTGTTTTACTGGCAGTAAGTTACTGTTGCCAGCTCACAAGATGTCCAGTTTGAGGGGGGTGGCATACAATAACTTTCTCTTTTAAGCAATAAAAGAGTTAAGCTGCAGTTTTTGATTTATGAAGATAACAGTGTTGACATGCAGTGAAGGCTAGTGTAAAATGAAAAGAATTGAACAGAGAAGCGTATGATGTTTTGCTACGCGGTGTTTAAGACAGTTCTAAGACTTCCAAAAACACTCGCAACTCGTAACTGATTATGGAGTATTGGTTGTTGGACTCCTAAAGGAAAGTAAAAACAATTAAAAACTATCTTACTGGTTGATAAAACAGTTGCTTGTAGTCTATTACTGTAGCCTGTGAGTGGTTCAATGATTCACACTGCGACCTTAATAGGTCTATTACTGTGAATATCCTATACCCCATTCTAGCAGTCATCAATTTAATTTAAGGCTTTTTTCAAATATAGCATATAATTTTCCTCGGTGATATCCAGTCCTGAACAATGGGATTTTTCGTTACTGAAAAACCCACTACCCGTCCGGGGATCGGACCCGGACCGTCAATGTGGAAGGCAAGTATGCTACCTATGCTCCCATTGTGGCGGACCAGTTATGTATTATTTTATGAATAGACGCTTTTAATTTTATTTGTACTGCATTGTCTTATATATGAATGAATAACCTTCATTTAATTCCTTCAGCTACTGTTACCATTCGGTTAATATTATCAGACTAGCTGCGTCCCGAAGTGATCACAATAAGCGGCGTTCACTGTAGTGCAAAATGGACCAGAGTGTTTTTAGGCCTAATTGAAATCTATCAAAGTGTGGTGAAGAAAATAGAAAGTTTGATAATGAATATGCATTGAAATTACCTTAAAACCACCTGTTAATTTCTTCCACAGCGCATTAGCACAGCAACAGCCCGCCAATAATCACCATTACAGCGAAATCCATTTAGACTTCCGAATACATGACAAGCTAATCTAACAATCAGGACACCTGAAATAACATCATTTCCTTTAATAATAATCACATAATAATTCCTTTATTTATCCTGACAGAGCTAAGGCCATTAGGACTTCTCTTCCTCTTTGCCAGTCAAAAAATTACAGTTAAAATACAATTACTTATAATTAAGTGTAAGACAGTTGAACCTAAAACTAAATTAATTGCAATTAAGTTACAAGGCAATCTTGGATACAAAATTAGATTGATAATTTTCTAAATTGTCAAATAATAAATAACATAAGCAAAAGTGTATAACCGATGAGGAGAATGTATTACAAAACAATCTCTGGACTTTTTCCCTTAAGTATTCTTATAGCCTACCAGTACTAAATAACGTTGATTAAAGAGAAGAAGTGAAGGTTAATCGGAGAGCTGGCAGAGCTGTGATACTGTCTTACATGACAGATTAATAGTAATACTATACAGGGAGGCCATTTTATGCGGAATCTTTTTAACAGCGCTGCCCCTGCTCACACTTTCCCCGCAGTTTTGCTTTCACCGGTGGGGATCGTGTTCCGTTACTACCGGCAAATCAAGACTTTAGAAACAATACAAACTCAAAGTCAACCAATTTTTTTTCAAAATTTATCTATTTATTTATTTATGATAATATTGTCATTTAGCAATATACAATAGACATAGTTTGTTGGCAGTGAACCATTTCTTTGCCTGATTAAGTGACGATTGCGAAATATTCGAGAGCTCGCTTAAGGTACTTTGGCCTATAGTGGCATCGGTACGGGACGGAAGTGCTTTTCGAGTCTACCGTGAGTGGAAGTGCCGAAGTCGTTAAGAGTTTCAGTTCGTGGGACAGTTAACTACTGTTCGCATTCCGGTTATAGTGCAGTGCCAGTGTATTTATATCGGGATTATTGTATTGGGTTTTTACGTTTAATTATCCTCCCCGAGAGGGGTGGTTTTTACATACAATCATGGAGGAGGGTGTGGACGTAGGACAAAATCAGGAAGTGATCTTTATTGCTCCAAAAGTGGATCCAGCGATTACGGAAATGGAAGTGGGTACCACCATGGAAGTAACGAATGATCTCAAGGAAAGTCAAGCAGTGGCAGATTCAACTCCTGATTCTACCATTTCTAAGAAAACAACAAATATGTATAGGCACTCAGATACAGGCCCATACTTTGTCACGATCAAGCAAGAGGGAAAGAACTTGGGTAGATTACATCCCATGAAAGTGGGCAAATGGTTGTATCAATCTAACTACGATGTTCAATATGTGTATAAAGTGAATTTTTCACAAATAGAAGTACATTTTAAGACCTACCAAGCGGCGAATACATTTTTGAATTCTGATTTTGATGTGGTTCATGGGACTACGTCGTTCATACCGGCGTATAATCTATTCTCTACTGGCATCATTAAGGGGGTCGACACGAGTATCACGGCGGAAGAAATAAAGAAGGATGCGTTCATTATGGAACGATATCCAATACAGAATGTCTATCGTTTCAACAGACGACAGGAAAATGGCCGAGGAGACATACAGTATGTCCCCACACAAACAGTGAATATCACATTCCGAAGTCAAACCCTTCCGCAAGAAGTGCTTCTATATCACCACCATTGTAAAGTGGAAAGTTACAAAGAAAGGATTATGGTTTGTAGGAAATGTGGTCGTTTCAACCATAGAGAGAAGTTTTGTCGGTCGGACATTAAATGCTTGAACTGTGGACAGGAACATCCTACTTCTTTGTGTAAAACTGAGGCGGTGACTTGTGTAAACTGTCATGGTGCCCATAGGACTTTGGACACTGGGAACTGTCCAGTCTATAAGCAAGAACAAGAAATAGAGGACAAGTTACAGACACTTCCAGTCTCTCGTTATGAGGCTCGACAAATAGTTAAGGGACATAGGCTATATTCCCAGATAGCAAAGCAGCAAACTATTGCTAATTTTGCTTCATATCAGCAATTTCAACCTTTAGAAGGAAATTCTCATTTTGGAAGTAACCATCCAGAGAAAGGGACATCAGGGGGAGAGAAATCCATGAGTCCAGGTAAAAGGAAGCAGCAGGAAGTGCGGAGCGATATTGACAAGTTACATAAGAAGTTCTTGATTTCTCCTAATGGGAGAACTGAAGCAGTCCCGCAGGTACGGGAACAGAGTACCGGTAGTCTACAGAAAGACACAAGGGAAAGACAGAGGGATACCGACGACAAGAAGTTGACGACACAGAGTCAGCGGATGCCCACTAAAGGTAAACCTCAGAAGCAAGTACCACAACCAAAATTTACAATTCTGACATCTATAAGCACCATACTCAGTGCAGCCCCAGAACACTTAAGGGTTGATTTAGAAAGGATAAAGGCCCAAATCAAAGAGGTGCTGTAGGAGAAATATCTGATACGGCACATAGAGGTAAGGGTGGATACGGACGGATTATGATATTTTCTCTGATCCCAAGCAACTGATGACAAATTACACTAACTTAACGATCTTGTATTGGAATGCCCGTAGCATTGTGTAGCACCGCTACAGGCATATTTAAATTCGAGCAGTACCAGGAAGGACTATTGCGTGGAGTACACAATTTTTCTCTTACACCAAAGTATAAAATATCAAATAATATATAATAAATAATCAAATAATGTATAATATATAATATGTGATATGGTAATTTTGTACGAGTATTTTCAGTATTTCATTTAGCTATTTGAACAATTGGGTACAATTAGTTTATTTTTTTATAAGAGTTAGTTTGTCTGACGCACTTAAATGGTTTTCTGTCTGCTGGCGTGTTTATCTTTCGCGACTGGCTTTGCCTGGCCGCTGACGTCATGCACCAGCTGCCTTGCCTTTGTCCCGCTCTGGTTTCATTCTATTCTTCCTTCAGCTGTGTTGACGAGTGGAACTGTTTCTTGCGAACATGGGTTGTGTGTCTGTTGCTGCTTCACATGTGTCTGCGTTCTCAGGTGAGCAGAAATTCTTGGTTTAATATTGAAGTTGTCAAAGTTGCATATTTGAAGTAAGTAAGTACTTTATTTTTGTATTGTTTTCTTGCATTATAACTTATTAAGATGTGACCAGTTTTCTGCTCGACTGATTTCGCCACCATAACTATTTTCGGCCTGCATTCTAAATTACTTTTGTCTGCCACGTGTGCAGCTAGTATGAATGTTAGGTATGAATGCAGATGAATGTGCTCGTCAGCCCTTTCTTTCTTTCTTCTTCTTCTCAGCTGTTTTCATTCTTCATTTCCTTTCTTCTCCACTTCTTATGAGATCTCGTCATGTCTAATACATGCCGTATTGCCGAGTTGGCATTGCTAAGTCAGACTAGTTTGTTGTTCGTAATATGCTCACAGCCCCATTCTACTAATCTTAATAAAGAAAGTATATGCTAATATAATAAAGAGAATTAACTTAAATGTGTTCAAGAATAGAGTGTAGATTTTCAAAGTATTATTAGAAATGTCCATTGGTGAGAAATATTTTTCTTATTTTCTATATATTTATACACAAGTATTTTCTTTTATTGTATATTTGGCAAAGATCTGCCACACTAGAAATGTTAAAGTCACAAGCTATTGATGTAATAAAACTATTATCTCAGAAGGTTCATCTTTCATTAATATTAATATTTTATTAATTTCTGTGGGCTAAAAAAGAATATTATATCCAGTACCTTCCACTTTTCCTTTGATATATGACACGTAGTATGGCCTATTCCTATATATGTATTCCTTGGTTGAAATCAAGGGGAATTTTCTGGCTGTGTTAATGTTTATTAGCCACCTGGCCTTTGCTGCTATTTTCCATCATAGCACTACTACGTAACAATCGGAAATAAGAAACAAGAAATTCAACAGTTGCTCAGAATAACAGAGACTTCAACATCCCCCGGATATATGGAACAACTGATCTGAACACCAACAAGCATCCTCTTATTGAGATGTGCCGCAATAGAGGGTGGAATATCATGAATGCGCATATACCATCGCGACAGGGATATGCTCACCAACACGACTCCACACCAGATTTGATTATTGTGTCTCAACATCTCCAGCCACTCGTCCGCATATCACAAATTCCAGACACATGTGGCAGTGACCATTTCCCGATACATCTACAAATTTCTCATCCTACGACCATCTGGCGGTCACTTTTTACCACCCGTCGGAGGGGAAAGATTGATCCACAAAAGTTACAAGAATATCAGACTCAGGAAAACTTTGGAGAGTATTCAACCACAAACAGTGCCATATAATCTTTTAGAAAACTGTTTGCACAGTTACCTAGAGATATATCATCCTCGCATCATTAACACCAAAAATAATCCCTCTCACCCACCGAGGTGGAATCGCCAATGCGCTCAAGCTGTGCAGAAGCGACGGATGGCACTACAGGCCTTTCGGAGAGATGGTTCTCCACAAGCATATATTGGTTATAAGCGACAGGAGGCAGTTACCAAACGGACTTTAACTAAAAATAAGAGATTAGGTTGGAAGGCCTACTGTTCAACTATACAACATAATACAGCGCCAGTTCAGATATGGCGCAGACTAGCGTGGTTCACCAAGAAGTCTAACTCCCAGGTACTTACACCCTTGATGGGAAACCTTGAACTCCAGCAAGATTTTCTGCGTATGGTAGCACCCACATCTGTGCAAGAACCACACTTACTGTTTTCGGACAATATGGGGCCGGACACTCATGTTCTAACACAACCTATTCAGGTACAGGAAATCAATAACGTATGGAAAACGAAGACGCGTCCTTCTTCTCCTGGTGCAGATGAAATCACATATTCGCTGCTCAGGGCATCGTCACAAGATTTTGTTCAGACTTTGGCACATACTTTCACGCAGATACTAACCACCGGTAACATACCGCCCTCTTGGTATAAAGTATATGTGTTGCCTATTCAGAAGCCGCATACTGCTGGACAGTCTGCTGTGGATTACAGACCAATATCGTTACTGTCTACACTCAGGAAAACTTTCGAAAAAATTATCACGGATCGATTATCCTTTTACCTGGAAAGATATGGTCTATGGCCAAAAACCCAATTTGGATTTAGAAGACATTACAATGCTCAATACAACATTTGTGTTCTACAAACCGATGTCCAAATAGCTTTTGCGCAACATCGACATGTGGCAGCATTGTTTCTGGACGCTTCGCAGGCCTATGACTCTGTGTGTATTAATCTTCTCATGCAACGTTTGGAAAAATTTCAGCTCCATCTGGTATATTACGCATGATTTATCGCCTGGTGCGAACAAGAATAGTTGGGTACCCACCCCTGTATAGAAATTTTGAACGGAGGATATCCACCACTGGACTGCCACAAGGATCTTCTCTGAGCCCATTGCTGTATGCCTTATACATACAGGATATATTGACGGAAAATAGTACTCCTATACGCATTCTGCAGTATGCCGATGATGTCTGCTTGTATAAGACATTACACCATCCGACTAATCCAGATGAATTGTTAGATTTTCAGCGAAATTGTGATGATTGTATTGACCAACTTCAGCATCTTGGTATCCATCTCAATCAGGATAAAACAACGTTTATGATCTTTCAAAGGGGCATACCACGACTGCGACGGAGTGTCCAACTCAACATAGGCAGATTTCCTGCGGAGCCTACCACCAGGTTTCTAGGGGCTCTGCTCGATAGTCGAATGGCCTTTAATAACCACTTACAACAAAAGATCCGCACATGCCATAATATCAGGAAATTGTTTTCAGCTATAGCCGGAAAGTACTGGGGTGCAGCGCCTTTACGATTATTCCAGCTTATTACACCACTAATACTTTCTCGCCTGGAATATGCGTCTTGCGCTTTTAGGGGAATTACTCAACAAACGCTTGACAAGTACAAATCCCTCCTGTATCAACTTTACAAAACTATCTTCCGCATCAATGGCAACCCGGCCAAGGTGAATATGATTAAGGAATTTCCGTATTTTGTGTTTGAACATAGATATCGACATAAGTCTGTTCACTTTATCGCAAAATTGTACCAGCACAACAGAAATCCTCTACTGCCAAAACTCCAAAGGCTCACTGAGTTACAAACACCCCAGATCAGAGTCTCACCGTACGATTTACCGGGACTGCACTCATACATGCCATTTTTCCTAAACTGTGGATACATCTACAAAACTCCGGTCCACCCTATGTACTTGAGGGACTATCAGATTGAGTTTCCTAACATTACCATTGATACCAACACCTTTCAAGGACAGGCGATAAATCAGTCAGGACGTTGGAGGGAATATGTGGACAGGAATCAGTTAGAAGACATCTCAACTATATACTTCACGGATGGGTCGAAAACAGAGGATAACGTAGGCGCAGCATATTATAATTGGCAGGCAGCATATGGTAGAACGTGGAAACTACACAAGTCTATTTCAATATACACGGCGGAGAACATCGCGATCTATACTGCACTACAAGATGCCAACCAGCATGCTTTTAGGCATATAACGATATTTACAGACAGTCAATCCACGCTTCAAGCTTTAACTAAACATACTACACAAAGTCATACTATTTATGAAATCCTGATACAATCTCTACTCCATAGCATGGCAACAAGAGGATGTCACATCGCGCTGATATGGATACCGGCTCATGTAGGGATCCAGGGTAATGAAATAGTGGATAGTTTGGCGAAATCCTCGGTACAGAAACTACACCTGGATGAGCATTTTCTCACCCCTCCGCAGGACGTTGCACGATATTTCGAGCAAGAACTTACGATACAGTCAAGGCAACAATTGGACGAGAGGGACATGGACAACAAAAGGGCACTGATCTCATTTTTGAAACAATCTAAGACCCTCCCACAAAGATCTGTGATGATATATTATCGCTTGAAATTCGCCACGGCACAAGTCCCTTATTACTTACACAAAATAGATGCCACGATTTCACCTCGGTGTGAATGTGGTCAGATGGGCACCATAGATCATTTGTTTTTTAGTTGCCCACGCAAAGAGCCTCATGTATCAATTTTAAGAAAGTCAATCTACCAACATCATCCGGCTGGACCGCTAAAAATGAGCTCAATCTTAACACGTCCTAAAATACCCATCAATAAAGCACTTTTTCGCTTTATTACCAAAACCAGGATGAAAATTTAATAACGAAGGCCTATCATTTCGGACATTAGAATAACGCTACGCACCGCGAATGGACTGTCTGTTTGATGACAGATAGTAATCAATTTGACAACACAGCAGACGCAGTAGTCATCTCTATGACTGAGAGACAGTAGCGTCTATAAATAAGGACGGAAGAAGAAGAAGAAGGTACTTTGGCTATTTAAGAATGTAGTATCGCCCGTATAAACAAGGGTAAAAGTATCTATGTTTTTGACAAGATCGTTGATCATAATTATTATAATAGGCCTACATGTAGAGGCTTATTACTCACCATTTATTTGAGATACTGTTGATTTTGTAGGGATTTTGTAGGGATGGTACAGTCAGGATATTTACAAGAAAATGGTTATTTCTCAATAAGTAACATTCCCCCAAATAAATTCGCTATTCAACCGTATACATTTTCGATTATTGTCTTATGTAACACACGACAACAATAGACAAGCGTCTCACTACAACACACCGAAGCAACTAACCGCTTGTATGCTTTGTACAACTGAGATGCAATGTGAAGCTAGCGCGGCAATGCGGCAGTTATGCGAGGTTTCCTCATAAAATGGACTCACTGTATTATACATATTTTAACTGAAACTAAATAGAGGCAGCCTATATAACTATTAATAACATAGTTGACTATACAGTAGAACTCCAATTATCCGGATTAATTGGTACCGGACCCGATCCGGAAAACCAAATAACCTAATAATTTGATAAATCATGAAAATAGGTGATTTCTTGTTAAGAAACTAAATTTTACAGTATTTTACTTGCCAAAAGTGCTATTACATTTATCATTACAAAATGGCAGCCAAATTTTTGTACTGAAGTGCAGTTTTCCTGATATTTTCATTAAATACCAATTTTTCTGAGTGATATGTTTTTCTACTGTAGGGCTAAATATCATATTAACAACATGATCTATAATCTTTGGATTATCTGCACTATATTGGTCAGAGTTAGTTGTCTTGCTGAAAAACTATCGATTTTGTGGGCTAAGAGGTTTACTTTTTTGCAAATAATCCGTCGTGAAATAGAGTTTCTCAATGCTCGATGCTGCAAAAACCAGTTGAAAATGGCCTCAAAGCGATCCGGATACTGGAATTCGAATAATTGGAGTATTCCTGTATATCCCAGTTAGGAACGGAGAAAGATCAAATGAATGAGACATCCAAGCAAAATTGTGCCCACTGTGGAGTTAATATTTCAGCTTCATTTGTAGTGTCCATTTTGCTCTCTTTAAAAATTCACACAACAATATTTCTCATTAAAATAATAATAACGATATCAACGTGATTACGATGTATCAGCCTAAGTCCACTGAAGCTGGCACAACCGAAGTTTATTTCTCTATGGTAGAGAAAGAAGACCAAAACAATAGTGTCATAACGACGTCAATATTGTTTGTAAAAATATAGTTTTGTGGTTTCATCTTAGATTTCGAACGGTAGTTTTATGTTAATAAAATACTTCTAGACAGACCAGTAATAAAACTAGGCCAGCCTATCTTGTTTTATAGTATGTAAGACCAATTAACGTTATAAACACGTAATAGTTTAGAATGTGCTGATTAGGCCTAAAATTTATTTCGGAATGGAGTGACATTTAAATAACAGTTACCGGTATGTTCGAAATCATTTTGAATAGATTAAATAGTAATATTTAGCATCAATAAAATAGGCTCGCTGCTTTATATTAGGCTACATGCGGCCATACGTAAAATAAATAGCCGTATTAATTAATTAACTTATGATATATACATATACCTTCAACGACACAGGTATTCAAAAGTTGGACCCACGATATCAAAAATGCCTGAGTTCCGGCGGAAAATATATTGAAAAAATAGCTGAAGAATTAGCGTAAGTCTTCTTCTCTTGCCATAAATATTTCCGTGAAATTGTCCTTTGTGTCTGTAAACGGCTCCAGGGAAACTTCTTTTGTGGACGGCACTCGTATAATAACATTATAAATTAATCTTTTTAGAGAGCTTGAAATAAATTAAAATAGAGCTTCCATTCCAACACAAAACACATGCCGCAAATGTTCCACATTATGGCAGTAAACTCAGAAAATCCATTATTCAACTTTGCTTTGATTCACGTTTTAAAAACGTATATAGTTATTAAATAGACTCAGTTTGGTGAAATTATATTTCTCACAGTGATCGTAAAAATCGTCATACTTGGAATTTGTCGACTTTCTACCTCATATTAGCAGTCGTACACTAGATTATCAATAACCTCTGTTTGAGCATAGATGGCAGGGTAGCTTGACATCCAATATGGCTCCACGCTACGCTATTCGTTAGAATAAATGTGATGTTTATTAATATTATTATTATTTCACAATTATTAAAGGCTGTATAAAATTTTGTGTCATAAACAGGGTAAAAAGGATTTATTTTGCTCATTTAGTTTCGTCAAATATGTTTCATTTCTCCAACATAATAAATTATCTTTTTACTACTTGTATCATAACTATCCATTATAAATAAGCCTATGCTTTCTTGTCTTACCTTACTTGATCAGTTTTGTTAACGGAGCACTTAATCTGCGATGAAGAGAACGACTCCTACTACGAGCACAACTTTCAAGATTCAGTAAACGTCATGCATACTGGTACAACCTGAAAGGAGGGGAAAAAAAAATTACATGTTGTCATCATGTAAATAGGCCTATTTATTTTAATTTTTATAACTAATGAATGCTTTTTTATTCACAGGACACCGTAAAATTTTTCATTATGAATATTTGGAACTCAGAGCTATATTTTTTTTACAAGAACTTGAGTACTTCAGTTTAAAAACAATTCGATCTATCCTAAATAAATAAGATTTAATTTATATTTACCATTGTTTTGTGTATTCACATGTAATCAATTGCTTCTGTATGGAGTAACTCTATCAGTTATGGAAAGAAACTTGTATAGCTATAAGAATAATGTTATTGTTTTAAGAACGAAAGCATTTTAAACATTTTGTAGAACAGTGAAATCAGTTTTCTAGTACTACATTTATAGTATATCGTTATTTTAAGAGGAAGTAAATTATATTGTATTATATTAATTATATTTTTATGCATATAGGACTATTACGTACATATAGGTATTATGTACATAATTTGCAAATTATTTTTTATTAGGCACATGGCCTATATGATGTTATACAGGCATGTTCGATTTATTTTTGCTGTTACGAAATCAGATAAATAGATTCAATAAAGCCAAATATTTAGTCTGAACGAAATAGTCTCTTAGCTTTATATTACATGTGGTCATACAAAAGAAATATAGATGTATTAATTAATTGACTTATGATAACTTATATTTAAATATGACGTTACCGTCCTCAAAAGTTGGTACCACGGTATG
This sequence comes from Ectobius pallidus, assembly GCA_964059195.1. Classification (NCBI taxonomy): domain Eukaryota; kingdom Metazoa; phylum Arthropoda; class Insecta; order Blattodea; family Ectobiidae; genus Ectobius; species Ectobius pallidus. The sequence goes on from CAXKWD010000007.1 coordinate 15,306,109, forward strand.
ACAAATGCCTGAGTTCTAGCAGCCAACATGTTGAAAAAATAACTGAACACTAGCTGTATCTCTTCTTCTCTTGCAATAAATATTTCTGTAAAATTGTGTTTTGTTTCTGTAAACATCCCCAGGGAAACTTACTTTATGGACGTCCCTTATATAATATTATAAATTACTTTTTAGATAGCTTGAAATGAATTAAAATAGAACTTCTAACACAAAACACATGACTCAAAAGTAGCACATTATGGCAGTAGTCCTACAATACATTTATTCAACTTTGCTCTCAGCCACATGGAAAGTAATGAGAATATTTGTATATGATCATTAAATATACTCAGTTTGATAAAAATAAAAAATGTTTAAATTCATTACTCCTTTTTAAAATTTTAAGTTTCTCACTGTGGTCGTAAAAATGTCCATACTTAAAATTTGTCAGTTCCCTACCTTATATTCGCAGTCGTAGACTAGAAAATCAATAACCCCTGTGTGCGCATAGATGGTAGGGAAATATGATTCCACGGTACTTTTTATTCGTTAGAATAAATTTAATGTTTATTGATATTATTATTTCCACAAATATTGAAGGCCGTCAAAAATAGTTTATTATAACATGGTAAAATTATTTTATTTTGCTTACTTAATTTCGTTAAATGAATGTTTAGTTTCGCCAACATACCTACTCGCAAAATAAAGTCTCTTTTTGCCACTTGAATCATAAATGTCTATTTTAAATAAGTCCATAATTTCCTGTCTTACCTTACTTGATCAGTTTTGTTAACGGAGCACTTTATCTGCGATGATGAGAACGACTAGTACAACGACCACGATTTCCAGGATTGTGCAAGTGTCAACATGAAAGAACAACTGGTACAACATGAAAGGAGGAAAAAATAAAATTTTTACATGTTGTCATTATGTAAATAGGCCTATTTATTTTAATTTGTATAGCTAATGAATGTTTTTTTATTCACAGGACACCATAAAATTCTTAATTATGGATCTTTGGAATGCAGAGCTATATTTTTTAACAAGAAGTTGGGTACTTCAGTTAGGCTATAAAACATTCCGATGTATCCTAAATAAATAAGATTTAATTTATATTAACCTTTGTCTTGTGTATTTACATGTAATCAATGGATTCTGTATGGAGTAACTCTATCAGTTATGGAAAGAAACTTGTATAGCAAAAGAGAATAATTAAGAATTTCGTGTTGATCCTTTGAGGGCAATTTATACGCGCTAATGCAATGAGTTGGTGCTACTTTATTCCCTCAAACAATCTAAATTGTAACAAAATATCAGCGCCACATGAGAAGTGACCGCAGAATATTTCACTTATGTAGTGTACTTTAATTAAAACCAATACCTTGTCAAAATAAAATAAGTTAAAATCCAGGCCTGTTATTAGTATTTGTTTGAAATCTATTATGTAGATAAAATCTATATTTTACCATTTAAAAGGTATACACATTAAACTAAACTTAACTATAATTACTTGAATAATGTCAAGTTAGTATAACTTGTCGAATAAATAATTTAAAACCTACGGCTATTGTAAATGTTGTTTCCAGAAATTAAAATTCAAAAAACTATAGCCTATACACGGAATAAAATGTCACTGTACTTTAATTCTCTAGGCCTATTAAATTATGATAACTAGGGCTAGGACTTTTAGGTAAATACGTATTTTTTTTTGCTATTACTTATGATTTCTGGACTTTGTCAAAGTTCCGGTTGGGACCTTTGGATTCAAAATACTGAGTTGCATATCACATAAAAAAAAAAATATTTTCGATATTTCTTATTTGAATAAATATTTTTGGTAACTTAATTATTTTTACATATTTTATCACATATCATGTTTAGAAATGAATATTTTGACAGTTTTTGTAATATTTTACCACATATCATGTTTAGAAATAAATATTTTGACAGTTTTTGTAAAATTGCACCATATTTTCAATGTGTTGCGTTGTTAGGCCTATGTTGAGTCAGAGAATAAATCAGGACTGATTTGGCCTTCATTAGTGCAAATTTCTGTTTCCTCTCACACTGCATTACTAAGTTGGAAACAACAAAACAATTGTTGACAGAATCAATAAAAAGAAATCAAACACATTGAAAACAAACTTCACAAAATCAGTGGTTCAAAAGCAAACAAAATTAAAGAAAAATTCCTGTCATGCCTAAATAAGAATGAAGGGTTACCAGAGTTGCGCAAGATTTCAAAAATTTTAATGGGTAACAGTGTAGAGAACTTGGAGCAGATGGAACATCTGAGTGACAGTGTTACAAATATGCAAGATGTTGAACGTACATTTTCAAGATACAAGTCTCTGTTCCGTGAAAATCGTCACAGCTTTAAGATGCACAACTTAAGATCTACTTTTGTCGTTCACTGCAACAGTTCTACACTTGCTTACTAGAATGACTAGATGAATAGGGCTACTTCTGTAAATATTGGTTAAATAAGTTAATTAAAATATTTTCATATTTTTAACATATTTTCGACTTTTTAAACACATAAAAAATAAATATTTTCGTTTTTATAAGCACCTAAAAGTCCGAGCCCTAATGATAACATATATACACTGTCCAATAGTGATGAGCAAATGCAAGACCAAGACCAAGACCAAGGTGGTCTTGGTCTTGGTCTTGGTATTGCACTCTCAGTCTTGGTCTTGGTCTTGCATAGGTAACCATGGTCTTGGTCTTGGTCTCGGTCTTGCATCAGTGGTCTTGGTCTTGGTCTCGGTCTTGCATACTAGGTCTTGGTCTTGTTGCAAGAGTCTTGCAGTTTTTTTATGCATCTTACTGTGATCGATGGCGTTTACATGATTTAAAGTTACACCGTTTACATGTGTGTTATTGCTTGCGAAAGTAACGAAAGCTAATTGCTTTTACTTGCTTTGACCATGGAAACAGTAATGTGATGTCACTCTGTTTTCCGAAACGTCCATGGTCAGTGGCGGACGCAGGGGGGGATAGGGGGTTACATCCCCCCCGAAATTTGAAAAAATGTACTCTAAGTGGCCAGTTTTATAAACTAATTGTATATGTAAGTTGATTAATTTTTTTTAGTATTCTTTCTACCTATTCAAATCCCCCCCGAAAAAAATGTATGCGTCCGCCACTGTCCGTGGTGATATAAGCTAGAACAGTAAACTTTGAGTGTAAATTTAAATATTCTCTGTTATCCTATTGCAGAACTTTAAACCCAAAATCCACGAGATGCTATACACTATTTGAGAGTGTAAAATTATTAATATTATATTGTAAAGTTTCAAATTGAACGTCTGTGGAGACAAAAAGTAATCGTAACAGGATGTGTATGAAATGTTAAAAAGATTTTCTCATAGGAGAGAGGTTCTATCTGACCTGTTTAAAACTGTATAATATAGTAACAAAACATAACGGCATTGAAGCAGACGCTTTAGAAATTGTGCAATCTATAGAAAATCACACAATGTCCCTTCGAAACCCAAACCCATAGGCTGCAATAAATAATATTTATCTTTCCATATACCCTAGTTCTAATTTATAACGCACTGTGAACAGATCATTTCTGCACTTTAAAGATTTCCGCTACCCCCCATAAATTACTTTCTACTTGCTTTCAAGTTTCGGGCCTTCAATTAATTGGGTCATAAATAATCATAACTATTCTTCATGCAAGAAAATATTTCTAGACCAGGCATTTTATACTTTTATTATCTTTTCCCATTCAATATGCATCCTTAATATGAATCAGCAGGAATAACTTAAACACCGCCACCGTTATGTGTCAATAACAAAATTGTAGTAGTAAAAAAAGGTTTTCAGTGGATGTCCTACCTATCATCAACAAAATGTAGGCCTGTACAGTACAATCAGATACGTAACTGTAAAGTAATAACTAGCAAATACCCTTCAAATAAGTTCCCGTTTTAATTAATCTACGGTTTAATTGTGTTTTATTGAATAATTATGAAGAATACCTGATTTTTCAGACTTCACTTTATTTTGAAATTTTCTGCAAGGAGAATGGAATGAGCTGAATAGCTATGTTATATTTTGTTCAGGTAGACAGGAAAGATTCTATATGTGAGAGTAGGCTATGAATATTAATGATAGGTGTAAAAAAAAGGATATCATCGTTAATTAAATAGGCTACTGAGCATGTTAATAGGTGTTTTAAGTTACGGGGGCTACTGTTTAAAGTTTCAAATCCTCAGTCAGAGGCCGCCCCATGGCTGAGTGGTTAGACAGCTCGCCCTCCACCGCTGGGACCCGGGATCGGATCTCGATGGATCCATGTGGAATTTGTTGTGGACAAAGTGGGGTCGGGGCAGGCTTTCTCGGGGTGCTCCGGTTTCCCCTGCTGTATACCATTCCAACGTTGCTCCATTCATCGTAGTATGACCATTTGGTTGTAATAAAGAAATATTATAAATCCTCAGTCATAGCTTTCTTTTAACCCAGTGAGAGGTTAGAGAAACTAGTTATTAAATAACTGTATGGCAGAATTTTTAAGTTTTATTGATAAATTATGAGGTCTGTATTTATATTGTACGCAAAATGAAATTTCATACATGACTTAGGCCTTTGTTACATCTGTCTGTCTTTCGTACTATAATACTAGAGAACTATTGCAATTAAACATTTTAAAAATGAATATGGAGTGTTTATCGTGAATTTAACTCCCACCAATTGAAGGAACTAGCTGTATGGAATGCCATTCAGGGAAATCCGTCAGATTAATTGTAAGTTTTCATTGCAGTAATTCGGAAACGTAGTGGTGAGAGAGGTATACGGAGTTCACATGTATTATTTGAATGGTGCGCTCGTTTTTGGATACGGAAAGCGTCACGCACCGGGTCTGCTCTTACTGGTTACCGCACATTGAGGCAACTTCTACATTATAGGCCTACCAGCCTTGGGACTACCCCGGCTAGCGACTCTGCAGCGCCTTTGAGTAGTGGTCGCTGGCTCGCTGCATACACAACGGGGCTTTACAAAACTTTTTCAAATAGCAAGACTGCAAGAGTCTTGCAGTTAGGTCTTGTTCTTGCCAGAGTCTTGCAGGGTTGGTCTCGGTCTTGGTCTCGGTCTTGCGTGGTCGGTCTTGGTCTCGGTCTTGCTACCGCTGATGCGGTCTTGGTCTTGGTCTCGGTCTTGCATTTTCCGCAAGACCAAGACCAAGACTGCAAGACCAAGACTGGTCTCGCTCATCACTACTGTCCAATCACAATATAAAATACAATACCACACAAATAAAAATACAAATACAGAAAATACAATTAAAAGACAGAATAATATTATAGTTTTTTAAGAACAAAAGCAATTAAAACATTTTTTCAAACAAAACACTGATATCATTGTTTCAAGATGATACATGCTATATTTTTATTTTATGAGAAGGTAGATTATTAATGGAGAAGGAAATACCCACTGTAGGAAAAAATGATTTCTAGGAACAACATTGTATTTGGACGGAGGATGTAAAGAAGAAATTAAGAGAAGAATAGGCAATTTGTTATGTAGGCCTAATCTTTTAAATCAGGCTACAGGAAGATCCGAAATACTACCGTCTTAAAAAACGAATTTGGACTACAGCCGCCAAAAATATAAGGGGTCAGGTTCAAAATATTAGTGGTCAAAATAACCACTAATTTCTATACAGTGGACGCCGCTTAATGTATTCGCAGATGTCATCAATCGGGTAATATTATCACTTTTATGAAGTCCCGTACCAATTAATATTGGTAACATTGAGAGATTAATGATTATTGTGATCAAAGATTCGGTTTATGTTATCACATTTTCCTTTTTGCGGCTTTATTTCCAGGTACAGTACGTCATTTAAAATTTCGATTGTGTTTCGTTTCTAACTCAACTGATTTGTGTTTACTGGCAATACTGTTGCAAGCTCACAGGATGACCAGTTCGAGGGGGGTGGCATAGCCTAACTTTCTCTGTTAAGCAATAAAAGAGTTAAGCTGCGACTTTTGATTTATGAAGATAACAGTGTTGACAAGCAGTGGTGGCTAGTGTAAAATGAAAAGACTTGGACAGACAGGCGTTAGATGTTTTGCTACGCTGTGTCTAACACAGTTCTAAGACTTCCAAAAACACTCGCAACTGATTATGGAGTATTGGTTAATGGACTCCTGAAGGAAAGTAAAAACAATTAAAAACTATGTTACTAGTTTAAAAAATAGTTGTTTGTAGTCTATTACTGTATTACTGTAGCCTGTGAGTGGTTCAATGATTCACACTGCGACCTTAATAGATCTATTGTGAATATCCTATACCCTATTTTAGCAGTCATCACTTTAATTTAAGGCATTTTCAAACATAGCATATAATTTTCCTCGGTGATGTCCAGTCCTGAATCCTGGGATTTTTCGTTACTGAAAAACCCACTACCCGTCCGGGAATAAAACCCGGACCGTCAGGGTGGAAGGCAAGTATGCTACCTATGCTGCCATGGCGGTGGACAGTTATGTATTATTTTATGAGTACACGTTTTTAATTTTATTTGTAGTGTATTGTCTTGTATATGAAATAACAACCTTCGTTTAATTCCTTCAGCTACTGTTATCATTCGGTTAATATTATCAGACTAACTGCGTCCCGAATTGATCACAATAAGCGGCGTTCACTGTAGTGCAAAATGGATCAGTGTTTTTTTAGGCTTAATTGAAATCCATCAAAGTATAATGAAGAAAATAGGAAGTTTGATCATGAATATGCATTGAAATTACCTTATAACCACCTGTTCATTTCTTCCACGACGCAGTAGCACAGCAACAGCCCGCCAATAATCACCATTACAGCGAAATCCATTTAGACTTCCGAATACATGACAAGCTAATTTAACATTCAGGACACCTGGAATAACATTTTCTTTTAGTAAAATCCAGCCCACAGCTTAAAATACTTCTACAATTCATATAGAATTTTACCTGAAGATGACGTGTTAGCGTCGAAACGCATAGTAAGAAGAAAACATCTGCTTTTAATATAAGACTTTCATATTTATGGACTTTAAACACATTTTAACTGTTTCAAGAATTTTTAGTAAGCTAACTTATTGTATGTGCTTACGCTTTTTATATTTCTAGACTAGTAGCTTAGACTAGTAGCTTAGGTTAACTGTAATGGGAAAAGTTATTTTTAGGTAGATTTTCGAAGAAAAATCTACCTATTGCAATGGATACCACTTTATGATTTTCGAAAAATTCTTTCATATCTTTACGTTTCATGCTCCCCTAAGTACGAAACCACCGCCCGTTCAAAAAAAAAATTTGTGATATTTATATATATATATATTTATATATATATATATTTATATATATATATATATCTTTACACGATAGCGGCCGTAATTTTGAAGATATTTGAACCAAATTTTATTATGTCATTTCTAGGCCCAATAGTTCGGACAAGTTCGTTAATGGGCAAAATTGGCCCAAGGGGGTGGTCGGGGGAGGGGGTTGAAATTTTAAAACATTTATATCTCGGCCCCTATGAAGTATAGAGGGAAACTTTGTTTGAATAAATTAGAGTACTCCCTATGGAGTTCACAGTGACACCAACAATTCGGGGGTTCGAGTGAGGGTGGGGGTGGGGGATGAAAATTAGAAACTTTTGAAACCACGTCTTGTGGGGTATCGTTGAAAAGCTCTTGATGAGTACTCTACAAATCAATAAATAGTTTCTTGATAGCTCTCATATGACGCGAGATTTTAATGTTTGAAAATAATAACACTTAAAAGAATTATTATAATATCATAATTTTGTCTTGTTTAGCGGCTTTGCTAATTTGATTCATTGTTGATCTTGCGCACGGCCTCCCAGAATATTATATCCTATTCTTGTTGTCAAAACAAATGATTGTAGGCTCTTCCTCTTTACCGAATTCAGTTCTTATTACTGCAGGTTTACCATGCCAAGGCTAAAGAAAAAGAGTGCTATGCAGCGACAATAAATTAAACCAAAAGCACTTCGAAATCTACCTCCGCCTGTAGGCCTGCCTAAAGGGATTTTTTTTAAATAGGTTAGACGTCTGTTTCTTCAATAGTTGAGCTTAGGTGGACATTGTAACTTAAAAACAAATTATATCCATAGCATGCGTCTTAATATAAACGAATGTTATTTATTTCTACATTCACTTTCAATAAGCTAAACTCAATGTAGCTGCATTCTACCGCTCCGTCATCACCTTCATCTTTTGATTTAATTGGTAGATGGCAGAGTTGGGGGCATGTAGTCAGTATGCCTACTTTCACGGCCCTCTGTGATGGTTTCCTAATCCGGATCTATCACTTCTTTATGGAAGTACCTTCTCAGTTGGCCTTGCAATGCTGAATGCACTCCGTTCCAGAACGCCTTTCCTTAGAAAAATCCGAGATGTACCTGGGTTTTAAACTGGAATTCAGATCCGTCCTCGATATTCTGTTAAAAATCTGCAGATTGTTAACACTGAGCGCATGGTAGCTGTGCGTTCATAGTATATATTTCTTGTCTGCAGAATTCATACCGTATTAACGAAGATAACCGAAGTGATTCGACTGCGCGGGCTCTCTGGTTTTCTTGATAACTCGTCCACAGTTCATGCTTCTCCTAGCGTTAAATCGTTCGAATACTATTTATTCGAATCTCAATATCTCGAATAATTCAGATTTTTTCACTCGAGAACTTCCGTCACTAATTTAAGCATAAGTTACTCCGAAAAACTTCTTCATTTCACTGGATTAAGAATTTCTCGTTTTATCCTTAAACAAAGTTCTTATAGGCCCGTCGTATTTCCTTTAAGGTAGGGAAGGAAAGAAAATATCGCGATTTTAACGGGAAAATCATGTATGAAAAATTTAGAATAAGCCAGATGAAAATTTTAGTACAACGATAAGACCTACATCTCGGTAATTTAAAATTGCAACTCACGAGCTCTTAATTTGTATAGGGCCGGCTACTGACTTAATTCTGTAACTGTTTTAACTTTAGACGCAATGTTCACCTGTGTTTGGACTTTCCGGTTTGGCGAATAAACGTAAGATTTCACTGTATAATTAATTAACCGTAAAAAAATTAAAATAAAAATTAACCGGCTTCAGTATAATTTTTCTTTCCTTATGGATAATTTTTAATACTGTTGAATTTTCAAAGATTTGTTGTTTCTATTTCCAATTTTGTGGATTTTAGATAGGCTATAGACAGTTTTCACCATTATTGTTTAAATTGATTGTAATTTTTGATTGAAACAAAATAGAGGCAGCCTATATAACTGTTAATGACATAATTGACTATACAGTAGAACTCCAGTTATCCGGATTAATTGGGACCGGACCCAATGCAGATAATTGGATAAATAATGAAAACAGATAATTTCTTTCTAACAACTAAATTTTACAGTATTGTGCTTGCATAAAGTATTATATCCTGGATATATCGGTCAGAGTTAGTTGTCTTGCTGACAAACTATCGATTTTGTGGGCTAAGAGGTTTACTTTTTCGCAAATAATTCGTCGTGAAACAGAATTTCTCAATGCTCGCTGCTGCAAAAACCAGTTGAATATAGCCTCAAAGCGGTCGGGATAGTTGGAATTCGGATAATTGGAGTCTAATGTATATTCTAGTTAGGAATGGATAAAAACAAGTGATGGGACATCCCAGCACTACAATATTTTTCATTTAAATAGTAATTAAGATACGTTATGTGACAGCTTGGTTGATTGAAGCTGGCATAAACGAAGTTTATTTCTCTAGGGTGGAGAGAGAAGACAAAAAAACAGTAGAGTCACAAAGAGAACGTCAAATTGGTTTGTAAATGTATACTGTCATAGTCTTCTGGATTCATTTTAGATTTTCACGGTAGTTTTATATTAATAAAATAGCCCAGACAGGCCAATAATTAAATTATTTTGTTTTCTGGTATGTAAGACCAATTAACGTTATAAACACGCAATACTTTAGAATGTGCTGATTAGGCCTACACTTTATTTCGGAATGGAGTGTCATTTAAAGGGGAACTACCGGTATGTTCTATTTCTTTTGCCGTTTCGAAATCATTTTGAATAGACTAAATATTAATATTTAGCCTGAATAAAATAGGCTCTCTTCTTTATATTACATGCGGTCATACGTAAAATATATAGCTGTATTAATTAATTGACTTATGATACAAACATATAACTTCAACGACAAAGGTATTCAAAAGTTGGACCCACGATATGAAAAATGCCTGAGATCCGGCGGCCAATATGTTGAAAAAATAGTTGAACAATTGCCGTAACTCTTCTTCTCTTGCAATAAATATTTCCGTGAAATTGTCTTTTGTGTCCGTAAACGGCTCCAGAGAAACTTCTTTTGTGAACGGCACTCGTATAATAACATTATATATAAATTAATCCTTTTAGACAGCTTGAGATAAATTAAAATAGAGCTTCCAACACAAGACACATGCCGCAAAAGTTCCACATTAAGGCAGTAGTCTCAGAAAATCCATTTATTCAACTTTGCTTTCATTCACGTTTTAAAAACGTATATAGTTATTAAATAGACTCAGTTTGGTGAAATTAAATTTCTCACAGTGATCGTAAAAATCGTCATACTTGGAATTTATACTTTCTACCTCATATTAGCAGTCGTACACTAGAATATCAATAACCTCTGTTTGAGCATAGATGGCAGGGTAGCTTGACATCCAATATGGCTCCACGCTACGCTATTCGTTAGAATAAATGTGATGTTTATTAATATTATTATTATTTCACAATTATTAAAGGCTGTATAAAATTTTGTGTCATAAACAGGGTAAAAAGGATTTATTTTGCTCATTTAGTTTCGTCAAATATGTTTCATTTCTCCAACATAATAAATTATCTTTTTACTACTTGTATCATAACTATCCATTATAAATAAGCCTCTGCTTTCTTGTCTTACCTTACTTGATCAGTTTTGTTAACGGAGCACTTAATCTGCGATGAAGAGAACGACTCCTACTACGAGCACAACTTTCAAGATTCAGTAAACGTCATGCATACTGGTACAACCTGAAAGGAGGGGAAAAAAATTTTTACATGTTGTCATTATGTAAATAGGCCTATTTATTTTAATTTGTATAGCTAATGAATGTTTTTTTATTCACAGGACACCATAAAATTCTTAATTATGGATCTTTGGAATGCAGAGCTATATTTTTTAACAAGAAGTTGGGTACTTCAGTTAGGCTATAAAACATTCCGATGTATCCTAAATAAATAAGATTTAATTTATATTAACCATTGTTTTGTGTATTTACATGCAATCATTGGATTCTGTATGGAGTAACTCTATCAGTTATGGAAAGAAACTTGTATAGCAAAAAAAGAATTATATTGTGTTTTAAGAACAAAAGCATTTTAAACATTTTGTCAAACAATGAAATCAGGTTTCAAGTAGATACGTAGTATATTGTTATTTTAAGAGGAAGTCAATTATATTGGATTATATTAATTATACTTTCATGCACATATTACGTACGTATTATGTAGATAATTTGCATATAATTTCATCAGGTACATGTCTTGTATGATATTCATATTTGAATTATCTCCTTAGTCTGCTATGAAGAAGTCTACTAGGCATTTTGAACTGAAAAGTTCAAAATTTGCCGTTTCAAAATTCATTGAAAAAAATCTCTTCAATAATTTTCTTATTGTTTAAACGATGTAAATAACGATACATTGTCAGATCACTATTATAATGGTGACTTCTTAAATTTTATCATTTTTTTATGACGTTTACCCTTGTAACCCTAGAGGGCGCGGATAAATAAATTAAAAAAAAAAGTACCCTCACAGGCTATGACAGCCTGCGGGTGGGAAATAAAATACCAGTGGATCAACAGGCAGGGCAGATTCACAGGGGTGCCACTTGGCCACGTTTTCAAACTTCCTCCAGCCGCGCGGTTTTGTCTTGTGACATCACTAGGTTGGCAGGTCACCCCTCACTCGTAAGAGTGAATGGAATACAGCTGATTAAAAAATATATATATTTAATTATAGGCAGCGAGTATCTCGTGTTGTAATAAGTCAACCTCAAGTATAGTAACTGTTCTATCAGGCCATATGGGAGAAATTGTCGATACGGTTTGGTTTAAAAATTTTATCTTTTGAAGCTGATTTTAGGAGGATGATGTCGATCTAACTATCGAGACAAGACTATTTTATCGTTGTTATTCGAAATAGGGAGGAAATGTTATTACTGTGAATAATTAACATCCATTGACTTTAATGTAGAGTCTGTACATAATTTCTTAGTCATTCAATGCACGGTTTAAAAAACTGTGAGTTATAATTATTTATGAATTACTTGCAGCAAATATAAAATAGATATGTGTATGAAAGTGCTTTTCACCTTTGAAAGCTATTAAAAAAAGATAAATGGCATTGAAAATAATTTACTAGAATCAAGCTTAAGACTGTAAGGTATGTCAAATGAGTAATTAGAAGTTTCCATGAATGACTTCTAGTTTTGATAGAGAGGCAAGTACAACTTCACTGGGTCACACTGCTCTATTATTTTCTTATAGACACTCCTAAGCCTATACATAATTTTCCTATACATAGTTTTACATAAAACTAATAAGACGCGAGAATCACAAATTTTTAGTTCAAATTAGAATCTATTGTACATAAGATTGTGCAAACTGCAGAAAATAGGCCTCCAGTCAAAACTTACATAGAAACTAGCTTTGCTTGTTCTGGGCTCTGTCCCAAAATCTCCGGGAAGATTCTCGCCAAAAGTTGTTTCATGAACTGACACTGCATCGCGCAATCGCGAATTTATCAATAAACTCGTGATCTCTCGTGGGATTCTGTATCTGTATCTGGTACCCTACGATCCCCAGGTGGGGCGAAGGGGCCTCCAATGGAGGTTTCATTAGCTATACTAATTTTGATATGCTTATTTTCCGAGAGAGGGTAGAGGGACAGGTGGTAAGCCCATCGCCTCGCAACCCCCCGCTGGAAACTAAGTATTTCTTGGACGTGAAAGGGCCGAGAAATTTTGTCCAGAGGCTCTAATTTAGGCTTGGAGTTCTTTTACGTGCCGTAAATAGACGACACGGGACCCCCAGCTTAAAGTCCCTCCCGGAGGACTCCGTGCCCAGGATTTTTACGTCCTGAAAAATCCATCGGGTTTGATCCCGCGCCCTGCGGATCCAGAGGCGGGTACGCTACCTCTAGTCCACCGCGGCCGACTCTCGTGGGATTACCTATGATAAATACAGTAACATAATAATTTTAATCATTGCTAATTTACGTAGTAGACCTAGGTGGCGCAGTCTGTATGGCACTAGCTTTCTGTGCCCATAGTCGTAGGTTCTATCCCGATCAAGGTGGATAGCATTTATATGTGCATAAATAAATCATACCTATGTCTCTAGATTTACTGAGGGAGAAAATTCCGGCTCACCAGGGACAGTTACATGGCTAAACCATAGTACACCCCTATCATTAAATAGCGTAAAAACGAACGAGTTGGTGTGTGGTAGGCCTATAAACATATTTCCATTGTCCGGTGAAAGCGTACCCTACTAGATACATTACCTTATGGAAATTCAGTAACTAATATAGGCCTAATTAGTACTATGTAGATTAATTCTTCCATTTTTCCTGCAAGTAGTGTATAAATACTAAGTATAAGTATAAGTATAACTTACAGTATTTTGATAGTGAAGTATTAAAGTTAAATTAACAATGTGGATCATATTTCCTGCCTATTTCGTTTAAGAACAATGTAAATAGTCCTGTATTATAGTCTCACGGAACTCTTTAGGGCCGATTGTATAAACATCACTGACTGGAGATCAATTATGATCTAAGATCAGAAAATGATCTAAGTTCAGACTGGAATCGTATTGTATAACATTGATCTAAGGTCAACTAATCGAAGTTCAATTTGGATCCTAGTTCATACATGAACGCTTGGCAACATCGCAGAAACAGCTGAGTATCGCGAGGCGAGAGCATTGTTACTCTGTTTTCCTTTGTATTCAGACTGTGTTATGCGAAAGGAAGGGGAAATATGATCGAAATTAAGCAGAAAAAGGATCGTTCCCAATTGAAATTGTCTTGGGAAAATATAAAGATATTATAGAATCCAAAAAGACGGATGCGATAATATCTGTGCAAGAGCAAAATGCGGTGACAAATGTTCTTGTAATTTCATTCCTGGCGTTATAAATCGGCTTAACATTTTCACGGCTAAGGACGAGAATTCCTGTGTTTAAGGTTAAGGAAGCTGCATGAAATGGCGAAGATTGATAATTTCGTATTAGTTGCAATTGTGGTGCAAGGGTTATTTTCGTATTATAGTAATTAGTGCAACATAATAATAACGTACAGGTTATACTGTAGAGTTATGTTACACTGCATTATAAGGAGCCTAAAACATAGCATATATACGCACAACTACTATATAGCTAGAAATGTATGCACAACTGCGTTATAGCTAGAAATGTATGAAATTGTCTATTGTGTATTTTCTTTATATTTATCGTAACCACACAGGTAGGCCTAATATTATGTTTATAATGAACTAATCTTATGTCTCAAATACGAAAACAGCCCCTTGAACTGAGATCAGCTAGTTTGATCGGATAAATTTCTCCAGTCAAAATTGATCCTAGTTCAGTGCGAATTGATCTCAGATTAGCGTTTATACAACAAAAATTTCCGAGTTCAGCGTGAACTGAGATCAGTTTAGTCTCTGATCCAAGATCAAACTGTTTATACAATCGGCCCTAATACATTCAAATTATCTTGACATCACCTGCAGATTTGATTTTAGCCAAAAACAGCTTTAATAACTATGATTTTTAAACCATACCCGATCGATTTTTACAATTTCTACCACATAGCCTAACAGAATAGTTATTATACTTTCGGTTGGCATGTTAGAACACTTGATAGTTGCTGCATGTAATTAAATATTAAAGTTTAAAAACCATCTGTTTTCCATTCACTTCTTATGTCACCCTTGCCACGTCACACCCCGCAGCCAACGACCGCTCAGGGTGGCAACCTTTAGTACTCGTATTTTAAGAACCTTGGGCAGATTAAGGCTCTTGGGCTGTGGTAAATACTACCCATTTACAGGTTGAGACGATGGGCCTGCTCCTTATCACAAGTTTCCCTGGCAAAAGTTCTTCTACTATTGCCAGGAATATATCAGAAGAGTGGGAACTGAGCGATGGCCAAAATGAAGTGGAATGCTCACCGCAGGACAAAGGAAAAAGTGAGAGGCCCGGGAGAATGGTTAATTATTGATAGATATGGGAAGATGTTAGGAAAAGGACCTATGACAAAACAGATGTAGAGGATGCGGGATATGACCTCAGTAAGAAAGTTTCTGGCCACTAAAAGTCATGCTAATAACTTGTTAACTACTTAATTCACGCAATGTAACTTTTGTTTGTCCCCTCCTGAAGAAAAATATATAGGTATATACGTGGAAAACCTTCACTTGAATGATGTTCCTTATTCACCTTATTCAGCCCGTGTTTCCGCTTTCAATCTTCTTTGAGGCCTCTTTAGACAACTTTAAATCGTTTAGGATCAAATTTAAAATTTTACTGGCACCTGCGGGACCATTCATACACTACAGGGTAATCAGACTTCCCCGTGTTCTTTCGGATCCCACAATAGCCATGCCGATAAGAGAAGCCCTACGATATATTATTTTTTTCAAATTCTTCAATACAAGAGGTAGTTTCAAAACCAGCGGCCATGCAAGATGACCTCTGTGAAGTGAAATACTAACATGCCGGTAATTATTTTTATTTGACCGAGGTGTCTAATATTGCAGACAGTAAACTTTTACAGAATGGATATATCTATATTAATAAAAATGAATTTCCAAAATGTATGACGGAGCATCACTTGAGAACGGCTCAACCGATTTGGCTGATTCTTTTTTTGTTGTGTTCGTAATTGTCAGGACAAGGTTTGTATGAAAGAATTTTTTTTGAAAATCCACGGGGAAAGTCGGAAATGTGAAATGAGGCAAAGTTAGAGAGTTCTGATGTCAATAATTGTTTACATAACGAAAGTATTGTTTACGATGTTTACATAGGGCTTTGGAAACTATATTATGATATAGTCTCAGGCTTTAGTTTAGCTACAGTTTTGTGTGATTGCTTTTCTTATCTTGATCGGTCCTTCAGTTCTATTTGTTTCCTGTGATCATCTTGCATTATGAGCTTCTGAGACGATTTATATGCAGTGCATTTTGGAAACTATCTTTCTTTAGTCTGTGGGACTGGGCTTTAACAAATGCTGATACTATCGATGTATTTAATACATAATTGTGAAAATAATTCTTGAAGAATAAAATCCACGAAAATAAAGCAGTCACATAACTTTTTCTACCCTCGACATGGAAAATATCGTTTTCTCACTTCACATTTTGATATAGAATAAGCGATCGTCTTGCAGGGACAACTTAAGTGTGTACCAGTGAGTATGCTATATCGGAAGTCGGTAACAAATCCTATCCACTGATACGTCACTCATAGCTGTAGGCTTTGTATTAGTTGAGAAATAGGCCTAGGGATGTTTATCAGAGGTCCTAAGCATCTAAAAGAAGACAAAATGGGATGGAACATTTTCAGTCCTACGCGTGTAGTATATTATGTCCCAGGTTTTTGGGAAGGAAAGTATGAAAGTGATATTGAATTTCTTTTTTACTTCAGCCCCGAAACGGTTGTATGGTCATATGAGAGTGAGAAATACAATTTTCTGTCAAGACAATACATTCTGATGTAACCGGAATTTCTTTTTCTTCTTATTTGCACTCCTCCCAGGCATGGTGTGTAGAGGCAATGGAATGCAACATTCGACATCCTCCATGAGCCATAAGAAGCTATATCTAGCGTTTTCTAAGGGAATAGTTTGAGTGTCATATGTCGTTCTCCCTCATTTCGAATTCTACATACATATTATATAAAGACCTAGAGTTTCAACATCGAAAGTCCTCCATAAGTTAATTTCATATCACAAAATACAAAACCCGGGCGACGCCGGGCCATTTAAGCTAGTATATATATTTATATATATGAACTCTGGCTTAGCTATGTTGGCAGAGCCTTGGCACGGATAGCCAAAGATCCTCTGTTCAAATCCCAGTATCGGAGGAATTTTTCTCATATATTATTCTCATTTTACAGAATATCTTGACTCACAACTTCGAGTATAATCCTTTCAGACTACTGTAGAAATGTACGGCCTTATTTTAATGTGTAAAGAAATGTTCTACATTCAGTTCAGGCTTCGATTATTTATAAATCTTCCAAAATTTTGAATCAAGAATCAAGATGCTCGAAATCTTGTGAAAATAACGCATTCGCATCTGCCCTGTTATTGGTTAGACAATTGTCATTACCATTTTGATAAATTTTATCAGTAGATGCTAGTTGTTAGGTTTGACTAAAATTACAGATAATTCTGAAAAACTGTATTTTATAACAGTACTGACATTAAATCTCACAGCATTTGTAACAACAATTTTATCTGACTCAAAGACTTGTGGAATACATAAGAGTGTATTGTTTTGATATATTTTCAAGTTCCATATCTTATCCTATCGTATCCTTACCTTCTGATTTCTGCAAGATATTTTATACTAATCTGGTTACCACGTACACAACAAGCCCACCAATGAGTACCAATTTTATAATTTTGACCAACATACTTATAACCGAACGGTAATTTTCATATCCCAGTAGTTACTATAGATACCTTGAACCCTAATACTGTGATTTTTTTTTAATTGTTATGAACTTAAGACATTTTTAAATTCCCAGTAGACACTCCTGACAGTATGCTGTACACGGACAAAAAATATGTAAAGGACTCGGCCTCTTCAGTTCAGGATGGGAAACTTACATACAACATGTGAACGCTTGCAGTAGAGGTTTCGATAAAGAAATATCCATCTGCATAAATAAACTCTATACGAAGCCTTAAATAATAGAAAAATTGGTCAATACCTCAGAGAAAAGGGGTTTCAAACATGGTGTGCTTTACCTCTGAAGGGAAGAGGAGTCATCTAATACCATGAGTAGCCTACATTCCTAGTAACAAATGGATAAGACAGCCTGGAGATCTCAACAGTAGCGATTGGAGAACTGCCCTAAAAATGATAGCTAATATCTTTCCACGGCAAACTAGGCATAGAGTTAAAAGACAGATACAAATAATATTAAGGCAGAAGTTAAGTGTCGACTGAAATCAAGAAATGCCTTCTTTTATACTGTTCACAAACTCGTATCTCCTCGTCTTTCGTTCAAAAATTTACAAACAAAATTTTATAAGACAATTATCCTGCCTTTTTGTATCCTAAGGATACAACAAGAAGAACATGCATTATTCTTCGGGAAGAACATAATCTGAGAGTTTTAGAAAATTGGATTGTTAGTGAAATATTCGAACCTAAGAGAGATAAAAATGGGGCCTGGAGAAAAATGATAACGACGAGCTTCATAACCTGTACTCTTCTGTACTTATAGTAGACATGGCAGGGCTAATCGCGGAGGATGTCAGCAAGTCGAGACGGAAGCCTCTTTATCGAGGTCTAGGAAAGATAATGGAGCGCTACGGAGTAAGAAGCGGAAAACATTGCTCTTCAGGCGGCAAACAATCTCTTAAAAACACAATCCAAGCCTGTCCCAATATAGAAGTCGAGTCAGAAGTTCAAGTACGGTAACTGCACACGAACCATCACCCTTCTCTAAGACAGCCAGTAAAGACACGGTAATAATAGACAGGCCGCAGAAAGAAAATTGTTCAGCTGAAGAAGTAAAACAGGCATTGATCCGGCGAACAAGGGATGGAATGTAGTTGGTCTTCAGAAAAGCAAAAATATACAAGCAATACTAGAAACCACTTCCGGAGACCAGCTAAAGAAAATAACAGACTACCACTTTAAAGCAACGGGGATTTAGGCCACAAAAGAAATAACAATGCTAGGACTGCGAGGAATTAGAGACGACAAAGTCATAGAAATACTAGCTCGACAAAACGTGAAAGGTGATGAACTGGAATGGAAAAATCTAGAACTGAAATTCAAACTGCAGTGCAGTGGCCAGTGGAATAAGCTGTTATGCAACGGTTACAGTATTTATTGCTATTTTCTAATGTTTTTATTGAGGTTTGAAATGTATATGTGATTTTGTACATGCAGTGCAGATCATGTCTACGGTGCATGCATCAGTGCTGATAGTTAATGAAGTTCAAAGTAAGGATATTTACTTGAAATGACTATATTTTCTTGTAACCATTGTGTAAAGTTGTTGGCCTATATCGAAGGGAAAGTCTTGTAAAATCAGTGTAATGAGAGTGAAATATACAAAATTTTGTGTAAATTTGTGATTCTATGCAAGTTACAGCTGGGACGGCCAGTGAAAAGAGTTGAGATACAGCAGTTGGAGCACCTATTGCTATTTCATAATGATTATGTTAAGATTTGAGATGCGTATATTGTCCTTTTGTCATGTTTGTGTGTAAATTCGAGATGCTGGAAATATATTTGTGTGTTTAACATAAAGGAGCTCAGGTCAGCAGTGCACATATACCTAACGGAAAATTGCATTATTATAAGTTGTTGTGGTCTTACTCTCTAGGCTATTGTATCTAGTGGCAAAAAGTCTCTACGGCATATAGCGTTACTTCCACAATGGCTAGGCGTTCTGTTGTGGTGCAATGATATGCCATTGTGGTTTACTCTAGAGTAATAGAGAGAGGAAATTAAGTAATTAAAGTTGAATAGGCTTTATATAGTGGGTAAAACTGTTGAATCTACTAATTGACAAATTATGTAGGCCTACTACCTAAATTATGTTTTTACATCTTGTAAGGGTTTGTTTTAGTTTGTAGCAGATGGCAAGTGTAATATGGCCTATGTTTAGAAAGAGGATGCCAGACTTAGCAGAATGCTGCATTTTTGTTGTAGAGTCTTGTTCTATAGACTGTTGAAACTAGTGGCAACATTAAGCCACTATAACATGAGTGTTACTTTTTCAGAGCTAATAAAATAAATATCTATAATACTTTTTCTGTCAAATCATATAATGCGGGAATACGTACATATGATAGGCTGTTGTGATTTTTTATCTAGGATGACAGTAATGGAAATTTACAGTAATGGAAATTTAAATATTTGGGGATGAATTAGCGTCTTATGTTTGATATAAATCTATTGCATCTGCTATTTAGAAAACGATATATTGCCTGTAATTATGATTTTATGGTCGTAATGGGCCTGTTTTGCTTACTAGAATTGATGGAAGGTGGAATTCTGCAGTCTTACATCAGCATATCCATAGGCCTATTTTATTTTGTGTAATAAATTGTGCTACCTAATTTTACAATTGTATCTACTACGTAGAAGTATTAAACGAACTTCGGTTTTGTTTTTAGCTTCGAGAAAAGTTCGTTTTGGTTTCTAGCAGATGACTGAGTGATACATGGTTACGGAGATGGATATTTGAATGTTATATAAGCAATTCATATAATTATTTGTGCAATAAGATGTGCTAACTGATTTTAGAAGTAATTCCTTACCCCTTAATAATATTTTAGGTCAGTAGCCAGCAGCGTATCCAAGATATATTTTCGGGAGGGGCTGTGATAAGCCTAACAATAGTATCATAGGGCTCAAAAGTGGATGACCTAAAAATGCCTGAAAATGACCTATAAAATGACCTTAAATTTATGAAAATATGACAAGAAGAATTGAAGAAAAATGACTCAATATTTATAAATACATATTTTAAAAAGTAGTGTAAAAAAATTAACGATGGACAAGATTTAAGTATTTTATATTACTACTTTATTACCACGTTTACTATATTTATGCCTGAATGTCCCATAAATGCATAGGCGTAGCGAGGGGGGGGGTTTTGGGGGTTTGAACCCCCCCCCCCATTGATTAAAAAAAGGAAAATTGCATAATTTTTTTAAGTCTGCCCATAAATTGCTTAATACAAGCATAATGAATAGAATGAGAAAGTGTGATGACTTCGCCGCTAATACAATGGTGGGTATAGGGAGAGCGGCGGTCCACCGAAACACTGGCAGCACCTTCGTTTGCGTTTCAACTTCTCAATGCTGCGTCATGATAGTTTGGCATCTTATGATTAAACTCGCAATCTTTAATTAACCCTTGGTCCTATTTCTGTGGAATTTGTGCAGAAATAATCTGCACAACACAGTCCTTCTGATGGTTAAAACAGAGACTTAAAAAATGCGGACATAAATGTTTTTATTTCATTATATAAACATCACCAATTACAAAATTCATGGAGGGTGAAACGGAATTTTGACTATGCGACAATTTTTTTCATTTTTGTGTCCCGTAAAAACTTCAAGCGAGAAAGTTTTAGGGAAATATTTCAACTTTATTTTAAATTCAGTACCACCTTTATATCTTGAATGGTTTACGAGTAATTGAGTGGTAATTATTCCGGGCGCTCAGCTCTCTGAATGATGTGGGACGATCGTGAAATGTTGAGGGTGAAGCAAATTTGACTATGCGACATTTATTATTTTATTTTTGTGTCCAGAAAGAGATTAAGGGTGTAAGGTTTAGTGAAATATTTGGATCTTATTATAAATTGAGTACCACCTATATATCTATAATGGTTAACGAGTAATAGTAATTACTCTAAAGCTAAAGCTATCAGAATGGTATTGAGGTATTAGCAGGCATCTTTTCCATAAAATACCAGCAATAACGTAAAAAATTTTACATAATTTATTCGTGGTCTCAATAATAATACTATATTAACTGACTACTTGTACCCATACTGCTAGATTGACCCGCAGAGGAAAAGGAGTGAATGAAGCTTTTTTCTAACTTAGTAAGTCTGCACTACTTTTATTTATGCATTTATTGGATTATTTATTTATCATATTTTCTGTTCACTTATGTTAGTAATTTGTATGCATAATTATCATAGCAAATGTCTTATTAGTTTAATATCTTGTTCCTTTTTTTTTTTTAATATAATTTAACAACATAAGATGCACATAATTTACAGTGAACGGCGAATGGTCGAGGGTTTGAGCAAATAGCGGGCTATAGTTAAGGCAAGAGGATTTAATTTCTTTTTGAAAAAATCAGGGAAAATGCTTTGAAATCTTGTGTGATATATGTAGAATGCGTTGCAAAACAATTTTTGCGTATGTGCGTCTTTATCGGATGTTGAAACGCCAATTTTAAATATCACGCGCCCTATTTTTGTAGTGCTGCTTATGAAATTTTCCGTGCCCTGCAATTCACAAATCATCCCTTAGTTTATAGGGTATTATCTCTGTTCACATAATTTGTACACATATCTACACTTTTGACCGTGTTTCACCTACATAACTTACCCCATACAGCCAGGAGAAAATTAATATTATTATAAATAATATTACTATGAATACAATATTAATACAAATTAATGCTCAGTAATATTCTATACAATGTAATATTAATATTAATTTATAAAATATCCCTTAGCTGTTTTCTACCCTAATTATACGTTGTTATTTCTATACAAATGTACATTCTTTAACAAATTCTCATCAAATTATACCAACATACCATCTACCCTATTTTCTAGGCAACAAAATATTAGATAAAATCATCCCTTAGCTGTTTCATACCTATATTATATAATTGTTCATTGCTTGTGAACATCTTCGATTTTTTGAAAGATTTGGAACGAAATGTTACGGTCAAGCTTCTTGGAATCTGAGCAATTACTGTTACACACGGCCATGTTTATTTTTGGAGATGAGATCTTCCAAGACGTGTAAAGCAGCCCGAAAATTGTCAGAAGTATAAGTATAAGTATTGTCAGAAGTATAATTGTCAGAATTGTCTAACAATTCAATTTAGATAAGGTGAGTCATTTTGAAATAGATTAATGTATTATTTTGTTTAATAATGTTTGCAATTTTTCCTATACCGCCCGTAGTAATCTTGCTCCCGCGAATCTCAAGCAGAGTAACTGCTACCTAGCGGCGGAACCAGTGAACTACCTCAGTCATCACACTTTCTCCTCTATTCATTATGATACAAGTATAAAGCGTGGGAAGCTTAAAACTCGTTATTTTGCGTCTTAATTTTTAAAATTTTCCGGGGAAGGACCCCCGGAAGCTTAAAACTTGTTATTTTGTATCTTAATTTTTAAAATTTTCCGTGGGAGAACCCCCGGAAGCTTAAAACTCGTTATTTTGCATCTTAATTTTTTTAATTTTCCGGGGGAGGGCCCCCGGACCCCCCTCTCCTTCCATACTCGCCAGACCCCGCGGATGTTATAACCCCCCCCCCATATGGTCGGCCTGGTTACGCCTATGCATAAATGAGATCGCTTTGTCTGTAATGTTGGAAAAGTTCATTCTGAAGACAAAATAGGGAAAATGCAACGAAAGAATGAAAATTTCCTAAAATGGACTAGTGATGAATAAAGTGCCGAAAAATGCAAAATAAAAGTACACTACTTTTATTCATTTTCAGGTGAGACGAATTTATACTACACCCTGCATTGCCTATGATGTCTCAGAGAAAATATGACATTTCTTGAACTTTCGAGCCAGGCTGAATTTTCTACAATTGCAATTAAACTGTCTACAATTTAAGAAATTAAAGTGCCCTCATGACATATGTTGCAACATAATAGCATGGCGTTTCGGGGGGGGGCTGCAGCCCCCTCAGCCCCCCCTCTGAATACGCCCCTGTCAGTAGCTATTTGTAAGACTCTATAATTAACTATTATTCCGAGTTGGTAGTTGTATGACATGGAATAGCGGGGAACAGTAAAACATAGGCCTACGCTAACAGATGTAGTTCCTTTTCCAAGGGATCTTGTAAATATTGTTTTGGTATAAGAAATTATTTTTAATGTCTTAAGGTGCAAATCTATGCCTTTATTGTGCTTTGCTAATAATATTTTGTAGTGATGGACCGTAATTGTGTTTTTAGATTCCGAAAGGGTTTGTTTAGATTTCTAGCAGATGGCGGATTGATACATTGGTATTGTAGCTGTTTGAGGTGGAATGGTGGGTAACAGGAAGTAAAATGGATACACAAAAAATAGTCAGTACTACATGGGCTATTATAGCTATAATTTTCGTATAAGAAATTTGTTTCACTATCGTATAGTGTGAATCTGAGTCTTTAGTGTATATTGATTATGATATGTGGTTGTGAAATGCAGTTTTATATTTATTTATGTTATGTGATGGCAGTTCAAAGAAATATCTTGATGCATGTCTGCAACAATCAAATTATTTACAACGCCAATACATTTTAATATATATAGAATCACTTCATGTTAACTTTCAGGGATTTAATGTGCACTGACTAACCTGCTGCTTCCCATATTACTCAATAAGTTTTTTAGTTTCCTACCTGTGTTGTTACCAATCATTCGTGCGTTTATTATAGACCCTACCGCACACCAGATTTCTAGAAGGAGCTCATCGGATCGGAAGTCAGGGGTAGGGGCATTTTTACTTCCTGTGCCCATACCATAGGCACTGGTACTATAGGTAGAGATATTATTGTTTTTAACCCCAAATTCGAAGTTGGATTTTTAACGTAAATACATGTTTTGAGGTTCCCTGAATCCAAAAGTACTATTTTCGGGGTGAAAGCCAAATATAAGATACACTTTAAGCTCCGCCCACTCGATATTCACATTTTGTTTTTCAGCGAAGCAGGGTGACCAACTATCTTTGTATATTGTCGCCGACACTCCCGACCGTACCAAATATTAAAAATGCGAGAGTGCCTCTTGTACCAAGTATTAAAACTGTGAGAGTGCCCCTTGTACCAAATATTAAAACTGCGAGAGTGCCCCTCGTACCAAATATTAAAAATTCGAGAGTGCCCCTTGTACCAAATATTAAAAATGCGAGAGTAAGTGCCTTGTACCCACAGGTTTGCCTTGTACCCAACGGTTTGTCAGCCTGTTCATCCTCGAAGAATTCGCTAGATAGTGGTATAAAAGAAAATGCTTCACTGAGGGTGGGTTGGGTCAGGTATGTTTCATGCGAAGGTGCACCTTATATTTGGTTTTCCCCGTTTTCGGAAACATGTATGTGTGTGTGTGTGTGTGTGTGTGTGTGTGTGGATATGTGTGAACAGTCTAGCTCCAGAACGGAAAATCGTATGAAAACTAAATTTTGTATTTGGGTCAAGTACCTTCTGAAGATTTGACCCGAATATTGGCGATAAGTTTTAATTATTTTTAAGGGGACTTTACATAAAGATTCTTTTTTCGCGATGTTTTCTAAAACGGCTCGAACGATTTTCTTTACATTTTGCACATGGGTTGCTTATACAAAGACCTAAAACTTTAAAATGAAACATTTTTTAGAAAAATTTCTCTGAAGGGTAATTAGCCTATATGTGCTCTTTTCAATACGGTCTCTTGTATAGGAAAATCGTTCGAAATCGAAATTTTGTATTTGTGTTAGGTCCCTTTTGGGAATGTGACACGAAGATTGGCGACGATTGTATCTTATTTTTAAGGAGGCTTTACGCAATCGGCTCCGTACAATTTTTATGGGAATTTCAGACGACATTACTTTTTGGCCGCCCCTTCCACTTCCGGAGAACCTGAGCCATAGGTTATATCTCCGGTTCAACAACTGATTTCGCATTTGCTCTAAGATCGCGTCGCCTTCTCTTGGTCATAGAACACAAGGAAAATGTTTGATGAACCGATTTTTGCACTTTATTCAGTTAATTTTACTCTCGTTCATCTGTTTGTTGTCGCGGGGGGCGTGTCCCCGATCTGGTATAGTAGAGTTTTTCATTACATACCCAGGCAGCTTGAAAGGAATAAACCATTAAATAGGTGTTTCTTTATGTTAATTGATCTAAGTCGCTCTTGGCTTCCGCTTTCCAAAACACAAGCAACGTTGCAGTATTCTCTCGTTCTTGTCACTGAACTCAGTCCTTCCCTCGCTTTAACCTATTCACGCATGTTATTGTTTACTGTAACTAGATTTTGCAACCCCGCGTTTTGCTCCACGCTGAGTAGACTAGTAGTAGTCACAGCCATTACAGGACATTCTTACATTTTTATTTGGTGAAGCTATTAGCTGATTTGTGCGGTAAAATGAAGAGCATGGGTTGAGCTGTCACACACTTAACCTCCTAAGAAAAGGTAGCCGCCTGGGTATGCAAAGAATAACTAGACTATATTCACCTTATAGAGTGAGGGAAATCCCGCAAAAACCTCACTCAGATCGGTTGCTGCGAGGCTCCACAGCTTTCGAGGCGATTCTTGGGCAATCTGCCATCTTGCTCGGTAGATCCCCAGGGGATCTGAGCATTCCCCCAAGATTCCTGTGTCAGGAGTGGGGGTATTTTATTTTTTTGTCCCGCCTTTCACCCCCGGATTACCTGAGCCATAGGCTATATCTCCGTTTCCTGTGTAATAGCCATGTCCCGAATAGAACTGAGATGTTGAGTAATCAGGAACGATCCATTTTTTACTTAAGTCGTCTGCGGACGCTATTAGCAAACAGTGATGGCGGTTGAGGCCAGGTAGGTTCCTTCATCCGCAAGCACCCTCACATTTACAAGGGCAGGAGATTAGGACCAACCGTAATTTCCGCCCCATGAGTCACCTAGTCTACTTTAATCAGTCAATCTTAGATTTTTTTTAATATGTCATTTTATCTTAAAATGTTTGTTATATATCAATTCTACATATAATTATAAGAAAATTGACACTAAACAGTGTGTAATTTACTTTAATAGGAACATTTATAACAAATACATAAATAAAAGTTATGAGAAAACTGCTTTTAAGACCTATGTTCCTATTAAAGTGAATTATACATTGTTTGGTGTCATTTTTCTTGTAATTATGTGTAGAATTGATATATAACAAACATTTTAAGATAAAATGGCACATTAAAACAATCTAAGATTGATTGGTTGAAGTAGACTTTTTTTTTTTTTTTTTTTTTTTGTTGGCCCGCCACCACCCACGGAGATCCACGACCATAGGCCATACTCCGCTCCCAACAACTGTTCGGCGCTTGTTGTTCTGCTGCTTTGGGTCTTTCTATCGTGTACATAGCTAGTGGGAAATGTGTTGTCTTTAAGCTGGCTGTTTGATTCAGCACTGGCAGAACTGTGTAACCTTGTCTATGTCGTTATGTGTCTAACGGGGGTGTGTCTCTGATCCGGCATTCACCTGTAGAGTGAGGGAAACCCCGCAAAAACCTCACTCGGACCAGCTGCTGAGAGAATTCTCACAGCATCCCGGCCCCTGAGCTGAAGGTTCAAGGGCTCGGTTCGATCCCGAGGGTCTGAGCTACTCCTCAGGATAGTCTCATGATTGGTAAGTCTCGAGTTTAGGCGTCATCTAATTCTTGCTGCTTGCGTATTCCGATTACTGTTGTTGCGAAATTTTGAAATGCTGTGTATGCTGTTTTTGTGGTCCAGTACTGAAGGTCTGGTGGCCACATTTGGTTATCTTGTGTTGCTACTTGTCGTAATTCTCTTCTAGCTTCCCTGTACCGGGGACATGTGTAGAGTGCATGGTACATTGTGTCATGTTCACAGTCTTCGCAATAGCAGAGGTAATCCTCTGCCAGCGTGAACCTAAAGAGGTTTGCCGTGAAATAACCGTGTCCTGAAAAGAATTGTGTTGTGGCATAATCTACCTGTATATGTTTTTTCCTAAGTCTTTCAGTTGCGCTTGGGAAAAAGTCTCTTGTGATTAGTCCCTTTGTGGACTGTCTCCAGCGTTCGTCCCATAGGGCTAACGTGTGTTTCCGTAAGTCGGAGTGAAGCTCCTTGTTATTCCGAATGTTGTATGTATGCTGAGTGATTTCAGTATCGCCAATCCTTGTTGGTATCCGCTTCCTGATTTTGTATGAAGTGACCCTCTCTTCAACGTATAAATCCGCTGGTATTTCTCCGGCTATAATTTGTAGCGCGTTATTCGAAATGGTTGAGTATGCACGTGCAACCTTTAGTAGTGCTTTCCTTTGTGCTGAGATTAATTTGTTTTTATGTCGAACTAGTAAATATGGGGCCCAGCCATTTGCTGCGTACCCTATAATACTTTCAAATATAGCTCTATAGAGGCGTTTATAGTTCGTGAATTTATATCCCCATGTGAGGCCTGACAGGTAGCCTAGTCCATGAAAAAGGCGAACTGCCGTATTGCAAACTTTGTTTACCTGATTTTCTATCCTGTTCCCTGCTTGTAATTCTATTCCTAAATACCTGAGTCCTTGTACGTTTCGTAAGTTCGTCTGTCCTACCCTAATTGTTGGGGGTCGCCGAATGTTAAGTCTCCCCTTGAGAAGCAGGGTTTTCGTCTTCTCCGTTGAGATTTTAAGCTTGGCCTCTTTGCACCAATTGGTGAACCTTAACATGGTTGCTGTTCCTTTTCTTTCAAGTCCCGGTCGGCCATTAGATTCTATAAGAAATGCAATGTCGTCAGCGTATGCGACTACTGTGGCTTGTTGTGTCCCTTCAACCGCTCTAATGGCTTTGTCGAATATAAGGTTCCAAAATTTGGGTCCGAGGACCGATCCTTGAGGACAGCCTTTTGTTACCCGTTTTGATTTTGTTTCTTGCGAATTCCGCATTATTACCTCTCTATCCGAAAAGTAATCCTTGATTAGCTTATAGAGATCTATCGGGCAATTTATTTCCTTGAGTGCGTGTAAAACAAGGGGCCACCACACGTTGTTGAAGGCCCCTTCTATGTCGACAAATATGCCTAACACGTATTTCGCTTCGGAATTTCGTACGGTGTCTTGCAGCTTCGTTATCGCATCCTCAGTGGACCTGTGTGGTCGGAACCCAAATTGGGCTTCTGAGGAAGTTTCTTCTAATCTTTGTTCTATTCTGGAGAGAATCAATCTCTCCAGTATCTTTCCTAGGACCGGGAGCAAACATATTGGTCGGTATGAGTTTGGGTTGTTCGAGTCTCTGTCTGGGGCTTTGAGTATTGGGAAAAGGAGTCCCTTTTTCCACGCTTTTGGAAACATGTGTAGTCTTAGGCATGCATTGTATATGTGCAGGAGGTGAGTGTGGAGTTCCGCACCACCTTGCGTGATCAGTTCTGGGTTAATGTCATCGTTACCGGGGGCTGTTTTGTGTTTCGTTTTGTCTATTGCTAGTTGCAAATCTATGGGATCGAATGGGTCGGTGTGTTCGTCGTTGTCGACATCTTGTGCTATGTCTGTTCGTACTCTATCCTGTTCGTCTGTTTCGTTGTCTATGTCATCGTCTGGAATTAATGTCGTGAGCATAGTGTCTGCAATTTCGTCCCAGGTCTCTGCTTGGCTCCCGTCCCCTTTCCTAAGGCTACTTGTTACTGGTTTTGTCTTTAATTTGTCAGCTTGGATGCGGTAGGCTATTCCCCAGTCATTTGTGGCGCTTTGTTCGGTGACAAAGTCGTGCCAGCTTTCACGTTTTGCGGCGCGTACCGCTTGCGTGTACGCTCGTCTGTGCTGTCTGTACGTGTCGTATAGTCTTTGTCTCTCGTCTCCTACTGCTCGTTGAAAAGCTCGTCGTCTAGCGTATGTGTCACGTTTTAGTGTTGTCAGTTGGGGGGTCCACCATCGTACTGTCGATCTTTGGGGCAGTGATTTACCTATTGTCGTGTTAGCTGCTCGTTTGATTTGGGCGCTTGTGTCCCTAATGGCTGTCGCTACGTCTCGTTTGGTAACAAGTGGCTCGTTAGGTGGTAGTATCTCACCGAGCCTCGCCTTGTACTGCGTCCAGTCGGCGTTCTTAAAGCAATAGCGTCTTCGAGTGTCAGTTTCCGGTTGTCTTGGTGTCCCGATACATGTTTCGAGGACTCGGTGAGAACTCGATGTCACGTCCAGGATTAGCCATGATCTGATCCCGCGGGCAAACCCCGGTGCAGTCACCGTGATATCTACATATGACGTTCGAGTTTGATCCCGTGTGTCTAATTGGTATGTGGGGCCTTGGTTTATCTCATTGAGAACATGCCAGCCCGTGTTGTGTATGAAGTCTTCTACTGTGTGATCATCTGGAGTGATGGCTGGGTGAGGCCCCCATAGGAGGGAGCGTGCATTTACATCGGCAGCAAGTAATATGGGTCCTGTTAACGAAGCTTTTATTCTGCGGAGGGCAGCTATGTAAATGTCCGGAGGGTCACTGTATTGGAAATATGCGGATACTAAGTGGATGTTCTCTCTTTCTGTAATTACTGTGACGCAAACAACATGAGATGTACTCAGGTGTGACTGTTTGATGATGTCTATGTCCGGATTGACTATTACTATTGCAGCTAGTGGGTCTTCATCAGGTCGGGTACCTGTAATTACTCTGTCATGTATCCCGAATCCCGGTATGATGTTTCTATGTGTGTATGGTTCTTGTATCAGGAGTATGTCTATTTCTGTGTTAAGTGTTTTGTTTCGTAATTCGTCGGTGACTACCCGAGATCTGTCCGCGTTGATCTGCCACAACTTAAGTTGGGGATAGTTATGCCCCATAGTCTATCCGATCACGAAGTCTTTTTTCCGCGTGTGCTCGCGAGGGGCAGCTATCGCTGGAAGCTTCGTGGGCTGAGGGCAACTTTACACGTGCGCATGTGGCGCATCGTGGGGGCCTATTGCGGTTTTTGCACGTTCTGTAAGTATGACCCTGCTCACTGCAGTAGGAGCAGGTGTCTACTTCATCTTTGCAGACTCTGGACGTGTGCCCTATTCCCTGGCATTTGTAGCAGCGAGTTACTTGTATGAAATCCTTCGCACGGCACGTGTTGTACCCTACGTAGAGCCTGTCTCTTTCCAGGAGCGTTCGGCGGAGAGCTGGGCTCACCTCGCAGACCCAGTGGTCACTGTCTTTGAGGTTTCGGCCTAATTTGAATTTGAAGTCGAGGGACTTCCAATCTGCGGCTTCGGTTTCTGAATTTTGACTTTCAAGTATGTTGAAGTAGACTAGGTGACTCATGGGGCGGAAATTACGGTTGGTCCCTTGTAAATGTGAGGGTACTTGCGAGTGAAGGAAGCTACCTGGCCTCAACCGCCATCACTGTTTGCTAAGGCTATAGGGGAATAGTCCTTTGTTAGGAAGCCCTTTTGGGCATCTTTCCAGCGTCGTTCCCATGTATGTACAGTAGCGCTTCTAAGCTGATTCATTAGTTCTGAACGATTATATACCTTTCGTAAATGTCGTGATTTAGTTCCCGCTCTGCAATTCGATCAGGGAGGTGTTTTCGTATCAGGTCCCACCGCATTGCGGGACCTTCAGTTACGCCCTACCACCACAACATTTAAAATAATTGTAAGATAATCCGCGCCTACAACGTAAAACAATGTAAAGAAATTTCCCTCAAGTAATAATTAGTTAAAAGGAAACAACACGGATGGTGTATGCAACTGTGCTTCTCCAGATTTCATAATGACGTAATTTCATTAAACCCGGTTAAATGGACTTAAAAACTTTTATTTTTTTGCTCTTGCTGAAAAAAATGCAAATTGCGTTTTGAGATATTCTTTCGCCCATTGAATGGTAGGCCTACATAATAACTAGGGTTCGGATGTTATGACATGTCCTATTTTATCCTGACTTCCATTCTTGCCGCAAACACAAATCAAACACGAATTGTACGCTTATTTTCACAATCGGACCGTTTTTATTTTGCATATAAAGTCTTATTTTGATTATTTATTTGGTCTTGGTCGTATTTTGGTCATATTTGTAATTTAACTTCATATTTCAGTAATAAATTCGGTAAAGGAACACAATTATAACTTAAAAATTATCTAAATGGTCGGGTTAAATTTGAAATGTATTTAATTAATTTAATGTTAATGCCCAATAAATAGGTAACTTAATTTTAAAATTAATGCAGTTGTTCATATTTATAGGAACACGCATGGTCTACAAAATATTATTTGGTGCTGATGGAGCGATCAAATTGTTTAAATTAGAAGTTCATTAAGTTAAAACTGTAAATAACCTGCAAAATTGGTAAAAAAGTAATTATCTGATTGAATTCATGTGGTGTAATAATTTAGTGTCATGAAACGTTTTAGATAGGAACATTTATGTTTAGAAAACACGTTATTTTATTAGGCCATATTTAGGATTTTAGTCATATTTGGACATTTTAAGGGCATATTTGCAGTCATATTTTCAACTTTTTAGGTCATTAACATCCGAACCCTAATGATGAGTATTGGATGATTTTTTCTGCCGTTCTATACAGAAGACAGAATATTTATTCACTCTCCTTTATTAAGCGCCAGTATGGTACTTTATGAGATTGTGTGTGGGGAGGGAAAATGTCGGTCCGTCTGTCTATCTGTCCGTCCGTCCGTGTGTCTGTACGCGCGATAACTCAAATACGCTTAGTCAGATTTTAATTAAACTTGGTATATACATTTATAATTTCATGGGATGAACCCTATTGATAATGGACCAAATCGGTTGGGCGGTATAGTCCGTGCATTTAGACGTGAGCACTGTAAACACAATGAGCAGTGGAATCAGTCATCACGTAATGCATACTAGCAATACACTCCCCTTCCGTCCGCCCTATGTCTGCGGCGCATGCAAGTGCTCACGTCTAAATGCACATGCTATACCGGAGTAAAACCCAATTTAGTGTCTATTTTAAAGGCGCGATAACTCAAATACGCTTTATCGGATTTTCATGAAACTTGGTATACGAATTTATAATGTCCCTGGGAAGAAGTCTATTGATATTGGACCAAATCGGTTGGGTGGTACCGGAATAATGTCCAATTTAGTGCATTTTTATGGGAATATATCACAAAGGCGCGGATAACTCAAATACGCTTTATCGGATTTTCATGAAACTTGGTATACGAATTTATGACGTTTTTGGGTACAAGCCTATTGAATCAGGGCCAAATCGATTGACCGGTACCGAAGTGACGAGTAGGCCTATATCAATACTAATTTTGTAATGAATATTCTTTCATGGCCCACAATATATTAAAAAACGTAACAAATTGTCAATCGTATATTGATATTGTTAGCAACCTTGATTGATTTGTTTCTTCATAACGATGTCAGTGTGGGCTAAATAATAATTTAAATAATTTAAATAAACGATTTATAACAACAAACAGATGAATATTGATATTATATTGTGTATTCTATGGTTATGTAGACTACCGATATTTACATTAGGCTATATTTTAGCGTGAGTATTTTTTATATTTTTTTTCTGTGCAGCAATATACCTAATGTAATTCCTGACAGATAGATTTCATATTGACTTTTTATTCATTCATAAACTGTAAGGCTGCTTTAAATTGAAACAGAGATATCAGCGAATCGTAGGTCTAATGCATCATTATTATTATTGCCAGCACATTTTGTTTTTGGAGTTTAACTCGGAGATCTATTACAAAAATAGCTTTTCTGCATGGGCCTACCATAATTGCGTTTATCACTGATTTAAAAGAAAGAAAAAAAACATACTGGCACTCGGTTATATCAGTTTACCTGATTTTATTTCATTTATTTATTTTTATTTATTTTTTTAATAACCGAGTAATATTATTTATATTGTTTACCGCTATTGTGTGATTTCTTTGTAGATAAACCGCGCGAGATTCTTGTCAATACAACAAACACTTAGTTTGCTGAACACCCGTCAGATAGCAGATCTATGTTAGCAACTGAACGCTGCCATCTACTATCCATGTACCAAAGTTTATTTTTGCCAACTTCCTTACCAGATGTCAGAGAGCAATAATTGTACGACAGCGTCACTGTGCGGAAGAACTATTACTTCTATGTCTACAGTCAAGTCAAGAAAACTCACGTCCCATGTAGAGTCAAGTACAGGTACAGTGATTCAAAAAGTAATCTCCATGGCGCTACAGCCCTGAAGGGACTACAAGTATTTTTCAAATGGGAAGCGTTTTGTTCTTCTCCTTGCTTGATACGCGGTCCAATCAGATTGGCAGTGAAGGAAAACGCTTCCCATTTAAAATACTGTAAGCCTACCACTCGACCGCTGCATCATTTACCACAGGCAGATGGTAGGATTAAGGGGCATGTGGTACCGGGGATTGAACCCGGGCCGACGGATCTATAGTCAGCGACGCTAACTACAAGACCACGCCGAAATACAAGTACAGTGATTATATGTGTGAAATTCTTTAACGTAGTCACTAAAAATAAACTACAACTTACTGTGTTAAATTGTGTTATACCTGGTCTATCTGCTTCATTGCCTAGGCCTGTACTTTTATTTCGTCGCATTTTATTTAAGGGGGTACATCCGCTGTAGCGTAAGAAAGATTTGCAAATTGTAGTAGTTTTTTCCTCACCTCCCAATTTGTCTTTAAGATTAAAGCTTTGCTTTGATCTACAACCATGGCTTCCTGATCAGGACTTACTAACTTACATGTGACTAAAATTTATTAATTAATTATGTGGAAAAAATTCTACTCAAGATCAACATTTCCCTCCTAGCATCCATAAATTATGGTATATAACAATGGTTTTTTGTTCTGATATATTCCTAAATAATAGAGGGACCATGTGAAATAAAAGTTGCTTTTTAAATTTGCGTTCCAAGTAATATTTATCCATTGATGTTTCTGATTAATAATATTTAAAAATAAATTTTCAATTAAAATTAATGCGTTTAGTTTTACAAGGGTCTAAGTGCCAAAATATGATTGTGTAGAAAGCAAAATATAGAAACACATGAAGACGTGCAGGAGATAGACCCAGCGCTATATCTTGAAATTATTGCCACTAACGTGGCTTTCCCTGGACTTTGGACCCTTATGAAATGCATTGGTCAGGGTACATAAATCCGTTTAAAATTATCAGCTGAAAAATCATAATTTTGGCACTTAGACCCTTATAAAAAAACTAAACGCTTCAATTATTTTTTTAAATTATTCTTACTATTTATATAACTAATGTTCGATTTTTTCACGCAAGGATGAGCTGTAATCGCATAGATAAATGACAGAGGAAAGGGCCATTTAAATAGCATTTTTTATATAACGTAGAAAATACTGACTCGATATGAAAGAGGAGTGTTTACTATAGAAATATTTGACAAAAAACAAAAAAATAGTTTCCTTTGAAAACCGTAGCTGGAAAACCCCTTAATTTATTATTTTATTTATTTGGACATTCTGCCATTGACTAAAGATATCAATTCACAGTGGCATCAAATTTTGGAAAAGATATTATTTTTCTTTTAATCTTGAGTTTTAGGGTCACTACTAAAGTAATATAAAGTAAAACTATACATGGACCCACCATTGTGTAGCATGGAGCGTTGCAATATGTTTCTCCTGACTGGAGTTCTCCTAAGAAATTTCTTACGGGCATCGACATTTTCTTCTTCTTCTTTCCTTAGACCAATAGCCTGTTCTTCCTAATCACATTGTCTAAGGAAAACCCGAACTCCTCCTTCCCTCCGGTTTATTGTGCCTTCCTGACTTAATCAGCCTTTCTTAATTCATTATTTTCACACGTTCGTTCCACTCTTTCTTCTTTTTAACCAGTCATTATTGTCTTGTACTCCACACTCTTGCCTTTTTTCACAATTCCTTACCATGACCATTAAATGTCCTTCCTGTGATTTGTCGTAATCACAAGTATCATTTAAATCTGCAACTAACTTCTCCGCGCTATCTTTATGTGTAACTAGCTGAAAAGGCCCGGCGTCGCCCGGGCTTTGTATTTTTTAATTTTAAATTAACTTATGGAGGACTTTCGATTTTGAAACTCTAGGTCCTTATATAATATGTATGTAGAACTTGAAATGAAGAAAAAGATTTATCACACTCAAACTATTCCATCAGAAAACGCTAGAAATAGCTTTTTATGGCTCATAGAGGATGTCGAATGCTGCATTCCGTTGCTTCTACACATCATGCTTGGGAGGGGTTGAAATAAGAAGAAACATAAATTACATAAGATTGTATTGACTTGACGGAAAAATTTATTTCTCATTCTCATGTTACCATACAACCGTTTCGGGGCTGAAATAAAAAAGAAATGCAGTATCACTTTCATACTTTCCTCCCCTAAAACCCGGGACATAATATCCTGCGAGCATAGGACTCAAAATGTTCCATCCCATGCTTTGGGCCTATAATAAACATCCCTATTTCTCAACTAATACAAAGCCTACAGCTATGGATAACGTATCAGCGGAAAGGATTATTTACCTATTTCTGATATAGCATACCCACACACTTAGTTGTCCCTGCAATACGACATCTTATTCTTCATCAAAATGTGAAGTGAGAAAATATTTCTTATGTCGAGGGTAGAGAAAGTTATGTGACTGCATCACACTGTGCTTTATTTTCGTGGATTTCATTTTTCAGTAATTATTTTCGCCAATGTATACGTCGATGGATTCATAATTCGTTAAAGTCCAGCATTATATAGTTGACAAAGCCCTATGCGATCAGAGTAAACAATACACTGTTGTCATTTGAACTGAACAGCATTTCATTTTTTTCAATATAATATTCTCAGAAATTATATAATTTTCAAGGGAAGGAGTATTTTGTTTGAATTTTAATGTTGACCGCGTTACTTCCCGGGCTTAAGAGGGTATGTGTGCAAAATTCCGTGTAAATTGGTCAAGAAATGTAGATTTGTTTAAGAAACAAACATGCATACATACATACATACATACATACATACATACATACATACATACATACATACATACATACATACATACATACATACATACATACATACATACATACATACATACATACATACATACATACATACATACATACATACATACATACATACATACATACACACACACTTTCGATTTTATATATTAGATTAACAGGGCAAGGCATTTTATGATTTTGCATCTTTTTTTATATGAAGGTTAAAAGATAGCTCGAACATAATATGCTTTGTGTTTTATGCTGTATGCTTTATTTTGCATTTTTCGCAATTTTCAAGAGATATGTCCTTTTTTGGCAGT
Source organism: Ectobius pallidus (assembly GCA_964059195.1). Lineage (NCBI taxonomy): Eukaryota > Metazoa > Arthropoda > Insecta > Blattodea > Ectobiidae > Ectobius > Ectobius pallidus. The sequence continues at coordinate 15,343,112 of CAXKWD010000007.1, forward strand.
GTTTATTTAATTTTCGGGAATTTTTTGTCATATTTTAGGCAACAGACAATCGTTTTTATTTGAGAATCTCCGCCAAGGGTTCAGAAATATTTTAATTCAGGTTTATTGTAAACACCATAGCAGATTATCTTGTAGCAATGAAGAATGGTTATTTTTTCTTTCTAAAAATGACACAAATTTGCTAGGGGATGCTTGATGGGAATGCCAATTCATAAAGAGTTTCTTTTTCGCTAAGGGTGTCCAAGACCTCTTTAGTAACCATTGAGTTCGATCTCCGGATTTTTCTGAGGTAGGGAGGTCTGGTAGGGGTGCACTCAGCCTTGTGATTCAAATTGAGGAGCTACTTGGTAGAGAAGTAGCGGCTCCGGTCATGAAAACCACCATTAACGGTCGTGGGTGTCGGCATGCTGACCACGTGCCCCCAATCTTGCCATCTGCCTACGGTAGATGACGCAGCGGTCGGGTGGTAGGCTTTGTCCTTTCAGGGATATCGAGCCACAGATTTTTTAGTTAGTTTATATGTAGACACTTGACCGTCGGCGTGGTCTTGTGGTTAGCGTCGCTGACTACAGATCCGTCGGTCCGGGTTCGATCCCGGTACCTCCTCGGATTTTTCTGAGGTCGGGAGGTCTGGTAGGGGTGCACTCAGCCTCGTGATTCAAATTGAGGAGCTACTTGATAGAGAAGTAGCGGCTCCGGTCATGGAAACCACCATTAACGGCCATGGGTGTCGGCATGCTGACCACATGCCCCCTAACCTTGCCATCTGCATAAAGGTAGATGACGCAGCGGTCGGGTGGTAGGCCTTGTTCCTTCGGGGATGTCGCGCCACGGAGTTTAGTTATATGTAGACACTTAATATACATTACAATAGTTTTCTTATTTAGTGTCATTTTTAAATCAACACAACGTCACTCTTAACAAATTCTGAATACGAATATTGTTCTAAATGTTTTAACAAAAATCAGAAAATAAAAAATTTCTTGTTCTTCTAAGTCAGTAAGTAAAAAAAGTAAGGTTGAGGCTCGAGGATTTTTATATAGGCTATTCGGCCCATGAATGTGATAAGGTTGTCAGCCTTGCACGCCGGTCACCTGTTCCCCAGGATTGCTTCCGGCACTAATTTATGTTGCAGAGTGAGTCGACCACAGGACCACTGGACCACTGGATCACAGTGCCACCAGAATGATTAGGTCAATTGAAAAATCCAAACGACGTAATCTGGGATCGAACCGTGACCTACCGCTTTTGTAGCGCAGTGTCTCAACCAACTGTGCTACAGCTACTCCCGAGTTATAATTGACATTATTATTAGACGAAGTTGAACATTGATAAACGTTTATAGCCTAATCGTGGTTCATTAAACGATTAAAGAGCGTCAGAGTTAACAATGTACATAATTGGAATTAATAAATGGCTAAGCCATATATCGAAATTTTAAAATCTAGGATGGCTTTTGTAGCTAAGCAGCCCATTTTGCGAGGGTTCTAGTGGCACAGGAGGAAAGAGTTAGGCCCTTCAGGAAAAGTAACAGTTTATTGAAGGCTTATTAATTAATTACTAACATCTAGAACTTATAGATGAAGAACAAACTACCACTTAATATTAAAAAATGTGAAAAATGACATTTGTAAGATGTAAAGAAACCATTAGATTTGATTATAGCATTGACAACATTCCATTACTACAAGTAAAAAGTAAAAAAGACCTAGGTATTGTTTCTACTTCTGATCTAAGATTTAATGAACATATAGAAATAACAGTTAGGAAAGCATTGGGAATCCTTGGTTTCATAATGAGAAATTCATACATGCTAAGCCAGGAAACATTTACTCGTTTTTATTATTCTCTCGTTAGACAAAATTTGGAATATGGATCTATCATTTGGGATCCATTTACTGTAAAAAAACAAAAAAATAATAATAAAAAAAGTACAAAATAAATTCTTTAAGTTTTTAATGTTTAAAGTTTGTGGCTATTATCCATTGTATATGAATTATGATAAACTCCTGGAAAATTTTGAATCCAAGCTTTATCACATAGAAGAGCTTGTCAGTCATTAAGTTTTTTGTATAAAATAATTAATTCCAATATTGATGATACAGACCGTATAGAAAGAATTTATATAGGCTATATATGTCCCCAGCAAAAATAGTAGATTAAGTAAACTATTTTTTACTCCTAGAGTAAACACAGACTTGCACAAAAATTCACCAATAAACAGTACTTTGAATATGTACAATCAAATCCACCCACTTAATATTGATATATTTTGAATGAATCTAAAACAATTTAATTCTGCTGCAAACCAATTGTTAAAACGTGTCCAAAATGGTTATTCATAGGAATCTGTGTGTGAATAGTAATACCTTATATGATATTGTCAACCAACATATTTTAAGAATTTATATTATTTATTTTCCTCTTATTTCATTCTTATTTTTCTCTACATTCGTCATGCTTGCATTCTTCTTATCTCTCTAATTCTCTTTACTGTCTCCTATTCACTTTACTTCTTACCTTACATTGGTCATTATCCTAACTTTCTTCCTTTTATTATACCTATTTCATATTTGTGTTATTGTAAGTACACGATGTATTGCTAGTATAGTCATGAACATTGTAATTGGGTGTATGCCTGTAATGTTCATTCTTGATTAAATAAATAAACCATCATTTCATAAACTTTTGGATACTTCATAATTTTGCAATGGTCAAGTTTAATAGGGAGCAATAATTATGGATACAAACATTATTAAGGCGTAGGTGTAGAATTAAATCAGGAAATACTTGTTTTTATGCAATTCAGAAGATTTTATCTTCTCGTCTTCTTTTCAGAAAAATAAAAATATATAAGACAATTATCCTGCCGGTTGTAGGCTATTATATGGATGTGAGACATGGTCGCTTAATCCTCGGAAAGAACATAATCTGAGAGTGTTCGAAAAACAGGGTGCTTATGAAAATATTTGGACCAAACAGAGATGAAAATGGGGACTGAAGAAAACTGCATAACGACGAGCTTCATAACCTGTACTCATCACCGGATATCTTTGGTCCTTGTTCTTAAGTAAAACTTGTCTTAGTTTATTACAATTTTGTGTTAATTGTATTATGGTTGGCTAATGGTTTAAATATTTCAGTATTGTTTAATGCTAAATGGTAAAAATTATAACGCTATGTTTGGATAATTGAAGCATTCTTCATATTTTTAAACGATCAATTAGCTGCATAACATAATACCCCTAAAACTCGGCAATGGAATTCTCCGAAATAACATATAAGTTGTAGAGGCATAACACTACAGTATTACTAAAAGCAGCAATACAATGAAAATTAGCCGAACACTTGAAATTTGTACTTTATGTCACATTTTTTTAAAATCAAAATATTGCCCAGGGCAGAGAAAGTTATGTGATGCATCAATATTTATTTACGAGAATTTCATTCTCCGTTATTGATTTACAGAAATGAACTATATCGATAAACTCTCTAATTATTAATAATTAAAATATTTCATTTTCATCAGATAAGGGTTATAATATTAAATATTTAATAAAGTTCAGCCTTAACCCTTAACACACAACTTATCTTGATCCACTCAAAAACAGCATTAATAGATAGACACATATAAAATACTGATGTCACATATAAAGATGTAGATTAAAGCTGGATTCTTCTTTGTGGAACCAAGACGCGTCATTATTTAAATAGAAAATGCATTTCGGCGTATTTGATGCGCCATCTTCAGTTCTGTTGAGTTGTATTTAACACCACAATTCCTCTGATATAATGTTGTTTGTATGTTTGTTTATAAACAACATTAGGCCTATATCAGAGGAATTGTGGTGTTCAGTACAACTCATCAGAACTGAAGATGTCGCATCAAATACGCTGAAATGCATTTTCTATTTAAATAAGGACGTATCTTGGTTCCACACAGAAGAATCCAGCTTTCATCTACATCTTTATATGTGACATCAATATTTTATTTGGTCTACCTTTTAATGCTGTTTTTGAGTGGATCCAGATAAGTTGTGTGTTAAGGGTTAAGGCGGAACTTTATTAAATATTTAATTCTCTAATTATTATTTGTCAAATCCCAGTATCATGTAGCTTCCAAGTCCTACGTGAACACTGCAAACAATATTGTTATCATGAGAACTGAATTGCATTTAATAAATCCAGCGTAATATTTTCATAAATTAAATATTTTTTTCAAGGGAACGGGTGGTTTGTTTGAATTTCAAAGTTCACCGCGATTCTTTCTGGGTTTAAGTAGGTAATGTGTGCAAAATTTCGTGCAAGTTGCTCAAAGTACGTAGATTTGTATAAGGAACAAACACAGACTACATAGGCCTACATACATACACATTTAAAATTTTATATAATAAGCTTTAAAGGCCTGTCGTCGCCCAGGTTTTGTAATTTGTAATTCGAAATTAACTTATGGAGGACTTCCGATTTTCAAAATCTATGTCCTTATAGATGTATCTAGAGTTTGAAGCGAAGGTGAACGACCTCTCACACTCAAAATAGGTATATTCCCTCAAATAATGCTAGATATAGCTTTATGTCGCTCATATAGGACTTAGAATTTTGCAACCCATTACATTTACAAACCATGCCTGGTAGGGGGTGAAGTAAGAAAAAAAATCCCTTTAGGCAAGCCTACAGGCTGAGTTAGATTTCAATGTGCTTTTGGTTTAATTTATTGTTGCTGCGTAGCACTCTTCTTCTTTAGCCTTGGCATGACAAACCCGCAATAATAATTGCAAAAAAGAGGAAAGAGCACTTTTTCAAACATTCAAATCTCGCCTTAAATGAGAGCTATCGAGAAACTAGTTATTGATTTGTAGAATAGGCCTACTCATCAAGAGCTTTTCAATGATACCCAACAAGACGTGGTTTCAAAAATTTCGAATTTCCATCCCCCCACCCCCACCCCTACTCGTACCCCCAAAACCCCCGAATCGTTGGTGTCACTGTGAACTCCATAGGGAGTACTCTAATTTATTCAAACAAAGTTTCCCTCTATACTTCATAGGGGCCGAGATAAAAATGTTTTAAAATTTCAACCCCCTCCCCCGACCACCCCCTTTGGCCAATTTTGCTCATTAACGAACTTGTCCAAACTATTGGGCCTAGAAATAACATATTAAAATTTTGTTCACATATCTTCAAAATTACGGCCGCTAGCGTGTAAAGATATATATATCAATTTTTATTTTTTTTTTAACGGGTGGTGGTTTCGTACTTAGGGGAGCATGAAACGTAAAGATTTGAAAGAATTTTTCGAAAATCATGACATGGTATCCATTGCAATAGGTAGATTTTTCTTCGAAATCTACCTAACAGAACTTCCGGTAACAACATTTTACTGTCTTATGACAGAAGTTGTAGGGAAATAAATCATCGTATGATAAGTTGGGGTTATATAGATACCGATCACTCAGTGTATATACACATATACAACATTGATTAAAGAGTACCTGAACAACTTCTTTTGCTTGGATGTCACCCATTTTAAACTCATCTTCTAATGGTATACTGTTGGTGCATGTACCATGACAGGTTCCACAAACGGATTGAGCATTCAAATGCCAGCTTTTCGGCACATTACGAGTTAATTGCATTGGTGTGCAAATATTGTCTCGGGAGCCACATAGACAAGTAAACATTTATTTCAAGTAATAGGTTGAGCCTGCTATGGCTTAGAATTTCTAAATATATATAATTCTTTACCATTTTTCCTAATACCAGTAATTTTTTAACGAAACATAAAACGGCTAAGCTTTACAACAACAAGAACAATAATACTAATAAGTTTAATAATAATAGAAATAATAATAATAAAGAGTTTTATGTGTAATATTAACCCAGACCTATAGTAAGTAGGCCTAGCCTATCTATTTTTAAGACCTACTTTGCCTGGCATCATGCCATCATGCTCCTTATTTTTTTGTTAAAAATTATCATACAAAAAGAATTTCCAGAACTATGTCATAATAATTTATCTCCTTCTATTTCCTGAACTCCGTTAACGGCCGATGTGTGTCGGCATGCTGACCACATGCCCCCAATCCTGCCATCTGCCTAAGGTAGATGACGCAGCGGTCGTGTGGTAGGTCTGGTCCCTTCAGGGATGTAGCGCCACGGAGTTTAGTTTAGTTTATTTCCTGAACTATTAATCCTACAGAAATATGATTCAGATCAATTTTGAAGGAAATTTTATGTAGTTTAATTTTGTGCATAATCTGTTTTCTCTCTCTCTCTCTCTCTCTCTCTCTCTCTCTCTCTCTCTCTCTCTCTCTCTCTCTCTTTCCAGAACCTACAGTATTTTAGGAGTTTAGAGAAAACTGAGAAAAACTATATTTAAACATATTCCCCAACTCCCGCTCACCACCATCCATGGGGACTTTTAGTATATCGTTAAGGTCATTTTTCCCCACATCTCTGCCAAATTTCAAAACTACATTATTTTTCCCCATTTTTTTCTTTTGTTGCCTGTAATATAATGTATTTTTCATTACATGCACTGCACTTGTACCATGATTGGATTTTAAATAAATGCAACTTTAATGGCTTTGCAATATTTCTCCGCGTGTTTCACGATGTAAATAAACAATATACTGCTTATATAGGCCTACAAAGAAAATATAATTCCTAAATAAAGAGAAAGTGCTATGTACTGTTCGGTTCAAAATCTCGAAATTTGTCCGAAACTAAAAATTGTTATAAGTTTTGAACACTTGAAGACAAAATAACAAATGATTACTCATTTTAAATAAAATTTATTTCCCTACACCTTTTATCATCAGAACATTGCTGTATGCCAAAGGGCTGAAGCCCAAGAAGGGAAAGCGTGTCGAAAAGCGTGAGGCAAAAGAGCATTTTTCGAAAATTTGCCATTTTTGCTGGTGAATATCTCGAAAGCTATTGGAAAAAGAAAAACATGTTTAGTATCAAACTTGCGAGAAATCTTACCGGCTTGAATTTTGTATAGGCCTATAACATCTTTTCCTCTACTATGCATTGCTCTATATATAAGCGAAAAAAGCAATAAAAGGAGCCTCCCCTCTTTCCCACCATCGGGGACCTATGCTGTTCAGCACACTTCCCCCGACAACTTTGCCAAATTACAAAACTATATGATTACCCCCCCCCCCCATTTTCCTTCGTTGCCTGGACTAAATGGTTTTCTGTTTGGTTCGTTATCTGGTTTACTCGTATATTATAGTTCCCGCACGATATCTGTGCCGATTGCCTATGTCATTGCATTAGGTTTTCGTGGGAACTGTAGCGTCGATTGGCCTGCTATATACCTATCTCTCTCGCACAACAGTACCTCCCTTTCTATTTGTAAAGGCCAAGCTACATCTCTCTCTCTCGCACAATAGCATGTCTCTCTCTAGTGAGTAACGGTCTCATCGGCACAGATTTCGTGCGAGATCTTTAGCTCTGTTCTTCTTATTTCTGTTTATTATGCCTGTCTACAATTAATAAATCGACTGTGTTTTGAAATGCTGATCTTCACGCTACATGAATCTTCCCTGACTCTGTGCGTGGTCGCCGATCTATTACCTCTGGCGAGGTCCAGATTGCAGTAATTAGTTAAATAATCCATAAGTCATAAACTATTTATTATTTTAAGAATTATAAAAGGTTCACCGTGAGCTCGGATTCGATTCCTGGTCGGGACAAGATGCCTAGGTGGGTTTTTTCTGGGGGTTTTCCTCACCTGTGAGACAAATAAATGTCGGGTAACTTTAGGCCCTTGTGGTCCCAGGATATCATCTGGCCGTCATGATCATCTTCATCGCATCCTCGCCTTGTTCGGAGTGAGTGTGTGTGTGAATGGCGTGGTGTGTCTCGTCCTATGTGTTCGTGTTGTCTCGCAGGTGGCCCCGGCATTGGGCTGATCACTCATCCGGTGAGGCCCTCCATGTCCTTGTCTGGTCCAAAAAGTATGTATGTTATCCAAAGATAATCCCTCTCCCGTCAGGGCGCGGCCCTGTAAGGCCCGGGCGGCTTGGATCCGCTCGGATCCTAAAAGGGAGAGGTAAAACTAAGGTAAAGAAGAAGAAGAATTTTAAAAACCATTACAGCTCTGATATTATTGTTTCTTACTTTTTCTCCCGATTGTACGGTGCACCTGTTAAAATCTTGTAAACACTGATCAAAACATGTAGTTTTGCAATTAGGCTACTTACTTGCTCAATGGCAATAGACAATTCCTAAGCAAAATAAGGAATACTATCTAATTTACAGAACCCGGAAGTTCATTGCCGCGTTTACCTGGTGCCCGCCAATCAATCCTATTCTGTGCTAACTACATCAGAACTACATCCAACCGTCCCTCGCAAATCCTACTTCCCTTAAATTCATCCTAATATTGTCCTCCCACCTACATCTAGGTCTTCTACGTGGTCTTTTCCCTTCGGATCTCCCAGTCAATAGTTTTGAGATAATTTCCTTCCCCACGCGCGCAATATGTCCAGCCCATTTCATCTTCCGTGATTTATTAGAGAAAATATTACTCACAGGGATTGAAAATACGGGAAGGGAAGTTTGTTTGAATTATGTTGCCTAAGTAACTTTCCCTCTCGTTGGAGACGTTACATATACCAAACTTCATAAAATTCGCACAAGCCGTTCGGATGTGTGACTTTCAATATATATATATATATATATATATATTTGTATGTATGTGTGTGTGTGTATGTGTGTTTTTGTATGTGTGTGTTTTTTGTTATGTGTGTGTGGAACTGCAGTGACATATATTGTGAGTCTACAGTAATGATATAGGGCAAAACCGGGTGACGCGCCGCACCGGGATAGATGCCGCACCCCCTCTAACTCGGACATTTGACACTAGATACCGCTAGTTGTCGTGATACCATCTCCAGTTCCCTCTCTAGAGTAATTGGATCGCGTAAGTTCATTGTTTGCGGTGTTTATGTCATTGTTATAGCGGTATTTATCAGGTAAATGCACTAGTTTCACTGCGAAACTTTTTTGGACGCATTACTTTATTCTTTCCTGATCTCTATTTGTTCCATTTTTTCTGCGTGTACTACTTTTAATAGACTATTTAGAGGTTGTAAAGATATTGTGAGTGAAGTTAGCCATAACAACAATAACAATAAGCTCTACAGATGAGTGCGGCGCGTGTCCCTGAGTTTTGGGTCACATGCCGCACAGCTTTCAAGGGTGACACGCCGCACAATGTCTTGCAGTATAATTACCCCCCAAAATTATTTTTTCTGCTCTTTTCAACAATAAACATGTCAACTAGGTAGGCTATAGGGGAAGGGAAGGAGCTAAACATTGTGGCCTATGGAATGACAATGACCTACAAGAAGCTGTTCGGCGAATTAAGGCATGGAAAATTTAGATTCGGGAAGCCGAACGTTGCTATCTTATGCCAGAGAGGACTATTCGTAGGCGCATGGACACAGGAAATTGGGAAAACCCTCACTTGGGCCTGAAGGATTATTTGATAGAGAAAATGAAAAAAGGCTAGTCACCCATGTCCAGAGATTGTGTAGATAGGTTCTCTTTTGTTTTACACGTGCCTTTGATGTAAATTTAGACTGTTATTATGAATGCGGCATGTCTCCCATACGTGCGGCATAGCACCCTGTAAAGCGGCATCTCTCCCGCTTTGTCTTTCAATTTAATAATTGTATTTACATATTTAATTATTATTTTATAAATATTTTCGTTGCTGAAATAAAGGGAGGGAAGATCATAGCTTGGAATCTCAAAAAGAGTTTTCAGAATATTCAATCCTGTTTTGAGGTAGACGAATTTACACAAAAGTGCGGCGCGTCACCCGGTTTTGCCCTACGTATTACCGAATTATAAGGGTGTTATTAATTATAATAGGATCAGTGGTATAACTCGATCGGTAAGACCTAAGCCAAACAAACGGATGCGCAGTCGTCTACGATGACGTAATCTTGACATGCCTGACCTTCAAAGGACGTGATGTTCCTTGCCAGTTCATACTGTACGGACCGTTTAAAAACATCTTAGTTAGCCTCACAGCATTCAATAGTGAATTGGGTAATACCGGAGTTGACGGGTCCCTGTACGCAGCAAGCCATGTTGCCTTCATTCTGGCAGCGTTCCGTAAGGACAACTCCAACCGCCGCCAAATTCGAATGTGTTATATTCAGAATCCACAACGCCGATTTTGAGCGGTTAAAGATTTAATATTAAAAATAGCGCAAAAGCCCGTTCTTCTCACAGGTGCTCCCGGGTGATAGTTTAAATTGGCGTAGGGACTAGTACTTAAAGGTTTAATATTACGGGCAACGACCGCAAGAGCCCGTTCTATTCACAGGTAACAGTTAAATAACCCCATTCTGCTCGCGGGTGATAGATTAAGTTGGCATAGGGACTAGTACTTAAAGGTTTAATATTAAAACGACCGCAAGAGCCCGTTCTATTCACAGGTGACAGTTAAATAACCCCGTTCTCCTCGCGGGTGATAGATTAAGTTGGCATAGAAACTAGTAGTTAAAGGTTTCATATTAAAACGACCGCAAGAGCCCGTTCTATTCACAGGTGACAGTTAAATAACCCCGTTCTGCTCGCGGGTGATAGATTAAGTTATGATAGGGACTAGTAGTCAAAGTTTAATATTAAAACGAGCGAAACAGCCCGTTCTACTCACAGGTGACACTTAAATAACCCCGTTCCGATCGCGGGTGATAGTTTAAATTGGCGTAGGGACTAGTACTTAAAGGTTTAATATTAAAACGACCGCAAGAGCCCGTTCTATTCACAGGTGACAGTTAAATAACCCCATTCTGCTCGCGGGTGATAGATTAAGTTGGCATAGGGACTAGTACTTAAAGTTTAATATTAAAACGAGCGAAACAGCCCGTTCTACTCACAGGTGACACTTAAATAACCCCGTTCCGATCGCGGGTGATAATTTAAATTGGCGTAGGGACTAGTACTTAAAGGTTTAATATTAAAACGACCGCAAGAGCCCGTTCTATTCACAGGTGACAGTTAAATAACCCCATTCTGCTCGCGGGTGATAGATTAAGTTGGCATAGGGACTAGTACTTAAAGTTTAATATTAAAACGAGCGAAACAGCCCGTTCTACTCACAGGTGACACTTAAATAACCCCGTTCCGATCGCGGGTGATAGTTTAAATTGGCGTAGGGACTAGTACTTAAAGGTTTAATATTAAAACGACCGCAAGAGCCCGTTCTATTCACAGGTGACAGTTAAATAACCCCATTCTGCTTGCGGGTGATAGATTAAGTTGGCATAGGGACTAGTACTTAAAGGTTTAATATTAAAACGACCGTAAGAGCCCGTTCTATTCACAGGTGACAGTTAAATAACCCCGTTCTGCTCACGGGTCACTCTGCATATATTTTTATAATTTCCTAGCCGGTGGTCCTGGTGTTATAAAATCTTCACACGGCGTTTTCTACTCGGTATATTTTTTAACCATTTTTAACTAATATGTCTTTCTGCAGAGCAAAGAATGAATGAACGTATTATGTATTTTTTCTTTGAGAACATCTCGTTTGTTGCCATAACTTGTACAAAGCCTACAGCATATTTTACCGACTTCTTGCATGTACCTAATAAGCCTATTCAGATTTTTCGGATATTTTGTTTGTTTAAAATTATCATACGTAATAATAAAGGTTATTACCCTGACTTTACGACATGAAAATCACACCGATTAAAGAAAAATTCATTATATGGAGGAACTTTTTTATCCGACATGAGTTACATGTTTTATCCATAATTCGACCCTTCTAAACTCGAATATAACAATAATAATAACCAGTTCCTTGCGCACTTTGAGAAAATTCCGATTTTCCATTAATATCACAGATTTTGAACAGAAATAGTAGGAACAGTTTCAAAAAGATTCACTACATGGAAGAAACGTTTTCTCCCGACATGAGTTACATGTTTTATCTATAATTCGACCCTTGTCAACTCGAATATAACAAAAAAAATAATCACTTCATTCCGCACTCGAGAAAATACCGATTTGCCATTAGTGTCACACAGTTTACGCAGAAAAAGTAGGACCATTTCAAAACAAAAATTCATTACATGGAGGGGAAATATTTTTCCGACCTAAATTACATGTGTTATCTATAATTCGACCCTCCTGAACAAGAATATAACAATAATAATAACCAGTTCCTTCCGCCCTTCGTGAAAAAACTGATTTTCCATTATCGTCACACAGTTTACACAAGAAAAGTAGGACCGTTTCAAAACAAAAATTCATTACATGGAGGGGAAATTTCTTTCCAACCTAAATTACATGTGTTATCTATAATTCGACCCTTCTGAACACGAATATAACAATAATAATAACCAGTTCTATCCGCACTTCGAGAAAAAACCGATTTTCCATTAGTGTCACACAGTTTACGCAGAAGAAGTAGGACAATTTCATAACAAAAATTCATTACATGGAGGGGACATTTTTTTCCGACCTAAATTACATGTGTTATCTATAATTCGACCCTCCTGAACACGAATATAACAATAATAATAACCAGTTCCTTCCGCCCTTCGAGAAAATACTGATTTTCCATTACCGTCACACAGTTTACACAAGAAAAGTAGGACCGTTTCAAAAGAAAAATTCATTACATGGAGGGGAAATTTTTTCCGACCTAAATTACATATGTTATCAATAATTCGACCCTCCTGAACACGAATATAACAATAATAATAACCAGTTCCTTCCGCCCTACGAGAAAAAACTGATTTTCCATTACCGTCACACAGTTTACACAAGAAAAGTAGGACCGTTTCAAAACAAAAATTCATTACATGGAGGGGAAATTTTTTCCAACCTAAATTACATGTGTTATCTATAATTCGACCCTTCTGAACACGAATATAACAATAATAATAACCAGTTCTATCCGCACTTCGAGAAAAAACCTATTTTCCATTAGTGTCACACAGTTTACGCAGAAGAAGTAGGACAATTTCATAACAAAAATTCATTACATGGAGGGGAAATTTCTTTCCAACCTAAATTACATGTGTTATCTATAATTCGACCCTCCTGAACACGAATATAACAATAATAATAACCAGGTCCTTCCGCCCTTCGAAAAAAAACTGATTTTCCATTACCGTCACACAGTTTACACAAGAAAAGTAGGACCGTTTCAAAACAAAAATTCATTACATGGAGGGGAAATTTTTTTCCGACATAAATTACATGTGTTATCTATAATTCGACCCTCCTGAACACGAATATAACAATAATAATAACCAGTTCCTTCCACCCTTCGTGAAAAAACTGATTTTCCATTACCGTCACACAGTTTACACAAGAAAAGTAGGACCGTTTCAAAACAAAAATTCATTAGGCTACATGGAGGGGAAATTTTTTTCCGACATAAATTACTTGTGTTACCTATAATTCGACCCTCCTGAACACGAATATAACAATAGTAATAACCAGTTCCTTCCGCCCTTCGAGAAAAAACTAATTTTCCATTACCGTCACACAGTTTACACAAGAAAAGTAGGACTTTTCTTGTGTAAACTGTGTGACGGTAATGGAAAATCTGTTTAGTGTCGAAGGGCGGAAGGAACTGGTTATTATTATTGTTATATTCGTGTTCAGGAGGGTCGAATTACAGATAACACATGTAATTTAGGTCGGAAAAAAATTTCCACTCCATGTAATGAATTTTTGTTATGAAATTGTCCTACTTCTTCTGCGTAAACTGTGTGACACTAAAGGAAAATCGGTATTTTCTCGAAGTGCGGATGGAACTGGTTATTATTATTGTTATATTCGTGTTCAGAAGGGTCGAATTATAGATAACACATGTAATTTAGGTTGGAAAAAAAATTCCCCTCCATGTAATGAATATTTGTTTTGAAACGGTCCTACTTTTCTTGTGTAAACTGTGTGACGGTAATGGAAAATCAGTTTTTTCTCGAAGGGCGGAAGGAACTGGTTATTATTATTGTTATATTCTTGTTCAGGAGGGTCGAATTATAGATAACACATGTAATTTAGGTTGGAAAAAAATTTCCCCTCCATGTAATGAATTTTTGTTTTGAAACGGTCCTACTTTTCTTGTGTAAACTGTGTGACGGTAATGGAAAATCATTTTTTTCTCGAAGGGCGGAAGGAACTGGTTATTATTATGGTTATATTCTTGTTCAGGAGGGTCGAATTATAGATAACACATGTAATTTAGGTTGGAAAAAAATTTCCCCTCCATGTAATGAATTTTTGTTTTCAAACGGTCCTACTTCATCTGCGTAAACTGTGTGACACTAATGGAAAATGGGTATTTTCTCGAAGTGCGGATGGAACTGGTTATTATTATTGTTATATTCGTATTCAGAAGGGTCGAATTATAGATAACACATGTAATTTAGGTTGGAAAAAAATTTCCCCTCCATGTAATGAATTTTTGTTTTGAAACGGTCCTACTTTTCTTGTGTAAACTGTGTGACGGTAATGGAAAAACAGTTTTTTCTCGAAGGGCGGAAGGAACTGGTTATTATTATTGTTATATTCTTGTTCAGGAGGGTCGAATTATAGATAACACATGTAATTTAGGTTGGAAAAAAATATCCCCTCCATGTAATGAATTTTTGTTATGAAATGGTCCTACTTCTTCTGCGCAAACTGTGTGACACTAATGGAAAATCGGTGTTTTCTCGAAGTGCGGAAAAAACTGGTTATTATTATTGCTATATTCGTGTTCAAAAGGGTCGAATTATAGATAACACATGTCACTCACGTCGGAAAAAAAATTTCCCTCTATGTAATTAATTTTTGTTTGGAAACGGTCCTACTTTTTCTGCGTAAACTGTGTGACACTAATGGCAAATCGGTATTTTCTCGAAGTGCGGAATGAAGTGATTATTTTTTTTTGTTATATTCGAATTGACAAGGGTCGAATTATAGATAAAACATGTAACTCATGTCGGGAGAAAACGTTTCTTCCATGTAGTGAATCTTTTTGAAACTGTTCCTACTATTTCTGTTCAAAATCTGTGATATTTAAGGAAAATCGGAATTTTCTCAAAGTGCGCAAGGAACTGGTTATTATTATTGTTATATTCGAGTTGAGAAGGGTCGAATTATGGATAAAACATGTAACTCATGTCGGATAAAAAAGTTCCTCCATATAATGAATTTTTCTTTAATCGGTGTGATTTTCATGTCGTAAAGTCAGGGTAATAACCTTTATTATTACGTATGATAATTTTAAACAAACAAAATATCCGAAAAATCTGAATAGGCTTATTAGGTACATGCAAGAAGTCGGTAAAATATGCTGTAGGCTTTGTACAAGTTATGGCAACAAACGAGATGTTCTCAAAGAAAAAATACATAATACGTTCATTCATTCTTTGCTCTGCAGAAAGACATATTAGTTAAAAATGGTTAAAAATATACCGAGTAGAAAAAGCCGTGTGAAGATTTTATAACACCAGGACCACCGGCTAGGAAATTATAAAAATATATACAGAGTGACCCGTGAGCAGAACGGGGTTATTTAACTGTCACCTGTGAATAGAACGGGCTCTTACGGTCGTTTTAATATTAAACCTTTAAGTACTAGTCCCTATGCCAACTTAATCTATCACCCGCGAGCAGAATGGGGTTATTTAACTGTCACCTGTGAATAGAACGGGCTCTTGCGGTCGTTTTAATATTAAACCTTTAAGTACTAGTCCCTACGCCAATTTAAACTATCACCCGCGATCGGAACGGGGTTATTTAAGTGTCACCTGTGAGTAGAACGGGCTGTTTCGCTCGTTTTAATATTAAACTTTAACTACTAGTCCCTATGCCAACTTAATCTATCACCCGCGAGCAGAACGGGGTTATTTAACGGTCACCTGTGAATAGAACGGGCTCTTGCGGTCGTTTTAATATTAAACCTTTAACTACTAGTTTCTATGCCAACTTAATCTATCACCCGCGAGCAGAACGGGGTTATTTAACTGTCACCTGTGAATAGAACGGGCTCTTGCGGTCGTTTTAATATTAAACCTTTAAGTACTGGTCCCTATGCCAACTTAATCTATCACCCGCGAGCAGAACGGGGTTATTTAACTGTCACCTGATAATAGAACGGGCTCTTGCGGTCGTTTTAATATTAAACCTTTAACTACTAGTTTCTATGCCAACTTAATCTATCACCCGCGAGCAGAACGGGGTTATTTAACTGTCACCTTTGAATAGAACGGGCTCTTGCGGGCGTTTTAATATTAAACCTTTAAGTACTAGTCCCTATGCCAACTTAATCTATCACCCGCGAGCAGAATGGGGTTATTTAACTGTCACCTGTGAATAGAACGGGCTCTTGCGGTCGTTGCTCGTAATATTAAACCTTTAAGTACTAGTCCCTACGCCAATTTAAACTATCACCCGGGAGCACCTGTGAGAAGAACGGGCTTTTGCGCTATTTTTAATATTAAATCTTTAACCACTCAAAATCGGCGTTGTGGATTCTGAATATAACACATTCGAATTTGGCGGCGGCGGCGGTTGGAGTTGTCCTTACGGAACGCTGCCAGAATGAAGGCAACATGGCTTGCTGCGTACAGGGACCCGTCAACTCCGGTATTACCGTGAATTGTGATACGTTGATAAGAGCAATGGAAGGCGAATGTAGTTATTCTAGCAAAAAGGTTGGTGGTGGTAACGTGATTCACAGTCAAAGTAGGGAAATAGTGTGGAATGTATATAAGTATTTCAAACAGGTGCACCAAGATGACGCTAAATATGCAATTCAGCAGCGTGTTTCGGATGCTACAGTAATTTCATTCAGCAGCATTAAGACAATTGTAAAAGAAGGTGAGAAATGTGTTCAAGATGGAACGATATTTAGTACTCCACACAAAAAACGACCAAGACAAAAAAATAAAAACAGACTTAGATGGTTTTGATAAGTGTGTAATTAGAAGGACGATGAATGAAATTCACAAAACAAATGAGGAAAGACCAATTTTGAAAACACTATTACCTGTTCTAAAGAACAACATTTATTTTTCTGGAGGTAAATGGGCTTTAAGGCAAGTGTTGAAAGATTTACGTTTATGGTGGAGGAAAACAGTGAATAACCTGAAGATATTCATTGAGAAAATGGACTCCGTAATTTACGTCTGATTACACAAGTCAACAAAATTTAAAAAGTTTTTTGTATCCGAAATAAAATGTATCAAATCTTATGTAATTTGGCATCCTAAATTCTAAAATGGCAGTATTTTTTTTTATTAGTTCTCGTTTAGAAGATATCGGCTATATAGCCTTCATTGTTGTTCGTGCAAGAAAATATACGTAGTTTTTAATCACATACTTCATAAACGTGGTCTTTTGCCTTCTCTAGTGTACTTTATTTTAGGAGCATATCTTACTACAGACAGCAATCATAGACGTGTTCCATTTCCCCTGATAACATCGTTCTAGAGTAGCGATGTCTTGGTGGAAATGTTCACCATGCTTGTCGCTTACTGCTCCAAGATTGTCAGATAAGAAGACCAGGTAAGAGTGAAGGAAATGCATCTTGAGAGACATGTTGTACCCCATTCTATTATAAGCCATCAACATATTGTCCTCTAATGTTCTGTAATTAGACGCCCTTTTGTTGCCAAGGAAATTAAGTACAACTCTAGGGAACGCTACCCATGCAGTTTTCTCCTTGCCTGTTAGAAGTCCAAGAAAATGTTCATCAGCCATTAGTTTTCTTATTTGGGGAGCTATGAATATTCCCTCTCCGATTTTAGATTCACTTAATCGTGGAAATTTATGAAAGAGATACTAAATTGCTTCTCCATTTTGATTCATACCATTTACACAGTTTTTAATTAGTCCCCACTTAATGTGCAACGCAGGTAATATTATTTCAGTCTTGTCAACCAGTGGTCTGTAAACAATGTTTTTAATACCTGGTTCTTGCTTTGTTGCATAGTGTTTGTCCTTCGGACGACTATCCCATTCACATAAAAAGCAACAATATTTCGTATAATCCTGTTTCCATTGGTATAGCAAAATTCATATATCGCCCATTTCCATTTAGCCACTCGCGTAGGTTTGTGGAAAAAGTACGACAACAAATATGGGGTGCAAGCGATTTGTCCTGATCATCAACCTTGCAACCAAAATAGAGATGATAGGCCTTTTTAACAATAGGAGTTAACCGTACCTTTTGCAATTTAAAAGTCACTTCTCCACAGATAAAACTAAAGTTCTTTGGATAGTTAACACACTTACGCGGCATTCTGTGCCTTTCATGCCAATTCTATTACAGAAAGGATAATATATACGCATATATGTTATTTTATAATTATAATTATAATTATAATCACTCACAATAACGATTAAATCACTCCCTATTTTAACTATTTCAAAGTATACTGATAAACAGTTTCCTCACTCACAAAGCAAGAACTGAACTGAATTTATAAAGGAATATCAGTTTGAGGGTTTGACTTATATGCTAGAGCCATAAATTCACCCTTAAATTTCCGGTACAGTCTGTTTCAAACAAAGTTACTTGGCTAAAATCCTGTTTTTATTAAAACAACCTGACCTGTGTATTGTAGAAATGAGAACTAACAGACAAAAATGGATGTCATTTTCGTGTTTAGCGACCCAAAATTAGTAATGTATGGTTAATTTTATCTCGAATACATTTTGGCTGTTGACTTGTGTTATTTACGATGTCTTGCGGGCTATTATGAACCGCATAGTTGGGAATGAATAGTACGGTATATGCATTTTCTTCTAACCCTACTCCATTGCTACCTGCGGACGATAAGCTATCTGCGCGTGTTTGGCTCAGGTCCTAGCGTCCCAGTTATACATACATACATACACACTTTCAATTTTATATATTAAACTAGCTGAAAAGGCCCGGCGTCGCCCGGGCTTTGTATTTTTTAATTTGAAATTAACTTATGAAGGACTTTATGTATGTAGAATGGTGTGGAATGTATATAGGTTAGGGCTATTATGAACCGCATAGTATGGAATGAATAATACAGTATATGCATTCTCTTCTGCGCCTACTTCATTGCTACCGGCGGACGATAAGCTATCTGCGCGTGTTTGGTTCAGGTCCTAGCGTCCCAGTTATACTTTAGCATTCAATGTAAGCCAGATTTACTATTAACCAGTTTTGTACACGCGGTATTGGAACACACTTCGGATGTCAACAAAGGTGGTACAGTCTGGTTATGATTGAAAATTCAAGACATTAATACATGCCTTATGCATGCAAGGTTACATCCTCTTCGTTCCCGTTGTAGACATTACAATAAAGAACGAAATGCATTTCTACAGCGATCACTTAAACAGTTTTTGTACTTTGAGAACGTTCCTTCGACATCGCAAGGATATTAACGGCGCATGGGCCTATAAGTAATTTGACTACTTGTATGATATTTATTTGTTTTTAAATTTATTTACCATGTCGCGCATCACTTTTATGCCCACTATATATATATATATATATAGAACACTGCGTAACTTCTGTTTCACTTGTTCGGTTACTGGCCCCGGACATGTTCGATTAATATTATTACTATCCCACTCTAGTTTGATCCTAGTCAAAACAAAGGGGAGGAGAACTCACAGAGAGTTCGCGGAAAATTCGCATCATGTGATTGGTTAATGTCATTAGCATGCGCCATTACCGGGGTGTGTCTAACGAGTGTTCATTCAACAATATCAACATTTACACGTGACATAACAAACTCTCACTGGCATCGTCATATAAATTATAAAACAAAACAAAGGATTCATTGTTCACGATGACCCTGCGAGTGAGTTGGACTGAGAATAAACAAACACAGTTAACACGTGCGTTCTCACTTGCGGGCTATGACAGCTCCGCCTCTTTGTTTTGACTAGGATCGTTCTTGAATGGGATAGAGAATAGTTGAATCTTCGAACAGCTTTATAAGTTATTATTATTATACTACCATAAAAACATATCTAATTTCATTTCCTACTGTCATTATCAAAATACAAGAAGAAACGCCATTTTTCGTTTCGCTGAATCAAAATGTAAGACGACCAAGGGGCAATTACATGGTCAAAACTGTGGTTTGAAATTGTATAACAAGTTTATTGCTGAGCACCCTGAATATGTAAATTACAATCTTAGACATTTTAAGAGGAAAATAAAAAAATATTATATGATATTAATAGCACAACTTTAATTTTGTTTGGTCTTTCAATGTTTCAACCCAATTTTTTTTTCTATATAATCCACTGGTTAATGCTGCAAATTATTTTTGTATACAGATTGTACTCATACATTTATAATTTTTCGTTTGTAGTATACTGTGCATTGATTTATAATTATATTTATAGGCCTATTTAATCTACTATATCCCCTAAACACGAGCTTTGCTCATATAGGGGCATACCGGTACCTTACATTTTAAATGTTGAATTAGAAATAGTATTTTCTGTTGGTTTTATTTGCTTTTGCATGTACTAAATGTGGAATAATGTAAGTAACATAATGTAATAAAATAATAATAATGTAAAAAATAAAATAAAAATAAATAAATAAATAACTGTTGAAGTCTCGGTTTTATCTAAAGTGGTAATAATTTTTTTAAATAAAACCTAATATGTGGCATAATATGGCACAGAATTTACCCAAAAAGCCCATCTTTTCAGTAGTAGACTTGGGGAAGAGGAAGCGTAGGTGGCATTTCTCTTACTTACTAGGCCTATATCCGGTGACGAGTACAGGTTATTATTAGACTTCGGATTTTAGGTAAAAACCTATTTTAATCCTTAAGTAATAATTGGACGGAAACTTATATATGCATGTTTCATAAGTGACTATGCCTAAAACTGATATTTTTATAGGACCTAAAACAGCTTATTTTTACGTTAGAGCCTAATATTGCCTTTTTGCTTGTTTTCCTCTAAAGTTCAAAATAAGTTAAATTCGTACTAAATTGTTAGCTCGGAATATGCAGTACATGACAGATTTGTGACTTGGTTAAATAGTAATGTTTCGTCTTCAGTAGAAAAATTCCTTGGAATTCACAAGAAAATGTAGTGTTTTTCTCCCGACCCCCCCATCCAGTAACGAAAAAATATATATATCAGTGGCGATTATTCCATATAGGATGTGAGGATCATCCTACACTTCATAATTCATCTACATACATGTTTACTAGCATTCATTGTCAAAATTAAAACAATAAAATGACAAAACAGCGTTTTTGTAGAGCACTCGGGAAGGAAGTTAGCGGTTCTGTTTTGAGCAGGTTGGTATTTGAGAGGATGTCCTCAGTGTATCCATGCCGTTGTTAAAGCTCTGGCAAGTGAAGGGGGAGAGAAAAAGCGGTGAGAAGCCAGTTTCATATGGAGGAAGTTGAGGACGTCCTTCCTCACGTTCGATAGCTTGTTTTCTAAACGCTCTTTGCACACTGCACGATTTCGCCCGGACGACTTTTAATCGTACGACTTGCTTCTGACGCTCTTTGCACACTACACGATTTCGCCCGGACGACTTTAAATCTTGTCGGGTTGCTTTTCACTCTACAATTTTATTTTTACCAGTTGTGTTGAAAATACAGCCTGGTAAGTTTGTTATTATGGATCGTGAAAAAATCATTGCATTATGGATGTTTTATCGTCGTCGGAAAAGACGAAGGCGCAATCGCCGTTACTGAGTTCGTCCAATTAATCAGAGACTTGAGGAAGTTGGGATGTTCTACACATTATTTGAAGACCTGAGAAATGATGATCGAAAGTTTTTTTTAAAACTATTTTCATATGTCACTTGGCTCCTTTGATGAATTGCACGGGAAACTGAAGAATGTTCTTCAACGGCAAAACACGCAATTCACAAATTATATAAAACCTGTTGAAATGCTGGCTATGACTTTAAGGTGTTTGAACACTGCTTTGTTATTGCTGGTGCTTTAATAAATTGTAAGGTTTTACTGCTGAATTTCTATTACATTTTAAACACTCTTAATTTTTTCATGATTTGTTTACTATAGCACCCTACATAAACAAATATGAAAGATAAACTGCTAAGTATATTTACGAGGAACTACTAAAAAATTAAACTCAGTATATTCTCGTGTTACAAAAGAAAGTTGATAGGATTATTACAGATTCAGAAAAACTAGAACACTGTAAGCCATTATTTATTAGGTTTGGGTACATAACAGTAATTAACTTATATGTATCATGTTATTGTCTACAATAAAAACAGATTACAGGATTATTATTGCAGGAAGGATGCTTACAATGCTAGGAATAGTCCTTTGATTGGCAGAATGTTTAGCCAACAAAACAAACAAACTGAACCAAGCAAGGCGCAATGGAGACAGCTGTCGTACGATTGAAATCGTCTAGTGTGAAAGCGTGTATTTGATTACATAGGCCACTGAGCAGAGAGACGACACGACAGTCGTCTGGCTCCAGTGGCACTGGACGACTGCTACACGACTAAAAATCGTTGTCGTGTCGTAACCGTCCAATGTGAAAGGTCTCATTCTCTTCATCAGTCCACTAAAGAAAATTGCTCGTGCGACTTTTAATCGTACGACCGAAATCGTGTAGTGTGCAAAGAGCGTAAGAGGGGAGTGATCATATTTTTATTAATATTTATTTATTTCTTTTCTTGGTATATATTATAGGCCTAGTTATTATTAAACTTTACAGTGCTGTTTATATTTCAATATAAGTATTCCTGGAGCAATATCAAGTTTGATATCAACTATTATATAGCGGAATAGCTAAAATTATAGCGGAATAGCTATACGACAGTTTTCATACATGGTTAAATATTTTCATATTTTACGATAAAGCATTATTGTATTAAATTTACATCTCAGCCTTTATGCATATTTTACGGCGACGCATATGTACGTCAATAGCAGTGAATGGGTTAATTAGCTCTCTCCACACCATCCTACACAACTAAAAAACCAGGAGTCGCCACTGATATATATATATCTGAATCACTGAGGGATACAATGGGGTTGAATATGCTAACGTGCGTAGCTTCTGGGCCCAGGGATTAGGTTTTCACTGTTATGGTAGTAATACAGACCCTAGTAATAGGTCGACTTAATTCTGTGTATCATAGGCCTATATCTGTGTTTTATCATGATTTATTGATTAAAGGTTACTTCAATAAATATAATATTCTGCATTGCAATTGAGATATTTCAGAAAATTGGCAACTTTAACGATTTTATAAGAGACTATTTTATGATTTTTAGAACCTATTTTACAATTTTTAGAGTCTATTTTAGGTACCCAAAACAGCATTTTTTAGCGACCTAAAAGTCCGAAGTCTAGTTATTATGTATTTGCTAATAATATGAGTGTAAAAGTTCTATGAAACAGGGCCCAGAACGTAACATAATATTATTTTAGCAAGACTGGGTGAGCTGAGGGCGGGGAGAGGAGATGGGAACGCGAGGAGCCCTCATTCGTGCAGTGACTGGCGACAGCGACGGACCTGCGTGTCGTGTGCGTGTGTGTGTGGAAGTGATTGGTGGTGAGCACGTGCGTCATGTCGCGATGATCATGGTACCAACTCCAGTCAGTGTGCTCCTCCTAGCAGGTGAATATTATTCCGATAACTTTTCAATAGTAACAATTTTTCACATCGGTTGAATTATTTTCATATGATTAGGTTAAAAAAAAAATTGATTACACAGCCATTTCATAAAATATGGGAATATTTCCCTCAAAGACAGATGTTATAAAACTAGCTTAACTGGGTGGTGAAATATAAGTTTAAAACCTCAAATTCACTGAATATTAAGGAATAAAGTGTATCTGAAGTTGTTTCATGTGTAAAATCTGTCGATTTACTTATTTATTGCGTTGAGTTACTTTCTTTTTTGGCATTTTTACCATGATTTTAACACTCTTTAATACCAAGTAGTCAAGAGTAATCAGCTATGTCCATTTTGATTTGAGAAAATATACATTTCAAGGTACAATTTTGTATAAAACTAACTTTAAAAAGTATGTGTGGTTAATTACTATGCAAAGTAACAAACAGTAACTTTTTGTCCCACTTGCAATGTTGATAGTTTTATTAAATTATTATTGACGAGTTAAATAAATGTTCTGACAATCTGGAAACAGTTTATAATTTGTATTTAATCCCTCATATCTTCATTAATAACAATATTAAGACCCTAACAGTAATAGCAGATCAGCAATTGAAGTGTATTTGTGCATTCATTGTCCAAATTATGTCCCACCCGTAATAGATTTTGAAAAAACAAATATTAAATATTTAAAATAAACTTTACAAATGCTTTCCATGTAGTATTGAGAAGGCATAGCAATAGAATTTTACAGAATGTTTAGAATCAATTCTAGTGCATTATTTATATGTAACTAGCTTAAAAGACCCGGCGTCGCCCGGGTTTTTTATTTTGTAATTGGAAATGAACTTATGAAGGACTTTCGATTTTTAAATTCTAAGTCCATATATAGGTATTTATAATCTGAAATAGGAAGAACGACTTATTACACTAAAACTATTCCCCCAGAAAACGCTTGATATAGTTTTTTATGGCTCATAAAGGATGTAGAATTCTGCATCGCATCGCTTGTACACAGCAAGACTGGTAAGGGTTCAAATAAGAAGAATCAGAAATTCTTGTAACATAAAATTGTAATACTGAGGCGGAAAATTTTATTTCTCCCTCTCATGTTACCATAAAACTGTTTTGGGGATGAAATTAAACAGAAAGCAGTATCACTTTCATACTTCTCTCTCCAAAAACCTGCGATATAATATACCATATTACCATACCTCGTATTGTTTTCTCTATGTCCAGGGTAGAGAAAAGTTATGTGACTGCATTATTTTCGTGGATTACATTCTTTAATATTTATTTATAACATGAATTATAAATTGATACCTTCTCTTATTTGTCAAACATGCATTTTTTTTTCCAAACCCATCTGATACCATTAGCAACAATATGTTCTGTGATTTGGGTTTTATAATTCTGTGTAAAAAGGAATTTTAAGTATTTTCAAAAACATTTAATTTTTGGCATTTAAAATCAAAATTCGTAAATCCCTTTCTTAGTGAGCACCTACATTATGAAACGAAGGTACTGTCAAAATTCCAAGTCTCTACCTGTTGTAGTTTAGGCTCTACGTTGATTCCTGTCAGTCAGTCGGTCAGTCAGGACAAAGCCTTTTATATACATAGAGATGAACAAAAATAGATTTCATAATATGCTAGAATATCCCACTCGTAATTATGAAATGGCTGATCGGTTGAATTATTTCCACATGATAGGTTAAAAAAAGCAGGCTAAAAAGTTCATTTTAAGACGTCAAAAGTCCTATTTCGGAAAGCCAACAGGGCTTTCAATATAATTTTTGGACGTTGAAGTAATAATGTCTATTAACAGCAGGAGCTAAAAAATCATGTTTTTCTTATAAAAAGAAAAGATGTTCGTATAAATTATATTATGGTCTAAACCCAAGCAACGTTACATGGTTCATGGTGTGGTCAATTAAATCGTAGAGCCCCTGTATGGAAGATGTTAGGTTCACTAAAGATTTCCATAATTTCTTTTTCATATGCAATTAGCCTTACTGGTACTGGTATTACAGATGGGATAACAGTACTTAGGCACAGATTATTTCACTATTACATAATCGTTACATTGTATCTCTCCTGATGCTCATATTAATGTTGAGGTTAGTACAGCAATAAAATATGTTTCGATCGATATCTCATTCATAATAATTATGTATTGACGGAGGAGATTATGGATCTTTACAACATATAATCAGGAGTAAAATCGCATTGTAGGGGGCCCCACTTTCAAAACCAACTTTCTAAAACACCTCATATCACACGTATTTTGTTATAGATAGCTCTCTGGAGAGGAGATGTTGTCCCGACGAATGATTTGGTCCGACCCCCCCAAATAATACATTTTCTTTTATAACACGATCTAGCTAAAAGCAGCGTAAATTCCGCCACATTTTTATCTCCGTATGATGAAGAAACTCGTGATTGGACGTTAGAGGTGTGACGTCACCACCAGCAGAACACGTAGAATTCTGGGAAACAGGTTCACAAACACAAGCAACAACGCTGGAGAGATATAATATGGCACATTTACGAAACTGGAAGATTCAGAATTCCCTACTAAATGAATATCACGCTTTATAACCTAACAGAACATGTCACAATAATATCACTGTTCCTAACCTAACTGCCACATGTTGGTCAACCTGCTTCGCTGAAAAACAAAAAAACATCACCCGTCCGAGGAAGTCTGCTCACATCGCGAGAAGGGCCTCCCTCATAGCGACCTTGCCAACTGATGTAACGAAGTTCCAGAATACTTTGTTTTAATAACTGATAATTTTATTGCAATTATGATATGCAGAGCATAATTTTTTTTTAATCGATTTCAGAGTTAAGCTCCAGATTGATTCATTAAGCAGGGCTTACGGAACAACGGCTTAGTTTTTTAATTAGATTAAAATCGTCCAGCATTAGCAGAACTATACACATTTGTGATATCTTGACAATCGCACACTCACATAAAAATACAAACAAAAACCATGACAAATTGACCTTGCTTCGGGATTGGAACCAAGAAACCTAGATAAAGAGAGTTCAAGAGGTTACCATCTCGGCCACCTCGCTCGGTTTAACGTCTAGTTTAATAACCATATGTAAAAGAATAGTGTTATTTGTCATAGCTAACTCCTTTATTGCAACTTCCAAAGCCGTAAGTTATATGAACACCGTAAAACAGTATGTTGTCATGATAACTGATTTGCATTTGATAAATTCTTTCTAATATATTACCACTAGCTTAAAAGGCCCGGTGTCGCCCGGGTTTCTTATTTTGTAATTTGAAATTAACTTATGAAGGACTTTAGATTTATAAATTCTAGGTCCTTATATAGGTATTTATAATTTGAAGTAGAAAGAACGACTTATCACACTCAAACTATCCCCTAAGAAAATGTTTGAAATAGCTTTTATGGCTATATGTAGAATTTTGCATCCCATCGCTTGTACAGTACACAGTAAGCCCGGGAGGGGTTCTAATAAGAAGAAAGCGAAATTCCGGTAACATAAAATTGTATTATCGTGGCTGAAAATTTTGTTTCTCACTGTCATGTTACCATAAAACCGTTTTCGGAATGAAATTAAACAGAAATACAATATCACTTTCATACATCTCTTCCCAAAACATATTACCTTACCTCGTATTGTTTTCTCTATTTCCAGGCTAGAGGAAGTAATGTGACTGCATTATTTTCGTGAATTTCATTCTGTGATATAATAATATATATATTACCATACCTCGTATTGTTTTCTCTATATCCAGGGTAAAGAAAGTTATGTGACTGCATTATTTTCGTGGATATTGATAGTTCTCTCATTTGTTTCTCTCATTTGTCAAATTTATTCTACTTTCATTTTTTTCCCAAGGCCATCTGAGACCCCGCTGGTAACAATATGTTTTAATGTCAAATGTGATTCGGATTCGATAATTCTGTGTAAGAAGGGATTAAGTATTCTCAAAAACATTTGATTTTTGGCATTTAGAATCTGAATTTTTCAAAATCCTTTCTTAGTGAGCACCTACATTATGAAACGAAGGTACTGTCAAAATTCCAAGTCTCTACCTGTTATAGTTTAGGCTGTACGTTGATTCCTGTCATTCAGTCAGTCATTCAGTCAGTCAGGACAAAGCCTTTTATATATATAGAGATAAAATAGGCACTGAATTGGGCATTACTCCGGTACCGGTCAACCGACTTGGTCCAATATCAATAGGCTTCTTCCCAGAGACGTTATAAATGTGTATACCAAGTTTCATGAAAATCCGATAAGGCATAGGCCTATTTGATTTATCGCGCGTATAGACACACGGACGGACAGACATTTTCTCGTCCTCCGCACAATCTCATAAAGTACCATTCCGGCACTTAATAACATAGACGATAATGAAGATGGTTTGTAAGTTTAAAAAAAAAATTTACAAAGCTATGTTTTGATTAGATCATATTTTTAAGGGTTTCTTAGCCTATGCCGTATTCGACTGCACAATATTCTTTCACTTATGTAAGAAAAAACTGTTTTCTCTCGAAGAAGAAAGTTAAAGTAATCAAAAACCAATGTACCTGTGTCACTCTAGTACTCTGAGTTTAGTGTAAAACACGCATAGGCCTACTGGTTTTTGTTTAGTTTTGTGCTGTTTTCCTTGGAATTTGTCAGAAGGGATTCGCAAGACTTAGACCTACTAGTACTCACTAGGGGGTTGAGCATCGACGGCCGATGTTTTCATGTCGATGATCGATGTTTTTCACATCGATGGAAAACAATCGATGTTTCTGCTACATCGATGTTTCTCCCTAACATCCATGTTTCTCCCCAACATCCATGTTTTATAATAAAAAAGAGAATAATAGGCTACCTTGGTTCTAAGATGTAATTTTATTTGCAGCAGTCTATTTTCCCAAAACATTAGATTTTTTTTTTTGCATAGATAACTTTCATTTCAGTTTATTTAATGAATGTTGAGTATTCTTCTGAAACCATTACTTTTTTTAGTATACATCGATGTTTTTCGCCTCAATACCTCGATGTTTTCAGGTCAATGCTATAGTCACATCGATGGTTACCGCCGATTTTAACATCGATGATGAACATCGGTGTTTTAACTATCGATGGTCAGCCCTACTCGCATAACAACTGTTTTACGATCAACGCGAGAGCTGAATCAATACGTAACAATAAGATTTGAATCCAAATATTTTTCTAATCAGGTTTAAAAATGTAGGTAATGTATTGTCAATTTTTAAATGAAACATACTGGTTTCTTTCGTCATCCTAAAAATTAATATATTCCTATGTTCCTATGTCTTATCGTCACTTGAGTGTTGGAATGGTCCACCCAACGTAGCTGGACCTACCGCTATGGCGCCAAGGATGAATCCACTCCTGTCAAGCAGCGGACCTGGGTTTCCTGATCGGGACAAGTTACCTAAGTGAGGTTATTACCGGGGTTTATCCTCTGATCAGACGAATGTCTGGTAACTTTAGGCCCTTGTGGTTCCCGGATATCATCTGGCTGTTATCATCATCTTCGTCCCATCCATGCCTTGTTCAGACTGAGTGTGTGTATGACTGGAGTGGCTCGTGTTCGTGTTGTCTCGGAGGTGGCCCCTACATTGGGTTGATCACTCACCCGGGAGACCCTCCATCTCATTGTCTGGTAAAAAAAGTATGTATGTTATCCATAGAAATTCCTCATACTGGTCGCGTCCTATAAGGCCCGGGCGGCGTGAGTCGCATAAACTTCCCTTCAAGAGGGATGTTAAACTCAAATAATAGGCCTAAAGAATAAGAAGAGGAAGAAGTAGAAGAAGACGAGTATTAGAGGTTACCACGTGCATCAAAGTAAGGTTTCAGAAAAGGAAAGAATGAGCTAGGCCTACGGGAAATAGACCTGAGGAGACTAATATTTAAAATGATATAGATTTTCGGTATTTAGAGGAGGATGTTCTGGTTTGCATACACTGTGTAGGCCTAACGCAATAGCATATTGCGATACAAGTGCCGTAAGCGATGCATACGGATCGAGGAAAGAGTTTGGAAAAACGAGGCGCTCGCGCCGAGTTTTTTCAATTTTCCGAAATCAGTTATGCGCTTACGGCACGAGTATTGTATGCTATTTTTTGCACGATGATTATTTATATCAGTTTAATTATATTAATTGTGATATTACCTGAAAATATTATGTATATACATTCTTGAAGATAGATGTTTATTTCAGAAAGTGATTCGCATGTGTTTGTAGTTATGGGAACCGAATATTTGTCCTGGGGGGCCTTGTCCATAAAGGCTTGTATTATGATGTGCCGTAAGTAAATTCTTACCGCACGGAAACTCTTACCGCACATTGCAACAAGATTGCATGCGGGAATGTCAACTTACGATCCACGGCAACAACATTCGTAAGTACCACTAATTAGTTAAGTCGTGCAAAAATGATGCTTACATGAACAAAGAGTTGGAAATTTAATTATCTCGCTTTTTTTTAATGTGGAGTTAGTAGGCTACACTTCATAATTCAGCTGATGCTATTTCAATAGGTCAGACGTTTTTCATGAAAATTGAATATTAAACATTAAAAATTTGATGCCTGGGAAATAATACAGTAGTTGGCAATACTGCATCAGCTGCTAAATGTTAGAGTTACTCGCAGACTTGCCAATGCCTTAGTACTACTTGTAGTAATCAGCCAAATGTTTATTGCAATAGGCTATATAGGATATTATTGTCCACCGCTGTTTCTCAGGGGATGCGTTCAATCCACTCACGCAGCGGGCCCGGGTTCGATTCCTGGTCGGGACAAGTTACCTAGGGGAGGTTTTTTCCGGGGTTTTCCCTCACCTTTGAGACGAATGTCGGGTAACTTTAGGCCCTTGTGGTCCCCGGATATCATATGGCCGTCATTATCATCTTCATCCCCATCCTCGCCTTGTTCTGAGTGAGAGTGTGTGTGAATGTTATGTCTCGTCCTATGTGTTCGTGTTGTCTCGGAGGTGGCCCCGGCATTGGGCTGATCACTCATCCGAGGAGGCCCTCCATGTCCTTGTCTGGTCAAAAAAGTATGTATGTGATCCAAAGATAATCCCTCTCCCGACAGGTAGCGGCCCTGTAAGGCCCGGGCGGCTTGGGTCGCTTGAATCCTAAAAGGGAGAGGTAAAACTACGATAAAGAAAGAAAGAAAGAAAGGATATTATTTTGGTTTATAGAGAAACGGAGTTCAATTCTATTCCGAAATTACCAATTGAATCATAATGAAATCAGTGCGTGAATATGGAAGTCATGAGACACGGACAGTATTACATCAGTTTTGAAGATCAGTAGTTCTATTTTGTGAGAATTTACACTAGGGAAGTTACGTAAGCTTTGTTTTTGTTGACATGTTGTGACGAAGAGAGTTTATTGCTCTGCTAAAGGTTTAACCCTCATCACCCAACGTTGCCACCTCCTCTTAGTTTTAAACGGGATTAACCAAGAATTTAATCACAAAAAGTAATGTACATTGCTTGTTAATTCAACTCCACTTTATCACCAGGCTTTAAAATTTAGTGCCCGATCGAATATGTTAACAGCAAGCGTACTGTACAGACTTTGCTCGGCGTATGCGCTGGCTACCATATGCTACTTAACGTGATAGTAAACAAACCGGAATACAGGTATAGGAAGACCACATAACTTAATAATTTCTCATTTTCTAAACTCACATTACAAGCATGCAAGACGATACTGTACCTACAACCACAAAGTAAGACTCGCTTTAGTTTTCCCTTAAACACATAATAATATTATTTTATTATACAGACTACGATAAATCAATATCTTAGTACAACTTACGGTTATGTTGTTTGCTCAATGTCTCCTTCCGTATTTGTATTAAGTGCTTTACAATGCGTTAAGTGCGTTTTGTGTAAAATAGTCCCTCCCAAATGTTTCAATGTATGTTTGCGTTTTAGAACACTTTACTTTCGGCATGCCGGACACGTATTATAAATTTATAAACACGCACAATGTCAAGGTACACTGTTGACCAATTTGAGAGGCACCGTACTACGAGCGCATTCACTTCTCAGTACTGCTATCAATGACTATCTTATCAGCCTACGCATCACCCCCCACCCCCTATTCTCAGGGTGTTGGTAACCGGAATCATCTCCCTCTGTGGGTTCGGGCACTAAGTTTTAAAGCCTGTTTATCACTTCTACCATGAATAATTGCTTTCTGTCCGATATGATGTGGCATAGGCTATAGGTAGGGACATGCAAAATTCGCAATTGCGATAACGCGATTTTATTCACGAATATTAACGTTTTCCCATTAAAAACGCGAATTTTAACGTGTTTCCATGAAAAACGCGAATTTCTACGTTTTAAAAATTAAAACCGCGATTTGTTCAAATCCCAGGCGGCAGACTTCTACGACACAAGTGTTCAAAAGCTGGTCCCAAATATGGCAAATTTTTCCATTCCTGTGGTGAATAAGTTGAAAAATAGCTGAACACTTGCTATATCTGTTGCAATAGATATTTCCATGCTATTTTGTTTTGTTTGTTTAAACGACCCTAGGGAAACTTACTTTGTGGACGGTCCTCGTATATTACCGTATTTTACGGACTATAAGACGCTCCGGATCATAAGACGCACCTCGATTTTAGAATGGAAATTTAAAGGAAAATAAATTAAATTCGATTCTAAACGACAACTTTTAAAGGGAATAATAGAAGTTACTTCATTGCATAAAGAAATTATAACCTTGTACAATGGAATAAGTGTAAATCACTTCCAACTTAAAACCTGCGTTGTACGAAAATCTCTTCTGTACAGGTGGCATTGTGTAAATTTTAACAACTGAATTGATTTCTCATGAAAGACTGAAAATAACTTTACACCCTCTGACCCTCAATTCAAGATACGGTAAGTGTAACGGGACAAGGCTGTTTAGAGATCATTGCCTTCATTTAAACCACCCGACCGAGACAACTCCTTTTGTATAAAATAACTCAACATTCCTTTCTTTTCTCATGGTATACTTGGCTTCCAGCTACCCTCATTTTAGGATTGTGACAAGTGCACTAATGTACAGTCTATGCCAAAATTTATAACTATCTTATTTAATTTAATTTAATTTAATTTATTGTTTCAAATTACACGAAAAATATACATAAAAAGTTGATACACCACCCGAAGAAGCAGAGCTTGTGTTCGGGGGTGGTTCAGTTCTATATATGAGAAAAACTTATATTGTTTATAACTTTTTGTTTATAGCCTAACTATGATATTCTGGGAATATTTACCATTTTAATTTTTTTGTGTACTTCGGACCATTAGACGCACCCAACTTTCAAGGCTCTGTTTTCAACGTAAAAAAGTTAGTCTTATGGTCCGTGAAATACGGTATATAGTATTCATTGATTTGTCCCCTTTCCTATGAGCGTTTAACTGTAACAGCTTTCCAATGGTTTCTTGAAGAAGAAAAAAGAAATTTAAAAACTTTGTCCAAATAAGAGCATTGGTTTTAATGCACAAACTGATATACATATCATGTAATTGCACCCTCGTACAGTGTAATGACGTTAAAGCTGCCTAAGGTGAAAGAAAGAGCAACAGCAGTGGCTCTGCGTGTCAGTGGATTACATTGTAGCATTAATTAGCAATTAGTGTGAAGATACTAACTTGTCACGACACCAGGGTTGTACATACTTTCTCACGTGTTACGATCACTAATCCCAGCTTTAATTTTCTGTGTGTTCATAAATAAAATCAGGTAAACTGATGTAACAAAGTGCCAGAATGCTTTTAATCAGTGATAAATGCAATTGTAATATACATAAAATAAGTTATTTTTGTAATCGATTTCCGAGTTTTGCTCCAAATTGATTCATTAAGCAAGGCTTACGGAAGAACAAGTGTCTAGTTTGGTAAGCATATGTGATGGGATATGTGGGTTGTTTTATTTGTGAAAGCTACCTGTATTGCAACTTCCAAAGTCGTATATGAACACTGTAAAACTATATGTTGCCATGAGAAATTATTTTCTTTTGATAAATCCTTTCTAAAATATTACCATAAAATAGGCATGAAATTGGGCTTTACTCTGGTACCAGTCAAGCGACTTAATCCAAAATTAATAGACTTCTTCCCAAGGACGTTATAAATGCTTATTCCAAGTTTCATTAAAATCCGATAGGGAGTATTTGAGTTGTCGCACGTACACATACACGGATGGACATTTTCCCGTCCACCACACAATCTCATAAATTACCATTCTGGCGCTTAGTAAAGAATAGAAATCTGCATTTTCATGTTTTCTGATATTGTTCAATGAAACCCACACTTCTTCCATTTCAATCTCGATTACCGTTGATTTTGTAAAATGTGTTGCCAAGAAAATATCGGGTTTGTCTCGACAGCTTGGCCGTGAAAACTTTTCTTGTTTCTTCTATCATAGCTTAATAGCGGAGAAAAATTCTAAATGGAACGAGACTATTTTCAGAAAAACGACTCCAATTGCTCATTCCTTAATGTTCTTAATTTTATTTTATTAAAATAAAAAAAATATCTATATTATTTCAGAAATAGAAACCGGAAGAAAATTATCCTCGCAGTTGTATTAGCCTATATGGATGTGAGACATGGCCCCTTACATAATCTGAGAGTGTTCGAAAACAAGGGGCTTAGGAAAATATTTGGGCCTAAGAAAGATGAAAATGGGGACTGGAGAAAACTGCATAACGACGAGATTCATAACCTGTAGGCCTATTCTTCACCGGTTATAGTAAGCGTAATTACTAGGGCCCGGATTTGTATGTAAAAAAATATTTTTTTTCCTGATGCGTACGTTCCTAAAACAAAGTTTTATATCCAAATCGAGGTCCGGCAAACCCAAATTCAAAATTTTATTTCACATAAAAACACATATTTTACAAAAAAAGTTATGTGAATAAATATTTTCGATATTTTCTCCATAAATACATATTTTAGTACTTTTCCGGATTTTTTATGTATTTTTTTTTTCCTGATGGTCATATCATGGTCAGAAAAACGAAAATTCTAAATTTTATTTTACATAAAAATACATATTTTACCAAAAAAGTTATATGAATAAATATTTTCGATATATTCTCCATAAATAAATATTTTAGTACTTTTCCTCATTCTATTTTAACATTTTACGACAAAAAGTTGTATCTCGAAAGAATTCAACACAAATGCTTAATTTGCAATGAGGTGAGAGTGATTCACTTGCACTTGCTTATCGGGGAAGAACAGAACCCAATCTCAACATTGCGTAGTTCAGTTAAAGAAATGCAATATGTTGAAAGGCAACTTAACACTATCTCAGGTTCGAAAATAGAAGTTCTAAGAACAAAATTTAAAGGTATGTTTGAGAAAAATGGTGGCTACCAAACCCTCTGCAAGTTTTGGAAGGTCAAAATATAAATGAACTTGATCGTGTGTGTGTATTAGTGAAAAACAGTACACCTCTTCAAATATGCAAGGTTAACATTGTGTGATATAGAACGTTCCTTTTCTCAATGTAAGGCATTATTCTCGGATAATAGGCAAGGATTTGTGATCCATAATCTGGAGATGACATTTGTTGCGCACTGTAACTCCAGTCAGCATTTTACATCTCATGTTTAGCTGCAATTGGTGAGTTTCAATACACATTCTGGTGTTTTTGTTTCTTTTTCAGAAAAAAATATTTTTGTTTTAGTTTTAGCACATATTTTTTAAAATTTTAGCACATATTTTAAACATTTTTAGCACATAAAAAATAAATATTTTTAAGTTTTTTAGCACATAAAAATCCGGGCCCTAGTAATTACATCACAGAAAATGAATGGGCTGGACATGTTGCACGCATGGGGGAGGAAAGACGTATCTAAAAAATATTGACTGGGAGACCCGAAGGGAAGAGACCACCTGGAAGACTAGACGTAGGTTGGAGGACAATATTTGAATAGATTTAAGGGATTTGCGAAGGATGATTGGATGGAGTTTGTCAGAGTCGGAATAGGGTTGAAAGGCTCATGTAAGCGCGGCAAAGAACCTCCGGGTTCCATAAAATAGATTATATTCCTGTAGCTTGCTTAGGAACTGCCTATTTCCATTGAATAAGTAGGCCGAAGTAAATTAACTGAGAAGGAACCGTTGCATTTACGCAGATATAAATGCAGTTTGCCTGGATCGGGATCGAACTCATTAACTGGGAATGAAGAGCCAGGCCTTGGAGACTGCTTTGCGCAGGATGATTAAATTGCAATATTGAAGATCCCGAGAACAAAATTTGCAATATAATACGAGGGTGGATCGAAAAGTAAGTTAACGCACGATCATTTTTTGCTGCATTGGTATTGCGGCTGGGATCTTGAAATTTCACCAAGATTGAGTTTGAAGCTTCCGCTACGGACGCTATTTTGTTCTCATGTGTTGTTCTAGAGAGAGGAGCGTGAACTATTCAATAAAGATGGCTCGCATGTTACTATCGTCCACTTGTGAAGATCAGCAAGATGTAATGCGATTTTTATGGACAAACGCTGTAACATTCATGCTGATGGCGTCGAACTTCTTCACGACAATGCTCGCCCCCATGTTGCTGCAGCTGTTCGTGAGAAAATCAACATATTTGGTTGGGAGGTGCTCCAGCTTCCTCCATACAGTCCATACCTGGTACCGTCGGACATTCATTTGTTTGGTCCCATGAAGAAATTCCTGGCCGGTAAACGCTTTGCGTCAGATGCAGAAGTGAAAGCAGCAGTTCGTAGATGACTATACTCCAACCGAACGGACTTCTATGAACAGAGTATTTTTAAACTGGTGTAACGATGGGAGAAATGTGTTAAGAAACTTGGCGATTATATAGAAAAATAGACAAAAGAGGTCCCTTCATGTGTGCATTTGTTTGTAATTGTAGCCTATCTATTAAACTTTTAGTAAAAAGATATATATATATATATATATATATTGTGCGTTACTTTTTGTTCCACCTTCGTACATGTAAAACATTGAGAAATGAGTCCAAATGACTCTGTTTGCCCGGATAATGGATTAGACCCATATTTCCGGAAGCATACTTGTGAACAGTGTTTCGCATTGAAAGTATAGCCTACGTTTGGATTGAACATTTCTCGAGTATGTAACATTATACACGTCGACGGCTTTCTCTATTTTTAGCGCCATTTTACATTCGTTTTCGCGATTTTCTCAAAGAATACTTCAGTCATTAAGTTTTTATTTGTATTGATGAGGGTTTTTTTTTATTATTATTTTTAATTTTATTGTGCCACATGTTCCATCACTTTGGGTATTACTACATGCTTTGGTTTACTTTTAACTTATGCTATTGTCTTACATTGCCTATTATTTAAATTATTTTTTTTTCTTTCTTTTCTTTTCTTTTATCATTATTGCTTTTACTCGGGTACTTATATACTTTGTAAGTCAATAGCATTTACAAATGTACAATATTCTTTTGTAAATCTTGATATTAATTCTTTTTTGCTGGCTGGCCATGCTCCTCCTTTTTTTGTGATGTCCATCCTTAATTTTTCTCTTTGTTGGCTTAGTTGGCTGCATCTGTACAGTAAGTGGTCAGTAGTTTGACTTTCTTCGTTACAGGGACAGGTTGGATCATCCGTCAAGTGGAACCGGTGATAATATGCTTTCAGTCTTCCATGTCCTGTTAGCATTGCTGTGATGTTGGCTGTTATGGGGAATCTTTGTTTAAGTCTCTGGGCTACGGTAGGGAAATATTGTTTTGTCTCTGCTCCTTTAGTTGTATTTTGCCATTCACATTCCCATAGTTCCAAAGTTTTCTCTCTTATTGTTTTCCGTAATGCACTTAGAGGTATTTTATTGTACTTCTCTGCCTCGTTGTTTGTTGTAGCCTTTTTCGCAAGTCGATCTGCAGTTTCATTTCCTCTTATTCCTACGTGGGCTTTAACCCATGCAATTTCTATATTCCAGTTTTGCCTTTCTAGTGTAATTATTTGCTGCCTTATTTTTTCTATTAATCTGTTGTGATATTGATGAGGGTTTGCCTTAGTGGTGCGATGGAATATGAAAGGGTGAAATATTTTTCCGCTTAATCACCACTAAGTATTTATAAATACGTCGTAGAATTTGCAATATATAGGCTATATTGAGTGGTAAGAAGTAAGAAGGAAAATATTCCCTTTACAGGCCATGGAGGCCCAGAGGGTTCCAGGAGGATGAGGCTCCCAGGTTGTAGACATTCGACACGTGATGGTGGTAAGGTTGTCAGCCTTACGCACCGGCCGCCTTTACCCCCAGGATTGCTCCTGGTACTCATTTCTGTTAGGGGCTGAGTCGACCCCAATGCCATAGTGCCACCTGAAGGATTAGGTCAATTGAAAAACTCCTATGACCTCATCGGGGATCGAACCCGTGACCTTCCAGTTTGTAGCGCTGCGCCTCAACCACTACTCTACGGCGTACCCCATATTGAGTGGTAGTTATCAAATTCGTTGAAAATGCAAAATTATACTCTTAAATGTTAATTAAATAGATATATTACAAAAATATATGTACGAATTTTTACAGTATTAGCATACTATGTCAGTTTTTTAATAACTTATGATGTTACTTTTTCAAAAAATAAGAACAGTGATGATAGTTACATAACTTTTTCTATAAACATGAATAATTAAAAATCAAATCACATCATACTGTGATAGAAGTTTGTTAAATTCAACAAAATTAATATAGCGTGTGCCTATAATATTCTAAAATATAAATTACCTAAAATTATACACACGTCAGGTATTATGTCTATATGCAATATTTAGTTACAGCCAACTGAAAAACAAACAAGATGTGATCTAGGCTATTGAAAGTTATAATATATCAATGTTTTTTAATTGTATTTATAAACATTTAGTGCTGATTAGGAGGAAAAATATTTTTTCCCTCTATCATAAGTTTGTATTGTCTTCTCAAAGATTTCTCTTACTTTAACGTCACCCATTATAGGGACGTTTATTAGGCCCCCGCCGCCCGGACCTTACAGGACCACGACTGTCGGGAGAGGGTTGCCTTTGAATCATAGACGTACCCTTTTGACCAGGCAAGGATAAGGAGGGCCTCCCCAATCCCGGAGACAACACGAACACATAGGACGAGACGAACCAGCCGCACACACACACTCATTCCAAACAAGGTGCGGATTGAATGATGATGATAATGACGGCCAGATGATATCCGGAGCCACAAGGACCTAAAGTTACTCGACATCCATCTGAAAATTAAGGAAAAACCCCCCTATGTAACTTGTCCCGACGGAATCGAACCTTGGCCCGCTGAGTGAGGGGAGCAAACGCATCCTCTGCACCACAGTGGTGGACGTGTTTGCTTATACAAACACCTTGAATTTTAAATGAACTTTTTTCGTAGAAATCCTGCTTCCCTTAAATCTATCCTAATATTGTCCTCCCACCAATGTCTTCTCCCTTCGGATATTCCAGGCGCTATTCTTGAGATGTGTTTATCTTCCCCCATGCGCGCAACATGTCCAGCCCATTTCATCCTCCTTGATTTAAATACCCTTACTATATCCGGTGAAGAGTAGAGGTTATGAAGCTCATCTCTTTTAGGCCCAAATATTCTCCTAAGGCCGGGCACACACGTTACGATATACCGGTGAGGTTTACCTAACGTGACATGTCAATGAAATCCGGAGCTTCAACAGACAACGTATACACTTAAAAATTGTGGTAGGCTACTTAGATTTGTTCGCTTTTCTTGGCGATCAAGACACTCCTTGGATGACGAGGACGACTTGGATGTCAAACCGTAAAGCGATCGCGTCGTCTTCTTGTTTGCTCGCCATCTCTCGACTGAGTTAAAATCTTCCTGTTTACCGTAGCGTGTGTGTGCTCTAGCCTGCACAGGTATAGGCCTACCTGTCTATATCGTAACGTGTATGCCCGGCCTAAGCCCCCTCTTTTCGAACACTCCCTTAGCCCCAAATATTTTCCTAAGCACCCTGCTTTCGAACTCTCTCAGATTATGTTCATCCCGAAGAGTAAGGGACCATGTCTCACATTCTTAATATAATACAACACACAGGATAATTGTTTTATAATTTTATTTTTTATTTTTAGATTTTTGACAGATGATGGGTTAACATTAATGCATTTCATTCCGATAGTGAGATGTATAAAACCATGTATGAAGTAAAAAACCGCCTATAAACCACTATCAAAAAGTAGATGAGGAAATAGTGACTGTCTTCACAGCGCTCCAGATGAATACACCATTTTAGGTATCTCCCATATGTAAACAGATCTGGTGACAGACTGAAGATGACACATGCTAGTGTCGAAATGCATATCTAAACACTCGGACAGGAAAATCGTCGCTGAAAAACGTTTTCAGCGAGATACAACATAATACTACAGCAGAATACAAACAATAACATAGCCAAATATTGTAATAGTGAAGCAATCCATTCTTGCACTTTTATCAAATGATGTATAGACAGCGATGACCATTTGTGAACATTGTTCTGTAAAGTATTTCAATGACAACAAAATGATATAATTTAGATTTTAATGTGTATAGTAAGGTATAATTAACGAATTAAGAAATGGTGTTATATTGCTTTTAAATTAATTTGACGGGTTCAAACTATAAAGAAATCATACAATCAGATTTGTACATGCTTTTAGATTAATGTGACTGGTATATGTGTACTTTTGAGTATTTTAATCTTGTATTATACTTGACTTTCTGGACACACATAATATGTATTGTATAATATCCCCAATTGTTTTGTATAAATGTTTTAGGGGACACTTAAATAACATAATTAACAATAAAATTAATTTGATTCACAATATACTTCCACTCACCGCCGGCGTGGTCTTTTGGTTAGCGTCGCTGACTACAGATCCGCCGGTCTGGAGCGGGGTGCATTCAGACTCGTGATTCAAATTGAGGAGCTTCTTGATAGAGAAGTAGCGGCTCTGGTCATGGAAACCATCATTAACGGCCGTGGGAGTCGGCATGCTGACCACACGCCCCCCCCCCCAATCCTGTCATCCTCCTATGGTAGATGACGCAGCGGTCGGGTGGTAGGCCAAGTCCCTTCAGGGATGTAGCGCCATGGAATTTATATACTTGCCCTGTTTGATACATATAAAGCTCGTTTTCAGTCACTATTTCCTCATCTAGTTTTTGGTATTGGTTTGTAGGCAGTTTTTTACTTCATAATTTTTTCCGATGGTTTGTTATAAGCCAGTCCTCTCTTTACCAAACTCGGTGTCAGAAACTAAGGCTTTGTGTTAGGCCGTGACAAGAGGATGCCTCATTGCGCGTAGGAAAAAGAGTGTATCATGTCATAGTCATGCGACCACATAGGAAGTTCTTTCATTGCAAATTCTTGACGACTAAATTAGATACATATTAATTCTGAGTTGCTAACATATATTTTCTGAGAGACATTTCCTTCAGTAACAATCTGCCTTTCTTGAATATTCTAAACAGATTTTAATTTTAAGGATTACCCTATCTTTTCCCTTGGCTTTCAGTCGGATGTACTTATTTTCAGCACGGTCATCTAGAGGAAACTACCAACTGGCTAATTTGATCCAGAGGCTCTCGGAGTCCCTCGCTGAGGACTTATTGTTCTGAAGTTTTACATCCCGGAAATAGTTGTTTTTCACTCTCTTTCTTTACATGTTGCATTTCTGTTATAATGGATCAACTTCCGATCGTAAAATACCCGAGTTTCTATAGTCAGTGCCGGTAACATATCTTACTGTACTACTTCTGCACTTAGGCTACTACTCAGTGCTTTAGTTGGAAAATATTTTTTGGGGGTACTCACCTTACTTCAAAATTTTCCATATCGCCTCATAGTGAACGTCATCCTTCGGTTGACATTTTCTGCATGCAGTTTCTTCTGCTGACCTATTGCCTCCTTGTAGCCATGATCTGACGTATGGAGCAGGATCAAAAACGTCTAATGGTGGTCCCACACATTTTATGAAAACATGTGGCTGGCCAACATGTAAACTAAGGAGAAAGTAACTGTAGAAATGCGCACGAAGGTGAAGATTAGAACGCATATCTGTGGCGAATTTAATAGTGTTTGTCATTTTTAACAAATACACTCCCTGGTATTAAATTAGACATTTAATAACTATTTTAGGGCAATATCGTTCCTGTACTGCCAGTACGACGTACCGGAGCACATATTTTTCCCGGTATGGTAGAAGGAAAATAATTTTATGTCCGTACCGGCCCAACTAAAGCACTGCTACTACTATAAAAACTTACAGTAATTTTTTTTTTTTAATTTATTGAGTTTATTCTAACATTTTTCTGTTCCGCACTATTTACCGCACACGTGCATCATTATGTGAAAGCCGTCTTGTCCGGGCCCCGAAGCATTTAGATTGACTCTCGAAAACCAGCGCCCGAGCTGCCACAAGCATTAATATTTCTAACTAAAATAAACAAGACAAGCTCAGATGTATTAGTTCTGAGAGTAGAAATAATAGACGAAATTACTTACTAAGGAGCATGCTTTCATTTCCATAAGTTCTATGTGGGGGCCACTTCTTAGAGAGTTTTCTTCAAGAACTGCCTCTACTTGTTGCCACCTTTATCAACTTCGACCTGTCAGTCAGTGAATAGAAAGGTAATTAGGCGTATTTACACTTGTCTGCAGTCCAATACAACGTTTACAAAAACGTATCACATCATGTTTACTTCACTTGAGAAGTGATGAATGACAGCAGCAACACTGGGGAAAACCATGCGGATTAGGAAACAATGTTATTATATTATTCTTTTGTAGATAGACGAAGGTTTAGGACGAGGTCTTCTTGAAATGGCACGAACAATACATAAACTTTCTTATATTTTGTTCATTTGTCAGCATATAAATATCAATTAATACTTATTACTAGGGCCCGGAAGTTCATGCATTTGCATGTTTTTTCTTAGGGGTTAAAAACGTATGCTTATACATTATGTGTACGAATTATGTAATTTTCAGTCATTTAAACATGATTTTATGGTGCATATAACTGCATATTTTCATGATTTTTATAAAAGCATTATATTTCAACATTTTAGTGCTTATGTGGCATATTTTTATCTAGTTTTAAGGTATTTTTAATTTTTTTTAATTTGAATCTTATCGTCAGTAAGGTTGCGCGTGATTACGCAACCTGAGTCGTCACATGGAGAGGAGTAATGCGATTTGATGATGTCATGCAGTGAATCCCCTGTTGCATCATCCTTCCATGCATTGTAGCTGAGCTTGGGCTGGCCACCCCCAGTTTTATTGTAACAGTGGTGTGATCTGGTTGAGTGCTAATTGTATTAAGTTACGCGTATAAAGTGAGTGTTAATAGCCCTTTAAATGCCGAAAATAAGACCAACTTCGAGTGGTAGATTAACTAATTTGCAGAAGGAGTTTTCAGGTGACTTAATAGCTACCGATAATAGGGTGCTGTTTTGTGGACCGTGTGAGTAAAATGTAGGTTGTGAGAAAAGATTTCAAGTAGTTCAACACATAAACACAGCAAAACATAAGGAGAATTTAACCAGGAAAATAGCAAATAAACAGCCTGTTCAAAAGCAACTAGTAGGGTGTATAGGAAGTAGGCTTACAGAATTTTCTTATGACTTGTGCAAAGCATTTGTAGCTGCTGATATTCCATTGTGGAAAATTAATAATCCCACATTAAAACATTTTCTTGTCAGATACACCCAACAACACGTGCCTGAAGAAAGTACATTGCTTAAGACATATTTATGACTCTAAGGTGCTGGCCTCATAGCCATAACCTCCTGTGACGTGGAGAGAAGTTTTTCACGTTACAAAAGTGTTTTGCGAGACAACAGACGAAGTTTCTCAGTTGAAAATTTGTGCAAAGTGATGGTGGTGAATTGCAATTCACCAGTCAACATTGACAACACTTCTGCTTCATCCTCTAAGGAATAATGTAAGTCTATTAATTTAATGCTAACTCGTCTTTTCTACTGCCTAGGGACAATAATTCGTTCAATTTAATAGTGCATATTTATTGGCATATTTCCAGGTTTTTAAGAGCATAAGTGCATGCATATTTCCTGTTTTTTTAGGGCATGAACTTCCGGGCCCTACTTATTACCGTGGACATAACATGCGGTGCTACAATATTATTGCATGGACCACTCTGTCCTAAACATAACGTATCAAATTGTAGATCGCTTGGATATTAATAGCCCGCCTGGATTGTTTCATTTCTTGTTAACGAAGTCAGTGTAAATAAATACGAATAAATGATTTTAAAAGCATCTAGCCTTGGAATAACTAAACGGAGCTGCTATTGATATAATATTGTGCATTCTATCGAAATGTACGGCTACCAAAATCTGTATTATATTTTATTGAGTTTTTTTTCAGTTTGAACTCTGTTCACTTACGTGCAAATAATAGACCTAATGTAATTCCTGACAGATTGTTTTCAGATTGAATTTAATTCATAACCTATACTGCTACTTAAAACCTCTAACAAACATGTCAGCTAATCGTA
Source organism: Ectobius pallidus (assembly GCA_964059195.1). Taxonomy (NCBI): domain Eukaryota; kingdom Metazoa; phylum Arthropoda; class Insecta; order Blattodea; family Ectobiidae; genus Ectobius; species Ectobius pallidus. Next base: position 15,387,286 of record CAXKWD010000007.1, read on the forward strand.
GGCCTATACTTACATCATTAATATTATTGCCAGAGTATTTTGCGTAATCTTTGTATGTTTTAAAAATTTCTTATATCATTTTATACGAGTATTAATTAAGGTTAAGAAGAAGCACATCTATTTTAACTATTTGGGTATGTATTGCGCCGATACGTACTAATTTGAGTCCAAAATCAAGTCTGTATAGAGAAATAATTTCCATGTTATAGGTACTATGAATATAAATTTTACACAAGTTTGTAATAATGTATTGCGATACTAGTTCCATAAGCGGTGAATTTGAAAAAACGAGGGGCTTGCGCAGAGTTTTTCGATTTCCGAGATCCGTTATGCGCTTAGGCCTACGGAATGAGTATTGCATGCTATTTTTTGCACGATGCTTATTTATATCAATTTAATTATATCATATTGTATTGTATTCACAAAGTTGGCATTGTAGTTGACCCTTCACAAAAATATCAAAGTCATACAACTGTAATATTGGTCATGGCAATCGATCTTTCATTTCCAGAATATCGTTCGAAAATGTACCGCAGTAGGTACAATTCTAAACACCAGTGGGTACCAAATATTCTTATTTTATGAACACAATAAGTGTTCGAAAATGTACCACCTTACCCTACACACACACACACACACACACACATTGGTATGTATAATATGTATAATTTTTTGTTCTTTATTATTGCAGACGTGGAATCGCCTATGTATGATTATTTGTAAATACAGTATGTTATATTCTAGAAAAATTTCCGCAAAATTTAGTTTTAATAGTTTTATGATAATAGCAATAGCCAAATAAAATAGATAATTTATAACGTACGACCTTAAATAAAATAGTGGATTCTATAAATCATTAGGAAAATATTTGTTCGGAACTAGATTCAAAAGCTTAGATTTAACATCCTGAACCCTCGTCTGCCCTTCTGGGAAGTTATTAGACATTTGCCTCATAAGCACAACAAAAGAATTCTATTAAAGCGAAACAACATATCTAACGTCAGGCCCCCTGTGGCTCTGTGATGGATAGTCTACCTCAGGACCAGTAAAGCTACAGAGCTGCCTAAAATAAGTCCCATTCGTCTTTTATGTTACTTTTTCAACCTTCCAGTGTTGATCTTGAAAAAGAAAGCTTATTCATTCCGTAAAATGTTCATATTTCCAATAAAAATCTACTTTGCAATATTACACAACTGTCCATGCTGATTTTCAGTGTTAGGTTACTTACTTACTTAATCAATGGCAATAGGCAATTTCTAAGCAAGCTAAAGGAATATTATCTATTTTATGAATTGAATAGGTGCCCTTAAGGCGGGAGGCGGGGTGGGAACGACCCCTAAGCACCGAAGCCGCAGGCTTTTTATACCTACCTCCGGGATGGGATGAGTTGCGTTTCCACAGGCCGCCCAGGACCGCAGATCCCCTGCAGGCCCCCACGGAGCTCCCCTACATCCAACAAGCCTTATTACCATGCCACGTGTGCGTCACCCCCTTCGGTCCCTTAAACCGGAGCCCCGACAGCTCCGCGAGACACACAACCAACAACCTCTTGACCACAAACAGCGGGGAGAACGGGAGAGGCCCCCAAAGGGCGCTGACTGCCAAAGCACGCTAGATACCGGAAGTGGAAACGGGATGATGATGAAAAGGGGAAAGGTGAGATAAAGTGGAGAGTGTTGGTGGAATGAGAGGGGGAAACGGGAGAACCCCGAGAAAAACCCTCCAAGACACGGCTTCGTCCACCACGAATGAAACACCCGCCGACCCGAGATTTGAACTCAGGACCGCTAGCATGCCAGGCTACAGCATGAGCCACCGTGCCTATTTTATGAAACCCGGAGGTTCATTGCCGTGCTTACATGACTCCGGCATTCAACCCTATTCTGAGCCGACTTCATCCAACCATCCGTGGCAAATCCTGCTTCCCTTAAATCTATCCTAATATTTTCCTCCCACCAATGTCTTCTCCCTTCGGATCTTCTAGTCACTATTCTTGAGATGTGTCTATCCTCCCCCATGCGCGCAACATGTCCAGCCCATCTCATCCTACGTGATTTAATTACCCTTCCAATATCAGCTGAAGAGTATAGGTTATGAAGCTCGTCGTTATGCAGTTTTCTCCAGTCCCCATTTTCATCTCCCTTAGCCCCAAATATTTTCCTAAGCACCCTGCTTTCGAACTCTCTCAGATAATGTTCTTCCCGAAGAGTAAGCGACCATGTCTCACATCCGTATAATACAACCGGCTGGATAATTATTGTCTTTAGAGAAATCTTTGGAATTCAAAATTACATATTATGTAAATTTGTGTAGGTATTTAAAAAACTAATATCTATATTTATCCACATCTTAAAAAACTGGAGCTGATGCGTTACAACCAATAGTATTTTCTGAATCAGCTCCCCAATTACCACAAGAAGTAGTCTTTATTATTGATGTTTTATTGCAGGTTTTGCGTGCGGTCTACTGGGCAGGGGAGATCCGCTTCTTAACACCATTCCAGGAGACGGGGACGATTACAAGTGCGATCGTTTAGCGGAAGAAGTCGCCAAGGCTGATCGCGACACCATCGCGGAGGAGCCGCCCAGACTAACAGGAAAATGGGTCTCAGAAGGGTAAGTCTCTATGTTCTACATATTTTCAACATATTTTCCCTCAACAAATAAATGTTATTTATTCTTCAGAAATGTAATTGTTTTCTGCCTAAGCCAGTAAAGTAATTTTTACCGGCCTAGGCCGGTAAAATAGTCATGACAACTGAAAATCCAGATGGCAGTGACCGGTAATACCAACCGTAAAAGGGTTTGAAACAAAATACCTGACAATAAAAACAACAAATGTAAGGCAACATTGTTTCTTTACGTTACTCAGAAACTTTACCAGGTTTTTATACAAAACATTTAATGATATAACAACAAATATAGGCGTAAGTCAACATAGCTATATTATTTACTAGCATGTGCCCGCGGCTTCGCCCGCGATAATTATTTCAAAAATTAAAAATTAAGAGCATAATAGTTAAATCATTATATTTATTAACACCTAAATCACGTGGACTACATACCACGATTAGATAGCGTCGCCTGGTAAAAGCGACCTCAGATTCGAGTTCCTTGGCCCAGAATACCCCTGTACAGTGAGTTTCGTCCGAATCGAACGATGTTTAACCATATTTAGGTCTATGTTGATTATCCCTCTTCCGTGTAGGTTGAACATTTCATATGTCTACGGGCCTTGACATTCTAAACAAATGAATCGACCAGCGTGGGCTTAGAACATTCAAGCGATCGCGATGCTTTTATTTCCACGGTATGACAAAAATAGTCAAAGCCAACTGCAATTGATTTGACATTGAAATGTATTACTGAAATCTGATGCTTCGACAGCGCTAAGATCACGTTTTCTGCCAGTTTCTCACTCATACCTCGCGAACAAAAGCTAAAATTAAAAATTCGGCTTCGAGGTGCATTTGCCCACCTTTCAGTCCATCTATGTTTAAAATTTCAGATTTCTGCGTTCAGTAGATTTCGCTGGGCATCGCGGACAGACAGGCAAACACGTCCTTTTATTATTATAAGATAACATGTGCCCGCGGCTTCCCCGCGATAATTATTTCTAAACTTAAGTGCATAATAGTTAAATCATTATATTTATTAACACCTAAATCACGTGGAGTGTATTCCACGATTAGGTAGCGTCCCCTGGTAGAAAAAGCGACCTCAGGTTCCAGTTCCTTGGCCCAGAAAACCTCTGTATAGTGAGTTTCGTTCAAATCGAACAATGTTTGACCATAATTAAGCCTATGTTGATATCCTTCTTACGTGTAGGTTGAAAATTTCATATATCTGCGGGCCTTGACACTCTAAACAAATGAATCGTCCACGATGGACTTACAAAATCAAGCGATCGCGATGCTTTTATTTCCAAGGTAGGCTATGAGGTATGATGACAAAAATAGCCAAAGCCAGCTGTAATTGATTTAACATTGAAATATATTACTGAAACTGATGCTTCGAAATCGCAAAAAAATACACGTTTTCTGCCCGTTTTTCACTCATAACTCACGAACTAAAGCGAAAATTAAAATTCCGGCTTCGAGGTGCACATTCCGACCCTTTAGTCCGCCTATGTATAAAATTTCAGATCTCTGCGTTGAGTAGATTTCGCTGGGCATCGCGGACAGACAGACGGAAGACAGACAGACGGAGGACAGACACTTCCTTTTATTAATATAGATAAGAAACCCGCACTGCCATCTACATCCGCATTTCGTATCGGTTCGTAGCATAGGATTCAGGTGGCTGTTAGAATATGGCGTCAACAAATGGCTGACTATGCATTTTATAATTATTTATATGGTATTTTTATTATATTTCATATAATGTACAGAGCTTTTACTAAAAAATATTGTATGCACCACGTATACAAAAACATTCAATCCAATATTAGACTCGTCCGCTGAAGCGTTATTTTGCGTACTTGTTACATAAATAGCTAGTCCTCGATTTCCTCGATTATACAACGTAGGATACTACGTATTAACAGATCTATATAACCAGCCCTTTCTTTTATTTATGTGGATTACTAAGGTAGGTGGTTCAGTTAAGGCCACGTTAAACTTCAAAATTAAAAAAAAAAGTATTTATAATTTCCAAATTTATAATTTTCACACTCAGCTATCAACAGATGACTATAATAAGTTATTTTGGGCAAGAAACAATGTTATTACTTAATGCCATTGATAGCAAAAAGTATATAATGAATTCAAATGACAGTGGTCTTATGAGGAGCATGTTATCATGATAAGGCCACTTGGGTACACTGTAATTTTTTGGCCAGCTCTGTGCTCTTTGCTTCATTTTTTTACCCATCTCTATATGTATAAAAGCCTTTGTCCTGACTGACTGACTGACTGACTGACTGACAGGAATCAACGTAGAGCCTAAACTATAACAGGTAGAGACTTGGAATTTTGACAGTACCTTCGTTTCATAATGTAGGTGCTCACTAAGAAAGGATTTTGAAAAATTCGGATTCTAAATGCCAAAAATTAAATGTTTTTGAGAATACTTAATCCCTTTTTACACAGAATTATCGAAACAAAATCACAGAACATATTGTTGCCAGTTTTATCAGATGGGTTTGGATTAAATGAAATGGAAGTTTGACAAATTAGAGAAGGTATTAATACACGGCCTGCTTTATTGTACGCCTCCTTTAGGAGGCCGTGATCAATATAATTCATGTTATCTATATTAATAAAAGGAATTGTCTGCCTGTCCGCGATGCCCAGCGAAATCTACTGAACGCAGAGATCTGAAATTTTAAACATAGGTGGGCTGAAGGGTCGGAAAATGCACTTCGAAGCCGGAATTTTAATTTTAGCTTTCGTTCGTGAGTTATGAGTGAAAAACGGGCAAAAAACGTGCATTTTTTTGCGTTTTCGAAACACCAGTTTTCAGTTATACATTTCAATGTCAAATCAAGTACAGTTGGCTTTGGGTATTTTTGTCATACCTTGAAAATAAAACTTTCGCGATCGCTTGAATGTTGTAAGCCCTAAATATGGTCAAACATTGTTTTATTTGGATGAAACTCATTATACAGAGGTTTTCTGGGCCAAGAAACTCGAATCTGAGGTCGCTTTTACCAGTCGATGCTATCTACTCGTGGTATGTAGTCCACGCGATTTAGGTGTTAATAAATATAATGATTTAACTATTATGCTCTTAATTTTTAATTCTTGAAATAATTAACGCGGGCGAAGCCGCGGGCACATGCTAGTGTTATAAATTAAGTAAATATTCACAAACAGAACTTGAAAATTACGACCGAGAAACAGCGTTCCTCATCGCATCGCATCGTAGGTGGCCTTAACAGGTGCACTATACGAGTATATATTTTTTATTTGCAATTTCGGTTATTAAACTTGATATGTTAATGCAGATACAACAAAGAGATGCTTTAAAAGATCACAATGTAAGCTACATATCCACGTATAATTTTATGCTGATATGAATATACTTAAATAGTTAGATGTATTTTATTTCTTATCTTGTTTTTATTTCTGAAGCGCGTATTTCACAAAAGTTTCTGTCTTTCCTCGAGGAATGGAGAGGGAACACTGAAATTCTGGTCAGTTGCCCTTCGAAGGACGAGATTCAAGAAGGTGCTGCAATCTGGTGCCAAAGTATGATATTTCTACGATAAAGTATTAGTGACCTTATCAGGAGCATGGCCTTAACTGGAGCCCCAACCCTACATTGTGACAGTGACAAAACTATCGCTTTGCGTATGCGTCCATAAGAATGCTCCAGATCTTATTACTTATGGTACGAGTGGATGTCGTTCCAAGTACACTTGCAATAGGCCTATAGTTAGCTATGACATATTGCTTCACATATTATTATCAAACTAGTCAGGTGTCTGCAGGGCGGTAGCAAGGTCTTTCTGCGCCCTTGGCGAGTTTGACAAATCTGCGCCCTCCAATACTGGGATCTGAACTTTTTTCCAAAAATCTCTGTAAATTGTTTATTATTTTAATAATAATAAAAAAACACTGTCATTATCAAAGAAAACCTAAACCTCAATTTGAAAATGACAGTCAGCTGGAAAGGGATTGAGGTGAACCACTTTCATCTCAATAATAACGCACATTTTATTTTTTATTGTCGTTAATCGTTTCATACTGTCAATAAGAAACGTGTTAATTAAAGAACGTTGCATGACTGCGTTTTGTTTGTAGATAGTTCACGTACAGTAATTTTAATAACCTGAAAGATTTCTTCCATTAACGTGCAATTTTTTATTGCTTGATAAATAGCACCAGTCCAAAAAAGAGGGTATTTTTCATGGTTAATTTTGCGCCCTCTTTGTACCTGCGCCCTTGGCGGGGGCCCACCTTGCCACGGCCCTGGGTGTCTGTGTATTTCGTTGTTCAAGTTGGGATGAGTAATACATAAATAAAGAAGGTATATTACTGTGAAATAATTAGGCCTATGTACATTAAGCCGGTCCATTTTGTGAAACGTTGACGTATTTTAAGAATTTCTTATATCAGTGTATACGAGTTTGTATTAAGGTTAAGCATAAAACTTTAGACCTTTGTTCTTCCGTAATCCCTGCTTAATGAATCGATCTGGAGCTTAACTCGGTATTGGATTTAAAAAAATGAATTAGTTTCTCCATATCAAAATTGCAATTATCACTGATTAAACAAAAGTATTCTAGCACTTTGTTACATCAGTTTACCTGACTTTGTTATTTAATATGTGATTTCTCTGTCAATAAATTCCATTGTCTTTCCGTCATTTCACGAGAAATGTCAACAGAAAACTTGTTCGCTTCTCTGCAATGTATTGTTTTCAAGTAAATTAAATGATATAACTGTGCAGCGTCGAGCTATTTATGAACAGACTCATGATAACAATGACAGTTTTATTTTGCCTTGCCTTCGCCTATTCTCATTCAGGTGTAAATACAACGCATAGAAATTAACATGACTGACAACCGGAAAGAACTTCATTCTTAGTCTATTCTATAACAGGAAAACCTCAAATCTTGTATAAAAAAACTAAACTCCGTGGCGCTACATCCCCGGAAGGACTTGGCCTACCACCCGACCGCTGCATCATCTCCCGTAGGCAGATGGCAGGATTGGGGGGCATGTGGTCAGCATGCCGACACCCACGGCCGTTAATGGTGGTTTTCTGGACCGGAGCCGCTACTTCTCTATCAAGTAGCTCCTCAGTTTGGAATCACGAGGCTGAGTGCACCCCTACCAGACCTCCCTACCTCAGAAAAATCTGAGGAGGTACCGGGAATCGAACCCGGGCCGACGGATCTGTAGTCAGCAACGCTAACCACAAGACCACGCCGGCGGACTTCATGAAAATAATTTAGTTTATCAGGAAATTATAAGCTTGCAATTAAGTACAATATAGGCCATCTCTCACTAATAACAATATACTGTATTCTAGTGTCCAAACTGATCTGGAAAGTTGTCGATATTACAAAGTCAAGCAGAAAAAAAAAGGGAAGGGAGAACTTCATATTATTTACCAGGAGAGAGATTATTTAAGGAAAGAAATGGAACATAGTAACTGTAAGTACCAAACATTGTAAATTATCAATAAATTAAAGTGGAAAAACATTCTAGGTAAGAGCCAAGTTATAAAAGAAAATGCAAACAAAAATTTATAGAACACATTTTAGTTTGGTTTACAAGTGACATTGCAGCAACATATAAGTAAAATAAGTAAATGCAGGCCGTGGAGGTCCTGAGGGTTCCAGGAGGTTGAGGCTCCCAGATTTTAGACATTCGGCATTGGAAGGTGGTGAGGTTGTCAGCCTTACGCACCGACCGCCATACCCCCATGATTGCTCCCGGTACTCATTTCCGTTAGAGGCTGAGTCGACCCCAGGGCTATAGTGCCACCAGAAGGAATAGCCCAATTGAAAAATTCCAATGACCTCATCGGGGATCGAACCCGCGACCTTCCGGTTTGCTGCTCAGCGCCTCAACCACTACGCTAAGGCGTACCCCTACATACAAGTAAAGCTAAGTTATAAATTCGAAGAAAAATTCACCTTATACCCCGTTAATAAAATATAAAAGTCCTGTTTTGAACCAAGGAAATCTAGGTCTAGGAATGTGTATGTATTAGGCTACCAGGTAATGAAGTAGCCTATAATTCCATTAAAAAGAAATTGACATTAAAATCATTCGGCCTATATTCAGGTAAATAGGGTTTGTATAAAGAGTGGCAGAAATTATTTCCAAATAATTAGTGAGTATGTAGGGGAGAGTTGCCGAAGTTGGGCCGTTGCCTAAGTTGGACCTCCTTCATATTTCGCTATGTGTTGGTAACTTAAACCTTCAAATTGGCTCTACTGGTGAGGAATGTTGTCAAGGACGCGTGAACCAACGGCCAGTTGACTGCAGCCTTTGGAGAAAGAATAACTGCAATTATTGTGTTCTCCTCGTTTGTGTAACAAGAGTCGCGCTACAAATCATAAGCTGTTGTGCAGAGTAAGATTAAGCAAAACAATTACCTACATTATATTTTACAAGTGCCTTTCATTAGTTCATAAATAGATATCGTAAAACTAGTTTTACATTTTGTGAGTCTTTGTAGCATCATATTTTCTTACATGGCGTTCAGTTGCCGAAGTTGGACCACTGCGTGTTTCCTAATTTGGACCACCATAACTACCATTCTTGATCTCAGCGTATAGGCAGATTTGGTATATTTTATTGTGCCATATTTCTTACATTTCTTTAATGCAATTTGTTTCTTAGTTATTCTTTGTTTCTTATTTGAAGCACCTTATCAGTAAAAAAATAGTTTGCTTCTAAGTTACTAATTATAATTAATGGTTTTGCATAATAGGCCCTAACTAACTTACTTTTAATGCCATATGTACCTAATAAATTTGTTAAAATTCAGGTTCTTTAAAATATTACAATTATTTTTTTTTTTTACTCACAGTTTTACCATAGGTCCAAATCAAGCAACCGGTTTCCTAATTCGGACCATTTACAGACTTCTAAATTTTAAATTGTAGGTCTTGGAGATATATATCTATTCAAAATATAATACTACCAGATGAAAGTGTATAAAATGTAGATTATTGTACAATACATGTTGTATCAATTAAATAGTCTAACAAAATGTAAAATCGGTCCAACATAGGCAACCTTCCCCTAGATTTTATTTGGATTTCATGCGTAAAAGAATGCACGTCAATAACATGAACCGAAGTACACTTCATTAATGGTTTAAAAAAAATTATAATGTGAATAATCCGTGGTATCATTTGTCGTACATCAACGTGCAGGTTAGAATTAAATAGCAGAGGAACAAATAATGTTGGCTTACAACACTCTGCGTCACAAAACTGGAGAATTAAATATGACGAGTATAATAACAAATGGTACTCTGTACATCTTGTATTATTAGTTGTCCGATCGCTAATGGCGATTAAATCAGGTAAACTGATGTAACAAGGTGCCAGAATTCTTTTGATAATTGCAATTATATTGCAGAAATTAAGTTATTTTTGTTATCGATTTCCGAGTTAAGCTCCAGATCGATAATTAAGCAGGGCTTACAGAAGAACAAAGGTTTGGTTTGATAAGCAAACCATATCTGTAGGAATATGTGGGTAGTGTTATTTGTCAAAACTAACTGTATTGCACTTCCAAAGATGTATATGAATATTGTAAAACAATATGTTGTCGTGAGAACTGATTTGCATTTGATAAATTCTTTCTAATATATTACCATAAAATAGGCACTAAATAAGGCGTTATCCTGCACCGGTCAACCGATTTGGTCCAATATCCCATGGACGTTATAAATGCGTATACTAAGTTTCATCTAAACCCTAAAAGGGTATTTGACTTATCGCGCGTACAGACACACAGACAGACAGACATTTTCCCGATCCCCACACAATCTGTGATTCTTACTTCCACGATATTCCAAGTAAAGCGTTCAAGTCCTTATTTTACAGGATAGGCTATAGGCCTACTATAAAATAGCATAACCGTTATATAATAATAATCATGGCCCGAATTTTGATGTCCTAAAAATACTTTTAAAATGAGCTATAAAAGGATTGCCAAAAATAAAAATACAAAAAAAAATAATAATAATAATTATATTTATTTATTGAGCAATTTCCTCATTTCTGAGGTTAAACTCCACCAACACAACTCTATTACAATAACATTTGTATAAAAGTTCAGTAATTTCTAACCAAATTTTAAATTACACTTTACCCAAATTTTTACATATTTTAATAAAATTAACATATTTCCAAAGAATGTTCAATGTGTTGCATGGTACCACTTATCCCTGTCCATTGCATCTTCTGGGTTTAACTGAAAATTTTGTAAGGAGTCTCGAACGCAATGATCCCATTTTCTAGGAGGTCTTCCCTTTTTCCTTCTCCCCTCTGGTTGCCTGTTCATTATAGCTTTTGGTATCCTATTCTCCGGCATTCTTTGTAGATGTCCATACCAATTTAGTATTTTTTTGTCTATTGTTGTTAAAATTGTTTCCTCTGCTTTCATTATCTTCCTTATTTCTGAATTTCGAATTCTTTCTATTCTTGATTTTCTTGCAGCTCTTCTCCAAAAATCCATTTCTGTAGCACTTAGTTTTCTGTTATGGTGTGAAAATAAATAATAATAATAATAATAATAATAATAATAATAATAATAATAATAATAATAATAATAAAGGAAGAGAAAAGAATAAAAACTAAAACAACGACCTATATTCCTATGAAAATACTAGTTTATTCATCAGATTTATGTCTATTCTACATGTGGGCTATGTTGCTGACCCAATTATAGGCTTGTACTTAATTACATACGGTTTAATGCAACCAGCAAACTCCGTCTTTCTGTATCCAAATTAAAATTATAACAAGATTTATTTATTAATACTTATTTAGAATTCTGATAGTATTCAATGTAAGTAAATGCATAAACACTCTTTATAATGGAAGAAAAATGAAAATTTTAAAATAATTACTTTAATAAAAAAAAATTACCTTAAAATATGAAGTGAGGAAAAATTGTTGGCCAAAGAGTGATAATGGCTAAATAATGACAATAAGTTTTTTAAATGATACAAAATTAAAAAGTGGGGATAGTGATCAATAAATTACTCTAAAAATTGCCATTTTTATAACCTACGAGTCAGATCAGAATATCTGCACTAGTGGACAACTCTATGATGTTTTAGTTAAAAGATAGGTCAGCAAAATCCGGGCCCTGATAATAATAATAATAATAATAATAATAATAATAATAATATTATTATTATTATTATTTCATTTAACTTGCAAAATTAATGCTTTAAAGCCTTCTCTTAAACTTTTGTCATTACAATGGAGAAAAATACGAAATCACTGTTATATTACGGTCACTCAGAAGCTAGGGCTGTATTCTGTATAACTTATATATCACCACTTAAACACGCCACAGGATGCTTATTTATCGACTTGAACCAAGCGTGTAAACTGGAAGCATTTCCAAATAAACGCGTTATTTATGTGATTTCATAATACACTTTCCTGTTTGTTAACCTTAAAATAGTTCTGTTTACTATAAAGCTAGAAATACCTTCGCTTCTTTTTCTTTTAAGTAAAGAGGGGGCTGGATAATTTATTGACAGGACAAGATACAATTCTTGGCAATCGTATTTAGGAATGTTCTAAGATTTTCTCGTTTCAGTTGCGAATAAAATTGGGAGAAATTCGTCTATAATAGAACGAAAGGGTAAAATTCCGTTAACTCTCTTCAGTGGCTTATTACTAGACCTGGGATTTTAAGGCAAATGCTTATTTTGTTCCTTATGAAATAACATGAAAATTTTTAAATATGTGGATGTTTTATGATAAATCACTTACATTTATAGAGTTTTATAGTGCCCTAAAATGCCTATTTGGATCTTTAGAGGTTATTTTACTATTTTAGTGCCTAAAATGCCTATTTTGTACCTTTAAAATATAATTCAACTTCACAATCTTATAGTGGGCACCCCTCAATGAAAGCAGAACAGTAAGGCAGCGTTCACACTGAGGCGATAAGCGATAAGCGATATATCGCAAGGACGATGTTGCGGTGATATAGGCCTACTGCGAGCGATAAATCGGCGTGACCTGGGCAATAAAAATATGGTGGAACACAATCCTCACTACTTCAGTTACAATTATGAGCTCAAGTGAGGAAGACGTTGTAGTGGCTTATTGGTTCAGGCGTAGAATGAGAAGAAAAAGAAAATATTGGGTACATCCCTACAATCTTACCAACGTGCACCATAGCTCGGCTGTTGTTTCTCGACAGCTGTCTCAACATGAATCAAAATTCAGGGAGTTTTATCGCATAAACCCTGAAAACTTATTTCGAAAATTTATTAAGTGCCAGTATGGTACTTTATGAGATTGTGTGGGGGACGAAAAATGTCTGTCCGTCTGTCTGTCCGTCCGTCCGTCCGTCCGTCCGTGTGTCTGTACGCGCTCTAACTCAAATACGCTTTTTCGGATTTTCATGAAACTTGGAAAACACATTTATAATGTCAATGGGAAGAACCCTATTGATATTGAACCAAATCGGTTCACCGGTACCGGAGTAATGCCCAATTTGTGCCTATTTTAATAGATTATGGCGCCTTTCTAATAGAAAGGCGCCATAATTCAAATACGCTGTATCAGATTTCCATTAAACTTGGTATACGCATTTATGACGTCCATGAAAAGTACTCTGTTATATTTGAACCTAATCTGTTGACCGGTACCGGAGTAAAACCCAATTTAGTGTATATTTTAAAGGCGCAATAGCTCAAATACGCCTTATCGGATATTTATGAAACTTCGTATACGCATTTATACTATCCATGGAAAGACGTCTGTTGATGTTCAACCAAATCGGTTGGCCAGTACCGGAATAATGCCCAATTTATTGCCTTTTATGTTAATATATGAGAAGTCGCGATAACTCAAATATGCTTTATTGGATTTTCTTGAAACTTTGTATACCCATTTATAATGTACATGGGAATATGTCTACCGATATTGGACCAAATCGGTTGACCGGTACCGGAGTAAAACCCAATTTAGTGTCTATTTTAAAAACGCGGTAACTCAAATACGCTTTACCGGATTTTTATGGAATTTGGTATACACATTTATAGTGTTCATGGGAAGACGTCTACTGATACTGGATGAAATCGGTTCACCTGTTTCGGAGTAATGCTCAATTTGGTACCTATTTTATGATAATATACGTATTCGAAAGAATTTGTATAAAAAAAAAAAAAAAGCAAATCATTTATCATGACAACATAGTCAATTGTTTAACTGTTATATTATACGGCTTTGGAAATTAAAATAGAGATAGCTATGACCAAAAACACTATTGTTTTACATGCGCTTATCCAACTAGACCGTTAAACTGACGCAGGTGACCGAGATGGTAACGTTTTGGCCTCACGTTATGGAGTTCCATGGTTCAAATCCCGAAAGCAGCCAATTTCACTTTCTTTTTCGTATTTTTATGTGAGTGTGCGATTGTCAAGATATCAAAAATCTGTACAGTTCAGCTGATGCTGGAAGATTTTAATCTGATTAAAAAGAAAACTAGACCTTTGTTCTTCCCGAAGCCCTGCTTAATGAATAAATCTGGAGCTTAACTTGTAAATCAATTAAAAAAACATATTCTGCATATCATAATTGCAGTCATAACTGATTAAAAAAAACACACTGGCACTTTTTTACATCAGTTTACCTGATTTTATTTGTTTGTAGAAACTCTGTTTTGGCTGTTGAACAAATAAAGTGTGCGTGGAACGCCACGCAACAGAAGTGAAACTTGTTTTAATTTTTTATTGTTTCAATGTTTGATTATTGGATTTTTCAATTTCGCCTTATTGAACTTTTTAAAATTGGGGTTTTGGACTTTTTAATTTTTAATTTTGGATTTTTTAATTTTAAATCTTTGAATTTTTTAATGTTGAATTGTTAATATTTTCGATCTTTGAAGTTTTTATTTTTTGATCTTTAAATTTTGGAGATGTGTCGGTTTACAATACCCAGCCATTTAGTACAACAAATACTTTATATACCTGTAGCCTATATGCTTGGGGAAAAAAAGAATACCAAAGTTTACAAGTTTAATAAGTGTAAGTAATAATGGAAAATTCATTGGTCTTTAAAAAAAATTCCTTGTCATTGTTTCACTATTTTAGGTAATAAATGCATTTTTCTATTTTGCATTTTTTCATTATTTTATGGTCATTAAATGCCTTTCCCTACTCATTAGTAAGTAACTGGATACATTTGGCAGGAGTCATTGGTTTTAAGTGGGAAAGATTCTCCCTTGACAAGCACCGCTTGCAGTTTCCCGCGAAGTAGGTGTTAGCTAAGCAGGTGTTAAGTTTCGTGTCAATTGTTGAAAGATTATAAATAGTAAGAAGTAAATAGAGCTAGTGATTCTTGAATGATAAACAATCCTGAGAAGAGCATGACAATATAATTATGACATCCCCGGGATTCTGAAAATTTCATTTCCTCAGGCACATATGGCTATGCAAAATATACTCCCCATGTTAATTCTGTCAAATTGTATTATAATGAGGGCCCGGATTCTGATGACCTAAAATTGTTTGAAAAATGACCCTAAATTTAAAGAAAATGACTTAATAATTATAACAAAATTACCTAAAAACTGACATTTTATTTATAACAAATTATTATTGTACACACAAAGTTATAGACTAGTTTGTACATAATTATAAAAACTGTAAATAACTGTAATGTTGTGAATGTTCTTTTCTCACGGAAATTTATACTGGCACTGAGGCACTGGCGAGTCAAAATTCGCCATTTCCTTTTGTGGTCTGCTGGATTATGTTATTTACTTGAGGGTAAACAGTAGTTTGCACTCTCAAATCCAAGCAGGTGACAGACTCTGGTGCCAAGTCAATCTAATAACAATATTAATATAATACAAAATTTTGGAGTTTCTTGGATTCTCATTTCCGACTGAGACATGACAACACTTAACGCCGAATGTTTCCTTCTTGCATTAAACAAACAACACTTCAAAGACAGCACTGCTAGCGACGAAAAAAAGTTAATACACTCAATGTAAATACAGTACATGAAAATGACTAAATAAGGAAGCAAATGACACGAAAATGACAAAATAATGACCTAAAATTGAAATAAATGCCCTAAAAATATAAGATTGCATAAAATGACAAAAAATGACCTAATAAAAATGCATTCCTATAATCTAGAGATCATGATTAGGATTTATCCACAAGTTGGCAATGCCTATGTAGCATCAATAAAAAGGTGACATGTCATTAGAATCCGGGCCATGATGATCCCTGAATTATAATTAAATTACTTATTGATTGTGTCAGAGTTTCGAAATATTTACATTATGAGCAAATAATATAACAATTTGATTACTTACTTGTCTTACACAATAAATAATTAAATAATGTATTTACCTGTGTCTTTTACTTCTGCTGCAATTTGCTACATGCGGCACTCGTCACATCTGTCTTACATTTTGTTTTATTTTTTATTTTTATATCCTTACAACTAGTGTTGTGGCATCGAATCTTATGATCCCTACCACACATGAAACTGTTTACACATCTAGGATATTATTACACATAATTAATTAATCCACCACTCACAAATTCTTACTATATGCGGCAATGGAATAGTTCCAGATGCACTCACGAGCTTTCACTAAATGAATTCAATGAATAAATTACAGAATTGTCTTCTCTTCTTCCCGACACGTTCACTGCTCGAAATATCGTAAGCAACACATCGCTCAGGCGACCAGCATGCTGCACTTCGAGAGATATATCGCTTTTGCGATATATCGCTATCGCGTGAGTGTGAACCTCTTTTATCGCCTCCCTTTAGATTTCAAGTATCTGTCCGTGCGTGTCGCGTATCGTATATCGCTCACGATATATCGCTTATCGCTTATCGCCTGAGTGTGAACCCTGCCTGAACCTTTTTTTATCGCCTCCCTGTAGATTTCAAGTATATGTCAGTGCGTGTCGCGTATCGTATATCGCTTATCGCCTCAGTGTGAACGCTGCCTTAGGTAAGTTTTTCACAGAAACTTGATTATTCCGAACAATTGTCGCTAAAGAAATGCTGACTAAAGAGGGAGGGGGAGATTAAGGGAGAAGGACTACTGTGTCAAGTCACCAGTGAAAGAACATCTGCTTAAGTGAATATAGTTCGTGATGGTTAATTTTGCATTAATTCTGTTAAGAAAAGGTATACCACGTTTCTTGCAGTAAAAAAGACCATGTTACATTTTAAATGTATATTGTAATATTTTAAGAAGTATATTTTCTATCTGTTTACACAAATTTAAAGCATATTTTAAGTACCTGTTTTCTCTTTTAAAAGCCAATTTACGTGTTTTAACAGCCTATTTTAGGTGCCTAAAACTAATTTTTTTTAGAGCCTGAAATCCCAGGTCTACTTATTACCAAAATTCCGGCCTGGAAGATCATGCATATAATTATGTACACAATCATACCGAATGCCACTATACTTAATCCAAGATGTGTACGGAGCAAAAGTAAACAACCGAATGTGAAAGTACAAAGCACAGTTCACAAGAGTTCGTTTTTCAGACTGTTTAGTCGATTACATACAGTAATGTCAATTGAACTTTCTTTTTTAGATTAAGCGCCAAGGATCCCGGGTTCGATTCCCAGTGTTTTGTATATACTTATAATCTTTATCTTCTCGCCGCTGGACAGATATTTTCCTAGCACGAAGGCCCTGGCTAGCATTTTTCTTCTATAAAATTATAGGCCATGCCTATTACTTTCACCTAGAATATGTGGTGTACTTCAGCACACATTATGTAAATAAAAAGTACAACGAATTAATGAATTATGTTGTTTTTCTTCAGAATCAACAAATTTGCCAAGGCAACGATAAAAACAAATTAAATCTTGCTTGCTCGATATTTGTTGTAAAACATGTAAGCCTGTGATATAAATACGAAAGCAATCAACTCACTTAATAGAACTTAGGTTTTCACAGTTACATAAGATATAAATAGATGTACGATGTGAGCGGAATGGAAGTAAAGCTCTAACTGATTTTGTCGCACTGACGTGTCGCTGTTGCGATTAACCAATGAAACGACAGGACACAGTTAGTCAAGGCACGTCTGTTGTTTACTTTCGCTCCGTTTATATCTTGGATCAAGTATAATGCCTAGTTGTACAAGAACACTTGGCATGCTGCACATATTTTGTTTATCTTCACTAAATTTCTGCATTCTTTCTAATTATAACCGAAGGTAAGTATCGTATATTTCCGCAGATAAGACGATAGTTGAATCATAAAAAAAAGGCCCCGAAAATCTAGTGTCGTCTTATAGGACAGATAAAAGAAATAATAATAAAAAAACTTAAATTTATATAACTTTTGTAATGGAGTGTTTTTGGCTGAAACGCGTTGTTTAAGAGTTAGAAGGAAAATACTGAAAAGGCCCGAAAATTTCGAGATTTTTCAGCTGCCCTGAAGTTAGCACAGGGTTCTCGAATTGGAAAACTTGCATTCTACACCACAGAATACCCACATACAACATATTAAAAGATTAATAACTTCGGACCTTTTTCCAGGCAAAAGTACCTGGTGACTGGACTACCTACTGTTGTGTGCGAGTTTCCAAAATACGTTTTTACGAAAGCCATTAGTATAGAGCCATTTTATTAAGTTAAGATTTTGGGAAAATTTTCATGAAATCTATCCTTAATATTTTAGTTGTTAAAACCAAATTATACGGGTGATAAGCCTCCAATGAAATCCAAAATCTAAAAATAGAGTCTATTTAAAAACAGTGCATCGTTTATCCTGAACAGGTTTGCATAGACAAACATCATTCCGAAAACTCTTCTTTATATGCCTATTTGATTTTTCTCACTTTCTTCATACTATGTCAAAGATTAATCAGGATCTACCACTTGTCATATTTTGATTATCATCGTAAGCCAAAGAATCGATGCATCGAAAATAACAGCGATAAATAACACTGAAATACCAGTCGCGTCTTTTCCCTTTGAAACATGGTTCGCAAAAGCTGAGCTTTTAATGTCCTCGTGTTATTTTTATATGAACTCTCAGCTTTATATCTCCTTAAGAATTCCTTAAGATGATAAAACGAACAAAGTGTCTTTACGACACTATGTGAGTTTATAGATTATTTTTTTCAAAATACATCTTTTCAAAACTGTTTGACTAGTAAAACACAGGTTTGAGGGTCAAAAAATTATTTTTCAATTTATTTCTTAGCATAAATAATGAATTACTGCTAATGAACTGCTTAATAACGTATTGTTATAATATTTTTTGCACAACGTAACTAATTAGTGGTAGGCCTACTTACGAATATTGTTGCCGTGGATCGTAACTTGACATTCCCTCACGCAATCGGGTTGCTATGAAAACAAATAAAATCTCAGTGCTGTAAAAATTACAAAAAGTTCACGTGCCGTAAGTAAAACCATCATAATACAAGCCTTTATCGAAGGCCGGAACCAAGGCCCCCCAGTTTGTGGCGGCTTTAACAGAACAAATATTCAGTCCCCATAACAACCAACACATGCGAATCACTTTCTGAAATGTAACATCTATCTTCAATAATGTGTATACATAATATTTTCAGCTAATATCTCAATTAATATAATTAAATTCTTATAAATAATCATCGTGCAAAAAATAGCATACAATACTCGTTCCGTAAGCGCATAACGGATCTCGGAAATTGAAAAAACTCTTTCCTCGATCCGTATGCACCGCTTACGGAACTAGTTATAATTATTCCGGTATTCTATTATCGAAGTTCTTTGACCAAATTGCTTTGAGCAAAGAAAATTGTCACCCTTTGCTTCAAGAACTTGAAAAACAAACAGACTTTCTGCATGTCGTTACATTGGTTTCCCAGGTTACAATAGCACTGGGCCTGTCTCGCCCCAGAAATTGACCTACTCGTCCCAACGTAAATTTCGATGCTATATTCCTATAGGGTACTCACTAGTCTACCAACACAAACAAAAAAACAAAACAAAAGTTGTCTCTATCTTGAACAAAAATAGGCTAGTCAAGTCCAACCAATTAGAGGTCGAAGAACAAGAATATGACACCAGAAATTTTTTGGTAGCTCTTGGTTCAAATATATATATACACACACACAATGTATGATAAATTTTTTTCTAGCTCTTGGTTCAAAGATTATATATATATATGGAAGTTCTCCCTTTGGTTCCTTACCTATGTAATTATTCACTCTGAGCGTTTTTTTTTTAATCTACTTCTGGGGCATCTCTCATGACTAGACTTCGGATTAACAGCCTATTTTTACGTTAGAGCCTAATAATGCCTTTTTGCTTTTTTTCCCCTCTAAACTTCAAAATAAGTTATTTTTTGTTATAAATTCTAGCATTTATTTTCAGTTCGTACTAATTTTTTTAGCTCGGAAAGTGCAGTACATGACACATCTGTGACGTGGTTAAATAGTAAGGAATGTTTTGTCTTCAGTGGAAAAATTCCTTGGAATTCCCAAGAAAATGTAGTGTTTTTCTCCCGACTCCCACATCCAGTAACAAAAGAAAGAAAAAGTAGTAGGCCTACTCTGAATCACTGAGGGATACAAGGGGTTGAATATGCTAGCGTGCGTAGCTTCTGGGCGCAGGGATTAGGTTTTCACTGTTACGGTAGTAATACAGGCCCTAGTAACAGGACTATATAATTCTGTGTACCATAGGCGTAGGCCTATATCTGTGTTTTATCATGATTAATGATTAATGCAGTCTTCAATACATATAATATTCTGCATTGCAATTGAGATATTTCAGAAAATTGGCAACTTAATGATTTTATAAGAGCCTATTTTACGATTTTTAGAACCTATTTTCCAATTTTTGGAGCCTATTTTAGGTACCTAAAACAGCATTTTTAGCGACCTAAAAGTCCGAAGTCTACTCATGACATTCCAACAATATTCTGGAAGCATAGATGAGTTCCACTTGCCCTGATACCTTCTTTCCATTGTTGAAATGTCTTGATGGAAGCGCTTTCCGTGCTCGTCACTCACAGCGCCACAATTGCTTGGAAAGAAGTCGATATGTGAGTCCAAAAAGTGTATTTTCAACGACACATTACAACCTAGCTCTTGGCTTGTCCTCAGAAGTTCATTAACAGCTAATTTGTAATTTTCAGTTCTTCGATTACCCAAGATATTGTGAACAACATTTTTGAAGGCTTCCCACGCTGCTTTCTCTTTCCCTTCAATGACCCTATTAAATGTTCCATCCTTCAACAGCTCATGAATTTGTGGTCCAACGAAGATTCACTCTTTGCATCACAGAGATGTGGGAATTTAGTCTTTAAATACTTGAAAGCTTCTCCTTCTGGATTCATCGCTTTCACTAAATTCTTCATAAGTCCGAGCTTTATGTGTAAAGGTGGCAATAAGATTTTATCACGGGAAACTAAGGGAGAGTACTGTATATTCTTTTTCCAGGTTCCATCGTTTTCCTTTCAGGCCAGTTATTTTCGTATGTAGTGTAATTTCCTGTCACGACAATCCCACTCGCAATTTAACTTCAAACAGAAAATTACTGAGAATTAAGAGCACATAGGTTCTTTAAGCACAACAATGGACATTTATGTAAACAAAATGGGTTGTCTAGAAACAAAATACAGTATGGGATACTTAGTGTAGACAACTTTCATTTTAAAAAATATATATATATCTAAACATTGCAAAATTTCCATCATAAAATTAATTCCTGTTTATCAAGGAAATGAGAGGTAAGTAGGCTAAACATTTTAAACATCATATTCGTTTATCAAAATGAATGGGAGTTAACTATTTTTAACGCGGATAGATTTTTTGTAGACCAGTATAATAAACGTTTATGTTTTAGATATCCCTATTTTCAGTAGTGAAAAATTTCTTTCCCGGGTTCAGGTTTGGGTGTGTGTGTGTCAGGTTTAAGTAGGTAGGGGACTGGGCGCACCCCGGTAACAAATCCGCTCTGAATATCCCCTTACGGGATCACCAGGGGTCGCTTTCGGACCTGAGGAATAACTTTTTTACTTCCTCTGCCCGTACCATAGGTACTATAGGTAGAGGAAGTATTGTTTTCGACCCCCAAATTCGAAGTTGAGTTTTTAACATATATACACGTTTCAAGGCCCCAGCTCCAAAACGCAAAATCGTACGAAAACAAAATTTCGTATTTGAGTCAGGTAACTTTTGAAGATGTGAGCTGAAGATTGGCGACAAGTTTCTCTTATTTTTAAGGGGACTTTACATGAAGAATTTTTCTTTTTTCGCGATTTTCTCGAAAACGGCTCTAACGATTTTCTTTAAATTTTGCACATAGATTGCTTATACTAAGAGCTAAAACTTTTATTTGAATTTTTTTTTCGAAAAAATTCTCTGAAGGGTAGTTATAAGCCACCCACTGTGAATACACGCTCTTTGCAATAGGGCCTCATGTAACGGAATGTCGTACGAAAACAAAATTTTGTATTTGGGTTAGGTACCTTCTCAGGCTGTGACACGAAGAGTGGCGACAACTTTCCCTTACTTTTAAGGGGACTTTACACGAAGAAATTTTCGTTTGTCACGATTTTGTCAAAAACGGCTCGAACGATTTCGTTTAAATTTTGTACATGGAGTGCTTATACCAAGAGCTAAAACTTTTATTTGAAACTTTAAAAAAAAAAAATTCTCTGAAGGGTGGTTGTAAACTACGTGAAGTGAGAAAGATGTATTGTTGGCCATGCTTACAGGGGAATATTTGATAAATTTCGGAAATTATTCTGAATGGTGGAAAGTTTAATAAACGTTTGCAGTCACTTGTTTTTTTCCTTTTTTTTTAGCTTGTCCATAGCCTGTGTTTTTAGTCGCAACATTCAAATGAGGGGCTATAAAGCATAATTAGCGTAAAATTGTGTCTTGCGATTCTGTACAAGGATATGTGAATACTGCTAACTTTTATTTGGGCAGAGGAAGTTATGTGACTTCCACATCAGATTTTTTAATATAACAATATTAACAGGACAAAGTCTGTGCCATTTATTTCAGAAGCAGGTGAAATATGGCCTATTAACGCCATCTGGCACTTTGTCATATCAGTCGAGCTGATTTTATTATGTGACGCTTTAAGGAGAATATTATGGCAAGATCCGTAAATAATAATGATGAAACTGCAAATGTGATAATTCATTTCAGTATTGCTTTGGCAATAGTATAACGACTGGCTAATTTATATATTATTTCGGAAAATTCCGTTCGCGAGTTTTTTAGGATTATATTCTACAGTTAATTTATCGTTCAAATAAATACAATTTTTCTATTGCCAAATATAACGCAATTATTACTACTACAGAATGTAATAGTCACGTAATAGTCACGTAACTATAGACTGTTTATTCATTTATTTTGTACTATTGATTTAACCATTTAATTCCCATGAACTAAGTATGATGCGACTTGTAGCATCATTGTATTATAATGTTTTGATTACCGTAACTTTAGAACGTTCGAACCATGTATCAACAAGACTGGAAGACACTGCCATTTTTTTATTCATAATTTGGCCTACCAGTAAATCGATGTCTACAAAACACAATGCTCAGAAAATCAGCCCCGATTTTAGGTACTTTGCACCCTGGACAAGTTTAGTTAACCGCCGCTTTCATGTTTTAAAACTTTTACCCCCAACCACCCACCCCTAAAGTTAATGTTTTAGTGTTAAGTTTGTGTTTTACGCATTTATCAGCCAATACTGTTCAGATAACATTTTATTATTGCGAGAAATCCAATCACTGCCTAGACTTCACAAAAATGTAAAGTATTATTTTCTAAAATAACAGTAGGCTAATTAGGCCTACGTTTTGGTGAAGAAATGCATGATTGTTATCATAACTTAATTTACAGAAAATAAATTTGCCTAAGAACTCTAAAAATGTTTAATATATTTAGTAATTTTAAAACACAAGCTAAATTATATTTAATTACATAAAAATGTATTATAGGTAACCAATAGCTTTAAAAAATATTGCCTTATTTCTACTTTACAGTGAGAATCTGAAACAAATCTAAAATCTTTTCATTGTTTTAAATTTGATTCTTATAATTTGAATTGACATAAAGTATATGCAACATTTTTTGCCTGGATTTTCTCTTTGCAAACTCATTCAGAATTTTTATACTGCCAAGGCATTGAACTGGAACCTCGCACACTGATGAAACAGTCATTCAGATCCTGCAAACTGCATATTTTGCCCATTGGCATCGGAGGGGTTGGAATTGTCAAGATAACTTATTTTGCATTTGATCAATTCTTTCTAATATAATACCATAACATAGGCTCTAAATTGAGCATTACTCCGGTACCGGTCAACCGATTTGATACAATATCAATAGGCTTTTTCTCATGGACGTTATAAGTTCGTATTCCAAGTTTCATGAAAATCCGATATAGCGTATTTGAGTTATCGCCCGTACAGACAGACAGACGGACAGACATTTTCCCGTCTACCACACGATCTCATAAAGTACCGTTCTAGCACTTAGGCTAATAACCGATTAACTGAATCTTCTTTTTTTTTTTTGTATGGCAACTGACAAACAAGCAACCTTTAGCCAATGAATTCTTAATTTAACCGTAGCATTTCCTGTTTTTTATGCAATGTGTTAAGTGAATATATCTGGACATTCAGAGCATGTATCCGAAGAAGGGGTCCTAATCATAAACCTTAGTATAGAAGCACAAAAAAAAAAACAAAAAAAAAAAAAAAAAAAAAAAAAAAAATCGTGTTGAGAAAATACATAGGCCTAATACGTTACAACATACCAAAACTAAAGTTAAATATAAAGGATATTGGAAAAGTCGCTTGGTATTTAGAGGACAAATATTAAAAAATAAAAAGGAAATGGAACTTGAGGCCTCAATTACTGATATATATATATATATATATATATATATATATATATATATATATATATATATATATATATATATATATAACTTAAAACGGATCCATTCATATGACAATAGGTATTCTGATCTAGTGTTGGGTGTTCTCGAACGAAAAAGCAGGTATCATTCGAATCTCGAAAGTTCCCGAGATATCAAGAATCTTATAGCCTACAAAGTTTTTGAATGATTTAGTGCTAGATCGCGCGAGAGCTGACTCTCGCGCTCGTATCTCGTATCACTGCGTTAAACTTCGTTAACGTGGTATAAATTGCAGGCAAGAAAGGCATATACATGAACGCATAGCTACCATGCACACAGGGTATAACACTGTTGCTGTACCAACGATTCTTAACAGACCATCCCAAGGCAGACGAGACAGCGTATTTTTCTCATGAATGTTTACAATTCGCACCCCTGGTGGAAGACTGCCACAAGTCAAAAATAACATTTTTTCAGGAGGAGCATTTAAAGATTTTGATGCAATATGAAAAACAGTAAATATTACTTTAACACAAAATTGCTGCCACTTCCGGACAAGAACACTGCATAATCTCGGGTTTACGGGCTTGCGTATGATAAAAAAACTGAGATATGGAACCTTTCTGCTATTTGAAACATCAGATGCTAGTGAGAAGAAAAATCAATTATATGCTGTAGAATCCTTATCGTTACGATTTGGGTTGAGCCACTTTTCCAGGACATGGACATGATGACAAGCACTTATAAGTACTAGTTATCTTACTTACTTTTACTTTTACTGGCTTTCCACTTTACAGCAGTTCGCCTTTGATTCCTGCTTTCCATAGGTTCCTATCTTCCCATTGTCCTTCTTCCATACCCCTCTCGGTCATGGCATCACGTATTCCCTCATGCCATGTCTTTCTAGCTCTTCCCCGCTTTCTTCTGCCTGGTACAGTCCAATTTAAGATTCTTTTGGGCCACCGTTCCTCTGGCATCCGCTGTACATGTCCATACCATTGCAATGTTTTATTTGTTATTCTTTCAATAACAGTTTCTTGGACATTCATTTCTTGTCTAATATAGGTATTTCTTACATGCTGTAATCTGGACACCCTCATACTTCTCCGAAGCCCATCCATTTCCGTTGCCAATATCCTTGTCCGCATCCTATCATTTAATGTCCATATACCAATATACTTTCTACTATTGCTTGTAGAATTTGTTGCTTTGTGCTTCTGGTCATATTCCTATTCCAGAGGAGACTGTTCAGAGTTCTTATCGCCTTTCTTGCACAATCCACTCGGTTAATAATATCTCTTTCACAAGTGCCAGATTTATCAATTATATATCCTAGATATTTAAATTCATCGACACATTTGATTACCACATCATTTATTTGTAGGTCTTCTGAATTCCCTCCAATTACCATATACTCTGTTTTAACGGTGTTATCTCAAAATTCAATTTTTTTGACTTATGGCAGTCTTCCACCAGGGGTGCGACATTTACTTTGTAAACGCTATTAGTACAATGAGATTAACGCAATATCTGACAGCGCTGTGCGAAAGTACCAGCTATTGGATTTTGGTTCACTGAATATGTGAGCCACACCCATGGCGGGAACCAATAACAGTAGATCTTGTAACACAATGAAATTGCCGAACTGAATATTCGAATAACGATTTGAATTATCAATCGAGTCCGTTTTTAGTAGTTCGCATTTCTCGGCTACCAACTGAAGTTCTCATATCGCGCATCGGTTTTCATTCGTGAACTTTTTTCTTTCCAATGATCATTAGTTTCTTTATATTACACGAGTACAGATTATTCGATCCTTAAAACTTTTTTTTATTAATACACTAGTTCACTAGTTTAGGTACACTGTCCAATATTAAGCTTCATGATATTATTGTAGATAAGAAATTAACTTGGGCTTCGCATGTTGACACTGTGTGTATTAGACTGTCCAGAGTTCTCTATCTTTTAAGTAATTTAGTCCCAAAAATATTATTAAAAATGCTTACCATCTATTTTCATAGCATTTTGCTTTAAGGTATTCGTCTCTGGAGAAATGGAACAGGGATTTCAAAAGTTGTCGGATTACAGAAAAAGGCAATAAGTAGGCCTATAATAACATGCTCTGGTTACAGTGTGCACTGCAAGCCTTTAATTATTATTAATTAGCTTGTTTGTTGCACACCAAAAAAATATAGATTCTGTTATACTTAGAAAAGACATCAATAATAATCATCACACTAGGAATAACTATATCACGCATGAATCATCTATTAGAATGGCAAAATCTATTAATATGAGGATGCGGTTTTATCGATAAAATCATCTGCTCGTTACTGGACACGTAAGCCTCTTAGTGCAGTGATTAGTACGTCACACGCTACCATTTAAGCATCACGAAACAGATTATTTTATACAGCATAACTTGTTTAGAAACTGAAATAATAGAAATATACATTGATTAAAAACACAATTTCGATTCGGTGCAAGCCAGTTGGTGTGTTTTTATTCTGTTCTGCTGTTAGCTTGCCTGAATGAAGTTAACATGTCTTATAAGCACCATTAGTAGCACTGTCACAACGTGGCAACTCGAATCGATTCATGGATGGTTGATTCATAGTATGCCAGTTTTGTTGTTAGTTGTTGTTAGTTTTGTATTTATACAACAAAGCCGGAAAGTAATTATTATTTGTATAATCCGTTACATTTTTATTCATGGAATAGTTTATTAAATCGAACTCTAGTGGGATTACCTGTGAGAATCTCGTGTTTGAATTGTGGGGCATCTGTTATTGGAATTTACCTATTTATTTTCGGTTGTACAACAACTTTTAAACATCACGCGTGTGAAATTTCACCGTACTGCCTAAGGACTTGGGGAAGTTGGTTGGTTGGTATACGGATATTTAACGACGGGGATGCACTGCAACTTAGGCCTGTGACCGTCGCCGGTGAGCCGGAATTTTGTCCCACAGGAGTTCTTTTACATGCCAGTAAATCTACTGGCACACATAAAAGGCATCAACCTGGATCGGGATCGAACCCGCAACCTTGGGCACAGAAAGCCAGCGTGATACTAACTGCGCCACCCAAGCCGACAGGGAATTGGGGGGATACAAGTTTTAAAATAGGTTACGGTAAAGTGTGTGTGTTCTCTTTCATGTAGTTATTTTATAGGCTACTATTTATTATAAGTTAGAACATTTTTTCTTAAAATAAACAATTTATTAGATATGTGCATCTTATTTTCATGTTGAAACCCAAGATATATTGTTCATTCAGATTCAATATAATACCCAAATTGTAATAATTTTGAGCACAAAATGCAAAACTGAACTAATCATTCTTCTATTTACGACGTTTTATAGTAGAGGAAGTAAAGTAGTGGCGCCCTCAACGCGAAAGCACTCTAACAGGAGGAGAATTTAATATTTGCAGGTATTATTTGTTTAATGTGAAAGTGATTAACATTACAATACTCATAAACAAATATGTATTACATCGATTATAAAGTTTCATAATTTGTTGAATTTATGGTAATGAAGTCGATAACATCTTATTGTTTCCACGGTTACACTGCACGTTCAAACAATTTGAATTCGATTTAAAATTCTATGTAAAGTACAAACATCATTTTATGTAACCGGTAAAGAAAATCCTATAGAATCTGAGAAAATTTAAGGAAACAAATCAAATAAACATGGAAGATAGCTTATCAAGAATTCCGGTAAAAGTGTTGAAGAACATTTGTAGACACATGACGTACCAGGATATTTCCAGATTGCGGAGAGTGAATCATTTCTTCTATGAAAACTGCGGCAAAATTCTCAACACAGAGTTCCTTTCCATACAAATTCGTTTGGAATCTCTGTTGTCGCACATAGAAATGAGGGCTAAATGTGTAGGAAAGAATGACTCCAACTTGTTTTTCCGTTATAAAGCACTTAAGATAATGTTAGCTGAGTTTCGTGTCCTGTATTCAGTGTGCGGTCGCTATGCTTCCCGTGGATATTGGTGCTTTTCTGCTGGTCTCATCCTAGACAAATTTCACCAAGTCATCGATCAAAGGAATTCATCTGACCCGGAACAGGATATCGTCATGAAGCTTTTCTTACTTTGTGAGGACTTCATGGACCATTTCGAAGAAGAAATAGAACCTGAAATTTTGAAGAAATGTTCATTTCCTACATCATGGTTTGGGACAAGAATGATCGACGTTTTGGAATGTTACATCAATTCCAATTTCCATTTGATCGTCGCTTACGACGGCGTCTGTAGTCATCTTGCAGGCAAGTACGAGACCATTCGTGCATCGAGTGTGGTGCCTCCTCCAATAATTTCTGACTCGAAGGGAAGCATTGCTTCCACAGAGGATCTCAAGATTCTTGGAAGATATATTAGGAATAATGTACATTGGAATAATCTCATATTTTGGATCGAGCTTTCTTGTAATCAAGGAAATATGAAGGTTCTTAGAAGAAACAAAAGATCGAAGAAGTTCACATTGCGTCTTCCAAAAGTAAGATACGAGGAAGATGTTACTTCAGCAGGTGATCATGTGACGGAAAGCAGAACTGTTGTCAAGAAGATATTTAAGAGGCTTTTAGGTAAGAGGGAAACACGAGAAGGTCTCTCGTTCATTGTGGACCTCCAATGCGATAAGGACATAGCTCCTCTTCGGCTTGAGCCCTACTTGTTTGGATTATCAACGTCGTCTAGCCACAGCATCAGCAGTTGCGGTCTGTCTGACCTGTCGGAGTTCTCCAATCACTCGCTCAACGAGAAAGTGGATTTCATTTCATTAACAGGTGGCTATGAATTTAGTATGGAAATGAAAGTCAGGCACACTGTCCGGCGATTTGACACAGAAGAACTGAAAGAAACGGTCATACAGTTATATCAAACCAAAGAACACTGCATAATGAATGAATATTCCAAACTCATCCAAGAGTGAAAAGGTATACGCATGTGTAACACTTTCTTCCGTTACCCTTGTTGCGTAACTTTTTGTTGAATAAATCATATTTCTAAAGGTAACGAATGTTATGTATTTTAGCTTATCTACTTCTTCCAAATAGAAGTTGCTCTGAGGCAAAGCATTATTATTATTTAGTGCCAGTATGGTACTTTGTGAGATTGTGTGGGGGCCGGGAAAATGTCTGTCTGTCCATGTGTCTGTACGCGCGATAACTCAAATACGCTTTATCGGATTTTCATGAAACTTGGTATACGTCCATGGGAAGAACCCTAATGATATTGGACCACATGGGTTGACCGGCACCGGAGTGATTTTAGTGCCTATTTTATGGTAATATATTAGAAAGAATTTATCAAATGCAAATCAGTTATCATGACAACATATTGTTTAAGAATCTCCATATACGGTTTTGGAAGTTGCATACGTATTCCTTTACATACGCTTATCAAACTAGACCTTTAAACTGAGCGAGGTGCCCGAGATGGTAACGTCTTGGATTCGCACTCTGAAGGTCCTTGGTTCAAATCGCGAAGCCGACCAATTTGACTTTTTTTTTCTGTGAGTGTGCGATTATCATAAAATCACAAATCTGTAGACTATAGTTCTGCTGTTGCTGGACGATTTTAATCTGATTTTTTAAAACTAGACCTTTGGTCTTCCGCAAGCCCTGCTTAATTAATTAATCTGGAGCTTAACTTGGAAATCATTTTTTAAACTTATTTTTGGCATATCATAATTGCAATTATAACTGATTAAACAAGAGCATTCTGACATTTTGTTATATCAGTTTAATTGATTTTATTATTATTATTATTATTATTATTATTATTATTATTATTATTATTATTGTTTTACCATTAAGCCATTAAGTAAAGTAACGATAGGCAACGTCAATATATAAAAACACATAACATACAGTATATAAAATACTTAACTTACATACCAGACAAATCAATATTTTAAAACTCTTTAGCGAATTATGGAAATGAATTGATTGAATACTAAATTGATGATTAAAAATTAAAATAATTTTATTTCAGAATTCAATCATTAGAGTTCGGATGTTTATGACCTAGCAAAGTTGAAAATATGACTGCAAACATGTCCTTAAAAATTACTCAATATAACCGAAACACCCTAAGCGTGACCTCATAAAATAACGTATTTTCAAAAAATAAATGTCCTAATTTAAAACATTTAAAGATAGTAAATTCTTACATCACAACAATTGTGATATGGTGATTTACAGTTTTACTTGAAATGAACTTCTATCTTTTAAAGAATTTTCTCCTGTTTGCTCGCTTAATCAGCTCCAAATACTCCTAATATTTTGTAGACTTGCATGCCCCTATAAAATATGAATAGTTGCATTAAATTTGAAATTTAATTTACCTATTAATTTGGCATAAACATTAAATTAATTAAATAAATTTCAAATTTAACTCGACTATGTAGTGCATACACTATATAACTGTTCTCCTTTACTGTATTTATGACTTAAATATGACGTTAAATTAAAATATGGCCAAAATATGAGCAAGACCACAAAAATTAACAAAATATGACTTTATATGCAAAATAAATAAATGGTGCAAAAGTACGTTGCACAAACTTTCTCACATATACGTGTTAAAGGCTAGCACAGAAAAAATTAAATTAAAGAGACAATTAAATTTTACTTATTACATTTTCATAAAACTAACAAGTATCTAGAACGGAAAGCATCCGGGTCGATCTTTTGTTTCAATGCTTTTACCGTGAAATAATAATAATAATAATAATAATAATAATAATAATAATAATAACTAATAATAATCAATGGCAGTAAAACTGCATATTATTAGTACCACTACTACGGGAAAATTCAAATATAAGTCGCACCTTGGGATGAGTCGGTCCCACCCAACCCACCCTCACCGATGCAGTTTCTTTTATACCACGATCTAGCGAATTCTTCTCTCCTAGTATTATGAAGAAACTCGTGATTGGACGTTGGATGTGTGACGTCTTACCGCTAGACGAGAGGTGGCAGGCTGACAAACCTGCAGGAGATATAATATGCCACATTTTCGAAACCTACAAACAGTGTATCGTACATTATTCGAAAATGCAAGGGCGCTTCGCTACGGCTGCCGCCTCCGCTTCGCGCACTTAACTGTGTGGTTAGTGTTATGCATTATTTAGCTATATGTAGAGGTGGATACAAGACACTTGCGACAATATACAAGGGCAGTTGGTCACTCTGCTTCGCTCAGAAACAAAATACATCACACAGTCCGTGCAAATGTGAATATCGAATGGGGGAGCTTAAGGGGCGACTTATATTTGAATTTCGCCACTACTACTACTACTACTACTACTACTACTACTACTACTACTACTACTACTACTACTACTACTACTACTACTTAGGTTATATTGCACGCTTTAATTGCATGTAGGTCATATCACGTGTTTAGTATGTTTGCGTGAACCATTAGTCTATATCAGCGTTTCTTAACCTTTTTGAACCTGAGGACCTCTAAAATGTCTAAAAAACTTTACGGACCCCTAATTTTACATCCCATTGTTAAAAGTAGGCTATATGTAGGCCTATATCCTTAATATTTGGGGTATTAAATTATAGGTCGTTATAACGAAATACTTTTTTTTTATCCGACGGAAACACAGTTATTGAATTGGATGAAACTATTGACAGTAAAATTATATTTTGAACATACTTTAATATGTATTACCAATTTGATAATATAATTAGGAATTATGTTATTACTCACTTTTAATGAGATGGTTGAGCTTGTCGCCTCTTGCAGACTTCCTGGATATTTGGCTCAATAGGCCTATTAGTCAAATTTAGTCGAAGATCACCAGATACATTAAGTCGGTTTCTGTATTATGTTGAAAATCCCTTCTCACAAAGATAGGTTGTTGAAAACTGCATGGCGCCTCTAATAACAAAATTCCGACAAAGTCTTATTTTTTAAGGTTTTGAATGAAAGAGGGAACCATACACGTCAGTGCATCAGGGGTTTGAAACTGTGGTCCGTAACTGCAAAAGTAAGGAAACTTGCTATATGACCTGTATTTTCGATGATTTTAAAAACTTTGACATCTAGTGTCCATTTTATGTGAAAAATTTCTACTTCTTTACTTCCCACTTGCTTTATGATATTTTTAAATTAATTATGTCTGCGGACCATAGGTTGAGAAACGCTGGTCTATATTAACAACTCATTCGCGTCATGTTTCTATTGCTTAGTGATGTCTTCTTATGCGGTATTCAGTTTAAACGATTATAATATCCAGTGATATAGCGGCGATGAGTTAAGGAAAATAAGCAAGTCCTACAAGCCCGGCGTTCGCCTTTGCGAACGAGGAAACCATGAAAAACCCATGTCAATTTGGGCGTCCACGAGGTTTGATTTGAACTCATGACCTCTTCCCTGTTTGCCTATACCACCTCGATGTAATTGGTTTTGGTGTGTTCATTGCGACTGAGCTAAACTGATTGCATTTCACAACAATAAGTACATTAGGCCTATAGTTTTCTTGTTACTAGGGGCAACAAAATGTCATTCATATTTTAATTGACATGTATGTTCTGAAATTCGCATTTAAGCTGTCCTTATTTCGTTTTTATTTTGATATCTATTTCATGTATAAAGAAATGTGTTAAACAAAAAATGTTCATTTTAAATTTTTCTACAACTTTACTGTGGTAGGTTTTCATGTATCGCCTACTGTAATGGATATAATCTAGAAAAATTGAAAATGAATACGAGCAAAGTACCTCTTAAGTCATTTTTGCAGAAATACGGATATAGCCATTTTATTAGTCATAGATAAGAGTTTCCAATTTTAAATTTTTATTAAAATCGTTAGAGTCATTTTTTCACAAATCAAATTTTTAAAAAAAGTTTCATGAAAAGTCCCCTTAATATTTCAGTTATAAAACTAAATTTCTGGGCGGTTCGACAAAATTTCGAAAAAGGGCTTAATTCAAAAAATGAAGTAAATGCAATGAACCGTTTACTTGCTGTGCTTGTCCACAGACGGACGGACAGACGGACAGACGTCATTCCAAAAATACTTTTTTCGGTTTCTAGGCTTCATGAAACATGCTCTCCCGGTGTTATCTCGACTTCGATTTTTTGTCACCATCACAATACTTTCTCTATACTACGTACATGCGAGAAAGTAAAATGGTCCAATTAAGATAATGAGTCTGCAATTCGTGTTTAATTTGTGTTTACGGCGAGAACGGAGGTCAGGATAAAAATATGACATGTCATGAACATCCGAACCCTACTTATTACTAGACCTGGGATTTTAGGCTCTAAAAAAATTAGTTTTAGGCACCTAAAATAGGCTTTTAAAACAAGTAAATAGGATTTTAAAAGAGAAAATAGGCACTTAAAATATGCTTTAAAAATGTGTAAATATATAGAAAATAGACTTTAAAATAATACAATATAGCCTACACCTAAACTGTAACATGGTCTTTTTTTTGACTGCAAGAAACGTGGTATACCGGTACCTATTCTTAACAGAATTAACTGCAAAATTAGGCATCACGAATTATATTCACTTAAACAGATGTTCTTTCATTAGTGACTTGACACAGTAGTCCTTCCCCTTAATCCTCCCCCTCCCCTGTCAGTCAGCATTCCTTTAGTGACAATTGTTTGGAATAATCAAATTTCTGTGAATAACCCACCTCTGCTGTTCTGTTTTTCATTGAGGAATGTCCATTATAAGATTGTAAAAATTACAGATGTTGAATTTTATTTTGAATGTACAAAATAGGCAGTTTAGGCACTAAAATAGTAAAATAGACTCTAAAGGTCCAAATAGGCATTTTAGGGCTTTATAAAACTCTATAAATGTAAGTTATTTATCATGAAACGTCAACATATTTAAAAATTTTCATGTTATTTCATAAGGAACAAAATAGGCATTTGCCTTAAAATCCCAGATCTACTTATCACATTCAAGAAACCCAATACCTTGCATAGATAACGTATTTGAAAATGAATTGTGTGAATTTCTCACCTTTTCAAAGTGTATAAAATGAATCAGCTTACACTAGTTTAAAAGAGAAATAATTGTACACTTGTCGGGAATCGAAGTCTTTTCCTAACAGATGCTACGAATTGCCAAATCAGTTTTCTTGTTTCTGACGTCTCTGTGGACATCGAACCGGCCGTTTTAGAATTTGAGGCGTGATGTCCCCAAAAGTCCTTCTAGAAAATAACAAGAGTCTTAGCTTAACCTTCACAAGGATCAGAGAAAAGAGGCAAGTTCCGCAGTGACAACTGATGTGGCATTATTCACAATAATAAAACAAAAACCGTCGGACATTCCTATGGAAATAAGATATAAAGGCAGGGGCAGCTTCTTCCAACTGGTTTGCCTCCCTCCAGGATTAAAATGCGCTTCACGTCGCTAACACAACGAGACATTTCGCAAGAAAAATCAACTAAATATATATTACGAAGATGGATGTCCTGCTGCTTTATACAGCTTCCACGCTAGCATTGCCTCGAGAAATTCAGCGAAATCCTTCAGTCCTGACATCAGTTAAAAACGTATTGAATAATAATTTACATAATATTTACCAGTTGCATGGATATTTGTGGAAGAAAGCCTATCGCAAACACTTGTTTCTAAAACTATGCCGAACTTTACGTACATTCCATATACAGTATTCATATATTCTATATTACGTTCATTCTATACATACATATATTTTCAAGTATGGTATTTTATGAGATTGCGTGCGGGACGGGAAAATGTCTGTCTGTCCCTCCGTGTGTATGTTCGCGCGATAAGTTAAATACGCATTATCGAATTTTCATGAAACTTGGTATATACATTTATAATGTTCATAGCAAAAATCCTATTTATGTTGGACCAAATCGGTTGACCGGTACTGGAGTAACGACTAATTAAAGGTCACATGCTTTTTAAATAGGAAATCATGAATATACTACAGTGCGTTTCACGTAAGAGTTGGCCAGTCGTGCGGGTTTCTGGATTATCTTCTTAAGTACAGAATTAACAGAAATTCTAGTCCTACAGCCTTTATGTTACAGGAATAAAATATCTTTCCGGAATAAATTAGTCTGAAAATTTTAGGCTACTTATCTTACCTGATCATGAACTTTTATTTACAATTCCACTTTCAGCCCTTAGTGAATCACCTTTAATTCGGGAGCACAAACGCTCTAAAATTCTATTTTCGAAAACTACTTTACTCCTGGTTAGGTATTCATTCCATCTAGAATGTTCCCCACCCACGGCGCACTCTACTCTAGTCGGGAAGGTTGATTGAAGGGGTGTGACGTCAGTAGGCCATCCCTTGTTACTCCGTGTGCTTTAAATTGCACGCGCTGTGAAGGTCGGCAATGTTGTGTTTATATTCATTAGTTAAACTGCCTAAAAATGTTCTATTCCAGGGTGCAAGAGTAATATTAAAAATAAGGAGTGTTAAAAGTGATTATGTAACAGGTTTTAGTTTTCCAAAAGAACAGGTGGCAGGTCGCCTGTTGTCACGTCGTTGGACTGTTTTGTTTACTATAAAAGGGTAACTATTTTATGATTACCTGGCATTTTTTGTAAACCACTGGGCATGGAAAGGGTGCAGGAAATGTTTTGTTTATTTTACCATTCTTAAGATGCAAAGGCACCTCTAAAATATAAAGCCTTCAGTCAGGGTAGTCTTTTCATTTGTTCTTCAGTGAAAGAAGACAGTGTTATTTTATTATTATTATTATTATTATTTTGTTAGCCTGTAACTTCCGAGATGGCTGAATGGTTGCTTAAGTTACGAATGCAAACAAACCTGACCTCGAATACCACTCCAAAGTGAATTACTTTATTTTCTGTAAGCAAACAATATTTCATTTCCGAAGTGAGCAAGGTTTCTGTAAGATAAATTTCTTATTGACTTACCCTCGTATAATTTCTTAGAAATGCTGAATGTTTTATTTGTAGTAATTACTCTGCTTCTTTCTTTGTAAGTCGTCCAATTGAGTCGTCCATATATTCAGCTGAAGATCTGGACTTTTTGGTGAATTCAAATATATAAGACACTCCAAATAATAGGTTTGGAAAGCCTATAAGGCATAACTTTTACTATAGTTGTTACTATTTGACAATATAGGACTGCATTTTGTCTATTTTCCAGTTACAATAATGTCCAGCATATAAGCAGGCATGAAGCAATATAAACTTGTGGTGAAATTGTAACACTAAAATAAAAGTCAAAATATATGCACTGCTAACATGTATTTGCCTATATGCATTTAAAACCAGTAGGCCTATTAGTACAAGACAGTAATACGTTCCAGATCAAGGCATTTTGAAGTGTGACATGGCTGGCACCCGACTGCTGAGAATATCTGTACACGGTTCACTAAGGATCCCTTGCGATCTAGGCTATGTACTCGTCACAGGCCTATTATCACATACGTTCAAAATTCTAAATTGAAGAAATCTCAATAATAGGCCTACTCTCCTTAACCTATTTCGCCTATCTGTGACTATTAAATTGTATTTTCTGAAAAAGCGTTCTACATCCACGCTATTGGTAGGTGACCAGATTACCTGAATAGCTGCATTGGCATAGAGTGGAGATTTTATTTGCATTTCTAACAAAATTTGCTGGCAGTCAACCTCTGAATTTTCTCTTACTGGTTATCAAATGTTTGTGAAATTAATCATAACCACATAAGAAACTGTCTGGGTCTATATGATTAAAGTATGGAGTTCTTCTCTTCAAATCGAACGCTTTCTTAGGATTTATGGTACTCACCTGACAAGCCGTCCACCGCTGTGGCTCAGAGGAGAGAAGCGAACCCGGGTTCGATTCCTGGTCGGGACAAGTTACCTGGGTAAGGGTTTTTCCTTACCTATGAGACAAATGTCGGGTAATTTAGGTCCTTGTGGTTCCGGTTCCCGGATATCATCTGGTCGTCATTTTCGTCTTCATCCCAACCTCTCCTTCTTCAGACTGAATGTGTGTGTTCGTGTTGTCTCGGAGGTGGCCCCGGCATTGGGCTGAACACTCATCCGGGGAGGCCCTCCATGTCCTTGTCTGGTCAAAAAAGTATGTATGGGATCCCGACAGTTCGCGAACCTGTAAGGCCCGGACTGCTTGGGTCGCTTAAATCCTAAAAGGGAGAGGTAAAACGACGATAAAGAAAGAAAAAGCAAATCTGACAGGCCACCGTTAATTAAAGCGCTCATTAACAGCTTCAGCGAATTGGTTTGTTTCATTTCCTGTCTTATTATTTACTTAAATGACCCTTACAATGTAATTTCGCAGAAATACGTACATTTCGCATTTTATATTAATTTCGCATTTTAACGTCGATTGGAGAAGCACAATAATAGACTTCACATGCTTCAAAGCAAAAAATTAATTATTTTGGCAGCATTTTTGTGGACATTTAGCATTTATTGCGATGGTGATAATCTACCATTTCTAAATATTATGCAGTCCTAGTTTATGGGCGCGTGGATGACATAAAAGCAGTCAATGTGTGAAGTTGTGAATGCCACTGGCATCAGCTGTTGCAACACGAATTTAATTAAACACGATTCTAGGCTGTTCACAGCATATGATTTCATATTATTTTTTCCCTAACAAGATTTGAAGAGCGAAATTGAACAATGTAAAATGAAATCACCCCTCTTTGCTCAAGAGAGGGTAGAACAGTGTCGACTGTTGCGAACAGCTGTTCAAATTCCGGCCGGAGATTCCCTTTCATAAAGCGATTTTATTCCTCCAATCAGCGAAAGTGATTTCTAGAAGCACTCTCCAATCTCGTCATTCAGTATTTTCATTATTTAGGATCAGTGTGCATGGGTATGCATTGGAGGTCATATGCGGAATGAATTGCATGAAACTCTGTGACCTGTGCCTCATTAATTAACAGTACTTATAATACATATTTTTCTATTGCCACCACTACCCGCTGGGTAGTTGCCAGTGGGGCTACGTTATCCCGACGTAAAAGTCAGACCATATTCGAATAGATGCTTTTTTTTCCTTATTCCCTCTAATATTAACAGTGACAACACACTGAGACACTTAGGAGCGAACCTAATTTATTGTCATATCTTTTTTTACATAAAGTAACATTAAAATATCCGGTCATGAAAACCACCATTAACGTCCGTGGGTGTCGGTATGCTGACCAAATGCCCATCAATCCTGCCATCTGCCTGTGGTAGATGACGCAGCGGTCGGGTCGTAGGCCAAATCCCTTCAGGGATGTAGCGCCACGGAGTTTAGTTTAGTTGCATATTAACATAATAGGCCTATATACATAAAGAGTCTACTCAATCCTAATTTCTTCATTTGGTATGAATAAAAGTTACCGGTGACTGCAGAGAATTTGTTCCTGTATAGACATCTAGGAGCCACAGTTGGAATTACGTCCACTAGGGGTTACAATGGCAACTTTAACGGCCTAGACTGGAAAAGTGCTACTTTCTGGAATGTTAGCAGTCTGAGAAACATCCACTTTACAGAGCGTGTAATAAAAAATAAATAAATAAATATCACTGTAACTTCATGAATAGCCATTGTATCACTCACTACAAGTCCATATTCCCTCCAACTAGGTGGAAATGTAGCTCAGTCTTTTAGCAACGACACGTATTAATCGAGACTGGGTCGTATCAATAAAAATGAGCAATATTTCCAGAGAAGTCTCTCCGGAGTAAAAAAGAGTCTACTCAATCTTAATCTCTCCATTTGGTATGAATAAAAGTTGCCGGTGACTGCAGAAATTTCCTTCGTGATGCATAGGAAGTGTCTGTCCATAAACACACATTACATGCACAAAATAAATGTGTTACGCTAAAGTCTGGCCCTTCTAAGAAGGAAACCTGAAGTAAACAAAAAGCAGTACATCTGCCTCACTCTAGCACATTACTCGTATGGCTTAAGAGTGAGACAGACATACTGGTTTTTGTTTACTTCAGGTTTCCTTCTTAGCTCGTCTCGGGTATAAATAATACTTATGTCCTGTATGTACTTTTGACGGACTGATTCCTTTATTGCTAACCAGACGTCCATAAAGGGAAACTGATAGAATAAATTTAGCACGCCATTTATGTTTTCGAGAGAAGTTGAATGTGCTCGAATCAAGTAAAAGATCCTAAGAATGTGGGAACTGATATTTGAATTTAGGACTCAGAAGAGACACAAGTGAAGACAATATTCATACAGGGGAAACTAAAATCCTTGAGTCGGGTGATTTTAGATCTTTGTATTCAGAACGGGCTG
The DNA here is from genome assembly GCA_964059195.1 of Ectobius pallidus. Classification (NCBI taxonomy): domain Eukaryota; kingdom Metazoa; phylum Arthropoda; class Insecta; order Blattodea; family Ectobiidae; genus Ectobius; species Ectobius pallidus. The sequence goes on from CAXKWD010000007.1 coordinate 15,427,112, forward strand.
TAAATGCCGCATTCACATAGAAAATTAACCGTAAACGTAACGTAAACTTAAAAGTTTGGGGCCATGTTTTTCAATGGGACCATTCATAAAGCATCACGTAAGCTTTAAACATAACGTAAAATTATACGTTAACTTAGAACCTTGCAAACTCCATGCTTTCGCGTTAAGTTTATGCGAAAAATAACGATACAACCAATCAGAGAACAGAACAGGAGTCGGAAGTGGAAGTTAGTTAGTTAGTTAGTTAGTTAGTTTATTTTCTTACACAGTACAGTGCTTTTCATTAAACTACACTTATAAGTTTACATATACTTATAAACTACATTTCTTAAAGTTTAACACACACATTTACAAATTAATAATTTACATACAAATATTTACAATATTTAAACATGCTACATTTTACTACATTATACATTTTAATATTATTTCTAGCTCTATTTTTACAGTATATGGAAGATGAATTATACAAATTGAATGATAAATTTAAGAATACAGTATATACACACTTACAAAGAATAGAGATCACTTATATTATAAAAACAGTTTGAAAAAAAGAAAGGATTTGAGCATTTTCTTAAATGAAATTTCTGTTTTTTGTGATGTTATATGAGAGGGGAGTGAATTAAATACCTTAGAGCATAAGTAGTATGGAGAAGATTCGAATAGATGGGTAGAGTGTTTCGTCAGTGCTATGCTGTTTTTATGTCGGGTGTTGTAAGAGTGGTAGTCAGAATTAACTTTGAAAAGGAGTCTATGAGAATAAGCAAACAGGGCGGCTTCAAAAATAATGATACATGGTAGTGGGAGGATCTTGTGGGTTTTAAATAAAGGTTTGCAGGAATCGAGAGGCTTGGCATTATAAATGGTAGGCCTACGTATTATGCGTTTTTGCAGGACAAAGATTCTATTTATGTGGAATTGATCCGCTGATCCCCAAGCAATAATGTTATATTTTATTTTAGGATAAATATAGCTGTAATAGCATTGCAGAAGAGTTTTCTTATTGCAATAAGATGATAGTTGAACGAATAAAAAGGTATAACTAGATAGATATTTACACAAATTTTGTATGTGTCCCTTAGGAGTAGCCAGGAGATATCATCTATGAATGAGAAACCCGTAACGTTGTATCCTACTGTATCCCTGTCTGTATGATAAAAGCCATTCATTATACAAAGATGCGGTATTGAAGGAAACTATATGGACATTAATTTTCCAAGAAATGAACCACAGTAGTAAATACGGCCCATATAATATTCTGTTAATTTGTATGTGTCTGCATACACTTATATGATTTCTACTTTTTAAGTCCTACACGTCATTAATTGAAACATTAAAATATTTTCGTCTGTGGCAGCCATTTTATCAGTTGTTCACGTTCTTATTTGTGATTGGTTGTTACCAACGTTAAGTTTTCGTCTTGAATGCTCAATGCCGTGCGTTACGTTTTATGTTCTTAAGCTTATGGTTAATTTCCTATATGAATGCGGCATTACATAGAAAACTGAAGTCCGTGGCGCTGCACCCCATGTGGAGATATAGCCTGTCATGTAAGCATTTCAGCTTTGAGCTGCATTTAGAGTTCACTGCTATACTTGATCCAAGATGAGTACGGAGCAAATTTAAACAATCGCGTGTGAAAGTACAAAACACAGTTCACGAGAGTTCGTCTTTGAGACTGTTTAATTAATTACATATAGTAAAATCAATTGGACTTTCTTTTTTATATTAAGCGCCAAGGGTTGATTCCAAATTCTGCTAAGTGATTTGTTTTTCTTTGATTTTGGTTTAATTTTGACCGGTGACTTGACACTTCCTGTAGATCTGTATTCTTTTAGGACTTTAAAAACCGCACTAGAAATTACTCCCACGGATGACGCCACTTTCACTCCTACATCTTGCACAGATACTTCAGGGTTTTGTATATATTTACAATCCGTATTTTCTTACCGCTGGACAAATCTTTTCGTCGTACGTTTCTTTATTCGTGACGTAAGTTCTGAAGACAATTTTCTTCTATAATACAAATTATTAGTGGTTATGCCTATTACTTTTACTCACAATATGTAGGGTACTTCATCACAAAGGCCTATTAGATTAATTATGTTATAAAATACGTCTTGTATTTAGTGACTTATGTAACTTGTATTTTTCAAAATCAACAAATTGCCGAGGCAACGATAAAAAGAAATGAAATCTTGTTTGCTAGAGATATGTTCTAAAACATGTAAGCCTATGATATAAATACGAAAGCAAGCAACTCACTTAACAGAACTTGTGTTTTCACAATTACATAACATATAAATAGGCCTATTCGTACGATGTGTGCAGAAGGGAAGTAAATACCTTACTGTGCTTGTCGCATTATCGTGAAGTATGCGCTGGTGCAATTAGCCATTGAAACGACAGGACACAGTTAGTCAAGGCAAGTCTGTTGATTACTTTTGCTCAGTACTCATCTTGGATCAAGTATAGATGGCAAACCACACCAATGATTTGTAATTATTAACCCTATTATAATTTTGTAAAATGCATTTCTTGGTTGCTTTGGATGGAACATACCCAGGTGCAGGGAGAGCAGTAAATCTCACATTAACAACGTGCTAATTCCAGCCTAGCGTTTGTCTCGGCTCGTCTTGTTGAATGAGGTCCAACTCAGACCAGCCATGAAGTAATCTATTAAGCAGCCATTCGGGATTCGCAACAACTCTGCTTGTTATTTTCAACGTCACCTGCCCACTGCAGTCCTCACATTGGTGATCCATTTTATTTCTGATCGCGATGTTTCAGTTCACCTGAAGGACGTCTTAGCCAAGCAATGACCTCAAAAGTGGAAAATATGACTGAAAATATGACCTTAAAATGAATAAATACCCCGGATATCATCTGGCCGTCATTATCATCTTCATCGCATCCTCGCCTTGTTCGGAGTGAGTGTGTGTGTGTGTGTGAATGGTGCCTCGTCCTATGTGTTCGTGTTGTCTCGGAGGTGGCCCCGGCATTGGGCTGATCACTCATCCGGGGAGTCCCTCCATGACCTTGTCTGGTCAAAAAAGTATGTATGTGATCCAAAGATATTACCTCTCCCGACAGGTCGCGGCCCTGTAAGGCCGGGGCGGCTTGGGTCGCTTAAATCTACGTAAAAACTACGATAACGAAAGAGAGGAAGAAAGAAAGAAAGAAAGAAAGAAAGAAAGAAAGAAAGAAAGAAAGAAAGAAAGAAAGAAAGAAAAAATAAATAAAGAATAAAAAAGAAAGAAAGAAAGAATAAAAAAGAAAGAAAGAAAGAAAGAAAGAATGAAAAAATAAAGAAAGATAAAAAAAGAAAGAAAGAAAGAAAGAAAGAAAGAAAGAAAGAAAGAAAGTTAATAAATATGACCCAAAAATTCTAAGTATGACCTCATAAAAGAACGTATTTTCTAATAGATGTTCCAGTTTAAAACGTTTAATGGCACTAAATCATTACATTAGAATAATTCAATCAGATAACCACTTTTCAACAATTTTACAGGTGATTTACAGTTTTACGCCTACTTGTAAAGAACTTCTAATCTGTTAATGTTTCCAGATACCACTGCAAATGTGAACTGAAAATACTCTAAATACATGTCTATTGGAAGTTGTTAACCTCAAGGAGGAAGAGGTAATTGTGCTATTACTTGTTATTGTCCCTTCACATTTCAGTTACAGTAAAACCAAAATATCTGTGACTCTTTTTCGGAAAAAAATAATAATTCGACAATTTAGTGCACGTACTGCATAATTGTGCTCTTTACCGAATTTATAACTGAAATATGACGTTAAATTACAAATATGACCGAAATATGACTAAGACCATGAAAATGACCAAAATATGGCTTTATATGGAAAATTAAACGGTCCGATTACGATAACAAATGTGCAACTCATGTTTAATCTGTGTTTGCGGCCAGAATGGTGGTCAGGATAAAAATATGACATGTCATAAACATCAGAATCCTAATTATAAGTTATTCCAATAAGTCAAACAGTTATTTCTGCTTTCAATTAAATATCTTCTTCTGTTCTGTTATGGTTGACTTATTTTTTAATTATGCTGAGTTTATTATCAATTTTTTTAACTTAATCTAGGTTATTTTACTTAGATAAGAATTAAGTCAATTAAAACAGTTCATTCTACGGCTAAAACATTTTAGTTTTGATAATAGCTATTTATGTATCAAGTACGCAAAATAACGCTTTAGCGGACGAATCTAGTATAGCGGCCGAGGCGAAAGCCGAGGCTGAAATACTGGATGAGTCCGCTAAAGCTTTTGCGTACGTGGTGCATACAATATTTTTTAGTAAAAGTTCTATAAATTATATGAAATAAAACAAAAAATACCGTATAATTAATTATAATGAAAGACAGTCAGTCATTTCTTTAAGTTATATTGTCATGGCCATCTAGATCATAAAACAATGACCGTACGTAGCAATAACAAATGTGGTATAGATGCATAATATATGAGTCCCTTGTTTGTAAATAATATTGAATACCAACTAGTATTTATGAAAAGCTTGTGAAAATATAAATGATAATACCGAGGAAATTTCAATCCAAGTCAGAAACATTGAATTGGAGCTGCTTACAGCAACTTCACGGCAGAAATAGGCTATGAGAAGGGATATATTACGGCATTTAAATGCTGTTCGTCCATGGTAAGGAATGTTTTTCAAGTGAACCAAAATGTGAAAAGTTGTTGGCTTATATTTGTTGTCATGTGATGAAGTGGGCTACCGTGTTTTGCAAAAAATCCTGGTAAAGTTTCTGATTATCATAAAGAAACGTGTTGGCTTAAATTTGTTGTTTTATGACCAATTATATGCGTAAATCCATGTTAAAGTTGGTGTGTCTGGTCAATGCCGTCTGGGTTTTGTTTATAGATTGCCATGACGACTTTAAAGGACAGGGCCGCTAAAATTGCATTTTGAATGCAGTTTGAATGCACTTTTATGCAATTTTAGCGGACTTGTCCTTTAAAGTGCAGCTTTTCGGCGTGTTACCAGTCCGATAAGCAGCTGTTTTAGAGAGCGTGTACTAAAAAAGAATGTTATGGTCTACGGTAACAAAACCAAACATTGGCAGATCTGTAAATCTAAAAATATACCTAGATAGGCCCTATAAGTTTCCAATATCTAATTTTTTTAAATACATTGTTGTGACATTAAATGACATCCTCATTATTATTTTATTATTATTATTATTATTATTATTATTATTATTATTGAATTTCCAGTAAAGAAAATAGAACCCTATTGTACATTAGCATATTAGGGTTATAGTTTAACAATAACATTCAATTTACAACAGATTGAACATTATGATTGAAGCTTATTAAAGATGCGGTGTATGATTGTTAGAAAATTAGAATAACAATACTGTTTTTTAAATATATGAAACAGAGATTTTATCAGTTCATTGTCACAAAAATTCAGATGATATTGGAGGATATATCTTGATCTTCCAAAGCATAGGCGTACCGAGGGAGGGGTTTTGGGGGTTTGAACCCCCCCATTGATTAAAAAAGGTAAAATTGTACTATTTATTTCATTATTGTGATATGTCACCTTTTTTAAAAATCTGCTTATAAATTAATTAATATGAGTTTAAAGCGTGGGAAGCTTAAAACTCGTTATTGTGCATCTTAATTTTTAAAATTTTCCGGGGGGAGGACCCCGGAACCCTCCTCTCCAGATGTTATAACCCCCCCCCCCATATGATCGGCCTGGTTACGCCTATGTTCCAAAGTAAGGACAGTCAAAAAGCAAGTGCTGCACTGTTTGAGATGAGCCATAGAAGTATAAGTAACCATCTGGAACATTGATGTTTGATGTTAAATCGCTCGATATAAGATTTAAATTTGCCATGGCCAGATAGGAATTGTATAAGCTCAAAGTTCGGCATGATCATTTTGCTCTGGAGTCGATGCTGGATCTCAGGAAAGAAGATTTCTCTCGTTGCGGGTCCTTTCGAGCTTGTGGTCCAGATGTTATTCCACTGGATAGTCGTTTGTTTTGTTTAGCTTCTTTTTCAGATAACATATTGGAGCTCTATCGTACGAGACTTCCATCGCAGATTTGCAGCTTCTTTTGCTAATAGGTCTGCTTTCTCATTTCCGATTGTCCCTGTGTGTTCGCGAACCCAGGAGAGACACACGTGCGGGCCGTACTGGGTTATGGATCTTATACAAGCAATATCTGTACTTTAAACTATTCAAAATAGAAATGAATTGTATTGCTTTAATGAACCAGGATAGCCAAATTAGGAAAATTGAGGACCGAAACTAATGTAAACTAATGGATAAGACGAGTTTTGCTCTTCACATGTCTTAATAAAAGTACAGAATGCATTGGAGTAAACGAGTTTTGCTTCAAACTGTAGGATGGATCGGGCGATTTTTGCAGCAATCGTCATCGTAAATGTGAAGAGTTTTTATTTAAAAGCTGTATTTTGAACTCCCTGGAGAATAGAATAGACAGGTTTTGTAGAACTGACTTTACTAGAGGGTAGAGAAGTACAAGAACCACCGAATCACACGTTTGTCTCTCTCTTTTTTTTTTTTTTATTTTTTATTTTTTATTTTGATAAGGCGAGTTTTTCGTCTGATAGCTTCATATATAGGGACAATTCGTTTCTGGGCGGGAATCGAACCCGGGTTTTCAGCTTTGTACGCTGACCCCTAGATCGCTAAGTTCCAGCAGGGCGTGCCCGACCATTCCAAATCCAAATTCTTTTTCTGGTGTTCACTAATTCAAAACTTATCAAATATAAACTACTTTGAATCAACTTGTTCGTTACATCGCCCCATTACAACTTGTGTGTGTGTGTGTGTGTGTGTGTAACTCGTGTATATACCTACACTCAGACGAACAATTAGGAGTAATAATTGCATTGCATTTACGTACTTAGTACCATTTCATTATAAATAATATTTTGTTTTCCCCATTTAATTATTATATTTTTAAAGTGTTCCCCATACAGGCCGTGGAGACCCTTAGGGTTTCATAGCCTAAAGTTATGGCTCCTATATTTTTAGGCATCCGGCATATGAAGATTATCAGCTTTACCGGCAGCCTTTACCCACGGGATTTCTTCCCGAAACTCACTTCTATTAGAGTCTGAGGATGATCTTATGGCCAGATGGAAGAGGCCAATTGAAACTTCCCACTGACCACATGGGAGATCGAACCCGCGACCGTCCGGTTTTTAGCATACTGCACTTCGGCGTAGCGCACTGCGATTAAATCATATGAAGAGCTTAATCACATTACAAGAACGCATGGCTAGAGAGAGAGAGAGAGAGAGAGGGGGGGGGAGAAAGAGAGAAGCTCCCATATAAGTTTACAGCCGATAGGAACCGGACGGTCAATAATGTAATAGCCTTATTATAATACAGAAAAAGTCAAACATTTACAACTTTCCTTGAAGGTAGACGTAGGTTGCTTAATCAAACTGATCGCTATCAGAAAGACTTGTTTCCTTCCATCGCTAATTCCTGTTGAGATGTTAAAGAGTGTACAACATGAACAAACAAAAATGTTAAAACCTGCTATTACACTATTTTAGCCTCATTATACTGATAGGCCTATATGTAATGAATAGGGTTTCGGTGTTCATGACATGACATATTTTTTATCATTAGGCTACCTCCATTCTTGCCGCAAACACAAATTAAACAAGAATTGCAAACTTGTTATTCTAATCTGACCGTTTTTATTTTGCATATAATGTCATATTTTTGTCACTTTTATGGTCTTGGTCATATTTTGGTCATATTTGTAATTTAACGTGATATTACTGTTATAAATTCGGTAAAGGAGCACAATTAGGCAGTATGTGCACTAAATGGTCGAGTTAAATTTGAAAGTTATGTAATTAATTTAATGTTTATGCCCAATTAATAATAGAATACTTAATCTTAAAATTAATACAATTGTTCAATTGAGCTGATTAAACGTGGAAAAGGAGTATATTCTTTAAAATTAAAAATTCATTGCAAGTAGTCTAAAACTGTAAATCACCTGAAAAATTGTTAAAAAATGATTATTTGATTGAATTAACGTGATGTAATAATTTAGTGTAGGCCTAATTAAAAGTTTTAAATTGTAAAATTTATTTTTAGAAAATATGTTCTTTTATTAGTTCATATTTACAATTTTTGAGTCATATTTCCTCATTTTGAAAGGCATAAGTTATTTGCAGTCATATTTTTCGCTTTTTTTTAGGTCATAAACATCCGTACTCTAGAAATGAATAATGATCGATATCTTCTTGTACCAGTTATTATTATTATTATTATTATTATTATTATTATTATTATTATTATTATTATTATTATTACTACTTTTAATATACAGAGTACAATGTTAACAACATATTTCTATGACCAAAGTTTTATTATTTCCCTCTATTCATCTCTGTCAACCCAATCCATATCTTGTAGCTCTATTCCTTTCATTCCTGTTAGTCCAGTCAATGAATGCTCAAAAAGAGGTGTAGAGGGAAATGGAAGGAACACAATTTTTGACTTTGGGACTTTGTTTGGACTAGTAAGGAGGTAAACATATTAAAAGTCCCCACTCCTAGGGGGTGAGCGGGGGGCAGGGGGGCCCTTAGAATGTCCCTTTTTTCGGTTTTTCGCTTATATCTTGGAAACTATGGGTCCTAGCGATAAAAGTTTTCTATACAAAATTAGAGATGACAAAATTCTCCACAAGATTGATTCCATTCATGTTTTCGCTATCTCACCTAGTTTTCGAGATATCTGCGCTCAAAATTACCCTAGCTAATTTTGAAAAAAAATAAAACTGCCTCGCGTTTTTGCCTTATTCCGTTAGCTACCTTTTCGGCCCTTTGTCCTACGAAAAAGTCATAAGGAAAGAAGTTGTAGAGCATTAAATTCCCTTTAAGAATATATGATAGTTTACTTCTTTATCTTCAACCGTTCAAACGTTAGAGCAATTTTAACTTTATGTGTAAATTCCAGGATTTTGCATAAAAACTTAACTTTCGTATTTTCTATGATTTCACTGCTCTAACTCTGTATAAAAGCCAATATTACGTATTTATATGTATAAATAGTATGTACTGTATATAAGTTGTACATAAATGAATCAATATATATGTATATATGTGATGTATTTTGTAATATATTTTCAAGTAATATATATGCTTATGTATAGTCCAGTCAATGGTTGATGAATAGAGGGAAATGGAAGGAACACGGTTTTTGACTTTGGGACTTTGTTTGGACTAGTTAGAAGTTAAACATACTGAAAGTCCCCACTCCTAGGAGGTGAGCGGGAGACAGGGGGGCCCGTAGAAGGTCCCCTTTTTAGGTTTTGCGCTTATATCTCGGAAACTATGGGTCCTAGCGTTATAGCACTTTATACAAAATTAAACCTGATAAAATGTTCTATCAAGACTGATTCCTTTCACTTTTTCGCTATCGGAAAATCGGAAATGTGATCGGAAATTAATTTTCAAGAATAACAACTATTTTTTCTAGAGTTTGAAAATAAGTATCAAACTGTCTCAGAAAGATCGAGCACTCCCCCTTTCGAATGTTAGCTCGTAAATCAAGATTAACGACGAATGGGTGTCTGTGGATCCTTTTTTGCTATTCCAGCGCAAATCCATAAGTAAGAAAACCGACGAAGATTTGAAAACTTATTTGCAATATGAATTAGCCCCTTTCCCTTTGGCCTTCTTCAATGAGGGTGGGATGAGGAAATCGACGAAGTCAGTTTTCTCTAGAAAGAGCTCAATCCAACTATCAAAGATGTACGTGTGACACACTTTGACATTGTTATGGACGGAGGACTTCTCCTGCACAAAGTTATTTGGCAAAGAGGTTCCACGATATCTGGCATTTGCTCATCCTCAAGTACAAAGGTCGTTGAGCAGCAAAGGCGGTACCGTCTCAGTAAGTCAGCGGACATACATTTCAATCAGGAGACAGTCATAACTGTGAAGCAGGAAGACTTCCTGTCAAATGTCTACAAAAAAAGTCTGCTGATTAACATGCTGAAAGTCACACTACAGGCGCATGTAGTCAGAACCCTGCAAGCACGGAATGTTGCGGATGTCCTCATTGTAGACATTGGCTATGGAGTTGTCACATACCACCGCTGTTGCAGTTATTGGTGAGGATGTCGACCTAATAGTCCTGTTGATGGCCAAAACACCTAGTGACCAGAACATAACTTTCGTCAAGCCTGGGCGTGGAAACATAAAACCTACATTGTTTTCTACCCAGGGGCTGTGAGACTTACTATTTCTGAATGCCTTCACTGGGTGCGATACCACCTCAGCAGCCTTCCGAAAGAGTAAGCTGGGATTTATCAAACTGCATTTGAAGTCTCCAGATGTCCAGGGAACTGCTACAGTTTTCTCAGACCCTTCCTCAAACAAGGATGGTGTAGAGGAAAGTGTATTTTGAGGTGGTACGGGGCCCCACCTAAAGAGAAATCTCTAAACGCTTACCGTTACCAATCCTATGTAAAATCGGTAGCCAATATCAAGCCGGACATCTCGTGGCTCCCACCAACTGAGGGGGCAGCGAAGCAACATTCTGAGGATATATGACAAAGTCGAGATGTGATTGGGACATGAGCCGCCTCCTCAGATGTACGGGTGAGAGTTAACTAACAAACCCCGGTGCACAGTGAGCAGCAGGCTGCACTGGATGAAATATTAATTTTTTTTGTCGGTGCACAAAGGATTCTGCCACCACCAAATGCGGATGCAGAAAGGCATCTCTCAAGTGTTCCCCTGCGTGCCAAAACTGCCACGGGAACTGTCTTAATGGGGGCCCCCTCTTGGTCAATGAGGATGAAGAACTCGACATTGATCCTCTGCCAGTTATCCTAGAAGATGTATCCCCTTTCTCAATGGATGAAGAAGAAAACGAAGCAGAACAATATCCAGGACCAAGTTACCATGACGAGGAAGGACCCTCCGGCTCCAAGAGAGTCAGGAATTTATAGTTCAATTGTACTATAAGGTGTAAATATATTATTAAATTGAATGTAACACAGTTTCAGAAAACATTCACGAGTTAATGTGTTAATAAAAAAAAAGTTATGTACAAATTGTTGTTGACTCTGGAATCATCCTACCCCAATGCCTTTTGGAGCGAATGTGTAGTTAATATAGGCCTGTATATTATATTAACTGCACATTATATCTTATATACATTGAATACAAGTATTATTGCCTATGTAGAGGGCAATTATGGCTCCCAAATAACAATAAAGATTCAGCGATCCTCGATAAATTGTCAATTTTGAGTATTATCAAAACTTTCCATCATATATTATAGTAATTGTATTTCTGTGGGGTAAATGATGGAGCTCTCAAAGTGGTTCCACTAGGTTCGGGGTTCGAAATTAGTATTAAACGACACCAAACAATATTACTTTGAAGAACTCCATATTTACTTGAAAATATATTATAAATACATAGCATATATATATATATTTATATATACCTTATATATACACATAATTTCTTTATGTGCCATTTATATATATAGTACATACTATTTATACATATAAATATATATAATACGTATATTTTGGATTTATATAGAGTTTCAGCAGTGGAAGAACGGAAATACGAAAGTTAAGTTTTTCTGCAAAATCCCGGAATTTACACATAAAGTTAAAATTACTCTAACTTCTGAACGGTTGAAGATAAAAAGTAAAGTAACATATATTCTTGAAGGAAATTTAATGCTCTACGACTTCTTTCCTTATAACTTTTTTGTTGGACGAATGTCCGAAGAATTAGCTAACGAAATAAGGCAAAAAACGCCAGGCAATTTTATTTTTTTTCAAAATCATCTACTTTTGAGCACGGATATCTCGGAAATTAGGCGAGATAGCGAAAAAATGAACCGAATCAATCTTGTGGAGTATTTTGTCAGCTTTAATTTTTTATAGAAGGGTCTTAACGCTAGGACCCATATTTTCTGAGATATAAGCGAAAAACCGAAAAAAGGGACCTTCTAGGGGCCCCCCTGCCCCCCGCTCACCTCCTAGGAGTGGGGACTTTTAGTATGTTTACCTCCTTACTAGTCCCAACAATGTCCCAAAGTCAAAAATTGTGTTCCTTCCATTTCCCTCTACAACTTTTCATTGACTGGACTATGTACTGACCTTCTGCATTTATGAGTTTTGAGGTCTGTCTCTGGTTCTTCTTCCAGGTGGACACCATTCCCGTACCCTTCTTGGTGGCCTTATCTCTTCCATTCTTCTTACAAGTTCATACCAATTTACTTGCAAGTCTATTTGCGTGTTCCCGAAATTGGGTATAGTAAAAGCAGAAGTGTAATGTTTTGTTTTCACATATAAATCTGAAAAAGGAAAACTACATTATCAAAACTTCAGAAATGTCTATTAGGCCTACGCTCTTGCTTCCTAACTTGTTATTTTGCTAGTGAACCTGGTTGTTGCGAAGTGAGCCTACTAATTATTTTTTCACTTTCTCCGAAAACCCAATACTTCGAAATGAAGTCCATAATAATTGTCCTATAACGCAATCACAAAGACTATTACTACTTTCTGCATGTTGCTATAAAAAATACAACACAAACTGCGCACGCTCCTGATCGCCAAACTCAACGCACACTTGCAGAATGGTCGAGAGAGGGCCAAAAGATCAGCAAAGCAGATGCTTTATCATATTTGTTGGATAGGCTTTAACCATATCTGCCGGACTCTTTTATTGTCTCTAGAAGAAGGAAACATGGCGATATTCGAACTGTTGAGTGATACAAAATTCTTCGAAATTTCATGGGGAAATTCATGTCTAAAGCCCGACAGCTCAGGGTAGAAAAGGACGGGAGGGAGGGGCAGGGGGAGTGATCCTTGTCTAGGCCTATTAATTGTTCAGGATGTATTGTATTAACATTATCGTTTCTCTTCTATTATTATTATTATTATTGCTATTTTGTGTATATATTTTTTCTTTTATATAGCAATTTTATATTATACCGTATTATATTGTATTGTATTATTCCTTCTTTAGTCTTCAATTCTTGGATTGGATTGCAGCGATTCTCTATTCTGATCTTCTTTCTGCCTTCCTTTTTAATAATTATTTTTATGTATTACAGTTCATGTGTACGCCGTAGCGTAGTGGTTGAGGCGCTGCGCTGCAAACCGGAAGGTCGCGGGTTCGATTCCCGATGAGGTCGTTGAGATTTTTCAATTGGCCTAATCCTTCTGGTGGCACTATGGCTCTGGGGTCGACTCAGCCTCTAACAGAAATGAGTACCAGGAGCAATCCTGGGGGTAAAGGCGGCCGGTGCGTAAGGCTGACAACCTTCATGTGCCGAATGTCCAAAATCTGGGAGCCTCAACCTCCTGGAACCCTATGGGCCTCCGTGGCCTGTATAGGGATCGCTTTTACAGTTCATGTCCTCCTTAATAATTTGTTTCATGTACTGTAGTCTTGCTTTTCCTTTGCTATTCTTACCTTCCATTGTGTCTTCGATAATGATTTTCAAAAGACCTTCGTGCCTTAATAATGACCTATAACTATTATTATTATTTTTCTTATTTGGTTTCAAATTCCTTTCTCTGCTTTTGCTCTCTCATAAACTTCCTCATCGGTAATTTTATTGATCCATTTTTCTTTTCAAATGCTTCTATACTTCTTTCTGATTCCAGGATTGATCAAGTTTCACTCCCTACAACATTATGCTTCATACGTACGTTTTCATCAAATTCTTCCTAATTTGTAAACTAATATTATTGGATGTGAATAATTTATTTTTCTTACTGAAGGCAACTTTTGCTTGATATATTCTTCTAATAATTTATTTTTTATTCCTTCCATCACATGTTATTTTGATGCCTATATTGTTTTATTAGTGTTACATTTCTCTTACTCTGTCTTGTGCATAGTAAAAGCACGAACGACCGTATAGTCCCGTGCACTGGATTTGTTCTATTGAAAATGTATTTTATATATGAGGATGCACCATACTCTACCATTCATTTCTGGAGGACGCTTCTGGAGTTAACACATTTCATAAGAAGTGAAAACCTTCCAAATTTAGTATACCGGCGGTATAGAATGCTATTAATCAGCTTGCAGAGTTTCCCCCATTTCATTATTTTCTTAACGCTACATAAAATTCGAAGTAGTAAGTTGTTAAAGGTTGATTGTGTTTGCTCATTCACATTGACCAATGCAAAACTTCCCCACATAAAACGTATATTCAAGAAAATTCAGAATCCACTTTTATCCAGAGTTTAATTTCTTCACATGAGCAGTAGACAGAGTTATGTACGAGAAATAAGCTCCCAGAGACGTCAACTAATTACTTGGACTCCTCTCTTCAACCTGCCCCCCCCCCCAGACAATCATTTTAAAAAGACAAGCAGACTTTGCTCAAGTTTCGTATTCGACTATTGCTACGTCATATATTAAAACATCTTCTATATAAATAAGAGGCTTTGTCCTGACTGACTGACTGACTGACTTGCTTAACTAATGACTGACAGAGAATCAACGTAGAGCCTAAACTATAATAATAGGATTTTGAAAAAAAAATATTTTTAATGCGAAAAATCAAATGTTTTTGAGAATACTTAATCCCTTTTTACACAGAATTGTCAAATCCAAATCACAGTTCACATGACAATAGTGTATTGTTTGCAATGGTCTCAGGTAGGTTTGGAAATAAATGATACGGGACTTTGACAAATTAGAGAAGCTATCGATATAATTCATTGCTGTAAATAAATATTGAAGATGAAATCCACGAAAATAATGCACAATATGATGCAGTCACATAACTTTCTCTACCCTGGACATAGAGAATACCGTACGAGGTAAGATAATATGTATACGGTATTTTTATATACCAGGTTTTTGGGGAGGGAAGTATGAAAGTGATATTGAATTTCTTTTTGATTTCATCCCCGAAACGGTTGTATGGTAACATGAGAGTGAGAAATAAAACATTCCGCAAAGACAATACAATTTCATGTTACCGGAATTTCTGTTTCTTCTTATTTCAACTCCTACCAAGCTTGGTGTGTAGAAGCGATGGGATGCAAAATTCTACATCCTCTAGAGCCATAAAAAGCAACATCAAGCGTTTTCTGAGCGAATAGTTTGAATGTGATAAGCCATTCTTCTTCATTTCAAATTCTAAATGCCTACATAAGGACCTATAATTTCAAAATCGAGAGTCCTTCATAATTTAATTTCCAATTACGAATTACAAAACCCGGGCGATGCCTGGCCTTTTAAGCTACTATGCTATATAGAACACGAAATATTACGTAAGTGATTTAATTGACGCTGAGAATGTTTCTACCAACAAGATGGTAATGCATTAAAATCTCTGCCTGTGGTCTATTCCAGTTAAGTCATCTACTCTAAGTTAATGGACTGATGACCTTGAAATTCTCTCTCCAGTTCTATTAAAATAATGGTGATGGATATCATTGTTTCCAACAGAAAGTTAGTAATGAAAATAACATGAACAACAAAGATATTGTGTATGAACTCAGTTTTACTGTCAAGTCTCATCTGATAATGCCTTGCTAATTAGTTCTCTGTTAACATTCTGTATGCTAAGTGTAATGTAACGCTGGTAAAGAACAAGATATTTTTATTATCTGAAGTGCCTTGAAAACAGCCTAAGCAAGAAAATATATAATAATTTAGTATACGCTATTTTTATAATATAATATAAGCTTTTGTTTTCTTTTGTATAGGCCCTTGTCTGTTTGTCTTCATGCTGATTCTGAAAGAGAAGACACACACCCTTCTATCCACCGTTTTTTGGGTCGACCTCTTTCTCTTTTACCTCGTGGTTTCATATCCCGTGCAGCTTTTATTAATCTTCTTTCTTCTGCTCGGTCAACATGGACATTCCACTCTTTTCTTCTGATTTTTGCCAATTTTATAATTTATTCTATGTCACATTCTTGTTTTACTGACTCATTTTTTTACTCTATCTGATTTCGTTTTTTCTTAGTGCGTTCATTTCTGCTGTTTTCATTAACTGTTTGGTTTTTCTGGTTTCTGCTCCATATGTCGTTATCGGTCTGACCACTGTCTTATATAAGTTATTTTAACTAGCAGGTGCCCGCGACTTCTCCCGCGATTAAATACTCAACTGCTAGATGTTTTGTTTAAATAATTTATTTAACAGAAAAATATTTAAAACATATTTATTAACACTGACATCATTTTCACATAAATTGCAGGAATTATACAATTATATTCATAATTATATTGTTTAACGTTAAAAATATAAGTAATTAGACGAACAAAACTAATTTTATGCTGTCATATGGGCATACAAATTCGAAATGAAACGATTAAAATGAACCGTAGATTCAAGAACCTTATCCAAATCATACAGAAACAATTTTATTTTATGATTCATAAGTTTAAAAAAATCTAAATACCAATTTCGAAGTGCATTTCGCGATTAAAGTGTGCCACCCGGTGGGGGGAGGGAACGACCTCAGATTAGAGTTCCCTAGTCCCCCCCCCCAAAAAAAAACCCGCAGAGAGTTTCGTCCAATGTTTCAATGTTTTCCCATTTAGGCTTGCATTCATGATCCCCTTCTGTGTAAATCTGAATTCTGAGAATCGTAAACAAATGAATCAAGATAGGAACCGAGTAAGGCCATTTGAATTAATTTAAAAATGGAATATTGTCTTGCTAACGTTTCCCACAACAAATTACTCCTGTATTTCTTATGGAAGGTATTTTGTCTCCTCGAAAACATTTGATTTTGACATTAAAAATAAAAATTTTGCAAAACTTTCTTAGTGTGCACCTACATTATGAAACGAAGATAGGCCTACTGTCAAAATTCAAAGTCTCTGGCCTATTATAGTTTAGGCTCTACGTTGATTCTCAGTCAGTCAGTTAGGACAAAGCCGCTTATATATATATATATATATATATATATATATAAAGAGAGAGAGAGAGATTTTATTTCCAAATTTTAAGTATTTATTTCTCCAAATTGTGTCCCTCAAAACGAACCTGATACACTTGATCTTTTTGGACCTGGTGTCTTACTTCATTTACAACATTAAGGTGGCTTGTTATGTCAACCTCTAAATACTTATAGCTCATTACTTGTTCAATGATCTTTCTATTTATTTCTAATTTACACCTTACTAACTCTCTTTTAATGCACATTTCTTTTTTTCAGTCGAAACTATCATAATATTATAATGTTCTGTATTTATAACAAAATCATAGGCGTAACCAGGCCGACCATATGGGGGGGGTTATAACATCTGGAGAGGGGGGTTTCGGGGTCCTCCCCCCGGAAAATTTTAAAAATTAATATGCACAATAACGAGTTTTAAACTTCCCACGCTTTAAACTCATATTAAGTAATTTATAAGCGGATTTTTAAAAAAGGTGATATATCACAATAATGAAATAAACAGTACAATTTTCCCTTTTTTAATCAATGGGGGGGTTCAAACCCCCAAACCCCCCCCCCTCGTTACGCCTATGAACAAAATGGTACAGCAATCTTGTAAGTTATTTTCCGTCCTGGCTATCAGGACTACAATATCTGCATGAGGTACAATGATAAAATTTCTGTTTCCCATCAAATAACCAGGTAGATCTTTCACACTATCAATAATTGTATCCATTATGAAACTAAACAATGTAGGACTGAGAGAATCCTCTTGTCTTACCCCCTTTAAACAATTAATTTCATCCGTTAATTGTCCATCCTAGTTGTATTGTCCTTGCATTCCAGAATATAAGCAGTAGTCATAAATAGAAGAGTTCATGACGTATTATTTATACCCAATGAGTCCGGTTCTTCGCACAGTTGCTTAGCGATGTTTTGGAGAATGATGTGCCGGGTTCTGTCAGTTATAAGAAAGAATGACCAACATTTTCTAATGACCAATTAAAATCGATCAATCAATGGACTAATCAGTATTAAAGGACAGAGTATTTTCCCTGCCTGTTATAAACTCTCACGCAGCGGGCCCGGATTCAAATCCTAGTCGGACAGGTTACCTAGGTGGGGTTTTTTCTGGGGTTTTTCCTCACCTGTGAGACAAATGTCCTTGTGGTCCCCAGATATCATCTGGCCGTCATTATCATCTTCATCCCATCCACGCCTTGTTTGGAGTGAGTGAGTGTGTGTGTGTGCGTGTGTGTGAATGGTGTGTCTCGTCCCATGTGTTCGTGTTGTCTCGGAGGTGGCCCCGGCATTGAGCTAATCACTCATCCGGGAGGCCCTCCATGTCGTTGTCTGGTCAAAAAAGTATGTAGCCTACGTGATCCATAGATAATCCCTCTCCCGACAGGTCGCAGCCCTATAAGATCCGGGCGGCTTGGGTCGCTTAAATGTCCTTAAAAGGGAGAGGTAAAACTAAGGTAAAAAGAGATCGTTATAAACTCTCCCCTCTAGTATACCGCTAATTTCAGCTGGCACCTGCCCAACTGAGAACATGAACTGTCATTAATACATAAACGTATGTTAATACTAGAAGTCATAGAACATAAGCGTAGCTGTAACTTTAAACCAAAATTTTTAATGGATTAAATAATAAAATTCCAATATTAAAAATAACATGTAGGCTATATATAAACTTTAAAAAGGTTTCAAAATATTTATAGAAGAAATTTAGAAAAGTTTTGTTTCTCTTTCTTAAAGATTTCATAAATTTACTTACAGCTGGTACCATGAGCTGGGCACATTCAGGAAAGCACTAATTTGAGTATACATTTTTATTTTTTATTTAATATACAATTTCTTTTTGGCCCTAATTCAACATAAGGTTTTATGTCAATTACAGTGTATAATGTACCTGTTTTCTTGTATACTAGGGTAGACTGTTTTGCTAAAGTTTAAATAAAATTATAAAATATAGAACAAACGAAATAGTAGAATTCTCTATAACAACAATCCTTGCTCACCCATGTTAAGCAAATATGTCGCGTGTATGATTGTAAAACATTCCTAATTTCCAATGCCATCGGATTTATATTATATCATTGCCATCTGGGAATCACTATATAAACAACATTTAGAATCATAAAGTTCGGTCCATATTACAGCCTCTTTAATGGCGAATAATTCGGCTTGTACTATTGAGCATTCAGGTGAGAGTCGATTCATCTGTGAGTGAATTTCCTGCCCATTTAAGGACATGAAGGCACATCCAACTTACACGTATATCAATTATGAAAATATATAAATAAATGCACAAGTATAATTTTAAAAATTACACGTAGCCGTTTGGGCCTGATTGAGATCCAAAAACTGAAAATCAGAGAAATTGTGATTATTCCTTCCCAGAGGGATGTTTATGTAACTCTTGTTTTAATAAAAGGGAAACTTACAGCCTCCTCTCCTTTGATTTATGGCTTATGCTGATCACAGAAACAAAACATTAAGAAATAATAAATTATCGATATCAAATTTCATCCACCTTGTGTCCTAGCTTTCAAAAATGTACCCGATCCATATTAGCCTACTTCAAACACACATCCGAAAATATATTAATGCACTGGTATATGGTAGATAGCCTTTTTAAATAAACTGCAATCATTTGAAACCTATAATGCTCATATGTTCATATACAGGGTGTTAATAAATAACACCGAAATATATTACTTGTGTGTAGAGGGGACATAGACAAGCAACTTTTATTAGGAGACTTTTGCTCTATGGATTCAATTTTTCCTGTTATAGCATAAAATCTGCCAGGAAATGGCCGACACTGACTTCTAACATTTTATAAAAATGCAAAACAAAGAAACTTCGATGTTTAACACTGGAGTAATGAATAAAAAACTAATACAGTGACTGACAGTCATGTGATTAGTCTGTAGATTTTGCAGATTATGAAAGCACTAAATTATGATGTAGGTGTTAGTGAATGATTAAAAGTCAGTTTTTGTCGATTATTAAGAAGGAATGAAATAAATTTAATGAAAATTTTAACCTTATTTTGCTTCATTATTGACTGATGAGCAATAAATTCTAACAACTTTAATGCCCTGTAGCATAAACATTTTACGTCATAGAACAAAAATCTCCTAATAGAAGTTGCTAGTCTACGTCCCCTCTGTACACAGGTAAAATATTTCGGTGTTATTCATTAACACCCAGTATAATACAATACTTATAGTTGTTACTCCTGCTGTTGACTGTCCATGTCGCTTGTCTAGAAAATTACTGCAATCTTGGCCTATTTCTTACTACTGTCATTCATTTGGAATGGTATTGTGTTAGCAAATATTCAGGGAAAATATATCGAGGAACATGTTATAGCTAGGGTTCGGATGTTTATGACATGTCATATTTTTATCCTGACCTCCATTCTCGCCGCAAACACAAATTAAACATGAATTTCATGCCTGTTATTAGGTAGATTTCGAAGAAAAATCTACCTATTGCAATGGATACCATGTCATGATTTTCGAAAAATTCTTTCATATCTTTACGTTTCATGCTTCCCTAAGTACGAAACCACCGCCCGTTCAAAAAAAAAAAGAAATTGTGATATTTATATATATATATATATATCTACACGATAGCGACCGTAATTTTGAAGATATTTTAACCAAATTTTATTATGTTATTTCTAGGCCCAATAGTTCGGACAAGTTCGTTAATGAGCAAAATTGGCCTAAGGGGTAGGTCGGGGGAGGGGGTTGAAATTTTAAAACATTTATATCTCGGCCCCTATGAAGTATAGAGGGAAACTTTGTTTGAATAAATTTGAGTACTCCCTATGGAGTTCACAGTGACACCAACGATTCGGGGGTTTTGGGGGTACGAGTGGGGGTTGGGTGGAAATTCGAAATTTTTGAAACCACGTCTTGTGGGGTATCATTGAAAAGCTCTTGATGAGTACTCTACAAATCAATAATTAGTTTCTCGATAGCTCTCTACCTCAGCTTGTAGGCTTGCCTAAAGGGATTTTTATAATTGGACCATTTTTATGTTGCATAATATAATGCCATATTTTGGTAATTTTTTATGGTCTTGGTCATATATTCGTCATATTTGTAATTTCACGTCATATTTCAGTTAGAAATTCGGTAAAAGAGCACAATTATACAATATATTCACTAAATGAACTAGATATATTTAAAATTTATTTCACTACTATCATGTTTTGCCTTGTTAAGTAACTTATTTTAAAATTAATTCAGGTATTGGTATTTTAAAGGAGAAGGCATGGTCTACAAAATGTTATTTGGAGCTGAAGAAGCGAGCAAACAGGAGAACATTCTTTAAAACTAGAAATTCTTTACAAATAAAACGGTAAATCACCGGTAAAATTGTTAAAAAGTGATTATCTGATTGAATTCATGTGATGTAATAATTTAGTGTCATTAAATGTTTTAATTTGGAACATTTATTTTTATAAAACTGGATTTCTTATGAGGTGATATTTAGGATTTTTGGGTCATACTTAGTCAATTTTAAGGCCTTATTTGCTGTCATATTTTCCACCATTTTAGGTCATAAACATCCGAACCCTAGTTATAGCCTGTACGGAGTTGTAAACTTAATAGTGGCAATAATACATAATAATATAATTATAACGGTTGCTGGCTGTAACTGACTTGCAGTCACGAACCTGGGACTGCTTGCACCATAGGCGCAAATGGTATTTTTCAGCTAACCACGAAACTTATAGAGGACTACTGTAAAAATAAGTTATAGTGAGATTATATAAATAGCAATAACATGGGAACATGGACCGCAAATGAATAGCTTAACTTCTGGTTGTTGTGGAGAGTGCAAAAACAACTAATTGCATCATGTTTTGGGAATAGGCTTATTTCGATTTAATTAAACCTCAGCCAAGGGTGTCCATAACCACTAACTTGCAATTAAACCCCCTAAATCAAGGATGTCCATAACCACTAACTTGCGATTAAAACCCCCGGTTCAAGGAGTTCCATAACTATTAACTTGCAATTAAAACCCCTAGATCAATGGTGTCCATAACCACTAACTTGCAATTGAAACCCCTAGATCAAGGGTGTCCATAACCACTAACTTCCAGTTGAAACCCCTAGATCAAGGGTGTCCTTAACCAGTAACATGCAATTTCCATCTAGATTTTTCATTTCTTTTAATGAGGTAAGATGTCTCAGCTATCTTAATAAAGCACCTTCCGAGAGAGTTATATTTAATGTGGCATTCATTAGCTAGTTAGTATAAGATACTTCTAAAGTGGAAAAGCTGAAGTCCTATGGAAAGAATCGACAGATTACTGAAAGTAAGTAATGTTATGATCAGGGCCTGGATTCTGATGACCTAAAATTGTTGAAAAATGACCTATAAAATGACCCTAAATTTTAAAGAAAATGACTTAATAGTTATAAAAAATGACCTAAAAACTGATATTTTATTTATAAAAAATTATTATTGTACACACATAGTTATAGACTATATAATTGTCTATAAAATTGAACATAATTGTAAAAATTGTAAATAGTCCTAACTGTAATGTTGTGAATGTTCTTTTCTCACGGAAATTTATACTGGCACTGAGGCACTGGTGAGTCAAAATTCGGCATTTCCTTCTTTCGTCTGCCGGATTATATTGTTGTTTATTGAGGGTAAAGAGTAGTTTGCACTCTGAAATCCAATCAGGTGGCAGACTCTGGTGCCAAGTCAATATAATAACAATAGTAATATAATACAAAATTTTGGCGTTTCTTTGATTCTAATTTCCGAGTGAGACATGACAACACTTTAAAAGCAGAATTTTCCCTTCTTGAATTAAACTAACAACACTTCAAAGACAGCACCGCTTGCGACAGAAAAAAAAAAGTTAATGCACTCAACGTGGATACATGGAAATTACTAAATAAGGAAGCAAATGACAGGAAAATGACAAAATGATGACCTAAAATGGAAATAAATGCCCTAAAAATATAAAATTGCATAAAATGACAAAAAAGACCTAATAAAAATGCATTTCTATAATCTAGAGACCATGATTAGGATTTATCCACAAGTTGGCAATGTCTATACAGCATCAATAAAAAGATGGCATGTCATTAGAATCCGAACCCTGGTTATATTTAAATGGTAGCTAGTGTAAAAATTATTTAAAACTGTCTTCAGTAGTAGTGTTAATTCTCAGGAAAACTGTATTAAAAAGTATAGTTCTGAGAGAAAAGAGCATTAGACATAAAACATTTAGGCCTAATTGCAACAGAGGGCAGCATCTTACGTTTAAATTCATACTTTGCAAATACTGCAGGTATGCTATTTAAATAATTTTTCACTAACACGAACTTGAAAATAGCCGTTTATTATTTTTATTAATTTGATGCTGTTGAGAAAGGCTTGATAACAATGGAAATTCTGTACAGCCCTAATGCAGTGACCTTGATGTGGTCAGCACCGTGACACTGACTCCACTGATTGATAAGCAACTCTTTATTACGCCACCTGCCATGAGAGATCTCTCCTTCTGATATCATAAGGCTGAATTAGCAAATGAAGGTATATTATAATCATAATGTGTTACGCCTTTTTATTCTCTTCTAATTAATGTTCACAAAATACTACAATTCATTCAGAAACATTGCCATTATAGGTTTCATAGTCTTATTAGTCTTTTCATTATTAGTATTATTAGTCTTAATACAGTATAATTATTCTATCTTTCCAATCTGATGAAATACAGGTGTATCTAGTATTGCTGTTGCATCATGTTACACTGAACAGCTCAGCTTTATAACGCTAGAATTAATTCCGAACATGCAACCAATTTCAGTACAGAAACTGCCAACATTTTAGGCTTATGTTTAAGAGGGGACATACAGCTTTCGGTGAAATTCATTCCCCCCCCCCTACAATTGCTCTACAATCTTGCATCTGATATACTCTTTATTGACTACATCTAAAATTGTATACTATTTTCAAAATTATTCAAACTGTTACTGTTAAGGGCACTTATCGTTTCAAAATGGCAGCCACGTTTCGTGCACTGAAATGCCGTTTCCTTGATAACCTCCACAAATCTCAATACTTCTGAGTGATTATTTTTCTGTGTATTTTTTAATATCATGTGAACAACACTATCTACAATCCTTCATTTAACATTAATACTTTAATGAAAACGAAAATTAAAAAAAATGATTTTTAAAAAATACTTACACTGTAGATATTCCAAGAATTGTAGATAATATTGTTCATATGATGTTTGCAAATAGATAGAAAAAAGAATCACTCAAAAATATTGCCATTTGTGGAAATTATTTTGGCATTGTGGCATTTTGTTGCATGAAACGTGGCTGCCAATTTGTAACGATAAGTGCCCGTAACAGTAACAGTTTGATTAATTTTGAAAATAGTATGCAATTTTAGATGTAGTCAATAAAGAGTATATCAGATTGCAAGATTGTAGAAAAATTCATTGCTGAGGGGAAAAAAATGAATTTCACCTATTTCTCACCAATGAATTTCACCGAAAGCTGTATGTTCCCCCTTAAGTTTATATTTTGGTACACTCAACTTTGTGCGACTTCATCGACGTTTGTTTTGTATGGAATTGATGGAGAAGAATCCACAAATTTAATCAAATGTGGATCTATTTTTATTTTCATTACAGATTTACTTTCCATCTTGTTATTTAGTTAGATGTGTCTTAATTTGTTGGGTGAACGGAAACTGCATAATTGATCCGGAAACTGTACACCGTTTTCTGAGGATCCCACAAATCCTATCCGAATACTGCACACTGATTCAGAAGGGTCAATAAGTACTCGGAAACTGCACACCACATAAAAATGTGGATTTACATTGGTGGACGGGGCGGTACGGCAGCATGCTACTACTAGGAGTTGCTGAGGCTTTTTTTGGCACACATAAATCACAGTTTTCTTCCTTGGTGTACTTTGGAGTGTAGTTGTAGACTATTAGAAGCTAATATAAAATTCCCTTTAGGCAGGCCACAGGCTGAGGTTGGTTTCGAAGTGATTTTGGTTTAATTTATTGTCGCTGCGCAGCACTCTTCTTCTTTAGCCTAGGCATGACGAGCCCGCAGTAATAACTGCAAAAAAAGAGGAAAGAGCCCTTTTTCAAACACCCAAATCTCGCCTTATATGAGAGCTATGGAGAAACTAGTTATTGATTTGTAGAGTACTCATCAAGAGCTTTTCAACGATACCCCACAAGACGTGGTTTCAAAAATTTCTAATTTTCATCCCCCCACCCCCACCCCCACTCGTACCCCCAAAACCCGGAATCGTTGGTGTCACTGTGAACTCCATAGGGAGTACTCTAATTTATTCAAACAAAATTTCCCTCTATACTTCATAGGGGCCGAGATATAAAGTTTTCAATATTTCAACCCCTCCCCCGACCCCCCTCCCCTTGGACCAATTTTGCTCATTAACGAACTTGTCCGAACTATTGGGCTTAGAAATAACATAATAAAATGTTGTTCAAATATCTTCAAAATTACGGTGGCTAGCGTGTAATGATGTATATATATACGGGCGGTGGTTTCGTACTTCGAAGTCTACCTAGAAGTGTGTGTGTATTTATTTCTCATAAAAATTCTTACATATAAACCACGTATGAACTACATATAAACCACATTATTAACATTAACCAGCGCACGGGTCCTTGAAGACCCTATGTGCTCACTTCATACACTTAAATTATCACCCCATAAAATACCCAATTAAAAAAAATTATAGTCGATTATTTACATAACTACGAGTATCCACAGACGTAACCCCCCCCCCACCCCAAGCAGTAAAAATTTCATAGAAAAACATATACATTATTAAAACAAAAAATAACAGATTTCCTTAATCCCCAACCGAGGCTTGCTCTCACACATCTAACTTTCTGCAGAAATTTGCCTAGCCCATGCCAATTGTGCTCGTCCAGCAACAGATTTAGACATGCCTCCCTACCTCCTTGTGAGTTTAAAAATTTGTCGGATAGCATCATAACTAGGATTCGGATGTTTATGACCTAAAAAAGTGGAAAATATGACTGAAAATTTGCCTTAAAAATGACGAAATATTTCCCAAAAATCCTAAATATGACCTTATAAAATGACGCATTTTCAAAAAATAATGTTCCAATTTAAAATGTTTAATGACACTAAATTCGTACATCACATGAATTCAATCAGATAATCACTTTTTAACAAGTTTGGTTATTTAGGCCTACGGTTTTATTTGTAATGTAGATCTATTTTTTTTAAGATTTTGCTCCTGTTCGGTTGCGTCATCAGCTCCAAATATTCGTAAAATTTTGTAGACCTTGCGTATCCCTGAACAATGCATTAATTTTAAAATTTAAGTTACCTATTAATTTGACATGAGCATTAAATTAATGAAATAAATTTCTAATTTAACTCGTCCATGTAGTACATAGGCCTATACTGTATAATTGTGCTCTTTTACCGAGTTTATAACTGAAATATGACATTAAATTATAAATATGGCCTAAATATGACCAAGACCACCAAAAAAAATATGACTTCATATGCAAAATAAAAACGGTCCGATTAGGATAACAAGCGTGCAATTCGTGTTTAATTTGTATTTGCGGTGAAAACAGGATAAAAATATGACAAATGTCATAAACATCCGAACCCTAATCATAACTCTTTATCTCCCCATTCCGACAAGATATGAACCCATGTTTCATTTTCTCTGCACATTGGGCAGATTCTCACCCCTCTCTCATCCGAAATTCTCTTAGATTTCCTCCTTTCCAGGCGTATCCAGGCCATTGCTGCTCTATCTTCCGCACCCAGTCTTTTTATATATGACTAGCATGTGCCCGCAACTTCGCCCGCGATAATTATTTCAAAAATTAAAAATTAAGAGCATAATAGTTAAATCATTATATTAACACCTAAATCATGTGGACTATATATCACGATTAGATAGCATCGCCTGGTAAAAGCGACCTCAGATTCGAGTTCCTTGGTCCAGAAATCCCCTGTATAGTGAGTTTCGTCCAAATAAAACAATGTTTGACCATATTAGGGCTTACAACATTCAAGCGATCGCATATCCGGATATGTGATGATCGGAATCGCGTCCGGTACCAATTAATCCGGATAATTGGAGTCCTACATTTTAATAGACTATATTTTTTAAGTCAAAATGATTATTAAAATAAAGCGGTAACAAAATTCGACACACCAGAGCGGAAATACCTGTCATACTCATTGATACAATTTTCATGTACGAGGCGCGTTCACAAAGTAAGTTTCCCTGGGACTGTTTACAGAAACAAAACACAATTTCACGAAAATATTTATTCAACATATACAGCAAGTGTTCAGTATTTTTTCAACATTTTCGCCACCGGAATTGAGACATTTGGCATACCGTGTGACCAACTTTTTAATGCTTATGTCGTAGAAGTCTGCCGTCTGGGATTTGAACCACTGTGTGACAACTATCTCTGCCTCTTTCATTCTCTGTCATTTCCTGAGGTGTAAGAAAAGATGAAAACCACTGGGAATGAGATTCGGGCTGTAGAGTGGATTTTTAAATACCTCCCAGTAAGTCTCCTGAAAAAGTTCGGTTGGGAAGAGTTTAAACATCCACCCTACAGCTCGGACCCCGCTTCCAGTGATATCCATCTTTTCCTAAACCCAAGAAATGTCAGGGAATGACAGAGAAGAGGAAATGGTTGTCACACTGTGGTTCAAATCGCAAGCGGCAGACTTCTAATACACAGGTATTCAAAAGTTGATCGCACGGTATAATAAACGTTGTCAATTTCTGTGATGAATATGTTGAAAAATAGCTGAACACTTGCTGTATCTGTTGCAATAAATATTTCCATGAAAGTGTGTTTTGTTTCTGTCCCAGGGAAACTTACTTTCTGGACGCATCTCTTAAATAAAGGAATAACGAAAGCAGAAATAATGCGATATGTGAGGTAAAGATGAAGAGTGTGGGTTGAGGTTTACCCATTTTATTTTATTTTCAAGTAAACGCGGTGTTTGAGAGGGCTCATTTATTGATTTAACGACAGATATTTCCTGAGTGAAAACCTCGAGTACTGATGGCTCTCTGTCCGTTCGACTTCAAAACTAGAACCTCATCTGCTAATTAAGTAACAATTATGCAATCGTGTTTTACAAATCTCCGAGCCTGATACACTTTTATGACCACGAGACCAACCGCGTCGTTGTCTTTTTATGACTCACGTCAGTGCTTGTAGCAATGACTTTTATTTCCTCAACTCTTAGGGCTCTTTCAGACTATCCACGCTACTTTACAGATATTTTATTTTCCACAGTGCTTTCTTGGGAGAAAGATTCAGATATGTGGTTCAAATCCCGGCTATGGGATTGAATGTTTCAGTCTGACTCTATCTTCTTCCACCTTAGCCTACACACAGCCAGTTTTAAATAATTATAATTCCACTGTGACCTGCTAGTGGTTTATTATGAAGCCCGGGTCTAAAAGTACGAGGGGGAGTCCGAAAATAAGTTTTCCCAGGCGACTGTGTTCAGAGGTGTGAATAAAAGACAAAAAATATAATGATAAGTAGACTTCGGATTTTAGGTAAAAACCTATTTTAATCCTTAAGTGATACATGGACGAAAACTTGTATATACATGTTTCATAAGTCACTATGCCTAAAACTGATACTTTTATAGGACCTAAAACAGCCTATTTTTACGTTAGAGCCTAATATTGCCTTCTTGCTTGTTTTTTCCTCTAAAGTTCATAATAATTTGTTTTATATATAAATTCTAGCATTTATTTTCAGTTCGTACTAAATTTTTAGCTCGGAATGTGCAGTACATGACACATTTGTGACGTGATTAAATAGTAAGGAATGTTTCGTCTTCAGTAGAAAAATTCTTTGGAATTTCCGAGAAAATGTAGTGTTTTTCTTCAGACTCCCACATCCAGTAAATAAAGAAAAGTAGTTATCTGAATCACTGAGGGATACAAGGGGTTGAATATGCTAGTATGATATGCGTAGCTTCTGAGCGCAGGGATTGGGTTTTCACTGTTATGGTAGTAATACAGGCTCTAGTAATAGGTCTATGTAATTCTGTGTACCACAGGCCTATATCTGTGTTTTATCATGATTACTGATTAATGGTGACTTCAATAAATATAATATTCTGCATTGCAATTGAGATATTTCAGAAAATTTGGAACTTAACGATTTTATAAGAGACTATTTTACGAATTTTAGAACCTATTTTCCAATTTTTAGAGCCTATTTTAGGTACCTAAAACAGCATTTTTAGCGACCTAAAAGTCCGAAGTCTAATGATAAGACGTAAATGACGTAAATATAATGATAAAGATATGACGTACCTTTATTTTTCTACGTAATTATCACGTACGTCGAGACATTTGTCATACCACTTTAGAACCTTGAAAAATCCCTCCAGGAAAAAATCAGGGCCCTGCAAACAGAAAAAGCGTCAAAATTAAAGGAAGCTATTCGGGAAAAGCGTTCTGGCCTTCTCCAATTTGGCGTTCAGCTGTTGGATGACTCGGCGACGCAAAGCCACATTGCAACTCTTTGTTGCGAGTTCCTAGCCCATCCGCCATGCAGTCCTGATCTCGCACCCAGTGACTTCCTTCTGCTTCCGGCTTTGAAGAAGACTCTCGGCAGAAGGCGCTTTGGGAGCACTGCTGATGTCACACAAGCCGTTCGACGCTTCTTCCTTAAGCAGAGCCCGGATTTTTTTCCCTGGAGGGCTTTCTGAAGCTTCTAAAGCATTATG
Organism: Ectobius pallidus; assembly: GCA_964059195.1. Classification (NCBI taxonomy): domain Eukaryota; kingdom Metazoa; phylum Arthropoda; class Insecta; order Blattodea; family Ectobiidae; genus Ectobius; species Ectobius pallidus. The sequence goes on from CAXKWD010000007.1 coordinate 15,456,885, forward strand.
ACAAATGTGTCAATGTACGTGGTAGTTATATGGAAAATTAAAGGTACGTCTTATCTTTAATGTCTCATTATATTTTTTGTCTTTCATCCACACCTCTGTACACAGTTGCCAGGGGAAACTTACTTTCGGACTCACTTCGTACTTACGACTTTGTAAGTCCCGCTGGGTTATTAACTCAAATTGAGAACACCTGGGCTCTATTTCATAAAACTCTACAGATGTGACATATACGACAATGATGTCAAATCTGACAAATTTTTCAATATGTTATGACAATTGTATTTTTCATAAATATTACAACTTTTCCTTACATTACAGGCAAATTAATGTAAATTGTCAAGACTAAAAGAACCCTTTTCATAAACACGACAATTTTATGTCACCTAAAGATTACTTTAGTACACTGTAGATGACTCTCATATACGCGTGCGATAATCGATCTGAACATCAAATGTGATACCTAAGCAATCGATTATTACTATCGAAAATAATTTATTTATATTTCTCTTTAATGCAAAGTCACTGAAATTGAAAGTTAGGTTAATTCGTTGCCTAAAAACCCTGTGTGGTCTCATGTCTATTTTATCATCACTTTCACTGCTACCAATATCACTACTACTAGTTTTCATTATTAACAAGACAATTTAACAAGTTTACTAACAAGAAAGTTTAAATCACAAAAAAAACAGTTTGCCAAGTTATGCCACACATTTACATAACCTACTGACTTGGCTTACATATGAAAGATTGCCTGTCACTTCTGTATTGACAATTCTACATTTTTTGTAAATTTGTAAATATGTCAACAAAAATTAACGTTTTATAAATGATAGATATCCTAAGATTTGACATATTTGTCAGACTTTTACATGTAAACTCAAAAGTTTTGAGAAACAACAATATGTAAAATTGTCATACAAATCTACAAAATTGTCATGACATTTATGTAAAGTTGTCAGCTTTTATGAAAAACGTAATTGTCAAAATGTTAACTTGTAAAACAATTATATGTCACCTGTAACATTGTAACTTTTATGAAATAGGGCCCTGGTGGTATACTGGGATATGTGAGTCAATTGGAGAATTTAATGTTGTACCGGCGTGTTGCCATGTTTCCCGCAAGGGGATATTGGGATATTTCATTATTACGTACAGGGTAATGTTGCGTTGGGCCAACAATTTCCTATAGTTGGGTTTCGAGGCACAGATGTCATTTTCCAGTAAAGTGTTTATGAGACGAGTCTGACTCCTGAAAACAGAGGGCACCCGCTGTATCAATATTCTAGTATTTGTCATAAGTAGGATTCGGATTTTTATGACATGTCATATTTTTATCCTGACCCCCATTCTCGTCGCATACACAAATTAAACACGAACTGCACAATTGTTATCCTACTCGGAACGTGTTTATTTTCATATTATAAAGACATATTTTGGTAAATTCCATGGTATAGGTCACATTTGTAATTTAACGTCATATTTCAGTCATCAATTTGGTAAAAGAGCACAGTTATGCACTATGTGCACTAAATTGTCGACTTAAATTTTTTTCCGAAGAAGTTTTCGCGAATATTTTGGTTTTCCTGTAACTGAAATGTGAAGGGACAGTAACAAGTAATAGCACAATTACCTCTTCCACTTTGTTAACAACTTCCAATAGACATGTTTTTATAATATTTTCACTTCACATTTACAGTGGTATCTGGAAACATTAACAGATTAGAAATTCTTTACAAATTAAACTGAAATCACCTGTAAAGTTGTTAAAAAGTGATTATCTGATTGAATTAATGTGATGTAATAATGCATTGTCATCAAACGTTTTAAATTGGAGCATTTATTTTTATAAAATACGTTCTTTTATGAGGTCATAGGCTATTTAGAATTCTTGGATCATATTCAGTAATTTTTAATTTCATATTTCCAGTCATATTTTGCACTTTTTTAGGTCATAAAAATCGGAACTTTAGTGGCAAGTGAGCCCTGCAAGGTTTAATTACCATAATTGGGTATTAAAATATAATCAGTAGGTCTACCTACCCTGCAATGCTAACTTTCTCAACTCTCTTATATGATATGTTCGAAGGTAATTTGTTTTAGCAAAATTTCCCTATTTCCATTTGCGTCTGTAATGGTTATTTATGATACAAGATCTGAAAGAAGGATTTTATTTTGCGAGCCCAAAATAAATAATTTGCAAAGAGCATCAAACACTATTTTTTAGGCAGTCGTCAATATTATAGACAAATTTTAGGTGATTATAAAAATTAAAATACTAGTTATATCTATTTCGTATCTGTGATGCTCAGCGCGGCTGTGAAGGTCATTTGTTTCTTAATAGTATCAGTGATTTGTTATGTTGATTGCATTTAAAACAGTTGACTGTGTGGTGACAATTTTTGAAGTAGGAAAACAAAGTTGGTCACCCTGAAGTGTTATAATTTTATACCTCGTAGCAACACGATTTTATTTTTTTAAGTAATATTTCCTGCCGTTAAAAGTGCTTATGTCCACGGTTGTGGCGTAGGAGATGCGTTCGCTTCTCTCACGTTCGATTCCTGGTCGGGACAAGTTACCTAGGTGGGGTTGTTCTGGGGTTTTCCTCACCTGTGAGACAAATATCGGGTAACTTTAGGCCCTTGTGGTCCCCAGATATAATCTGGCCGTCATTATCATTTTCATCCCATCCTCGCCTTGTTTGGAGCGTGTGTGTGAATGGTGTGTCTCGTCCTATGTGTTCGTGTTGTCTCGGAGGTGGCCCCGGCATTGGGCTGATCACTCATCCGGGGAGGCCCTCCATGTCCTTGTCTGGTCAATGTATGTGATCCAAAGGTAATCCCTCTCCCGACAGGTCGCGGCCCTATAAGGCCTGGGCGGCTTGGGTCGCTTAAATCCTAAAAGGGAGAGGTAAAAACTAAGATATAGAAAGAAAGAAAGAAAGAAAGAAAGAAAGAAAGAAAGGAAGGAAGGAAGGAAGGAAGGAAAAAAGTGCGTATTTTACCTTGACTGTCTAATAGGATTATACTCTTTATTTTTAAGTAACTTTCCTTATAATTTTCTCTCTTCATCTTCCACAGCACTGGTAAAGTATATATATTGTGGGTGCCATTTTTTAAAGACTCATTTTCTAAGAACTGTCTCTACCTGCTGCCACCCTAATCCTCCTCGACCTGTCACTCAGTGAATAGAAAGGCAATTAGGCGTATTCACACTTGTCTGCAGTCCAGTACAATGTTGTCAAATACGTACCCCAGCACGTTTACTTCACTTAAGAAGTGACAACAGCGGCAACATTGGGGAATCCACGCGACTGTAAGATCACCTGTTCTTTGTCGGTGTTGATATTGGTGCAGATTTTCGGATTAGGGAACAATACTATTATATTTTTTTGTTGATAGACGATGGTTTGGGACGAGATCTACTTAAAATGTCACCATCAGTAACTATACCCTTAGCAACCAGGGAAGGCGGTTGAGGCCAGGTAGATTTACAAGGGCAGGAGATTTAGGACCAACCGTAATTTCCTCCCCGTGAGTCACCTAATCTACTTCAATCAATCAATCTTAGATTTGTTTAATATGTAATTTTATCTTAAAATGTTTGTTATATATTAATTCTACACGTAATTACAAGAAAAATGACACCAAACAATGTATAATTTACTTTGACAGGAACATTTATAACAAATACATAAATAAAATTTACGAGAAAACTGCTTTCAAGTCCTATGTTCCTATTAAAGTAAATTATACATTGTTTGGTGTCATTTTTCTTGTAATTATGTGTAGAATTGATATATAACAAACATTTTAAGATGAAATTACATATTAAAAGAATCTAAGATTGATTGATTGAAGTAGACTAGGTGACTCACGGGGAGGAAATTACAGTTGGTCCTAAATCTCCTGCCCTTGTAAATGTGAGGGTGCCTGTGGGTGAAGGAATCTACCTGGCCTCAACCGCCTTCCCTGGTTGCTAAGGGTATAAGTAAACTCTAGCACAAATTTTAAATTTGCAGATATTGATGCTATTGTACTTTCGGAACCAACAAGTGTTGTGTAACTTTCATTGTTGCAGAAAAGTGTCTAACATGTTCGAGCTGCTCGACATGTCAATCACCGCCTTACATCGTCAAAATGATAACGCACTTACTGTATCGGGAACGGATATCTGTTGTCACTCATGTCGGCTAGCCATGAATTAAAAAAGAGAGAAAATTACGAATTCCAGTTTTCTATTGTATACAACGTTTTGTGCCATCTTTATATGCCGACTGTCTAAACACACGAGAACCTCAAAACTAGGAATTCTAAGGGAACACTTACATATTTTATGCAGCTTACTGAAAAAGTACCGTGGTGTCTATAATAATAAGAGGAAGTGTTTGTCTGCCTGTCTCTCTGTGCGCGATGTTCAACGAAATCTACTGCACGCAGAGATCTGAAGTTTTAAACATAGATGGACTGAAGGGTGGCCCAATGCACCTCGAGCCGGATTTTTTATTTTAGCTTTCGCTCGCGAGTTATGAGCGAAAAACTGGCAGCAAACGTGAAGTTTTTGCGCTATCGAAGCATCAGTTTCGGTAATACAATTTAATTGTCAAATCAATTGCAGGTAACTTTGCCTTTTTTTCCCTTGTCATAACTTTAAAATAAAAGCATCGCAATTTTTTTAATAAATCGCATGGAATTGTCGATCGTTTTGATTCTGTGAACTCACCCCTATCGATTCGTTTGTTTATGATGTCAAAAATAATAGAGGCACCACGTGGACGAAGCCGCAGACACCTGCTAGTATTTTACATTTTAAAATGTAATGTGAGACACTCTCTTCTAAATGCAGACACATTCGTATTTCATCTCTCATTCCAGCTGACATCTGCGGAAACGAAAGCTGTGAGACTTATAATATTTCACAACCAAATTAACAAGAATAAGATCCTGGAACATTCTGACATAGACACCACGAAGAATGGGGGAAGGAGAGAAAGGGAAACAAGGGCACATCACCCTCGTAGAAACTATGAACTTTTGAAATAAAGATTTCAGTTGCGACGTGTTTATAGAAAGATACAGTGCAGTCTACTTTGTCACATCAGTTGAACTTACACATACAATATAGAATGTTTCAACCGCCATTATTGCCCATATTCTCATCAACCAGCTGAGGATGGGGACAAAGGTCCCGAAACAGACTCTGCTCTAAACTTAGTAACTGAATAAAAAAGCGTGTGCAATTCCTAAGCTTGTGATAAAGTAGACATATTCATAAAAATGAATGACAATGCTTGAAGAGAGCTTGAATTTTAGGAACTAACGACAATGGCCAAATGGCAGCTTTACTCAATATCGTAAAAAAGTAATTTAACAACTGTACATAAAAGTAATAATCATCATTATATAAATAAATAATAGCCATCATAGTGGTAATAACGATGATGATGATAATGATGATAATAATAATAATAATAATGGAGAAGAAAAAAAAGAAGAAGAAGAAGAAGAAGAAGAAGAAATGGAACTCACAAGTGTAAAAATCGTTTCAAAACTGATATTTTCTATGAAAGTGCGATAAGTTGTCTGCCTCGGAACACGATATAATAAGAAAGCACAAACAGCATTTTTGGGTCTACCTATTGCAATCGATAACATTACATGATTTTCGAAAAATTATTTAATATCTTTACGTTTCATGCTTCCCTAAGCCCGAAACCACCGCCTGTAATTTTGAAGATACTTGAACCAAATTTCATTATGTTATTTCTAGGCCCAATAGTTCGGACAAATTCGTTAATGAGCAAAATTGGCCCAAGGGGGGGGGGGCAGGGAGGGGATTGAAATTTTGAAAAATTTAAATCTCGGCCCCTATGAAGTATAGAGGGAAACTTTGCTTGAATAAATTAGAGTACTCCCTATGGAGTTCACAGTGACACAAACGATTCGGGGGTTTTTGGGGTACGAGTGGGGGTGGGGGATGGAAATTCGAAATTTTTGAAACCACGTCTTGTGGGGTATTGCTGAAAAGCTCTTGATGAGTACTCTACAAATCAATAAATAGTTTCTCGATAGCTCTCATATAAGGCGAGATTTGAATGTTTGAAAAGCTGCTCTTTCCTTTTTCTTGCAGTTATTATTGCGGCTTTGTCATGCCAAGGCTAAAGAAGAAGAGTGCTGCGCAGCGACAATAAATTAAACCAAAAGCACTTCGAAATCTACCTCAGCCTGTAGGCTTGCCTAAAGGGATTTTTAAAACTACAGTACGTTTCACGTAAGAGTTGGCCAATCGTGCGGGTTTCTGCGTCGCGGCGGCCACAGCTCTATCTCCCGAGAGATCGGGTGAATTATCTACCCAAATAAACCCGCTAACGGTGTAATGATTCCGGTTCTCACAATTACAATTATAATTACAATGAAAATAACCACGTATTTCAACAAAGAGTTTTTGGAAATGTCCTCCTCAACACTCGCACCTGTTTAGGAAATTTTCTTTCATGCCCATTAGATCAGGTTCCGAGATAGAGTTACCGGTAATAGCTCTTGTGATATTGTGTTTAAGTTCTTCTAACACTATATGACTTATATGACTATTGTACATTAAATATACCATGACTCATCGCCACTATTTCATCCTGTATTGTAATTAATAAAACTGAATATCAGTTGAAATTGCCAGACGTCATAAACACATCAACAATAGAAAATAGACGCACATCAATCGTCCCAGGCCTACTCTGGTATATCTGCTAAAGTCGGAAAGGAATATAGGGAAAATGCCAACCTAACCAAAGCTGCGGAGAGACTTACTGATGGAACTGGAACACATTCAATGTGAACTTGGATGGCACGCCTTATTCCTTTCAGAGGAATCACTTAGTATATTCTTTGAAGTTCACATTGGTTGTTACCTGGGCATTCCTGTTTACATATAAATGACACTTACCTGCCTCGTCATCCATTACTTAAAGAAACAATGCATCTCCAACATGATATTACGTGATTTCTCGAAACTTTTACGATGCAACTTTTGAGTATCGTTTGAAGTTGAGGTACTCGATTGACACAGAATTTAGTGATTTACAGTTATAACAGATAAGTTTTTTATTTTATTTATTTTATTTTTTATTTTTTTTATGATAGGCTACATAATTTGAGACATACTTGGAGACAATAAGATTTTAAAAATTTGGTGGTTGCGGGTAACACAGAGCAAACTTGAACTAATAATAAAATAAAATCCGTGAATCTTATGTCCTGGTATCTGATTATTTAAACCAGGTCCTAGTATTCATCCTGATTTTACTTTTTCTTTATTTGTTGTTTCCAGAATTTTACAATTTCTTTCTTACAATGTTACAATTTCTATTGGTGTTACATTATCATTTTACACAACTACACTACATGTATCTAACTACTGTATCTCCTACTGGAATCCATTAGTTGAGACTTACAAAAACTACTAGGGTAATAATAAACAATAATAAAGTTTACCCTTTTATCTACTTCTGTTAACTACTAAGCTACTAGTTAGGTTCTAATCTACTAAACTGAAGCTCACCGGTATCATGTAAATTTTCATTTCATGTTGTAGCCTACATCGGCGTGCCTCAGCTTCTACTCTACAAACTACAACTATATATCTGCTTCTTCATATGTTTGACTAGTTAACTACATCCCTTTAGTGTTTCTGTTTGAACCACCGTATTCAATTTAGGAGTAAAACAAAGCATTTAAAACAATTTCCAGCGTTCCTCAATTTATTTTTAACCACAGCCTGATTTATGCCAATGAATCTGATGAATTGATGGCTAACTTCAGAGAACAATCAGTTTAAGTAAGAACTTTTGATAAAGTTCTAATTGATTCTTTGATAAAATTATTACCATCGTTCACATCGATTAATCCATGATATAGTTTTTTTCTAAAATTATTAATCGATGTGAAAGGTGTTAATAATTATATCAAAGAATCAGTCAGAAAGGTATCAAAAGTTCTTACTTGAACTAATTGTTTTCTGCTGTGAAGACCGCCTGCGTGCTCTCGTGGTTAGCATCGCTGGCTACAGAGGCATAGACCCGAGTTCGATGCCCGGTACTTCCACGGATTTTACTGATATAGGGAGTTCTGGAACGGGGTGCACAAACTGAGGAGCTACTTGATAGAGAAGAAGCTGCTCCGGGAATGGAAACCACCTTTAACGGCCGTGGGTGTCCCCCAATCGTGCCATTTGCATATGTTAGATTGCGTAGTGGTCGGGTGGTAGGCCTATTTCCTTCAGGGATGTACTGCTACTGAGTTCCTTTTATAGTTTGAGAAACTCGTCTTTATAATATCAGTTAAAACCTTCTTTTCATTGTAATACCAAAAATACATGTAGTTGTTTAGTATGCTACTCGACATGGAAGCAGTGAAGGAATGATAATGAAGCATCCCCGATATGTGAAGGAACGATATTCTGGCGCCTCATCCCTTCAAAGTCTAGTTGCATCTGAGTGGAATAGTGGCATATGCATGATTTTCTCTATTCTTGCTGAGCACTTTACAAGTGCAAATACTAACTCAAAGTAAATTTACCGAGCGAGGTAGCCGAGGTGGTAACATCTTAGAGTCCCATTCAGGAGATCCGAGTTCAAATCCAGAGGCCGGCTAATCTTACGTGGGTTATTTCTTGGTTTCCATAGTCGTAAAGGGAAATGACTCATCCTCGCTTTTTCATCCCGTTTCATATTCATGTGAATTAACATCAGTTGAAATTTGCTGACACCATACAACACAGAAAATAGTTTAGCATTAGCAGTTGCATGGCCTATTGGTACCTATTGGTATACACACAGAACCTGAACTTCTGATGTGGCCTCGCCACTCAAAGGAGTATAAAATCAATGAAAAGGCCCGAGAATATGGCCACATTAAGACTGCGTCTTGTTAGAGTGACCATAAACAAACCCTAGGCCCCGGCGTCATTCAGAAAGCCTTGTTCTGACAATGTTGTTTATTTTGCGATGTAAGGGCTCTACCAGTATCTGAGGAAACTCAAATAATTAAACAAATAAATGGTGCAAAATATACTACACAAACTTTCTCACATATAGGCCACGTGTTACCGAGCTTTTAGGCGGAAGAAAGGTATGAACCTCGCAACATAGCTATGTTTATTTTTCACATTAATTATTAATCATAGTCCCTTTTTTACTATGAGTTCCAGGTTTTCTATTATTGAGCATTTTTTATTTATTTATTTATTTATTTATTGCACTAAGAATATTACAGGCTAATACCCAATTACAATATTCTCGCTTATATTATTACACCAGATTCTAATGTTAAATATCTAAAGTGATATTCAAAATAATTAAACTAATACAATAACTAAAATAACACAGAAAAGAAAAACAGAAAAGAAAAACAGAAAAGAAAAACAGAAAAACAAACAATATGACAATTACACAAGGGAACATAATATAAAAAACATAAATAATATATATGTATGTATCAGAAAGATTCAAATAAAGAAAATGACATGGAGCATATTTTAATTATTATTATTTTAAAATTTTAAAATTTTTTCACATATATTTTTAAATCGCTTATTGTTAGTATTAAAAATATCTATATTGTCCATTTTGTGCAATTGATTGTATAGACGGAGTACATTATAAAGAGGAGAATTATTATGAGAGTCAGGGTTTGCTTTTGGGATGAAAAAAAGATTATGCAATTTATAAGATCTATAAGATCTATAAATTGCATTATCTTTTTTTCACATACTATTTTCAGAGGTTGCAAACTGTGCATAATTTGACAGTTTTCATAGACCGCGTCACAAAAGAGGCAATTGAAATCAAGTCCCATCCCAAAAATTTCAACAGAGATGGGGGACTCTTGCTATGCCTGGGCTCCATTCCTGAAGCAACATAGAAAAACATATACAGTGTGTTAACGAATAACGCCGAAATATTTTACCTGTGTATAGATGGGACATAGACAAGAAACTTTTATTAGGAAATTTTTGTTCTATGACGTACAATGTGTAGGCCTGTGCTACAGGGCATTAAAGTCATTACAATTTGGTGCTTATAAGTAAATAATGAAGCGAAATAGGGTTAAAATTTCCATTCGATTGACTTCATGCCTTCTTAGTGATCGATAAAAACCTGATTCTTAATCATTCATCAACAGCTGTATCATAATATAGTGTTTCCATAATCTGAAAAATTTACAGAATAATCACATGACTGGCCGCCACTGCATTAGGTTTTTATTCATAACTCCAGTGCTAACTGCAGAGTTCCTTTGTTTGGCATTTTTCAAATGTTAGAAGTCAGTGGCACCCATGCCCTGGGAGATTTTATGCTGTAACAGGAAAAATTGAATCCATAGAGAAAAAGTCTCTTAATAAAAGTTAAATATTTACAAGGCCCTCAGTATCTGAGGGAAGCTAAATAAATAAATAAATAAATAAATGGTGCAAAATATGCTATATGTACATACTTTCTCATATAGGCCTATGTGTTACTGAGCTTACGCTACTTATATATGTTGAATGTGTTAAAATAAGTTATGTTTTTCAAAGTAGGCTAAAATTTTTAAGGTTTTATGTAGTGAGCACAGGTGGTAATTGTAATTTATAAACAAATCTGTATAGCCTATTCCTTTCAAGCGAAAATATTATCATATTGTTCACTTGTAACGCTACAATATTTATACTTTTTATCTTAGCAGAAATCAAGAAACTAGACGGAAATCTAGGATTTGTAATTTCTTTGCAATGACAGTTATCTCTTAAATCTCCTTCCATAATATTGCGATGGGCCGTTGTTTGGAGATCCTGCATGATGCCCCTCGACATAAGCTGTTTCAATATAGCACACGGCTGCATATCCGTCTGTAAGAGAGCAATTGGCCTGCAGCGTGTTTTATGGGCAATTAAATCAAGCGTTTTTCTATTACACAAGTCAATAAAATAAATATCTTGTAGTTTCTTGAGCAGGTAAGATCTGACAAGGCCCTGCAAATGCTCATTGGTTCTATAACAATTAAATTGGACGGGAAGTGGGGAACAGCGATCTAAAGAAAATAAAATTGAATTCATGCTTATTGTGTTTTTAATAATTACTGCTCATTAAAATAAGAACGAGGTTTATCTGCAGACACAATTGCTCGTGTGTGTTGCTAGAGTACTATTATATCGCATTGCGAACATTAGGCTCTTTATCTACTAAAATAGGCTCAATATAATTTTAAAACCACCTTATACCCTCATTAATTTTCTAAAATGAAACTGGAAGAACACTCGAAATACTTGAAATTTATAGACATAGACAACACGCCCTTAATGAAATTCCAATAGATCACAATCCGTTATATGAGTTAATATCTGAAGTAACCCACCCAACATAAATATTGACACAAACATGTACTTTGACTCAGTTCCGCTGTTTATCCAGAGCATAACTAAGGATAAATAATAAGGTTAGTATTATTATTATTTATACAAGAAATTTACCTAGGCCTACTTCACTATTTTATCTTACTAATTCCTCTTTTTATGGATATAGGGTTGAAAATGACTCACAACTGAGTCGAAATGCATCCCCACTCCCCAACAGTTTTAAATTGATACCGGAAAAAGAACAAGAACAAGAAGTCAACTGTTGCAAAACAGCGCTTACAAACACACAAGGACACCTAACTCAAGAATAGAATGCTATATGTTTAGGTCTAGTGTGAGTAGCCATTAATCTGATAATTTTAACAATTGAAGTAAAGTTCTAATACGATGTTTTAGTAAGTTTAGCTACTACTTGAAGAAGTATATTGAACAATCGTCTAAAGACTTTCCTGGTGTGAATAACAGGTGAACTAGTTCTGTGTGTGGACACGTCTTTATGTATAGGCCTACATTAATTAACTGAATATTGTAATCATCTACATATATATTTTATGTTTTTTTAATTTTTATTGTGCGAAAAGAAGGCCTACTTCGAGTACCTGTATTTTTAACAATTCATTATATAAAAGAAGTTTTAGGACATATACTCTTAATTTTTACAAATATAATTAATAATTCTTCGGACTATTCTTGTGTTCTACAACAATTATATGAAAATTTGTTTTTAAGTTGACTATTACTTCCACAGTCAAAGTTAAACACAAAATCCTTCTTCTTTCCGTTTCATTTTACGAAATTAGTGAGGGTATGAGATGATTTTAAAATTATATTTTGTTCTATTCTACCCTCATTGGATCAAAATGAAATTCATTAATTTAAAATAGGCTCATTTACGGCTGTGTTTAGGCTCTATAAAACAAAAAGTATTAAATGAATCATGGATGCAACAGTAATGATACTCAGTATTATTTATTTTTTATGTCCTTACGTGTATTCAGATTAGATGCTTTAGGATTAGAGAAATTACGTTCATTTGTGTAGATTTCTTTGATTTTGTCAGACATTTTTTTCCTCAACCTTCTTGTAGGTCGGGTTGTACGCCGATATAACTTCATAAAACTAGCAATGATACTTCCAACAAATTTAATGAAAATGCTCCTACTGCAATCAAGTGTAGGCCAGACAGGCCGAAAATTTACACAAAGATTTCGTGAGCGTAGCCAAGACTTTAGATTAAACAAAAATCTGCTTTCGTTAAACATCTAATCATGGAGAATACCAATTTAGCACGAAAGAAAATACCCTTTTGTTGTTTATATTCATTCATAACAGCATGTCCCATCATAAGTAATACTTCATGCTTAATTTTCTAATTAAACAATCAGTAATAATTGCTTAATCTACATAGATACCCATACATTATATTTATAACTTAGCGATCAGTTAATTACTTAGTAATATCTTAATAATTGCTTAATCTAAGTAGTTAATTATAATCTCACACTATATTAAAATAATACCTGACAGAGATGTATATTATTACATTATTATTATTATTATTATTATTATTATTATTATTATTATTATTATTATTATTATGTTTTTATTTCCTTTCTTCATTCTAGTTTTGAAAAATCTATAGAATCAATGAACTTAATGAAAAATTTAAGGTGTCACTAATAAGTTCGTCTCTGGTTGTGGGCCAATCTTCTCCATTGAGTCTGATGTCTCTTATTAGCTGTTTCCTCTCCTGATTGAGTTTTCTGTAATGATAAATAAGATGTTCAACTGTTTGTTCTTCTTCTTAAGAGACGCATAACGAGGTGCCAGCAAATCCAAGCCTGTTTTGGTAAGATCTTAATTTACCGTATCCTGACAGTAATATCGTAAATTCTGCAAATATAGGAATATTTAGTCGATATTAAACGTATAGGCTGTAACACAAAGATTCGAAACTTTACACACTTGAATTGCTTTACATTCAGAAACACAGACATAGAATATTAAATGAAAATATTATAGAACACAACCCACTGTTTCAAATAATCAGTGAACACACCCACCCTTCTTAATGACACTGTAACACTCGCTTCTAATCCAGTACCGGTACATCACTCACTCGCAAACATTACAGTCCCCATCATCCAGCTTAGTAAATAATTTCTCAATAAATAATAATTTCACATTTATTTAGTTTTGTTTAATATTCCCCTTATATTTATTTCTTTAATACACTTAATTGGAACTGAAAATGGCATAAGTCACTATATGCCGAATTGCATATTCCTATCCACAGCGTCTTGGGATTACCATAATAAATATTGCTGGTTTTGAAAACCGCAAGTTTTCATCATTCACGAAGAAGCAACTCTACCACAGAGTCATATAAATCAGTAATTTCGCTCGCCTATGACAACGCTTCTGTGCATTGAACATGCAGTGAAGTCAAAGTTTCAAATCTACATAAGCGAAGTTGCTCAAAACCAGTAAATATTTGTCAATACGCCTAGAGTACTGGTTTACTTATAGAAGTTTAATCTATTTCCGGCAGAGGAAAATGTGGGAGGTACTTTTCCTTGGTGCACATTCGCAATAGTTAGATATTAAAATGTAGCCTGTTTACTAATAACTATAGAATTGTACGTGTTAAGTATTTCTATTGCAAAGCCACAGATGTAGGTCTGTAGGCTACATTTCAGGATCCACCAATCAGGTTCAGGTCATTCTGAACACAACAAAATAAATACTATAAATGTAAATAAATGTAGTTACCTAGATTTGAACCTCATATTCTACCGAAAGTTCGGAAGTTTCAAGTACTTTGACCACAGTTCTACTGAGTAAAAGCAAACTTGTAGAATTAATGAAGAAGACAGAGAAAAAAACAGCTTCAGCTCATTGGATGAGCACTGGGAATACTGTATCTTCATACAGTACCCCTCGTGTCTTAGTATAGTACCCCTCGTGTTTAAAAAAATTATGCCAGCTGTAATAAAATAAAATAATCTATGTGATTAATAAGTGATTAACGATTCTAAGTATTATATTTTATTAGATGACGTAGTAAACGGCGTTTCTTATATATTCTGCAAATGATATGTTATTGTACTTCTGTTTCTTAACGACACAACTTAATTTTAGTTTTATAATACTGAGAATATTATAGGAGAAAAATTCCTCCGACACTGGGACTCGAACCCAGGACCTTTAGCTATTCGCGCCAATGCTCTACCAACTGAGCTAAGCCGGAGTTCAATTCACATCGCCGGAAGGAATCTCTCTCCTATGACTGATTGCCCTAATGGTCCACCTCACAGACAGACAAATTATGTCATATGCAGTACTGTGAGGCACACTAATTAGTGATTTTTGTGACCGGGCTCCCACTGTTATTGTACAGTTGACATTCAAGATAGATATATAAGCTTTCATGAACCACAGATTATTGTCTCTGTTGGACACCACATGAGAATATTATAGGAGAAAAATTCCTCCGACACTGGGACTCGAACCCAGGACCTTTAATCAGTCATAGGAGAGAGATTCCTTCCGGCGCTGTGAATTGAACTCCGGCTTAGCTCAGTTGGTAGAGCATTGGCGCGAATAGCCAAAGGTCCTGGGTTCGAGTCCCAGTGTCGGAGGAATTTTTCTCCTATAATATTCTCATGTGGTGTCCAACAGAGACAATAATCTGTGGTTCATGAAAGCTTATATATCTATTATAATACTGACTTTGTATTTTTAAGTCCCCAATTGAGTACACTGTTGAGGTAATTTAATGTAAACATATCATGTAAGGTATTTGAACTCTTTATTTATATAAGATAATACGTTATAGATAGTATAAAGTTGCAAATTGCAATGCTTTTTTAACATATCACCCTCTACTGAAATGAAGTTCATTAAAGCAATTATGTTTCCGTTTATTCAATAATGGCATAATAACAATTAGTCTATGTTTGACGGAAAATGTTTTCCATATTTCAGCAAATAATAATTGCCAATTTTTTTTCCCCGTTCACAGACATCGTAGATTATATGTCATGAATGCCCTTTTTTCATTTTTCTTTTATTATAACAGCATGCACCATTACTTAGTAATATTACATGCTCTATAAACACCCTATTTACATTTATGATTGCTACACTCGGCTTATTTCCACTATACATCTATGGCTGAGTTTACTGAACTATATTACAAGTATAATTTCAATGAATTTATATACTTCATTTTATATATCTGTGTGTCTCTAAATTGTGTCTAAATTTGACTTCATGTAATTTATGAGTTCATCTGTGTAGTCCTTCATTAATGTTTCCTCGTTAAATGTCCATTTTCCATACACTCTTATCATAAAGTTTTTGAAATGTGTTCGTTCACCCTCCAGATTTGGACATTCAAACAGAAGATGTTCTACAGACTGTTCTGGAGCTCCACACGTACACTCTGGGCTATCTTTTATTTTAAATCTATAAAAGTACGAGTTTATCTTTCCGTGCCCTGTTAGGAATGTTGTTATATTTCCGGTCAATGGTATGTTTATTTTTAAACGTTCTTTTACACTAGGGAAAAACTTTTTAGTTATTGCACCTTTTTCGGTCCTGTTCCACTCATACTCCCATTTTTGCATACCGATATCTTGTAGTTCTCCTATTTTAGCACTCAGCGGTATCTTGTCGTATGTCACAACTAAGTTCCTATTCCCTGCTGCTGCTTTGGCCAGAAGATCTGCTGTTTCATGATAACAGCCTAATATGGCATTAAAATACAATATATTCAGAAAGAAATTATTTTTATTAATTACTCAGTATATTTTATTTGTGAAAAAGTCAATATAAATATAACTCGTACTTTAAGGACACAATATTCCAGATCAGTGGTGACATGAAAATCGAACTGCAAATGTGAATGTGGTGTTGCTTCCTTAGGGTCGACAGGTCTGCACTCCATCAGATTTGATAGAATTACAGAATCTAGCCACTCTGTTGGCAAGACTGCGAAATTCAATTAAGGGGAGCAATTAGTTAATGGCATGAGGTCTCTTTGTACATTGACATGGACATTGTGAGGTCGGGCTCTCTCCTGTATCCATAAGAGCAGGGTAACTCCATCAAAACAGAAAGTAGAGGGGTAATATCTCGTGCCCAACTCTTGTCCACTATTGTTAATTTTCGTGAAAAATCTGTTGAAACTAAGAACAATCACAATTCCTTGTATATTGGTTTTATAAATCCTAATATCCGATTACACTTTCCACTTGCACTCATTGGTTATTTAAAAAGGTAGGCTACATACACCCTCAAAAATGAAACATTTTTATTTTTTATTTTGTTGTTCTACTCTTTATAGAAGAGAATTGTTAATATATCTAAAGGGTGGCCCTAAACTATATGTCAAAAATGTAAAGGTAGGTAGAGGGGACCTAAATAAGAATATTTCATATAGGATTGTGTGTATCGAAACGTCAGGAATCACCTGGACGCTGTCTACGCCAGCATTGGATAGGACGGGGCGGTCCAGTTTCCTGGCCACCGCGTTCTCCTGATTTGACCTGCTTGGATTTTGTTTTTGTTTTGGGGTCATATTAAAAGCCTTTCAAGCACCTCTTCTAAACTGTTAATAAATTTTGTTTTCGTTTGTCTTTACTTGTCTTTTCAGTTTCCTTTGATTCATACACGAGCTATGCTCATGCGGGGCAAATAATACTCTTTTCAAATTGTACAAATTGTGTGTATATTATTTGTATTTGTAATAATTTTGTATCAATTTGTATTTTTTAATTTGTAATAAACTTAATTTGTAATTTGTAAAAAAAAAAAATACTGCTTTAAAAGCTAGCGCTTTAATGTGTCATTACCGCACACACATTCCCATACGAAATATGTTTATTTAGGTCCCCTCTACCTGCCTTTACATTTTTTACATATAGTTTAGGACAACTCTGTATATACGACCTCTACTTCACAATGTGGGTAATAAAAAGTCTAATCAGATTTTCTGTACTGACCTTAGTTCTTTCAAAATATATTTAGTATAGTCATAGGTAAGATTTTAAGCAATAAAAAAAATCATCAGTAAATCACACAAAAAAATTCAGGTTCATATTTTCATAACCTATAATTTTTATGATTTTTACAACAATTCCGAGGAAAATCCCTTCCCCCGCAATTTCGACAGGTGGCATGCACTAGCTCTCACATTCGTGCAATACTGTACTTAGCTTGTACTGATAATAATAACGAGAAAAACAAATTACTGAGGTTTGAGGTTTGTTCTTTGTAAGATATGGAATATCCTAAGTTGGAATAACAACAAAACTTTAAGGAATGGCAGTAATTAAGATGTAGTTACGACACATAATTAGGATAATATACCTTGGTTGAACAAAAATACAATATGGTAGAATCAGAGGGAAATCTATCCAATGTGGAATGTCAGATCTTTGGCATTTCCAACATGGAGAGACCACACACTGAAATTACATGCAAGACTAAGGAACTACATATTTACCAGATAATTTTTTTGCGTTTCTGCTTCTCCTGATATTTGACTCCTTTTGTCACACTTTGTGATACACATCGTCAGCTATAATGTTACTACAATATACAAGCGGAGTATATTTAGAATATTCCTCGATTATTAGGAAGAATCTGTAAAGAATTAAACACAATTTATTATTGTTTACTGAGTAATCACTGATAGCAGGGGAAATAGAAACATATTGGGTTCATCTCGAAGTGAGATTTGAACACTTCAAGTATAGTGTTGGACTAGACATGACAGCCGTGACGAGCCCACCAACTAAATCTTGACAAAGGGTTCTGTAAATAGCTCAAGCCACCCTTGATTAGCATGGAGCTAAACTTTACAGCCATGGCGAGCCCACCAACGAAGTCCTCACAACACCGAGAATAACCTGCAAATAGCTCAAGCCACCCGTGATTAGCATGGAGCTAAGCTTTACAGCCATGGCGAGCTCACCAACGAAGTCCTGACACCACCGACAAAATCCTGCAAATAGCTCAAGCCACCCGTGATTAGCATGAAGCTAAGCTTTACAGCCATGGCGAGCTCACCAACAAAGTCCTGACAACACCGACAAAACCTGTCAAAATGTCAAGCCACCCGTGATTAGCATGAAGCTAAGCTTTACAGCCATGGCGAGCTCACCAACGAAGTCCTGACAACACCGACAAAAACCTGAAAATAGCTCAAGCCACCCGTGATTAGCATGAAGCTAAGCTTTACAGCCGTGGCGAGCTCACCAACGAAGTCCTGACAACACCGACAAAAACCTGCAAATAGCTCAAGCCACCCGTGATTAGTATGGAGCTAAGCTATACAGCCATGGCGAGCTCACCAACGAAGTCCTGACAACACCGACAATAACCTGAAAATAGCTCAAGCCACCCGTGATTAGCATGAAGCTAAGCTTTACAGCCGTGGCGAGCTCACCAACGAAGTCTTCAAAACACCGACAAAACCCTGCAAATAGCTAAAGCCACCCGTGATTAGCATGAAGCTAAGCTTTACAGCCATGGCGAGCTCACCAACGAAGTCCTGACTACACCGACAAAAACCTGCAAATAGCTCAAGCCACCCGTGATTAGCATGGAGCTAAGCTTTACAGCCGTGGCGAGCTCACCAACGAAGTCCTGACAACACCGACAAAAACCTGCAAATAGCTCAAGCCACCCGTGATTAGCATGAAGCTAAGCTTTACAGCCATGGCGAGCTCACCAACAAAGTCCTGACAACACCGACAAAACCTGTAAAAATGTCAAGCCACCCGTGATTAGCATGGAGCTAAGCTTTACAGCCGTGGCGAGCTCACCAACGAAGTCCTGACAACACCGACAAAAACCTGCAAATAGCTCAAGCCACCCGTGATTAGCATGGAGCTAAGCTTTACAGCCATGGCGAGCTCACCAACGAAGTCCTGACAACACCGACAAAAACCTGAAAAAAGCTCAAGCCACCCGTGATTAGCATGAAGCTAAGCTTTACAGCCGTGGCGAGCTCACCAACGAAGTCCTGACAACACCGACAAAAACCTGCAAATAGCTCAAGCCACCCGTGATTAGCATGGAGCTAAGCTTTAAAGCCATGGCGAGCTCACCAACGAAGTCCTGACAACACCGACAAAAACCTGCAAATAGCTCAACCCATCCATGATTAGCATGAAGCTAAGCTTTACAGCCATGGCGAGCTCACCAACGAAGTCCTGACTACACCGACAAAAACCTGCAAATAGCTCAAGCCACCCGTGATTAGCATGGAGCTAAGCTTTACAGCCGTGGCGAGCTCACCAACGAAGTCCTGACAACACCGACAAAACCCTGCAAATAGCTCAAGCCACCCGTGATTAGCATGAAGCTAAGCTTTACAGCCATGGCGAGCTCACCAACGAAGTCCTGACTACACCGACAAAAACCTGCAAATAGCTCAAGCCACCCGTGATTAGCATGGAGCTAAGCTTTACAGCCGTGGCGAGCTCACCAACGAAGTCCTGACAACACCGACAAAAACCTGCAAATAGCTCAAGCCACCCGTGATTAGCATGAAGCTAAGTTTTACAGCCGTGGCGAGCTCACCAACGAAGTCTTCAAAACACCGACAGAACCCTGCAAATAGCTCAAGCCACCCGTGATTACCATGAAGCTAAGCTTTACAGCCATGGCGAGCTCACCAACGAAGTCCTGACTACACCGACAAAAACCTGCAAATAGCTCAAGCCACCCGTGATTACCATGAAGCTAAGCTTTACAGCCGTGGCGAGCTCACCAACGAAGTCCTCACAACACCGAGAATAACCTGCAAATAGCTCAAGCCACCCGTGATTAGCATGGAGCTAAGCTTTACAGCCATGGCGAGCTCACCAACGAAGTCCTGACAACACCGACAAAAACCTGAAAAAAGCTCAAGCCACCCGTGATTAGCATGAAGCTAAGCTTTACAGCCGTGGCGAGCTCACCAACGAAGTCTTCAAAACACCGACAAAACCCTGCAATTAGCTTAAGCCACCCGTGATTAGCATGAAGCTAAGCTTTACAGCCATGGCGAGCTCACCAACGAAGTCCTGACTACACCGACAAAAACCTGCAAATAGCTCAAGCCACCCGTGATTAGCATGGAGCTAAGCTTTACAGCCATGGCGAGCTCACCAACGAAGTCCTGACTACACCGACAAAAACCTGCAAATAGCTCAAGCCACCCGTGATTAGCATGGAGCTAAGCTTTACAGCCGTGGCGAGCTCACCAACGAAGTCCTGACAACACCGACAAAAACCTGCAAATAGCTCAAGCCACCCGTGATTAGCATGAAGCTAAGCTTTACAGCCGTGGCGAGCTCACCAACGAAGTCTTCAAAACACCGACAAAACCCTGCAAATAGCTCAAGCCACCCGTGATTAGCATGAAGCTAAGCTTTACAGCCATGGCGAGCTCACCAACGAAGTCCTGACTACACCGACAAAAACCTGCAAATAGCTCAAGCCACCCGTGATTAGCATGAAGCTAAGCTTTACAGCCGTGGCGAGCTCACCAACGAAGTCTTCAAAACACCGACAAAACCCTGCAAATAGCTCAAGCCACCCGTGATTAGCATGAAGCTAAGCTTTACAGCCATGGCGAGCTCACCAACGAAGTCCTGACTACACCGACAAAAACCTGCAAATAGCTCAAGCCACCCGTGATTAGCATGGAGCTAAGCTTTACAGCCGTGGCGAGCTCACCAACGAAGTCCTGACAACACCGACAAAAACCTGCAAATAACTCAAGCCACCCGTGATTAGCATGAAGCTAAGCTTTACAGCCATGGCGAGCTCACCAACAAAGTCCTGACAACACCGACAAAACCTGTAAAATGTCAAGCCACCCGTGATTAGCATGGAGCTAAGCTTTACAGCCGTGGCGAGCTCACCAACGAAGTCCTGACAACACCGACAAAAACCTGCAAATAGCTCAAGCCACCCGTGATTAGCATGGAGCTAAGCTTTACAGCCGTGGCGAGCTCACCAACGAAGTCCTCACAACACCGAGAATAACCTGCAAATACCTCAAGCCACCCGTGATTAGCATGGAGCTACGCTTTACAGCCATGGTGAGCTCACCAACGAAGTCCTGACAACACCGACAAAAACCTGAAAATAGCTCAAGCCACCCGTGATTAGCATGAAGCTAAGCTTTACAGCCGTGGCGAGCTCACCAACGAAGTCATCAAAACACCGACAAAACCCTGCAAATAGCTCAAGCCACCCGTGATTAGCATGAAGCTAAGCTTTACAGCCATGGCGAGCTCACCAACGAAGTCCTGACTACACCGACAAAAACCTGCAAATAGCTCAAGCCACCCGTGATTAGCATGGAGCTAAGCTTTACAGCCGTGGCGAGCTCACCAACGAAGTCCTGACAACACCGACAAAAACCTGCAAATAGCTCAAGCCACCCGTGATTAGCATGAAGCTAAGCTTTACAGCCATGGCGAGCTCACCAACGAAGTCCTGACTACACCGACAAAAACCTGCAAATAGCTCAAGCCACCCGTGATTAGCATGGAGCTAAGCTTTACAGCCGTGGCGAGCTCACCAACGAAGTCCTGACAAACCGACAAAACCCTGCAAATAGCTCAAGCCACCCGTGATTAGCATGAAGCTAAGCTTTACAGCCATGGCGAGCTCACCAACGAAGTCCTGACTACACCGACAAAAACCTGCAAATAGCTCAAGCCACCCGTGATTAGCATGGAGCTAAGCTTTACAGCCGTGGCGAGCTCACCAACGAAGTCCTGACAACACCGACAAAAACCTGCAAATAGCTCAAGCCACCCGTGATTAGCATGAAGCTAAGCTTTACAGCCATGGCGAGCTCACCAACAAAGTCCTGACAACACCGACAAAACCTTTAAAAATGTCAAGCCACCCGTGATTAGCATGGAGCTAAGCTTTACAGCCGTGGCGAGCTCACCAACGAAGTCCTGACAACACCGACAAAAACCTGCAAATAGCTCAAGCCACCCGTGATTAGCATGGAGCTAAGCTTTACAGCCATGGCGAGCTCACCAACGAAGTCCTGACAACACCGACAAAAACCTGAAAATAGCTCAAGCCACCCGTGATTAGCATGAAGCTAAGGTTTACAGCCGTGGCGAGCTCACCAACGAAGTCCTGACAACACCGACAAAAACCTGAAAATAGCTCAAGCCACCCGTGATTAGCATGGAGCTAAGTTTTACAGCCATGGCGAACTCACCAAGGAAGTCCTGACAACACCGACAAAAACCTGCAAATAGCTCAAGCTACCCGTGATTTGTATGAAGCTAAGCTTTACAGCCATGGCGAGCTCACCAACGAAGTCCTGACTACACCGACAAAAACCTGCAAATAGCTCAAGCCATCCGTGATTAGCATGGAGCTAAGCTTTACAGCCGTGGCGAGCTCACCAACGAAGTCCTGACAACACCGACAAATCCCTGCAAATAGCTCAAGCCACCCGTGATTAGCATGAAGCTAAGCTTTACAGCCATGGCGAGCTCACCAACGAAGTCCTGACTACACCGACAAAAACCTGCAAATAGCTCAAGCCACCCGTGATTAGCATGGAGCTAAGCTTTACAGCCGTGGCGAGCTCACCAACGAAGTCCTGACAACACCGACAAAAACCTGCAAATAGCTCAAGCCACCCGTGATTAGCATGAAGCTAAGCTTTACAGCCGTGGCGAGCTCACCAACGAAGTCCTGAAAACACCGACAAAAACCTGCAGATAGCTCAATCCACCCGTGATTAGCATGGAGCTAAGCTTTACAGCCATGGCGAGTTCACCAACGAAGTCCTGGCAACACCGACAAGAACCTGAAAATAGCTCAAGCCACCCTTGATTAGCATTGAGCTAATCTTTACAGCCGTGGCGACCTCACCGACGGAATCCTGGCAACACCAACAAAACCTGTAAATAGCTCAAGCTACCCGTGATTAGCATGGAGCTAAGCTTTACAGCCATGGCGAGCTCACCAACGAAGTCCTGACAACACCGACAAAAACCTGAAAATAGCTCAAGCCACCCTTGATTAGCATTGAGCTAATCTTTACAGCCGTGGCGAGCTCACCAACGAAGTCCTGACAACACCGACAAAAACCTGCTGTAAATAAGTCACGTGTGTCTAGAATAAAACTTCCTTGATGCGCTCACATTTGGGAGATTGAAAGAGAAAAATGGGGCATTTATTGTTTTTTAATGAAGGAGATGTAGTGGGTATGACAGTTGCTAGTCGTGCATGATTTTTTCTACATGTTTTTAATGCTACAGACATTTGCCTTTCATATTTATGCATACATGAAGGAATCAACCTGAGCCAAATTTTATCTTGCAACCTTGCAAAGGGAAAGCTAGTGCCGTAATGGCGGCAATATCCAGGCCACAGATGGGGTAAATAGAGAAAATGCAGTAGGTAGGTAAATCAGATCTCATCATAGGACCTCCATTTGGAGGTTTCAGTACATAAACTAATTTTTTTTTTCACTTATTTTCTATGAGAGGTTTGAGGGACAGATGAGTCTAAGGTATTACTTGGATTGAAAGGGCCAGTAAATGTTATCCACAGACTAATTTATGCTTGGTATGTTTTACATGCCTTAGTCTATGACACAGGCCTTCAGCTTGAAGTACTTCTGTGCCCTGGCTTTTACATCTTAAAAACCCCATCGACTGTGGCCTGGTTTTATTCCCCATCCCTTGGATCTAGAGGCGGGCACGCTACCTCTACACCACCACAGCCAACATATGAAAGTCAAACTGTTACATAATATTGCTTAACCAATAAGAAGAGGGAATTAATTACTTAGCTTATGTATTTCGTCATCGGGCAGGTTCTGTCGTCTCCTTTTATCGTGGTTCCGCAGTTGTGAGTCTGGAAATAAATAACATATGCTGTTGAGTAGAGTTCTATTGTTTATGACTTAAATAGTGGAAAACATGACTGCAAATATGCCCTTAAAAATTACAAAATATGACCCAAAGATCCTAAATGTGACCTAATAAAAGTAACGTATTTTCAAAAAATAAATGTTCCAATTTAGAGCGTTTAAAGACACTAAATTCTTACATCACGTGAATTCAATCAGATAATCACTTTTTTGACAATTTTGGTGATTTACAGTATTACTTGTAATGAACTTATATTTTTAAAGAATTTTCTCCTGTTTGCTCGCTTCAGCAGCTCCAAATACTCGTAATATAAAATATGAAAAAGCATTAACTTTAAAACCCAAGATACTATTAATTTTGCATAAATATTAAATTAATGAAATATATTTCAAATTTAACTTGCCACGTAATACATACACTGTACGATTGTGTTCTTTTGCCGAATATATAACTGAAATATGACGTTAAATTAAAAATATGGTCAAAATATGACCAAGAGCACAAAAATGACCAAAATATGACTTTAAATGCAAAATAAAAACAGTTCGATTAGGATAACAAGCGTGCAATTCGTGTTTAATTTGTGTTTGCGGCGAGAACGGAGTTCAGGATAAAAATATGACGTCATGAACATGCGAACCTTACTGTTGAGTATTAGTGAAGCAGCGTTATACAAGTTACAATGTAACACTATTGGCGTCTGGACTATAAGATGCACTTTCTTGCCTTGAAAGTAGAGCTTTGAAAGTTGAGTATGTCTAGTGGTTTTCAGAAAACTGAAAGGCACTAAAATCTTTGTAAATATTGCCGACAATACCATAATCATAAACAAGCTCTTGTACATGTTTGCACTTGTATTGGGAAGCCAGGTATACAATGTGAAAAGAAAACAATGTTGGGCTCTTTGTGGGGTGGTCTAAATGCATCTTATGGTCCAGAGCATCTTCTAGTCTGAAAAATATGGTTCCTAAATATGCTGTACATGTTGGGTGCTCATTTGAGCACATCCTCAGCTAATCAGCTTTATTTGGAGTGTCCTGGTGTGTCCACTCGCTACTTCATTATGATGTATTACTTACTTGTAACCAGTTTTCAAGAGGACAGTCGTTCCACTGCTGGTTTCAAAAATTGAAATTCATAACTTCAGCACTACTCCTTTTTATTATAATTGCGGTTAAAATAATTTTTAATTCGGAAGAGTAAGTTGATATTCAGAAATGTAAATTCAGTTTCGGAAAAAATAATATGAATGTCTGAAGAGTTTAGAATTATGTAGTACAAAACAGAATGAATAGCGATGTGGTATATGAAACATATTTCAGAATCCATGGACTTAATATAATGCTTCCGGTTGCTAGGCTACGAATGTAATAAACAGCTTATTGTTGCCATTAGGACTGCAGATTCATTTTCCTTGTTTTCTCATGTTATTTTGCCACATTCAAAACCTATCTTATTTCATGGAAATAGAGATATACAGTATATGTATATCTGTAGGCCTACGGTATGTTTATTGAACAAATTATATAAAAAGTCTTCCGGTTCTGACACTAGTCACTCTACCAGAAGCCTTGAGATATCTATAAAAGTGACGAAGTTATCCAGTAAAATGTGTTGTGTTTGCAGCCACAATATTACGCTATAAATAGACCTATATGGACCTGTAACAAAATAGTTTAAAACTTAAGAATCCGGGCCCTAATTATAACTCAGTCAATCAAGTCAGAATGCCTCTGTGCATCGGGAACACTGATCTTGAAGAGTAAAGCCGACATTGAAAACTATGTGTTCACGCAAGCTAAGTGTTTTTTCCAGCATATTTATTATGTGCAGTGAATAGTTTTAATTCAAATCATCCGCCAGGTGTTCTTGCGCCAAGTATTAAGTTGAGTAGGCGTATATTTCATCATATCCTGATCACGAGTTCTTTGTGACGGGTATTCCCCCTGTAAAGACGCCTCGAAGAGCGTCAGGAAGCCTCATCAGTATTAAGCCTGCAGTTACACGATCAAGTCACGGTCTGACACTGCTCCGGTTCTCTAGTAACAAAGGCCTCTTCGCGCCCTTTGTATTTTCGCTAGAAATCATTGGAATAAAACTTCCTTATAAGTTTTATTAATTTCAAGTAAATTACTTAAACAGAATTTACATATTCTCCGTATTAAAAGTTCATTAGATTCACTTATTAGTTCCACGTAAGTACATAGCGTGTGACGTCATCACTCACCAAGAAGCTATAAAACGTGAGCAATCAAGTGCTAATAACTTTAAATACCTTCATTCTACAGTAAATTTTATTACCTTTAATTTGAGATATTATTCATTGGTATATTACAAAATTTACTAAATTACTTCTAGTGGTGCAACCCTGTTCGCGCCAAATTCCAATTCATTGTTTCAACGTGTTTCTTTAATTATTATTCAGTGTTCATATAGTATTTCTTCGAGTGTTTACAAGTATTAATAAAGTGCAAGTATTTCATTACATTCTAGATTGTTTAACCAATGTTTCCTTTGATCTCTGTACCCAGTGTCCTCGTGATATAGTCCACTCTTGCTCTAAAATTGGTCCTCCGCTACTCAAAGAGTTTTCCCATGTATTGCATATACATTGTTTCACTTCAACCAGAACTTTTGTTCCTTTAAACCTAACCATACCTTTACCCTCTCTTGGACCGGATATATTTCCGTCCAGTCCCAAACATTTGTCCTCACGGTCCAATCCCCAACATTGGTCCTTACGGGCAGGATCATATTGGTACAATCATATTTACATACTTGTATTCGCAAATACCGTTTCTCGAGTTCGTCTCATTCATCTATGCTTCCGCGTCGGTCAGTTCGTGAGTTCCAGCAACCCTGAACTTCGCATCGCGAACAGCATCATGCAGCAGTGATTCGACTCATCGTGGGATTCCGGTCCTCAGCGAACATCAAGAAGACAGTGAACAGTTAATACATGCATCATCGTGCAGCAGTGGTAGCATCTCATCTTTAAACTTCAAGTAACAACTCATCTCATCATGGAAAGTGAACTGAGAGATTTAACGAAGAAAAGGGGTTTTCTTAAAAGAAGATTCACATTGATTCAGAAATATTGTGACAGTGTTACAGAAGAAGTAGACGTGTTTAGACTTAAAGCTGAATATGACAGTATTCAGGAGCTATGGGACAAGTTTGAGTGTTTACAAGCTCAAATTGAATCTCTAATTGAAGCCGAAGATGAAATAGATTGTCATATGCAGTATTATGAACAAATACGAAACAATTATCAAGTGCTTAAAGCAAAGTTAAGTGGTCTTCTATTTCTACACGAGCAGCAAGTGCATAGTGCAAACTCTGTGAACAGTCAACGATCTAATCATAGTGGTAATTCGCATCACACGTGTCAGTCTTCTGCTTCACAGTGCAACAATAGAAATATACAATTGCCAAGAATTCAAATTCCTGTATTCACTGGAGATGTGACTAATTGCAGGCATTATCATGACACTTTCAGTAGCTTAGTGGTAAACAATGAATCGTTGGATTCCGTCCAGAAATATCATTATTTGCTGAGTTCTCTGAAGGGGCAGGCTCACGCTCTTGTTCAGAATCTTCCAGTCACGAATGAGAATTTTACTATAGCATGGAACTTGGTGTGCTCTAGATATGACAATACTCGAGTTATTGCCACAGCTCACATCAAAAATCTACTTTCGTTACCAGTAATGAAAAATGAAAACGTTACAGACTTGCGAAACTTACTAAATCAGTTTCAAAGCAATCTTAACGCCATCGAAGCTCTCAATATTGAAATCCCATTACACGAAGTCATGTTTATTCAATTAATATTGGATCATCTTGGTGAGACTACACGTAAAGAATGGGAAAGTAAAATTGACTCACAAAGGTTCACACCGCTTCAAGAGTTGATGAACTTCCTAGAAGCCAAGGCTCATTCGTTAGAAGTGCTATCCAATTCTAACAATGTGCCAAGCCCATCCAAAGAAAAGAGTGAAAGACATACACAAAAGAAATCTGTAAAAACGACTCGTCAATCTTATGTTGCCATCAAAGGTGATACATGTCCTTGTTGCAAGGAAAGTCACAATTTATATAAGTGCGACAAGTTTTCACAGTTGAGTGTGGATCAACGATGGGATCTTGTGAAAAGCAAAGGCTTATGCGCAAACTGTTTCTCCAATAGTCACAAAAGAGACCATTGCAAAATCAAGTCCTTCTGTAATTGTGGGAAGGCTTCACACAGCAAATTATTACATAACATACGTGACAAGAAAAAGACCTCTCACCATTCAAACACTGGTGAAGGCACTGACAATTTGCCTGCTAGTTATTGTTCTATAAAGGAAAAATCCAACCAAAAGGAGATTTTGTTAGCAACTGCAGCAGTGCATCTTGAAGATAGGCAAGGAAATCTAGTGTTGTGCAGAGCGTTATTAGACTCAGGGAGCCAACTGAACTTTATAACTGAAGATTTAGCCAAGAAGTTGCAGCTGTCAACTACAGATGTCAATACTCACATAAGAGGCATAAATGGCACCTCTTCTTGCAGTCACAGTGTTAAGGTTAATCTGCGATCCAGAATCAA
The DNA here is from genome assembly GCA_964059195.1 of Ectobius pallidus. Lineage (NCBI taxonomy): Eukaryota > Metazoa > Arthropoda > Insecta > Blattodea > Ectobiidae > Ectobius > Ectobius pallidus. Next base: position 15,485,787 of record CAXKWD010000007.1, read on the forward strand.
GAATTTCCAGGCTGAAATGAACTGTCTAGTAATCCCTCACATTGCAAACAAACTTCCTTCAGTCCGTATTGATCCCACAAAATTCAATATTCCTAGTGAAATTACATTAGCAGATCCTAAATTCTATATCCCTGGTGATGTCCAGCTCCTCATTGGTGCTAGCTTGTTTTACCAACTATTCACTAATGAAAGAATAGTCATTCCTAATAATCCTATTCTTAGTAACACGGAACTAGGTTGGATAATCAGTGGATCTGTTCCCAAAAACTCAATCAAGTCTAAGAAGGTCACATTTGCTCAACACAATTTATTTGTGACTGTTGACAATGTTGACACGCAGTTGAGACGTTTCTGGGAACTAGAAGATTTTCCTAAACCAGTGTTTACTAAAGAAGAAAGAGAGTGTGAAGAGCATTTCATACAAAACACTATTCGTGCAGATGACGGTGCTTTTGTAGTGAAATTACCCAAGAATCGATCTCAGGACTCCTTGGGCGAATCCAGACAACAAGCAGTGAAACGCTTAGAACATCTGGAAAGAAAATTTCAAACTAATTCTGTCTTGCAGGAAGATTCCAAAAAATTCATGCAAGAATATGAAGAATTGGGACACATGAAGAAGGTTTCACTTCCACAGCCAGGTGAAAAATGCTTCTATTTACCACATCATGCAGTAATCAAACCCTCTTCTACTACAACCAAGACTAGAGTTGTGTTTGACGCTTCTGCTAAAACATCTTCAGGCAAGTCCCTAAATGACATTCTGAAATTAGGGCCTACAGTGCAAGATGATTTATCATCAATTATAACTCGTTTTCGAACCTATAAATATGCATTCTCAGCTGACATTTCTAAAATGTACCGACGCATAAAAATGCACGAAAGCGACCAGAATCTTCAAAGGATTGTGTGGCGTTCTAATGCAAATGAGCCCATACAAGACTATGCATTAACTACCGTGACTTATGGTACTAAATCAGCTTCATTTTTAGCCATAAGATCCCTGCATCAGCTGTCGATAGAAGAAGAAGCTAGATACCCTCTTGCTTCCCAAGCTGTTAGAAATTCCTTCTATGTGGACGACTGCCTGACAGGACATGATAATCTTCAAGAAGCGCTACGCCTTCAAGAAGAATTAATCCTCATGCTTGACAGTGGCGGATTTCCATTGCGAAAATGGTGCTCCAATCATGAAGCTTTGTTGGAATCTGTTCCGTCATCTTATCGAGAGACCCAATTGCCTCTGTCTCTTGATAACAGTGAAAATGCACATGCCCTTGGTTTACTATGGCATCCTGCAACTGATAATTTCCAGATTCAATCCCATCCTTCTCTCCAAACTCATACTCGAGTTAAACTTACCAAGCGTACTATCCTATCAGTCATATCCTCCATTTTTGATCCTTTAGGCCTTGTCAGTCCTATGGTTATCAATGCCAAAATCTTCATGCAATCATTATGGATTGAAAAGCTTGGTTGGGACGAGGAGGTACCTTCACACATAGCAGAGAAATGGATTGAGATCTGCGACATTTTAGGTACAATACACACGATGCGTATTCCACGATTTGTTCTCACACATGGTACCCTTCAAGATATACAGATCCATGGCTTCTGTGACTCTTCAGAAAAGGCCTATGGTGCATGCATATATCTCCGTTCGGTGAACAGTGAAGGTGAAGTTACAATTAACTTGCTATGTTCCAAATCTAAGGTTGCCCCTCTTAAAAGGCAAACCATTCCACGTCTTGAACTTTGTGGAGCATTGTTGCTATCTAAACTGTACAACAAAGTGTTGAATGACCTTAACATTCAAACCTCACAAAATTATCTATGGTCAGACTCAGTTATTGTTCTGTCGTGGATAAAATCAGATTCACGAAAGTGGAAAACATTTGTGTCCAACCGTGTGTCACAAATACAAGAACTTTCTGAAACAGCAGCCTGGCGACATGTTTCTACAGAAAACAACCCAGCTGATCTCGTTTCAAGAGGTGTATCTTCTGAACAATTGTCTGATATTGATTTGTGGTGGCACGGTCCTAAGTGGTTGGCTCATAACACAACATCATGGCCTGAACAACCAAAACAATTAACCATTCAGGAGTCTTCCGAACAACTGGTTACTATTTGTATGGCGGCTACAACAGCAGAAGATAGTTTTCTCGCAAGATTTTCTGATCTTAAGCGACTGCAGAGAGTTACTTGTTATATGTATAGATTTATTTCTGCCTGCCGTCATGAAAACAAATATCATGGACCTCTCGCAGCAGAAGAATTGCAAAAGGCTTTACAAGTTTGTGTTAAAATTGCTCAGAAAGAAGCTTTCTCTCAAGAGCTGAAAGATCTTAGCCATAGCAAGCAAACTTCAGTGAAAAGCTCTATCCATGCATTAGTTCCATTCTTAGATCCGAACAACATTATAAGAGTGGGTGGACGGTTGGAGAAATCAGATCTTACACATGATGCAAGACATCAGGTTATATTGCCATCTAGACATCATTTAACAGTTCTGATTGTAGAATATGAGCATCGCAAGCTATTACATGCTTCGCATCAGCTGCTTATAGCTTCATTACGACAAGCCTACTGGATACCTAGTATTCGAAGAGTAGTAAAATCTATTTTGCATAGATGTCTCACCTGCTTTAAATTAAAAGCAGAAAGTGCTCAGCAGTTAATGGGAAATCTTCCTAGCTATAGAATAACTCCTGCTAGACCTTTTCTCCGCACAGCAGTCGATTACGCTGGACCCTCCAATATAAGATATGGGGCTCCACGCAGTAAAACTACTGTAAAAGCTTACATCGCTATTTTTGTCTGCTTGGTAACAAAGGCCATCCACATTGAATTAGTTTCTGATCTAACATCAGATGCCTTCATAGCAGCCCTACGAAGACTTACAGCACGTCGGGGACTCTGTAAAGAAATCTTCAGTGACAATGGCACTAACTTTGTTGGAGCAAACAACAAGTTAAGGGAGCTCAGATTGCTATTGCAGTCAAGAGACTTTCAAACTACAATTCAAAATTTCACTGCAAACCATGATTATAGCTGGTCGTTCATTCCTCCAAATTCTCCCCATTTCGGTGGTTTACATGAAGCAGCAGTGAAATCTATGAAATTTCATCTCAGGAGAGTTATGGGAGCTCAAATTCTCACATATGAACAGCTTTCTACGCTTCTATCTCAAATCGAAGCGTGCTTGAATTCTAGACCACTTGTTCGTCTAAATGATGATCCAGCTGATTTGTCATACCTTTCTCCTGGTCACTTCTTAATTGGAGAACCTCTCACTTCTCTACCGTCACTTCCTCTTACGGAAGATAAGAGGTACTTAGAAAAATGGCAGCTGTTACAAAATCATTTGCAACACATATGGAAACGCTGGTCATCCGAATATCTTCACTCATTACAACAGAGGCAGAAATGGACCTGTTCCAGTGTCAACATTCAAGTTGGTACTGTCGTCATCTTGAAGGAAGACAACATTCCTCCTCTTCAATGGAAGTTAGGCGTGATCACCGCTACTCATCCGGGAGAAGACGGCTTGGTTCGAGTGATTACTGTGCGCACTTCCAGTGGTGAATATAAGCGGCCCATAGTTAAGGTGTGTCCTCTACCCCAAGACGAGTAGCATATGACACTTTCTATGATCTTATATTCAAGATTCTCCACTTGAAGTCCATTTCTCATCTATCTCTGTAACAAATCGTACTCTTGCGAGATGTGTTACATGTATTTTTTCTTTCTATCAATCTTGCTATTTGAAAGATCTCTCTCTGTCTTTCAGTTCAAGAGTGTCGTGTGCTTCAATGTAAATAGTGAAATCAGTGCTTTCTATTCAATATCATATTCTTGCAATATATGTAAGAAGTAATTTTCCAACACATATCACATGTATACATCCAATTAGAATCAGTGCTTGTTTTGTGTACATACAAGTGTCTTTCCATTATAGCTTGCATTCCTGTTATGTTTTTTATTGACGTTATTCGTCAAAGGCGCGGAGTATGTTCACGCAAGCTAAGTGTTTTTTCCAGCATATTTATTATGTGCAGTGAATAGTTTTAATTCAAATCATCCGCCAGGTGTTCTTGCGCCAAGTATTAAGTTGAGTAGGCGTATATTTCATCATATCCTGATCACGAGTTCTTTGTGACGGGTATTCCCCCTGTAAAGACGCCTCGAAGAGCGTCAGGAAGCCTCATCAGTATTAAGCCTGCAGTTACACGATCAAGTCACGGTCTGACACTGCTCCGGTTCTCTAGTAACAAAGGCCTCTTCGCGCCCTTTGTATTTTCGCTAGAAATCATTGGAATAAAACTTCCTTATAAGTTTTATTAATTTCAAGTAAATTACTTAAACAGAATTTACATATTCTCCGTATTAAAAGTTCATTAGATTCACTTATTAGTTCCACGTAAGTACATAGCGTGTGACGTCATCACTCACCAAGAAGCTATAAAACGTGAGCAATCAAGTGCTAATAACTTTAAATACCTTCATTCTACAGTAAATTTTATTACCTTTAATTTGAGATATTATTCATTGGTATATTACAAAATTTACTAAATTACTTCTAGTGGTGCAACCCTGTTCGCGCCAAATTCCAATTCATTGTTTCAACGTGTTTCTTTAATTATTATTCAGTGTTCATATAGTATTTCTTCGAGTGTTTACAAGTATTAATAAAGTGCAAGTATTTCATTACATTCTAGATTGTTTAACCAATATGTTTCCTTTGATCTCTGTACCCAGTGTCCTCGTGATATAGTCCACTCTTGCTCTAAAATTGGTCCTCCGCTACTCAAAGAGTTTTCCCATGTATTGCATATACATTGTTTCACTTCAACCAGAACTTTTGTTCCTTTAAACCTAACCATACCTTTACCCTCTCTTGGACCGGATATATTTCCGTCCAGTCCCAAACATTTGTCCTCACGGTCCAATCCCCAACACTATGGAAGGAAAGAACGCACTATCAGAAGGAAAATTATGAGACCAAAACTCACTGACAGGCAATACATACTTATGTATGTATGTAGGCACAGGAAATAAACACAGAGACATTTAATATGACTTTAGAAAAGTAAGTTACGTACCCATCGAGAGAATGTACCCTGACAGACTCACGAAACCAATTGTCGAATTGTATGAAAACAGAAGTAAAACTAACGCTGACAGTATAAAATGAAAAGACCCAAATGTTAAAAAAAAATACTTGAAACTGGCAAGAATAACATAAAATTGTTAAAAAAAAATAGAGTATTTGTGTTCCAAAATTCTCAAGTGACAAGTTGACCAAGACGAAAAAGAAGACTGAAGAGAGAAAAACTCACAATAGAAGGGTAAAAGAAATATGGGCTCAAAGAAATTAAAAGTTCATCTCTGAAGTGGTTCGCGTAGTGATCTGTGTACATATTCCCAACAAAAAATAATAATGTATATAACAATTATATTATAATAATGCTATAGCCTAATATCAACAACAAAAATAGTAACAAAATCCGGTAAACTGATATAGTAAAGTGCCAGCATGCTTTTGTTTGATCAGTGATAATTGCAAGATGAAAATAAGTAATTTTTTTATTCGATTTTCGATTTAAGCTCCAGATCGATTCATTAAGCAGGGCTTACGGAAGAACAAAGGTCTAAAGTTTGATAAGCATGTGTGAAGGAATGTTTGGTTTGTGTTAATTGTCAACGCTAACTGTATTGCAACTTCCAAAGCCTATATGAACACTGTAAAATAATATGTTGTCATGAGAACTGATTTGCATTTGACTATTCCACTCATATGCCGCGTGTTTGATATTGACCAATAACGTTTAGCAATTTCTCGAATATAGACCAATCGTGGCCGTTTATCTTACAATATTCTTGTAAGAATCGCGTGGATACCATTTTATCGGGTAAAACCGTCTGCTCGTTACTGGACATGTAAGCATCAGTGTGCCGTGATTAATACGTCACATGTTGCCATTAAAAAGCACGAAAACAGATTATTTTATGCAACATAACTTGTTTGGAAATTAAAATAATAGAATTTAGATTCGGTGCAAGCCAGTTCGTGAGCTTTTAATCTGTTCTGGTGTTAGCTTACCTGAATGAAGTTAATGTCTTATATGCACCATTGGTAGCCCTGGTTACAACATGGTAACTCGAATCGATTCATGGATGGTTGATTCATAGTGGGCCGTGATCTCGCAGCTGTTAGTTTTGTTTTTATACAACAAAGCACGAAAGTAATTATTATTTGTACAAACCGTTACATTTTATTCCTGGAATAGTCTTAATAAATCTAAGTCAAGTTGACGAGTTTCATCAGATAATCTCGATAAACTAGAACTAGTCAACTCTCTTGGGATTACCTATGATAAATTCTTTCTAAACCATAAAATAGGCACTAAATTGGGCATTACTCCGGTACCGGTCAACCGATTTAGTCAAAAACCAATAGGCTTCTTCCCATGTACGTTTCATAAAAATCCGATAAAGCTTATTCAAGTTATCGCGCGTATAGGCACACGGACGGACGGACAGAAATTTTCGCGTTCCCCAAACAATCTCATAAAGTAGGCTACTATTCTGGCACTTAATAGCAATAATATAATATTAAACAATACATTAAATACTAGGAATGGAACGTGTTAAATTCAGTAACTTTGAAATAAAAACTAACTCCGTGGCGCGAACATCCCAAAAGGGACAAGGCCTACCCCCGACCGCTGCGTCATCTACCATAGGCAGATGGCAGGATTGAGGGGCATGTAGTCGTTGAAATGATTATGTCATATAAATGGAGTGTAATTGTACAGCTGCACGGGGATATCTTTCACATTATCATTATGAATTATGAACCAAGATTTTTTGTGCCTATGGCTTGTGGTTTTTTTTTTCCTTCCTTTTTTTTCCTGTCACATGGAAGTTTACTGCTTGAGATTCGAGATCTTCCTGTTTGTGACATCTGGTCCAGACAGCACCCCTCTCTTCTGAGGGAGACCACGACCCCTAAAATAAACATCCACATCTTAGCTTTCCCGATCCCCCATCCCATTTGCTTCATATATTTTCAAAACCATTTAAAATTTTCAAATAATTTCGTGCGTAAATTTACTTAGCTTTTCAACAGAAATAAAACTAAGGCAAGTCTGTATTGAAATTTGGTCAACAAATTTAAATTCAATGCATGCCGCTTATCGTGATCATTTCAGGATGCAGCTAATCGAGATAATATTATTAATGAACTTCAATTTGCAAATGAGGGAAACTTGCTATTTGTAAAGCAACACAAAGATATTATTATTTTATGTATTATATTTTCTTGGTATTCTAACCTTACTTATACATGTTTTGACATACAATCTAATATATCTCATTTTAAGTTGAATTTATCACACTAGTAGAAAATATAGCTTTACAGTAAGATTGATATCATACTAATCGAGATATTCCACACCTAAGGTGTTTTTCACTTCTTTGTGTTGCTTTATTAATGAGGGCATAAGGCTAATTCTAATGCTTCTATTCTGATATTAGCCTAACCGATGGATAACAGTAGCCAAAGGAATTAAATGAAGGCTATTTATTCGTATACAAGATAATACACTACAAATAGAATTAAAAACATTTATTCATAAAGTAATACGTAACTGTGAATCGTTCAAACACTCATAATACAGTAAAAGACTACAAGCAACTATTTCTTCAACCAGTAACAAAGATTTTAAATGTTTTTACTTTCCATTAGGAGTCCATTAACCAATACTCCATATTCAGTTGCGAGATACGAGTGTTTTTGGAAGTCTATACTGATTTGTGGTGAACACCGCGTAGCAAAACATCTAACGCCTGTCTGTTCAAGTCTTTTCATTTTACACTAGCAATCACTGCATGTTAATACTTATCTTCATAAATCAAAAGCTGCACCTTAACTGTGGGGTGGAACATGTTTTATTGCTTAAAAGAGAAAGTTAGATAAACCCCCTCGAAATTGGTCATCCTGTGAGCTGGAAGCAATACCCTTATTTCCAATACAACACAATACAGTTAGAAACAAACCCTTAAAAACGAAATTTTGAATTACGTACGGTACTTGGAAGTAAAGCCGCAAAGAAGAAAATGTGATAACATAAACCGAATCTTTAATCACAATAAACAGCATTTTTTTCAATGTATCAGTATTAATCCGTACGGGACTTCATAAAAGTTATAACATTACCCGACTGATAGCATTATCCGCGATTACAGTAAGTGGCGTTCGCTGTATTTCGTTTTCTGTTTTAATACCTTATTTGGATATAGGCTGCACGGAAAACCAGCAAGCAGATGTTTTTTTCCGAGGTTTACAAATACAAAATATTAGAGTGGTCTTTGAACAATACAAGTAGGCAGTGGCGCCAACTTTTGAAAAACATTAGGTGGGTTCAAAGATTTTCAAATTTTCACACTCCCGCCCCTTATTTGACTTATGAAATAGACTTACATGATAATTCGGATAAATATAGAATTTTGTAAGAAACGATGTCTTTGATTTTAATAAATAACAATCAACGTAATTCAACCACAAGAAAAAGAATTGTGTAGCCTAGTTAACGGAAATCCTTTAAAATCAATAATGTTATAATATAATTTTTTTTTGTTTTAGGTACCTACTAAAATAAAATTAGTGTGTTTTTCCAAATGTGTTTTTCCTGGATGGAGTAAATTATCTTCTTCGTCTTTTCTTAGACCAGGGGCCTATATTCTTCCCAACCACACTGTCTTTTTCGTGGTTTATTGTCCCTTGATTGCCTTTTTAATTCATTCTTTCTACATGTTCCATCCATTCTTTCGATGTCCACACTTTTATATTATATCACAATTTTTTTTGTCCATTAATGGCCTTCCTGTGATTTTTTCTCATAAGCATCGTCTAACTTAAATTCTAAATCTAGTTTTTCTGCGCACTCCTTTAGTATACAGTATTTAGGACAACGATGGCTGTGGATTCTACACTGACAGATGTAAAAATGTAATGAATTGTGGAAAGATTTCAAATTATCGTGAGGGAACTGGAACAAGAGAAGATCGTACTATGTATGTATCGTATTTTCGCTTTACAGCGATTCAGTAAAAAATCTGATGTGAAAGTCACATAACTTCCTCTGCCCAAATAAAAGTTAGCAGTATTCACATATCCTTGTACAGAATCGCAAGACACAATTTTACGCTAATTATCCTATAAATACCTCTTCTTTCAATGATGCGACTAAAAGCGCAGGCTATGTAACAAATTTTTTAAAAAAGAAGAAGAACAAGTGACTGCAGACGTTTATTGAACTTTCCGCCGTAAAATATAATTTCCGGAATTTATTGAATATTTCCCTCAGATAGGCCTACTTCTTTACTCTATGCATGGCCAACAATACATCTTTCTCACTTCACATTCTTATATAGAATAAGAGGCCGTGAAAGAGCGCGTATTCAGTTCATCACGCAAGACAAACTTTCTACAAACAGTGGGCGAACAGAGGGTGGCTTGTAACTACCCTCAGAGAAATCTTTCGAAAAAAAGTTTCAAATAAAAGTTTTAGCTCTCAGTAAAAGGAACACATGTGCAAATTTTAAAGAAAATCGTTATAGCCGTTTTCGAGAAAATCGCGAAAAACGAAAATTTCTTCATGTAAAGTCCCCTTAAAAATAAGATAAACTTATCGCCAATCCTCCGCTCACATCTTTAGAAGGTACCTGACCCAAATCCGAAATTTTGTTTTCATACGATTTTCGGTTTTGGAGATAGCCTGTTCACAGACTATCCACACACACAGACAGACAGACAGACACACACACACACTCACACACAGACATGTTTCCAAAAACAGTATTTTTGGATTCAGGGGGCCTTGAAACGTGTATATATGTTAAAAACTCAACTTCGAATATGGGGGTCGAAAACAATACTTCCTCCACCTTTAGTACCTATGGTACGGGCAGAGGAAGTAATAAACACAATTTTGAGTAATGGCAATAAATAATTTTAATCATAATACACGGCAAATTGTTGGGTGAGCCCCACGGGCCCATATAAGTTGGCGCCACTGCAAGTAGGTCTACATTTTACATAAATTTGAACCATTTCAGTTATATAAAAAGGATTGTATAACTTTGTTTACATACTGTTGTTGCAAATGCACTCATGGGGTGACACTTTTTTTTATTGCAAAAGTTTGACTTTATTGTTGTATATCAAGTTTCTATAGCATCGTCGTATAATAGTTATGTATGTTACTAGTGCGAGTAGGTATGTTTGCGAAACGAGCAAGTAAGGAGAAGTGAAGCAATCCTAAGAGCAGAATAAAATCATTTCACCATGTATCATACACTATATTTAGACAGTTGTTAATATCAATATTAAATATCAGATTCATTCTAGGAAAATACGAGTACCTAAGCACCATATTGAGCCGTCTGTGCGCAGGCAGAGGCTATTGATTTTTTCATGCACGGTTGTATTTCGTTCAAATAAATCCAAAATGAGCAAAGACATACAACAAGGGTGACATACAATAATTATTTATCCATTGACGTATCTAACAAATAACCTTCTCCAAATAAATGTAGACAAGTCAAAATTATTATTATTCCAACATTACAAGAGTCTAAAAGACAATAGATTAAATATCAGACTTTAATGTAAAAACATTAAACAAATTGAAAGCATAAAATTCTTAGGGATATATCTTGATCGAAGTTTAACTTACCATAATCATGTAGATGTAATATGTAATAAGACTAGTTCTAATAACTTATATACCTTATTAGGAACCTATGTAATTACCTTAGTCCTGAAATTCTTTCGAATATCTACTATGGAGTGATACAACCACACATAGAATATTGTATAGAAGTATGGGGTGCTACGGGAATAACTAATATGAATAGAATAATAATGTTGCAAAAAAGGAGCCTGAGATGTACATTTGGGATTAGCAAAAGACAATCATGTAAAGAATTATTTATAACCAATAGAGCGTAGGCTATTGTATACCCCCCACCCCCCGCCCCCCCCCCCCGTGGGAATTTCCGACACATATATTTTTTGTTGGTATTGCCATCTAGTTTCAGTTTTCAGTTGTTTGCCCCTTATCAATTAGATTTACCCGGAAACCACGGAAATCCGGAGAAAATGAGTTTGTTTTAATTTTTCTTTGTTCTTTGCTCCTAATATGCCCAGGGAATTTCTGGCTCACATATTTTTTGTTGGTATTACAATCTAGTTTAAGTCTTTAGTTGTTTGCACCTTATTAATTACCCGGAATCCCCGGAAAACTACGGAAATCTGGAGAAAATGAGTTTGATTTAATTTTTCTTTGTTCTTTGCTCCTAATATGCCCAGGGAAATTCTGACTCACATATTTTTTGTTGGTATTGTCATCTAGTTTAAGTTTTCAGTTGTTTGCCCCTTTCAAATTACAACATATCCCCGGAAAACCCGAAAAACCACTTTTATACGGAGAAAATGACAATGTTTTATTTTTTTTTAATCTTTGTTCTTTGCTTCTAATATTCAAAGGGAATTTGTGAATCATATGTTCATTTGTTGGTATTGCCATCCAGATTAAGGTTTCAGTTGTTTTCCCTTTATCAATTACAGCAAATCCCCTGAAAACTCCGAAAACCACGGAAACCCGGAGAAAATTACTTTGTTTTATTTATTTTTAATCTTAGTTCTTTACTTCTAGTATTAAAGGGAATTGGTGACTCATAGGGTTTTGTGTTGGTATTGCCATGTAGATTAAGGTTTCAGTTGTTTGCCCCTTATCAATTACAGCAAATCCCCAGAAAACTCTGAAAACCACGGAAGCCCGGAGAAAATGACTTTGTTTTAATTTTTTAAATCTTAGTTGTTTGCTCCTAGTATTCAAAGGGAATTGGTGACTAAAATAGTTTTGTGTTGGTATTGCCATGTAGATTAAGGTTTCAGTTGTTTGTCCCTTATCAATTACAGCAAATCCCCAGAAAACTCCGAAAACCACGGTAGCCCGGAGAGAATTACTTTGTTTTAATTTTTTAAATCTTAGTTCTTTACTCCTAGTATTCAAAGGGAATTGGTGACTCATATGGTTTTGTGTTGGTATTGCCATATACATTAAGGTTTCAGTTGTTTGCCCCTTATCAATTACAGCATATCCCCGGAAAACTCCGAAAACCTCAAAAATCCGAAGAAAATGAGTTCGTTTTAATTTTTTAAAAACCTTTGTTCTTTGATCCTAATATTCCCAGGGAACTTCTGACTTACATTTTTTTTGTTCGCATTGTAATCTAGATTAAGGTTTCAGCTGTTTGCCCGTTATCAATTACAGCATATCCCAGTAAAACCCGGAAAAGCACGGAAATCCACAGAATTTCTAGAACTCGGAACTTGTGATCTACGGTCACTGAAACCGTTATTGCGAAGTAATTCTTCTGCTTCAAGCGTGTCCCTTGCAGGTTCAAAAGGGTGAGTATATGGACTACGAGATATCTGCCATAATTATGATGGTCACATGCAAAGAAAAGGGGAATCATATCTTCTAAACATGCCAAGTGTAAGTCAAAGTTGTTTTCTTTAGTTGCTCGCTGAAATCTCAAAATCAATGACACTTTGTCCATATTACCATTCCAAAATTGTGCTGTTTTACCGAATGTCCCTTCTCTAACTTCAGTCAAGAAAGTTTGGTAGTGACTGTGGAAGGTTTGGTAAGATAAATTATCATTCACAGATGTCAAATTAGAATATGAAGTGTGTTCTGCCAGGTTTTCAATCGCCTTCATCCCTTCAGCATCAGGATTTTTTCCAGTATTCTTTGTCATGCTGTAATTGGTAAGGGGAAAACAACTGAAACCTTAAACTATATGGCAATACCAACAAAAAAGCATATGAGTCAGAAATTCCCTGGGAATATTAGGAGCAAAGAACAAAGAGTTTAAAGAAAGTTTTAAAAAGTAAATTCCTCCGGATTTCCGTGGTTTTCGGAGTTTTCTGGAGATATGCTATAGGCCTAATTCATAAGGGGCAAACAACTGAAACCTTAATCTAGATGGCAATACCAACAAAAAAACTTACGAATCAGAAATTCCCTTTGAATATTAGGAGCAAGGAACAAAGATTTAAAAAATAATACATAGTAATTTTCTCCCTATGTACGTGGTTTTCCTGGGTTTCCGGGGATATGCTGTAATTGGTAAGGGGCAAACAACTGGAACCTTAATCTATATGGGAATACCAACACAAAAACATATGATTCACCAATTCCCTTTGAATACTTGGAGCAAAGAACAAAGATTTAAAAAAAAAGAAGTCCCTTTCTCCGGATTTCCGTGGTTTTCGGTGTTTTCCGGGGATATGCTGTAATTGATAAGGGGTAAACAACTGAAACCTTAATCTAGATGGTAATGCTAACAAAAAAAAACATATAAGTCAGAAATTCCCTTTGAATATTAGGTGCAAAGAACAAAGATTTAAAAAATAAAACATAGTAATTTTCTCCGTATATACGTGGTTTTCCGGGGATAAGTTGTAATTTGTAAGGGGCAAACAACTGAAACATTAAACTAGATGCCAATACCAACAAAAATGTGTGAGTCAGAAATTTCCTGGGAATATTAGGAGCAAAGAACAATGAAAAATTAAAACAAATTCATTTTCTCAGGATTTCCGGGGTTTTCCGGGGTTTCCGGCTAAATGCTGTAATTGATAAGGGGCAAACAACTAAAATCTTAAACTAGATGACAATACCAACAAAAAAATATATGTGTCGGAAATTCCCACGGGGGGGGGGTTTCATATTGGTAGCCCATGGTCTACAAAGTAACCTTGACAGTAGTTAGGCCGTATGTATATAAAGTGATACTATATGTTCGGAATAAAAAAAAACAGCCTCCAGTAAATAAAGACATACATTCTCACTGCACAAGAGGTGAAACTGACTACCACAGAGTGACAATAAATAAAAATTTAACATACAAAGATCCGTTAAGTAAGGGAATTTCACTGTACAATAAATTACCAATAGAAATAAAAAAGAAAGAGAATGGAAATTTTAACTTTACATTTTAAAATTATTTAAATGAAGGTGTCTCTATAGGCCAGATGAATTTTAGCTTAATTAACTAATTTACTATTGATTTGTGCATTGATAAATTGAAAAGTTTATTAATAAAGTTTTAGAATTGTAATAGTATATTGCGATACAAGTGCCGTAAGGCATGATTACGGATCGAGGAATTAGTTTGAAAACACGAGGGCTTGCGCCGAGTGTTTTCAATTTTCCGAGATCCGTAATGCGCTTACGGCACGTGTATTGCATGCTATTTTTTGCACGAAGATTATTTATATCAATTTAATTATATTAATTGTGATATTACCTGAAAATATTATGTATATACATTCTTGAAGATTGATGTTTATTTCAGAAAGTGATTCGCATGTGTTTGTTGTTATGGGAACCGAATATTTGTCCTGGGGGCTTTGTCCATAAAGGCTTGTATTATGAAGAGTATCGTAATGAATTATGACGTGGCGCAAGCACCGTAAGTAATTTAACCGCATCGCAACGCCCATAGCAACAAGATTGTGTGGGAATGTCAACTTACGTTGACAATAACGTTCGTTAAGGAGTGCAAAAAATGTGTTTAAAGTGTTTTTTTAAGTTTAATAATATAAATTTAATATTGATTTATAATACATTATTAATATCATATTAAATTGTAATTTTAAATTAGTTTTTAATGATATTAAATATTGTAATTTGTAACTAATTACTGTAGAATATTAAATGTAACGATGCTGAACACTTTTCCTGTAAAATGTCTATTAGCAAATAAATCATTATTAATATGATCCAAATTAGTGGAAACGGGATTTTGTTTTGCGACTAGGTTTGTTTGCGAAACGAGTCCGTGAGGATCAGTATAGCAATCCTAAGAGAAAAATAAAATCATTTTACCTTCTGTATCAAACATTATTTTTAAACAGCCGTTAAAATACGTGAAATAAAAATAACCATTGTTGTAATGAATTACGCACGATGGAGCCAGCCGTATTCCGAAATTGAAATTACTTTTTTCCGAAATTGAAATTACTTTTTTCCCGAAATTGAAATTACTTTTTTCCCGAAATTGAGGTTGAAAAGGTGTAGTACGTACGTAAATAAATAATTCACAGCTAAGACCATGAACTAACATCCGCGACAATTTTCATACGGCTCGCGGTCCACGGTTTGATAACCACGGTCTGAAATAGCTACAGGGTTGTATGTTACATAAACGAAGCGGAGTACAAGTACGTTATTATGACAACTGGTTTACAGAAACTGAATTTGTAAGCCACGAGATAACATTGATGTCTCAAGAAATTTCCATAACAGAGCTCAGGTCACAAACATGTACAAAGTATTGGTTGAGCACACAAAGTAGTTAGCACTCTGTGGGTCACAACTGGAACTTGTACAGTGCTAAGTGGTGCCCGCGAATATCTCACGTATTTTCTTAAATGTTTTAATTAGCAGCTTGCATACATCTAGTTCTGGCGTGTCAATGCCTGCTTTCGTTCAGATGCTAGGGGCCCATACACGATCAATCAATGTCGCACTAACACGTGATTATTTAAACGTGGTGTTGCGCAACAAATCTTATTGGTTGAATGTTAACCGCAATCGGAAATAATTATTGATGACCAGGGCCGGATTTTGATGACCTGAAAATGTTGAAAAAAAAAGTTATAAATTGACTGCAAAAAATCACAAAAAAAAAGTTACCCAAAAACTTAAAAAAATAAAATAAACAAAAACTCAAAAATTTCTTTGCAAATATTAATTTAATCATCAGATTTCTGTCTATTCTACATGTATGTGTTCACCCAATTATGTAGGATTAGTATTAGTATTAGTATTAGCCCATAATGTCCCCGAGGGGCACGGGCCTCTCTCCTGGGAGAGGTGGCTTGTGTCGCAATCCCGGTTAGCCATTCCGGGAAGGATCTTCCTATTATTACTTATGCCTATAGTCTATCATTTATGGTCCGATATGTAGTCTATCATTTTTGTTGTCCTATATATAATTCTAGCACTATACACTGTGGGTTTAGGTCTTCGCTTTTCAGTCATGCACTGCTTTCCTGCTCCTTGCTATTTACTGTCTTCATCCTGTTTTGTTGTTTTGGATTGCTGTCTTAACTAGAAGTTGCCATTTTCCTCTGTCTTTAGCTGTGGTGGTCCATCTGTTGCCGAAAGTTGTCCTTAGTTCATCCGACCATCGTGTCCTCTGTCTTCCCACTTTCCGTTTTCCCGTCCTTGGTTCCCATGAAGTTATTCTGTGAGTCCAGCGAGCAGGGTCTTGTCTCATTATGTGTCCGGCCCATCTCCATTTTAGGTACTTGCTGTCGTTTCCTGCATCTGTTATTTGTGTTCTTTGTCGTATTACGTCGTTCCTTATTCTATCTCTCCATGTGATGCCCAGCATTTTCCTTTCCATTCTATTTTGGCACGTTTGGATTGATTTTCTATCTTTTTTAGTTGTGCTCCAAGTTTGTGAGCCATATATCAGCGTGGGTAGTATGCAGGTGTTCATAATGTGTCTTTTAATGTTTATATTGAAAGATTTGTCTAACAGTATGAATCTTAACGCCCAGAACTTTGACCATGCTGTAGATATTCTTCTTGTAATTTCCTTGGGCATGCTTTTCTGGAAGGAGATTGTTTGTCCCAGATAAACTATCTCTTGTACGTATTCCAATGTTTCGGGTTGCGTAATTGAGATGACTTTCTCTTCGCCGTTTGTCATTAATTTGGTCTTTTTTGCATTCATTTGTAGTCCTACTTTGTTACTTAGCTCGTTCACTTCTGTCATGAAGGCCTGCAATTCTTCTGCTGTGTTTGCCATGAGAACTATATCGTCTGCGAAGCGTAAATTAGATATCTTCGCACCATCAATGTTGATTCCGTAGTCCCCTTGGATGTTCCTAAAAATCTCTTCGAGTATACAGATGAAAAGTTTGGGAGAAATTGTATCCCCTTGTCTTACTCCTCTTTGTAGCTGGAACTCCCTTCCCAACTTGTCCATCTGTATTCTAGCGGTGGTTTGTAGGTACAGTTTGGCAAGTATTCTTATGTATTTTTCTTCTATTCCCTGTTTCCTCAGAGCTGTTAGTAATGGTGCATGTTCTACTGTATCGAATGCCTTTTGGAAGTCTATGAAGGCTAAGTATATTGTCTGGCTGTATTCCTCTGTTTTTTCAATAAGTTGGGCTATTGTCTGTAAGTGGTCGGTGGTTGAATATCCTGGCCTGAACCCTGCTTGTTCTACTGGTTGGTTTTCTTCGATTGTTACGTTCATCCTTCTGGTGAGTACTTTCGAGAATATTTTGTATATGTTCGACATTAATGCAATTGGGCGGTAGTTGTTTATGTCTGATTTGCTGCCTTTTTTGTGTAGTAGTATGATGTTATTCGTGGTCCATTGTTTTGGTATCACTTCTGTCTCTATCACTTCATTGAACAGTTTAGTTAGGGTATTCACCAATATGTCTCCGCCTGCTTTCAGATGTTCGTTGCTTATGTTGTCCTCGCCGGGAGCTTTGCCCGTTTTTGCCTCTTTTATTGCTGCTCTGACTTCATCCTTTAGTATTGTCGGTATTTCTGCTACTTCTTCTATGGGTTTGGAAGTGAATAGTGTTAATTCCTCGTTGCTGTTGGGGAGAGTGCTACGATATAGGTTCTCATAGAACTTTGTTGCCGTTTCGACTATTTCTTCTCTGGCTGTTATTTTCTTTCCTGTATTGTCCTGTAACTGCTTTACCAATACTTTTCCTTGGCTTAGTTCCTTCTTTAGTTTTTTAGTTGTATGTAGGATTATAGATAGTTAATTGGTACATACAGTTATATGCAAACAGCGAACGCCGTCTTTCTGTATCCAAGTTAAAATTATAACAAGATCTATTTATTTATGCTTATTTACAGTTCTGATAATATTCAGTGTAAGTAAATGCACAAAA
The DNA here is from genome assembly GCA_964059195.1 of Ectobius pallidus. Classification (NCBI taxonomy): domain Eukaryota; kingdom Metazoa; phylum Arthropoda; class Insecta; order Blattodea; family Ectobiidae; genus Ectobius; species Ectobius pallidus. Next base: position 15,503,803 of record CAXKWD010000007.1, read on the forward strand.
ACTATAAAATGCGATAAACTCAAAATAAGAAAATAATGACTTTATATTTTTTAATTACCTAAAAATATGAAATGTGGGAAAAAAGACCGTAAAAGACAACAAAAATGACCAAACAATGACATTTATTACTAAAAACTACCTAAAAAATCTGATGTGAAAGTCACATAACTTTCTCTGCCCAAATAAAAGTTAGGAGTATTCACATATCCTTGTACAGAAACGCAAGACACAATTTAACGCTAATTATACGATAAATACCTGATAACCTCTTCTTTGAAAATGCTGCGACTAATAAAAGTGCAGACTATATAGCATATCTATATAGAAAATCGCGAAAAACGAAAATTTATTCATGTAAAGTCCCCTTAAAAATATGATAAAATAGTCGCCAATCTTATCCTCACATCTTCAGAAGGTACCTGACCCAAATGCGAAATTTTGTTTTCATACGATTCTCCGTTTCGGAGCAGCCTGTTCACAAACTTCCACACAGACAGACAGACAGACACACACACACACAGACACACAGACATGTTTCCAAAAATAGTATTTTTGAATTCAGGGGGCCTTGAAACGTGTATATATGCTAAAAACTCAACTTCGAATTTTGGGGTCGAAAACAATACTTCCTCTACCCGTACCATAGGTACTATAGGTAGAGGAAGTATTGTTTTCGACCCCCAAACAATACTTCCTCTACCCGTACCATAGGTACTATAGGTAGAGGAAGTATTGTTTTCGACCCCAAAATTCGAAGTTGAGTTTTTAGCATATATACACGTTTCAAGGTCCCCTGAATTCAAAAATACTATTTTTGGAAACATGTCTGTGTGTCTGTGTGTGTGTCTGTCTGTCTGTCTGTGTGGAAGTTTGTGAACAGGCTAGCTCCGAAACGGAGAATCGTATGAAAACAAAATTTCGCATTTGGGTCAGGTACCTTCTGAAGATGTGAGGATAAGATTGGCGACTATTTTATCTTATTTTTAAGGGGACTTCCTCTACCTATAGTACCATAGTACCATAGGTACTATAGGTAGAGGAAGTAAAAATGGAGAAAATGACCAAAAGTCATTTACCACTTACCACTTTTGTAATCTAGGAGTCACGATCAGAATATCTGCATGAGTGGTCAACGTCTATGATGTTCCAGTTGAAAGATGACATGTCATCAAAATCCGGGCCCTGTTGATGGCTGTATTTTTCAATTTACACATTGTTAACCTAACAGAATCATTTAAATTATTAAACCTTTTTCCGTAGAAATGAAAGAAGCAGCGTGGATCGCTACAGTAGTGACATTTACCATTGATAAGAAACTATTAAGAAACGAAGATGCTACTCAAAACATCGGTATGGAAAACGTGAAGAAAATCCTCTGAAGGAACTTCGCCTTTTAATTATAATAATTAATCAAATCCGTCTAATTCATGTAACAGGGTGCCAGAATGCTTTTGTTTAAACAGTAATAATTGCAATTATGGTATGCAGAAAATAAGTTATTTTTGTTATCGATTTCAGAGTTAAGCACCAGATCGATTCATTAAGCAGGGCTTACGGAAGAATAAAGGTCCTAGTTTGATAAGTGAAGGAATATGTGGGTAGTGTTACTTGTCATAGCCATAACTTCCAAAGTCATAATGAACACTGTAAAACAATATGTTGTCATGACAACTGATATGCATTTGATAAATTCTAATATATTATCATAAAATAGGCACAAAATTGGGCATTACTCCGGTACCAATCAACCGATTTTATCCAGTATCAATAGGCTTCTTCCCATGGATTTTATAAATACGTATAGCAAGTTCCATGAAAATCCGATAAAGCGTACACACACAAACGAACGGACAGTCAGAGAGTCGGGCAGATATTTTCCCATCCCCCACACAATTTCATAAAGTGCCATTCTGTCACTTAATAAAATATTATTAGCCTATTTCTTCACCACTTTCACGGCAAGTTAAAGCATCACCGTCTGCAACCAATCAATATGTAATCTGGTGATACTTCAATAACACGATTCAGTTACCATGATTAGGCGTGTAATTATTGTCACGCTCATGTGTGGAGTCGGGTTTCGGAGACTGGTATTGGGATTAGGTATTCACTATAAAAATTATTTCTAGAGATTCCGGTCTATTATAATGGAATCACTAGAAATAATGGTAAATCCTATATGAACACTCCTCACACTTTAAAGTTTGATCCTCATAGGTAATCCCACGACTGTTAAGACTATTCCATGAACAAAATGTAACGGATTATATAAATAATAATTACTTTCGTGCTTTGTTGTAAAAAAAACTGACAGTTTTGAGATCACGGACTACTGTGAATCAACCATCCGTGAATCGATTCGAGCTACCATGATGTAATCAGTGCTACCGACAGTACACATAAGACATAGTTAACTTCATTCAGGTAAGCTAACAGCAGAACAGAATAAACGCACACGAACTGGCTTGCACCGAATCGAAATTGTGTTCTTAATCAATGTACATTTCTATTATTTCGATTTCCAAGCAAGTTATGTTGTATAAAATAATCTGTTTTCTTGCTGCTTAGTTTCAACATGTGACGTATTAATTACTGCACACTGATACGGAGATTTCTTTTGTTTTCATAGCAACCAGATTGCGTGTGGGAATGTCAAGTTACGATCCACGGCAACAATATTCGTAAGTACCACTAATTAGTTATATCGTGCAAAAAACTTCTTTCACAAGTTTCAAGTGAAATGTAAATAGTTAAAATCAACTTTTCAGAAGGTCCTTGTTTGTTTTAGAAAAATTCACTGCCTCGTTTTACAAAATCAGGTGGAACATTAATTTTTATATTAGGGTGGGGCATCAATGGGGGCCCCATAGTAAGTGGGGCCCGGAGCGGACCGCCCCCACCGCCGCACCCTAGGAACGGCATTGCCGCCTATCACTTGCTTTTATCCCCCCACACCCTAGGTTTATTTCGATACTGTGGTGAAATTAACGGTACACCTGATACCTAACGCACCGGCCATCCTACTGCTGTAATAAACATAGTTGGTAATCGTGTTTCAGCGTAAAACACAACGCAGCATTCATGCAAATCTGCATATTGGGAGCATGGGGGAGCTCATCTGGCACTATGTTATTTCGTTAACATAGTATATGTAATTTGTTACGGTCAACCGTATTGGTCCCTATGCTACACTTTAGTACGATACTCGTGGCGGTGAAATTAAGAACCATAACCAAAGCTGCACATATTTAGTCACCAGCAGAATGCTAGTCACTGCAGGATAAGGTTTTATTCTTTATTCTGGAGGTTTTTGGTTACAATTACATTCGCTTTCATCTCTTTCTGCTACCGATTTTTGCCATTCTCTTTATTCCTTTGTCCTCTTTCCTTTCTTCTGTTCCTCTACTTTCTTCCCATCAATCTTTCATTCTTCTTTTTAACTTTTTTCTCTTAGTGTCTTCAACTTTTTTTTTCTTTCTCTTTTGCTTTATTTTCTTTCTTTGTCATTTTCCTTCTCTTTTTTCAATTGTTTCCCTCTTTCTTTCGCATTCTTTACTTTTCTTTCTACCTTAATTTGCCTTTTCTTTCCTTTTCTTCCTTGTTTTCCTTTTTTTCTCGCTCTTTTTACAATTGAGTATTTTCTTTTCTTTCTTACTTAACCGCCTGCGTGGTTTAGTGCTCTGGGTTCGAGCCTCTTTGCCTCCTCAAAATTCTCTGAGGAGTGGAGTGTGGAACGGGGTTCTTTGAGCCTCATGGACTCTCCAGTTACGAAAGCCATCAATAACGGTCGTAGCAGTTCACTCTCTTTTCTTTATTTTCCTATTTCTTCTTGTATTTTATTTTTTAGTTTTATATTTCGTGTTTCTTTCGTTCGTTCTTCCTTCGTCATTTATAGTAAAATACGTATATATTCTAGAACAATTTGGAAGCAGAGTTCGATCCAATTATGTGAACTGATTTGATCGTATTCAGAGTTTTATAACATAATTTAAGAATCTTGAACCATCCTAATTGATAAAACTGCCTGAGTGCCCAAAGAAGAAGTGGTCTATTTTGTCCTTTTCACGTCGTGAAGGACAGATCTTATGGAGAATCCCCGCGCTGTTGCCAGATATGCCTATTTTCAGAACATGACCAAAGTGAAATAGCAACATGCAATTCTGTTTGAAATTTTATGAAGAATGCGATGGTAGCCACGAAAATCTTATATTTTCTTTGATTTCTGTTTAAATAATAAAAATTTGAATTTTTCTTTAAACGAAAATTTTAACATATTTTTCGTTCCAAACATTAAAACGTTGTACGTTGTAATTGCAATAATTGCGACGAAAAAATCTCAGTTATTCGTTTGCTGGTTCTTAGAATTTACCGATATTTTAAAAGTAATGATTATAAAAAAATATTTTGTCAGACAAGGTAAGAGTATTTTTCATTTTTGTATTGGAAAATGTCGTCGCTGGCTAAATTTCGTTCTATAAGTTCACATAAAAACTTCCAGCGACAAAATTGTAGAGGAAAGTGTGAAATTAATTTTTATCTTCATTCAAAACTCCCCCGAACAATAAATCCACAGTTTTTTTCACAGTCGAACAGCGCGCGATGTAGCTTGACGTAAGTTGAATATAGGGATTGAGCTGTTAGCTGTTAGCTTTCGGTTCAGTTAACTTTTGAGTCGTAATATCGCGATTCCTTTAATTCCAAGTAATTATTATTATTATTATTATTATTATTATTATTATTATTATTAACAGTAGTAGTAGTATTATCATTATCATAATCATCATTGCTATCATGAATTATTAATTATGTTTTTGTTGGAATTCCGTAAGGCTACATCACATCGAGTCATGCCATGCAACTGCTATGTTATTTACCTCCGTCTGGTGACTTCATTCACGGATGATAGGATTTGGAGCATTGGTTAATATGCCGCCGCCAATGACCGTCACTGATGTTTCTTACCGGAATCGCTATTTTTATCTTACTACGTACCACTTCGATAGAATTTAGTTCACAATGGTATTACTCCCTGTTCTTCTGCGATCGAGTCTACGGCTGTACTGATCTCGTACAGAATTTAAGATATTAACTAATTATCTTTTAAGGCAATCTTCTGAATACGGAATATTTTTTTATGTGAGCCAACTTTGTATATCGTCCTCGTGGGAGTTGGAACTAGGGATTGTTTATATGTCGCTACAGTATAATATCGTTTCTTAGTATCATCCGCGATTTATTCCCTCGCTTTTCAAAATCAAACCCCATTTCTTTCACCAAACGATAAATAGTTGAATATTTAAAATTTGGTAAAGCTGTATCATCATTTACTGCTTTCATAACAGACATAATTGTAGGAGGGTGTTCTGAAACAGAAACCCATGAAATTTGCGGCCTACAGCACTGCGTGCAAATTCGTTATATTTCGCCTCCCAGCTGGTTTTGTATTTCAACCCAGTTTGCCTTTTTTTCCGCGGTGTGGTGATGGGCTCTTCGTTGTTTTCCTTTTTTAATCTAAAGAATGTACGCCTACTGACGTCGGTAGCCTTAGAAAGTTCGCTAACAATAAACAATTGACTCCGTCCGGGTTTCCTTCAAATACTGGAAGACACTGATGGTTTAGCCTCTTTTCCTGCGATCCATTGCGCTCTTTGAACACTTGCAGTTTTAATGCACACGGTTATTCGCGGGATAGAGCACTTTTAATATCACTTAACATTCGGGTTCACTGACAAACCGAAATTGAAAACATCCTCTGAGGCGATGGACCATTGCCACCTCTACATATCATGCTCACGACATATGTTCACGAAACCTTTATTTCTGTCGCATGTTAATTTAATATGCTGTGAAAGCATTCTTCATTAATATATCCTCTATCTAATGTTTGAGCTGTGAAGCTGATGTCATTAATTTCAGTCGACTAATAGCTCTGAATATAATGGTCACACTATGGTATGTGTAGGCTAAGAGCATTAAATAATAATTGATACATGGTGGTGTTATTCCAAGGAATTAAACTCTGCTGCAATATCTTGCACAAGCTTAATTTATTCACGAAATGAAAATAAAATATTACAACTCAAAAAGTTAACTGAACAGAAAGAAACTTACCGCTAGCCGGACCCCTATAGTATGTCACGTTTTCACTATGTCGCGCGCTGTTCAACTGAGAAGGAAACTGAGGATACATGGTTAATATTGTTCGGGGGACCTTCGAATGATACTGAAAAATAATTTCACACTTTTCTTTACAACTTTGTCGCTGGAAGTATTTATGTGGACTAACAGAACGAAATTTAGCCAGCGACGACATTTTCCAGTGCAACATCTAAAAACACTCTCACCTTATCTGACAAATTATTTTTTTAGAAACAACATTTTTTAAATATTGGTGAACTTTTCGAATGATCATCATCTATTAGGACAAACGAATAACTGAGATTTTCTCGTCACAATTGTTTCGATATTTTTGTACGTTTTAATGTTCGGAAAGAAAAATATGTTAAAAATTTCGTTTAACGAAAAAAATCCAATTTTTAGTATTCAAACAGAAATCAACAAAAATATGAGATTTTCGTCTCTACCATCATATTCTTCATAAAATTTTATACAGAAATACAAGTTTTTATTCCACTCTGGTCATATTATGAAAATAGCCATATCTGGCAACATAGCGCCCGTGCGCGCTTGATTCTCCCATATGAATAACATGGCCATAAGAGCCCATTGTGCCTTCACGATGTGAAAACCAGTATAGTTCAATAATCAAGGAGAAAAGAAAAGAGGTGATAAAGAAGGCAGTTCGACTTCGGGGAAACAAGAATCCTCATTCAGTCCTTACCATAAAAGTGAAGATGTAATAAAAACAATTTTATTGATGACTATCTTAAAAGGCTATCTTTTGTATTTGTAATTCTAAATTAACTTATGGAGAACTTTCGATTTTCAAAATGTATGTCCTTATATAAACCTAGGTATCTAGAGTTTGAAGCGAAGATGAACGACCTATCAGATTTCATCATAAAATGCTAGGTATAGCAAGTTGCCATGCAGGATGAATTTTGCAACCCATTGCTTCTCCACATCATGCCTGACAAGAGAAAATTAGAATAAGCAGAAATTTCGGTGGCAAACAATTTTACTACCTATACAGGATATTGTATTTCCCACTTTCATGTTGTCATGCAACCATTTCGGGGCTTAAATCAAATGAAAATCAATATCACTTTCACATTTTCTTCCGCAAATACTTCGGAGATAAAAATTTACTGCGAAAAAAGAAATAAATATGTTCCATCCTATTTTGTCTCTCTTTACATTCTTGGTTCACAATAAACATCCCTACTTCTCAACTCTAATACAAAGCCCTACAGCGTTGAATTGGGTCTTGAACTCGGGAGGTCCCAAGTTCAAATCCCGTGGCCGGCCAATTTGACATGGGCTTTTTCATTATTTCCCCAGTCGTAAAGGCAAATGCCGAAATGAATATTTGCATATCATGATTCATCCTCACCATTTCACCATTTCAAATGACAAGCAATAGTTCCATGGCCTACCCTACTGTACAGACACATATCCCGAACTCCTGATAGCCTATTGTCTCGAAGCTAAAAGGAATATAAACACAGCTGAATAGTAAAATTTTTAAAATCGGTGGATAGGATATTTAGCGACTTCTGACATAGCATAGTCGCTACCCATCGTTGGCAAAAACTCAGACTGAGATAACTGGAAATGCTGTGTCCGCAATTCGACCTCATAGAGGATGTCGAATGTTCAATTCCATTGCTTGTACACACCATGCCTGGGAGGAGTGCAAATAAGAAGAAAAAGACATCCCGGTTACATAAGGTTATTGTCTTGACAGAAAATTGTATTTCTCACTCTCATATTACCATATAACCGTTTCGGGGCTGAAGTAAAAAAGAAATTCAGTATCACTTTCATACTTTACTTCCCAAAAACCTAGGACTGCGAGCGTAGGGCTGAAAATGTTCCATCCCGTTTTGTCTTCTTTTAGATGCTTAGGGCCTCTGAATAAACATCCCTAGGCCTATTTCTCAACTAATACAAAGCCTACAGCTGTGAGTGACATATCAGTGGATAGGATTTGTTACCGACTTCCGATATAGCATACTCACTGGCACACACGTAAGTTGTCCCTTCAATACGACCGCTTATTCTACATCAAAATAAGAAGTGAGAAAATTATATTTTCCATGCTCATGGTAGAAAAAGTTATGTGATGCATCACACCCGATATTTATTTACGCTGATTTCATTCTCCATAATTGATTTAAAGAAATAAATCATATCGATAAACTCTCTAATTATTTGTCAAAGCCCAGCGTACTGCAACTTCCAAAGCCTTATGTGAACACTGCAAAATGTATTGTTGTCATGAGAACTGAATTGCGTTTGGTGAATTCAGTGTAATATTTTCAGAAGTCATATGATTTTTTTAAAGGAAGGGGTTGTTTGTTTGAAGTTTAATGTTGTCCTTTTTTCTTTCCGGGTTGAAGTGGATATGTGTGCAAAATTTCGTGCTAATTGGTCGAACCATGTAGATTTGTGAAGGGAACATAGGCTACATACCAACAAATATACACTTTCAATTTTATATATTAGACTAGCTTAAAAGGCCCGGCGTCGCCAAGGTTTTGTATTTTGTAATTCTAAATTAACTTATGAAGGACTTTCGATTTTCAAACTCTAGGTCCTTATATAGGTATGTAGAATTTGGAATGAGGAAGAACGACTTATCACACTCAAACTATTCCCTCAGGAAACGCTTGATATAGCTTTTTATTACTCATAGAGGATGTCGAATTTTGCACCCCGTTGCTTCTACACACCATACCTGGGAGGGGTTCAAATAAGAAGAAACAGGAATTAAGTTAATAGGCTATAAAATTCTATTATTTTTGCGGAATAATTTATTTCTCACTCACATCTTACCATAAACCGTTTCGGGGATGAATTCAAAAATAAATTCAATATCACTTTTATACTTTCCTCCCCAAAAACCTGGGATATAAAATAGCTATTTATGTATCAAGTACGCAAAATAATGCTTTAGCGGACGAATCTAGTATAGCGGCCGAGGCGAAAGCCGAGGCTGAAATACTGGATGAGTCCGCTAAAGTTTTTGCGTACGTGGTGTATACAATATTTTTTAGTAAAAGTTCTATAAATTATATGAAATAAAACAAAAATACCGTATAATTAATTATAATGAAAGGCAGTCAGTATTTCTTTAAGTTATCTGGTCATGGCCATCTAGATCATAAAACAATAATAACCGTACGTAGTAATAACAAAAGTGGTAGTATAGATGCATAATATATGAGTTCCTTGTTTGTAAACAATATTGCATACCAACTAGTATTTATGAAAAGCCTGTGAAAATATAAATGATAATATCGAGGAAATTTCAATCCAAGCCAGAAACATTGAATTGGAGCTGCTACCAGCAACTTCACGGCAGAAATAGGCTATGAGAAGGGATATATTACAGCATTTAAATGCTGTTCGTCCATGGTAAGGAATGTATTTCAAGTGAACCAAAATGTGAAAAGTTGTTGGCTTATATTTGTTGTCATGTGATGAAGTGGGCTACCGTGTTTTGCGAAAAATCCTGGTAAAGTTTCTGATTATCATAAAGAAACGTGTTGGCTTAAATTTGTTGTTTTATAACCAATTATATGCGTAAATCCATGTTAAAGTTGGTGTGACTGGTCAATGCCATCTGGGTTTTGTTTATAGATTGCCATGACGACTTTAAAGGACAAGGCCGCTAAAATTGCATTTTGAATGCAGTTTGAATGCACTTTTATGCAATTTTAGCGGACTTGTCCTTTAAAGTGCAGCTTTTCGGCGTGTTATCAGTCCTGTTTTAGAGAGCGTGTACTAAAAAATATATTCCGCGCATAGGACTAAAAATGTTCCATCCTATTTTGTCTTCTTGTAGATGCTTAGGGCCCATGATAAACATCCCTATTTATCAACAAATATAAAACTTGCAGCTAGAATAATGTATCAGTGGAAATGCTTTTTCACCTGAGCAGGCTGAGACAACTTGATTAAGCTGTTAGTTCGAATTTTAATGTAGCCTACTTTTTAGAGGTTTGAAGAAAGTATGAGTGCAAAATTTCGTTGAAATTGCATTAAGGATGTACTTTGTATAGGGAATAAACATACAAAGATACACAAATACGCATTTTCAACTTTATATATAAGACTAGACTGTACGCCATCAGCTGCCATCTATCGCAGAAGTCAAGAACTACGAGAACTTAGTAACAGCTGATTGCCGCGTTCAGCCATTTTGTTTTTCTATTCTATGAATCTAAAATCAAAGAACTTAAGCATTAAATAAATTATGGTCGAACAAAAACAATCGTATGCAACTTGCCTATATTCGTATCTTAATAAATTGTCATTATAGGTTCATTGCATATTGTGCTAACTCGTATCCTAATAAAATTGCATTTTATTAGATTCACTGCATAATGCACTATTTTAAAATTATATTGAAAATTCCCTTTTTGGTCCACGTGCATAAAACTTTTTCATACATTGTAAATTTTTGTTAATTATATTATACTTACTTAATAGTTTATAAATTTAAGTAATGTTTAACGTTATATGGTGAAAATTACTGTACTGTGTTCGGATAATTAGTAGGGATATAGCATCTCCGCCGCGTCGACGCTGGCGTCGCGACGCCCCAACTCTATCTTAAACTGATTGCAGTTAGGCCATCTGGACCATCATGGCTATCATATGACACCAACCCCACCCTTCTATCATCCCTCTATCCAAAGTGAAGCCCAAAATTAGATTTGGCCGGTAAAACAGAGACCTGCATTACACAAAACAGAAAAAATCTCATTTAGGCCCTTTTGACAAGCCCTATCATAAACAATGGCTCCGCACTGTGCTGATCCCATTCCAAAGCCTTTTGGAACATCTTGGCTTTTCATATGATACCAACCCCACCCTTCTATCACACTCCTGACAATAAATAAGATTATGTCGGTAAAGCAGAGACCTGCAATACCAACCTTGAAAACAATTAACTTAAATATAGTAAATATTATTAATATAAAATACGAAAATATTACACAAACAGTTAGGCCCTTCTGAAGTAATATTTATCCCCTAGCTGTAGTTGGTATTCTAGGCCATTTAAAAGGTATTTTCAAGATTAAATAATCATATTATGTTATACAAAAATGTAGGACATATTCTTAAAACCTATTTTCACCCCCAAAGGGTTAATTTTATGTAAGGGTGGTTTTTCAAGGTCACCCATGTTTTTGCCGATATGGACAACTTGAGCCACTGTAAATCGTCTGGAGGGTAGTTTTCACCCCCACTTGCAGTCTAACCCTTTTAAAATTATTTTTTCGACATATAAACAACTTACAGAGTTATATTGACTATCTGACATGATTTACACCCCTAAATGATTTAATTTTATGAAGGGGTGGTTTTTCAAGGTCACCCAGGTTTTTTGCAGATATGGACAACTTGAGCCACAGTAAATCGTCTAGAGGGTAGTTTTCACCCCCACTTGCAGTCTAACCCATTTAAAATTATTTTTTCGACATATAAACAACTTACAGAGTTATATTGACTATCTGACATGATTTACACCCCTAAATGATTTAATTTTATGAAGGGGTGGTTTTTCAAGGTCACCCAGATTTTTGCAGATATGAACAACTTGAGCCACTGTAATTCGTCTAGAGGGTAGTTTGCACCCCCCACGACCAATCTAAGCCATTAAAAATTCATTTTTCGACATATAAACGTCTTACAGAGTAATATTAACTATCTGAAATTATTTACATCCCCAAAGGGGTTAATTTTATGAAGGGGTGTTTTTTCAAGGTCAACCAAGTTTTTCAACTACTGGACAAATTAAGCCATTATAAATCGTGTAGAGGGTAGTTTTCACCCCTACTCCCAATCTAACCCATTAAAAATTTATTATTCATCAATAAAAAATCATACTGAGTGATATCAACCATCTGACATGATTTAAACTCCCAAAAAGGATTGATTTTATGTAAGGGGTGGTTTTAAAGGTCAAACAACTTTTTACACAAATGGACAAATTCAGCCATTATAAATCGTCTAGTGGGTGTTTCTTCATCCCCACAACCAATCTAACCTACAAAAAAAATTATTTTTGATATTAAAAAATCGTAGTATGCTATATCAATTGTCTAAGAACAATATGAAACTTTTGGTAGTACCCCATACCATTGGAGAGTTATATTTTATAGGATAGGATGAGAGGACACAAAATGTCTGCAAACAAAAGAAAAACCATATATAAGAAAGAGTATGTTGGAACCATTAGGACAAACACAACTCTAAAAGCCTTATCAATACAAACTGCTTGTAAAATAACAATGAAATAGGAAAACACAAATGTAAACCAACGGAATATATAGCACATGTCTTGCAGGGATGAAAAAATTGTTAATTGTGCATAAACGTTTTGAAAAAATTACATAGTAATTCCACAAATCATGATTGAACATGTTCATCGACAGAGGAAATGAAGCTATTTTCTACAAAAAGGACACCTATCACTAATCAATATGACAAAGACAATTCCAAAAGCCTTGTCAATTCAAACAAACTGGTTGTAAAATAGGAGAAAACATCTGTAAACAAAGATTATGTTGGAACGTGAAAGCCTCAGGATAGGTGACGTCAGCAAAAATATGATTAAGCAACTACAACCGACAGAGGAAATTAAGTCATTTATGCATTAAAAATGTACACCCGTATGACAAGGACACCTTTACAAGAAATACAAACTGTCAAAATTGGTAAAAACGGCGATTTAATACAATTAGATTGGAATGTGAGAGCCTCAGGATAGATGTTACGCACAAATATTGATTGAACATATCCAGTAGACAGAGCTTATATAGTTATTTATACAATAAAAACACAAACGAATATGACAATGACACCCTTAACAATTAAAACAATATGGTTGTAAACTAACAAAGAAATAAGAAGTATAGAATATTTCTAGATGGAGAGGAAAATAAAGGCATTTGCTCATAAAAATTACGGGACAATCTTACAAAGTCCTCTTCAAGACTTGTAGAAAAGTTCAGGATAGTTGAAATCCACAAAACTTGATTCAGCACGTACACCCACATTACAAGGACAAAGTAACAAGTCATACAAGCTGTTAAAATTGATAAAATCGGTGATCTAATATAAGTATTGTAGAACATAATCCAATCGACAGAGAAAACAAAATCATTAATTCGTTTTAAATACGAATTATTTACCTATTACTAAACAATATGACAGTTGCAACTGTAGAAACCTTAACAACTCAAACAAACGATTGTAAACTATTATAGAAATTCGAAAAGTCATCTTTCAACAAAAGGAATGTATAAAACATGTCTAGCTATGGAGGAAACTAAAGTCATTTATGCATTAAGAATACAAAGATTATGACAAGTACATCTTAACAAGACATGTAAACTATCAAAATAGGTAAAATAGGTGATCTAATACAAATATTTTGGAACGCGAGAGCCTCGGAAAAGGTTTTTATTAACACATCATGATTTAACATATCCTGTTACCAGAGGAAATGAAATCATTAATTCATTTTAAAAGTAAAATTTTTATCTATTACTAAAGAATATGACAGTGGCAACTCTAAATAAACCTTAACAAACCAAACAAACTGGTTGTAAACTATTAAAAAATTACGAAAATTCATATTTAAACTAAGGGAATGTATAAAGCTTGTGTAGCTATGTAGGGAAATAAAGTAATTTACGCATGAAACAAATTTGAAAAGTGTTCACATATGAAAAAGACATCTCTACAAGGCTTGTAGACAGGTTCAGAATAGATTACGTCAGCAAAAACATGATTCAACAAGTACAGCCGACAGAGAAAAGGTAAGCATTTATGCATTTAAATGTACATTTATATGTTAATGGCACCTTAAAGACATACAAATTGGCTGTAAACTAACAAAGAAATGTGACAAATCATCTTTAAACAAAAGTATGTATAAAGCATGTCTAGCTGTCGAAGAAAATTAAATAATTTTTGTATTAAACAATATGAACAGCGTACACATGTGACAAATGCATCCATACAAAGCAATGATTTATTTTAGAGATAGTAATCTAATACAGGCATATTGATACATGAGAAGCTCAGGATAGATGACTGCAAAACAAGTCCGGTCGATAAAGATATGAAATCGTTTATAGGCTATATTAAAAATGGTAATTAATGGTATATTAAATGGTAATTGTTATTAACGGGGAGGAGACCCTTTAATTCCCTCTTATCGAGAGCTTAAAGGAACCGACCCGGACAGTTACCTAACGTCCCATCCTTACCTTCACGTGGTGCAGCTGTTAGTAGTCATGCTCAGCATGACGAACTAAAAAGTGGGGCTAATTACCTATTAATTACTTAAAGCGCTGGTCAGCTTGGTGAGTTTATGGCCGAATCTAGTATCATTCCCATCCCGCGAGAGGCAATGGCAAATCTCCGCGGTATCATCCTTGCCTGAATCACCTCAGACGAGTCGTGGTCATCACCCCATGGCTTCGTCCAGGGTCTGGACCTGCCTTCGGGCAGAATACTCATCATCATCAATTAAAAATGTGACAAATGTTTACCTGATACAAAACAATAGTACAAAGACCACTCTAAAAACATAAGGATGTAAAAGAAATTGACTGTAAACTATCTAATAAATAGGAAAAATCAACTGTAAACAAAGATAATATATAGAAAATGTTTAACAGGAGAGGAAAATAATGTTAATTGTGCATAAAAATGAAAATTACCTTAAAAATCCACAAATCATGATTGAACATATCCAATTGACAGAGGAAATGAAGTCATTTATACATTTAAAATGTGATATGTTTACCTAATTCTAAACAACAGTACAAAGGCTACTCCTATAGTCCTAACAATTCAAACAATGTTGATGTAAATTTAAAAAGAAATGGGAAAAAGCATATTAAACAAAGAGAATATTTAGAACATGTCTAGATGGAGAGGAAAATAATGTCAATTTTACATAAAAATTTAAAAATTATTTAATAAATTCACAAATCATGATTGAACATATCCAATTGACAGAGGAAATGAAGTCATTTATACATTTAAAATGTGAAATGTTCACCTAATTCTAAACAATAGTACAAAGGCTACTCCAATAGTCTTAACAATTCAAGCAATGTGGATGTAAATTACAAAGAAGTAGAAAAAAAAAGCATATTAAAGAAAGATAAAATTTAGAACATGTCTAGCTAGAGAAGAAAATAAGGTCAAGTTATGCATAAAAATTGGAAAAAAAATATGAAATAAATCCCCAACTTATGATTGAACATAACGTCAGCAAAATAATATGACAATGCCCACCTCAAAAAGACACAAGTTGATTGTAAAATATCAAACAGACAAATAAAAAATGGTAATGTATATTTGGTATATTAGGTCTTTGATATAAACTGGAACATGATTAGTTGGTAGCCAAGGATGGTGTAAGGTTACAAGAATGTAAACGTAAACATGAATATGAACGTAAACGTGAATGTGAACGTAAACGTTAACGTGATCGTCAACGTCAACGTCAACGTAATCGTAAACGTGAATGCAAACGTAAACGTAAACGTGATCGTAAACGTAAACGTGAATGTGAACGTAAATGCAAACGTGAACGTGAACGGATACATTTAATTTGTGAAATATTTACCTATTACTAAACAATACAACAGAGACAACTCTAATAGTCTTAAGAATTCAAACAATGTGGATGCAAATTAACAAAGAAATAGGGAAAATCATCTGTAAACAAAGGATGTAAATAGAATATGTCTAACTAGAGAGGCAAATAATATCAGTTGTGCACAAAAAATGAAAATTACGTAAAAATCTACAATTCGTGATAGAACAAACCCAATTGACAGAGGAAAAGAAGTCATTTATGCATTAAAAATGTGAAATGAATACCTATTACTAAAGAATAGGACAAACGCAACCCTAAAAGTTTTATCAATTTAAATAATGTGACCGCTAATTAACAAAAGAAATAGAAAAACACAACTAAAAATAAACGGAATATATAAAACCTGTCTAGCAGGAGATGCAAATATTATCAATTGTGCATTGAAATGATGAAAAATTACTAAATTAATCCACAAATCCTTATTGAACATGTCCATCGACAGAGGAATTGAAGCCATACATGATTATGAAAAGTACACCTTTCACTAAACAAAATGACATAGGCTATTCCAAAAGACTTATCAATTCAAACAATCTTGTTGTCAACTATAAAGAAATAGGAAAAACATATTAAACAAAGAGATCATTTAGAACATGTCTAGGTATAGAGAAAAATGTCAATGGGCATAAAAATTGAAAAAAAAGCTAAATAAATCTATAACTTATGATTGAACTTGAACGCCTGCCAGGAAATAACGAATTTGATACATTTATTTTGTGAAATTTTTACTTATTACTAAACAATACAACAGGGGCGACTATAATAGTCTGAACAATTCAAACAATGTGGATATAAATTAGCAAAGAAATAGGGAAAATCATCTGTAAACAAAGGAAGTATATAGAATAAGTTTAGTCAAGAGAGGAGAATAATGTCAGTTGTGCATAAAATATGATAATCTCGTAAAAAATGCACAAATCATGACTGAACATGTCCAATTGACAGAGGAAATGATGTAATTTACACAATTAAAATGTGAAATGTTTGCGTATTACTAAACAATAGGACACACGCAAGCCTAGAAGCCTTAAAAATTCAAATAGTCAGGCTGCAAACAAAGGGAATATATAGAACAACGTGTCTAGCAGGAGATAAAAATATTATCAGTTGAGCTAAAAAAATGTAGAAAAATTACTAAATTAATCCACAAATCATGATTGAATATGTCCTTCGGCAGAGGAAATGAGGTGATTTATACATTTAAAATTACAAATAGTACACCTCTCACTAAACAAAATGATATAGGCCATTCCAAAAGCCTTATCAATGCCAACAATCTTGTCAACTGTCAAAATAAGATTTAGATAGGTAAAACAGAGACCTGCATTAACATGAATTGAAATAAATAAACGGAATATTGATAAAAAAGATCTCTCCATTACTCCTCATCCTCGAAAGGTTTTCCATAGTTCATTGCTAGTGTGCAGCGCTATATTTTAGGAGAGAGAGAGAAGGTGGTAATGTCATATGGCGCTGCACACTAGCAATGAACTATGGAAAACCTTTCGAGGATGAGGAGTAATGGAGAGATCTTTTTTATCAATATTCCGTTTATTTATTTCAATTCATGTTAATGCAGGTCTCTGTTTTACCTATCTAAATCTTATTTTGACAGTTGACAAGATTGTTGGCATTGATAAGGCTTTTGGAATGGCCTATATCATTTTGTTTAGTGAGAGGTGTACTATTTGTAATTTTAAATGTATAAATCACCTCATTTCCTCTGCCGAAGGACATATTCAATCATGATTTGTGGATTAATTTAGTAATTTTTCTACATTTTTTTAGCTCAACTGATAATATTTTTATCTCCTGCTAGACACGTTGTTCTATATATTCCCTTTGTTTGCAGCCTGACTATTTGAATTTTTAAGGCTTCTAGGCTTGCGTGTGTCCTATTGTTTAGTAATACGCAAACATTTCACATTTTAATTGTGTAAATTACATCATTTCCTCTGTCAATTGGACATGTTCAGTCATGATTTGTGCATTTTTTACGAGATTATCATATTTTATGCACAACTGACATTATTCTCCTCTCTTGACTAAACTTATTCTATATACTTCCTTTGTTTACAGATGATTTTCCCTATTTCTTTGCTAATTTATATCCACATTGTTTGAATTGTTCAGACTATTATAGTCGCCCCTGTTGTATTGTTTAGTAATAAGTAAAAATTTCACAAAATAAATGTATCAAATTCGTTATTTCCTGGCAGGCGTTCAAGTTCAATCATAAGTTATAGATTTATTTAGCTTTTTTTTCAATTTTTATGCCCATTGACATTTTTCTCTATACCTAGACATGTTCTAAATGATCTCTTTGTTTAATATGTTTTTCCTATTTCTTTATAGTTGACAACAAGATTGTTTGAATTGATAAGTCTTTTGGAATAGCCTATGTCATTTTGTTTAGTGAAAGGTGTACTTTTCATAATCATGTATGGCTTCAATTCCTCTGTCGATGGACATGTTCAATAAGGATTTGTGGATTAATTTAGTAATTTTTCATCATTTCAATGCACAATTGATAATATTTGCATCTCCTGCTAGACAGGTTTTATATATTCCGTTTATTTTTAGTTGTGTTTTTCTATTTCTTTTGTTAATTAGCGGTCACATTATTTAAATTGATAAAACTTTTAGGGTTGCGTTTGTCCTATTCTTTAGTAATAGGTATTCATTTCACATTTTTAATGCATAAATGACTTCTTTTCCTCTGTCAATTGGGTTTGTTCTATCACGAATTGTAGATTTTTACGTAATTTTCATTTTTTGTGCACAACTGATATTATTTGCCTCTCTAGTTAGACATATTCTATTTACATCCTTTGTTTACAGATGATTTTCCCTATTTCTTTGTTAATTTGCATCCACATTGTTTGAATTCTTAAGACTATTAGAGTTGTCTCTGTTGTATTGTTTAGTAATAGGTAAATATTTCACAAATTAAATGTATCCGTTCACGTTCACGTTTGCATTTACGTTCACATTCACGTTTACGTTTACGATCACGTTTACGTTTACGTTTGCATTCACGTTTACGATTACGTTGACGTTGACGTTGACGATCACGTTAACGTTTACGTTCACATTCACGTTTACGTTCATATTCATGTTTACGTTTACATTCTTGTAACCTTACACCATCCTTGGCTACCAACTAATCATGTTCCAGTTTATATCAAAGACCTAATATACCAAATATACATTACCATTTTTTATTTGTCTGTTTGATATTTTACAATCAACTTGTGTCTTTTTGAGGTGGGCATTGTCATATTATTTTGCTGACGTTATGTTCAATCATAAGTTGGGGATTTATTTCATATTTTTTTTCCAATTTTTATGCATAACTTGACCTTATTTTCTTCTCTAGCTAGACATGTTCTAAATTTTATCTTTCTTTAATATGCTTTTTTTTCTACTTCTTTGTAATTTACATCCACATTGCTTGAATTGTTAAGACTATTGGAGTAGCCTTTGTACTATTGTTTAGAATTAGGTGAACATTTCACATTTTAAATGTATAAATGACTTCATTTCCTCTGTCAATTGGATATGTTCAATCATGATTTGTGAATTTATTAAATAATTTTTAAATTTTTATGTAAAATTGACATTATTTTCCTCTCCATCTAGACATGTTCTAAATATTCTCTTTGTTTAATATGCTTTTTCCCATTTCTTTTTAAATTTACATCAACATTGTTTGAATTGTTAGGACTATAGGAGTAGCCTTTGTACTGTTGTTTAGAATTAGGTAAACATATCACATTTTAAATGTATAAATGACTTCATTTCCTCTGTCAATTGGATATGTTCAATCATGATTTGTGGATTTTTAAGGTAATTTTCATTTTTATGCACAATTAACATTATTTTCCTCTCCTGTTAAACATTTTCTATATATTATCTTTGTTTACAGTTGATTTTTCCTATTTATTAGATAGTTTACAGTCAATTTCTTTTACATCCTTATGTTTTTAGAGTGGTCTTTGTACTATTGTTTTGTATCAGGTAAACATTTGTCACATTTTTAATTGATGATGATGAGTATTCTGCCCGAAGGCAGGTCCAGACCCTGGACGAAGCCATGGGGTGATGACCACGACTCGTCTGAGGTGATTCAGGCAAGGATGATACCGCGGAGATTTGCCATTGCCTCTCGCGGGATGGGAATGATACTAGATTCGGCCATAAACTCACCAAGCTGACCAGCGCTTTAAGTAATTAATAGGTAATTAGCCCCACTTTTTAGTTCGTCATGCTGAGCATGACTACTAACAGCTGCACCACGTGAAGGTAAGGATGGGACGTTAGGTAACTGTCCGGGTCGGTTCCTTTAAGCTCTCGATAAGAGGGAATTAAAGGGTCTCCTCCCCGTTAATAACAATTACCATTTAATATACCATTAATTACCATTTTTAATATAGCCTATAAACGATTTCATATCTTTATCGACCGGACTTGTTTTGCAGTCATCTATCCTGAGCTTCTCATGTATCAATATGCCTGTATTAGATTACTATCTCTAAAATAAATCATTGCTTTGTATGGATGCATTTGTCACATGTGTACGCTGTTCATATTGTTTAATACAAAAATTATTTAATTTTCTTCGACAGCTAGACATGCTTTATACATACTTTTGTTTAAAGATGATTTGTCACATTTCTTTGTTAGTTTACAGCCAATTTGTATGTCTTTAAGGTGCCATTAACATATAAATGTACATTTAAATGCATAAATGCTTACCTTTTCTCTGTCGGCTGTACTTGTTGAATCATGTTTTTGCTGACGTAATCTATTCTGAACCTGTCTACAAGCCTTGTAGAGATGTCTTTTTCATATGTGAACACTTTTCAAATTTGTTTCATGCGTAAATTACTTTATTTCCCTACATAGCTACACAAGCTTTATACATTCCCTTAGTTTAAATATGAATTTTCGTAATTTTTTAATAGTTTACAACCAGTTTGTTTGGTTTGTTAAGGTTTATTTAGAGTTGCCACTGTCATATTCTTTAGTAATAGATAAAAATTTTACTTTTAAAATGAATTAATGATTTCATTTCCTCTGGTAACAGGATATGTTAAATCATGATGTGTTAATAAAAACCTTTTCCGAGGCTCTCGCGTTCCAAAATATTTGTATTAGATCACCTATTTTACCTATTTTGATAGTTTACATGTCTTGTTAAGATGTACTTGTCATAATCTTTGTATTCTTAATGCATAAATGACTTTAGTTTCCTCCATAGCTAGACATGTTTTATACATTCCTTTTGTTGAAAGATGACTTTTCGAATTTCTATAATAGTTTACAATCGTTTGTTTGAGTTGTTAAGGTTTCTACAGTTGCAACTGTCATATTGTTTAGTAATAGGTAAATAATTCGTATTTAAAACGAATTAATGATTTTGTTTTCTCTGTCGATTGGATTATGTTCTACAATACTTATATTAGATCACCGATTTTATCAATTTTAACAGCTTGTATGACTTGTTACTTTGTCCTTGTAATGTGGGTGTACGTGCTGAATCAAGTTTTGTGGATTTCAACTATCCTGAACTTTTCTACAAGTCTTGAAGAGGACTTTGTAAGATTGTCCCGTAATTTTTATGAGCAAATGCCTTTATTTTCCTCTCCATCTAGAAATATTCTATACTTCTTATTTCTTTGTTAGTTTACAACCATATTGTTTTAATTGTTAAGGGTGTCATTGTCATATTCGTTTGTGTTTTTATTGTATAAATAACTATATAAGCTCTGTCTACTGGATATGTTCAATCAATATTTGTGCGTAACATCTATCCTGAGGCTCTCACATTCCAATCTAATTGTATTAAATCGCCGTTTTTACCAATTTTGACAGTTTGTATTTCTTGTAAAGGTGTCCTTGTCATACGGGTGTACATTTTTAATGCATAAATGACTTAATTTCCTCTGTCGGTTGTAGTTGCTTAATCATATTTTTGCTGACGTCACCTATCCTGAGGCTTTCACGTTCCAACATAATCTTTGTTTACAGATGTTTTCTCCTATTTTACAACCAGTTTGTTTGAATTGACAAGGCTTTTGGAATTGTCTTTGTCATATTGATTAGTGATAGGTGTCCTTTTTGTAGAAAATAGCTTCATTTCCTCTGTCGATGAACATGTTCAATCATGATTTGTGGAATTACTATGTAATTTTTTCAAAACGTTTATGCACAATTAACAATTTTTTCATCCCTGCAAGACATGTGCTATATATTCCGTTGGTTTACATTTGTGTTTTCCTATTTCATTGTTATTTTACAAGCAGTTTGTATTGATAAGGCTTTTAGAGTTGTGTTTGTCCTAATGGTTCCAACATATTCTTTCTTATATATGGTTTTTCTTTTGTTTGCAGACATTTTGTGTCCTCTCATCCTATCCTATAAAATATAACTCTCCAATGGTATGGGGTACTACCAAAAGTTTCATATTGTTCTTAGACAATTGATATAGCATACTACGATTTTTTAATATCAAAAATAATTTTTTTTGTAGGTTAGATTGGTTGTGGGGATGAAGAAACACCCACTAGACGATTTATAATGGCTGAATTTGTCCATTTGTGTAAAAAGTTGTTTGACCTTTAAAACCACCCCTTACATAAAATCAATCCTTTTTGGGAGTTTAAATCATGTCAGATGGTTGATATCACTCAGTATGATTTTTTATTGATGAATAATAAATTTTTAATGGGTTAGATTGGGAGTAGGGGTGAAAACTACCCTCTACACGATTTATAATGGCTTAATTTGTCCAGTAGTTGAAAAACTTGGTTGACCTTGAAAAAACACCCCTTCATAAAATTAACCCCTTTGGGGATGTAAATAATTTCAGATAGTTAATATTACTCTGTAAGACGTTTATATGTCGAAAAATGAATTTTTAATGGCTTAGATTGGTCGTGGGGGGTGCAAACTACCCTCTAGACGAATTACAGTGGCTCAAGTTGTTCATATCTGCAAAAATCTGGGTGACCTTGAAAAACCACCCCTTCATAAAATTAAATCATTTAGGGGTGTAAATCATGTCAGATAGTCAATATAACTCTGTAAGTTGTTTATATGTCGAAAAAATAATTTTAAATGGGTTAGACTGCAAGTGGGGGTGAAAACTACCCTCTAGACGATTTACTGTGGCTCAAGTTGTCCATATCTGCAAAAAACCTGGGTGACCTTGAAAAACCACCCCTTCATAAAATTAAATCATTTAGGGGTGTAAATCATGTCAGATAGTCAATATAACTCTGTAAGTTGTTTATATGTCGAAAAAATAATTTTAAAAGGGTTAGACTGCAAGTGGGGGTGAAAACTACCCTCCAGACGATTTACAGTGGCTCAAGTTGTCCATATCGGCAAAAACATGGGTGACCTTGAAAAACCACCCTTACATAAAATTAACCCTTTGGGGGTGAAAATAGGTTTTAAGAATATGTCCTACATTTTTGTATAACATAATATGATTATTTAATCTTGAAAATACCTTTTAAATGGCCTAGAATACCAACTACAGCTAGGGGATAAATATTACTTCAGAAGGGCCTAACTGTTTGTGTAATATTTTCGTATTTTATATTAATAATATTTACTATATTTAAGTTAATTGTTTTCAAGGTTGGTATTGCAGGTCTCTGCTTTACCGACATAATCTTATTTATTGTCAGGAGTGTGATAGAAGGGTGGGGTTGGTATCATATGAAAAGCCAAGATGTTCCAAAAGGCTTTGGAATGGGATCAGCACAGTGCGGAGCCATTGTTTATGATAGGGCTTGTCAAAAGGGCCTAAATGAGATTTTTTCTGTTTTGTGTAATGCAGGTCTCTGTTTTACCGGCCAAATCTAATTTTGGGCTTCACTTTGGATAGAGGAATGATAGAAGGGTGGGGTTGGTGTCATATGATAGCCATGATGGTCCAGATGGCCTAACTGCAATCAGTTTAAGATAGAGTTGGGGCGTCGCGACGCCAGCGTCGACGCGGCGGAGATGCTATATCCCTACTATAATTGATTCATTTTTCATACTTTTAATTGATAAATTAGCTGCAGAACTCAAAACCAATAAAACTCGGCAATGGAATTCTCTGAAATAATGTACAAGTTACACTAAAGCAAGACTTATTGCTCAAAGCAATATCGGCAATATCTTCAATATCCTCAATGAATTCGGGACTGGTCTTATTTTTCTCGCACATAATAATTATTATTATTACTAATTTACTATTTTTATTGTTATTATTATTTTATTATTATTTAACCATTAAAAATACAATGCAACAGGTTTCGGCAGCTAGTCATTAAAAAGTCTGTCTCCAAATATTCCTGTAGGCCTACAGAATAAAAGTTTAGTTAATTGATAATACCTTTAACTGTGTATTTAAAATCATTCAAATCGACGGTTTCACAACAACATATAAGTGGGAATCAATAGATTTCTGCAATCGGAATTTTGGAGGCACAAAATTATTTCTTCCCCGTGTATCATGGGAGTGTTTATTAAAGAAAAGCTCGTTTCTATTATGCACGTGTACAAAAAGTAAACTTGCTAAAATATACAGAGACACCACAGTTAAAATTCCAAATTCTTTAAAAATTGGTTGACGTTGACGAGAATCACAATTTTTCATTATTCTGAAACATTTTTTTAACACTTTTGGCTCCTATGCTGTTTCCCCATAATAATACACACCAGTTTAAATGGCAGTGGAAAAAGCTTAATAAACATTTAATAAAGTGCCAATAGACAGTGTTTTAATTTTCTCAAGAGAAACAAACCTTCAGATAGTTTCTTACAAATTGCTGTTTCCAGGGAAGCTGGTAACCAAAGGTAACCAAATTCCAAGAAGTTTAATGGCTTCAACGGAGTTTTCGTTGTTTCTCAGAGTAAGTACAATTTTTGCGTGCCCCCCCCCTTTTGTGTATATATAAGAGTTTTTGTTCTGACTGATTTAACTAATGACTGACAGAGAATCAACGTAGAGCCTAAACTATAATACGTAGAGACATGGAATTTTGTCAGTGCCTTCGTTTCATAATGTAAGTGCTCACTAAGAAAGGATTGTTAATTTTTTTTATTTTAAATGCCAAAAATAAAATGTTTTTAGAATACTTAATCCCTTTTTACACAGAATTATCAACTTCAAGTCACAGTTCACATGACAACAGTGTAGGCCTATTGTTGGCAGTGGTCTCAGGTAGGTTTGGAAGTAAATGATACGGGACTTTGACAAATTAAAAAAGCTATCGATATAAGCCATTGCTGTAAATAAATATTGAAGATGAAATCCACAAAAATAATGCACAATATGATGCAGTCACATAACTTTCTCTGCCCTGGACATAGAGAATACTGTCTGTATGAGGTATGGTAATATGTATCTCAGGTTTTTGGGGAGGGAAGTATGAAAGTTATATTGAATTGCTTTTTAATTCCATCCCCGAAACGGTTTTATGGTAACATGAGAGTGAGAAATAAAGTATTCCGCAAAGACAATTTCAACTCTTACTAGGCATGGTGTATAGAAGCGATGGGATGCAAAATTCTACATCCTCTTTGAGCACAATGTTATAAGTTAAATTACTTAGTCACTTAATGACACAATAAGAAATAAGTGAATAGAAAAGGACAGTTATTATGCAATTGTATTACATGCAACGGAATGGAAACTTTTCTAATTAAATTTTCTATCCAAACATTTGAAATCAACCAATGAATGTAATTCTCTCCACGCATGACGTATAAATATGGCAGCTTCTTCCATACAGCTGATCCTTTCTGCTGCCAGCGAACATTAACCAAAAAGATAAAACTATATATTAGAGGCATGAAGACTGGCAGACGCTATGGTTTGAAGTTTATTGTTACATACATTATTTCATTTCATTATTTACATCATTTCACATTTAGTACAATTAAAAACAAATGCCAACAGAAAATACTATTTCTATCTAACTTATTTAAAATGTAAGGTATGCCCCTAGATGAGCAAAGCTCGTGTTTAGGGGTGTAATAGATTAAAATAAATCTATTTATAAACTTTGAATTTTAAATTTACAACAGCACTAACTGTAACCATTATTACCAGCAAAAACATTGAGATACTATAGAAATTACGGAAATATGCCGTAGAAAATGTTGCCTGTGTCAAGTGCGTGGGTATCGACCGCCATGTCGATTGTAGTAGGAGAATATCTGACGCTATAAGTTGGACCAAAACACATCTCTCGTGTGTTTATCCAAACATAATTGAAAATGTTACTTATAACAACTTTTCCAACGAAAAAATGGATCGCGGGACATCAGCTTTACATGATAAAGAGGTTTATATAGTTTTTTTTAACAAATAGATGTATTTGCATTTCTTAAAGAATTTCGTATGTGACTGTAGGCCTATATCCAATTCAATTTATTTTGTCCTAAAAAGTCATTAAAATTATTATTATATTTGACGTTACATTAAAATGACATTTAATATAGCCTACTCTTAACATTAAGGGGAACATAGGCCTAACAGCTTTCGTTGAAATTCTTAGGTGAGAAATAGGTGAACTGCATTCTTTTTTTTTATCAGCAAAGAACTGCTCTGCAATCTTGTAATCTGCCATGTTCTTTATTGACTACCTCTACAATGACATACTATTTTCAGAATTAATTAAACTTTTACAGTTATGGGTAATTATCATTACAAAATGGCAGCCACGTTTCGTACACTAAAATGCCGTTTCCGTGATAATTTCCATAAGTGGCATTATATTTGAGTGATTCTTTTTTAAATCTATTTGTAAACATTATATGAACAACATCATCTACAATCTTTGGTATATCTACAGAATAACTATTTTTTTTAAATCGATTCTTTTATAATATATTCTTTTTCATTAATATATATATATATATATACAATAAAATATCAATGTTAAATGAATGACTGTAGATTGTGTTGTTCATATGATATTAACAAGTACACAGAAAAGTAATCACTGAGAAATATTCATATTTGTGGAA
Organism: Ectobius pallidus; assembly: GCA_964059195.1. Taxonomy (NCBI): domain Eukaryota; kingdom Metazoa; phylum Arthropoda; class Insecta; order Blattodea; family Ectobiidae; genus Ectobius; species Ectobius pallidus. The sequence goes on from CAXKWD010000007.1 coordinate 15,530,657, forward strand.
GTTATCAAGAAAACGGCATTTCAGTGCATGAAAAGTGGCTGCCATTTTGAAACGATAATTATCCGTAACTGTAACAGTTTGATTAATTTTGATAATTGTATTCAATTGTAGTAGTCAATCAATTGTAGTAGTCAATAAAGAGTATGTCAGATTGCAAAATTGTAGAGCAATTCATTGCTGAGGGGGAAAAAAAGAATGAAATTCACCTATTTCTCACCTATGATTCTCACCCAAAGCTGTGTGTGTCTCGCCTTAAAATCGTACTTATCCTACACAATTAAACGGCAGAAAGAGTTTATTTTGTTACCTACAGTAGCCAAAGGCCTGTTTCCCTTGCCATGTATCAAAACAGGCGGCATTACTAGAATATATTATGCACACAATCACCACAGCAGTTGAATTTGTGAATGTGAAACATCAACTCTGGTGGCTTCATATTTTTCTTTGTTTCTCCAGAAAGTTGGGCACGTGTAGTGGTGATTTAAATTCAAAAGTTGAACGAGTTTGACACGTAGAGCGTGTTTCTATTGTTTTCAAAACCGTTACAGCGCCACACTGATTTGTGTAGAAAGCCCTCAACTACAAAGTCGCCTCGCTCGCACAGTAACGGGACACCTATATAAGTAAATAATTATAGTCTTCTCCATTACAGAACGATTTTTTCAGTCTATTTAGCTGGATAAAGGGCTCAGAAGTTAACGTGAATTTAATAAATGAGTAAGCTATTTTTATTGATGGCTTCATTTTAATCAACCTTTTCAATGGAAAAATTTACACTTCAATAAGGGTTCAGAGCCATAGTGGGCCATGTGCCATTAAAGAAAAAGGAGAAACCAACAAGTAAAGTTCAATGAGAACCATAGATTAATTACTTATAAATAAAGTTTTGCAATACCTGCACATTAATACATAATTGAGAGGCCCCTGGACATGGACCACATTATTAAATACTTGATGCATAATTCTAAACACTACCGCAAAGTGTCACTACCTCATTTTTGCTGCTAGTGGAGATGGCCCACTATGGCTCTGAGCCCTTAAATTTATTTAGCCTATATCAATTTCTTCCGGCCGCCTCAAACAAAAAACTACTGGTTATGTAAAACGAAGTTTTTTATGCATAGTAAGCTCATGAGTTTTCATAAAATCATAAGTATAGACCAGTAGTTTCCTGGTTAAAGCTACCGTAAGCGTATTTAGGCCCCGTTACAGTGCTTTTTCCTCTTTTTTTCAGTTATTATTGCGGGTTTGTAATGCCAAGGCTAAAGGAGAAGAGTGCTGCGCAGCGACAATAAATTAAACCAAAAGCACTTCGAAATCTACCACAGCCTGTAGGCCTGCCTAAAGGAATTTTTTTAATTATTACAATAGTTAAAGGGCTATTAAATTCCGATTGATCAGAATATCAGGGTATCTAAAGAGTCAACGACTATTTAGAAGCTTGGAATCTGATGGCAATTGGCACGGTGCCATGGATCTCTCTATCTTTACATTACAATGTTTTTACTCCTCTAAACACAGAAGCGTTTAATTTATTTTCACGTTATCTTTTGTGTGTTTGTTTCTCTCCAAGCATTATAGTGTTTAAAATTCACGTTGCATTTCATTACGTTTTATTTACTCCCTGCATGATTTTCGTTGTTATTTCATACTTCTCTTACTGAAAAAAACCAGATTGATACAAAAATAGGTACACAAAATATGTTATCTAACTATTTAAGTTGTAGCCTATGTCATCTTTTAATAAAGAATATTTTTTACAAGAAGGTAATGTAGAGGTACTTTTTCATAATCTACAAAAATTTGTTTATAATGAACAAATTCTTCTTTATATTGCACATACACTTGTTTGTAATGTACAAACACTTGATTACAGTGCATAAACACTTGTTTATCATGCACAAACACTTCGTTATAATGTCCAAACCCTTCTTTATAATGTAGGAACACTTTATTATAATACACAAACACTTGTTTATGATGTACAAACACTTGTTTGTATTGTACAAACACTTGTTTGTATTGTACAAACACTTGTTTACAATGCACAAACACTTTATTATAATGCACAAACACTTCATTGTAATGTAAGTTACAAACACTTATTTATAATTTACAAACAACACATTCTCAACTCCAGGATGAATTTCGCTGGGCTGACAACCGTCTTCTCGCGAGCTGGGAGGACAAGATGATTTGGACACCATAGCTAACGAAAGTGACTAAAGACGTGGAGAATCTGGTAATAGCAAAAAGTGCATTGAGACGTTTCACGCCTCAGAAGGATTCAGATGCAAAAGTTCCATCCCTAAAGAAAATAAGGAGCAGCCTATCAGAGATTGATAAATTACTGGGAAAACAACTAGGCCCACTCCCAGCAAACGCGTTGGCCTATTAAAAACAGAAATAACAAGAATAACAACCATTATTATTTATAAAATCGTCAGTGGTGACTATTACAATAATTATGAAAATAATAATAATAATACATTATTAACAACAATAATATCATAAAGCCAACTGAAATATAAATATAACATTGGTCTCGGTATACAGTATAGTGCACGCCGTTTATCGTGATCACTTCGGGACGCTGGTAATCTGATAATATTAACCGATTAATAAGAGTAGCCGAAAGAATTAAAAGAAACGTATTTATTCATATATAAGATAATACACTACAAAAAGACTTTAAAATATTTACTCATAAAATAATACTTAACTGTGAATCATTCAACCACACATAGGCTAATAGAGTAATAGACTGCAAGCAACTATTTTTTTGAACCAGTAACAAAGTGTTTAATTTGTTTTACTTTCCTTTAGGAGTCAATCAACCAATACTCCATACTCAGTTATAGGCCTAAGCATTTTTGGAAGTGTATACACTGATCTGTGGTGAACACCACGCAGCGAAACATGTAACGTCTGTCTGTTCAAGTCTTTTCATTTTACACTAGCCATCATTGCATGCCAACACTGTTATCTTCATAAATCAAAAGCTGCTGTTTAACTGTGGGATGAAACATATTTTATTGCTTAAAAGAGAAAGTTAGGTAATGCCACCCCCTCAAACTGTTAACTAAAAGAATTGCTACCTCCAGTACAACACAATACAGTTGAGTTAGAAACGAAGCCCTTAAAAACAACATTTTGAATTACGTACAGTAGCCTACTTGGAAATAAAGCCGTATAAACGAAATTGTGGTAACATAACCGAATCTTTGATCACAATAAACAGCATTTTTTCAGTGTATGAGTATTAATCCGTACGGGACTTCGTAAAAGTGATAACTAGGGGGCGGATTTCTATGACCTAAAAAACATTAAAATATGACCAATAAAATTTAAAATATGACTTTACCACTTACACATTGTGTATATATTTTTAAATTTTCATTACAATACATTATATTAAAATATAGCGTTAAGTATTTAAAATATCTCTAAATTCTCAAAAAGTATCATTATAATGCAAAATTTAAAAAATATGATATGAAACTTCAAAATTTCTTTAATATGCACACAAATATGACAAAAATATGACCTAAATGTGCTACAATAGTTGAAAATTTCCTAAATATGCAGTTATATGCACAATAAAAGCCGTTCCATATTCACCAGGATTCTTGGAATCGGGTTTAAATTAGTCGGAAACCTGAAATAATGCAAAGGGGAAAAATATGACATGTCATAGAAATCCGCCCCCTAGTGATAACATTACCCGATTGATAACATTATCCGCGATTACATTAAGCAGCGTTCATTATAAATGTAGAGGAAAGCCTAATCCCTGAATGAAAAAACAGTCGGATCACACTGGGATACAGGAAATGTTTCATTTCTAAACGTGAAGGAAGACTTTAGAGTGTTTTTGCCCAGCTTACGTTAAGTTACCGTAAACGCTAAAGTCACGTGATGGATGCTCTGCGCATGCGCCGGTTTACCGTAACGCTATATCTGACAAGGTGACACGTTATTTCGGACAGATTAGCGTGAAGCTTACGGTAATAGCCATGAATCCCAAAAAACAGGAAAGACTTCGCTTTAACCTTTTCACTGCTACTGACGTATAAATTCGTTAGTTCAAAAACTGTATTAAACCAGAAATATAGACTAATATTTATAGAGTAAAGCTACATGTAAAATTATGATAATTTTTATTCTTGCGTTTGACTGTAATCCATAGTTATCAGTTATTCTACTGCAATTCTCTCTATTGATTTAAAACTTTGATCCCACTGTCGATTTCAGTTGATGATGGCTTATATTATTGTATAAATTCAACATTGTAAAAGTTAACATGAATAATGACTACTTTCAATTATGTGCATTTATAGGCTCAATTATTTCTAATATAATAAACCACTGCTGATAATTTAATGCATGTAACATACCGGTACCTAGAAACATTTTAATAAATTTACCTAGCAGTGTTGATACATTTTTTCATGTTAACATATTTTTCTGATTAAAATCCCAATTTGAGGTTATGTTAATATTTATATCCTGTTATGAGGTGCTTTGGAATTCATATATCTGTAGACTTAGGAACAATGGACAATTAAGTTTAATCATAGGCCTAGCACATTCTGAGAACAATTTGGTATCATATCTTCCAATAAGTCATTGTTAAAATTTCAAAGTGCAGCATTCTGAAACAGTTCCTCCATTTTCTCTGTTACCTTTACCGTACCCAGTGCTTTAGTTGCGCCGGTACGCACCGGTACTGCGTACCGGTATAAAATTATTTTCCTTCTACCATACCGGGAAAAATATGTGCTCCGGTACGTCGTACTGGCAGTACAGGAACGATATTGTCCTAAAATACTTATTAAATGTCCAATTCACGAGAGTGTATTTGTTAATAATGACAAACACTATTAAATTCGCAATAGATATGCGTTCTATGGAAGGTGAGTACCCCCATAAAATATTTTCCAACTAAAGCACTGACCGTACCGTATAAATTTACGCTGGCAAAAACTCCATCGTAGCACAAGACTAACGTATGTTTACCGTATTCAGTCACATTAGAGTATACCGTATCAGAGAACATGCTATGGCAAAAACTCTCTAATGAAAGAGAGATTCGTACACCGCAAGATGGAGGATTATAGATAGATATACGCACTTTACATTTCGTGCCCTAGTTTAAATTCAATTGTTTGGACGCCCACAATTGAGGAACCACAGGACCCTTTGGAAAAACAAACATCGGTTGCTCATAAAATGAGGATGAACAGCTGCCTCTGAGCCGCGTGGGAACACATGCCTTCTTCCTCAATATGCACTCAACTTGTTTCTCATCCCATTCATTTCTAATGTTGTATATCATTATTACCAGGTCCCGGATTTTTATGACTTGTCTTTTAACTGGAACATCGTGGACGTTGCCCACTAGTGCAGATATTCTGACTGACTCCTAGATTATAAAAATCCCTTTAGGCAGGCCTACAGGCTGAGCTAGATTTCGAAAGCAATATCAAAGTGTTCAATGCATGCACCATATGAAATATAAATAAATCTGAAATCTTTTTTATAAAAAGAGAGTTGTTTATTATGTTTTCAATTGATATTATATTTTATTATTTATTTTGCCTTGCATTATAGTTCAAAATGTGTGTAACTATTATTTTTAATATTTCAAACTCTATTACATTGGTAATTTCATTTAATTTAGTTGGTCCTCACACATTCCTTTTGGCAGGCCTTCAGGCTAAGATAGGCCTATATTTTTAAATGTTATTGTTTTTCAGACATTCAAATCTCGCCTTATATAACAGCTATCGAGAAATTAGTTATTGATTTGTAGAGTACGCGTCAAGAGCTTTCCAGCGATACCCCACAAGACATTGTTTCAAAAATTTCGAATTTCCCTCCCCCCACCCCCACCCCCACTGGTACCCCAAAAACCCCCGAATCGTTGGTGTCACTGTCAACTCCATAGGGAGTACTCTAATTTATTCAAACAAAGTTTCCCTCTATAGCCTACTTCATAGGGGCCGAGATAAAAAGTTTTCAAAATTCCAACCCAAAACAGCAATTTTAAGGGTCTTTTTTGACATTTTTTCCAATTTTTCATTTTTGGGTCATTTTTTGGCCATTTTATGGTCTTTTATTCCCACATATCTAATTGTTAGGCCATTTTTTTAATTTTAAGGTAATTTTTTTTTTTTTTTTGTGTTGTTTCTTGTATTATATGGAGTTTTTGTGCATTTGCTTACATTTAATATTATGAAAACTCCAAATAATCATAATTAAATAGATCGTGTTGTAATTTTAATTGTTTATACTGAAAGACTGTGTTTGCTGCTTGCATTTAATCGTATGTGCCAATTAACTAAATACAAACCTATATATTATTATGGTCAAAAACATTAATGTAGAATAGACACAAATCTGATGAATAAACTAGCATTTTCACATAAATTTTTGGGTAATTTTTATTAATTTTTTGATCATTTTTCTGTATTTTTGCAGCCATTTTATAGCTCATTTTTTAAGTATGTTTAGGTCATCAAATATCCGGGCCCTGATTATTACTAAAGACTAGCTATGTACGAGTGAAAAGGTATTTTGCACAGGTTTTAGCCTTGCCCGAGAAACTTCAGGAGGTAATAACCCTAATTTGTGTTTAGTGCCTCTGACATTCTTCCGGAGTTTGAAAATCATGCTTGGGCCCTGTTTCATAGAGCTTGCTAATACAATTATTTAATAATATTAGAACTCATAATATTATTTATTAGTTATCGAAATCTTGGTTTCACTTACAAATAAAGATTAAGGTTGTGAAAAAATGTTGCTGACGTCTTTCAGTATGCCCCTCGTATATATCCAAATAATAAAATTTATTTTATAATACATTTTTCGTTCTCGGAACAGAATGGTTCTGAAATTTTTATTTATGGATTGATGGGATTTCATAACGTGTATTAATGCTAATTTGTACATGGAATATCAAAGTGGAATACAGCAATTCCCCTAAGGTAGGGGTAGAGTCTTAAATATGCGCGGAGCAGAACATCATGTGAGAGTAGGTTAAGCCTGATAAATCAGTTTGCTGTTTGTTGATCCGCTTGTCGCTTGTAATAAAACAAGATAATTAAACTTTAAACGGCGGACTCAACCTCCTTTGATCATTGTTTTTATCAGAATCTATTTCCAGAAACTGTTACAGTTGAGTTGACAGTAGCCTACTACAGTACTTGCTCCTTCAAGTCTCGGGTTCTAAAATTTGCACACTTACTTAATGGAATGCAAAACAAGTTACAAGAGCCTTTCAAATTACATTGAATGGCTCTGGATAAAAATGCACTAAGGACCAACATATAAATTTATTAAGTGCCAGAATGGTACTTTATGAGATTGTGTGGGGGACGGGAAAATGTCTGTCCGTCTGTCTGTCTATCCGTCCATGTGTCCGAAAGCGCGGTAACTCGATCAAGAGATTTTTTTAATCACTTGTCGCTTTATCGGATGTCCATGAAACTTGGTATACGCATTTATAACGTCCATGGAAAGAAGCTAAATTGCTATTGAACCAAATCGGTTGACCGGCACCTGAGTACTGTCCATTTTGTGCCTATTTTATGGTAATACATTAGAAAGAATTGATCAAATGCAAATCAGTTCTCATGACAACATATTGTTTTACAGTGTTCATATACAGCTTTGGAAATTGCAATACAGTTAGCTTTAACAAATAACACTACCCACATATTCTTTCACTTAGGCATATGCTTAACAAACTAGACCTTTGTTCTTCCGTAAGCTCTGCTTAATGAATCGATTTGGAGCTTAACTCGGAAATCTATTAAAAAATAACTTATTTTCTGCGTATCATAATTGGAATTATCAGTGATTACTAGACCTGGGATTTTAAGGCAAATGCCTATCTTGTTCCTTATGAAATAACAAGAAAATTTTTAAATATGTAGACGTTTCATGATAAATCACTTACATTTATAGAGTTTTATAGTGCCCTAAAATGCCTACTTGGACCCTTAGAGCCTATTTTACTATTTTAGTGTCTAAAATGCATATTTTGTACATTTCAAATAAAATTAAATTTCTCTAATTTTTACAATATAATGGCCATCCCTCAATGAAAAGCAGAACAGCTGGGTTGGTTTTTCACAGAAATTTGATTATTCCAAACAACTGTCGCTAAAGGAATGCTGACAGACGGGGGAGGGGGCCTACTGTGTCAAGTCACCAGTGAAAGAACATCTGTTTAAGTGAATATAGTTCGTGATGCCTAGTTTTGCAGTTACTTCTGTTATGAATAGGTATACCGCGTTTCTTGCAGTAAAAAAAGGACCATGTTACAGTTTAAGTGTATATCGTAATATTTTAAAGTCTATTTTCTATCTATTTACACATTTTAAAATCATATTTTAAGTGCCTATTTCCTCTTTTAAAAGCCTATTTACTTGTTTTAAAAGCCTATTTTATGTGCCGAAAACTAATTTTTTTAGAGCCTAAAATCCCAGGTCTAGTGATTACACAAAACCATTCTGGCACTGTGTTACGTCAGTTTACCTGATTTTATTTGACTGCAAAGTGTGCTACTCATTTCATGTGGGACACAGGAGAGCAGATGCCTGATTACTGATTAGACTATATGAAAAGACGATTATCCCAGAACCTTCCCATAGGTTTCTTGCCAGTCCATCTTTTAGAATTGAGAAGTTTAGTTTTTAAGGCACTCTTATGCCGAAAACTTAAAAATGCGGACTCCGTAGCGGAGAGTGTAAACACCGGTCGCCCCGTCTCAACTTATAATAAAGACCCTGTACTTCATATACGGTTGGTATTATCTTCTTCGCTGTAGTTAGGTGCAGTGTATAAATACAACAAGAGCTTTCGTATTATTTCTAAAAATGAACCTTAACGCCAATATTTTACTTACAATCACATTCTTATCCAAGCAGTATCTTTTGTTTACATTTTCTCCTAACAAACATTAAATTGTGTCTTTGAAACTTAGCGCCGCAATTGTCTTGATGTTGTAAGTTACATACTTTATGTAGCTCTTCATACTTTCAAATTGCTACTTTTTTCAACTAATGACGTCACGATGGCTTATAGCATCTGTTCTCAAACTGTAGTGCATGTGCCCTCAAGGGTTACTCGTCCATTTTTCAAGGCAAATGAAAAGAAACACAAAGAAAGAGAAAATATTTACACTAAACATAATATTTTCTTACCCTAGCTCTAAACTCTATAGGCCTTCTCCTCAACAGTTGGTTTCGTTCACTCCCATAAGATTTTACAGTTATATTACCGGTATTGTACACGAGGATAGTTATAAACCAAATTTGTATTGCCGAAATAGTTATTTGTGTTATTTGGAATTGTAAATAATTAATAGGTACTGCATAACAGTATAGTAGGAATAATAGTAGCCTATGTGTAGTGGTTAAAATGAAGGAAATCGTTAGTTATTAATTTGCACGAAAGGGAAGAGGACGACAGTGACTTTTGGTGATATCCTCAGTAAAATCGCCATAACGTGTTCTGTTAAAAAATCCGAGGAGGTACCGGGAATCGAACCCGGGCCGACGGATCTGTAGGCAGCCGGCGGTCTTGTTCATCATTACCGACATTAAAATAGCCTTAACGAATTTCGGACGGACGGGGGGTGAAAACAGTCTATTGTTTTAATGTCGCATGTGCCAATTCGTAATCTTTTCTCCTTGCGCAGTCGTCATCTATTCAGAAAATGTTCGTGAAAAATTGTGAACACATAAGGAAAACATCTCTTGATATCTGTACATAGGCCTACGTGATGAGTGATGACTAGGGTTCTGATGTTTATGACCTAAAAAAGTGGAAAATATGACTGCAAATATATCTTTAAAAATGACTAAATATTACTCAAAAATCATAAATAACTTATAACCAAAAATCTTAAATATGACCTCATAAAAGAACATACTTTCTATAAATAAATGTTCCAATTTAAAATGTTTAATGACACTAAATTATTACAACACATGAATTCAATTAGATAATCACTTTTTAAAAATTTTGCAGGTGGTTTACAGTTTTACTTGTAAAAAACTTCTAATCTGTTAATGTTTCCAGATACCACTGCAAATGTGGGCTGAAAATATTTTTAAAACATGTCTATTGGAAGTTGTTAACAACAAGGAGGAAGAGGTAACTGTGCTATTACTTGTTACTGTCCCTTCACTTTTCAGTTACAGTAAATCCAAAATATTCGTGACTCTTTTTCGGAAAAATATTAAGTCGACAATTTAGTGCACATACTGCATAATTGTGCTTATTTACAGAATTTGTAACTTAGATATGACGTTAAATTACAAATATGACCGAAATATGACCAAGACCATGAAAATGACCAAAATATGGCTTTACATGCAAATTAAAAAGGGTCCAAATAGGATAACAAATGTGCAATTCGTGTCTAATTTGTGTTTGTGGCGAGAACGGAGTTCTGGATAAAAATATAGCATGTCATGAACGTCCGAACCCTAATGATGACAGTATTTCAGTGGAATGCTCACATAGGAACGCTAGAGATTGCTCAGGCTAAATTGTTTTTATCAATTTGATTTTGAATTTGTAATTCATACCTACGAGAAACACATGTGGTTTCGGCAAAGAAAACATAAGTTAACCGCAGTGTATGGAAGTTGGGGGGGGGGCTGTCTTCCTAAGCCACATAAACACATGCAAACTCTATCTTCTTTCTCTACACGACCTGACATTTACGACCTGACACGCCCTGGTTTTACTTTTAAACAACCCTAAAACAGAAAGAGGGACGAGATAATTTACTTGATGATGACAGCGTGAGTGCTGCTGCCATCTTGAAGTGCGGGGGTGGCTGACATGTCCTTCCCCTTCAAGTTGCTTCTAGTGGTTACATTCTCCAATGCATCACAACTTCCAGTTTTTATAAATGCTGTATATTTACCAACATCTCCGCCCTGATTACTGCATAAAAACATTGGAGTCTGTGTGCGAAGCAGTAGCTAGAAAAGGACAGATCGTTTTAACATGAAATTTTATACGTCAGGTTAGTTAGGGTTGCCATATTTCCAAGAGTAAAAAAGAGGGCACATTTGTCGATAGTCTACCTATCTACACAATAACTAAATTAGGTTATTTTATAGCTGTTATTATTCATAGAGCAAAAGAAATATGTGTTGGTAACAGCGTTCAAATTTTCAATTATATATAATTATGTAACTGAACTGATTTAGTTTACATTTAACAAGTAATTATAATATTCAAGTACTGGTATGTTGACTCAAAAGACAAAAGAATAAAATACTATGTTTCAATACATTCAGTAGGCCTACTCTACATACAACTGTAAGTACAAGTGGAAATACAGTTGCCTCAAGATGTTCCACTTTTAATGCACTTTGACCTTCGTTGGACCAAGCGTATTTCTCTGTAGGTCTTATATTGTTCAGCAAAGGTTTCTTACTTAAGACATAGGCATGGAATTCCTTACAAGTGAAATGCTTTTAATTATACTTAACTAGGAATATGCTCTGCTCGGTTCGTTAGGCTCGAGGACTGTTGGCTCATGCAAAAAAGAAAAAAAATCATTGAATTTATAGTCTAATAATGGCATCCATTCAGAAAACCCGGACATTTTTCCGAAATTTAAATTTCCACCCGGACAGAAATTATAACTCTAAAAAAGAGGAAATGTCCGGGAAAAACCGGGCATATGGGAACACTAGGTTAGTTATATCTAGGGCCCGGATTTGAAGGTACAGTATTAGGCTAACCTATTTTTCCCCAGTTTCCTAATTAGAACATTTTAACGTATTTTTCCCTTTCATGCCCCTTGCTTCCAAGTATATGAATCTTATAGAACCTAAAAAGAGCTAAATCGGACTGAATGGCCTAAAAGGTGCTAAGGAGGAATTTTGCTGCAAAACTAGGGGCTAAAGAGGACTTTTGCAGAAAAAAAAAAGATTTTTAAATTGATTTTCCAATTAATGCAAAGGAAAATAAATATATGTGATTTGTGCATTTTAAGAAAAGACATAATAAAAATAAATTTATACAACGCACTCAGATTAACAATGTACATGTCGCTTATCTTTGAAACTCGAAAATATTCCGCCTCGCCGTCGCAAGAAATGAAACTTGAGCCGATTGCAATATTTCGAAATCTGCGACTAGCCGTTTCAACTTTAAAATAACAAGTTGCCGACCAACGACAGATAAGTATATTAAAGGAACAAATTCGAAACACTCGAGTTTACTTATTTTTGTAGATCGGAAGTAGTGATGTATTGAATGATTGTATCATTAAAGGGTAGGCTTAAATTTCTCAATTGTTTAAGCTATTTTTCGAGTGCCGATAAAGGAATAGTTACTAGTTTATTTTGTAAAAAAAGAAAATTAAATAACTGTTTCAAAATGATAGGCTAATCCAATTTTCGAAGTTAATGTTAGTGTTCATTATTATGTTTCACTAATGCCCGGTTTCTACAAACTAGTGAAATACCTATGGGTAAATTATCCATGGACAAATTAGTTCCATTTAACCTACAATGATATAATGAGCAAGGCCTTGGAGCTGTACAGTTAATTTAATTCAGAAGGCTTTGATTCTCATTGTTTAAATATTACTATTGATCCTATGAAAGGTTAAATTTTATCCAGTCATCCATGAAAGGATAAATTAACCCGAAGATTTACCCTTGGAAAGATCTAGCCCGAGTTTGTAGGAACATTTTTTCTGTCATTTTCATATTTACCTAGAGGACATTTATCTAGAAACTCGCCACAAGTGTATGTGATTGCTATCTTTAAATTATTTGTGTTTGTGTGGTGTCATTTTTGTGTAAATTCTGTCCATTGGATAATTTACCCATAGGTAATTCGCGAGTTTATAGAAACCGGCCATAAGACGGCTAAAGTTGTTTGTTTAAAACCAAAAAAGGGCTATTCCACGAAAATAAAAGGCTAAAATGCCTTTTATAAAAGACTAAAAATTCGGGGCTTAGTTATGCTTATTGTTTGCAGATGACTTAAAAATATATAAAGAGATACGTTTTTTATCAGATAATTGGAATTACAATTAACAATAGACAAGCTTTTTGAATGGAGTATCCAAAACAATTTGGCGTTTAATGTTAGAAAATGCTATTTCATGAGCTTTCACAGATTTTCACTTCACCCGATTATTCAATACAGTATGAATTCGGAAACGTTAACAAGAATATTTACCATTAAAGATTTAGGATTAATTATTACGTATAATTTAAATTTTCGAAAGCATATTGATAAAATAATAGATGAAGCTTATGGACAGTTAGGATTTATTTTTCGTAATTCCAAAATATTAAAGACGAACGTGTTTTACAATTACTTTATAATAGTTTTGTACGCAGTAAGTTAGAATATGCATCAGTTATATGGTCACCATTGTATAAAACTCATATCAATGACATAGAACAAATTCAGAAGAGTTTTCTTCGACATATGTATTTTAAAAAATATGATAGATCTGCTTTAATTGATAGAATTTCTTATAATACTTTATTAAATGAATTTAAATTTGTTACTTTAATTGGTAGAAGGTTGGTAGCGCAACAGTTATTCTTATATAAAATTATCAATGGTAAAATTGATAGTAATGAACTTTTAAAACGTATTAAATTTAATGTAGTGCAATTAAATTTAAGGAATAGGGAATTGTTATATATCCCTGTCATTAGGTCAAAAATATTAGAATGTTCATCTTTCATTCAAATGTGTAAACGATATAATTCTTTATCATTTCAAAATGCTCTTCTGGATTTTGACTTGTCATTGAATCAGTAAATGGGACTTCTTCATAAACTGTTATAGGTTCCATATGATTTGGCTTAATTTTTAGATTGTCTTATTAAATTAATTGTAGTTATTGTAAATCATTTATGTATTTTTTTTCTTTGTCCTCACACATTCGTTCATTTATTGTATTGTATTTTTATACTGTACAACATGAATTGGCGAAACTACGCCAACTGTAATTGGGATTTATTCCTGTAGTTGGCAGAATAAAATAAATAAATAAATATCTTCCGGGGATGTGACGAGATTCATGACGTACACCACATATAAGCCTATTAACAAAATTACAATTTTTTACCTTTAAAAAAATTATTCCAAACTTCTTTTTTTTTCGTATAAATTCTTTGGTGATACCAGTGGCGTCAACTTATATGGGCTTGTGGGGCTCAAGCCCACCCAATATTTTTTTTTGTGTTATTATAATTATTTATTGCTATTACTCAAAATTATGTTTATTTGTTGAATCGCTGTAAAGCGAAAATCAGGCTATTGTAGACATATATAGTGCGATCTTCTCTTGTTCAAATTCCCTCACGATAATTTGAAATCATTCCACAAATCATTACATTTTTGTATCTGTCAGTGCAGTTTCCGCAGCCACCGCTGTTCTAAAGACTGTATACTTAAGGAGAGTAAAGCTAGATTTAGAATTTAGACGATGCTTGTGAGAAAAGATCACAGGAAGGCCATTAATGGGCAAGGCAAAAAACTGTGATATAAAACAAAAGTGTGGACACTGGTAATTGGTTAAAAAGAAAGAGTGGATGGAACATGTGGAAAGAATTAATTAAAAAGGTCATCAAGGGACAATAAAGTGTGGAAATTTGAAAATCTTTGAGCCCATCCAATGTTTTTCAAAAGTCTGCGCCACTGGGTGCTACCCTCGAGGCCTCGTCGCGAACAACTCCCACAACGTCTGTTCCTTGAATTAACCTATGGATAATAAAATATTAATCTTGTAGTCTTCCAAATGAGGTAAATAACAATCCCTCAATATAACAATAACCCCCATATAACAATACAAATATCGCTATACGGAGGTTTCACTGTAATTAATTTTCAAAGGATTACAGCCCAGGTCAGAATTATAAACTGCAAATCTCTGTGGTTTGCCGAAAGCAGGATCCAGTTTATCCTTATTCATTAATGATAATGCATCGCAGAAGAAAAGAAGACAAAAAGCATTCGCTACAAGGAGCGAGCCTTGTTGAAGTCTTTTATTCTTTCCATTCTGCTTCAATCAAAGCATGTTCTTCCACCTGTAAAATTTAAAATTCTTAGTTTGAACGATAAATTTCCTTCTTTGAGATCTGCTGTTGCAGTCATTGAACCTAACCTTTTGTACTGCAGAATGTTTTTGGTGCATGAGAATTCAAAATGACAGTCAACGAGTTATTGTGATCGTCCAGTTTTCCCACAGCCTTCCATTAGCGGACCTGTCCAGCGGACGTGTCGAGAATTGTCTCCATAACTACATTCATCAAAAACTGTTTTCTAGAGTTTCTAGTATTTCTCTCAGTCAGCGGAAGTGGCATCTGAAGGCCTATGTATAGGCGAGTGGTTCTTTTACATCATTGCACATTCTACCAAGAACAGTGCCTCTGGCAGTATGTTTTAATTATTCCCTGATATTTATGAAAGTTATTTAATATTATATTTATTTATTTATTAAGTGTTAGTATGGTACTTTTTGAGATGGTGTGGGGGACGGGAAAGTGTCTGTCCGTACGTGTGTTTGTACGCGCGCTAACTCAAACACGCTTTATCGGATTTTCATGAAACTTGATCTACGCATTTATAACGTCCATGGCAAGAAGCCTATTTGTTTTGGACCAAATCGGTTGACCGGTACCGAAGTAACGACTAATTAAAGGTCACATGCTTTTTAAACGGGAAATCATTACTATACTACAACGCCGCGTTTCTAATCATTGAGAGCCTTGACTCCAATGCAGTCAGATGTTTGCTTATTTCGGTGATCAAGTTGAAATGAGTACTACATGAATACTGTTATATACAGAACGTATATTGCTGTGAAATAATTAGGCCTACATATATTAAGCAGAGTTCTTTGCCAGTGCATTTTGTAAAATGTTTACATATTTAAAGAATTTCTTATAACAGTGCATACGAGTAGCCTATGAATTAAGGTTAAGTGCCGGTATAAAACTTTAGACCTTTGTTCTTTCCTGCTTAATGAATTAGTATGGAGCTTAACTCGGAGAAGGACTACAAAAATAACTTATTTTCTGCATATCATAATTGCAATTATCGCTGATTAAACAAAACATTCTGGCACTTTGTTACATCAGTGTACCTGATTTTATTTATTTCAAAATTACATGAATACGTAGATAATGTATAAGGCCCTGAAACCCCTATAGGGCAGGAACTCGAGCTCGGAGGCAGCTAGGGAAAATTGTCTTCCTGTTAAAATTCATAGTTCTGTTATTAGTCTTCTATCTCCGAGACCTACTAATTAAAGAGAAACACAAACGAAGGGGAATAAATAAATCTGATTTGAAACAGGCAAATATTTCTCGCTTAAGCATGGTTTTCTTGCTACGTAATCATAGAGTATTGTGATCAAAGATTTGGTTTATGTTATCACATTTTCCTTTTTGCGGCTTTATTTCCAAGTACTTTACGTCATTCAAAGTTTGGTTTTTAAGGGCTTCGTCTCTAACTCAACTGTATTGTGTTGTACTGGAGGTAGCAATTCTGTTAGCTCACAGTTCGAGGGGATGGCACTACCTAACTTTCTCTTTTAAGCAGTAAAATATGTTTCACCCCACAGTTAAGCTGCAGCTTTTAATTTATGAAGATATCAGTGTTGAAATGCAGTGATGGCTACTGTAAAATGAAAAGACTTGAACAGACAGACATTAGATGTTTTGCTACGCGGTGGTCATCACATGTCAGTAGGTCTACAGACTTCCAAAAACACTCGCAACTCGTAACTGATTATGGAGTATTGGTTAACGGACTTCTTAAAAGAGAGTAAAAACTGTTAAAAATCTTGTTACTGGTTGAAAGAATAATTGCTTGCAGTCTGTTACTGCATTAGCATGAGTGGTTCAATGGTTCACAGTTACGTATTATTTTATGAATAAATATTTTTAATTCTGTTTTGTGGTGTATTGTATATGAATAAGTAACCTTCATTTAGTTCCTTTGGCTACTGTTACAATCGGTTACTATTAAGTTATCAGATTAGCTACGTCCCGAAGTAATCACAATAAGCGGAGTGCACTGTATTTCAAGGGATTTCTTATATAACTGATTGCGAGTGCATAAGAGTGTATTTAATAATAATTATTACACCTAAATATCCAGACACCTCCCAAAAGGGACGAAGTTCGTCAGGCCTGCCTGAGTCTACTAGAGTAGGCTAATGGAGTATAATCCTAATATTCCTTAAACAATACTGTCTTTTATTATAGACTATACATACATCGATAATAAATTGTGTTCTTTATTCTGAAATGAACATCTCATTAAGGGTTTTCTATTGTGTAGGTTATTGAACGTTATTCATATAGAAATGTTGAAAGATAAAAGTTACTAGGGAAAATCCTGCATTTTTTTTTCAAAACTTTGAAAGGTCATATTATCTCGGTACGTATTTGGTTTCAAAAAACCTTTAAACAGTGCAAATGGTAGAAAATGTAATGCTCTTTAACTTTGGAATGGAGTCTTTTAGGCTAAACCGCGTTTTTTAGGAGTTGTAAGGAAAACACTGGGGGGGGGGGAAGAAACCCGAAGATTTCGAGGTTTTTCGGCTGCCCTGAAGTTCGCACAGGGTTCTCGAATTGGAAAACTTGGATTCTACACCACAGAATACAACATATTAAAAGATCATTAACTTCGGACCTTTTTCCAGGTAAAAGTACCTGGACCAAATGTAAAATTGAATACTTTGTATACATACAGTCAGTCCCACCACATGCCATAAGCAGTAAACAAGAAAATTTCCGTAATGGCGGAGAATGCGGCTTGATTAGTATTAGCAGAGCAATGCACTAACTACGTACAATCTTAATTGATTTATGGCGACTCTTAACAAAAATGACTAGAATGCAATACCAAATAAATCCGGCAGGTTTGCTTTTTGTATGGGATAAAAACAAAGCTTCTGAAGTGAAGATACACGAGTGGGAGAGATAAAGTGGAGTTAATGGCTCTGACATAAAAAGCAAGTAGGCTATGTGCTTCAATCTTAATAAAATATTAATAATAAAATAAAGTTTGCTGGTATTCGGCACTCGCAGTTATAAAATGCACCTGGTACTGTGGTGGCAGGAGGAGCCCGAACTGAATGTACAGAATATCAGCGTCTCCATTAGGCCGTGGTAGCTAATGCATTCTTCCGAGGAGAGTGGGGATCGAGTCCCGCCTTGGTCATGGACGTTGTGCACTTCAAACAGTAGGTCCATAGAAAAATAAAATTTGACGATGTGTTTATTTTATTTTTATCATATGTTATCCCCCGAGAGATTACGATATATTTGCGAGAACGAAGTTCGAGCAAATTTACCTTATGAAACTCGTACTCGAGTAGGATTTATTAGGATTATTCCATGAATAAATTTAAACGGATTTTGTATAATAATTTTTTATTTTGTTGTCAGTATTCTGTCAGCCGTAAGATCTCGGCATTCTAGATGAATGAACAATCCGAGTTTCCAATGCTACCAATAGTGCGCATCAAAATATTGAGGGCGTCGTACTAATTGCTTACGTCAGAACGCTATAAAAGCACATGAACTGGCTTGCACCGAATCAAGATTGTGTTTTAATCGATGCACATTTATGTTATTTAAATTTTCAAATAAGTTATGTGGTATAAAATAATGTGTTTTCATTCTGCTTAATGGCAACATGTTGGTACCTTACGTGTCTAGTAACGAGCTGACATTTTATTAGATAAAATTGCATCCTTGCGATCCGAGGAAGGATATTAAAAGATAAACTATTGTGATTGGTATTGCTAAACATTATTGGTCAATATCAAACACGCGGCGTATGAGTGGAATAAATAACTCAGTACTAAGAGTAATGCATCAAAATGTACAGTATATTTCAAATAAATTAGATATACTGGAACCTACGTTAAATTAACTCAGTCCATAAATAATTATATACCAACTGAACATGGGCTAAAATAAGATCAGATTCCCTTATTTAAACTTTCAAGCTATAAACAAATATCGTATTATTGTAGTCTGACATAAAGAAGTGGAGGGGTTGCAATTTATGTTAGGTACGTTATTAATGCTAAGAGACAAGACTGGGAATCTAATTTTGTAAAGAAGTGACCTTTGAAATGGCTGGAGCTACCCTATCTACAGAACTGTAGACCTGGCCTATGTATTGATATTATTTGTTATTTTAATGTGTTAGATTTCTGCATATTTTATATGTATTTCTATTTCTATTTTAATCATTACTACTCTGTTGTTTGTAACTGCTGACTATGCCTGAAGTTTATTGTATCTGTTACATTTAAGATTCTGTGCTAATAAGAGTAATAAAGTGCCATAACATTTGTTAGTGTCTTTGAATTTCATTTCAATCTTTTTACAAACACGCACACATGTTCTCTCTCTCTCTCTCTCTCTCTCTCTCTCTCTCTCTCTCTCTTTCGTGCTGAACTGACAATAGTTATTAAGATGCAGACATGTTTTTACAATGTTTAACAAGTACATACAGTAATAACTTATGATTCCGAAGCTAAAACTGCTGGACTGTTCAAGAAAAAGTTTAATATCTCAGGCATTTTTCAGTGAATGTGTAATTTTTAAGTTACCTTAGGAAATTCCCTTTAAGAAACAACTTTGTTTTATACACAATATTTTCTTAATTTAATAATGATTCCCATTTAGAAGTTCAGATACAAACTTAGAGGAGAAAAGTTTTGGGTTTAGAAGTGTTAATAGTAGCCTATACATCCATTATAAATGTTTTCATTGGTTACTTTATAGTTTACGTTGAAACCTATTCCTTGAACAGAATAAGGTTTGTTTTATAATTGAAAATCTTTATTTTTATTTCAGTTATGAGGAAAGACAACAAACGAGGCAAAAATCGATACTTTCTTGAAGAACCACAAATTCAAACTGAGTCAAGTGTTGTTGTTGGTTTTAAAATTCGGCCTGAGCCAGAGTTCCTGGTGCTGAGCTACACCTACATGAAGAATCAAACATTCAAACTTCTTTAGTTAATGCAGTTCTTCTCAGTAACTGAGTGAAATGTTATTGGTTTCCAGATGTAAAGTTTGATCTGGATCAGAGTTCCTTGTGCGGAGTTACATTTTCATGAAGAACCACACATTCAAACTACTTCAGTTGATGCATTTCTACCCAATAACTGAGTCAAGTGTTGTTTTTTTATTTCCAGATGTAATGTTTGACCTTGATCAGAGTTCCTTGTGCGGAGTTACACTTTCATGACGAATCACACACTCAAACTACTTCAGTTCATGCAATTCATTCAATAACTAGGTTATTCATCCAATAACTAGGTGAAGTATTGTTATTGGTTTATTGAGATGTAAAGTTTGATCTGGATCAGAGTTCCTGGTGCGGAGTTACACTTTCGTGAAGAACCACACATTCAAACTACTTCAGTTCATGCATTTCTACCCAATAAATAAGTCAAGTGTTGTTGTTGGTTTCCAGATGTGAAGTTCGACCTGGGCCAGAGTTCCTGGTACGGAGCTACGCCTTCATGAAGAACCACACATTCAGATTACTTCAGTTCCATTACGAGGACGAATCATGCAGCTCAGCACTCTACACAGTAACAGCTCGGGGACGCTACAGATTGCGAGGGCGCTCTTGGCTGACGCCGGGGGCCACGGAAGCTGAGTACACACTGACGCGAGTCACGGTCACAGCTCACAATGCAGAGGTTGCAGAGGAGCTCGCTGCTCGCGTCAACGCGACTTGCCCAGGGCAGGTCCGAAGGCGCTGGAAACCCTACAGGGATTATGTGGTCCTGAGTCTTCCCGAAGAAGAGACACCCAACAATAACCACCCGCCTGTCGTCAGCAGTAGCTACCAGAGAAAGAAGGCTGCTTCATCCAGTGCTCTAGGTTGGTAACCTTTCCGTTACTTGACACGTTTTTTGATAAGTAAAACTCTTGACTTCTTAGCCATTTGGCATTTAATTTTGTCAGTGTGGTCAGCTGTACGCTGCAATCGCATTTTATCCCCCGGAAATTTCTATAAAAATAAAGTTCTTCCTCGCATGATAGAGTGTCAACAGAAAGAGTACGTGCGGAAAATTATGCATGTAATGGCCAAACACGCGCAAATTCTCTCTCAAAAGAACGGCGCGTGGAAGGTCTAAATTTTTGAACACGCCATCTAAGAGCGTGCGTTATTGTTTAAAGTTCAGTACAGAGGAGTTGATGTGCTCTTGGAAAGTTTTGTTTGTAAGTCTTCTGCCTTTACATACACACACGCTTCCATGCGAAAGAGTGCAGCGTTGCACGAATTGACGCACCACACGCTTTCTTTTGTTTGTCTATTGCCTTTACAAGCACATGTTTTCACGAGCATTTGACTGCGCACCTGCCTAAAGTCGAGGGATAAAGCTTGTGTGTGAGGGAAGCTATTTGCTTGTAAAGGCAATAGACAAACAGAAGAAAGCGTGCTATGCGTCATTCGTGCAACGCTGCATTCTTTCGCATGGAAGTGTGTGTGACTGTAAAGGCAGAAGACAAACAAACCAAACTTTCCAAGAGCACATCATCTCCTCTGTACTGAACTTTAAACAATAACGCAAGCTCTTAGCTGGCGTGTACAAAATTTAGACACTCCACGCTCCGTTCTTTTGAGAGAAAATTCGCGCGTGTTTTGAAATCACACGCACAATTTTCCGCGCGTTCTCTTTTGTTGATACTCTATCATGCGAGGAAGAACGTGCATGCATTTTGGGCTGCATTTTTTCACCGCGCGTGATTGCCTGCAAGCTCTTTCCCCCGATATTGCCCGTACGCTTCCAGAAGTGTGGTAAAGAGCTTGTGTGTGAGGCTTGCAAATGACAGGGTTTCAGTGGGCTATGTGAGCTTCAGTTTGGGACGATGTCATGATTACTGAAGAAAAACGTCTTATTTATACAAATAATCTGCGTGTATTAATGCAGAGTGAAGAACCCATTTTCTATTTCTGTTCAGGTCGTCACCAGCTGCGGATGATAGCGACAGAAGACTTGGATTGCTTGTCTGCCCTGCATGCTGTGTTTCATGAACTGCAGCTGGTTCGAGTCCAGCGTAGACCCCGTGGCCCGCCTGACAACAGACACCCCCGCCACGAGTTGCTGCTGGGGGACGTGCATTCCCGCCCCGAGTTGCGGAACAGTTACCGCCCCACAGCTTTCCAGACACCGCTACTTAGGGCTGATCAGGTAATTCACATTCTCAGGAATGTTTTTGCTCCTTGAACTGCATTGTTCACAAAGTATGTTCCCGAAAACGACACTTTTTTAATTAGGACACCTGTTATGGAAAGTTCATTTTAAATGCAATAGTTTATTTTGATATAATTTAACCATGGCCCATGGTTGCCATATTTACATCAAGTAGATCACTGCACAGAGAATTAATCTCCTCCATATCTGATAGCCTCAACTTCCTCTATCGCTGAATTAATAGTTTGCCATATTATTTGCATCAAGTAGTTCACTACACAGAGAAATCTCCTCCATTCCTGATGGCCTCAACTTCATCAATGCATTAATGTTGTACTTGTTGGCTGTTGCAGGCGCATGGTTGCCACATTTGCTTCAAGGTAGCCCGCTGCACAGAGAAATCTCCTCCACATCTAATAGCCAAACCTAGACTTCCTGCATACCTGGCTGGAGAGTGGATGAGCACTCGATGTGAAACTCGACCTCTAGGGCTCTTCCTCACTCGCAGAATTCGCTTCCACGTCGGGGATCGAACCTGGCACGGGGAATACAAGTTTTACTCTGACGCTGCGTGTTCTGTGCCAACTTTCACAGCCGCTGCTTCAGGCCGCTACTCTCGCAGCTCTATAGCTTTCAACAAAGTGGAAGGAGGCACAGAATTTGATTTCAGAGTCGAAAGAGCATCATTAATCCTCCAAGACAGAGGCATCGCTGAGAATCTCCAGGGAGATCCTCGATGTGTTCCTGGAGGTGTGTGGAAAGTAGGAGTACCTAGAGATCTGACACCTTCTAGAGGATGTGCCCCTCTAGGAATCGTGGTTCCCAGCACGGAGTATGAATTAGTTCGCGTTGAAGTGGATGCCCAAGGGAACTCTCTCCTTCTTATGGGACAACCAGATACTGACAATAGGAAACGAGGACCGAAAGATCGCCCAACAGCCTACCAGCTACCTCTTATTCACTGTAGATCTCTACCACTGTACTCACCCAATCATCATCACTTTCATCATCCAGACGATGATTTCCAAGACAATCATTTGTTTCCAATGTCCCATGCAAGAATTGGGCTCAGATCGTCAGCATCTTGTATCACAGCAAATATGTTGGCAATAATAATTGTCTCAAGAACATTCTTACGCATCATGCATTCCGGTTAGGCTTCGCAAAATGGGGGAACATTGACATATTGTACAATCAAAACAGCAATTTCTATTCATAGAAGAATTTCAGAATGACGTTGAAACGTTTCCTTAATAACATCAGATATATTTTATCATAGGTAATCCCACGAGAGATAACGAGTTTATCGATATACTAGATGAGTGAACAGTCCATGAATCGATTCGATGAATCGATCGGAGTTCCCAATGCTACCAATGGTGCGCATCACATGATGGAGGGCGTCGTGGTAGTTGCTTACATAAAAACTATAAAAGCACACGACTGGCTTCCACCGAAACGAAATTGTAGTTTTATTCAATGAACATTTTCATTTTATTATTTCAATTCCCAAACAAGTTATGTTGTATAAATTAATGTGTTTTCGTGCTGGTTAATGGCAGCGTGTGACGTATTAATCGCCGCACGTTGTTGCCTTACGTGTCCAGTAACGAGCTGCCGTTATTATCAGATAAAACGATCGTGATTGGTCTATATCCGAGGAATTGCTAAACGTTATTGGTCAATATCAAACACGCGGCATATGAGTGGAATAGTCATTTCAATTCCTTCGCTTATGAAATGCAATTTTACCACCTCACATAATGTTGATTTTTTCATACGATAACTTTTGTTAAGTGTTCGTTATTATGTATCGATAAATTAATTAAAGAAAATTAAATAAGGTTTACATTTGGGGATTAAATATGTTGCTCAATAATATTTATAATGTCTCTAAGTGCGTAATTCAAATCATATCAGCGGGGACATTTTGTAATAAGTATTAGTAGGCCTGAGTGGCACTGGCTTTCTGTGCTTAATGTCTCATATTCGATCCCGCCCCAGTCCGATGGCATTTATGTTTATATATATATATATGCCTGTTGCATAACAGGAGTTATTGTACCTATGGTCTGTGTAAATAACCAGTAAGCCAATCTTCCCCCATTTTGCGACTGTTATCTCCAATAAATAGGTGACATGCCAAAGATTACCACAGAATCGTAATCATACATCGAATTTAAAACATACTCCTTGAGAATAAGTTGTGGAAAACTGATAAGTGTATAATTATTTATTAGTGATTTACATCAAGCCATGTTAGTGTGGTATATGTGTATGTTTACAGATATACTATTCCATGCGTTCCTACTTAGTTATTTAGTGACTAACTTAGTGACTAAGTAGACATCATTATAGGTCCTTGAAGACTGAGGAAAGGAATGAGAGAATTATTCATAAGATAAAATGTATATTTTGCTAATTTTGGATAAGCATATTGAAAGTGTGTCTCTCTGAAGATTCCATCGCGTTAATAGTGCTAACTGCGAAGGTTGGAAGTTTAATAGTGGCGACACATTTATAAAATCAAGGTTAATTACAAGAAGTTCAAATCGCTTTTGTTGGATGTTGGTTGGATATCCAGCATACTCCAGAGCAAGTAGGAGCCTTCTATCACTACGAATGCTTTCACAGTAACCAGAATAAATTCAGCTGGCTCTATCAACCGGTCTAAAATTAATTTTTGATCTGACAGAAAACCAATGATTAAAAATAATTCAGTACCTTAAAATTATTCTTGATTCACAATAACTCAATACCGAAAAGGAGCAAGATGGGTCACTTGTTCTTCACTTGCTTCCGGCGGAGGCTCAATCATGCGTTACACGCAATCATTCATCGTAATGAGTAAAATTTGTTAACCTATCTTGAAACAGTTCATTATGTTATTGCATATAATTGTAGATCAAGAATAACTTTAAGGTATTGTATTATTTTTAATCATTGGTTTTCTGTTAGATACGAAATTCGTTTTAGACCGGTTGATAAAGCCAGCTGAATTTATTTTGGATACTGTAAAGGCATCCGTAGTGATAGAAGGCTCCAGTTTCCTCTGAAGTATGCTGGATATCCAACCAACATCCAACAAAAGCGATTTGAACTTCCTGTAATTTCCTTTGTTTTTATATATGTGTTGCCACTAATAAACTTCCAACCCTCGTAGGTCAGTTATTGCGGTTATTTACAAAATGGTAAATAAGGAACTACAAGAAGAGAATGACGGCCAACTTACATGAATTTTTATACAAATAAGTAAAAAGAGCCATAAAAATTATCGTTTGTAAAAGAAGAATGTTGTGTACTTTTAAATATAAAATGATCGCTATTAGATACTGTTTTTTCAAGGAGTACCCCAGTTGCAAAACCTGCTAATTGTCAAAAATATGAAAAATGAGATAGTGGTAGCAATGGATTCAGTTCGTTATTAGCTATGGAAAAAAAAGAATAATTTCGTTTCCGAAACCAGCTATTGAAATCAGAAAAGAAATTTATAGACGGTTGCAATACCTGCTAAATGTGAAATATGTGAGGATGCAAAACTTCCTAAATACCATTGAAGCCACATGTCCGTATTTACAGTTACGGATGCAAAAGCTGCTATTTCAAGCTGCATAAGGATTATATTGGGCATACGAAAATAATGTATGAGATATCATGCACTTTGTTTCTTTACTCTTGCTTCATTTGACAAATGAGCGGAGATATTTTTCCCGCGGAGTGTTAAGGAATTCCATCCTTTTTAGTTAGGCGTCAAGGCGTGTTCCGGCATGTGTTCTGTGGTAAGTGTGATTCTCCTTCAGTTATTGCGATTTTTACAGAAATTAATGAGGGAGAAGTTATTGATCAAGAGAATGCTGTCGGCGAAGAAGAAATTACGATTGTTGAGACAGAACCTATGTGGTCTAGAAAGAGAAAGAGATTTCCTGAACTGTGGAAAAGGATAGAAAATAAGAAAGCAAGGTAAGGTTAAGCATGGCAAGGGACTCTATAAAGTGATTGATAATAATATGATTACTTTATTCTAAAATATTAATGCTATGTAGCATTTATCTGTTTGCACAGATTTTAAGCCTACTCTAGAATAGGAGTGTACTAAGTCAACAAAGTGGCCCGATTCATAAGTTTTGGTTTCGCATTGTTTCAGGTATCAACTGAAAACCTTTCCAAAAGTACCCATCTGCAAGCACCCGGATGGGAAACTAAGGTTATGGAACTTTCCATGCAGGATATATAAAGAAAACATCAGAACTTTTACAAGGAACTGGATCGTGTGTGGCAGAAAAATTTTAAACTGCAACATGTCTCTATCAGTTCTGCAACAAGAACGTCCAATGTAGATAACCTTAGAAGAAAAATGAGTCCTCAGTTCGTTTCACCCAAAAGAAAGGACAATACAGTCGAAAATATTAGGATGTGTTCGGCAGCATTTGTGGATATTCTTAAAATTGGTAGACATAGACTACACAGGCTATTTTGAAACTGATACAGCACCCATTGAAACGAGAGGAGGTGACAGGCTAACACAGAAAATAGAGAAAAAAGATGCTGTAGTTCAACACATCAAAATGTTCAAACCTCTTCAAAGTCACTATTCTAGGGCAAGAAGTGCCACAGGCTGTAAATACCTAGTAAACTCAGTGTACACAAAATGTAGTCTGTGAACAAAGAAGAAAACCCAGAAGAGCTCCATGTTGAATATGACTATTACATGACAATATTCAGTGATAATTTTAATATTGACTTTGGAACCCTACATGTAGACAAATGGTCAACCCTTCAGAACAGGATCGCAGCCGAAAAGAGACACTCAGAGAGACATGAATTCCAATTGCAAGTTCCAAAGTAAACATTTTTCATAAGAAACTACAAGAAGAGAATGACGGCCAACTTACCCTTAGCTATGACTTTCAAACAAATCTAGCATTTCCAAAGGAACCCGATCAAGCCACATATTACGCACGACAGCAAAACCTGTACAACTTTACAATCTGTCAGCTTGTTCTCAAACCAAAGGCAGTACGCTTGTTTACGTTTGGACCGAAAATGATTATGTCAAAGAGTCCAATCAAATTTCTTCTGCTGTACATCACAAATTGAGCCACACGAACATGGATGGTTTCGACTGTATTCTCTGATGGATGTGGCGGCAGAATATCAATTCAAAAAGGATAGCAATAATCCTCCACTGATTTTTTAATGAAGTACCTGCAGGAAAATCGAGAAAATCGGGATCTGGTTCCCCATTGTGGGACATTCATTTATTTCCCTGAGCGGGTATTTGGTAATACAGAGAGACAAATCCAGAGACGCAGTGTCATTGAAAACCCATCTGGGTACGTTGAAATAATCAGTCAATTTTCTACAGTGATCAGTCAGTGTGGGAAGACTGTCCAATGCTTGAATGGAAAGATTATGCAGACCAAGTTCAGAAGGAACCTGGAAATTGGCGTTTCCAGTTCCAGAAAAGTAAGAAACTTGTCACTTCTAGCAGTGCTAGTGAAAGGAATTGTCTTGTTCAAGGAGAGGTCTTCTACAATTTTAATTCATGTGAGCCAAAAGCTTGAGAAAAAAAAGGGAACAATTTCAAAAAGGGCCACACTCCAGACTGCATTCCCAAAGACATCAAGCTTAAGGAAGCTAAGATCAGAGACGTCAAAATACTTCTGGAATTGCACTTTGGGGACAATTGGTTTCAGACTGCTAGCCTGAGTTTCTACACCAAAATTTCCGATCAGCAACAAGGCAATGATGTTGCAGATGAAAGTGGGGATCAAGATGCAGAAACATTGGATTTTCAACTGTTGGATGAGAAGAAGTTGGAGGTTTTGTGAAGTTGTTATACAAATTATTGTGGCATTCATTGATACCTTGTACAAATAAAAATATAAAAGTTTTGTACTAGTGTCAGTTTGTTTTCAAGCCCTGTCAGGATATGTGCTACCAATAATCACATTTCAGATTTTGAAAACCATTGCATTTTCAAGATGGCTGCATGAAGAGTAGCAAAATTTGCTAATTGCTCTGAACGGTTGCAAAATCCGTCATTTGCAAATGTTATTATAGCCTATAATAACTAATCCACCATTAGTCGTATATTTCTGACCTGCATGAAAAAGAACAGATTTTTTTTTGTTCCTATTTTTTAAATAGTAAATACTCCTATAGCTTTCGGGGTTAAGTTCTTACACAATTTTCCTGCTTTCCCAAAATTCTTCTGATATGCAAATAGCAGGTCTTGTAACTGTGGTACTCCTTATCTAGACTTAAAGAGCTGTAGGAATATAGAGTCTAGTACAGCTATGTGAAATATGTAGTTTTGTATAAAAAGAAAGACAACGGAAGTGTTAAGCTTCTTCTTAATGACTTTTATTGTGATGTGTAAAATGACAGTGGAACTAAGTCAAAGTAGTAACCGTTGTGGATAACAATGTACTGTGATGTGTAATAAAGTTATAATAGTGTAGATAGCAATGTACTGTGATGTATAATAAAGTGTCATGTAAATGAATATTTCAAAAACGAAGTGTAGAAATTCTTTTATAACTAAGTAGACCAGGACTTTAACAGAAAGTGTTGAAATTGGGACTAATACTAATACTGCTCTGCATCAAAGTTATAATATTGGTTAATTGTGCCCTCATGTCCCAACTTTATAGACAAAAAATCTCTGTCAATAGGTAAGAAAGAGGTCTTAATAGAAAGATTTTTCCATTCCGTTTAAAAAACTTACGAAGCATGTTTTAATAAATAGGTATACTATGTTAATTAATAACACCGAAATATTTTACCTGTGTATAGAGGGGACATAGACAAGCAACTTTTATTAGAAGATCTTTGCTCTATGACGTAAAATGTGTATGCTACAGAGCATTAAGTCATTACAATTTGCTGCTTATAAGTCAATAATGAAGCGAAATAGGATTAAAATTTTCATTAAATTGACTTTACGCCTTCTTAGTGATCGATTAAATCCTGATTCTAAATAATTCATCAACAGCTATATCATAGTTTAGAGTTTTCATAATCTGCCAAATTTACAGACTAAACAACTGGTCGCCACTGCAATAGTTTATTTAATCACCAACTCCAGTGTTAACAACGAGGTTCATTTGTTTTACATTTTTTTCAAATGTTAGAAGGAGTAGCGGCCATACCCTGGGAGATTTTATGCAGTAAAAGGAAAATTTAATCCATAGAGCAAAGATCTCCTAATAAAAGTTGCTTGTCTATGTCCCCTCTATACACATGTAAAATATTTCGGTGTTATTCGTTAACACCCTGTATAATGTCTCAAAAACGTTATTAAAATTAGTAGAACGTGCTGTTTAGTTTCGATATCTCCATAGAATAATACAGCCGGATTCATAATAATTGAAACAAATTACAGATGTTAGTGACGATGTTAACATCTGTAATCGTGGTCTGTAACTTCAAGCACGGCTGCATGCATTTAACTTGAATGTTAGTATTGTTCAGTTCAGTAATTCCTCATTATTCATGTGCAAGGATTAATGTATTCCGTAATGGACTGAAGATGGTTTCTTTGCAGCCTACCGAGTTGAGCTGTCGGGAAACTTTTCCTCCTAACAAAAGGAAGCAGCCTGTGTTTGCAAAGAATAACTGGACTATATAGTGGAGGCAACTTCTACATATACAACTTTCTTCAAGGCAATGCCGACAGACCCTTATAATCCGCAGTAAATAACTTGAAATGAGTGTGTCTTGGACAATAGAGTTGTATATTCTGGATTTTCAGCATGTTTTTTTGGCGTTGAACTTGCCTGACAGCCAATAGAATTTCGTGTGCAACCAATCAGGGCTCATTTCTGAATTTTTGACATTTTAGCTATGACTCCACGTGGGGCACCAGACGATTGCCGTTCAGTCAGTACCATACCACTCCTTAAGTGCCAGACAATGACTTAATCCTCAAAGCATCCCGACTGTCTACATAGGTCTAGCCTCCACTATACCAGCAACTGTGCAGAGAACAATGGTATAAGTACGCGTATTCGGACTGCACTCAGGTATATACGGATGCATCTCGAACTGAACGTTGCTCTGTATGTGCCATGATCCACCCAGATCTTAAAATGTTGTACACACTGCCTTCTGTATGTTTTGCCTGATACTGTGAATTAAATGCCATATAGAAAGAACACGTATCGAGAAGAAAAACACAGTTAATGCTTTTTCTCCATATTGATTTCCGATCTAGTTTACGAGTACTTTAAGACATTTTCTCTATCAACATTACTGTTCCACCGACCTGATGAAATGAAGATCCAAAATAACTTGAATGTGATTTTATCACAGCAAGGTAATGAAATATACTGCATATAAGGGAGGAAGAGATTGTTAATAATTAGTGATGCCTGTAGGAGATGTCTTAACTTCCACACCAGTAGATACAAGTTTCGATTCAATAGAGTTTACGTATTGTAATGACGCATTGTATCCTACTTGAATAAAATGTAGTTTTTTCATTAGCCCGGCCTGTATTCATCTCTAACATTTCGCTAGCTGAAAATAAATTAATAAGTTATCAGTGTGAATGCACCCTTCCTTCTTGGCTGCAGTCAAATTCGAAATGGGATTCCACTGCATTTCCAGAGCCTACGAACGAGGACGTGAAGGATAGGATTTTCTGATGTTCCTTTACACTTTAAGGTAGCGTCATGGATTATAAAAGATGGATAAATTTCACTACATTATTAAATGGTAAAGGAATACCAGACCTTAGGCTCCGTTATCGCTTCTATGTTTGAACAGGGAAACGATTCACCGAAGACCAATCCTCTTAGACATCGATTTATTTATATTAAATTGAATCGAATATAGGATCGCTTTATTAAATGTTGAACTTAAAGAGATAGATGAAGGAACTGGATACGAGCCGGAACAATGATACTGTACTACAAGATAGAGAGCGCGTTGTCGTCGTCTAAGAGATGGTCTTTGGTCATATTATTTGTTTTATTAATTGTTCTTTCTACTCTCCCCTCAATTACAATTACAGGTATTTTACGACTTACAAACACATCCTTTCTTCATTCTTCGGATTATTCTTCACAAATCAGCTGTAGTATAACTTCTATCCAGAATACTTCTCTCTCTTCTGTAAGCGAAGTTCCATGAGCATCTGTTGTGTCCATTCCCGTGGATCGTCCTGAAGAAATTCCATGTATTTTTTTATAACCTGCAGGTAAAAAAAAGCCCTTAAGATGTTCCTTTTAATGAATAGTATTTTAAAATTAACGTTTGCTTAACATTATTAATTAAAAGATATGCACATGTACAATTCCCCTGGAAGGACAATTAACATTTAATAAATATTTAATTCAGGTTTGCTCCAAATCTGTTGAGAATTAGTTTAATTTGTAGATAACTAGCAGGTGGCCGCGGCTTCGCCCACGATAATTAATTGAAAAATTAAAATTAAGAGTATAATAATTATTAAAGCATTATATTTATTAACACTTGCACGCGAATCATTCATAAACTAAACCATTAATAATTAATGAAACAGCTAAAATTCCGGCTTTAGAGTACATTCCACGATATGAAAGCGCCGCCTGGGAAAACTATCTCAGATTCGATTATTCAGTTCCAAAGCGACCTGTTAACACTGATAATACGTATTGTTTCTCAACTGTTTGTTGACAGATGAATATGATGTGAATTTTATTTGATAAATTCAGTGTAATTTTCAGAAATTATATAATTTTTCAAGGGAAGGAGTTATTTTCTTTGGATTTTTATTGTCCGCGATACTGCCCGCGGCTTCGCCCGCCATTATTAATTGACTCCAGGAATTTTAAGAAATTTACACTGGCAGTATATTAAAAATGTTTGTGTTTCAGAGCTATGAAAATTGTAAGTAAAAATAAAATTAGAATATTTGTTCATTGTGTTCATTTCACTTAGGCTTTATATAATAAAGAAACTGTTTTCCTAATTTTGTACTCTTCATGAAAGTTTAGACTGCGAGAGACGAACATCGCCGAGTATACCCGATGTTTCACGAAGTGGGCGAGCGAGTGAGCACGCTATTTAGGGCCGTTGAATTGTATAAGAGTAGATTTGATTATAAAGTAACAGAATGCACGTTAAATACGAAATTTAAATTATAGGGAATTTGTTAAAATACTTAGATAAATTCGTCACGAATTCTATGAGAAATTGGATATTCGTATGTATCTCATAACTTACAATTAATGTTGAATTTTTTGCAAATACTTTTGATTCTCAAAGTAAACTTCCTTATCATAATATCGTCGCTATTTCAGTCAATACTACACTCATTAAAAATATCAGTCAAAATCACAACTCCTTGTACACAACGACAATAGCAACAGATGAACATCAATAGTTAAAAGGCCTACTGGTACACCCAAAGAACTTACCGCACTATAGGCTATGACTCCGCAGTTAAGAATAAAGATGAACTTAAATGCTGAGTGGAATTTATGAGGAATTATTTTTAAATTTACACTCATTTATTAAAAATACATCGTTACTCACAGTATATTAGGCACGGTCAGTATGTTGTCTTTCTTTTGCTTCTGTACTCGCAGCACTTTTGTAGGTGGTTAATGGCTTCTATATATTCTTAATTCCAATGTCCGGGCTTAGCCAGTTCTTCTCTTCTAACAATTTATGAATTCATATAACTATTTTTTCGGTTTTATTTAAATGTTGGTATTCAAAATACCCCTTTATTCCTTTGAAAGTTCGGCACAGAGTATCCCCGGAAACACTTCGATAAAAATACAGTCGTTTGTTTCTCCAACAATGCGTGATATAAATAATGGATATTTCTTCCACTGCCTTCTAAACTGTATTAATCGTGTATACACTGCATGTCCTATACGGCTAATTTTGCGTACTCGGCGACATTACAGATGGCAGCACCTTTCACACCCAGACTGCTTCTTGTTTTTTGCTACGACATTGTTGATTATGTAGTGCTGTCACCGCCGTCTCATTGCCCACTGCCTTCTAAACTGTATTACTCCTCGAGACGGCGGTGCTCATAATATAGTCTATCAATGCGTCTAATTAATTTATATTTATTTTAATTATTGCTCCAAAATTCCATTTCAAGGTAAGTGTCATATTATAGGCTACTGGAATAATATTACGTTCTAGACAAATAACACAAGTATCTGTGTCTGTTTAATGCTTATTTTGATTAGTGATTGCTGCATTCTGGGTGTGAACTGTGTCGCCTCTACTGGATAAATTAGGCAATTTAACAATACTCTGAACTCCATGTTAAAATAAAGCATAGGACAGGCAGTGTAATTCTCGAGACGGCGGTGATTTCTTCACTTTATCGCTATGCTCAATATACGGGATGTATGGTTATGCTAGAAAAATGATATCGAGATAACACTTGGAAAATATGTTGCATGACGCCTGGAAGTGTACCAACCTCTGTCTTTGTCCCGTGTCTGGCTCTTCTTCAGTACAGGTCTGTTTGCCTATAAACGGTGTCTTATGTTTAATTACAACTTTAAATTATGAAACTCGTTCCCTTACCGGATCACATTTATTGCTTTCCCTAGACTCCGGTCTCTTCTCATTATTTTCGTTATAGTAGTATTCCTCATATTGTTTCAAATTTTGATTTTCTAACAAATGGCTCTAACCACTGCGCCATGTGCTTAACAACTTTATTTTTCTGCATTTTGAATATAGTACAATGACTTTCAAGGATTTTTATTTTCAGGCATACAATACTGAAACTTAATCATTTCAAACTATATTTTGCTTGGAAAGGTAGAGTCAGACTGAAAAATTCAACGTCATAGTCGGGATCTGAACTGCAAGTGTTGTTTTTCATGCTCTAATGTCATCTTAATGAATTATTCGATAATTTAAATGTCAGTACTAATTGTAATAGATCATCAAAATGTACAGTGATCCTTTTATATCACTAAAATCTCTCTATATACATGTATAAAAGGCTTTGTCCTGACTGACTGACTGACTGACTGATAGGAATCAACGTAGAGCCTAAACTATAACAGGTAGGGACTTGGAATTTTGACAGTACCTCCTTCTTCATAATGTTGGTGCTCACTAAGAAAGGATTTTGAATTTTTTTTATTTTAAATTCCTAAAATCAAATGTTTTTCAGTATACTTAATCCCTTTTTACACAGAATTATCAAATCCAAATCACAGAAAATATTGTTGCCAGTGGTATCAGATGGGTTTGGAAAAAAATGAAATTCAAGTTTGACAAATAAGAGAAGTTATCAATATAATTCATGTTATAAATAAATATTACAGAATGAAATCCACGAGAATAATGCAGTCACATTACTTTCTCTGCCCTGGACATAGAGAAAACAAAACGAGGTATGGTAATGTGTATATTATTATATCGCAGGTTTTGGAGAGAGAAGTATGAAATTGATATTGCTTTCTGTTTAATTTCATCCCCAAAACAGTTTTATGGTAACATGAGAGTGGGAAATAAAATTTTCCGCCTCGATATTACAATTTTATGTGACAGGAATTTCTGATTCTTCTTTTTTAACCTCTGCCAGGCTTGCTGTGCACTGTACAAGCGATGGGATGCAAAATTCTACATCTTCTATGAGCCATAAAAAACTATATCAAGCGTTTTCTGAGGGAATAGTTTGAGTGTAATAAGTCGTTCTTCCTATTTCAAATTATAAATACCTATATAAGGACCTAGAATTTAAAAATCGAAAGTCCTTTATCATTTAATTTCCAATTACAAAATTAAAACCCGGGCTAGTATTTTATAATGCCGATTAAAGAGAATGAAATTAGCAAATAGGAGTTGCCAATCTGAGAACTTGAAAATCTGTTTGTGCTGCAAAATATACTGGAATCACACGGTTTACTGGACTTTTCATCAGATTTGTATGATCAAATCCATCCTTTACGTAATGTTATTAATATTGTTACAACAATAATTCATGTCTTGTAAGCTAATTGTGAAGAGAGGTCTTCAATTGCGGGAATTGTTTACATTCTTTTTCAATAAAATTATTCATTTGTTGGTCTACGCATATTTTTAAGGAATAAATTAGATTTTGTGATACATATACTATGTTATATATTGATTTAATCGGCTCGTTAAAAGGAACAATTCTGTTTGTTACCCCCCCCCCCACCAAGATGCCGGTATATTCTTGAGGAACTCTCTTATTTTTACAGGTATCCATCTAGCAGGATTTTCGATAGGTAGGCCTACCATCTTGCATTCTAGGAATCAGCCTTAACCATATAAAATATCAAAATAATGTCTACAAAATTATCAGCTTTAACGTTGTACTAACTTCACTCAGCTCTTTTATAGAAAAGTTATCAACTCTTTTATCATAATATTTAAATCCACACAAGTTCTTAAACTAACAAAGGGGCAGTTTCACATTACACAACAATCTTAGCTAATATCCGTTTTTCTAAATTTTATAAAGTTAGATTTAGCATTCCTATAGATTAAAATGTTGGTAGTTTGCAGGTTTTAACCGTTTAACTTCCCCATTTGTTATAATAATTTTATACTTCTGGGCCTATGGGTAGGCTTGCCAGATTTCTGAAATGTTCAACCGGGACACCGGAATGCCCCCCAGCGTCGCGGGTATTCAAGGGTACACACTCTTGGCGGGTTTTTAGAGTGTTTTAGAGGGTAGTTTATTCTCAATGCTATGAATAAATGGTTACTGATCAGGAACCTAAACCAGGGGGTAATAATAAATGGCATAAACTTATAAATTTAAACATTTTATTTCTAACATGTTAATATTTAAAAGTTACTTAAGTAAGAAGAAGCACTTTGAATGAGGAATAAAAATTTGAACAATATTTACATGTACTTTTCATTGGCTGAAACTTTTTTTTATAAAGTTTTTTTTGTAATCTTGTTGTAAAAATCTTCACAAGCTAATCCGATATTAATTTTACATGTCATCAAGCCTTTAACCGTATATTCCTTTATCAAACCCCGTATCATCAGTCCATGCGTTCATCAAAGAAAATACTCTCTCAACTGGTGTTGATGTCCCAGGTAAGCAGAAGGCATACTCAACAATCCTGATCAGATTGGGGGGCTGCTTGAAGTGACCAAACAGCCTGAGCCATTTTTCTTCACTTGAAATAATCACATCTCTGGTAGTCTCTTATTGCTTCCAATGTTCCCAATAAATGACAAAGTAATTATCCTAAATAATCCTTCACAGTTAATTATTTTTAGACTTTTTCGGTCATCTAGAAAATCAAATTTAATTTTTACCGGGACGTGAAGTAAACCGGCCGGGACACCGGGATTTTGTCTGAAAACCGGGACGTCTGGCAAGCCTACCTATAGGTAACTATATATTATGCTAACCTAACCATAACGGCCGTAACATTGCTTTCAGTCTCTTCTTCTGCTTCTTCTGCTTCTTCTTTAAAACAGAAATAGACCAAAATAAAATTATTTGGAAAGTACGTTTCACTCTGCTTACAATTCTATCCATCAACAGCGTTATTCATCCTGTACACCCGAATAAAATATTTTAGACCTAGTCCGGCTCATACTCATCGCTAACTCTGCGCTACCTGAAAATAGATTTAATATTAATGTGAGTGCACCCTTCCTTCTTGGCTGCAGTCAAATTCGTAATGTTGATTAAACTGCATTTCCAGAGCCTACGAACGTGGACGTGAAGGATAGGATTTTCTGATGTTCCTTTACACTTTACTATTGTATGGTGGTTTAAAAATAACGGACATATTTCTCTTATATCAGATTGTAAAGGAATAACAGACATTAGGCTCCGTTATCGCTTCTATGTTTGAACAGAGAAGCGATTCACCAAAGACTATGCTCTTAGACATCGATTTAACCCAAATTTTAATTTTATTTTTATCAAATATCGGATGATTTTATTAAATTTTGAACTTAAAAGATAGAAGAAGGAATTGGCATGATTGAACATGAGCCGAAACAATAGTACCTTCGGTAGTACAAGATACAAAGCGTCTTCGATATCATCGTCTAAGAGAAGGTCTTTGGTCCTATTGTACGATTTAATTAATTTTTCTCGACAAAATTTACAGATAAATTAAAATCCGCAGATACTTCCTCTTCCAAACTTTGGATTAATGTCCACTGATGTAGCGTTGAGTGTTTCCGGAGTGCTTCTCATTATTCTCTATGTGAAGTCCTAGAGCACATCATGTTGATCCCATTCCCATCGATCGTCCTGCAGAAAGTTCACGTCATTTTACAAGGTATTCCTCAGGTTCGCGAGCGACCCCTGGTGATCCCGTAATGGGAGCTGCAGGTAAAACAAGCACGGAAGATGTTGATTAATTTCATTGCCCATTAGTTTAAATTTAACGTTCAATTAGGATTAATAATAGTAGTTAAATAGAATTCACATGTAGGACTAACCCTACAATCTAATATATAAAATCGAAAGTGTGTATGTATGTATGTATGTATGTATGTATGTATGTATGTATGTATGTATGTATGTATGTATGTATGTATGTTTGTTCCTTATACAAATCTACATTTCTTTACCAATTTACACGACATTTTGCACACATGCCCAGTTAAGCCCGGGAAGTATAGCTGTCAACATTAAAATTGAAACAAATCAGTCCTTCCCTTGAAAATTATATAATTTCTGTGAATATTCTACTGAAAAAAATGAAATGTTGTTCAGTTCACATGGCAACAGTGAATTGTTTACTGTGATTACATAGGGCCTTGGCAACTATATAGCCTAATGCTGGACTTTAACGAATTATGATTCCATGTAATATATTGGCGAAAAAATTACTGAAAAATGAATTACACGAAAATAAAGCACAGTGTGATGCAGTCACATAACTTTCTCTACCCTCGACATAAGAAATATTTTCTCACTTCACATTTTGATGTAGAATAAGAGGTCGTATTGCAGGAGCAACTTAAGTGTGTGAGTATGCTATATCAGAAGTCGGTAAATAGTCAGTTATCCATAGCTGTAGGCTTTTTATTAGTTGAGATTTATCATAGGCCCTAAGCATGGGATGGAACATTTTGAGTCCTATGCTCGCAGTGTATTATGTCCCGAGTTTTAGGGGAGGAAAGTATGAAAGTGATACTGCATTTCTATTTTATTTCAGCTCCGAAACGGTTGTATGGTAACATGAGAATGAGAAATAAAATTTTCCGTCAAGTCAATACAATCTTATGTAATTTATGTTTCTTCTTATTTCAACCCCTCCCAGGCATGATGAGTAGAAGCAACGGAATGCAGCATTTGACATCCTCTATGAACCATAAAAAGCTATATCTAGCGTTTTCTGAGGGAATAGTCTGAGTGCCATATGTTGTTCTTCCTCATTTCGAATTCTACATACATTATTATATCAGGACCTAGAGTTTCAACATCGAAAGTCCTCCATAAGTTAATTTCAAATTACAAAATACAAAGCCCGGGCGACGCCGGGCCTTTTCAGCTAGTAAAATATAAGGAAGGATATTTTACATTTACTCTCGCTTGCTCACGAAATATCGCTACTCACAGCATTTCCTGTGTAGGCGTAGTGTCCTGTAGACCACAAGTGGCTCCGTGTGCGCCTATCCTAATGGGCTTGATTCCGATGTTAAGCATGATGTCATTTCCTTACGTCTTTACTTCTGTACTCACAGCATTTTCGATGTATGGTCAATGGGTTTCCCGATGAAGTCATTTCCAACGTTGGGGCATAAGCATTTCCAACGTTGGTAATTTCTGAATCCATGTATCTGTTTAGACTTATTTAAATTTTTATCGTAAATTAATTATATCTCCTCAATCCTTTGAATTTTTCGGCGTAGCTTTATGTTTCCCTGGAAATAGTCGATTGTTTTCTTCAATAACGTAGACCACTGCCTTCTAGACTGTGTCACTCGTGTTTACTCGTGCATACACTGCCTGTCCAATACGGCTAATTTTGCGTACTCGGCGACATTACAGATAGCAGCACCATTCACACCCAGATTGCTTCTTGTTTTTTGCTACGACATTGTTGATTATGTAGTGCTATCACCGCCGTCTCATAATCACTGCCTTCTAAACTGTGTTACTCCTCGAGACTGCGGTGCTCATAATATAGTCTATCAATGCGTCTAAATAATTTACATTTATTTTAATTATTGCTCCAAAATTCCATTTCAAGGTAAGTGTCATATACTGGAATAATATTACATTCTAAACAAATAACACAAGTATCTGTGTCTGTTTAATGCTTATTTTGATTAGTGATTGCTGCAATCTGGGTGTGAACTGTGTCGCCTCTACTGGATAAATTAGGCAATTTAACAATACTCTGAACTCCATGTTAAAATAAAGCATAGGACAGGCAGTGTAATTTTCGAGAAGGCAGTGAACGTAGACTATAGTGCAAATTGTTTTTACTTTCTCGCATATATAAGCAGTATAGAGAAATTAAAGGAATCGTGAAGAATTGAAAATCGAGATAACACTTGTAAAGTATAACAATGTAGGCCGGAAACAAACAAGCCCGGAAAAACAGAGTATGAATGACTTGTAAAGTATGTTTGTGACGCCTGTAGTAAGGAAATAACTGTAAATATAATCGAAATCTAAATATTCAATCTTACGTTAGTTACAATCTATAATCAGAATTTGGTTACATAACACTTAACTCATTTAATAAATACGTCACACCCATTTACCCAGCGCATGGTATTGCCAATACTGTACAATGTAGATAATGATAAGATTTTTCATCTCTAAAATTATCAAAAATAAAGGCAATTATTAAAAATGTCTAGATACTACTATTTTTAATATACTTCTCTAGAATATGTCAAGTAAAAAAATTGTTTACTATTTACAATTTAACATGGCGGAGATAGATGGAACTTTCTCCCCGGCGGTTGTGTACTGCTACTTACGTTTGTCGAAATTTTATGCTGCAGGTGTTATTTAACATGTCTGAAAACCTATTGGCCTAGATATGGGACTGTTGTAGGCTATTGATGCAAACATAAAATACCATCGACCTAGTCCAAGATCGAACACGTGCACTTTGAAACGGAAATCAATGCCTGATCGTCTTTATAACCCATACCAACCCATTGCATACAACAGTACATTTTCTAGATGTGTACCGTCATGCTGTTCTGTTATGGTTCCGTATTGCTATTGTTCAGCTGCCGTGAATCACAAAGCTGGGATGTGAGTGAATCGGTCAGTGATTCTCAAAATGTAATATGCATACCTCTAGGGATTGCGTGTGGAAATCATATGGAACATCCCTATAATCCCTATAATATAAAGCCACACGGCTGACTCACTCACTGACATTAATGTTTGCCCACTTCCAGATGAGCTAGAAACTTGAAATTTGGTACACGTATAGCTTTTAGGCTGTAAACCACAGGAAAATTCCAAAAAGTTTATTTTTTTAATTTTTAGCCCTAAAAGGGCTCGGTTCAGCTCACCGACATTAATGTTTGTCCACTTTCAGATGAGCTAGGAACTGGAAATTTGGTACACTTATAGCTCTTAGGCTGTGAATCACAGGAAAATTCCAAAAAGTTTATTATTTTAATTATTAGCCCTAAAAACCCCCCGAAAAAGGGCTCGGCTCGGCTCACCGACAAAAATGTTTGCCCACTTCCAGATGAGCTAGAAACTTGAAATTTTGTACAGATATAGCTTATAGGCTGCAAACCACAGCAAAATTCCAAAAAGTTTTTTTTTTTTAATTTTTATCTCTAAAAACCCCCCGAAAAAGGGCTCGGCTCGGCTCACCGACATTAATGTTTGCCCATTTCCAGATGATATAGCTTTTAGGCTGTAAACCACAGGAAAATTCCAAAAAGTTTATTTTTTTACATTTTTAGCCCTAAACACTCCCGAAAAAGGGGTCGGTTCGGCACACTGACATTAATGTTTGTCCACTTCCAGATAAGCTAGAAACTTGAAATTTAGTACACCTATTGCTTTTAGGCTGTAAACCACAGGAAAATTCCAAAAAGTTTATTTTTTCCAATTTTTAGCCCTAAAAACCTCCGAAAAAGGGCTCAGCTCCGCTCACCGACATTAATGTTTGCACACTTCCAGATGAGCTAGAAACTTGAAATTTGGTACACATATTGATTTTAGGCTGTAAACCATAGGAAAATTCCAAAAAGTTTATTTTTTTTAATTTTTAGCCCTAAACACTCTCGAAAAAGGGCTCGGTTCGGCTCACTGACATTAATGTTTGTCCACTTCCAGATAAGCTAGAAACTTGAAATTTGGTACTCATATAGCTTTTAGGCTGTAAACCACAGGAAAATTCCAAAAAGTAATTTTTTTAAAATGTCCTAATTTTATTTTTACTTACAATTTTCATAGCTCTGAACCACAAACATTTTTAATAAACTACCAATGTAAAATTCTTAAAAATCCTGGAGTCAATTAATAATGGCGGGCGAATCCGGGGGAACAGCTGTAAAATATTGATGGTGTAACTCTTGAAATATCGCTGTTAATAAAAATCCAAACAAACCATTCCTTCCCTTGAAACATTATATAATTTCTGAAAATTACACTGAATTGATCAAATAAAATTCACATCATATTCATCTGTCAACAAACAGTTGAGAAACAATACGTATTATGTGATCACAGTTAGCTTTGGAACTGCATAATCGAATCTGAGATCGTTTTTTCAGGCGGCGCTTTCTAATCGTGTAATGTACTCTGAAGCCGGAATTTTAGCTGTTTCATTAATTAATTATTAATGGCTTAGTTTATGAATGAATCGCGTGCAAGTATTAATAAATATAATGCTTTAATAGTTATTACACTCTTAATTTTTAATTTTCAAATTAATTATCGTGGGCGAACCCGCGGGCACCTACTAGTATTACACATTGCAGGCAATAATTAATTTGATATACTTGTTCAGAATTTGCAGAACTATGTTTTACAGCGACTATTCATTCATAGATCGCGTTTTACTTTGACCAATGATAATGTTTAACAATTCCTCGGATATCGACTAAGCACGGCCTTTTATGTTAATCGAACCGCATTACCAATGAATATATTTATTCGCATTATTAAGTGCCAGTATGGTACTTTATGAGATTGTGTGGGGGACGAAAAATGTCTGTCCGTCTGTCTGTCCGTCCGTCCGTCCGTCCGTGTGTCTGTACGCGCTCTAACTCAAATACGCTTTTTCGGATTTTCATGAAACTTGGAAAACACATTTATAATGTCAATGGGAAGAACCCTATTGATATTGAACCAAATCGGTTCAGCGGTACCGGAGTAATGCCCAATTTAGTGCCTATTTTAATAGATTATGTCGCCTTTCTAATAGAAAGGCGCCATAATTCAAACACGCTGTATCGGATTTCCATTAAACTTGGTATACGCATTTATGACGTCCATAAAAAGTACTCTGTTAAATTTGAACCTAATCTGTTGACCGGTACCGGAGTAAAACCCAATTTAGTGTCTATTTTAAAGACGCGGTAACTCAAATACGCTTTACCGGATTTTTATGAAATTTGGTATACACATTTATAGTGTTCATGGGAAGACGTCTATTGATATTGGATGAAATCGGTTCACCTGTTTCGGAGTAATGCTCAATTTGGTGCCTATTTTATGATAATATACGTATTCGAACGAATTTATATAAAAAAAAAGAGAATCAGTTATCATGATAACATAGTCAATTGTTTTACTGTTATATTATACGGCTTTGGAAATTAAAATAGAGATAGTTATGACCAAAAGCACTATTGTTTTACATGCGCTTATCCAACTAGACCGTTAAACTGACCCAGTTGACCGAGATGGTAACGTTTTGGCCTCACATTATGGAGTTCCATGGTTCAAATCCCGAAACGAGCCAATTTCACTTTCTTTTTCGTA
The DNA here is from genome assembly GCA_964059195.1 of Ectobius pallidus. NCBI lineage: Eukaryota > Metazoa > Arthropoda > Insecta > Blattodea > Ectobiidae > Ectobius > Ectobius pallidus. The sequence goes on from CAXKWD010000007.1 coordinate 15,573,819, forward strand.
TTTTTATGTGAGTGTGCGATTGTCAAGATATCACAAATCTGTACAGTTCAGCTGATGCTGGAAGATTTTAATCTGATTAAAAAAAACTAGACCTTTGTTCTTCCGCAAGCACTGCTTAATGAATAAATCTGGAGCTTAACTTGGAAATGAATTTTAAAAAAACATATTCTGCATATCATAATTGCAGTCATAACTGATTAAACAAAAACATACTGGCACTTTTTTTACATCAGTTTACCTGATTTTATTAAGTGCCAGTATGGTACTTCATGAGATTGTGTGGGGAAGGGAAAATGTCTGTCCGTCTGCCGTGTGTCTGTACGCGCGACAACTCAAATACGCTTTATCGGATTTTCATGAAACTTGGTAAACGCATTTATAACGTCCATGGGAAGAACCCTATTGATATTGGACAAAATCGGTTGACCGGTACCGGAGTAAAGCCCAATTTAGTTCTTATTTTATGGTAATATATTAGAAAGCATTTATCAAATGCAAATTAGTTATCATGACAACATATTGTTTTACAGTATTCATATACGACTTTGGAAATTGCAATACACTTAGCTATGACAAATAACATTATTCCTTCACATACGCTTATGAAAGTAAATCGTTAAATTGAGCGAGGTACCTGAGATGGAAACGTCTTGGACTCACATTTTGGTTATTCCTGGTTCAATTCCCGTAGCCGGCCAATTTGACATTTCTTTTTTGTATTTTTATGTTAGTGTGCGATGTCAAGATATCAAAAATCTGTATAGTTCTGCTGATGCTGGACCATTTAAAGCTGATTAAAAAACTAGACCTTTGTTCTCCCTGAAGCTCTACTTAATGAATGAATCTGGAGCTTACCTCGGAAATCAAATAAAAAAACTTGTTTTCTGCATATCATAATTGCAATTATAACTGATTAAACAAAAGCATACTGGCACTTTGTTACATCAGTTTACCTGATTTTATTTGTTTCTTATTCTGATGTGATATAACATCCTCAGCACTAGAAAACTACTTTTTTGTTCAACCATGCTGTATTTACAATAAAATAAATTCTGTTCCTGTTAAATTTATTATTATACTAAATTCAGTCCATTTCGTGTTTCGAAATCCATTGGTTCCAAGTTAAAACCAAAAGAAGCTTCGACTTTCCCGCCCTCCATCAGCTGTCACCTATGGCAAAAGAAAACTTACTAACAACTGATTGCCGAGGTCAGCTGTCCCAGTTTGTTTGATGAATCTAAAATCTCATCTAACATAACAGTCGTATGCAATTAAGACACTCGTATGAAAATTATGAAACGAGCGAAGCAACTCCGACTTGGCCTGATACAATGGAAGACAGCTTAGTCCAGTGATGACGTTTTTGAAGAAAGTGCACGGAAAGTCACTGTCAGGCAAGAGCGCTTCCCTGCCGCAATACTAATGCCCCTCTCTTCCCCCTCTTCAATGGTACCTACATTTCACAAATCCTCACAGAAGTGAAGGAAGTGCTGACTGCAATGACGTCATATAGCAACGTTCTGTCCTCCATTCCTGGTGCATAGAATATACCAGAATATAGTTAGATTTCTATGTATCAATATCCCCCCCCCATATTTTATACATTTTACCTGCATAATATTTACTTGAGTCCAGCATGATTTGAAAAATGTGCGCAGTTACAAGGTGCAACAATTAGCCTATAACCGAGGTGGGCGAGATGGTAACGTCTTGGACTCGCTTTCGGGAGGTCCCAGGTTCAAATCCCTTGGCCGGCCAATTTAACATAGGTTTTTTCATGTTTTCCCCAGTCGTAAAGGCAAATGTCGAATCGGATATTTACATACATACATCGCCCTCAACATTTCATCCTGTATCACATCCATTTAAATTAATATCAGTTGAAATTTACTCCATTAAAAATACACCGACAATAGAAGCAATTGACGAGCAATAGTTCCATGGCCTACCCTACTGTACAGACACAGATCCCGAACTCTTGATATAGCCTAGAAGCTGAAAGGAGTATAAACACAGCTGAAATAAAGTAAAAAAAATAGCCTATGACGTTTAATTTAAAATAATTATATTAGCCTATATTGGTTATTTTTTCGATTCCTAAAGATAAAATATAGACCTACTATAAGCGTTCCATCTCTTTTCAGAATTTATTGTGAAGACTTCTGACGGAACTCAACTTTTATAGCAGTAATACGGCTCCGTGTAGTTTTCACTATGGTAGTATGAAATTCCTTTATTTTAAATAAGGCTTATGGAATAATGATTCTGGTCATCGAATTGTAATTTGATTAATAACGTCTATTGCCCTTCGTGTTGAACGAAATGTCATAAAAATCAACCTCTAGATGTCACATCTCATTTAAATATTATCGATTAAAGCTTTATGAAATGGTTTGTTGCTAAGAGACGACAGATGATGACGTCAGTTTTGACAGAGATAAAAACTTCAATCATTCCACTACACGATTCTATCCACTTCAATATGTCGGTCAATCATAGAACGCCATGTTTGTAATTCACAAACTTCAGTAAAAGTCATGAGATGATTTTTCCAAATTTATTTACTCAATGGAAATACACAATTCCTAAGCAAGCTAAAGGAATATTACTGTTCGTGCAATTTTAAGAAGACCTCGTCCCAAACCATCGTCTTGTCTACAAAAGATGTATAATAGCATTGTTCACTAATCCGAAAATCTGCACCAACACTGATACCGACAAAGAACCGGTTTTTTTTAATCGCACAGGTCTCCCCAGTGTTGCCGCTGTCATTCACCACTTCTCAAGTTAAATCGTGCTGTGGTACATATTTGGCAACATTGTACTGGACTGCAGACAAGTGTGAATACACCTAATTACCTTTCTATTCACTGATTGACAGGTCGAAGAGGATTAGGGTGGCAGCAGGTAGGGGTAGTTCTTGGAAAAGATGTCTTTATAAAGTGGCACCCACAATATATATTTTATGGAACCCGAAGATTCATAGCAGCGCTTATTTGAGCCCTCCTTCAACCCTATTCTGTGCTAACAAGTGGCTCACAATGTAGATTTTAAGCAATTCAAGTTTCATTTACATCGTTGGCAGCTTGATAACCCATTTTATGGTATGCAAGAGTTTTTTGAGGCTCAAATCAATATAACATTCTAGTCTGGGTTTCCTGATTTATTGTTTTACCTATTTCTGTAATGTATTCATTTTATTTACTTGACGATGTCTATAGCAGCACAGTGTTGCTAACAACTAATTGGAAAATTAAATTAAATTAAATTAAAATTAACACCATCCAGCTATCCCTCGCAAATCCTACTTCCCTTAAATCCATCCTAATGTTGCCGTCCCACCTACGTCTACTTCCAAGAGGTTTCTTCACTTCGGGTCTCCCAGTCAATAGTTTTGAGATATGTCATTCGTTCCCATGCGCGCAACATGTCCAGACCATTTCAACCATGATTTAATTACCCTTACTATATCCGATGAAGAGTACAGGTTATGAAACTCGTCGTTATGCAGTTTTCTCCTGTCCCCATTGAACAGTTATTAAATGTTTTAGTCCACCGCCGTGGCTCCTCTCACGCGGGTTAGATTCCTGGTAGGGACAAGTTACCTAGGTGGGTGGGTTTTTCTCAGGGCTTTTCCTCGCGTGTAATACGAATGTCGAGTTACTTTAGGTCCTTGTGGTCCCCAGATATCAATTGGCCGTTATTATCATCTTCATCCCGTCCGCGTCTTGCTCAGGTGAGTGTGTGAGCGGACTGGTGTGTCTCGTTCTATGTGTTCGTGTTGTCGTGGCCTCGGTATTCAGTTGATCACTCATTCGGGGGTCCTGCATGTTCTTCTCTGGTCAATGCCAATACATTATGTCTGCGATCTAAAGATAATCCCTCTCCCGACAAGTCCCTAACAGGGCGGGCGGCGTGGGCCGCATAAAGGTTACAACGGGATAGGTTAAACTAAGAGAAAGAAGAAGATTTAGGGTCAGTTGTATAAAACTCACTAACTGATGGTGATTTTCTAACTTTCAGCTAACTAGCTACTTATGTTGTATAAAAATAACGTAGATGGTGAAACTCACAATTTAAAATAACTGGAGGAAATGAAATATCTGGCTACAGTACAAAAGATGAGGTAAATTTGCAGAATGTATTTGGTATTCGATTTCCAACTACTGTATTTATTCAAAGGTAAGTTGGTTTGAAAACATTTTCGTGAAGGTCATCTTTATTTTTTGCCTCTGCTTTAATTTGTCCGTAGAGGTGTTTAGGTATTTAAGTGCAACCTACAGCACATATAATGCTTGAAAAGTTACAAACATTGTAGAAACGTGGCATTTTCTTATGACATTGTTCTTAGTTGGCACTCTTTTAAGCTGAGGCTTTGATATATCAATTTCTCTTGTCACTTTATCAATGGTTCTACTGGCTGTCCCTTTGTCCCCAGTAAACTTCTCTTATGTCAAGTACTGTACATAACTTCATGTGAGCAAAAGATTTGTTTTCATTTCAGAAGTAATGTCTGGTCGAACTTTGTAATGTTCATGCTCAGGGGCGCACCCAAGGGATGCTTTGGATGCTAAAGCGCCCCATCTTCAAGACAATTTTTGTAAAAAAAAAAAAAAAAAAAAAAAAAAAAAAAAAAAATAATAATAATAATAATAATAATAATAATAATAATAATAACAATAATAATAATAATAATAATAAATAAGCCGGTGATTGCTGAAAACTCTGTAAACTGCATCCTGAATTTGATCGTCTTTTACGGCCAGCAGTTTTCATGTTTTTAAATATGAACAGGTTCTGTAGTTTCTCAGAGGAGCTCAGTCTAATGATCCAAGATGTGTACGGAGCAAAAGTAAACAACGGACTTGCCTTGACTAACTGTGTCCTGTCGTTTCAATGGCTAATCGCACCAGCGCATACTTCACGATAGTGCGACAAGCTCAGTCAAACGTTTACTTCCATTCCGCACACATCGTACAATTAGTTATATTTTATGCAATTGTGAAAATAGCCTATAAGTTCTGTTAAGTGAGTTGCTTGCTTTCGTATTTATATCATAGGGTTACTTGTTCTACAACATATACATAGCAAACAAGATTGCATTTGTTTTTATTGTTGCCTTGGCAAATTTGTTGATTCTGAAGAAAACAAGTTACATAAGTTACTAAATACAAGACTATTTTATAACATAATTAATTCGTTCTACATTTCATTAAACATAATGTGATGAAGTACACCACATATTGTAAGTAAAAGTAATAGGCATAACCTTTAATAATTTGTATTATAGAAGAAAATTGCCAGACAGGCCCTTCAGAACTTGCCTCACCAGTAAAGAAATGTGCGAGGAAAAGGTTTGTACAGATTGTAAATATATACAAAACAATGGGAATCGAACCCGGAACCCTTGGCGCTGAATCTATAAAAAGAAAGTTCAATTGATTTTACAGTATGTAATCGACTAAATAGTCTCGAAAACGAACTCTTGTGAACTGTGCTTTGTACTTTCACATTCGGTTGTTTACTTTTGCTCCGTACACATCTTGGATCAAGTAGGCTATAGTACAATTCAACCCCGCTTGTTTCGTCAGTTTATAGGCTACTTAGTAACATTTATTTCCAAATAGTTTGATTTGTGTCAGTGTATGTTATGTTATTTCATCATAGTGATACAAGAGTATAGTGCTTCGAATAAGAAGAGTACGAGTAATTTTATTACAGACTGTTTTTGTACTTTCCTGTTCTGAAACGTGCTAGGCGAGGCCATCAGTGTCGATCAAATCTTCATTTTTAAATTGTCTTAAAGTAATGTATTTTCGTACAAAACAGATGTAACAATAAAATTTCCAAGAAAACAGTGTATAGGTAATTCTACCCCAAGATCAGTAAACTATAGTTTACAAGCCTTGATTCTACCCTACTAGCATTCTCATGTTTTTCTTTCATGCTTAATGAATTTTTTTTAAATCTGTAGGCTAATTTACAACAATTGTATTTAAACTCTTGAAAAAATGACACAGAGTTTATAGTTTAGAAGTATGCATATTCTGCTAGCACCCGATTAATTTCTGGGTGCCCCTCTGTTCAGACCACCGGCGTGGTCTTGAGGTTAGCGTCGCTGATAGTGATGAGCAAATGCAAGACCAAGACCAAGACTAAGGCGGTCTTGGTCTTGGTCTTGGTCTCGCACACTCAGTCTTGGTCTTGGTCTCGCATCGGTAACCCTGGTCTTGGTCTTGGTCTTGGTCTTGCATACTCGGTCTTGGTCTTGGTCTCGGTCTTGCATACTCGGTCTTGGTCTTGTTGCAAGAGTCTTGCATTTTTCTTTTACGCATCTTACTGTGATTGATGGAGTTTACGTGATTTACAGTTACACCGATTACATGTGTGTTATTGCTTGCGAAAGTAACGAAAGCTAATTGCTTTTAGTTGCTTGAACCGTGAAAACAGTAACAAAACAACTGAAAGCTATTTCATCTTTAGCCATTAGTTATTAAGTGACAGAATGGTACTTTATGAAATTTGTGTGGGGGACGGGAAAATGTCTGTCCGTCTGTCTGTCTGTCCATGTGTCAGTACTCGCGATAACTCAAATGCGCTTTATTGGATTTTCATGAAACTTGGTATACGCACTTACAACATCCATAGGAAGAAGTCTATTTATTTTCGCTGTTGCGTTGTCGTGTAGCGATGTCTTCCAGTTGGCCAGACTGTCAGAAGATCGACATTTTCCAAGATACCCAGTTAATAGTGGTATCCTTTTATATTTAAATGCAGGATCGTAGTCTCCCTCGGGTAGACTATACAACCAAGACGAAGAAAAGAAGTCTGAGTAGAGAAAGATTTAATAGTTGAAAGATATGATGAATACAATATGTTGAAGTGAGGACCGACAAGAGGTCCCCCTAGTACAGATTTAATATAATGTTCGTTACAGTTATGGTATCATACACTTATATACCCTTTGACTTAGAACGAAGTTCACAGGTCTGGAATATTCCTTAAGACTGTAAAAATTCCATACGGAAAACAATAGCGTTTCACAATCAAGTCACACAAACTGAAGGTTTGGACTTTCTACATAAATGATAACGAATACTTCCTATTTTTAAGGAAGAACAGGCGACATGTCTGGGAGAAGCGAAGCAGGTTGCCTATGAAGAGAATAATATCTGTAGAGTATTATAAGTAGGCCTAATTATAGGTAATATAATACTCCACAACACCTTCCCTCTCATTTTTATGTTTAGGACACTAGTCTTAAACATAACATGCGATTCCTCCACCAGTATACACCTTAGACACGTTCATCCTGCCAATTGGAAGTATCTAAAACCGAATCTAGCCGTCTATCTGATCGTAAAGATTTACGTTTTTCAGAACGAAGGTCGGCATTAGCAAGTGGCGATGAACTCTCCAATGGAAGATTGAAGTCCAAAGATAAGTTATCTAGCGACTTTGCTTTACTTTCCTGTGAGCTTACCTTCATAGTCTTATTTACATTTGATTTAAACTCACTCCTTCTTACGGGATTACTGGATTTTGCAGCAGCTTGATTGCCTTCAGAGTTCTCATCTGAATCTGTATTCTTTTTATGTATTGTTATTTTATTTTTATTAACAATTTGAGGTTTGCTTATGCATGTTTTGCATTCATTAAAACACGCTCTAGGATTTAAGTTATTACATATACTATAGGAACATTTTCGACAGCATTTGCTACAGCAACATCCAAGGATCCATACAATCATACTAAATATTATACAAGATATATAAAACCATACAGAATAATAATCTTCATACCAATGTGGATTATCATCCAACCTATGTTTTTCTTCATTAATTAATTTATCTACATCTTCAATTTTATGTCCTGCAAACTTAAACTCATTTACCGAAGCTAATACATTTTGGAATGGTAAATTTATAAGGTGATCAACTATCTTCTTTTGATCTGAAATCTCGATACAACAATCATCTTTTAATGGTGCCATCGGGATTATATCTAAGTGGGAATTATTTATACTCTTAGTTTGCATAGGGTGAATCATACCAGAGGCCGCAATGCCTTTACACTGTTCATTCATAACTAGGCGACCTCTGCCCTGAATGTTAAATTGGTATTTCCCGTCAGGGCAGATAGCAGTAAACATTTCATTATTTGGAGATACATACAACCAAATATTGCTATCAACCAACGGAATCCACAAACATTGTCTAATTGAAAGATACGTTAGCATTTTATTACATACTTCAGGAACATACAAAGTTGATGGATGCAATAGGGTAGAAATACATTCTTTATCGGGAATATAACTATAAATAGGTATATTTTCCTTACATATATAAGTTAAGGGATTAGGTTTTTTACACTCCTTAAATTTTTCATAATTTAAAAATACATATTTAGACTTCATAACATCAGTTCCAATATAATCCTGTGATACCTGAATATATTTTACTGTGAGGTTTCCTTGCATTACAACTGGAAAAGACACAATTTGGTATAGTTGTAACTTAGGCTGAGCTAATAACGGTACTCTTATAACATACACTAACATCTGATTACTTGTATAGATAACAGGTTCCAACAATTTCATAGACTGACCAGACGGGAAGGGGGGTAACATGTTATCTTGGTCTAGTTCCCTCCTCACGCTGTCCTTAATTTTATTATATGTGATAATGTGGGGTTGCACAATACCACTTTGTGCATTCACATATGCTTGAATTAACAGGTCATAACTTTGCTTACATTCATTAAGTCCTATTTCTAAATGCCGAATTCTAACATTAATAGTATTTATAATGTTAGATTCATATTGTTGCTCCGTCAGCTGTTCACTTATTTTCTGTTGAAAAGCATTAAATTCAGTAACGATTTCCTGTTCATTCCTCATTATTTTTACGAATGAAGTGTTAACTGTTAATAATGTTGATTTCAATACGGTCATTTGTTCTGAACTGATTTTTAAGAAATTAGCTTGGTCCTTTCTTACTTTATTGATTTGTTCTTTATACCTTTTTATTTCCGTTTCAGTGGCAGTTCCAAATAATATTTTGGAAATTTCTCCTACAAATCCTAATATACTCCTTTTGGGTTTCTCATTTTTTATCTTTATACCCGAAATTTCAGTGAAGATTTGAACAGTCCTTTCTACTAGATTCCTTTTGGATTCTAAATAAATTATACTTGATTCACAATCTGTTAATGGGTACCAGGTTTCATTTTTTAACATGACACAATGGTATTTAAAAACTTCCACTTGATTTTGAACATTTTTCCATAATTTTGCAATATTATTTGTTTCTACATAAGTGATTACCTCCCATTGTTTTGAATATAACCACATTTCTCCCAAATAGTCGTAATAAATACCTGATTTACCATCAATGTGTTGTATTGTTACTTTCTCTTCATCCATTTCTTCACATTTCAGATTAATCGTCCATCCCAAAATACTTAACAACAATAAGCTCACGTACACATTCATAATTGAAGCTGATTCTGTAACACAAGGTTTTATCGTGATTTATACCTTTTTTATTTGTGAGAATCTTATTCAACCTTAGCAAATAAGGCGTCTGACTCACCTTGATTATTTGATTTTAATAATGTTACATTTTGTTTCTACAAAATATTTAGAGAATTTGTTTCTCTCTCACTTAGTTGACTAAGCAACTTTACAACAGTTCTACATTTATGACATCTTTACTTCGATGCCATTGTCCCTTTTTCTCTCTCATACTCTAGATCAGACTTATATTGTTGAAACAAGATGCTTGTCTAAACAATATTTTGCGAATTCCTCAGCACTGGAGTAGCTCCTCAATTATCTCTCTTTTTTTTTTTTAACACCACATTGACATCTCAATGGTGGCTCCTATACAGTCATGACGTCTACTGCGTCCTATATCTCAGCTCTTTAGTTTTTCTGGACCACTTTATTGGCTATTATACATCCTTTTATTCACTAAGTCTACCTCGACTTTCTATTTCCTACAGGCTTTATTGCTTTATACTTCTTAACATTTTCTCTTTTTACTGGCATTCATTACTACTTACTACTACATTCATATTATTAGAATTTAATTCCGCCACATACGGTTTTGTTCTAGTAATATGTGTTTTAATGACCTTCTTGCCATTAGTTCCTAATTTTCGAAGTTCCACATTAACACCGTGCACTTCCTTCACTTCACAGGGGCCAAACCATAGGGGGTCCATTTTCTTTCGATTTTCCCTTTTTACTAGTACTAAGTCACCAACTTTATACTGAGGTACATTAAACTTTTGTTTACTGACTTCACAAGTTTTTTCTTTACTCTGAATTAAGTTATTCCTAGCCTCTGACCACGAGTGTTGGAATTTCTGTTTAATACTTTTAACAAAATCCTCATAATTATATAAGGCTTCAGGTTTCTTTTGTAATACTCCCGGAATGTTTGCGCGTCTGCCAAACATGACTTCATATGGAGTGAATTTTAGTTTAGTGTGAGGGGTTGTGTTGTATGTAAATACAGCAAAATTAACCCATTGATCCCATACTTCTAGTTTATCATGACAGAAACATCTTAGATATTCCACTAAGACCTTATGGGATCTTTCCAGGCTTCCATTACTTTGAGGATGATAAACACTGGTAAATACTCTTTTTATCCCTAATAATTTGCACAGTTTACGCATTAAGTCACTAGTAAACTGACTTCCACAATCAGATAAGATAACATCTGGCATGCCATATAGTAAGATAATATTATTAACTAATGCCGAAGCTACACTGTCTGCGGTTTGATCTTTCATCGGAATTCCAACTAGGTATTTACTCAAGTTATCTTGACAAGTTAACAAGTACTTATTATTGTCTTCCGTCAAGGGCAAAGGTCCCACGATATCAAGCGATATCTTTTGCCAAGTCTCCTCACTCGTATCTGTATGTTCAAACGGAAGTTTTAAAGGTTTACTCACATCCTTTTGTAATTGACACGTCTCACAACTTCGAATATACTTTTCAACATCACGGAATAATCCCGGCCAATTAGTATATAATTTGATTCTCTCGTAAGTTCTTTGTATACCAATATGTCCTCCCACAGGACAATCATGCATTTCCTTTAAGATCCTCTTTTTTCTTTCTTCCGGAATTTCAGTACTTTCTGTCACAGCTATAAGGGGATATCTAGAAAGACAATCTACATTACCTATGTTCTTTCCCGCTCTATGTATTATTTCAAACTCATACTCTTCCAGAAGTAATCTCCATCGAAGCAATCGGGAACCCGGGTCAGTAACTGTCATCAACCATCTTAAAGGTTTATGATCTGTGATTATCACAAAAGGTTTGCCTAACAGGTAATTTCGAAAATGTTTACATGCCCAGATAATACTTAAGCATTCCTTCTCTGTTGTGCTATAATTAATTTCAGCTCCTGAAAGCACTCTACTAGCATACGCAATGGGTCTATCCTCCCCAATTTTACCCTGACTCAGGATACTAGCAATTGCATAGTTACTGGCATCCGTCGTCAATAGAAACCCTTTACTAAAATCTGGGAATTGTAGTACGGGATTGGACATTAAACACTCTCTTAAATTATCAAAACTAGACCTGTGTCTTATGGTCCATTTCCATGGTTGATCTTGTTTAAGCAGTTCAGTAAGTGGTTTTGCAATTTTACTAAATTCAGGTATGAATTTTCGGTAATAACCTACTAATCCAAGAAATGCCTTTACATCCTTCACTTTCATAGGGATAGGGAATTCTTTTATACTCCTCACTTTATCAGGATCTGGGGTTACTCCGTTTCGTGTCACCACGTGACCTAAATATTTTAACTCAGTTTTTAAGAATTCACATTTATCAGGTTCCAGTTGTACCTGATATTCCCGGAACTTTTGCAACAGCTCTCTCAATCTAGCATTATGTTCGTTGATAGTTTCTCCAAACAAAATGACATCATCAAGGTACACAAGAGCTCTACTTCCAATCATATCAGACAGTATGGTATTGATACCACGCTGGAAGGATGCTGGTGCCCCCTTGAGCCCAAATGGGAGGCGCAAAAATTCAAAATGATTTTTTTGAGTTGAAAATGCTGTCTTGCTAGTGTCCTCCTCTGCTAGCAAAATTTGCCAATACCCTTGGGAACAATCCAAAGCCGAAAAAAATCTAGCCCTTCCCAATCTATCTAAAATTTCCTGTATATTAGGAAGTGGGTAAGAATCGCCTATCGTCTGATCATTCAATTTCCGAAAATCTACGACCATGCGCCATTTCTTTTCCTTAGAAGCGTCTTGCTTCTTTGGGACCAATAAAATTGGGAAGTTCCAAGCGGAATTACTGGGTTTGATAATATTCTGCTCCCGCATAGATTCGACTTGCTTATTTATTTCGTCTTGATGATGGTGTGGTAGACGGTAAGACTTTAAATTAATAGGGCGAATATCACTAGCATTGGGAGTGGGAATATGATGTTTTATTCCTTTTATCTCTGTCAGTCTATCTCCCGGGAGTCTAAACACGTCATTATACTCATTACAGATATCTTCTATTTCTTTTCTTCCCTCCGTGATATGCGAGAGACGCAGTTTACTTTGTAGTACCCCCGTCCTATCTTTCGTGCTTCTCACTATCTCTGATTGCTTAATGCTTACACACTCTAATCTAGGAGACTGACTCAATTCTATTTCATCTTCATTCATGTTTAAGACTAAACAAGAAAAAGTTCCGTTTTTACAATTTACAATACCTGCACAACTAAATACGTTTTCCATTAACTCTTGTTTTTCACAATAACGGACTCCTTCCTCCGTTGTACCAAACTCTACTAGTGATTCAGACCACCCGTTCACTTTGATTTTGCTATTATTTACGGACATAGTGACCTTGACATCATTATCACTTATCCAGTCCCGGCCTATTATTACATCATAGTTCTGAGGCAAATACTCTACTATATAGAATTCACTACTGTTATTTCCCTGTAACGACAACATTACACTGCCTTCTACTTTGAATATTTCGCCGGTAATAGATTTAAATTCAAGTTGTTTCTTTAAATCAATAGCCATCCTACAATCCCTCAATTTACTCTTTCGCACTAAGGACACTGCCGAACCAGTATCCAACAGAGCTAAGCCTATTCCTTCTTTAAGTTCTGGTGACGTCACAAAAAATGAAAATGGATTATTCTCACAGCCTTTCATATTACAATCAGCTCCCGGCTGTCCGGACTGATTTAATGCCAGTTTCCCTGTTTCTTAAAACCATGGTTCCTACTTTTATCTTGAGGTGCCTGTCTACCTCCGTTTCTTCGGGCTTCTGTACAATCCCGAGCCATGTGTCCAAACTTAGAGCAATTATAACACTTTATGCTACTTACAGCATTAATACTTTCTTTTCTTTCTTGTACTGTATTATTAAAGGGACGTCCTGATCTAGAGTAAAAGCTTTTGTTAAAGCTTACGTTAGACTTCCTATCACACTCCTCCTGCGCAGCCCGATCTATGGTTTCCTTCATGGACAAATTACCTAATTGTAACTTCACGGCTTCTCTGACACTGTCATTTGAAATACCGTTCACAAATAAATTTCTTCCAAGCCTAGCCATAGTTTTCCTACCACCAGAAGCTTCTGATTCAGACCAATCCTTAGAAAATTTATTCATGCTATTTATTACATTGGAAATCAACTGTTCCATCCTCGTCCCCCATTGTGTTACATTTTCATTCGGTCTTTGTTTAACATGGCACAATTGGGTTGTATAAAATTCAAATGTCCTCTGAACAGAATAGTGAGTTTCTAGTTTTTCTTTGACATATTGCCAAGTAAGGTTGCTTGAATCTCTAATGTTTAACGTCCTCTTAGCATCCCCCACAATTTTGGATAACACATATTTCAATAGGGTTGGCTTTAATTCCTCCGTAACTAAAGCATGCGCTGCATCAACGTTATCAATGAAATCATTTAATTCTTTAGGGTCTCCCTGAAATCCTTTTTCAAAAAGCTTTGCTGCAGCAGTAATAGTTAATGAATTTTGATGTGTATTAGCACGTAGTAAGGTCTGAATCTGAGCTTCCAGCTGTCCAATTCTAGCTTGGGAGGCTGCTTCTGTTTCCGCCATGACACACTTTACGCTTTGATAGGAGGTCTAACGGGAACACTATATATGTACTCACCAGAAGATATATGAAGAGAAGAAGTTGCGCCTCGACGCTGGTAGGTTGGCGATCTCCACGAACTGGATAGCAGTCCGCTTACCAAGGGTGCACCCCCACTGGTTACTACCCTCGGGACTCAGTTAGGCCTTGGCTGGAGGGCTCCTACGGTGAACTTCTACACAGGAGACACCGGGGTTACGGGTGTCCCTTAGAGGAAGAGAGAGTGAACCTGGTGCTGCTCCAGGCCTCAGCGTGGACAGGATCACGAAGCTCGTCTCTATTTCTTCCGGAACCAGAGGTTTGTAGACTGATCTTCTACGGTCTCCCGACTTCAGAAGATTAGGTCAACAGGTTGACCGTAGTTACTCAGTGTAACTATTACTCTGATGTGGCGTTCCTGAAAATATAAAGACTAGAAGAATAAATTCAGACTATTTCTTCGAATTGTTGCAATCCCAACCGTTGCCACCAAGAAAATGATGTCGTGTAGCGATGTCTTCCAGTTGGCCAGACTGTCAGAAGATCGACATTTTCCAAGATACCCAGTTAATAGTGGTATCCTTTTATATTTAAATGCAGGATCGTAGTCTCCCTCGGGTAGACTATACAACCAAGACGAAGAAAAGAAGTCTGAGTAGAGAAAGATTTAATAGTTGAAAGATATGATGAATACAATATGTTGAAGTGAGGACCGACAAGAGGTCCCCCTAGTACAGATTTAATATAATGTTCGTTACAGTTATGGTATCATACACTTATATACCCTTTGACTTAGAACGAAGTTCACAGGTCTGGAATATTCCTTAAGACTGTAAAAATTCCATACGGAAAACAATAGCGTTTCACAATCAAGTCACACAAACTGAAGGTTTGGACTTTCTACATAAATGATAACGAATACTTCCTATTTTTAAGGAAGAACAGGCGACATGTCTGGGAGAAGCGAAGCAGGTTGCCTATGAAGAGAATAATATCTGTAGAGTATTATAAGTAGGCCTAATTATAGGTAATATAATACTCCACAACAGCGTTTCTACTGGCTGCAACCCCTGCAAGTGATTAGCAAAATACCTTCCATTCAACTTGCAAGCAGTCGCACAGACGAGTTACACGTTTTCATTCCTTAGAAAGTAGAAACAGCTATCGTTTCGTTGTGTTGTTGATTGTTGTAACGTAGTGTTTCAACATGAAACAAAAACGAGTAACCGTAACAAAACAAGGTCTGTGTGGCGTTACTTTACATATAAGAGATCAATTTTATAAAATGACTGTAAATGGATATACCATTAAAATGGTTTGTGTCCCGTTCTTATTTTAAAATTTGAAGAGTTCAGACTACAGTATAGTAGGATTAAGCCACCCACACAGCAAGGCCCATTTAATCTCCCGGTCAAGTACATATTTAGAAATCAGTTTCCCGGGGGTCCTAAACTGATGAACCAGATATTACTGACATCTTCTCTTCCTAAGTAATACAAAAAATATTTTTTTAACTAATACTTTAAAAATCTCATATTTGGGTGGGGGGGGGTGCGGTCCGGACCCACGTCCTTGCCTCCTGTCTATTGCCTTGCCTCTTGTCTATTTTAAATTCATAAAAAATTGTTGGTCTATACCTATCAAATTTTGCTGTTTTATTGCCATTGATATGCATATTTTAGAATTTAAAAAATGTTTAATTGGGAATAGGTGGAGCAGTTGATTTTATACAAGCATTAAAACTATCCGTCGACCGGTGTCTGAAATTTCTTATATATAAATATTAACAATAACAAGTTATGTCCAAAAAATTAAGTACAATGTCATTTGAAACGTAATATATTTTTTTTTGGGTAAAACTTAAAAAGGTATTAACAGTATATGCATTTAAAACGTGTTGGATTTTTACTTTGCATTTTATTTCCTTATAGTGACTTGTTCTTTTTCTGTTACATGTAAACATTAATTTAGGTATTGGTTAAGAATTTCAATGTATTTAACTTTTTTATTAAGTAATTTCATTTAAAGTACTAATCAAGAAGATTCATTATTATGCTTGTATCAATGTGAGAAAACATTTTAACAGTTTTTCCAAGTTAAGGTAATTAGAAAGACCGCTGTGTGGGTTATGTTGGCACTGAAGTCATAAAACTACCCTGCCACTATTCAGCAGGTATAAAAAAAATAGCCAAAAGTTTGTTACTCACTCCACTATCCCACTGGTTGGAGTAGGGTGTATAGAAAAAATGGGGGAAAACCAGAATTTCGAGGTTTAAATAATCGCCAGATGTGTTTAAGCAGTCATATTGTCGTTTAGGAAAGAGACGTGGCGGCTTCTTACTGTAAATGGTGTTTATGTTAAGTCCTGATTATACAAATTCGTGGAGTGAGTAACCTTTCATAATAGTATTTTCTATCTCTTTCTGTTCAATTACTGACTTCTGCCAAACATCTTCTGTCTCAATTTTCTGATCCGTGCCAACTCACAACAAACAGACTTTAGTGTCGGCATTACACCATGTCATAAATTTCTCAAGGGTCGGCGTAGCATATCTTTCAAATGAAGGTATGTGATTTACAATTGTCCTTGGAGACAATTTTCCTCTTTGCTATTTGGGAGGAATGTATTGTTCCTACCCCAAGAAGTAGTTTAAAACAAGTTCTCTGCAGGGCCGTGGAGAGAAAGCAAAGGACCTCAGTAAAAAATTTCCCGGGCCCCGTCAAATATTAATTTCACCACTGAAACCCAAAGTATGCAGCAAAAAGATTGTATAAAAATATTACATAAATATTATATAATGTATGTAATGGTATGTAAGTATCCTACTACTTGAAGACATATGATATTTTTGTTAATCACTAAAAAGTTAGTCATATTTTACAAAAAATAAAACCATGTAAGTTTAAAAGCTTTTCAGTTGTACACACAGAGGTAATAATACGTGTTTTGGCAAAATGCTATCAATAATCATAAAAACTAATCACTGTACAACTAGTGTCTTACTTTTCAACTATAAATAACAACATTTAAATTATATATCGGTACCCAACTATGTTTAATCACTATGAAAAATTTGCTTGTTTTGAACAACATAAACTGAAGATAAGATAAACATAAACGATTGACAATAAAACTTGACACAATGACATAAGAACTCTTATTAAGTACCAGAATGGTACTTTCTGAGATCATGTGGGGGACGGGAAAATGGCTGTCCGTCCGTGTCTCTCCGTCAGTCTGTCCGTGTGCCTGTATGCGCGATAACTCAAATAAGCTTTATCGGATTTTCATGAAATTTGATATACATATTTATAACGTCCATAGAAAGAAGCCTATTAATTTTGTACCAAATCGCTTGACCGGTACCGGAGTAACGACTGATTAACGGCCACATGCTTATTAAATGGCAAATCATCACTATACTACAAAGCCGCTTAGCTAATCACTGAGGGCCTTCACCACAATGCAGTCAGATGTTTGTAAATTTATTATATCACATCTTGCTTTAGATGTGAGGCATTCGTTCTGTTGTTATCCCACTTATTCCTTCACATGTGTTTAACGAACTTTCTCAAGAGTTCGGTCTAAAACTATATAGTTTCTGAAAAAAAAGACCAATTAACTACATCTGGCACTTTTTTGTATCAGTTTACCTGATTTTTAATTATATTATGGCACAGTCTATCTTATGCCGATATCAGACAAAGGTTGAGCTAATAAAGTATTCAAAAGGAAAAATGTTATTGTTACTGAGACATGTAATAGGCTATACTACAAAGTAATTATTAAAAGAATGTCTTAAGAATCCACCGTCTTAAAAAATAGCTTTCCTAGCTTTTTACTTTGCAAAAGTATCAATAATACTATTATAATTCAGTTGTCTAGCAAAGATATCTCCAAAAACGTCAATGCTATAAGAGGTCATGAATTTCCTAGGAATCCCGGGTATAATTTTGCAGAGATTTGTACCAATTTTATATGTATTCTATGTATCAAAATTAATCATTTGAAAATTATTATTTTAAATGCCGAACGTTAGTGAGGCCTACTGTTGAGTCCAAAAGGATTTCTGCTTCTACTTTTAAAAAAATAATTTTTCTCCAAGAATCCGCTTCAGATTACCTGATTAATTCCGTGTCACCGTTATGCGACAGGACAATGCAGATAAAAAATAAACACATAAAACATAGCTTAAGCTGTTTGTTGACTTATAAAACATTTAATTTTAGAGTAAATTAGAAAGTAAAAAATAAAACCTGGTCGGCCGGGCCGGGGCCCCAAGTCTTTAGTCTCGGCTGCTCCCCCTCTCGTCCTTGCCAGCCTAGCCGAAACAGTTCCAACAAAAATGCAAGTGAAACCGGTCTTTTGCAACCGTTTCATAAAACTGTTATGTGCGCGTAACAGTTTCGGCTACAACCTTTATCTAGAAACAGCTTATTTTCCCACCTCTACCGGTAACGGTAACGGCACCTTTCAGTAGTGGTTGCTGGCTTGCTGCGTACACAATCGAGCATTTAAAACATTTTCAATATAGCAAGACTGCAAGAGTCTTGCAGTTCGGTCTTGGTCTTGCCCGAGTCTTGCAGACTTGGTCTCGGTCTTGGTCTTGGTCTTGCACACTCGGTCTTGGTCTTGGTCTTGCTAACGCAGATGCGGTCTTGGTCTTGGTCTTGGTCTTGCATTTTCTGCAAGACCAAGACCAAGACTGCAAGACCAAGACTGGTCTCGCTCATCACTAGTCGCTGACTACAGATCCGTCGGCCCGGGTTCAATTCCCGGTACCTCGGATTTTTCTGAGGTAGGGAGGTTTGGAACGGGGTGCACTCAGCCTCGTGATTCAAATTGAGGAGCTACTTGATAGAGAAGTAGCGGCTCCGGTCGTGAAAACCACCATTAACGGCCGTGGGTGTCGATATGCTGACCACATGCCCCAAACCTGCCATCTGCCTGTGGTAGATGACGGAGTGATCGGATGGTAGGCCTTGTCCCTTCAGGGATTTAGCGCCACGGAGTTTTTTCCCCCTCTGTTCACGCTTCATACCAAGTTCTCTACAATTGTATTAAACACTGACCAAAACTGTTTCATACTACCATACAGAATATAATTTCTTTATGGAAGACACAGCTTTGGGCATTCTAGCCTTATAAATACGCAATTTGACCCAAACAGTTTTTGTCAATCTTAATACAGTATTACTGTACATTTTATGTTTACTGATTGAAAATTAGAGCTCTACTGTCGTGTGTCTTTTTTAAAGGAGTGTCTTTTATGACAACACTGTAAATAGAAGTGTTGTTCCTTCTCTACCTGGCCCAGCAGGTGGGTAATGAACCCTTGTCCAATTAACAGAGTAAACATGGGGTTTGGACCACCCTCCGACAACCCTCCAACTGGACAGCAGGAGATTTCAATTTCAGATGTTGGGCACACGCTGGCAGGGAGGAGTAAATAAAAACAACTAACTGCTTCACAGTGAACAATCGCAAAGAGTGCTGATACCCAGGGTGGGGATTAGGCAGTGCTTTAGTTGGAAAATATTTTATGGGGGTACTCACCTTCCATAGAACGCATATCTATTGCGAATTTAATAGTGTTTGTCATTATTAACAAATACACTCTCGTGAATTGGACATTTAATAAGTATTTTAGGACAATATCATTCCTGTACTGCCAGTACGACGTACCGGAGCACATATTTTTCCCGGTATGGTAGAAGGAAAATAATTTTATACCGGTATGCAGTACCGGTGCGTACCGGCCCAACTAAAGCACTGGGATTAGGTATGTGAACAAACTAAAGAAAGCCATTTATTCTCCTCCTCTAATGTTGGAGGATGTACTTTCATTTCGGTTCCTGTCACTGCAAATTACAATATTAATTATTTCTCTACGTTTTCAGGGTAAATATCTTTCGGTTGTCGATAAAAATATAATTAGGTATGTGAACAAACTAAAGATAGCCATGTATAATTATATATATAGGTTATGTTCATACTAATATATAAAACTAAATTTTATAATTTTATATATTTCGTTGGACAACCCTCGATGGGGGCAATGCTGTAGAAACTGAGTTGGGAAGGCCATGTGTGTATGTATAGCCATGTACAATTATATACATTCATATTAATATATAAAACTAAATTTTCTTTTATTTCGTTCGACAGCCCTCGATGGGGGCAAGTTAGAAAATAAAAATGCTGTAGAAACTGAGTTGGGAAGGCCATGTGTGTATGTGTAAGTGGTTTTATTTTTTATATATTATTATTATTATTATTATTATTATTATTATTATTATTTTTTAAGGGGAGAGAGGACTACAAAAAAGGCGGGTAAGGTGTAACGATTCCCAAAAATTAGCGTACTGAAATGTATATAAGTACCATTATCGTTTTAATCTCGCCAACACTGTATTACGTGTACCTTTTAATATTGTTTTCTTCAAATAACCTAACATCTTATCTACAGGGACATTCTTTCACAACGCCTCTGGCACGGGAGTCAGCAGATTGCGTAACTCAAGCTGCATCAGCTGATACACGGGGTGCTTATTCAGTGGTGTTTATCCGGCTGACAGAGCTGAGTGTGCTATGACTCAGGCTGTCAGTAAAGGGTTTGTATGTGTTCCGTGAAGTCCAGTCCGTAACTCTGTGATATTGCAGTGTTTCAGTAACTCTTTTCAGAGTGATAATTATTTAATCGTGTACTGTGTTTTATTCTGCATGTAATGTCCAGAGTACGATATTCTTCGCGGTACCATAAGACGTATTTGGTAGTAGAAATATCAGTAAGAACTTGTGGCCTCCATGTAATCCAGACTTAACAGTGTGCGATTTTTATCTGTGGGTTACCCTAAAAAACAGTGTAATCAAACAATCCTCACACAGAGCATAAGGCATGAAATATAGTCTATCAATGCGGAAGAAGTTGTGCGAGTTAATACTTTCGTCAGAAGATGTGAAGTATGTGTGACAGCAAATGGGGAACATTTTCAGCATCTCCCATGAGCAAGGTAAGTACAAATTCTGACGGTTAATGCAGGCTTTTCCAACTCCAGCACTCTGCGCTCGTGCGCACCATTGCAGCACCCAATTGCAGCCGGGTGCTCTCCTTTCCCATACTTTTATATACTGACGAGTTCTATTACATGATATGTATGTTTAGGGAACAAATTTATTATTATTATTATTATTATTATTGTCATTATCATGTAACGGCCGGTGCAACTGCACAGTGGGTAGTTGACCTCGCTTTCTTGGTGGATGTGTCTTATTTAAATATTTAGTTGCAAGGGATAAATTAGTTAATAGCACCATGTGGACAGAATTAAGGCTTTCAATTTATTATTTAAAGATCAACATAAGCCAGGAATTTTGACAATTTTCCTTCATCAAAATCATTCAATTTGTCTATTTACAAAAACTTTGGAGAATATCAGACGTCGTTACAGAATTTGCACGATGAATGCAATGCCCATTCAAAGAAAGTAATGATATGGCACCTCAACTTAAAATATATATGACGCCATATTTTGTACTGAAAATAACAATAATGTTTCCAAATGGAGGTGACAAAAGCACAGGTACACCGGCGATTTGCTTTCATTTTACAAAGGTATTCATTCATAAAAATGTCACAAACTTGTAGGAAATTTAATTAGTTTTAATATTGTGTAGCCCAGTGGCGTGCCGTCCATGGAAGCAATGGAAGCAATGCTTCCTCTAGTTAATGCAAAAATAAGAATTTATTTTATAAAGTAAATTTAAATTATCAGGAATATAATATTTCCTTTCATTCCCGGGAAGCAAATTTTACTCGCTACAATTTCGTCACAGCGTGGAAGTCTGAAATGTGGGCCGTAGCCCAGCTTGCTCCACTCCTCCTGAGGTTATGAGGGGATGAAGTGCTTCGTGTATTTTCGTAAAATCGCCGAACGAGGGACAGGGCGGTTTGAATTTGCAGTTTCCCGCCGAGCCACGGGTCAAAATATGAACGCATTTAAAAGGCTGTTTTTATAAAAATAATGTTGAAACCATAGTGTTTTATGTATTCTTATGTGCCCTATTATGTGTTGTAAACCATAAGGTTACTTTAGCAAGTGTCAAGATACTTGTTTGCCCTCAAAATCGTCTTTTTTATGTGTGTTATGTACAAGCAAGGTTTTATTGGGAAGCATAATTGGAAGAATAGGGGAAGTGGTTCCCTGGCTCGACGTCACCGAACGAACTGTCAAGAGCATCATGCTATCTCCTTCCCTTCCCCTTGTGACTGGGTGGGAGACTGGCAAATATTTCTCTTTTACCACCCTCGCTTCGGCCTTGACCATGCACCCCATACATGATTTAGTTCAGTTCAGTATTTCAGTAAGGCTTCGCGGTCCTTCGCGCTGAGTAAAGCAGAATGTCCAAGTTGGTATTTTTGGCCATAGAAAAAAAAAGATTATAGAAGATTTTGCTGCCAAAGATAGCCGAGTTGATTTGCTCTTCAAATAAATCGGGTGAGTTGTCATTTTTGAAGTAAAACTTCTTTAGTGGCGGTAGAGGGTGAATCGGGAAAATCAGTCACACTAAAACCGTCACGAAATCAATTCCTAACCAATCTAAAGGTATATTATCTATTTTATGGAACCCGGAAATTCATTACCGCGCAAATCTAAAATTAAAAATCCAAAATTAAAAAATACAAATTTCCAAAATTTAGAAAATCAATTAAAAATTAAAACATAAATCCAAAATTTAATAAATAATAAATTCAAAATTTCAAAATTAAAAAATTAAAAAATCAAAAATACCAAAATTGAAAAAATCTAAAAATAAACAATTTAAAAAACTACAATACAAAATTTAAAAGTCCAAAAAATAAAAAATTCAAAGAATCAAAATTAAAAAAATCCAAAATTTAAAGATCCAAAAATTCAAAATTAAAAAAAATTAAAAATCCAAAATTAAAAAATACAAATTTCCAAAATTTAAAAAAACAAAATTAAAAATTATAACATCCAAAAATTTAAAACTTAATAAACAATAAAATCAAAAATTTAAAAATCCTAAAAACAACAATTTAAAAAATAAAAAAATAAACAATTCAAAGATCGAAAATTTAAAAAATCCAAAATTCAAAGATCCAAAATTAAAAAGTCCAAAATCCAAAATTAAAAACGTCCAAAAACCCAATGTTAAAAAGTCCAATAATGCAAAATTGAAAAAATCCAATAATAAAAAATTGAAAAAAAATAAACAAATTAAATAAAGTTTTACTTCTGTCGCGTGGCGTTCCACGCACTCTTTTTTTTTAATTATAGGCTTATAAAAATCTAGACTATATTGCTTCCCTCACCTAAATTTTCACCGCACGCCACTGGTGTAGCCTATAACTTATATTTCCTTTACGACCAACCGTTCATTAGATATAAGTCACACATTTTGCTACGCTAAGAAGTTAGCTCACACCATAGGGACAGGATTCATTCATAACCATCAAGATAATCGCCATCCCTTGCTATAACCGTATCGAATATGACAACACTGTAAATAGAAGTGTTGTTCCTTCTCTACCTGGCCCAGCAGGTGGGTAATGAACCCTTGTCCAATTAACAGAGTAAACATGGGGTTTGGACCACCCTCCGACAACCCTCCAACTGGACAGCAGGAGATTTCAATTTCAGATGTTGGGCACACGCTGGCAGGGAGGAGTAAATAAAAACAACTAACTGCTTCACAGTGAACAATCGCAAAGAGTGCTGATACCCAGGGTGGGGATTAGGCAGTGCTTTAGTTGGAAAATATTTTATGGGGGTACTCACCTTCCATAGAACGCATATCTATTGCGAATTTAATAGTGTTTGTCATTATTAACAAATACACTCTCGTGAATTGGACATTTAATAAGTATTTTAGGACAATATCATTCCTGTACTGCCAGTACGACGTACCGGAGCACATATTTTTCCCGGTATGGTAGAAGGAAAATAATTTTATACCGGTATGCAGTACCGGTGCGTACCGGCCCAACTAAAGCACTGGGATTAGGTATGTGAACAAACTAAAGAAAGCCATTTATTCTCCTCCTCTAATGTTGGAGGATGTACTTTCATTTCGGTTCCTGTCACTGCAAATTACAATATTAATTATTTCTCTACGTTTTCAGGGTAAATATCTTTCGGTTGTCGATAAAAATATAATTAGGTATGTGAACAAACTAAAGATAGCCATGTATAATTATATATATAGGTTATGTTCATACTAATATATAAAACTAAATTTTATAATTTTATATATTTCGTTGGACAACCCTCGATGGGGGCAATGCTGTAGAAACTGAGTTGGGAAGGCCATGTGTGTATGTATAGCCATGTACAATTATATACATTCATATTAATATATAAAACTAAATTTTCTTTTATTTCGTTCGACAGCCCTCGATGGGGGCAAGTTAGAAAATAAAAATGCTGTAGAAACTGAGTTGGGAAGGCCATGTGTGTATGTGTAAGTGGTTTTATTTTTTATATATTATTATTATTATTATTATTATTATTATTATTATTATTATTATTATTATTATTATTTTTTTTTAAGGGGAGAGAGGACTACAAAAAAGGCGGGTAAGGTGTAACGATTCCCAAAAATTAGCGTACTGAAATGTATATAAGTACCATTATCGTTTTAATCTCGCCAACACTGTATTACGTGTACCTTTTAATATTGTTTTCTTCAAATAACCTAACATCTTATCTACAGGGACATTCTTTCACAACGCCTCTGGCACGGGAGTCAGCAGATTGCGTAACTCAAGCTGCATCAGCTGATACACGGGGTGCTTATTCAGTGGTGTTTATCCGGCTGACAGAGCTGAGTGTGCTATGACTCAGGCTGTCAGTAAAGGGTTTGTATGTGTTCCGTGAAGTCCAGTCCGTAACTCTGTGATATTGCAGTGTTTCAGTAACTCTTTTCAGAGTGATAATTATTTAATCGTGTACTGTGTTTTATTCTGCATGTAATGTCCAGAGTACGATATTCTTCGCGGTACCATAAGACGTATTTGGTAGTAGAAATATCAGTAAGAACTTGTGGCCTCCATGTAATCCAGACTTAACAGTGTGCGATTTTTATCTGTGGGTTACCCTAAAAAACAGTGTAATCAAACAATCCTCACACAGAGCATAAGGCATGAAATATAGTCTATCAATGCGGAAGAAGTTGTGCGAGTTAATACTTTCGTCAGAAGATGTGAAGTATGTGTGACAGCAAATGGGGAACATTTTCAGCATCTCCCATGAGCAAGGTAAGTACAAATTCTGACGGTTAATGCAGGCTTTTCCAACTCCAGCACTCTGCGCTCGTGCGCACCATTGCAGCACCCAATTGCAGCCGGGTGCTCTCCTTTCCCATACTTTTATATACTGACGAGTTCTATTACATGATATGTATGTTTAGGGAACAAATTTATTATTATTAGTATTATTATTATTGTCATTATCATGTAACGGCCGGTGCAACTGCACAGTGGGTAGTTGACCTCGCTTTCTTGGTGGATGTGTCTTATTTAAGTTAAATATTTAGTTGCAAGGGATAAATTAGTTAATAGCACCATGTGGACAGAATTAAGGCTTTCAATTTATTATTTAAAGATCAACATAAGCCAGGAATTTTGACAATTTTCCTTCATCAAAATCATTCAATTTGTCTATTTACAAAAACTTTGGAGAATATCAGACGTCGTTACAGAATTTGCACGATGAATGCAATGCCCATTCAAAGAAAGTAATGATATGGCACCTCAACTTAAAATATATATGACGCCATATTTTGTACTGAAAATAACAATAATGTTTCCAAATGGAGGTGACAAAAGCACAGGTACACCGGCGATTTGCTTTCATTTTACAAAGGTATTCATTCATAAAAATGTCACAAACTTGTAGGAAATTTAATTAGTTTTAATATTGTGTAGCCTATAACTTATATTTCCTTTACGACCAACCGTTCATTAGATATAAGTCACACATTTTGCTACGCTAAGAAGTTAGCTCACACCATAGGGACAGGATTCATTCATAACCATCAAGATAATCGCCATCCCTTGCTATAACCGTATCGAAGTGATTGCGCCATCCAGCCGACTGCATCATGCGGCATGATTCATGTCAAACAATCAAATCGCTTTGTACTAGTGCAGAGCATTACGTTAGGCCTATGTTCCAGCAAATGACTTTTGGCGTTTTAAAACACGAATTATTTACTAGTTGTGGTACATGGCTGAGTTGTCTGTTTTTTTTCTTACAATGTGTGAATAAAAATTTTATGCGTTGAAGTTGGCGTCACCGACGATAATACACGGAGGAAAGAATACACGGAGATGCCCTGAGACCGCAAGCGTGAAGCCAACTGTCCGAGCGTTTGGTACTTAAGGGGGCGTGTCACTGTGTTTATATGTTTATAGCGTGGTTACTCGTCTTTGTTTCTTTGTTTTGAACAATTCAGAAGTGAAAATGAGTGCATGTTGTGCATTATTCTATGAACTTACCTTAAAAATTAATAATTTTGTAAAATTTAGGTACTGAAAATAGTCAATTTTTGGGATGAATGAATATGGCAGGGGTGCCCACAGGGGGGGGGGGTGGTTAAGACGCAGACTGCGTCATTGAAATTTCTGGGGGGGGGGAATATTATCATTTACGAATTTTCTGGGGGGGTTGAAAATTGTTGCAAAATTAGTTTTATATGTTAAAAATAAAAACAGTCAAGTTTTATAACTTCAAAAGGTCTCTTCTAATTCTTTATAAAGATAAAGATGAAGAATTTCGACAGTCATGGGCGCCCATACCCGGGGGGGGGCGCAAGGAAAAAAAATGTATATTAATAATTATTATAGTCAGGTATTTTTCTTTTAAGACAATTATTTGAATTGCAGAAGTTTTACCAAATCGACAACATGGAAGCAGAATCCACAGTGGATTAGGAAAGATGGGTTCAGGGGGTTTGGACCCCCAAAAGTCAAAACCTAAAATTCTATATTTGTATTAAAAAATATATTTAATTAAACAAGATTTGTTGGTGTGTCAAATATGATATAGCAGTTATTTTCTTTTCATAACATAACATAATGGCCAATTATGTCCACTGTTCCATGTGTTATTCAGCTTTTCTTATAAATAGTAATAAGTATTATAACTTAGGTAACAATTTCTTGTTTAAGTTGCCATGTCTTAGAGTATAGTAAACAAATTTGCTAACTAGTTTTTCAGTGCTAAAATAGCGTAAAATGTGATTTTCATTAGTTCAACATTTAAAAATTTTCTGGGGATGGACCCCCGGCACTTCCGACCCTCCCCGCAATTATTTTATGGCTACGTCATTGTTGGACTTATTATATTATTAATATGATGTTACAAAGTGGCCCAAAAACTTAAAGTGACAAAAAATTATTTATTAAAAAAATTGCCCCCCCCCCCCATGAAAATATTTTATGGGAGCCCTTGTCGACAGCCAATTGGGTTGGGGTGAGCAATGAAGTTTGGGGGTGAGCAATGATGTTTGGGGGGGTGAGCAATGATGTTTGGGGGGGTGAGTCATGACGTTTGGGGGGTGGGCACCCCTGAATATGGGTATAATTGCTAAGCATAATTTACTTGTATTTTACACTAGGCTGCTAATTATTGATGTATTTTCTTTATAACGGCCTTAGGCTACTTGTAATTAATCAAATAAAGTGCATTTATCTGAATTATTAGTTATACTAAGTAATTTATTGCTTTAAATTTTCAATATTTATATTAGTTGCCATTTATTGCGTTTAATAGAGTCAATAACCACATGGTGTAGCTATATAACTGTCCAAAATATTTTTCTCGTTCTGAATTATCATAGTCGCACGGTCACTTAATCATTTTCTGACTCAGTATTTATACTCGCACATGTAAAGTTGCTCATTTGAAAGTTACATTTTTGGCTCTTCTGAGATAGGTTAATGCTTACTACCGGGATTATTATGATGTCAGAGTATGTAGTTAATATATGAAATTAGGATATTACATATTTTCCCTACCGTTACGTTGTTATAACCCGTGAAACTTCGGAGTATTTGCGTGCTATTGTATATAGCAAGCCTCCCTTTTGGTCATCTAAGGGGGCGTGGTCATTGGCTTCATCTGTTTCCCATACGACACCGCAAGCACGGCGTCTCCGTGTATTCTTTCCTCCGTGCGATAATACAAAACCAGAGCCCCCTACCAAACTATAATCGATTCGATCCTAGATTCAATTCTCCATGGGAAATAAGTTTTTGTTGGTGTTGGCGTTGAAGCACTAGATGCTATAATAATTATCTGTGGGTCGAAGACAGAGAAGTTAGCTTGCCTTTTTTGTTCTCCGAAATGGCTACGAAGAAAAAGAAGCAACTTCAGAATGCATTTTATTACTTTATGTTGGACTACAGAAACCGAAAGGAAAAAGATGGAATTGTTTTTGCAGGCATGGAAGATGTTGCTGACAGAGCTGCCCCGCTTTGGAACCAGCTTGGACCTCATCAACGATGGATTTATGAAGAAGAAGCTCGTAAAGAGAAAGAAAGGGAAGAGATCACCTCAGAAATCAAACTCGCGAATCAGGGGAGGAGCTGGAGAGAGGTAGAGCCCGAAATAAAACAAGCTTTAGAGAAACAGAAAATGATGACGGACGAAATAGAAAGTACTGTGAGGTCTTTAAGTTACAATAAAGATCTTGCCATGCATTTGTTTTATGTAATTCATGTAAATTATTTTTGTCGACAAGATTGTGGGATTTACACACCTTGTGAGATTGCACTTGCAGAATTTAATTTGCTGAACGGTGTGAGAAAGACCTACCACACATTGATTAATCCAAGACAGATACCTCTGGGTTATAGTTTCGAAGCTGCTCAACACACTGCAGAAACACATCAATTGCCTTTGCCCCCTGAAGAATTTATTGGTGAGACAGATTACTTGAAGATACTTACATGTGTCAAACGCTTCATAATGGGACAAACAGGAATTGTTCCACCCTTATATGCTCATCCAAATGAAATTGAAGCTGCAGAGAATGTTTTATGGCATCTCCAAGAGTGTGATCAAGATCTTGATAAAGATGATAGCTTGTTCCGGGTATATCCTTTGAACAAACTGTTTTACGAGCTGAAAAACTGTTGTGTGAATCATGTGAATGGAACGGGATTCCTTGCTTACAGTCTTGCAGAAAAGGAACTGGACAGCGATGTTTACACTTTTGTTCGAGGCATTTCATGTGAGTTCCATGAACAAACAGATGCACTACCATATTGCAGTTTATCTTGTGTACAAAGATGGAGTTTCACTGTATTGGTAAATTGCTCTGAGGATTTAGGAATAGATCTAACACCTGGTAATCACTGCCCTGCAAATTCTCTCTCTACTGTTCAAAGAAAGAGCACAGTACAAAGCAATAATCACTCTCCAGCAGACATTGACACTACTGCTGAAATGTGGAGAACAGTAGAACGTGGCAGACGCAGCCGAGCAGCCACTCAAATGGAGAACACAACACGAGGAATAAAAGAATCTACTTCAGTGGGCCTGTATTCTTTTTACAAGTCTGAGATTCAAGACATCGACAATGATATAAAGGTTGAGCCAATTATCAGAAGGCCTAGTGTTCCTTCAGCTATTCAAGCTCCAGGAAAAAATCAGACGGTACCGGTACCTTCAGCTATTCAATCTCCAGGAAAAAATCAGACAGTACCGGTACCTTCAGCTATTCAATCTCCAGGGAAAAATCAGACAGTACCGGTAAAGAAGGAAATGCTACCACTTCGCTTACCTAAAACAAAGCCACCAATACTAAACATATTGGAATCCACAAGAAATTTAACCATTGCAGATAGTGAAGCTTCAACAGGTATTTTTAATACCGAAGATCGTGAAGTTGTTGCTGGTAGAGGCATTTCAGCAGCAAGATCTGCAAACGCTGTTGGTATGGGTTATGAGAGAGGTCATGCTGCTAAATGAAGCTGAATGCAGATGAGTGTCAATCTAATGTCTTTTGAATTTGCTGTACTTTAATTCCTATAGGCCTAGTGTGTTTTAGTTTTTGCGTGTTGAGGCATAGGGTCCTAGCCTACTTGTTTTCCATATGTACGGTAGACAGAATAATAATTTAAATGTGAAAGTAGATGTATTTATTGATAACTCAAGATTTACTAGTGACAAGATCTTTTCATAAGAAAATATAAAATCTTCCTGGTGGTTACTAGTAGCCTACAGTTTGACCTACTGGTATTAGTTAAGTTTCCTATAGGACAAGAAAATATATTTCTGTTGTAATTAAGCTTTAAAATGAAAGAATTTATGTTTTTCAGTAAGTCCGTTCCTACTAAAAGTAGGCTTTAAAATGCCTTCTGTTAGCCTGATGTTATTAAGTTGTTGATGTAATCAATTTGCTAAAAAAAATTTAAGTTAAGCTATAGTAGGCTAATTTGTTTTGTTTCAGTGATACGCAAAATATAATTTTCTGACTATGCAATAAATAATCTAGGTATGTTTTTGTTCATTTAAGTTTGTTTATTTTCTGCTGTTAGGATTATCATATATAGGCCTATATTTTTTCATCTAATGACTGACTTACTGACCTAGTGAGTTTCAGATGAAGAAAAATACAGTGCAGTCCTGATAATCCAAACTACAGTACTAATCCAAAAGTCCGCTTAATCCAAAACTGAAAGTAAAAAAAAAGAACTAAGGTTAAAATAAAACCACAGTGATAGGCCTACTAAGTAATAACTTATAAAGTATATTTCTGAAAATTACAAGAAAATTATCTTTTATTACCCATTTCGTACTGAGATTTGCTTATGAACATGTAATCACACTTAATAATACATGTTATGTAAATCACAAGTTATCGCTTAATCTGAAAAATTTGTTAATCCAAAACGGGTCTGGTCCCAATCATATCAGATTTTCAGGACTCCACCACATTAAGATCTAAAATAACATAACATTTTTCTTACAGGTAATTTTTTACTTCTTTTGTAGCCATAAAAACTGTTGCAATACAGTAATACTTTACACCATTCTGGATAATAGGATTAGTGTAGGTCTACCATATGTCTGGAAGTGCAAACTCAATGATCTGTTACTTTGGTCAAAGTAACAAATATAAGCTTACAATGTGATTCTTACAATGATTCTGGGCCAAAGGCATGCTCATAATACTGTACAGTGATTGCTAAATTGCCAAAACAATTCATGCCATAGCAACATA
This sequence comes from Ectobius pallidus, assembly GCA_964059195.1. Lineage (NCBI taxonomy): Eukaryota > Metazoa > Arthropoda > Insecta > Blattodea > Ectobiidae > Ectobius > Ectobius pallidus. Next base: position 15,605,215 of record CAXKWD010000007.1, read on the forward strand.
CGAACTGCTGCTTCTTAAAATAATTTTATGAAATAGACCTTAAATTAGACCAATGTTTTGAATTACCGGTAACAGTATATCCAATAAAATAATACACTTTCCCTCTTGAATCCCCTTGATTTTAAAAGTGATTATGGATTTTATTTTTTACCAAAATTACACATAGATGATGGAAAAAAAACATTGAAAACATATATAGGCCTAAGCCTAAAATACCATAAGTTGAGTTGTGATTTCAATGATAGGCTACATAGTGATAATTAATTTTCGTACTATTTGAATTTATTTTCAGAGGTCATTGAAATGATAAGAGGTTTGAAAGAGACATGGCAAATTCAGTAAAATATTTTGTCTGGTGGTAGGTCTTCTAACTGCTAATCATGAGGTTCTATGTTCAATTTCTAGTGTGGACAAGAGGACTTCTACAGTGAGTCCCACGCAAGAGTGTGCCAATGACGCGGGTTTTCATGTCGCGGCGGGCGCAGCTCCAACTCCCGGGAGATCAGGTGAAATATCAATGCTAATAAAGCCACGTTCGGTGTAATGATTCAGGTTCTCACATTTACAGTTAAAATTACAATGAAAATAACCACGTACCTCATCACAAGAAATGTTCTCCTCTTGCATCCGCACAATACTGGCACCTTTTTATGAAATTTTCTTTTACTTCTTTCACGCGCATAAATTCAGCTTCCGAGACAGAGTTAATTTCTCTTGTGATATTGTCTTTAAGTTCTTCTAATGTATGGGAAATTGACCTATACACTTAATTTTTAAAGTTTCTCCATAAATAATAGTCACATAATGTTAGAAGAACTTAAAGACAATATCACAAGAGAAATTAATTCTGTCTTGGCAAGCTGAACTTATGTGCGTGAAAGAAAGTTTCTTAATGTGCCAGTATTGTGTGGATGCAAGAGGAGAACATTTCCAACATCTCTTGTGATTAGGTACCTGGTTATTTTCACCGTAATTCCAACTGTAAATATGAGAACCTGAATCATTACACCGATCGCGGCTTTATTACCGTAGATATTTCACCCGGGAGTTAGAGCTGTGCCCGCCGCAACGAAGAAAGCCATGTCATTGGCCAACTCTTGCGTGGGACTCACTGTATTAGTCTAGGTTGTCCTGGACAATCATCCTCAATTCACACAGTAAGTAAGGATTTAGGAATAATTACCCCCTAGGTACTACAATCATGAAATCACCCATCTCATCTCATTTTATCTAACCACACCTAAGTTATTAGGTGAGACTACACAGCTGCAAAGACAGAGGCGAATACAGCCGGCTGGATTAAGACTTAGATGCCCTAAGCACTACCTAATTTTGGTGCCCCCTTACACTTGTAATTCAAAATATTAAAACAATAATAAGCAATGAAATAAAATATTATTTGTCGAAAGTTCAAAATTAAACAAAACTTACAGTACAAAGATTAGATTAGATTAGATTAGATTAGATTCTTTATTCATCCTTAGGCATAGAGATGCAATGGATTTCGTCAGGGTTACATATATAGACTTAAAAGCTAGAGACCTTAAAGCTAAATGTTAGAGACATAGAGACTTAAAATGCTAGAAGCTTATTCTAAAATCAGAATTCATACACTCATCCATGGTATAAAAAGGGTTATTTACAAGGTACTCATGAATTTTACATTTGTAGGTACTGTCTGATAAATTACATCTTATGATTTGGTTGGGAGTTTGTTAAACAACCTGATGCCCATGTTAACGTGGTTTGACTGGCTTTTTGCTAATCTACAGAAAGGTGCATCAATTTTGCTCTTATTTCGAGTGTGATAAGTGTGTACATTTTCTCTGTGAACAAAAGAACTCAAGTTTTTCTTAACATTAACTAGCGCATCCAACACATAGAGATTAACCACTGTAAGAATACCTGTATTTACAAAGAGCGGTTTGCAATGGGCAAGATATGGAGATCCTGTTATAATTCTGATTGCTTTCTTTTGAAGCAATAGTATTTTGTCTATCTTTGAGCTCTGGCCATATAATAATAATCCATACTGAACTATACTTTGGAAGTAGGCAATGTATGAGTTCCGCAGATATTCATAAGGTACAATCCCTACTAGTCGACGAAGTAGATAAAGAACTCTACTTAGTCTGGAACAGACAAGTTCAACATGATTATTCCATGTTAGCTTAGTGTCAATTTCTATTCCTAGTAGTAGCTTTACGGATTGACTGTCACTATGTTTAAGATTGAAGTCAATAAACTGTGTTTTTGATTCATTTAGGCAAAAACCATTGGCTTTAAACCAAATTTTGACTTCTTCCAGAGTATTTGTACACACCAGGTTTAATTCTTCAAGTTCACTATGAGTTGTTACCAATGTAGTGTCGTCTGCATATATTAACGACCTGCATGAAACATTCACACTAAGATCATTCATCATAATCAAGAACAGTATAGGCCCGAGCACAGAACCTTGGGGTACACCTACACTAACCCCACTCATTGCTGATTTAGTACCACCAACATCAACTATATATCCACGGCCTGATACCACGTACCACGGCCAAAGGAAAATAATATCTATATTTTATGTACATCCCATTCTTACAGCTTCAATTTTGTTCTTCTCTAGTGGTGGCGCTTGGCATTATACCCTGCAGTGTTATTGGTCCACATCCGAACCCATTGTAGTATCAGTCTGTTCTGCTTCAGTTAGGATCTAGTTTCTTAGCTAACTTCCTTTTTATCCTGAAAGTTTTATGGGCTGCCAAGTTCACCCTGACAGGAAGAAGAACAGCGATTAGTTCTTCTCACTTCCATTCATGATATGAAACTTGCTCATGTGAGCAGTTTGTGACCATTAATGTTAAAAATGTACAGGATGCAATAGGCTGTCTACTTTTAAGGAGAATCTTTATAAACAGAACATACCATATTCATTTTTCTTTAAAAATTTGGTAATGCAAAATATCTGTGGTGCCGCTCCCTTCCCTTGGTGCCCTAAGTGCATGCTTACTTTGCTTATAGGGTTTCAATAGGGCAAATGCCACAAATCTAACACGATAGTGATAGGATTGGTAAAGGAAAAATTCATATAAAAACATTAAAATTGTTGAGGTTATTGTGCATTAACACAAAGCTATAAACATAGTTTATCCTTGTCATGTAACTAATTGTCTGTAAATACAGTTTTTATCCCATGCTGAGTCCTTGAATTCTTAAAACATGAATAAGTCTATGCATATCTACTTCCAGTATGACAGAACAGACTTTACATAAGTGCTAAATCAGTGGAAGTCTCTCATAGAAAGAAATTACCGGTACTACTGTAGGCCTAATATGTACGAATCTGGTATTGAAACATTTGAGATACTAAACAGCCTTTCTTAAGTTACATTATGCACAGCCCGTAAAACCTACTCACAATCTCGGTAACTTTAATATTACTTTCAGAGCTTTAGCAGTTTGAGTGCCAAGATTGTGGCTGATATTACTATAGGCCTGTGTGGTAAAATTCCACATGATGAAGCCTCCATTCTTGAGAGAGTTGTTGCCTTCATGAGTGCTTGGTTCAACCCATCTGCCCTAAATGATAAGTACAGTATACTGTCCTTTATATGAGGATCTAGCAAAAAGTGTCAATGTTTCTGCCATATTTAATTTCAATCAATCAATTCATAAATGGACATACAGCTGAAATAATTTATCAAGTTTCCGAAACAAGAGCACAGCATGTATTTCTTGAAGTTTAAACTGATTTACGCAACCCTAGGTATGCCAGCTGAGTTACCATGTATTTCAATGGATGGTGAAATACATCACCTGAAATATTTAGCTATAGATGGCAGCAAAAGACAGGGAAATAACGACAACAGATGACACTATATGCAGACTCACTTTGAATCGCTTTCATGGAGAATTTCTTTCATCCATTGGCATGCTAAGAGGTGCATCATACATATGCATCACTTGCGTGGCCAGAAGTGATGCCCACTGATGCATAACTATATAGCTCGAGCATGGCTGTAGCAATGAAAAGGTTAACAAAGGGTTGTACTGCAACATAGGCCTGTAACCATTGCCGGTTTGTCGGAATTTTCTCCTACAGGATATTTACTTTTGAGAACTGACAAGAAACACATGATCAGACATTAAAGCACACGTGGCATATCACAGCTCCCAGTTTTAACCCTGAGGCTTACAGTCCTTTTTAGGGAGTGCTAATTAACCACATGCCCTGACACAAGAAGCACGTAATTTATAGGAATCACAATTTAAAATGGCACTACAATCTCTTTTAGTAGTAGTAGTCCTGGTTACTCGACAGGGAAGCATAGGGCCTTAATAAAAGCACGCCATCGGACTCTGTTGCTTGCCAGAGCTTTAATTTCATTCCAGCTTTTCCCTGCCTGTGCAGCTTCCTTTCTAATCGTGCTACACCATGTTGTCCTAGGCCATGGGTGCGCATCTGTGACACATTGTGTCACTGTGCGGTAGGGGAATTTCTCCCACTACAGTCGCCCTTGACGTCAGCATAAAGCAATTTCGATGTGACACTGAACATGAAGAACAGGTTTCATACGTCACAGCAGGATGGAGGAATAACATGTTTCCCCTCGGTTGCTCAGGTATGTCCTAGGCCTTCCTATTCGTCTGCTCGATCCTTGAGGGTTCCATTACCTGTTTCCCATATTGTTTGTACATTCCAAAAGCCAATTCGAGTACCATGTTTCAAGCCAAAGGTCGTCAACTTTAGAGCATTCCGGCTTACTTTTATCTTGGTTTCTTTGATAAGAGGGGATTTAGGAAGAGCAGGTTATCAGCCTACAGCTTCCGAGTCCGGCTTTTCTGTTTACATTCTTTACTACCATATTTCGAAGCTGGGGATGAAATTGTTATTGCTATTCAATCATTCGGAGTTCTCTAAGTAATTGTTAGAAGTATAAAAATCTCCGCCTATATACCACTCGAGAATAAATAACAGAAGAAGCAAAGCAAGGAAAAGCAAGGAAATGCAAATGAAGGAGTACATGCTTAAATGATAATTTTTTTTCTATTTATTATTAGTTATTTATGGTCATGTATATAAAAATATGTATTAAAAGTTGTAGTATACCCAGTGTAGAAACATTGAGCTCAGTGTTAGTATATTACTGGTTTTGTATCTTGTTTAAAAACATAAATTTCATAAATTAAAATTAAAATTTACACATAAGAATATGTTTTTCCAGACACTGGATGAGATAAAATGTTGATTAAATATCTTGATGTAGTAGCATTTTCGCTATCTGTCCTTAAAATTATGTAAGTTGGCATATCAATATGCATGTCAGTTATTTAATTTTGTGAGAATGTTGCGTAGTATAGTTGCGTGTATGTTATTTATGATGAGGACCAACATCAAACGATATCCTCTTGAGTTAGTTGAGCAGTCTTGAAGTCCTTGCCTTGCTTGATCCTCGTTATTTGTGTAATTAGGTCTACACGTTATCCTCGACCTTGGAATGACTGATAATGGTGTAACAACAATACATCGAAATGCATCTCTATTAATTACACAAATAACGAGGATCAAGCAAGGCAAGGACTTCAAGACTGCTCAACTAACTCAAGAGGATATCATTTGATGTTGGTCCTCATCATAAATAACATACACGCAACTATACTACGCAACATTCTCACAAAATTAAATAACTGACATGCATATTGATATGCCAACTTACATAATTTTAAGGACAGATAGCGAATAATGCTACTACATCAAGATATTTAATCAACATTTTATCTCATCCAGTGTCTGGAAAAACATATTCTTATGTGTAAATTTTAATTTTAACTTATGAATTTTATGTTTTTAAACAAGATACAAAACCAGTAATATACCAACACTGAGCTCAATGTTTCTACACTGGGTATACTACATCTTTTAATACATATTTTATATACATGACCATAAATAACTAATAATAAATAGAAAATTTTTTATCGTTTAAGCGTGTACTCCTTCATTTGCATTTCCTTGGTTTTCCTTGCTTTCCTTCTTCTGTTATTTATTCTCGAGTGGTATATAGGCGGAGATTTTTATACTTCTAACAATCATATTTATGCCACTGGAAAATGAAATTAATTAATTATATTCTCTAAGTAAATTTCATATAAAAGTTTGAATTAAAGTTTTGTTGGTTCCAATGTAAGTTTTGAAATACTGGTTATTACACTGATATGATGTATAACATTTAAATACGTTGATTTGATTTGATTTGGATGTATGGGTTACATATTATGTTCTTGATTTTTCTATTGTGATAAAAAGCTTTGATTTGAGTATGCATTTGCGCTATCTATAAATATGATGTTACATGCAGTGGGGGGGGGGGGTACGCCGTAGCGTAGTGGTTGAGGCGCTGCGCTACAAACCAGAAGGTCGCGGGTTCGATTCCTGATGAGGTCATTGAGATTTTTGAATTGGCCTAATCTTTCTGTGGGCACTATGGCCCTGGGGTCGACTCAGCCTCTAACAGAAATGAGTACCAGGAGCATAAGGCTGACAACCTTACCACCTTCATGTGCCGAATGTCCAAAATCTGGGAGCCTCAACCTCCTGGAACCCTCTGGGCCTCCATGGCCTGTATAGGGATCACTACCTTTTACCTTTACCTACATGCAGTGGCTTGATTCAGAGTTATTTTTGATTCTCTAATCTTGGACTTAGAATCTATTCACTCCTTATTCAAATACGCTTTTAGAAGGAAGTTTACTTAACTTTATACGAAACTACTATTTTGGATGTTTCTGCAGATGCATCTGTGGAAGTGTTAGTGCAGCAGAGTTTTTTTTCTATTTGCCTGTATTGAAAATTACAAAATTCACAAATTTTGTGAATGGATTTATTTGATCCTAGTTACAATTGTTTTCTGATTTAACATAATATTATAATTCAACATATTCCATGCTGACTGAGTCCCCGAGGGAATCATCATCATCAGGTAGAACCAGTACTTTAATTGAATGCAAAATATGTGGGAGAAAATTTACTTGTAGGGGAATTAATATTCACAAGCTTCGCTTTGGTTCAGGGCAAATGGGTTTTTACTAATGACAGTAAAACTCAGCAAATGTATTTTAGTCTTAGGCCGGTATTCATAGTCGCAATAAGTCGTACTTATATCCAAGTCGAACTTTAATCTCGTCTTAAGTTGAGTTTCTGACACAAACAAGTCGGACTTATAACGTATTTACTTTATAAAGTCAGACTTGACAAAGTCGAGCTTATTGGTATTCATAGTCACTTATTTGTCGAAATAAGTCATACTTTATCAAGTCAAGGGTCCCCCTGACTTATTTCAGTTTAAGCCAGAACCATGGATAGTGATTTTTAGGTCCTTGGCAAAGTTATTAGAATAAACTCGTGCCCCAAAGCGCTATTTGCTAAACATGATGAATCTATTCAAATTCTACAGTGACAATGAACTTATTAAGAGATTAATCTTATTAACTTATTAAGAGATTTCGTTTCAAGAAGACACAATTTTGAAAATATCAATCGCCTATCTTTCATCGGTATTTCTCTCTGACGGTATTTCATATCGGCCCAAAGCTTCCTAAGCTGTTTAACATCAAAATAAATGTATAAGCGTACTGGTCTTAATTCTGAACAATGTCCAAGCTAATATATACACAGAATATTGTAAAGAAACTATTGATCAGCTTACTTACACGCTGCATAATATGACTGTTTGAACTGAATTCTTTGTTCGCAATGCACAGCGCAGACTGCATTTTTATATCATGACAGCAAAATACGTACTCAGGCAGCTTTGCTTTACATACAATCTGAAAAAATCTTAAACACGATTGGCTAATTCAATTGTTATGGCAGTGAATGCGTGATTTTTCATATTACTGAGTTCGACTTTAGTATGTGGAATAAGTAGAGCTTTTTTAAGTCAGACTTAATAAAGTACGACTTTAAAGAAGACTATGAATACGAAAAACATGTAAGTCGACTTGTCAAATAAGTACAGCTTTATAAAGTCGTTTCTTAAGTAGCAGACTATGAATACCGGCCTTAGAGATTTTCCAGTGCATAATAATCCAGACAGTGTTAACTTTTTAGGTTTATACTTAGATATGAAGTTAACTTGGGAACCATATGTTAATTTTGTTTCCACAAAGTTGTCTAGGGTAATATATCTATTGAGAAACCTAAAAAACTGTGTGCCAGATAACTATGTGAGATCCACTTATTTTGCAGTGTTCATGTTCAATATATCCTTATCCTACAAAAGAAAGTAGTTAGGATAATAACACATTTCTATAAATTGGAACACTGTAGGCCGTTGTTTATTAAGTTAGGTTGTCTTACTGTAATTAATCTTTATATTTACAATGTTTTGCTGTACACGAAAAATAATTTCACATATTTCATATATTAAGACAAGATATACATAAATACAATACTAGGCACAATAATAAGATAGATGCAGTGCCATAGTTGGGACGGTACGCACCGGTACTGCGTACCGGTATAAAATTATTTTCTTTCTACCATACCGGGAAAAATATGTGCTCCGGTACGTCGTACTGGCAGTACAGGAACGAGATTGTCCTAAAATACTTATTAAATGTCCGATTCACCAGAGTGTATTTGTTAATAATGACAAACACTATTAAATTCGCAATAGATATGCGTTCTAATCTTCACCTTCGTGCGCATTTCTACAATAATTACTTTCTCCTTAGATTACATGTTGGCTATCCTGATAAGATTCTCTGTTTTTTAAAACTCTTTTTATGAGCAGGCGCGGCTCGTGGCTGTGAAGTTAGGTGAAGAGCTAGAGAGCGGCCTAACTAGGAAGACGCCTGACACCGGTAAGGGTAGATTGCCTGGAATGGATGCCTACCATAGCATTGCATCGCACCGTATGAAGAGCGCATGCGTAAGTGAAGTAGCACTTCACCTACTTCCCCTGAATAACCGCCACTGTTTATGAGGCGATATGGAAAATTTTGAAGTAAGGTGAGTACCCCATAAAATATTTTCCAACTAAAGCACTGGATAGATGTGCCATATAATATCAAAATCATTGAACAGTAATTAAGTGTTAGGTTTAAGAATGTTTAATAAATTACCATTAGAAATCACTCTGTTTCCTTTAAATCTGTTTAAATGTAAATTGTACACTTGGCTAGTTGAATACCCTTTTTATTCTATTTCTGAATTATTTGACCACAGTGCAATTATAATGTAATTGAACAATATAATAACTAGTTCCTAACTAATGTACTTTACTTTGTTGTCTTGGTATATATACAAAAACAAGAACTGTATGTAGTCAATTAAGTTTTAGTTTATAGTGCTGACTTTGTCTATTACTGTAATGGTTTAATGACAGTAAAATTTTTAATTATTTATTTATTTATTATTATTAATGGTGTGTAGTCAGAGCTCTTCACAAGAGTCCCTTATTCGTTATGACATGGCCTAAGCGATAGAGATACTGATGATAACAGCGATACCTCCCTTTTAATTTCTCACCAGAATGAAAGCATTGGGGGTGAACTGATATACACATTGTCGTAACTACCTTTGGCTCAGTTTCATAGAAGAATGAAGGTACAGTTCCTTCAGCACCCACCATGAACAAATTACTTCTATAGAATGTAGATGGTATTTTTTGTTTGTAAAATGGAATGGTAGGTTCATATAGCAATTGTTTTTTATATTCATCAGATTGGCTAGTATCATGTTCAGGATGAATGATGAAACCGATTATGAAGCTGTTTTTGCTGTTGGGTTGAAATGTGATCATGTCTATTCTACGTGTACTGCATTTGTTGATATTTCATGCACTTCCTCAAAAACTTCCATCCCCTTTGTACAAAGTTTTTTTACAATACATTCTTTAATTTTATGTTATGGGAGGACCTAAGTAGTTCTACATAAGGGCGTTTATTTTCTTTTTCACAGACTGGAATAGGGCAGAGATTTTGCATGGTAGACTTTAGGCGAAGAAAAATAGTTAACCTCCAGTGGCGGGCGCATAATTTTTTTTCGGGGGGGGGGGGAGGATCTGAATAGGTAGAAAGAATACAACAACAAAAAATAACTTTAGTTTATAAAACTGGTCACTACATATACTATAGCCTTTTTTTTCAAATTTCGGGGGGGGGGGAGATATTTCCCCCTAACCCCCCCTGCGTCTGCCACTGTTAACCTCCATTGTTTTATGAGTGGAGTTTAATTTCATTTTAATGTGTTTAAAAAAAAAATTCCTTTTTTGTTATAGTCTTGTAACAAAACAATTAGGGCATACTGAATTCTCTCCGGTTTGTAAATTTGCCATATTATATCTCCCGCGAGGTTTGTTGTGTTTCACGACCTGTTTACCCAGAATTCATGATTGGGCGATTTAAATATGGCGGAAATTTCACCACGAAAGTTTCTTTATACCGGTAAGTGCAAGACAAAAACTTTCATAATGCAGGTAATAATTATTTTTACTGTATTAGTAATCATGATTGTAACGCGGACATCAAAACCCTAGGTGTGACGTCTGCAAATCAAGTAATAAACAGGAAGTGAAGGGAGGGTGCGAATCATTCATCAAAACATCTCTCCACGGAAAGATCAATTTAGTTATATTGTGATTTCCCTTACGGCTATTAATATATGAGGGCAGAAAACTCACGAATTTTGGGTTATGTTCTTTACAATTTGGAAGACCCATATAATCAAGTAAGTTTGTTCGTATTATGTGACAGTTTTATAACCTTAAACGTTCTGGGTAATTAATGTATTCCCACGTATTTTAGCAGTCCAGATTATCTAGCGCACCGTCACTGTTCCCATGGTATTTCCATTTGCCAGTGTCAGGTATAATAGGTTAGGAACAGTGATTTGTAGGACATTCGAAGCTTTCACGATCACGGTTATTCAGCCGTGTTATAATTATAAAACCCAAGCATTCATGCATCCCCAGCTCAGCCTTTATAGAATATGTGCAAACCCATAATTAAACTTCATTAGGCCTATAATATTAACTTAGCAGAGGCATTGGCTTGAAAAAATTGTCGAGGGGCAAGAATTGGATTTTTATTAATTATACTTAGGCCTTATATGATAAAAATCTAAATGTTGGAAGGAGGCAGAGAGGCCCGCGCTGGACAGGGGACATGTTCTGGCCAATTTGCTCAATATACTGCAGCAAGGCTTAAAAGTGTGTAGTTACAGATCAAGAGTTTTGCTTCAATATTTTATTTGGCAAGTTTATAGTTTCCGACTCACCCTGCTCCCCTTTCCATCGGCCGCTTCCCCTCACCGCCTACCACGCATCTTCCCCGCTATGGCGCATGCCGGCCGCTACTGCCGCTTGCTGTGTTAAGCCCGCAGCTTGCTCTAATAATTGCAATTACCATTATAACAAACAAAATAAAATTTCACGAATTATAGAAAATGTCGAACAATTAAAAAAATACCCTTGTACCAAACATCATATTTCACGATCTTTAAACACCGATTTGATAATATAAAAAATCGAAATGTACATAATATTTCCCAATTTTTAAAAACGCCGTGTTATGATATAAAACATGGCTTAATTGATGCAGAAAAATTCCCTTGCACCAACAGTACTCTTTTCGTAACAAACAAAACATTTCAAAATTTGAAAAAGCTATTCTTGCATTGACACTCGCGAATGCATGAAGTCACCCTTAGTACCTATATATGAAATCTTTCTTTCTTCACTGCTCAACTGTCATTCGTGGCATAGTGGGTTAAGACTCCTATATAGCTATAACGCTAGGGGTTCCGATAGATAGGTAGGGTGACGAGGAGGTGAGAGGAAGAGAAGAAAGAGACGGGAAAGAAAGAGAAGAAAGGAAAAATAAATTATTTTTCTCCCCAACCAAAACCCCTACTTTCCACGCAGTAGTGGTGGGGGACTCGGGTGAGTCGCAATATATATTTTTCCCTTTTATTTTATACAGAAAATCAAGTAGGCTACTTTACTATAGATCCATTGGGGATAGTATAGCAGTCTACTGTTGGTAATATTTTCATTTTAAAAGCACAGAAAACTGCCAAATTTGATCATATATTATCCTGTAGAACCTATAGATTCCATTTATAAGTAGGCCCTATCTTATATTTGTAGCCTACACAGGTTCTAAGTAAGTAAAGTCGTGAAGAAGTAGACACAAAATCAACCTAAAATGGCACTGAGAGTTGCTGTCAAAACACGAATCTCCATGCACTAGCCGATGTTCTGTTGTCAGGTATTAGTCACATGGTGATGGGCAATTTCTTCAGAAAAGGGCAGATTCATGTCGCATTTCATTTTCTGGTGTAAAATAAGTATTTATGGATCATGAATAATTATAAGTTAGATTGAACTGCAAACAGTGCGTTTCTTTTTAAAGCGGAGCTAAAGCGCTTTACGAGTGATGCATCAAAACCGTTTCTTTTTACATTTTGCTGCAGCTCCGCTTTACCCCCACTCTACCTCCCGTGCAGCGAACTCAAATCTCGCTTTACGACTGATGCATGGTTTTCGCTGCAAACTGTCATGGCGGACTAGGTGATCATCGAAAATTTCCTTGATGAATTTAACATCATTGTTCAAATTCCCAAGTACGAACGCCTTCTTCAGCACAGTTAGTATCATGTGATTTTACCTGTACATCATATAGTACAATAATTATTCATTGCCATCCCGGCATAACTATTATTTGCACGTGTTTTAACCATGTTAGAGGAATGAAAACATTGCCGGTCTCATTGAGCAAGCTGTCAGCTGATCAACTTTGCCGTTCTTTTTTGTCTGCAGCGGTCGTCAATCACTCGTGCATCACTCGTAAAGCGCTTTACAGGTTTGCTTTAAAAAGAAACGCACTGAAACAGTCAAGTACATCTTTACATGTATGCTGACGACATGGTGCTCTGTGCTACGGAACATCAATCGATCCAGTCAAGCTTTGACATCCTAACAACCTGGGCTGAAGATAATGGACTCGCCATAAACAAAGAGGAAACTATGATAATGGTCTTCAGAAAAAGTGGGAGAAAATCTACTCAAGACTTTGTGTTTTTTGGACAACAAAAGCTACTAATTACAAAACATTACAAATATCTGGGAGTCACATTTCAAACAACAGGGACTTGTTTCAGCAGACACATAAAAGAAAAAGGCATCGCAGCAATCAGAGCGATAAATGAAATATAAGTTAGGGTCAATCGGGGCTAATATGATACACACAAAATAATGGGGTAATTATGATACACTAAAAAAAATAAGGGTTATATTACCAATAAATTAATGTTAAAATGATATTCCAAGAGTTAATTTTATCTACTTGTTAGTCCCATATAGGCCTATGAAGAAATATACAGCATAATATAGTGAAAAAAAATTAAATCTGCAGGTACTTATTTTTTGCCTAAAAAACTTTTATATTTTGTTTCGGAACTTTTCTCATACATTGAATGCTAATGACGATACCGGTATTTTAAATTCAAAAGCATCATTATGTTCATGAGAAAATGGGCTATTTTTGCATATAAGAATCCTTCCTGAGGTGTTAAAAGTCAATGAGTTATAAGGTGTTGAAGTTAGGGGGCTAATGTGATACATATGTTGGGGCAAATATGATTCAGCCCATGGGGTAAATATGAGACACGTATACAGGTAAATCGAACAGAACCCTAAACAAAAAGAAGGCGGCGATTAGATCCTGGAGCGAAAGTTGTAATATCAGAAGAATGGATCACATTAGAGAATGATAGAAATAAAATAAAACAGAGGAAGAGGACAGTCCAAGATGTACAAGAAACAAGCGATGAAGATCTACCAACTGAATTAACGAGTAAAGACGATGATGTAGAATCCTTGAACCTCAGGCTGAGGATTTTGAAACGCTGGAGAGTCCAGAAAGTGTTAAAACTGGTGATTTTTTGTTGGCCTCTTTTAAAGGTGGAAAAAGAAACAGCACCACTTATAGGTATGTCGTAACGGTTCTCCAAGTGTTCGCAGATAATGAATTTGAAGTCATGGGACTGAAAACTGTGAATGACAAAAAAACTTTTCAACAGAATGAAAAAAGATGTGTCTGTGATAAATAAATCAGCTGTGTTGGGGAAACTGCCTACACCAAACATGACTCTGCTTGGAAATCGTTTTAAGTACTGTTTTGACAAATTTGTAGACGTGTTCGAGCAGTAGTTACAATTACTATAGAATTGCTTGCTTCAGGAACACTGAAACATGTTTAATTTTTTTTTTTCATCTTTAGTGTGGGTTTGCTTAATTTTTAATACTTCTGTATAATTTTTCCTTTTGATTTTTACAAATCTAGGCAACGTAGAAAAATTAAATATTTTCATCTCTTGAAAAGGGTTTTATATTGATACCAGTATCTTCGGAATCCCTGTTTCAATTTAAACCAAACTTGGCCTGATAATACATTAGACACTAGGTGTATCACAAATACCCGAGCCACCTCTCCATCTCACATAGCATGTGAAATAATTGGCTGTATCATAAATGCCCCATCTATGTATCACAATAGCCCCATGTACTGGGGCAAATACGATACACAGTTTTCTTTTTTTCTCAAGAAATTCTTAAAATTTATGTTACTCTGAGTTGCACTGTTTGAAAGAACAAGGTAAGTTGTACATTTCAGTATTTTTAAGGTTATTTTAACACTCTAAATTAAGAATTCCATCACAAAAGTTTGTTTTTTTGCATCATATTAGCCCCGATTGACCCTACGTATAAGTAGGTTATCATTAAAAACAGCACTACAACTGTTCTCAGCCAAGATCATTCCAATGCTTACGTACAGACTACAAATAATATGGACATACTTGAAAAAGAAGGACCTTGAACTTATAGAAAAAGTGAAAGCTTCATATCTAAAAAGACTTCTCAGAGTAGGCCTATCAAAAACGGACCCATCCAGACTTTTGTACAAATTGACAAGGGAACCATTTCTCATAGAGGATCTAAGAGTGTCGCTCCAACTTCCGACAACTAACAGCTGGGTCATTCTCCAGAAAAGGGCAGATTTCAATGTTAGAATTTTTTTAAATAATTTTTTTATTTTGGGCCATGTAATTTTTTTTATGTAATATTTCTTTCTGCAGAGTACTACTGAGGTACTTGCCCTACTTACCGAATGGTATTTTGCATTAAATTAACAAGGTTAGAAATTGGCACATTCATGGAGGTGAGAAAATAGTAAGAAATAGTAATTACTTATATAGAAGTTATGTGAGAATTAGAATTAATTTACTGTATTAAATGTTATCATGAAAAAGAACAATATTTATTACCATACAAATGGATTAACACACAACTTTTTACTTATTTTTATCTATGTTAAAATAGATTATCACCTTAAAATCAAAACTTTAAATCAAAACGTGATATATTGTCATAAACTATTAGGCCATACCAGTATCTTCTTTAAACAAAAATAATAAATCCAGGCAGTTAAATATGTCATCAATTACAACATTAATTACACCTCCACGGATAGGATTCGAGAGTAACAGCAACGGAGGTGAGGGTAACGGAGGTGAGATTTTTCTCTAATTTGTCAAACAGCTTGGGAACATTTGAGGTTAGAAAATCTCAGTTCTAGAGTTTAACTCTGCATTCCTTATTATTATAATTTATATCAAAAGTAAATATAAAAACATACAACTTTACCGTTGGGTGTAGGTAACGGAGGTGAGGAAGTCCAATTACCAACTCTGCATTTAGCCCTTTTACACAAACAAAACAACACTTAAAAGCACACTAACAGCTTGGCTTTATGTGGGTGATTCTTCAAATACGGGAAAATTTGGAGTGTGTAAAATCCAAATTTTTTACTTTGTTTAAAAATCTCAAAAAAATCACAAAAATACTTCAGGGGTTACTTGATTATAATATGACACCAGCAGAGCTTAAATGTTTATATTTTTATTCATTTTAATTTCTTTATTTTTTTAAAGCCATGTGGATGACATCCGTGTACATGTGGATGGCAGAAGGCCACATTAATGACTAACTTTGGCAACAATCTGCTTTTCTTTATGTGATTTCATATTTTTCTCAGCATACTTCAGTTGATTTTGCATCAAATTTGCAAATTTGTGTGCATAGGCCTACTCCGGAATTAATGTAATTTTAACGAGACTGTGTTTTTATGGTTTTGGGGGAGGGGGGAATCAAGCAGAAATTCATTTAATCAGTTTTAAGATCTTAAGTACAGGTCACAGACTCCGCAAACACAATAGTATCCTACATTTATCATCTACATGACTTGAGAGTCATCCACATACCCCTTCATGAGACATGTGGATGACAAAAAAGGAGTTTAAGTGGTCTCAGCAAGCCATTTCTAAACCTCTGTAGGCTCAACTTCAGTCAGGTACTTTGAATTGGACGGTTTATCATAGTGCATAATCAAAATTAATTAATATTCACTTTCTGCCTACTTTCTAGAAGCCATGTTAATGACGGGGAATAAAAACGTTTTCCTTGAAAATGATACAAAGTCCTTTGTTAATCCCAAACTGTTTGTAAACAAGCAAAATTCAACCTTACAATTCAACCACAAGCTGCCCTGTTGGCTTTCTAACACTGTTGCCAGTTTTACAAATTTTACATTTCTGCAGAAAAAATTCCATTCTTTTCAGCCATGTGGATGACCAAAAACCCTTGGGACATTCTTTATGTTCATTAGGTGGGGTGACAATTTTATTTCATTTTATTTTTTAGGGGTTAATATTCTTCACCCATTCATACTCATTGACAGGAAAAAAGTTGAAAAGGAAATAACATTTTGTTTTGTGGAAAAATGCATTAGAATATACAAAACCGAGGTTTGGGACAGGGCATGTGGATGACATTTCATTGAATTAAATTCGATTTTGGAATATCAGAATTTAAAGTTAGTGACATTTCAAACTGATAGTTGTAGTATGGAAGTAGTAGAAACAAACTTTTATTTTAATTTTTTTTAAAAGTTGAATTTGAAGGGAAATATCACTCCGGAACGCAAATTTTCCCGTATTTGAAGAATCACCCATATAAATAAGAAAACTGCCAAAAGTTGGAGTCCAAGGAAAATAGAAAGACTACAGTGCCATATCTGTGGAAATAATTGAACTTTTATATTGTTTCACGGAGGTGAGGTCTCACTTTGGGACAAGCATGTTTAGTGCAAAAAATTGTCTTTACAAAATGGTATATTTTCTTTTCAGTTATTAATGACTCATTTTTTGAGCTGTTTGTTCTTGTTATAACACTAAAATGGAATAAAAATTAAATCCTGTTGAATTATGAAAGAATGAAAATGACAAGTCAGGCATTGGGACATGACACGGAGGTGAGATCTCACATACTGTGCCCTAAAATGCAGAAAATTGTAACTTTTGTTTAAAAAGTGGAATATGGGATCAAGTAGACCTTATTTCAATCTAACTTAAGTTATCATAATAATTCATAATCCATAAATATTTATTTTACACCAGAAAATCAACTGCGACATGAATCTGCCCTTTTCTGGAGAATAACCCAGCTACAAGACTCTATTGACAGAAAGGGAGAGGAAATATAGTGAGATAGACCAAGACTTTTATGCCACGGAAGCGATGATAAATAGGAAATGGGAGTGCACAGATCAACCCCAGTGGCATGTTCTTACTCGTTTTTCTGTACACTGTTTCCACCACAAAGTATGTTTGAAATCATGGTTCCACCGTGCAATGGAAGATTGTCTTTGCTGTCTGTGCGTGCAGAAATGTGGACAATACCACCTGGAAACCTGCACGAAAAGGACAAGGAGCCTCTCTGAATACAGCAGAGTCTCTTAATCTCTTTGCACATTATGTGCGCATTTCAACTAAGTACACTGACAGGCAAAAAAATACCGATCACTGTGAAATTTGTAGTAATCTTAAGATTAAACTTAATTTTGATTGGATGTTATACATAGCTGTTGGTGAGGATGAATTATTATTTTTATTGGACCATTAGCTATAGATACAGCATAAAATAAAAAACATTGTGATAGGCCGTTTCCGATCTGATTATCTGCACTAGCTTGTCATACACATTGCAAGATGTTTCATTGTTGTATTGCATCATTTCCTTCCAAACTGAAAGGAAACTGTCTTCCTTCGCATCGAAGTGATTCAGTCAGTAAGTTCAGTTGAAATTTTGCCTCAGTCCTGAAGACGTTGCCAAAGCTATTGCTCTAATGGATGATGGACGCTGACTCCATTATGCCGCAGCAACCTTAGGCTCACCATACACCACGGTGCAAGAGGCAACATGGGGAATTAAGGTGAAATGCATCATTAAATTTTAATCTTAAAAATGTATAGGCCTACAATTGCAGTAATTTTATTTCAAGCACTAGGCCTAGTCCTACTACATAATTTTTATTTAAACTTAATTTTTTAAAATTTCTTTAAGGGATCGGTTTTATTTTGCCTGTCAGTGTATAATACAAGTGTATATAAGGTCTGTTTGATCCCATAGTCCACTTTTTAAATAATAATTACAATTTTCTGCATTTTAGAGCACAGTATGTGAGATCTCACCTCCATGTCATGTCCCCACAGGTTATGTTAGGTTAGGAACATTTGTATTAGTTTAGGAGCAATATACTGAATAGCACGGGGTTTATTTTGTCTCACATTGATTCTCTTCTGCAACGGGAAATTTTACCCTTGCACCGATCGTTTCTCTTTTGTTCCCCACAGCATGGAGGTGCACAGTGGCTAATGACAGAGCATACCTCACTGTTTGCTGGCTACGCTGTTCTGAAGGAGTTCCATCATTTTCATTCTGTCATAATTCAACAGACTTTAATTTGCATCCCATTTTAGTGTTGTAACAGGAACAAACCGCTCAAAAAATGAGTCATTATTAACTGAAAAGCAAATAGGCCTATATCATTTTGTAAAGACAATTTTTTGCACTAAACATACCTGTCCCCAAGTGAGACACCACCACTGTGAAAAAATATAAAAGTTCAATTATTCCCACAGAGATGGTGAGTCCCACACAAGAGTTGACCAACGACGCAGGTTCCTGCGGCACAGTGGGCACAGCTACAACTCCCAAGAGATCGGGTGAAATATCTACGCTAATAAAGCCGCGATCGGTGTAATGATTCAGGTTCTCACATTTACAGTTAAAATTACAATGAAAATAAACACGTACCTCATCACACGAGATGTCGGAAATGTTCTCCTCTTGCATCCACACAATACTGTCACCTTTTTAGGAAATTTTCTTTTACGCGCATAAGTTCAACTTCCGAGATAAAGTTAATTTATCTTGTGATATTGTCTTTAAGTTCTTCTAATGTATGGGAAATTGACCTATACACTTTATTTTTCAAGTTTCCCCATAAATAATATTCACAGACTGTCAGAAGAACTTAAAAACAATATCACATAGGCCTATCACAAGAGAAATGAACTCTGTCTCAGAAGCTGAACTTGTGCGCGTGAAAGAAAATTTCCAAAAACGGTACCAGTACTGTGTGGATGCAACAGGAGAACGTTTCCAACATCTCTTGTGATGAGGTACGTGGTTATTTTCATTGTAATTTGAACTGTAAATGTGAGAACCTGAATCATTACACCGATCGCGGCTTTATTAGCGTAGATATTTCACCTGATCGCGCGGGAGTTGGAGCTGTGCCAGCCGCGCCTCAGGAACCCGCGTCATTGGCCAACTCTTGCATGGGACTCACTGTAGCTTCCGTGGACTCTAACTTTTGAGCCAATCCATAGTGACGGGTGTGACATTTGGACAGATTTCATTACACTTATTTCTTTCTACCTCTGAACCATATTGCAGGAATGTCATCAAAGTTTTTTGTGTTAACATACCAACCCATTGGAAGTACAAAATATGATCTAATGTTTTTTTCAAGGCTGTATGCTTGAGCTGGAAAATATATTGTGCATGTGACTGGTGTGACCATAATTGGACAAAGGTTTTTTCTTATGTAGGTTTAATTGAAATTTCTGTCAATTGATTAGCTTCACTATATTTGTTTTATTCTTTCAAGTAAGAGTGCTGATAAACATACTGAAATGCATAATTAGATTTTACAAAAATATTTATATATAGTTATTGAAAATTTACTTCAGTGTGACGGGTGTGACATGTTGGATGGGACAACATCAACTTATAACCGAGACTTAAAATAAACTAAACTCCGTCCCTGGAGGGACTTGGCCTACCCCGACCACTGCATCATCTACCGTAGGCAGATGGTAGGATTGGGGGCATGTGGTCAGCATGCCGACACCCACGACCATTAATGGTGGTTTTCATGACCGGAGACGCTACTTCTCTATCAAGTAGCTCCTCAATTTGAATCACGAGGCTCAATGTACCCCTACCAGACCTCCCTACCTCAGAAAAATTCAAGGTGGTACCGGGGATCGAACCCAGGCCGATGGTTCTGAATCTGCAACACTAACCACACTTTGCACCTTCTGCCTCTGTACCATTTTGCATGAATTTCATGAAAATTTTTTGTGATAATATACCAATCCTGGGGAATCCCAGCACATGATCTCAGCATAAAAAAAATTCCCTTCTTAGTCTTTTTTCCACTCTGTCCATATTTTTAACAGGCTTGTGTAAAATTGTGAAGTGAAATGTTCCTCCGGTACTAGTTAGGCAATTTTTGTTGTCCTCTACTCTAAAATCCTGGACTACTTGGAAGCGTGAGCTCTTCACAAACTTTTACTGAATTGATGTGGATCTGGTTATTCTTGTCACCAGGAAATTTTTGTTGTCTCTCATACAAAAATAATATTGTGTAGCTATATTTAGATTGGCTGATTGTTTTTCTATCTGTTCTCCTTCATTTGTTTCCATGTAGGCCTACTCATTTCATCGGCTGTTAGAGGTATTGTCTGTCTGAATTTCTTAGCAGTTCTAAGATACACAGTTAACCAGTACAGAAATCAGGCACAAAATTAATTAGGCTATCACTCTCACTTCTTTATTGGGGTATAATGTCATGCTGCTGGTTGAGGCACTGTGCTACAAACCTGAAGGGCACAGGTTCAATTCCTGATGACGTTTTTGAGATTTTTCAATTGGCCTAATTCTTCTGCTGGCACTATGACCCTGAGGTCAACTCATCTTCTAACAGAAATGGGTACCAGAAGTAATTCTGGGGTAAAGGCAGCCAGTGCATAAGACTGACAACCTTACCACCTTCATGTGCTAAAAGTCTAAAATTGTTGGAGGTTGAACGTTTGAATCCTAAAAGCCTTCATGGCCTCTATAGGGATCACTAGATCTTTACCTCACTTCTTTACCACCATTAAAACATTTGTGACATTTCCACCGGTCATCCGTGTCATCCATAGCCAAAGCTGGTAGATCGTAGTTTCTTTGTCTTGCAAACTACGAAGTTCTGTTCTGTACCACGGAAGTCCAAGAAGTCCAAGATCCATTTAAAAGATAGTAATAATGAAAACATATGATTTATTCAACATCTGCATGAAATAATCACTATACAAAAGCTGCAAAAGGCATTTTCCATAAGTGTCACACCCGTCACACAACACATGTCACACCCGTCACACTTCATATGTCACACCCGTCACGCAACATGTGTCACACCTGTCACATCAAAATTAAGCCAAAATAGTAGGCATTTCAAAATGATATTTTAGGTGTGTCTTCTGTATTGAAATATCTTAACTTTTACCAAGTTTCCATTTTATACAATGATTACTTGGCTTTCTACCCAAACTATTACATGTTTTTTGTGACGGGTGTGACAAGGGTACCTTGAAAATTGATTTGATGAATATCTTCACTGAAACTTATCTTAAAAATTTGTTTTATGATGACAAAATCTTCACTTATTTGTGCTTTTGTGGGTGAAATTAAAAATTGCAGCAAATCTACTGATTCCATGATTATAATGCAGTACTAGCCAACATGTTAAATTATAAATTTCAGTCAACGAAAAAATACACATTTCAGCAGTTGTTATTATATAGATACCTTTAATTTAATAGAATTGTGAATTTATTTTCAAATTCTACAGTCTTTTTACCTTTACTTTGATATATAACATGTCTATGTCAAGTAAAAAAAATATGTAACCACCTTTGTCCACTTTCACATGGATTGGCTCTTTTGACAGTTTTCTTATCATTTATACACTCAGCCCAATATTGTTTAACCTCATAACAAGCGATGTAGTGACTAAAGTCAAGGAAGTTGCACAGGACACAAGCATCTACATATGTGCAGATGATATGACTATCGCCTCAGAAAATCTAAGCGAACTGCAGAAGGCAATGGACCACACCACAGAGTGGGCAGAGGAAAACGAAGTGCTGATAAACGAAAGAAAGACAGAGTTCGTAGTCTTTCGAAAAGGAGGCAGACTACACAGGAGAGAAGTGATAATGTGCAAGGGACTGTAACGTTGTGTTTCCGTTACGTATAAAAAGTGCTATGGACCATGAGGGAACTATTCATAAACAAAGGAAACCATAGAAACTATCGATATTGTGTCAGTTTTGTTCGAATTGCAGGAAGAGGAAAGTGCGCATGCGCGTGCAGGAAATTGAAAAAGAAGACCGTTAATGTCTGGAGAGGAGAGGAGAAGAGAGTAGTCAGTAAGAACCAGACAGTCAGCGTCGAGAGTCAGGATTGGAAAGCAGAAGTAGAAGGTTGTGGAGTTGGTTGACGAGGCCTGGAGTGAGCGGCAGTCGTAACGACGTAGTGGCCTGACGTTCCCTGTCAGACATAATTTGAAGACGACCATCTAAACTGGGAACCAACGACCGATGGCTATGTGGAGATAGCTGTGGATGGGAAGGAGCCTGAACGTTAGTTGGCTTATGTCGTGGCCGCCGGCAGCGAACATCCGCTGGGAGAAGAGGAAATGGGCCGAGTCTAAGTGATGCTTAGATGTGGAATGGGATCCAACAGGAAATGGATAGTCGACAGAAGAAGGACTTTTCAAGAAGAATGAAGAACAACACTAATCTACTTCTTGTTGAGTATAAAAACTATTAATATCAGACACTTCTTTTGGTTTTTGGAAATATAAAAGAGTATTGGTAACTCTAGTTCTGTAGATTCTAACTCATGTTTGACTAATAGATTGTTAGGGAAACAAGGAAGGCTTTGATTGTAGAAATATTGGTTAAACAGGACTAGTAGAATGTTAGAAGATTTAATGGCAACACAGTAATCCAAAGTTTCCACTTCCTGTCGGAAAAGTTAAGATAGAAGTAGTTGAGAAGAAAGAAGGGTACAGTAAATATAAATCTCTATACTTAGGGTGTTTATAAGTGGTTGAACCACTAACGAATACGTAGCTAGGTTCAGCTGGAGATGCCTATAAAGGCTTTTACATTTTTAAGACAGGTCGCGAGGAGAGTAAGGAAGAAATTATAAGGGGCATAAGAGTAATCCTTATTTGGGCTTCTCCCACTTGGGTTTTGTTTAGGTGACAGATGGATATCTACATGTTGGATGGCATGCTGGCCTGTAATGTTTAGTTGCTTTATTAATAAAGAGATTTACTAGGAGAAGGATTTGGAATAGAGCAGAACAAGTGTGAAAGTAGAGAAGGATAGGAATGAGAGAAAAGAAGTTTGGTTGGTAGTGACTCGCTTAAGAATGAAAGTAAAGATTATCAGATGTGTAGTTCAAGTTCAGAGTTAGGTTAAAAGAGGAGAAAAAGAAAAGAAAAAGAAGTGAGAGAGGGAGAAAATAGCGAGAGGTTACTTAGGTGGTGTTAATTAGTTTTGTATTGGAATTCAAAGGGAATTCAGAAACATAAATGTACACAAAACCAAAAGTAGGTAACAGAAGAATTTAAGGGAAGTATAAGGAAGTAGTGAAATTAAAGTGAGTAGGAATTTGAATAAATTTGGATTATAAATAAAAGTAAGGTGGGTTGAATATACCAAGGATTAAAAGAGGGTTAGAATGAAGGGTTAAGTGGTAATGGAAAGTCGCCGAGGGTGAATGTAAGAAAGAAAAAAAAAAAGTAAAGGAAACCTGATAATTCTGTTATAGTTGTTACAAATTAATTATTTTTATTAATAACAAAGAATTATTAAGGTGAGGATACTATAAGGTGATGTGAACACCAGAAATATCAAAGAAAATAAAATAAAAGTTAAGTCTATAGATCGTCCCAACCTTAAATGACAGTATTGAGTTAAATGTAGTATTTGCATCTCACTTGCACTCGTACGTTCTGCAATTAGCTTCGTCCCTTTCTACCCCGACAATGTTGCCATTTTCCGAAAATGATAAATGTGATAATGTGATTGCGAGGTCTTATAGGGAATTTTCCGTCCTTTCTAATGATGTCAATTGTAAAGCCATAAATAATTAATATGAGGTCTATTTTTCATAATTACTTTATTTTGGCGGAAGTCAATATTTTTGCACATTAATAACTTATCACGCGATAGACAGAAAACCAATAATCGAAACCGACCAAGAATTTTTTCTTGGATTGCCTGATGTTTATAGAAAATACTCTCTTTCCCTTGGCAATAAATTTTACATAAGAAGAAAGCTATATTTTTTTTTATTAAGTGCTGTTTGAAAAATTTCGGATGCAAACACAAAAAAGTTAGGTAGCGAGTAACTTACTTTGTTTTTTATTTTACGTTGATGACTAAGCGAGAAGAAATGTTTATAGATGTCTGAAATAGTTTCGAAAACAAACCAGACCTCTGTATCTTGTAGCATTAATAAATTATCACAGTTTTCCCGAGCTCACCATTCAGGACTTCATCATTCAACGCGGCAGGCATTTTGTTTACTCAGATGTTTCTAAGATTATTGTATCTTCTTCAGAGCTCAGTTCTATAATATTAGTTGCATAGTGAAGTTTAACTTGTGGTGAAGTGGAACGTGTGTTTTAAAAAATTAAATTATATCTTTATTAACATTTTATATTAATTATGAATAGAGAAGCTAGAAAGCGTGGTGTTGGCAAATTGCACAGTAAAGAGCGAACTATAGTATTAAATATACTTAATTATTTCTTGAAGAAAATTAACGTTACGCAGGCAATTAAAGAGACAGCAGAAGCCACCGGGTGTTCAGAAAGTTCACTGTATAGAATAAGAAAAGAAAAAACGAAAGGTCCTCTGAGAACGCCAGCAAAAAACAAACCTAAAAGAGCGAGCAAGCAAAAAAATGCTAGGTTAGTTACATATGATGGAATAGTGCAAAGTGGAGTTCGCCGGATCGTTCATTCCTTGTTGTTTGATAACATACCACCAACATTAAATATAATTTTAAAAAAGGTAAATAGCGATGATAGTCTACCAAATTTTTCGAGGACCACTTTGAATCGATTTCTTCATGATATAGGGTTTGAATATGTAAGAAGGGCCAACAAATGTGCGCTTATTGAAAGGGATGATATTATCAGGTGGCGTCATAAGTATCTCAAAGAACTAAAACAATTTAGGAAAGAGAAAAAAACTATTATTTTTACAGATGAATCGTGGGTAAACTTAGAGACAAAAGAGTGGAGAGATACGAAAATTAAAAGTGCACGTCAGGCAGCAATTGAGGGTGTTAGCACAGGTCTTAGGGCACCTAGGGCTCGTGGGTCAAGGTTTGCCTTAGTTCACGCCGGCAATGAACAAGGGTTTGTTAATGGTGCCGAGCTAACATTTTTGTGCCAAAAAAACACGGCAGACGCACACGATGAAATGACAGGTGAACTTTATGAAAAATGGTTCGCAGAGCAATTGTTGCCTAATGTTCCCAGAGGGTCTGTAATAGTGATAGATAATGCTGCCTACCACAGTCGGAAAAGTGAACTTTTACCTACTACATCATGGAGAAAAGACCGTATTATAGACTGGCTCACTCAAAAGGGGATCAATTTTCAAAATGATATGTTAAAACGGGAGCTTCTTTTTATTGTGACCCAAAACAGAGACAGGTATGATAAATACATCATTGACGAGATGGCTAATTCAGCAGGAAAGCATGTTCTTCGCTTACCACCCTACCACTGCGAACTTAATCCTATAGAAATGGTATGGGCGCAAGTGAAGAACTATATCAAAATGAACAACGTCTCATTCAAAAAACAAGAAATGAAGAATTTAATTTCGGCTGCATACCAAAAAGTGACAATTCAAAATTGGGCAAACTACGTGGACCATACAAGAAAAATAGAAAGTGATCTCTGGAAAGCAGACGAGATTCAAGACGACGAGGAACAATTTTTGATACGTTTGTCATCTTCGTCATCTTCATCTTCCTCTTCTGACGTATCACCTACTGGTTACGATTCGGCTGAACCTGGACCATCCAGGAACATGGACGAATTTATGGAAGGAATAATACCACTCCCTGAGGATAGTGAATAGGCCTAAAGGTATGTAATGTATTTTAACCATTACTTTCTTAATATTCTTGAAAATTTGATTATTATAACACAATAATAATAATAATAATAGCAATAACAATAATAGTAATAAATAATATTATCAAAATTAAATTTGATATTAAATTTAACATTTGTAAAGTATTAGCTTAACGGACCCGGCGTCCCTGGTTTTCTATTTTGCTTGATCTTCGAAGTCAATTTTAGAGGGAGCCCTTTTAATTTTCAAAATATAGGCCCTAGAGGAAGAACGACTTATCACACTCAAGGACTTGGGATTTTGCACCCCATTACTTCTAAAGATCATGAATGGTGGGGTTGAGGTAAGAACAGTCAGAAATCCCTATTAGTCTTGCCTATCTGTGTGTCAAGTCTGGTAAAATGAGCCAAAGAATGTAGATTTAAAGGTCATTTAATAGTGATTAAAACATTTAAGGGATATTTTTTTTTTCAAATTTAGTTTTATCTAAATTTTTCTCCTGGTTCTATTAGCTCCGTGTAAAGTCTGGCAAAAATTGGTCAGTGAATGGAGATTTAAATGAAATTTATATAATAGGGGTTGCAATATTTAAGGAGTGATTTCTTCCAAATTAACTTTGGTTAAAATTTCTCTTGGTTCAATAGGTTATTGGTATAAAGTCTGATAAAATTGGTCAAAGGATATAGACATAAATGTATATCACAAAATAGGGGTGAAACAACTAAATTGTGGTTTGTTCTAAAATTAGTTTTCCTACCATTTTCTCCTGATTCTTTACGTTCTGTGTATAAAGTCTTTTTTTAATAGATCAAGGATGTAGATATAAATTTTGGTGATATAATAGGGGTAGAAGCATTTAAGGGGTAGCTTCTTCCAAAATTAACTTCGCCTATTTTTTGTCTTGCTTTTATAGGGTGTGTGTGTAAAGTTTGGTAAAAATCGGTCAAAGAATGTAGACTTGTAAAATGATCACAAAATAATGATTGAAAATTTCGCAAGGGGTGTTTTATCCGAGAATGATTGTCTCGTAGAATTTTTACTCGATTCTACAGGGTACATGTGTAAAATTTTGTAGACATTGGTAAAAGAACGCAGATTTTTGGGCCTATAGAGAAAATATTACTCATAGGGGTTGAAAATAAGGGAAGGAGGGTGTACCGTCGTTCTGTCTGCAGGGCGTGATTTACGATAATTATTATATACAACAAACAAATTTCGAGGTTTCCACGCCTATGTAAGAGCTTTTCACATCGTGTGCCTATCCTTCGTGAGTAGATCTGGCATCAGTGCACTGCATAAGACCAATACTGTCATTTAAGGTTGGGACGATCTATAGTAGTAGGTTTAGTCCGAAGCTAGCAAGTTAGTCATAATTACTAAAAGATTTCCAGAGCTCATCGATGTCTGAGGCGTTTATCAGCCCCAAGAGCAGTTAGGAAACTTGTCAGGGACCTTGAGCATCGATCTATCAAAATTAAGTTTTTTTATTGGCCTTTAATATTTCACCGGTTGCAGGGGAGAGGTCAGGTTGACTGTAACTCAGAACCTAGACACCGCCACTGTATCGAGGTCTAGCCATAGTTCAGTCTGTGGATATAGATCTAAATTTCCATTTCATTCTTCGATATATTGACTTTACTATCTATCTTTAAAAACATCATCTTCTTCATTGACTGGACGGACAAGGACAATCTAGTACAGTGGGAAAGGAAAATAAAATACATTATAATTGAAAATGAACATTTATTAAAAGAAGTATTTACAGTGTGGGATCTTATAAGGTTTCTTTGTTGTGAAGTTTGATGAAAGAAATATTTGATGTAGAATTCGGAAATCAACCTGTAACAGAAATTCAGAAATTACTTGGTTAGAAGGTAGTAAACCAGTATAACACTGAGATTAGTTCAGAATACTAACCTTATTAAGAGCAGGAAGTTTAACCTTGTGTTTCATATTGTAAATGTTGATTTTGGGATAATAATAGTATATAAACAGTTATAATTGTAACAGATACATTGTTGGTGAATAGATCTTTGGCATAAATATATAAAAATTAAAACTAGTGTAATTAAAAGTTAAATCTGTAAAACAATTACAAAACAACCTGACTATTGTTGAATAAAATATTATTGTTATTTGTTGAAAAAAAATAGTTAAAGTGGCTTTATTATTTACGTGGTGAAATAAATGTAGTAACCCCTTTAAATATTAAGAACCCCTCCCTATCTCCACTGTCTAAAAGCTAAGCCGAGAGCCATATATATATATAACCTTGTATATATATAAAATATTTTGTGACTGGACTAAAAAAATATATATATATATAATCAAGAAAGCAGTTAATGGTGGTACTTAGTTAATTGGTGAATTAGATAATGAATTGGTAGATGGCGCCCTATATAAATGGTTCTACCAACAAAAGAGAGAATTTTTATAAGAGTGAAATTACAGTGAAGAAGTTTGAGAACACTCTGTAGGATGTTTTGTAGTGGCATTAGCATTGGAATGTTAGCATACGCGTGTCGTACCTTGGAATGTTAAAACAGATGCACTTACGTAACTGGGTAACTGGGTCACTGTCACGATAGTTTATCAGACGTCAGAGCTAGATTACGTAAAGATATACTATTGAAAAAAAGATTAATAAAATAAACTTTAAATTGTAAAGTAAAGTAAGAAAAGTCCTTCGCAGGACAAGTTCTGGTACCGAGAAGTTACTTCAAATACGTGGGCATTACCATTCAAGTAACTGGGACAGCGTTCACAGTTCACATAAGGGAAAGACTCGCAGCAGCTTTAAAAAGCTAAGTGACATTCGAAATATATCATGAATGTTGGTAACCACGGCGTTGAACTTATTTCAGGCAAAATTGTTACCTGTCCTCACCTATGGGCTACAACTGGTATGGGAGCATCTGACAAAAAGTCAACTAAGGGAATTGGAAAGCCTGAAAGCGAGATACCTTAAGAGTGTTCTCGGGCTCTTGAAGTATACAGTATCTAGGTACACCCATGTCCTGGCAAGGGAAACATTCCTAGCGGAGGACTTAAGATTGCTGATGCTCCTACCTTCCACAGCAGCATACACCGAATTGATGGTAGCACTGCAAACAAAGCAGGATAGTATCGAGGAGGATTTCTACGCCACCACAGCCATACAAACCAAAGAGTGGATGCAAGCCGAATATGAGCTAAGGCATATAGTGACACGCTTCAGGATGCACAGTTTTCACCATCGAATATGCAGGCTAAAGACATTTCATGAGGCAACGGACGAGTGTATTTGTGAACTGTGTGAAAACAACTGCGAGAAATATCATGTTATGAAGTGCACCAAGAGAACAGTATCACTAACGCAATTCTGTTTGGAATAACTGAATTTAATCCTTCAATGCCCATTGGACACATTCTCTCTCTATTATTATTATTTTCATTTATTAAAGCCAAGCTGTTAGTGTGCTTTTCTGTGTTGTTTTGTTTGTGTGAAAGGGTAAAATCCAGATTTGGTAATTGGATTTGCTCACCTCTGAAACCTACAGCAAACAGTAAAGTTGTATGTTTTTATATATTTACTTTTGCTATAAATTATAATAATAAGGAATGCAGAGTTAAACTCTAAAAATGAGATTTTCTAACCTCAAATGTTCTCGAGCTGTTTAACAAATTAGAGAAAAATCTCACCTCCATTACTGTTACTCTTGAGTCCTATCCATGGAATTGTAATTAATGTTGTAATTGATGACACATTTGACTGTCTGCATAATTATTATTTTTGTTTAAAGAAGATACTGGTATGTAGCCTAATAGTTTATGACAATATATCATGTTTTGATATAAAGTTTAGATTTGAAGGTGATAATCTATTTTAACATAGATAAAAATAAGTAAAAAGTTGTGTGTTAATCCCTTTGTATGGTAGCCTAAAAAATATTGTTCTTTTTCATGATAAAATTTAATGCAGTAAATTCTCACAGAACTTCCACTCCCTTACTATTTAATGCAAAATACCACTCGGTAAGTAGGACCAGTACCTCAGTAGTACTCTGCAGAATGAAATAGGCTATAGCCTAACAGAAAAAATATTACATGGTCCAAAATAAAAGATAATTTTTAAAAAAATTCTATATTGAAATCTGCCAAAGTTTGGAGAATGACCCTGATAATCCAATACTGGAAACCTAACGGTAAAAAACTGATCTCAGTCGCTATCGAGGCCGAGATATCTACCGGATACAAAACTTCATATCTGCTCTGGGTTTCCCTCCTGTTTTTCTTTTTTTGGGGGCTTCGAGTGTGCTACTTATTATAAACAGGAACAGGGGAACCTAACCAAGTAAGTAGATGGAGAGGATGCGTACCGTACTCACTTCACAAAAAGTTTTGCATCACCTTGGTGTGAAGAGGTCCTGAACCTTTACATACAAATGCATGCATAGTTGTTTACATCTTTGGGCAGGTGTAGCAACATCTAGGAACAGTCAAAGGGACTGTGTTCTTGATGCAATATAAACTTTCAGTGTCAGTGTTCAGGCGATCTTGGAACCGAGGTGATGCAACACTTTGTGATGTACATATAGAACTATTGTGGGAATGGCCAATGAGATGCAAGATCATCAGCCTGCCAATGGGAGTGTTGGTCTTCAACCTTTGGGTCGCGTAACCACTCTGAACACCTCGCATGAAATTACAGTAGAGTGCTATACTAAACGCGACACATCTATAGATTCATCCACATAATCAGTAAATAGGCATATGTCCTATCACCTATGTGTTTTATTAGTTATGTCAGCATAGCTGGACATGATAGATTAGATTAATTTTGAACATTTCGTTCTATATAACTTGATGTTTCCTAATTTCGTCCTTTCTCCAAGATGTTTCAGTATTTCACCCAACACTACATATTAAAGTATGAACAACTCTATGCACAAGGAGAATAAGATTGCCTCGAATCTACTGTCAACTTCCTCCGAATCATATCCAGAACATAACAGTGTCATCAGCGTTTGAATACATATTACCATTCGTAGGGTACTGTTTAAAAGTAATAAATCATTTATATTATGCTATATAAATAGAAACTTTTATCATTCTATTCAGGGTAGACTTACCAATCTTTACTTCTATATTGCTGCAAACAAGCAAATTGCTAATTTTGATATGTAGGTATCCTTCTGACAGGTAAGAGCAAAATGAATCAAAAGTAATAGGCCTACTTCTAGTTCCTATTTAAAAAAAATATTTTACTGAGAAGAAGGATATGCTTTACTGCATCACATGCCTTTCTTAAGCTCAAAAATACCCCTAAACGCATTATATATGTGCAATATTAGTTGTTTCAGCCATTATGCCAATTCAGTGCCTGTTATACCTGAAACCAAATTTAAATTTTGATAATAGCTTATTTGTTTCCAAACAGTACAACAATCTTTATAAATAGGCCTACATTTTTTAAATAATGTATACAATATATACACCACCACAATCTCTGCAAGCTATCGAGTAAACTCCTGGTTTGTCCAAGCTCTCTTTTGTCTTTCTGAGTCTCTTATATCGTGAAAATATGTTTTCAATGGTTCTTTCAACCCTGAACGCTGGTGTTAATTCATACTTATTTAGAACTTTACCAAGGACGTTACTAACCCCTGGCTTGAAATATACACTAACAAAATTCCGATTTTGGTGTTTATCTTTTTTCATCCTTTCACCTTTATCAGTCAGTTCCATTTTCCTCCAAATTTTCTGCAAAGTTCCCTCCCTGTACCCATTGATTTTGGCCAATTTGAAAATGTGTTCTTTCTCACAAAGTCGGTCAGCCGTGTTAGAGAGCTTGGACAAACTAGGAGTTTACTCGATAGCTTGCAGAGATTGTGGTGGTGTATATATTGGTGAAACGGGTAGAATGGTTAGTTTAAGGTTAAAAGAACATGAAAGGGATATAAGGAACAGTAAGATAAGCACTGGTTTGAGTCAACACATGATAAAGGATAAACATCATATCGGTGAAACCAGGATTCTGAAAACTATAAGGGAACCTTTAAGGAGAAAAATAAATGAAGCATGTAACATCATTAATAACAAGGGAATATGCCTCAACAATTATGAAGGCGATTTAGGTGATGAGTGGCTGGGTGTTATCAAAAGGCTGACTAAGGGGAAATCCATGGTAAAATTTCCATTGCCTATAGTTTTTGATAAAGAGAACACATATGATATACCGAGAGAATGGATTAACAAACATTATAGTAACACCGAGTTTCTCAAGAACAACAACATGTTCAACAGACAAGTTTTGGACGAACATGGTTTTCCGAATACACCCCCGTTAATCTGCAACGACATCTACGAGCAAGAGGAGGTGTTAAATATACCACAACCTTCTTCTAATATTTCAGTCGTCTGATGAAGGCCTGGGGGTTCAGGCTGAAACGTTACGATAGTTAATGTGTGTGGTTTTATCCACTGACAAGTAAATTCTTTTTTGTTTGTTCTTTATGAATTTTATAATACAACTTCAGTGGAAAATATGGACCGAGTGTTAAAAAAAAAAACTATCAGTGCTAAACTCATATTACTGTTCCTAACACAATTACTACTCACACTGGCACAGACATTAGCACTACCACAAATTTTTACATCTTAAAAATGTTTTAGGTGCCTAATTAAGCTCTTTCAGTATGTCCCATCTAGGTCTTATTAAATAGGACCTGAGTACATGCGATAACAAGTTGAAAGGCTTTATGGGAACTTGACTTAATTGTGTAATTTATAGGACTAAGTTATTCTAAATTCTTGAAGCCACTGCTTGCCTTGCTTGTAAACTCACTATTCTTGGCACTGTCTCCAAAAATGAACTGAAAATACTAATAGTACGGTAAAGATCCCGCACGAAATCTGTGCCGATTGCCTACGTCATTGCATTATGTTTTCATGGGGACTGTAGCGTCGACTGGCCTGCTACCTATCTCTCTCGCACAACAGAACCTCCCTTTCTATTTGTGAAGTTCAAGCTACCTCGCTCTCTCTCGCACAATAGCATGTCTCTGTCTAGCAAGTAACGGTCGTCATCGGCACAGATTTCGTGCGAGATCTTTACTACAGTTTGAATCTGATTGAACCAAGCACAAAACTTCAGGAATCGACCATAATTTCTACAATAGGAGTATTTGATTTTCTTAGTGTATTGAGTAACTTGTTGATTATAATTTGTATTAATACCTAATTTGGAATTGTTTTCATTGCAGGATTTCCATGAATTTTGGTAATGTCCCTTAGTAAAATTCCATTAAGACTCTACGTCTTGAGCACTAGCGAGTTGCTGCTTCTGATGTCTGTTTGTCTGAAGAGGACTGCAAAGAAGAGCTGCAGCATATGGTTATCCTTATAAGGTAAAACAAAATGTCTTATTTCGATATTAAGTATGGTACATTCTATTTTGGTGGATATTTTGAAAAATAAATTAGGCTATGCTTATTTTATAGTATACATTAAACTCAAATAGTACCGGTATGCTGAGAAGTACAACCAAAATTATAACAAGCTAAAAATGAAGTTTATGAATGTAACTTGAAGGACTGTTGCACTTCCCATAGAAGGCTGCATACAGCTATGCGTGTGCTGGCTCCATGCTCCATTTACTACATTTTCTTGCAGAATTCAGATCGATCTGAGTTCCAATACAATCCTGTCTTCATGCAAAACTTTTGATCCAATATTGCTGATTGCACTAGCCCCACATTTCACGACCAATGAAACTCTTCTGGCCATACACGATAACATCGTGAGGACATTGAAGATCAATGAAATGTCTGATTAGCATATTGAGATCAAACTGAATACAGTACGTGGTAGTGTTTTCATGGCGTTTGCATACAATCTCAGTCCAATCCGATCCTACCTTTTAGGGAGTTTGACCTTGATACTCAGATTGATCTGAATTCTGCTAGAAAACGTAGCAATTAATAATAAACTAGCTAGTTACTCATCCTTTGTGTGGGTGTAAGACAACACTGATCTTTGCAGAATCCCTTTCATGTTGCACTATTGCATGTGGATTCTTTGTCCCCCAGATATGCACAATGTGTCTATTCACCTTGCCACTGAGATGAAAACTAGCTTCATTGCTAGCCAGTTTTTTTTTGCATTTCGATGCATAAATTGGTGCATGCCACTAGATTTGCAAGCTTTAGAGATTGCAGTAGCTGCAAACAGTCAGCCGCATATGCAGCCACTTTCGTAGAACTCTCCACATTGTTGTAGTAGGCATTTGTAGTTCACAGCTGGCACGCTGCGCAGTTTTCTGAAGGCTATGTATGAAAGCTCCTCTGACATTCTCGACCTTTATTTGGCACTTTTGGATGTCCAGATGCATCCAGTTGTTTCAAGCTATCCGTACCATTGACGAATGCTCTTATCCAGTTGTGCACAACCTGCGGCCCGCCGGAATATATATTGTGGCCCGTTAAAGTTAAATGTAAGATTAATTAATATTGAATATGATTTGGTTTCAAAATATCCATTAACGGACTAGTTCTTTAACAGCAGTTTTAATGTAACAGAAGAAATCTTGGCTCTTATCCCAATGAAGGACCAACTAAAGGGATCGATGTTTATCGAAAGGTCATGGAGGCATTGAGTAAATTTGAACTGAGGTTAGATAAGTTGATTGGCATTTCAACAGATGGAGCTCCATCTATGAGTGGGAAAAGCAGCGGATTTTTGTCCTTTGTGATAAAAGACTGTGCTGATTTTGATCATGAGATTATTGCATGTCACTGCATATTACATCAGGAACATTTTTGTGCAAAATCAATTCAAATGGAGCATGTAATGAAGCCAGTGATCAAGTTGGTGAACTACATTCGGTCAAGGGGACTGAATCATCGTAAATTCAAAGAATTTTTTAGCTGATTCGGAAGCAGATTATAACGATGTCTTATATTTCACACAAGTTCGATGGCTAAGTGCAGGTAACATGTTGAAACGAGTGTATGAACTTCGGGAAGAAATTCGTTTGTTTTTGACAAATCAAAATTTTAAGGTGAACGAACTGGACAGCAGTGATTGGATTTCTGATTTGGCATTTCTGGTTGATATGGTTCAGCACCTTAATGAACTGAATAGCAAAATGCAAGGCAAAAACCACATGATCCATCATCAGTTTAATTTAATCAAATCTTTTGAAAGAAAACTTGAAGTTTGGCAGACACAATTAAGAAGTGGAGTATTTGTCAATTTTCCGACAATCAGAAAAATAATGGAATCTACGAACAGATCTCATTTTGAGAAATACGTTGACCTCTTGAAAAATCTCACAGAAGAGATCAACACCCGTTTTCAGGATGTTCGGAGTTTTGAAAAATCATTTTAATTATTTTCCCTACCCTTTCATGTTGATATTGAGATATTGATATATTGACAGTGCCTGAAATTTTTCAGATGGAATTAATTGATATCCAGAGTAACACAGAATTGAAAGCAAAATTTGATGATGTATCACTCCTTGATTTCTACAAGCTGTACTTACATAAAGAAATGCACAATCTGTATGGTCATGCATTGAAAATGGCAACTTTATTTGTTAGCACGTACGTCTGTGAACAGTCATTTTCGGTTATGAAACAATTGAAATCCAAAACACGATCCAGACTTACAGATGAACATTTGGAAGCGATATTGGACCTAATATTGAAAAGTTGACAAAACTGAAGCGTGTCAAGTTTCTCATTAAAAGGTGAATAACATTTGCGTTATGACTAGTAATATATTAGTAGGCATGCCAGTAAAAGGCATGTTATTACTATTGTTGTTTTATTGAATACTAGCATGTGCCCGCGATAATTATTTCAAAAATTAAAAATTAAGAGCATAATAGTTAAATCATTATATTAACACCTAAATCATGTGGACTACATATCACAATTAGATAGCGTCACCTGGTAAAAGCGACCTCAGATTCGAGTTCCTTGGCCCAGAAAACCCCTGTATAGTGAGTTTCGTCCAAATCGAACAACGTTTGACCATATTTAGGCTAATATTGATTATCCCTATAATAATAATAATAATAATAATAATAATCCTCTTCGGTGTAGGTTGAAAATTTCATATTATGTTCGCGTGCCTTGACATTAAAAACAAATGAATCGACCAGCGTGAGCTACAACATTCAAGAGATCGCGATGCTTTTATGTCGAAGGTATGACAAAAATAGCCAAAGCCTAGTGTAATTGATTTGTATTACTGAAAACTCATGCTTCGAAAACGCAAAAAATACACGTTTTCTGCCCGTTTTTCACTCATAACTCTCGAAGGAAAGCTAAAATAAAAATTCCGGCTTCGAGGTGCACTTTCCGACCCTTTAGTCCATCTATGTTTAAAATTTCAGATCTCTGTGTTCAGTAGATTTCGCTGGGCATTGCGGACAGACAGACAGACAGACAGAGGACAGACACTTCCTTTTATTAATATAGATTATACTATTGCATTAAATTATGATAAGTCCTCATTCAGAAGTAAGGTATAATCAGGCCTATAATGGAGGATTGGATGATGGTACATTGCGGCCCCCTGTGAATTTTTTATAATAGAATGGCCCTTGGTCTAATTAAGGTTGTGCACCCCTGCTCTTATCTGGCGAAGGATCAATTCCAAATAGGCATCAGAAAACTCGCTGTACTGTAACGATGGAACCGAACTTCGCAAAGCTGCAACACAGTAAATGACTTTTGCATGGGAGTCACCATTTTAAAATTTAGCGCTGTGATGCAATAATGATGAGAAACAAAATCCCTGCATTCAGGATATGAAACTTTCACAGTTTTTCTTTCATCATAAGAAAGACTCACGCATCCGTTTGTAAAGCAATACAAACTACTTAAAACCCCATCCATCATTTTGGAGCACTAGTTGTCTTCTTCACATCATTTAACGGCCTGGGGTGTCAGCATCCTGACTACATGCCCCCAATCCTGCCATCTGCCTGTGATAGATGATGCATCAGTTTGGATGGTGGCCCAGTCCCTTTAGGGATGCAGAGCCACGGAGTTTTTTACATTTTTTATTTATTTATTTTATTTACAGTGGCACTCAAGACAGATTGCACCCGCTTGCCGCGTAACGCTCTTCTCTTGTGATGACTCAACACTTCCCTCGTCGCGGCCAGCAGTGTGTCCCCGCAGATAAGCCAACAATTGCCGTATACCCTGCAGTTGAGCATTGTTCTCGTGTTGTACAGACGTGAAAGTGTTATTCTGTAGTTGTCACAACTAAAAGAAAACATTAGGATAGAGATAAACTCAATAACAGAAGAGAAATTAATGCGTGTTAATCTTAATTTCCTATCACGATGCCAAAAATGTGTGGTTGTAGGAGGAGGACATTTCCAGCATCTCTATTTTCGTTATTTTCAAACTTACCGGTACTTCAATTATTTTCATTGTCGCGCACGGACAAGTCAGTCAACTGCCGGGCAGTTCCTTTGCCACTTACCGGGGATAGGAGAGTCATCTGGGGGGAACTCAACGCGCGGTGCAGCAGGTGCAATCTGTCTGAGACACTGTATTAAGTTTTAGCTTATTACAATACATGCAACTACAGTAAAACCTCTATATAACGACCATCGCTGCTTCCACAAAAAAGTGGTCTTCAAGAGGGGTGGTCTCTTAATAGGGGGAATGCATTTTTATGTGTAGAAACTGAAAATACAATAGAACAAATACGGTACAATACAGTAGGTGTATTATGCAACACACAGTTGATTATTACTTTCACTGTATTTGAAATTGCAGCACAACAATAAGAAACTTTAATCTATGCAGGCCAAGAACACACAGCCTCTATTTACAGTATGACGGGGTAATGTTTTCCAGGAAAAGAAAGACACGTCTATTTTCCCCACATTACATTTTGCTTGGAGGACAATGAAAGGAACTCATCCAGCACGTTTCTTAGAATTTCAGAAACACCCTCATGTCCACTGAATAAACGTTTTCATAAGAGATAGAATTACCCCTCCGAGTCACTGCGATCATGTAGATAATAAAGGCATGAATTCTTAAGGGTACTGAAACAAGCAGGTCAGAGGTAGGGTACCAGGGTTGATAAAAAACATGTTTTTTTTAAAAAGAACAAAAAAAACGTTTTTTTTGTTTAAAACGTTTTATATGTGAACACCAATGTTGGTTGTTTTAAACGTGTTTTTTAACGTTTTTTATGTTTACAACAATGTTGTTTGTTTAAAAAAAAGTTTAAATTGTTCATTTTGTTTAAATCAACCATTTTAATGTATAGGGCCTATTATATATATATAGCCTATATATATATGTATATATATATATATATATATATATATATATATACAGTTGAAATGTTTAAAACATTTTAAACAATTTGTTTTAAACATTTTTTAGCATATGTTTATAACACTTTTTAATTGGGTGTTAAATTTAATTATGCAGACAATTTACATTTTGTCAATCCAATGACACCCTGTGCTAAGATGTTCAAGATTTACGAGTTGTAGACTTAATAGTATTTGAAAATACATTTTGTACCAGTATTATTTGTTTATGATTTAATAGTTCATGATTAATAAAAAAATAATACAAACTACTGTTTAATTACTGCCTTTACTGCTCAACTGATGATTGACTTTCACCATGTTTTACGTGGTCTTAGCCGCCTTACATTATCAAACTTACAAGGGATATCCTACTACAGTGTTGCCAAATTGACACATTCAATATTTAATATTAATAATCTCTTTCTTTAAAAAGGAAGACCGCAAAATAGATGGTAGGATGAAGTCAGAAAAAATTGAAATCAATTACTCGAAATCAGAAACTGGAAGCTGGCGACAGAGGATAGAGAAGTCTGGAGGAAAAGGATACATAAGACATCACCTCACATGATTTTCTGGTATTCTGGCCCTAGTTTTTTGTTTGTTTTCTGTTTACAACACTAACAGGGTGTCACTGACTTGACAAAATGTAAATTGTCTTCATAATTAAATATAACACACAATTAAAAAATGATTTAAACATATGCTAAAAAAAACATGTTTAAAACGTTTTAAACAAACTTGAAAAAAACACAAGCCCTTGTTTTAAACATGTTTTAAACACTTGTTTTAAACATTTCAACCCTGTAGGGTACTGTATTGAAAATTGAAGAGACGTCTTGCAGTGCCCACATCAGTATTTCTCTTCAAATGCTGATTAATGCCTACCATTTGAGTAAATATATTTTACGATTTTGGTCGTTATAGAGGAGTTTAATGAAAATGAAACTCTGGTCGCTAAAGAGGGGTGGTCTTTAAGACAGGTTTTACTGTAGCCTAAATCCATTATTCATATGCTATTGAACAAATTAATTGTAAGTCCACAAAATTGTCGCTCACTCACACTACATGCAAGTACACTCGCTATTCTTGTGCTATTGAATGAAAGGTTATGGTTTTGTTGGTGTCTCCACAAAATTTTGACCGAAAAAATTTAATTTTTTCTTTCACAAAAACAAAAATAACTGTATCTAGAAAGGTTTCCAATGCTGAATTCAAATGTACTTTTGGATTTTTCCCATCAGTTAGGACATTTTTGTGATATTTGATTGGAATTTTTGTAAAATTAATGACTAGCTATCTAACTCAAAATAATAGGCCTATACTATTCATTCTGACTTATCTGGTTTTCAGGCGTATTTTGCATTGTAACATCTTTCTTTTTGGTCCAACAATAGTCAACCAGCATGTTAAAATTCCAATTGATTTTTGAGCATCTATGTACGTGTTATTGTGCAGCCTTGTGTGTGATAATATAATAACTTTACTTAAAAGAAGATGTAACTCCCAACTGTTGCATTATAACAGAATAAGCCTAATTAAACGGGCCAAATTGTTAACTTTTACACCATCAAATATACAAAACGAAAGAGTTGAAAAATTGCTACGTAACAGTATAATATTGAATTTACAGCACCAGTTTGAAGTTGTTTTTTGCTTTCTTTTAAAATTTAGATTTTATGACTTATCAGCTTATTTACTGGGGTCAAAGAATTATTGAAAAGCATATAAGTCCTCTGAAAATGAAAGAAGTTAGTTTATTTTGCTTCAAGACAAGAAAATTCTACATAAAAATCTATTAACTTATGTAATTTATGGAGAGCTTTATCGTAATGAGTATTATAAAATCAAGGGGAATTTTACATTATTTTATTGAAATAAATATAGGGACTCTAATATTTTAACACTGTGCAGAATATTTTTGCAGTGGCGCCAACTTTTGAAAAACATTGGGTGGGCTCAAAGATTCTGAATTTCATATTCCTGCCCCTATGAGGTTCATTCTTAAATAATATTGATATGACTACGGAAAAGTATAGAACTTTACAAGATACGACTTCATTGTCTATGATAACAGTCACACTTTGTAATTCCACCACCACCTAGCTAATGGAATTATAAACTTTTTTAAATTTTGGGTTTTAGGTAATTACTAACAAACAACAACTAATTAAAGTAAAATAGAATAGGATAAAACCACAAATGGGCTCACCGTTATCTCTATATATATAAAAGGCTTTGTCCTGACTGACTGATTGACTGAATGACAGGAATCAACGTACAGCCTAAACTATAACAGGTAGAGACTTGGAATTTTGACAGTACCTTCGTTTCATAATGTAGGTGCTCACTAAGAAAGGATTTTGAAAAATTCTGATTCTAAATGCCAAAAATTAAATGTTTTTGAAAATACTTAATCCCTTTTTACATAGAATTATCAATTCCAAATCACAGAATATATTGTTGCCAAATGGTATCAGGTGGGCTTGGAAAAAACAAATAAAATGCACTTTTGACAAATAAGAGAAGTTATCAAAATAATTCATGTTATAAATAAATATTACAGAATGAATACAATTTTATGTTACAGGAATTTCTGTTTCTTTTTATTTAAACCTCTACCAGGCTTGCTGTGCACTGTACAAGCGATGGGATTCAAAATTCTAGATCCTCTATGAGCCATAAAAAACTATATCAAGCGTTTTATGAGGGAATAGTTTGAGTGTAATAAGTCGTTCTTCCTATTTCAAATTATAAATGCCTATATAAGGACCTAGAATTTAAAATTGAAAATCCTTCATAAGCTAATTTCCAATTACAAAATACAAACCCCGTGCGACGCCGGGTCTTTTAAGCTAGTGTATAATAAAATTGCATGTTGCAAATTATGTTTCTCCTAATTGAAGTTCTCGAAATAAATTAATCAGAATCATCATCGTCTTCTTCTTCTTCTTCTTCCTCTTCTTCCTCTTATTCTTCTTCTTCTTTTATTAGACTGGTAGCCTGTGCTCCCCAAGAATTTTGAAACACCAACTCGTAAACAAATATTTTAATTTAATTACCTATCAATTTAAAAATAAATAAATAAAATACATGACAGTATTGTGTTCTTCCTCTTGTTTTTTTTTTTTTTTTTTCTATCTATTCCAACTTTCATTATAAAAGTAAATTAAAATATTTTTTGATTAACAGACTTAAGCTTCATTTTTGCCTTCATGCCTGACTGATATGGTTCAAGCTTTAAAGAGTAGTTCTGAATATTACATTTAACCTATTTCATTGTTCTTCCAGCTGTTCCAGCATAAAACCTAACACCTACCCATTCTCAGAAGGAGAATTCTCTACATCATCTCAAAGCACAAGAATGGAGAAGAGGAATCTAAAGGGTAGCCTATAGTTCATATTATGCTAGACGAGGATGTTGAACATAATGAAGTGGCTGAGTTAAAAAATGCAACCTGAGATGAAGAATGAAGAATCAAGGTATGATATTCTCCTTAAAAATTATAATATGATTACAGAAGAATGTAAAAAGCTAAAAGAACAATACAAGCAATGTAGGAATGAAATTGAGGATTATAAAAAGCGAATCACGCAACTAGAAAAAAATAATTTAGAATTATCTGCCAAATTGAATAAAAAACAAGACCTTGCAATAAAAGACAGAATTAAAGAAATTTTTACTGGTATTCTGAGTGAAAACCAGTTAGATGTAATAATAAACAAAAATAAATATGTTAAATGGTCTCCTAATGACATATCTAATGCTTATCAGATATCTCAGTAAAAGGTGTTATATATATCAGAGAAAAAATGAATTTTCCCTTACCTGGAATTTCATCTCTTCATAGGTGGGCTTCAAATCTGTCACTCTGACAGGGTATTTTGCCTGATGTCTTAAATATAATGAATGACACAGGGCAGAATATGAGTGATTTTGAAACAGTTTTATCTTTTGATGAAATGAAAATATGACACTGGAATATGACCAGAAGGAAGATGAGATTGTGGGGCCTCATTCTTATATGCAAGTTGTAATGGCTAGAGGGCTTTTTGCTAAATGGAAGCAGACAATTTATATTGGATTTGATTGTAAGCTTAACCAGTCTTTATTGGAGCAGATTATTACAAAATACTTGATATTAATTATAAGGTAGTTGCCTTTGTTAGTGACTGTGGCGGTAGGAATATGGGTCTTTGGAAAGAGTTAGCAATATCTACAGAGAACACTGTATAACCATCCTTTATCAAATGATCCCATATACTTTTTTGCTGATGCTCCCCATCTTTTGAAATTAATTCACAACTGGATTTTAGATAACGAGTTTATTTTGAAAAATGGAGACAATATCAGTATTGCTTCTGTGGAAGAACTGATTAAGAGCTCTGACACTGAAATTTCTGACCTGCCATAAATTGAACAATAACCATGTACAGTGTGAAAAAAACAAAAAGGCAAAATGTTCTATTAACCACACAATTGCTCTCCCACACTACAGCCACATTATAAGCCTGGACCTGAAAGAAAAGAAGAAGAAGAAGAAAAAATAAATAAAAACTGGCTGAAGCAACAGGCGGCTTCATAGAGTTGATAAATTCATGGTTTGACGTACTCAATTCTTATAACCCTACAGAATCAATACCCAATAAAATGCCTTATGGTAAGCAATTGGAAAATCAAAATGAAATTTTAAATAAAATGGAAACTGTCATGACCATGGAATGTGCAGTAAGAGGATACAGTACCATAAGCGACAGAGTTATAAGTATAAGTTTTAAGTCATCACCGGTGAACCTATCAATATGTATGCACCAACTTCAGAATCCAGTGATACCGAGCTTGAATCATTCTACGGGCAAGTACAAAAAACAATAGACTCAATACCAAAGAAGGACGTAATGTTTGTAATAGGTGACTGGAACGCAAAGGTGGGGAAAGAAATAACAACAGGTATCACAGGAGGTTTTGGTCTAGGAAATAGAAACGACAGGGGCGTCAGACTAGTCGAGTTCTGTGCAGAGAACAATTTATTTGTGGCAAACTCCATGTTCATGAAGCTAGAAGAAAAATTATTCACCTGGACATCACCAAATGGAAAATACTGAAATCAGATCGATTATATACTAGGAAGGACCAGATACAGAAGTTCTGTACAGGATGTTAACACAATAGGGGCAGCGGATTGTGGAACCGATCACGAGCTACTTGCAGCAACAGTAAAGTTAAAATTAAAAAAGACAAGAAGAGAACAGAACAGTGTAAAAAAATATGAACTAAACAATATACCGCAAACTTACAAAGAGGCGTTAAGCAAAAGACTAGAAAAGATAGATTGTAAAGAAGACAATCTGCAAATTCTCTGGGAAAAAATCAAAGAAGGGATTCTGGTAGAAGCAGATAAACATATACCAAAGAGAAGAGCAGTAAACAAAACAATATGGCTGAGTGACGACACGATTATGATAGCAGAAAGAAGAAGAATTGCAAAAATAGCAGGAGACAGGGATCAAGTAAAAGAACTAAACAAAATATTTCAACAAAAAGCAAGGATAGATAAAAATACTTTCATAAACATCGAATGTAAACTAGCTGAACATTTTAGTCATAAAAACAGAACAAAGGAAATGTTCCAAGCAATTAAGAAAGTGGCAGGAGAATTCAATAGCAGAGTTTCGCATGTAAAAGACAAACAAGGACAATTAATCACAACAAAGGCAGAAATTTTAAATAGATGGGAGGAATACTCAAAGGAACTTTTTGAAAGA
This sequence comes from Ectobius pallidus, assembly GCA_964059195.1. Taxonomy (NCBI): domain Eukaryota; kingdom Metazoa; phylum Arthropoda; class Insecta; order Blattodea; family Ectobiidae; genus Ectobius; species Ectobius pallidus. Next base: position 15,649,722 of record CAXKWD010000007.1, read on the forward strand.
GATAATACGATTAAAGCGCACTTTTTAGAACTACCAAACGGTGATGAACCTGAAATAATAGAGGAAGAATTACAGTGAGCATTAAAGCAAATTGGGAACGGGAAATCACCAGGTGACGACATGATCCCCATAGAGCTAATTAAAAACATAGATAAAAATGCAATTTCAAAGCTATTACAACTATGCAACATGATATGGAGAAAAAGAGAATGGCCTAAAGCATACATGGGCATTTACTGGTTCGCGAACCACTTGTGGTTCTCGACCTTCCCGCATAAGACACAAGATGGCATTGCGGACATTCGGTGTACGTGGTGGATTATTCCCGTGCATGAATCATATCTCTTTGCAAGCAGTGACGGGTTGCGACACAGTTCCGATTGGAAAGGCGTTATGGCACATTCTAAGCCTTTGTATGATGAAATAATTGCACCCGTAAAATAATAATTAAAAATACAAAATTGTTTGTATTATTTGTATATTGTAGTGTATATTATAAAGTGAAATTAGTGTTTCCCTAAGAAGGAGCAACCGCCACTGCACTTGTTGTCTGTTTGTGTCTCCATCTACCTGTTCTTTTCGAACTATGTGTAAGTTGACCAAGTTTGCGGGTTGCGTGTCAATGGATAAGGGTTTGCCCATGATTGGCCTAAATACTGGGCAAAAACAGTATTCATCCCCTTACCCAAACAAGGAGATAGTAGTGAGTGTGCAAATAACCAAACCATAGCTCTCATTTCACATGCTAGTAAAATAGTTTTTTATAGGAAACTTGTGAACTAATGCGCTAAAACTTTAATTTTAACTGCATACGAGTCCCGACATTTTTTATTTGACCGACTGTACAATATAAAAACTCCATCTAAAGTAAATTTAATTTACTATATGAGTTGACTTTACACACTTCATAAAAAGTCCACCATGTGCACATCATGATCTTCCTGGGAAGAATTGGGCAGTTGCCATCGTATTTGAAAATGAGGTGGAAGCTCCTTGAAACGCGTCATACCAAAATAATGGTAAGTGAAGCATAGATGATATTAATATTATCGAAGAAATATCTTTTTATGTTCCATGTTATAGACCTTATAAATTGCATAAACTTTTTTCATTCCAAAAGCAAACACTGACTCACATAATAATTCTCCTCTTTATAATGTGTGTTTAATTAGTGTTTGTGGCAAGAATGGAGGTCATGATAAAAATATGAATGGGTCATAAACATCCGAACCCTACCCACAATTTATTACTGTAACTTTATGAAATTTAAATAAGGCTGTGTACAGTTTCTTAGGTCTGTAACCATCACTGAAATTTTCTCTTGCAGGGGTACTTTTACATGCCTTTAAATCTTCTATTTTAGAAAAACCCTTCAACAAAATATGTAAGTGCAAACTGAAAAATGATGAACATTCACTTAACATTAGTTAAATATAGCTTGTGAACAGACAGCAAAGGATAGGCAAATTATATGGAATCAATTAAAGTAACAATGCCCTGAGCCCTTATGCTCTATATTCCATAAGCCAAGACATGCTGTCACACAATCCCGCTTCTACCATACATACTTGAGAATCCTTAAGGTATATGTATACCTTTAGGTTAGAAAAAATTATTTTTAAGCATTAGGACTTTTAGTTTTTTATGCATTACCAAACAGCTGTATATTAAGACATTTCACAAGAAAAATGTTTTCTAATTGTTTATAAAAATTATTTTCTTGAAAATTTTGGCTATAAACTTGAAACATGATTACTTCAAAACTATGAAAGATAAAATCATCAAATTTTCACTATTTTGTACACAGAATAATTCTCTGGTGCCTGACATTTAGGTTTTTTTGGAAACTTAAAATCTTAAATTGTTACTTAGATTTATATAAACTTAAAATATTTGTTTGATCACATCATTATAAACAAGAATCTAGAACATAGTACAATATTAATATATCAGAAATTTCTCCACATCAAACACTAGAGAACATTTCAAGCTTCAAAATGACACCAAAATCACTTTGATATGTCAATTTATAGAAGAATTATGATGTTTGAAATAACTGAATACCATGTGATATCCTACTTACGGGAAATTGAGAGGAAAACAAACCTTGTATCGAAACGCATGGAAAACACATGTAGAGATAAATGAGAAAACAGGACGTTCAAAGAGGTTATATTTATTGAGCACATGATTCCACTTACTTACTAGTATATTAGTGACAACTAATAACACAGGTCTGCAACTAAAAAAACTGCATAGGATGTCTCTTAATTTTCGTACAGAATTTTACTTCCTAATACAGGGGAAGACAGAAGCTTGCTCTGTGACGTCACTGCTTACTGCTCTCACTGCTCGTGTTATATCACTGCGAGGAGCATGTGAAATGTAGGCATCAGTGAACAGGGGGGAAGAGAGGGGCGTTAGTATTGCGGGCAGCGGGAATTTAGGGGGTTAGAACTTACGTAATACGTGTTTCCGAGTTAATGAAACATCAATCGATTATTTTGATAGTTTATCGGTTAATTACAGCGCAGCAGTTTAACATATTACAAATAATTCTATTTTTCTATTCTGTGAGAACAATTCCCTTTCCACAAAATCTATGTTCTTTGACAAAAATAGACAATAGGCTACTATCATTTGAATTAACATAATTCACTACAGTAAAAATGATAAAAAAAAATGAACTGAATTAATTACCATACAAGCTCGTCTGCACCTTAGATGATACAAGATTACAGTAACAATTTTCTGACTTTCCTGTCTCTTTTTCTTTAACAAGTTTATCAATGTTGGGACGTAATGTTTGAGCAATATTTAATCGAAGACTACATTTAGGTTGTGATTTAACAAATTATGCGACAGGAGGGAAAAAATGAACGAGGGAAAAAATGAACAACGCGGAAAGCTCAACACACGATATTCAACTTAATGTATTGTCATAATTCATTTTGCTTTGTGTCATCACCACATACAGATGCTAAAGTGAGAGAAAGTGTAGTTAGGGCTGTAATTGACCTGCATTTTTCGGCCTCTGAAGCAGCGAGAAGGTTCCATATTTATGAAAGAGCAGCTCAGTGCAGTGGTGCGAACTTTACTATAATGCGACCGGAAGTTTTCATAGGAAGCGTGGATCTGCGGAAGGCCGTGTTTTTCGATGCTAGACTGGTTGCAGAAGTTGAGCGTAAGTAATTGATTTTGCACTAGAAGTACCGGTATTATAAAATAAAATCTTTAAAAAATGCTCCTTGAATAAACATATTCCTCGCAAATCTATTAATTATTAATATTATAAAAATTTGCAACCAAGAATATGGCGAATTTGAGGCATATAGCCACAGCCTTCTATACATGTTTGTTTTGGAACAAAACTGACTAAATAATCAAGAAAATACATGGATAGACAAGAGGCGTGTGTGAACCTAACCTTAAGTCTTCCTGTACATGCGCATATGCTCGTTCGTGATACTTAATCAAATACCGCCCGACGTTTTTTATTTGACCGACTGTACATAAATCAATGACTAATTTGAACATGTATTGTTGGTCCATCGGCCATCCCCATCATCTTCCATCTGATATAGATATATTTGTGGTTAGTAACTTTTTATTTGTATTTAAAATTTGCATGACATAAATAACTTTCTAGAGTATATACCATATTTTATGGACTATAAGACGGACTTTTTTACCTTGATAACAGAACCTTGAAAGTTGGATGCGTCTAATGGTCTGAAGTACATTAAAAAATTAATATTATGGTAAATATTTCCCAAATATATACAAAATGTTGTAAACGATAAGATAGATACAAATTTTGGTGCAGATTGTTCATCAGTGAACTTGTCACAATTGTAAAATGAGGGTAGCTGGAATCCAGGTATACAACGCGAAAAGAAAGGAATGTTAAAAACTTGAATTAAAACTTGATATCAGCTACCATTAGACTGATTGCTGTAATAGGTTTTGTCAAAAATTAAAAAATATGTTGAGTTATTTTATGCGAAAGGAGTTGTCTCCGCTGGGTGGTTTAAATGAAGCCAATGACCTCTAAATAGCCTTGTCCCGTTACTCTTACCGTATGCTGAATTGAGGACAGATTTTCGTACAACGCAGATTTTAAGTTGGAAGTGATTTACACTGATTCCCTTGTACAAGAATATAATTTGTTTACGCAATGAAGTATATTATTTCTTTTAAAAATGTTCATTTAGAATCACATTAAATTTCTTTTCCTTTAAATTTCCATCCTAAAATCAAGGAGCGTCTTATGGTCGAGAGGGTCTTATAGTCCGTAAAATACAGTACATAGTTTTGTCTAGCATTCACCAGACTAAACTAGCCAGACCAATATAAAGCAAACACTGAATGCAGAGAACTAACCGTCGTTCCAGTCTCTGTTTTTTGACTACTGATATCTTTTACTAACCCATAATTGAATGAGAAGTATATACACCTGATGTCCTAAGATTGAACTCTTTGATTTAAAGGATAGTAATGTATTCAATTAAATTTGTACACGGTTTGTTCTACATGCACTGCAGCGAAAATATTGCAGATTTTTCCAAGAACTCTTCAGTTGCTCACCAGTTTGTTCTTGTGGCTAGTTTTTTTCTTTCTTCAGTCCACAAGTGGTAAATTGGGCCTGGATTTTTAGGCTTTTATAAAAGGTATTTTAGCCTTTTATTTTTGTGGAATAACCCTTTTTAAGCTTTAAACAAATTATTTTAGCCATCTTAATAAAACATAATGAACAATTGTATTACAATTGTATTACAATTTTAACACAGTTATTCTACGTTTATACAAAATAAACAAGTAACTATTCCATATATTAGCACTCGAAAAATAGCATAAGCAATCGAGATATTTACCCTTTAATGATACAATTATTCCATACACCACTCAATTCACTTCCGATCTACAAAAATAACTAGACTCGAGTGTCATGAATTTATTCCTTTAATATACTTCTCTGCCATTGGTCGAAACTTGAATTTTAAAGTTGAAACGACAATGGATTAGTTGCGGATTTCAAAGTATTGTAGATGGCTCAAGTTTCGTTTCCTGCAACGGCACATTTTCAAGTTACAAAGTTATTTTTATGATGTCTTTTCTTAAAATGCATAAATTTGCATATAGGCTATATTTTCCTTTGCATTAATTGGAAAATCTTTTTACAAAAATTGTGTTTTTCTGCAGAAGTCCTCTTTAGCCCCTATTTTTCCAGCAAAAGTCCTCTCTAGCCCCTAGTTTTTCAGCAAAAGTCTTCCTTCTAGGCCCTTCAGTCCGATTTAACCCTTTTTAGATTCTATAAGATTCATATATTCGGAAGCAAGGGGGCATGAAACGAAAAAGTATGTTAAAATGTTCTAATTAGGAACCTGGAGACAAAATAGGTTAAAACCTTCTAATCTGAGCCCTAGTGATAATAACTTTATAAAGTAATTTTACAACAAAATAACATGGTTGTATATACTTCTCATGATTATAATGACTGATAGCCATTTGTAAGACAGTTCCAAGTTTCATTTTGATCAAGTGTTCTTGTCAAATATGTTATCACAGTATAGATATTAATACAGTGAAGTCCTATGACAACATGTTAACTGCCGACACTAGCACACCATGCGGCAAGTAACTAAAACTACATTCTAACCATGTCAAATGACTTGGGGAAAATACTTAAGCACAAAACAAAATAGGTTATATTAAGAGAGAAAAATGCACAAATCTGAGTTTTAAATTTAAGAAATAATAAAAGAGGTATTATATTCTAGTTAAGAACAGGTAAATCATATCTATGTAGGCTACTGTTAACTGTATCTTGGCCTAGTATTTTTCTTTTAAAATCATCGTTTAAAGTATAATGATATTAAAGGGTCTTTGAATATCGGTCTGTCACGCTGTTCATCCTGTGCTTCATTGTTGAGAGTGTATTTAGTTTCTGTATGTTATATTGCAACATACGTCTGTCTACCCTCAATTACTGCAGGATGAAACCCATTAAATAAAACAAAAAATCGTGGATCATGTGGAATTGAGAACACAGTCAGTACAGCAGTTTTATAGGAATTCATAAATTGGCTGTTTTCTGTGTGTTCGAAGCATAGACGGCAATTTTCACTCAAATATTTTACATGTTTATTAGTAGGTCTTCTCTTGGGCCATTAATGCCCCATCTTTTACAACAGAAATCATTACGACAGAATGAAATATAAACATTTTGAATTAAAGTTAGTTGAAACATAACCACACCTGAATACATGTCACAGATAATGCCAGTAGGCCTACAATAAATATTAAGTTACGTATTTTTGTTTTGTTTTTACCTTTCTACATCTTTTGGGTAAGTGAAGAAATGCAATTCAGGATTTCTTCCTTTATTAACAGAACAATAAGGTTGTTCTAATAAATACAACATTCCTATTTATTTACATACTTCCTGCAGTAGTTGCTGTAGTGTTAGTTTATAGCCGCTACGGTCACTAGGTGTATGCATGCGCATGTTCGTCTGGCAGAAAAACGGACTGAGTTTCATTACTGTATTAATATGTAGTAGTAGTAGTATCTAATGCCCAGACACTTGGATGGTCTCCATTCGTCTTCTAGCTTCCCAGTATAACTTTGAAGTTGAAGCCAAATCTGTTGAGGTTAAAGCTGTGCACTTGTGCAAGTGGTCCATTTCCATGTGTGAATCCTCTTCATTGCAGAGCACACATTATGGTGAAGAGTATATGCCAATTTTGTGTAAGTGAGCAGCCATGCAATCATGTCCAGTTATCAACAGAAAATGTGCTACGGCTTCATGTCTTGGTGATTCTGGGACATCATTTTTGGAGAAAATGGGATACCAGGATTTATTACTGTTTTAGTTCTGAATATTTCTGCTGTTTGGTTTTTAATAATGCTATTTATGATTAATTTCGTGGAATGATATGTTAGCTTGCTGTTTGGTTTTTGTAAGATTTGGGTGCCTTTTTTGCAAGAGAATCTGCATGTTCATTACCCTGAAGACCACAATGAGCAGGAACCCACTGTAATTTTACTTCTCTATTTAGAGCAGTGAGCATTTGCATGATGTTTTGGGTTTCCCTTATTTTAATACTTGTTTTTGCTTCTGTGATACAATTGCTTGAATGGCTGCAGTTGAGTCACTTAATATTACTGCTTTTTTAAACATATTAATTCTATATAGTAATTGTGTTACTGCCATATTTATTGCGAAAATTGTATTAATATGTATACTCAGTGCTTTAGTTGGAAAATATTTTATGGGGGTACGGTACTCACCTTACTTCAAAATTTTCCATATCGCCTCATACAAAAGAGTTTTAAAAAACCGAGCACCTTATCAGGATAGCCAACATGTAATCTAAAGCGAAAGTAATTATTGTAGAAATGCGCACGAAGGTGAAGATTAGAACGCATATCTATTGCGAATTTAATAGTGTTTGTCATTATTAACAAATACACTCTCTTATTGAATTGGACATTTAATAAGTATTTTAGGACAATATCGTTCCTGTACTGCCAGTACGACGTACCGGAGCACATCTTTTTCCCGGTATGGTAGAAGGAAAATAATTTTATACCGGTACGCAGTACCGACCCAACTAAAGCACTGTGTATACTGTGATGTTATCATTGGTAGAAAAATGTATGGAGAATTTCCTTCATGAAATTGGTGTTTGATGTGATAGATTGAATTCTTTTCATTGATATACAGAGAATTACTTCATGGAGGTGTTTGTCACTCAAGCTTGATCTATCTTCATTTTTAAAATTTTTTTACATAATTACCACACATTTCTGCAGATAAGAATCATAAAAAAGGCCTTGAAAATCGAAAATACATAAAGAATTACATTATATTAATTAAAACCATTATAGAATTATGTATTCTGATGTAAAGATTGTATTATCTTGATATAGGCCTATTAAGATGTTAGGTGCCATTTAGCCTACTGACAAATGTAAGCCCCAAAATGATGCAAATTTGTAAACAAAACCACAAAACAAGTAATCCAAAAGATAAAACCTATTTTTTGTATTTTTTCATTTTTCCCTATATGCTGGTACAAGTAACACATGGTTCATGCACAATGCATGTATCATTCTATTCGATTGTGGTGCGACTGTGCTCAGTGAGGCCATTTTGAAAAAAAAGATCAAGGAAGCTTTGTTCTGGTAAGCGTAGCCAACAGTCTTTTTAACTAATTGTAGTTATTTTGCCCTAACTTCTACTACCTACGCTATGGATTATAATAGTGCGAGGGCTTTTTAAAGTTGTTTCGTAAACATAAATTCATAGGCCGTTGATAGTTTGTGGGTCATCTTATAGGACAGATTTATCTAAAACTATAAAACTTTGATAAAAATTTATACATCTTATCTGCGGAAATGTATGGTATATAGGCCTATGTTGAGGAAAATACTTTCATTGGATTCTTTTCCCCTTTTATCAGGTTTTATACTTTTGACCCAAAATCTCTCTCCACAGCATAGTAACATTGCTAATGTAAATTTAAAAATACTGGTAGTTTGTTATCATGAAAATTCATTTAGTCTTGAGTGCATTGGAAGACTTGTACTAGAGTGTAGAGAATAACTTTTAAGAAGTACAGTGAATGCTGCTTAATGTAATCGCATATAATGTTATCATTTTCATGAAGTCCCATATGGATTAATACTGATACATTGAAAAAATTGTGTTTATTGTGATCAAAGATTCAGTTTATGTTATCACATTTTCCTTTTTACGGCTTTATTTCCAAGTACTATACGTCATTCAGAATTTTATTTTTAAGGGTTTCATTTCTAACTCAACTGTATTGTTGTATTGGGAGTAGCAATACTCTTCCCAGCTCACAGGATGACCAGTTCGAAGGGGTGGCAACTTTCTCATTTAAGCAATAAAACATGTTTCACCCCTCAGTTAAGTTGCACCTTTTGTTTTATGAAGATAACAGTATTGACATGCAGTGATGACTAGTGTAAAATGAAAAGACTTGAACAGTCAGGCGTTAGATGTTTTGCTACATCATGTTCACCACAGATCAGTAGACTCAAAAACACTCGTAACTGAGTATGGAGTATTGCTTAATGGACTCCTAAAGGAAAACAAAAACAGTTAAAAACATTGTTACTGGTTGAAAAAAATAGTTTCTTGCAGTCTATTACTGTATTATGAGTCGTTCAGTGATTCACAGTTACATATTATCTTATGCAGTGAGGGAAGTGAGGTGGTATGTGCTGGTATGGAATAGCATCACTGGTTTGCATACTGGCACTGGTTTCAATGATGAAATAGCATACCGTCACTGAAAGTCAATGGCTATTTAATACAAATTTTTAATGTTCCTTTACGTCGTAATATAATAATTACTTTTCATTATTATTCACCAACTCGTATGCTTTCATCGGTAGCCATTGTCACTGTAACTTGTGATGGTCTTTGTTGCCATCTTAATGACTACACCACTAGATTCTATGTTTTAAAAACATTTCTCGGTAACAAAATGTTGTGACTTTTATATTGTTTAAATAGGTCTTAAATACTTTTAAAATATCTTGATTGTAGTAATTAAACTAAACTCAATGGCTCTACATCCCTGGCCTACCATCCGATTGCTGCTCATCTACCTAGGCAGATGCAGGATTGGGGGCATGTGGTCAGCATGCCGACACCCACTGCTGTTATTGGTTTCTGTGATGTGAAATACAGTACAAGATGTTCTAGTCTTGTGTTGTGCTCCTACTTGGCAATCATCTATAAAGCAGGGTTGGTTACTCATGAAGGAAGTTAATTAAAAACACCACCAAGTGGATATCACGTACCGTATCCTGCATATCACATAATTATTGTGTTGTAAAGGAGAGAATGTGCTTTTTTAAATTGAGGTATGTTAGGGAAAAATTTTGGGATAGCATACCGTCTCTGGATTTTTCTCACTTCCTTCACTGATCTTATGAATAAGTAGCTTTTAATTCTGTTTTTGTAGTGTATTATCTTATATATGAATATAAATAATCTTAATAAAATATTAGCCATTGTCACTGTAACTTGTGATGGTCTTTGTTGCCATCTTAATGACTACACCACTAGATTCTATGTTTTAAAAACATTTCTCGGTAACAAAATGTTGTGACTTTTATATTGTTTAAATAGGTCTTAAATACTTTTAAAATATCTTGATTGTAGTAATTAAACTAAACTCAATGGCTCTACATCCCTGGCCTACCATCCGATTGCTGCTCATCTACCTAGGCAGATGCAGGATTGGGGGCATGTGGTCAGCATGCCGACACCCACTGCTGTTATTGGTTTCTGTGATGTGAAATACAGTACAAGATGTTCTAGTCTTGTGTTGTGCTCCTACTTGGCAATCATCTATAAAGCAGGGTTGGTTACTCATGAAGGAAGTTAATTAAAAACACCACCAAGTGGATATCACGTACCGTATCCTGCATATCACATAATTATTGTGTTGTAAAGGAGAGAATGTGCTTTTTTAAATTGAGGTATGTTAGGGAAAAATTTTGGGATAGCATACCGTCTCTGGATTTTTCTCACTTCCTTCACTGATCTTATGAATAAGTAGCTTTTAATTCTGTTTTTGTAGTGTATTATCTTATATATGAATATAAATAATCTTAATAAAATATTTCGGTTACTGTTATCAATTGGTTAATATTATCAGATTAACTGCATCCGAAGTTATCACATTAAACAGCATGCACTGTATTTAAAAATATTAACTCCTGAAATTAGCACTTCCATGGCTTTGCTGTCAAACATGACATCATGCATTTTCCTTTGTATTTGCTACCTTATGTACATTTTCATAACTATGAACACTTAACTTTGTTAAGTTACAATGTTCTTGAAGTGAAACTTCTTTAGGCATGCTAGGAGTAAATTGAGAGCTAACTCAAACTTGCATTATGAACAAAATTGTCACGAAACTAGTGGGGGTAAGTAGCAAGCATAGAGTTGTTATTGAAAGAATGGGGCCACGGGAGCGTGCGGGGGGGGAAGGTATCAGGCATTGAGTGGGGGGCTATTACTACTCCGAGCTAGTGGTGTGGTGAGTCCTTCACAATTATAGATGGCTCTACTCGTTGCATGAGCATCGTTTACACGTCACTAACGTTCTCGGAAACTTAACCAAAGCGTCCCATTCATGTAAACAAACACAGTGGCTAAGATCAGTAACAGTTTGGGCATTAGTTCATCACAACTGTGTTATTGTTTTATACGTATTTGATTTAAAATGCCAAAAAAGTTAATTTCTTATTCAGATGATTTCTTTCTTCCGTTCAATATAGTTATATGTAATCCTCTACTTCACTCTCAATGTTGCCAAAGAAGTTTCACTTCTGTCGCGTGGCGTTCCATGCACCCAATTTTTTTTATTTTTTTTAATGTGATATGTACTGGTTAACTTAGCCAACATCTGAATTCTAAGTGGCACTGAAGGCACCCCAAGTTCAAGACAATATTCACGAAATCAGTATAAGCTGTTTCAAGAACTCTTGTATTTAATGAAATTGGGCAATGTCAAACAGTTCAAGAGTAAATGTATTGTAAGTTTACTTTTTATGGGATCAGACATAGAGCTTAGTTGCATTATAACCGGACTACATTCAACAAGCAGTTTGCTTGCATTTTATTTATAATACACAGAATTTACACTTACCTGAATGCAACTAATGCCTGCACCGATTAACACTAGACTTCCCCAGTTATACAACAAAGCTGCATGTAGTTTGGGGTCCACTTAATATGGATGTTGATTGTGTCACCAGTATATTAAAGTAGGCCTACACATTTTGTACGCATTGTGAAAATGCTACAAATTACTTTGTGGAACACTTATCACAAATAACTCAAACTATTCAGTCAGTTTACCTGAGTAAACAAAGTGAAAACGGAGCAGTCGCTGCATTAAAAAATGCAGCATTGTATGCATATGCAGCAAGGGTTTGCACCATACCAAGTACTGTATATACCCGCACCCAAAATTTTCGAAAGGAAATTTGGGAGGAAAAAAAAAATCTTTAGGCCAGTTCCATTCTTAATTAAACATTCATAATTAACAATACATATCATAAAAGAATTAAGTATGGTAGGCTAAAATGTAATAATAAAAATAACGTACATGGTAACAGCCAGCCGGATATCTCGCCACCTTATACGTGCAGCATAACACTTTCAACAACAACCACCCTCAATTCATAAATTCAGCCATTCAGGGGGAATCCACACGCGATGACGTGCGTCTGACCCAAGATCAAAGTCGTATGAAAATTCACCAAACTTTTCCCGAATTGTGGTTCTGCTTGTACTGCACTGTTTGCTTGGCGTCTCTATGCATAAAGCTTTGCTTCACCGCCAATGCCAGTCATCCCCTGGTCATCTGGCAGACCACGTGGATAAGAAAGCTTCTTCTTCTGTCATTTTCCTTTTATTACAGTTTTGCTACTGTCATACTATACTGTGAGGCTACTACAAAATATCGTGTTATATAGAACCGATATGGTATAAAACGACTAAATTCAGATGAGAGGAGTCCAGCCTTCAAATAATACCTGCACCGCAGTTTTTCGTTCGCGATTTAAAAAAAAAAAATGCAGATAGTATTTGAGTGTGGCTCACTTGCTGTGGTTAGTCTTACTATAAATAAATGGTGCAAAAGTGTTGCACAAACTTTCTTGCATATACATGTTAAATGCTAGCACAGAAAAAAGTAAATTATAGAGGCAATTAAATTTTATTTATTACAGTCATTTTCAAAAAAACTAACAAGCAGAAAGCATCAGGGTCGATCTTTATGCTCAATGCTTTTACCGTGAAATAATAGTAATAATAATAATAACTTGGGGTTTGCATAGTTTCCTCAATCTCAAAGGCCAAAATGAAGGATACACTGAATATAGCCGAACAATAGAAGCGAACGTTGCATGAATGAGTTATTACAAGAGTTTACTGGTAAATTTCGGTGGCCACGAAATTTGATTTGAACTAGAGGTGAACAAATCTCGATTTTAGCTTGCCCATACTCGCTTGAATGCCAGGCAGGCAGGTTTCTTTAGGCTTGGATGGGTCAGGTTAAACCCACCCTATGCAAGCCAGAATAAGCTTGCGACATTCCTATCAGCTAAACAACTGTAGTTGCTAAATGTAGGTAATACTTTCTAGCTTTTCTACATGCTGGTAGAAGAAATTCATCATGCAGATAAATAAAAGGTAGATAAAGTATTAAAAATCGTTTTAGCGTCTTAACACATTTATTATTTTTGTTATTAGGTAGATTTCATTGAAAAATCTACGTATTGCAATCGATACCATGTCATGACTTTCGAAAAATTCTTTCATATCTTTACTTTTCATGCCTCCCTAAGTACAAAACCACCGCCTGTTAAAAAAAAGTTTGTGATATTTATATATACATATATATCTTTACACGCTAGCGGCCGTAATTTTGAAGATATTTGAACCAAATTTGTTATTTCTAGGCCCAATAGTTCGGACAGGCTTGTTAATGGACAAAATTGGCCCAAGGGGTTGAAATTTTAAAACATTTGTATCTCAGCCCCTACGAGGTATAGAGGGAAACTTTGTTTGGATAAATTAAGAGTACTCCTAATGGAGTTCACAGTGACACCATCGATTCGGGGGTTTTCGGGGTACGAGTGGGGGTATGGAAATTCGGAATCTTCGAAACTGCGTCTTGTGGGGTATCGTTGAAAAGCTGTTGATGAGTACTCTACAAATCAATAACTAGTTTCTTGATAGTTCTCATATAAGGCGAGATTTGAATGTTTGAAAAAGTTCTCTTTCCTCTTTTTTGCAGTTATTATTGCGGGTTTGTCATGCCAAGGCTAAAGAAGAAGAGTGCTATGCAGCGACAGTAAATTAAAACAAAAGCACTTCGAAATCTACCTCAGCCTGTAGGCTTTGCTAAAGGGATTTTTGTTATTGATTTTATTATGTTTTCTCGAAAATGTTTCCCATGCCGGACTAGTACCTTTGTTCATTGATAATTCAAACTCTCCACATTTTAGTTTCTCCTCGGCTTCCTTCACGGTAAAATTCTCCATTCTCCTTTTGCTTGCACTCTAAACACATCTGAAGTTCCTCAACTATGTAACTGCACGACTTACCAGTGCACTGATATACCCATTTTCATATTCTTTCCGCCAGACCTTGCAGTTTCTTTAGGCCCTGTGAAACCCACCAGGTTATGAAGAGCTTGTGACTCATAAAGACAGTATTTCATTTCATCGTTCCAACGAAGCTTGCTCTCTTGTCAAGCAAGTTAAAAGCTGTGGCTGGTTGCAGAATTTCAAAGGGGCAAGCAAGCTAACATCAGAATATGTACACCTCTAATTTGAACCCAGGACCTCTTCCCTATTACCCTATACCATCTCTCTCTAATTGATTTTGGTGTGTCCATTACAACTGTGGTAAACTGACTACATTCCACAACAATATCTAGATCACGGGTGCGCAGCCACTGTGCGGTGGGGTAAAGTCTCCCACTACAGTCGCCCTTGACGTCAAAATAAAGCAGTTTCAACGTGACACTGAACATGAAGAGCAGGTTTCATACGTCACAGCAGTGGATGGGGACTAAAACGTTTCCTCCTCAGTTGCTCAGGTATGATCTAGATTATAGTATTCTTGTTACTATGGGCAACAAAAGAATGTTCATTTTTGAGTCAAAATGTTTGTTCTGAAATTCACATTTAAGTCATGTTATTTCGTGTTTATCTTGATACCAATAAATGTTACAAAGAAATGTGTTTAAAAAAAAAAGTGTGCGTGGAATGCCACACGACTGAAGTGAAACTTGTCTTAATTTTTAGATGTTTTCAATTTTGGATTGTTAGACTTTTTTGATTATGGATTTTTTAATTTTTGATCTTACTTTTTTTTTATTTTCGATTTTTTAAATTTTGGATGTTTGAACTTTTTAATTTTGGATTTCCCATTATTTGGTTTTGGGTTTTTAGATTTTTAAAGTTTTGATTTTATATTTTTCAACCATGGATTTTTTTATTCTTTAAGTATTGGATATTTTGTTTTTAAATTTACATTTTAGAATTTTAGATGTTTTAAATTTTTGATCTATGATTTTTTTTAATCTCGATTTTTAACTTTGGATCATCAATTTTTTATATTTTTTAAATTGTGAATTTTTTATTTTCAATTTATATATGTATATATATTATTTTAGATCTTTGAATTTTTTAATTATAGATTTTCGTTTATTAATCGTCCATTTTTTACTGGGTTTAGGTTTTTTACTGGGCTTAGATATTTTCTGAGTGCATTTTTTACTGGGCTTAGGTTTTCTGGGAGCATTTTTTTTACTGGGAATAGGTTTCTTCTGGGTGCATTTTTTTACTGTGTTTAGGTTTTTTCTGGGTTAATTTTTTTACTGGGCTAAAGTTATTTCTGGGTGCATTTTTTTTTACTGAGCTAGGTTTTTCTGGGTGCTTTTTTTAAATTGTTGATCTTTGATTTTTTTTAATTCTCGATTTTCACCTTTGAATGTTGTAAGTATTTTAATTTTCGATTTTTCAATTGTGTTTTTTTTTTTTTTTAATATAGGATCATCGAGTTTTTACTTCCGATTTTTATATTTCTTAAATTTTCGACTTTTTTAAATTTCGATCTTTCAATTTCTTAATTTTAGATTTTCAAATTTGGATTATAAGATTTTTTTAAATTCGAAGATTAAAAAATTAAAAATCATAGATCCAAATTTACAAAATCTAAAATTTTAAAATCTAACAATCCAACATTTAAAATAAAAAAATCAAAGATCCAAATTGTAATGAGTCCAAAATACAAATGATAAAATATTCTATTAAAAAAAATAAAAAATCTACAATTTAATTAAAATAAAAAAATTACACAATCTAAAATTTAAAACATCACCCAAAATTAAAAATGCAAAGACAAAGTTTAAAAAATAAAAAAACCAAAGATCCAAACTTAAAAAAAAATCCAAATTTTTAAAAATATTGAAATTCAACAATTTAAAAATTAAAAAAATTGAAAAATGAATCAAAATTTAAGGAATCCAACATTACAAAATTGAAAATACAAAAATCTTCAAATTAAAAATAAAAAAAATTCCAAATATAAAGAATTAAAACATCCAAATTTTGAATAAAAGAATCTAAAAATAAAAAATTCAAAGATCAAAAATTTAAAAAATCCAAAAATAAAAAATTCGAAGATCCAATTTTAAAACATTAAAACTAAAAAATCAAATTTAAAAAATAATAAATCAATTAAAAACAAAAAAATAACTTAAATTTAATAAAATCCAAATTAAAAAATATATATATAAAATCAAAACATCAATTTTCGACATTTGATTTTAATATATTTAATTTTTAATTTCATCACTTTTGGATTTTCTTTTTCTCAAATTTGTATTTTTACATTTTTTTAAATTTTATCTTTGAATTTTTTATTTTTCATTTTTTAAATTTTGAATTTTCTATTAATTTGCATTTTCGATTTTTTAATATTCAAAGATCTAAACATTAACATAATTGAAAATCAAAACTAATGAATACAAAATTAACAAGTAAAAAAATTAAAAGATGTACATTTAAAAAAATAAATTCAAAGAATTAAAAATAATAAAATCAAATCTTAAAAAATAAAATAAAAAATCTAACACCAAAAAAAAAATTAAAAGATCTCAATGTTCAAAATGTAGTATTGTTTAAAATTTAGTGCTTTGGATATTAATTTTTTTTGGGCTTTAAATTTTTTATTTTTTAATATTCGATTTTTTTTTTTAGTTTTTAATTTTTGGATTTTCGATTTTTATATTTGGTTTATTACCATTTTGTTTTTAGGTAGATTTTCGAAGAAAAATCTACCTATTGCAATGGATACCACTTTATGATTTTCGAAAAATTCTTTCATATCTTTACGTTTCATGCTCCCCTAAGTACGAAACCACCGCCCGTTCAAAAAAAAATTTTGTGATATTTATATATATATATATTATATATATATATATTATATATATATATATTTATATATATATATATATTTATATATATATATATATATATTTATATATATATATATCTTTACACGATAGCGGCCGTAATTTTGAAGATATTTGAACCAAATTTTAATATGTTATTTCTAGGCCCAATAGTTCGGACAAGTTCGTTAATGGGCGAAATTGGCCCAAGGGGGTGGTCGGGGGAGGGGGTTGAAATTTTTAAAAACGTATATCTCGGCCCCTATGAAGTATAGAGGGAAACTTTGTTTGAATAAATTAGAGTACTCCCTATGGAGTTTACAGTGACACCAACGATTCGGGGGTTCGAGTGAGGGTGGGGGTGGGGGATGAAAATTCGAAACTTTTGAAACCACGTCTTGTGGGGTATCGTTGAAAAGCTCTTGATGAGTACTCTACAAATCAATAAATAGTTTCTTGATAGCTCTCATATTACGCGAGATTTTAATGTTTGAAGATAATAACACTTAAAAGAATTATTATAATATCATAATTTTGTCTTGTTTAGCGGCTTTGCTAATTTTATTCATTGCTGATCTTGCGCACGGCCTCCCAGAATATTATATCCTATTCTTGTTGTCAAAACAAATGATTGTACGCTCTTCCTCTTTACCGAATTCAGTTCTTATTACTGCAGGTTTACCATGCCAAGGCTAAAGAAGAAGAGTGCTATGCAGCGACAATAAATTAAACCAAAAGCACTTCGAAATCTACCTCCGCCTGTAGGCCTGCCTAAAGGGATTTTTCTAAATGGGGTTAATTTTGAGATTTTTAATTTTTTGTTTGAATCTTTGAATTTAGTTTTTGAATTGTTTTATTTTTTAAATATTGGGATTATTAAGAATTTTTAAACAAAGTGTATCTTTGAATTTCGAATTTAATTTTGCTTTAAGATTTTTTTAACTTTTGCTTCTTTTTTAATTAGGTTTTAAGGAATTTTTATTATGGTATTTTTTAAACTATAAATTTTTTAATTTTTGGAAATCCTAACTTTTAAAATTTTGGATTTTTTAAAATTCGGATCTCTGAACATTTTACTTCTGGATTTTTATTTTTTTTATCTTTGAATTTTTTTTTATGTTTGGATTTTAAGACTTTAATTATTTAAAGTTTGATCTTTGAATTCTTGGGTTTTTTTATTTTTCGTTTTTTACAATTTGTAATTTGGATTTTGTATTGTTTAAAAATTGGATGTTCGAAATTTTTAATTTTTTTATTTTAGATTTTCATATTTTTCTTATTGAAATTTTTTTTATCTCAGCCCCAACAAGTGTAGAGGGAAACTTTGTTTGAATAAATTAGAGTACTCCCTATGGAGTTCACAGTGACACGAACTATTCGGGGGTAATGGGGGTACGAGTGGGGGAGGGGGTTGGAAATTCGAAATTTTTTAAACCTTGTCTTGTGGGGTTTCGTTGAAAAGCTCTTGATGAGCACTCTACAAATCAATACTAGTTTCTCGATAGCTCTCATATAAGGTGAGATTTGATTGTTTGAAAAAGTGCTCTTTCCTCTTTATTGCAGTTATTATTGCGGGTTTGTCATGGAAAGGCTAAAGAAGAAGAGTGCTGTGAAGCATCAATAAATTAATCCAAAAGCACTTCGAAATCTACCTCAGCCTGTAGGCCTGCCTAAAGGGATTTTTCGTTGTTGTAATTATTGTAATAGAGTGTGTGTTTGATTTCTTTTGTTGTTTGTTTATTAGATTGTCAATAGAATCTACTATGTAATTTTTTAGTTTAGTAAACCAAAAAATAAATAATAAATACCAGTAAGTAACTTTAGGCCCTTGTGGTCCCCAGACATTGTCCGGCTATCAATATCTTCAAGCTCTTTTTGTTCAGAGTGAATGGTGTGGCTCCAATGTGGTTGTTTTGTCTTAAAGTTGGCCCCGGTATTGGGCTAATCAATAATCTGGGGGGTGCGCTCTATGTCCTTGCATACATTTTTTTACTTCAAATTTTTTTGCATACGCAAGTGAAAATTATTTTAATGCTGGGCCCTGTTTCATAGAACTTTTACATTCATTAGCAAATACATAATAGTTATTATCAGTCTTCTGTTTCATAAGAGTACTTTCTAATAATAATAGATATGAGTTCATGGAACTAAATTATTAGTAAATATTGCTAATGTTATTAGTAATCTGCAGACTGCAGAACTAATAAAATTTACTGATAATATTAGGTATATTTCTATAAGTGTATTTGGGCTAATAAGTTATTCTCAGACTCATGTAATTCAGATTTTATGATCTTAAAATTGTGGAATCACTTCATAGAACTCTTACACTCATATTATTAGCAATTAGATGTTAATATTAGCAATAATAGATGTTAATATTAGTCTTCTGTTTCATAAGAATATTTTCTAATAATATTACTTATAAGTTCTACTAATAATAATAGCAATATTTACCAATAATTTAAACTGTTTCATAGCCTGCAGAACTAATAAAATTTACTGATAATATTAGGTGTTTTTGAACCAATAGCTTATTCTCAAACCCATGTAATTCAGATTTCATGACCTTCAATTTGTGGAAAATGAATCACTCTGATTTAATTATCAATTTAGCTTACATATGCTATCAAAGAAATTTTTTATCATAACAAGTTTTTAGGATTTGAGGTTAAATTTTAGTACATAAGCCTACTGCTATCCTGAATAAGCGCCTGGCAATTTATTAATTTCTTAAAGCTAGTTATTAATTGCTAGATTTGTGAAAATATAATATGTAGGCTCTGCTGCTTTGAAATAGTAGCCTATTGACAAAAAACTAGGAAGAGAAAAAGCTCCAACAACAATCCAGACGTAACCTCCAAATCAATCAGCTGACTAATGAACTAATAATATTAGTGAAGAGATTTTATTAGTGTTCATATTTCTATGAAACAAAATTTTGTTAACTAATAAATAACATGTGTTTTAACATTATTAACTAATATTAATAGCAAGTTCTTTGAAACAGGGCCTTGGTTTAATTATCAATTTAGAAAAGCTTACATACGCTATTAAAATAAATTTTGTCATAAGTTTTTAGGATATGAAATTAGATTTTAGTACACAAGCCTACTGCTATTTTGAATTAGTGCCTGGCAGATTTATTCATTTCTTAGTGCTAGTTATTATTTGTTACATTTATGGAGATATATGTAGGCTGTGCTGCTTTGAAATAGTATTGACAAACAAACAAACAATAATCCAGATATAACCTCCAAATCAATCAGCTGACTAATGAACTAATAATATTAGTGAAGAGATTTTATGTTCATATCTCTATGAAAGAAGATTTTCTTAACTAATTAATAATATAACTTCTAATATTATTACTGATATTATTAGTAGGGCAAGGCATTTGATGATTTTGCATCTTTTTTATATGAAATTAAAATATAGCTCAAATATATATATATGTGTATCATGAAATAATTGATTAAATAAAGGCAATTTGTTTTTTGCATTTATTTTATTTTGCATTTTTCCTCATTTTCAAGAGAGAGGTCATTTCTTGGAAATTTTTAGGTCATTTTTCGCATTATTAATTTACTGCATTTTAGATCTTTTTTTTTTGGCATTTTAGGTCATGTTTCAGTCAGTGGCGGATCCAGAGAGACATTTTGGGGGGGGGGGAACTAAAGTAGAGAGGGAAGTTTTTACTAATAAAAATTAATTATATCCAGTACACAATTGAAAACAAAATGAAAATTTCAGCATTTTCGTACAAAGGTATTTCAAAATAATGAATGTCGTTGCTTTAATTTAAATATTTGGGTTATGTTCTAATAAATTTTCAATAATTTGTGCTTAATGTTACAAATTTTGGGGGGGGAAATTTCCCCCATTTCCCCCCCCCGTGGATCCGCCCCTGGTTTCAGTGGAGGTAGAGAGGAGCTTTTTCCATCTCCGCCAAGTTAATTAGTTAATTTTAATTCACGTTTATTGTAAACACCAAAGCAGTTTGTCTTGTAGCAATAAAGAATTATTTTTTCTTTCTCTTTAAATGGTATATATTTGCTAGGGAGAATTTGATGGGCATGCTAGTTAAGAAAATTTTTTTTTTCTGCTAAGAGTGTCCAAGTAGTATAGATTTACTTCCTTTTTAGTAATAAAATAAGAGTGTTTTATATTGTAAATTCATATATAACGCACCAACATCTGTTAAATTCCTTTTAGCGATTTATTATTGTAGAAAAAAATTAATTATAAGTAATAATGGGAAATTTAATTTTTAAAAAAGTTAGTGTCATTTTTTCACTATTTTTAGGTCATAAATGCATTTTTTCACTATTTTATGGTCATTAAATGTCTTGCCCTAATTCCGGGGTGCACGGGCAAAGAGAGTTTCGTCCACCATCCTAAAAATTGAGATATGTCCATAGAGTTATAGATAAAAATGTTCTATACATTTGTGTTAAGTCCAGTAAGTTATATTCAAAATTGTACGGTAGTTATGGATGTGTGCCTCATGGGTTTATCCATCTCTAAAGCTATGTCGGGCTGGTATAGTGTGTTAAGTCACTCTAATTCTCAGTAACAAGAAAGTGGACTTAACTCTCTTTGCCTGCGCACCCCGGAATTATTAGCAAGGTCAATGAAACAGGGCCCTGTTTTAAAATAATTTAAAAGAACTTGGGTGGTTTCCTCTTCTTCATACAAGCCCAACTGCAGTAACCCTACTTTGAACAACATGAAAAGAAGAAAGAACAAAAACCCCTAAATTTATTCCATCATATTACAGTGACAAACAACAAAATAGTTGCCATTATGGTCTTCTTTAGTATTAGCCATCAAATAACAATTAGGTAAATGATGACAATAATTCTGTACAAAGAATGTTATAAATATTAAACTGAACAATAATAAGCTAAGTTTACACGTCTGCTTTCAGCTGTCTGTCAGTCAGTTGAATCTTCTCTCCAGGTTTGAATGCTGGCATGCCAAGATATGGACAGCTTGCACAACGGAAGGCATCCCCCAAATAGCACTGAAAAACAAGAAATATATAATTGCACACCTACTTGTACAGAGCTACAGCCATCTCCTCACTCCTAGTTACTTTCAAGTGAATTGTCAATATTGCTGAAATCAAGTCACAGAGGATCCACTGCAACTATCGTATTTTACGGACTATAAGACACTCCAGACCATAAGACGCACTTGGTTTTAGGATGAAAATTTAAATGAAAAGAAATTTAATGTGATTCTAAACGAAAAATTTCAAAAGGGAATAATATACTTCATTGCATGAACAAATTATAACCTTGTACAATGGAATCAGCGTAAATCACTTCTAACTAAAAAACCTGCGTTGTACGAAAATCTCTTTAGTACAGGTGGCATCGCGTAAATTTTAACAACTGAACTGATTTCTCATAAAATACTGAAAATACTTTTACACCCTCTAACCCTCAATTCAGCATACGGTAAGTGTAACGGGACAAGGCTGTTTAGAGGTCATTGCCTTCATTTAAACCACCCGACAGAGACAACTCCTTTTACATAAAAGTACTCAACATTCCTTTTCTCTGTGCCAAAATTTGTAAATATCTTATTGTTTACAACTCCTCCTTTATAACTATGGAATTCTGGCAATATTTACCATAACTTTAATTTTTTATTGTACTTTGGACCATTAGATCCACCCAACATTCAAGGCTCTGTTTTCAAGGTAAAAAAAGTGCGTCTTGTGGTCCGTAAAATACGGTACTTAGTATTGTTGTAGTGTGGCAAATGCTTGATATATCGTACTAGCACTTATTTTCGATGTTCACTACTAATTACAATTTTACTGTCCATTCAACTGTTGAAGCAAAGTGAAAAATTATTTAGAATAAAAAGCTATGCAATCTGCGCTTTAATACAGAGTAATAACTGATTTACCTACCACAATTTCAAGTAACATTAATTAGCTGCTTACCCGTCCTTCAGGTAAAAAAGTATATAATATTGCTCTGACTTGTCAGGACTTTGTAGGAAAGTAAATAATAACGGATTTGACAACACCTGGCAATAGCAAACTTGAATATCGGCATGGAACATAAAACTGGTTCTTACCACAAGCCACTAAAATAGCCACTATTTTAAAACAGTAAAGATTTTTAAATGGTTCAACAGTTTGGTCTCGATATAACAGATATACAGTAGACTCCCTCTAATCCGGTCACCCCGGGACCGGACCCTTGACCGGATTAAAAAATGGCCGGACCATCCGGCGGTCTTTTAAACGTGTCAAGTATAACCTATTAAAGCAAAAATCAACTTTTAAGATGGTTTTGTCCATTTTTTAAAGCGTACTTACCCTAAAATTAAAATACAGCATTACAATTACAATTTCAAAATTAAAAGAAATCTGTTATTTTCTTCGGCTTTTTTAGTTGAACTCTTTTTTTGAAAGCATAATCACGCCACTTCTTCATGAACATTACATCGATAGCTGATGCAGCAGCCTGTTGCTCGACATAGTGATCTGAACTGATGTGATTTGTTTACACTTAAGACTGAAAACTAAACAGGCATGTTTATTCGAGACCTAGGCTCCACGCAAGATTAAGTAACCTTCGACAACGAATTCACAAAAGGATCAATAAACAGTGGTGAGTGCTGCCCAATAATCTATTTATATTACGTCACATTCCTCACCATAAGAAGAATGTCATTCAGTAATAGAATGTTTATTCTAGTCGATTACTGCCGTGAGAAACCCTTCCGTGTGCAGATGACTCATTCCAAGAAGTCGGCCGGATCATCCGAGGCCGGACTAGAGGGAGTCAACTGTACTTTTTAATATTAACTACATATTTTACATCCTCATACATTATAATAAAAAGATATTTCATTTTTACAGTTCCATTACTTACAATCAATTCAGTATTATGTATGAAAATTTTAACAAAAAAATAATTATTCATTGGCTTTTACATCTTTATTTTGTTTACAATTATGCATTAAGTAAATGTTAATATATTATTTAATATTTTCCCTTCACTTTGTTGGTAAGAATGATCAATCGTTAAATTGTCTCTACTTCACAGAAGTTGCTTCAAATGTGGCACAATGTTGTCTACTGTATACCGTAGCATCTTCAAATTTAAATCTTTGTGTTTTTCCTAATATGGAAAACCAGGGGTGATACTTTTGGGCTGTGTGCATTAAAATTAAGTTAAGAGTACTACACTTATAAGTAGGAGAAATTCAAGTATCCATGAGCAATGATTACAGATACAATAATGTTAAGGAAGAAGTTAAGTATACACTAAAATTCAACACGCGTTGGTCCATATTTTCCACTGAAGTTGTATTATAAAATTCATAAAGAACAAACAAAAAAGAATTTACTTGTCAGTGGATAAAAACACAAACATTAACTATCGTAACGTTTCAGCCTGAACCCCCAGGCCCTCATCAGACGACTGAAATATTAGAAGAAGGTTGTGGTACTTTTAACACCTCCTCTTGCTCGTAGATGTCGTTGCAGTTAAACGGGGGTATATTCGGAAAACCGTGTTCGCCCAAAACTTGTCCATTGAACATGTTGTTGTTGAGAAACTCGGTGTTCCTATAATGTTCGTTAATCCATTCTCTCAGTATATCATATGTGTTCTCTTCATCAAAAACTATTGGCAATGGAAATTTTACCGTGGATTTCTCCTTAGTCAGCCTTTTGATAACACCCAGCCATTCATCACCTAAATCACCTTCGTAGTTGTTGAGGCATATTCCCTTATTATTAATGATGTTACATGCTTCATTTATTTTTCTCCTTAAAGGGTCCCTTATAGTTTTTAGAATCCTGGTTTCATCGACATGAAGTTTATCCTTTATCATGTGTTGACTCAAACCAGTGCTCATCTTACTGTTCCTTATATCCCTTTCATGTTCTTTTGACCTTAAACCAACCGTTCTACCCGTTTCACCAACATATACACCACCACAGTCTCTGCAAGCTAGCGAGTAAACTCCTGGTTTGTCCAAGCTCTCTTTTGTCTTTTGTCTATACACTAAAATATTAGGAAATGCTTGTTTTTACGCAGTTCAGAAAATTTTATCTTTCATCTTCTGTCCAGAAATCTAAAAGAACAAATTTATCAGACAATTATCCTGTCGGCTGTATTATATGGATGTGGGATTTGGTTCTTTACTCTTTGGGAAAAACATGATCTGTGTGTGTTTAGAAAAAGGGTACTTGGGAAAATATTTGGACTTATGAGATGAAAACAGGGACTGGAGAAAACTGCATAATGACGAGCTTCATAACCTATACTCTACACCAAACAGAGTAAGGGTATCAATATAAATATTAGATGGAAATTTACAGTGAAGTGTTGATATCTGTAGCAAGATTGAGATCGGAAATATACACCTTTTAGTGAAGTTTAGTGTGCATATTTGCAATCTCAATCTTGCTACAGAGTAAGGGTAATTAAACCATGGAGGATGAAATGGGCTGGACATGTTGCATGCATGGGAGAAGAAAGACATGGCTCAAAAATATTGACTGGGAGATTCTGAAGGGAAAAGATCACTTTGAAGACCTAGACATAGGTGGGAGGACAATATTAAAATAGATTTAAGGGAAGTAGGATTTGCGATGGGTGGAGTTAGCACCGAATAGAGCTGGACAGTGGCAATGAACTTCCAGGTTTCATAAAATAGATAATATTCTATAAGCAAGATTGAATATGGAAATAAGCACACTAAATTCATTGTTAGGTATATTTCCCCAGAACGATCATTTCAATGGGTATTCGCATCATCATCCGACCGGTCATCTGGTGGTGAGTGGATGAACCTTTATCATAGTTTCCTGGATATCCACTCGGGTGTCAAAGTTTAGCAGTTTTTGGCAGTTCTTTTGAATGAATATTTTATTTTCTACAAGCCCTGAGTTCTAATGGATTTTTAACCTGTTTTGATAATACTATTTTATGGCCTTCTTCCCAGAAATATTTCTGAAGTGTTCCTTTCTCCTTGTTTTCAAATATTCAATATGACCTTGTTCACAAATGTACAGAGTATTCTGTGTTTTTTAATTTGCTACTCACAGTATTAAAACCCAAAATATGTCTTAATTGTCCTCATCTTCATTAACAGTATCAGGCAAAATGTTGTGGACACCAGAACTTGTCTTCAGGTCAAAATATCTGAGTGACAAAAGATCAAGTAGGTCTTTCTCGCTTTTCACCAAAAAAAGGAGATGGTCCATCATAGCTGGCTTTAGGCAGAAGTTTTCACAACTATCATCCTCTTCTTCTGAAGCTTACTGTCCTAAATGGCTCATCATTTTTCAGACTGGTTGTGAAGTGGAAAGTTGCAAGGTTCCTCTTCTCAAAGTGTAACCAATGGATGTCACTCCAGAAAAATTGGCTCCCCTTTCGTGTCATTTTTAGAAAGATAAGATCTTGCTATAGGACTGATCGAAACTCAAAGTAGTCTATATTTGACATCTCCATAACAAGGAAGTTGAGCCCAATAATGTAAATGACTTTTTGCATGACTTAACTAATTAGTGGTACTTATGAATATTGTTGCCGTGGATCGTAAGTTGACATTCCCGCATGCAATCTTGTTGCTATGGAAACAAAAAAAATTTCCATGCGGTAAGAGTTTCCGTGCGGTAAGAATTTACTTACGCCACACATCATAATACAAGCCTTTATGGACAAGGCTCCCCAGGACAAATATTAGGTTCCCATAACAACAAACACATGCGAATCACTTTCTGAAATAAACATCTATCTTCAATAATGTATATACATAATATTTTCATGTAATATCTCAATTAATATAATTAAATTGATATAAATAATCATCGTACAAAAAATAGCATGCAATACTCGTGCCGTAAGCGCATAACGGATCTCGGAAAATTGAAAAAACTCGGCGCGAGCGCCTCGTTTTTTCAAACTCTTTCCTCGATCCGTATGCATCGCTTACGGCACTTGTATCGCAATATACTATATGAGAAAAACCTACTTCTTTGGTCACTGTTGCACTCCATACAAGTATGATCTGGGATTAAAAACTTGAGGTTAGTGGTAACAACTGGGATTGTTCTACAGAGCTATTCTAGTTTTGGCTATGACAAAAGCCAAGTACTTGTCAATATGCTTTATATTGGATCTGAGAACATGATACAGCAGCACCCCACTAGTCCGAAAACCCGGATAATCCAAACCTAAATTCGGAATCTCTATTCAACACCTTGCTGAGCTGGAGTGATTTTCTAGGATTATAGAACCACTCAGTGGAACATCTCTCTGCCTTTCTTGCAAAAACCATACGAAAACTGCTTTATCAAATTTTACCCAAGTGTGAAATCTTTTATGTATGGCACTCCTTGATTATCTTTTCAGTCACAATTCTGCAAAAATGTTCTATCTTGAATCAATTTCTCTTCCAAACACTTATGGTTGTTTTTCCAACACCAATTTCAACAACAACAATGGCGTTTGATCACTAAATAGTACACCACATTACAACAACTGAGGATAACTTCCAGACTCCATGCGCCTAATTATGTGATTATAAATTAACCCTGTTAATCCGAATTTTTGTCAATCCGAATAGTCTCTGGTACCAATTAGTTCAGACTAGTGAAGTTCACTGTATTTGTAAAGGCACTATGCTAGCTCCTTTGTGCCTCTAGCTGCCTGGCCCTCATGCCACATGAAGCACTTTGCTTGCTGAGACTGTACAATTGTACATCCACAATTATCATTTATAGAATGGAATGAAACTGGTGTGGGTAGGCAATGCTGTAAGTCAAAAGTAACGGTTTTAATGTCAGCATTGTATTGAGCTTCTTGTTTATCAAGTCGTCTGCTTCATTATCCTTGCAGTCTTCACCCTCGGTCATTTTTATCCTCATCTGAACCTTGTTCCAAGTTGCACATGTATCTGCTATAGATTTTTAAGTTCATAAAACAATGATTCATAATTCTCCTGCCCACATGGTCCTCTGGAAATCTCTCGGTGTATTCCTTATACAAATCAGACAGAGAAACATAAGATAGTAAACACATCTTCTCAGAATTTTTCTGGGTGTAATGACTCTCTTACATTGGTACTGAGAGGATGTGATTTTGAGCAGCTTTGACTTTGTGGTCAGGCAATTTAGTCACAGGTTCAGGCTTTCTTCTCGTGTCTTTTTGTGGTATCTCAGAAATTGTAGATCTCTTCTAATGAACTTCTATTCTGTGAATGTTTTGTTTCACTGAAAGTCTTCATAAAAGATATTTTGCAAGCAGGTTCACAATGGTGATTTTTAAAAAAACAATGCTTGTCAGGAACCACTGTTCAAATTCTAGTGGAAGCTTTATCCTAGACTTTAATCAAGCTTGAAATACACAAAATTCAAATATCAAAACTTCCCATACTCCAGTAGTATTTGTGAATATTTTCCCTACACTCATCTGGCAATCTATCTATATACTTCATCCTGCACACCCCAAGTGGTTCTATAACTTTTCCCTTCATGTCTTCCCCGTATCTAGTGTATCCTTTCTTTCCATGTGTCCTTGCAGCTCTTATGTTGTTAGTTTCTTGTAATATTCTCTAGCATAATTTTCATGGAAAATTTCAGGCAATGTTACGTCTTCAGGACGGAAGTTATTTTCATAGGAACCAAACTGAATTTCAACTTCACAGGATGTGGCTTCTTGGTCTGCTTCAAGTCCTTTTCTCTTCATTATTCCTGCTTCCTTCTGCTTTGTTGTTGTTGCAGGTACTTTCTTCCATAAATCCTGTTGTATCAACTAATGATGCTTTAATTTTTTTTGTTTTAAATTCAGCTTGTGTTTATACTCCTTTTAGCTGGGAGGACATATCAGGAGTTTGGGATGTGTGTCTATACAGTAGGGTAGGCCACAGAGCTATTGATTGTCAACTGTATCTATTATTGGTATATTTTTATGGAGTACATTTCAACTGATATTAAAAATTTAAATGGATATGATACAGGATGAAATGGTGAGAATGATTCATGGTATGTAAATATCCAATTCAACATTTGCCTTTATGACTGGGGAAACCATGAAAAAACCCATGTCAAATTGGCCGGCCATGGAATTTGAACCTGAAACATCCCGAATGAGAGTTCAAGAAGTTACCATCTCGGCCACCTAGCTCGATACTTTCACTTTTATCACTCTCCTTACTGGCACCACCCACTTGTGACCCTAATCTCATTAATGCCAGTACTCGGGTTTGAATGGCCATTGGGACTGAAATTAAGATCACTTTTATCCAAGCACTGTGATTTGCCTTTTTATATCATCCTTCAACTCAATACCATTTTCTGCTTCTTCATAATATTTTTTTGAGCTAAAGAAACCAACAACTTTCTTCATAAAAAGACACAAGCTGCTGATTATAACTAAACATAATAAAGAAAGTGTTGTAACAGCTGTGTGGAGATGATGAAATATATATTTTTGGTTATTTGGCACATAGCACTCAGCAAATACAATTTATTACATAGCCTAACAGGAAAAGAGTATCAAGCAGAGAAACATAAGCAGGCCTACTTTAAAATCATTATCCAGGGGAGAAGTAAGTAATGAATATTAATGAAGTAGTGGTGTTCAAGACAGTATGTTTTAATATTGTTCCTTTTCATTGTTTTTTCCCCATTCCATGTGAATTTAAATAAAGAAATGTACTGTACATCAATACAAAAGTAACAATCTCAGAAGCAAATTAAATTAATTCTAAGAGGAAAACAACTAATGAGAAAGTGGACATGAGGGGTAAATTTTATTATTTGGTGTATACCGGTAATGTTTATTTTTGCAGCAAACATTTCTTGAAGATCTATATTTTATTATACAAAGTACCAAAAACATAATATGAAGAATTACTTTTAAAAATATGGGGTTAAAGTTGGCTCTCTTTGAACTTCCTCTGTTATCTTTAGAAAACGTATTTTTTTGTTGGCTATAAAGCTTGTACAGAACTAGCAGAGACAAATTCTGCTCAGGTCATTGTTAACAGCATCTTTTGCTCTATATGTTACCTGCATTTCATCTTAATCCATCAAGTGAGTTTATTTTAAAATGCATATTAAGTTGTCATAGTCATAAATGTAACATACGTAACAAAAAACTTCAAAAAGTTTTTTTTTAATTGCAAAGAGCTGGTGGATTTCTTTGTTACCTTGTGGAAGTAAGGTTAGTCATAAGTTCTAATGATTGCAAAACTATTTTCACCAAAAGAACAATTATTTCCTTAAAAAAATATGTAAACAATAAGTGTAACATACGTAACACGTTTTACTGCCTTGGAATAAAATATGAATTTGCCTTTTGATAGGCCTACAGTTAGGCCTACTTGAGTGCTGAAACTGATTTCATATACATAGGCCCAGTGGTGCAGCCATTTGGGGGGGGGCACTAAGGGGGCTAAAGCCTCCCAGCCCCCCCCCCCCCCCCCCAAGATCAGAATGATTTTTCTTTAGTTTACCACTTTCACTTAAGTTAAGAGTGCAAGATTATTCAAAATGTTTCACAGTGTTTGAAATTGTTGCTTGGATTAATAGTAGTAATTAATTTTCCCCGTACATAACAAGAATTTTATATCGATTTCAAATGCATTAGTTTGCAGCCTTGCTTAACATTTGCTGAATAAAATCCAAATCCCACTGCACCATGTTTGCTACAGAATTCATACTGGCAGAATATGTTAAAAACTTCTGTACCGTAATAGCAATAATTTCAAGTCATCACAGAAGTCAAAACAATTTACCGGTAGTATGTTTAGTTCTGTATATTACTGCAGTAACAACAACCTGTGCTATATTCTCCGTCAATCCATCATTCTATGACTAGATTGTCTTAATGCTGTTTTTTAAACACTCATTTTTTTACAGTGCTTCATACGATCACTTTAAAGACACACATTAAAATACTATGGGGGAGCACATTCAGTTCTGATTAGACCTAATGGTACGATAACTATAAATTTCAAAAGTTCGACATTTTCGACAACACAGGTGATATGGAAATATGTGTTGATATCCAATTTGATGATGAAGATAATGATAATAATAATGTTAATGATTGTTTGGAACAGGATAATAACTTCAATGAATAAGAATGGGTTGTAAAGAAAATTGAAAAATTAGTCCTTTGCATCCAGCTTATTTAAATTATCTTTTTTTAAATTTTATTAGCGTGCATTTAAGTTTTAGCAACCCCAAATTAAAATCCTGGCTGCACCACTGTAAAGCCTAAAGGTAAAATTCAATAATTAATCAAATAATTGTTTGTCTCATGAATATAAATATATAATTAATATAGGCCTTATTAATTATTATTTAATCAAAATTGCATAAAATTATGCATAAACGAAAGATATTCTTTTTGACTTATAGTTCGAAATGAGTTCAAAGGAAAGAGTCAGGAAATAGAGAGACAAGATAAAACAAAATAAAGAGGTATTTGAGGCCAATTTAGAGAAAGAGGAAAACAAAGAGAAATTGGAAAACAATATCTCACTAACAATCCAAGGAAATTAATACTAAAGCATGTGAGGAGACACCCTGCTTTGTATATATGTATGTGTAAATACACATATACACAAATAATATATATAAGGGGTCACCACAGCATGGTGCATCCTAAGGTTGCGGATAGAGGATATGGCCGCCAGATTTAGAGGGTAGCTGTGAATACGCTGGATAAGCAGTCGCGAACAGATGACATGAGAGACTATAAAAACTTAAATATGAGTGAACTATCATGTAAAAGTTCTTAAAACATTCAAATTGTTGAAATATTGCACAATAATAAATTATTCTTGTTCATTATTTTGCACAGTGTAACATACGTAACAAAGTAATGTAACATACGTAACAGAAGAAAAAAATTCTAATTTCTGAAAATCAGCCTGAACTATTAAAACAAAGATACTAGGTTAATGAGTGTAATCTTGCCTACCCAGAAAAAACTGCACTAAAGCATGTGAGAAGACACCCTGCTTTGTATATATGTATGTGTAAATACACATATACACAAATAATATATATAAGGGGTCACCACAGCATGGTGCATCCTAAGGTTGCGGATAGAGGATATGGCCGCCAGATTTAGAGGGTAGCTGTGAATATGCTGGATAAGCAGTAGCGAACAGATGACATGAGAGACTATAAAAACTTAAATATGAGTGAACTATCATGTAAAAGTTCTTAAAACATTCAAATTGTTGAAATATTGCAAAATAATACATTATTCTTGTTCATTATTTTGCACAGTGTAACATACGTAACAAAGTAATGTAACATACGTAACAGAAGAAAAAAATTCTAATTTCTGAAAATCAGCCTGAACTAATGAAACAAAGATACTAGGTTAATGAGTGTAATCTTGGCTACCCAGAAAGAAATATCCTGGAGTTCTTGTGTTAGATAATTCACAGAGATTTCCATGTAAGGTAGATAAACTCAAATTCTGTGTCCATTTTGTGTAACATACGTAACACCCATTTTATTAAAAATAATATTTAATCTATGGTACTTATTAAAAGAACTTTTATATATTCTGAAAGCACATCTTTGAATCTATCTTCTAGTATGTATGAAGTTCAAGTTCATACTATATTTTAATCACTTTAGGGGTCTAAATTGCATCCAAATGTAACATACGTAACAATGGAATGGCTCTAATGTAATAAAAACAGTCAGTGCAAATTAAACTACAGAGCTGAAGATCATTTTACTTATCTCAAGAATTTCCTCTGATGAAAATGAGAACCGCAGTTTTCATAACCTAGAATAGTTATAAAATTATTCGTCTATTCTGAGAAAATGGGCCCTAATAATATTCTCTATAATACACTGCACTAACTGGCCATTCTAACCTCAATCTTAACTATTCTTAAAAAGCTTATAGGCAAAGATTTTAACTCGAGTGAATATTAGCCATATTAGCCATTAGTCATTAAATGTTTGGTGAAAATGTGTAATAGCTAAATTTGTCCTTACATTGCCACAAGCAGAAGTCTTCACTGATGTGTCCTTTTTAGTAGCTGCCATCCCTTCTGCTTCTAATTCCTCTGCTAGACCACAGCTACAATTTTTACAGGCTTTCCTTTTGCCAGTTGTCCCACATACTGCAAAAATAAACACAGTGATATTTCTAGTTCTGTAAATTTGTTTTATTGATAGGGTATTTTTGGGTAAAAGTAAAGTGTTCCCTATACAGAACATGGAGGCCCAGAGGGTTCCAGGAGGTTGAGGCTCCCAGATATTGGACAGTCGGTACATGAAGGTGCACCGGATGCCTATTTTTTGGAAACAATAATAAATTAGAAATTAAACAAAAAGCTTTCCTTAGCTATATTTAGCTTTACAGATGCTTAAAACATCAGTATTAGATGCAAATTATTTCCACAAAATTTTTCAAAAGTTTTTGGACTGCACAAAATGTGTAAATAAGAGCAAAATACACCTTCTTCAAGCTGTATTTTGAGAAATGTGGAGAAAATATTATTTATAACCATAATTGTTGGTGTTGCAATTTCTTTTTTATTCTCTTAGAAGCCTGTTCACTTTTTATGCTGTCTATGACTGCTGAGGAGTTATACATAAGCATACTTATGTTTGATTATAATGATTGAAGAATGTATGCCATTCAACAATTTTTTTATGAAATGTGTTGGTAATTCTGTATGTAAAATGCAAATGGCTATTTATTATTTTGAAATTCAGACATAAAACTTCCCTTAATATAGGGCTGACACATGACAAAGCAATACAAACATCAGACCTTAAAGGATAATACAATGAGAAAATATCACAGATATGATCAAAAAATTTAAAAATTCCTCCATAACACAGTAATAATCATGTTTTATTTCTCATCACTAAATCCAAAATCTATTTTCATTGTCAAATAATGTTAGTTGTATGTTTGTTTCTCTTTTCTCTGTTATATTTGAGTATAGAGTAAAGGAGTACACTTCATTAGTGTCAAATGTAATATAAAATAACTTATTTTGCAAAACAGAAGGAAGTTAACAGTGAAATCAACAGTTTTAAACCATCACCGATTTATTTAATTTAATGGTAGTCTAGATAATTTCAAACAATTTCATAGTATACAACTTTCAGGCAAATAAATAATGTTTTCAGCTAAAGAGAGCAAATTGATTATGTCTCATTGAAACTGAGTTCACAGTCTTATGCAATTTAAATGTTTATTCAGAACACTGTTTAGCAATACAATAATTGCAGTGGGTTCAGCCAGTAAACAAGTAAAAACACAGAAACAAAGTAAATTAAAAATCAAATAATAAGTGTTCTTCAACATTGCAAAATTTTAAAACGTTTTAAAATAGCTTTTCATTGCTATAGTATAATTATGTATTGGAAGTTTGTTAAAAAACAGTTCTTCACGTCTTCACTTAGGCCGGAAGGTTAGCATCAGCATACTCCATAGTTTAGGCCCTGTCTGAACAAAAACATCTACTCAATATTATTTACTACTGAGAAAGTCATCACTGAGAGAACAATAATACAAAAAACACGTTTTTGCACACTGTCTGGAACACTGTGTATAAACTACTGATACTGTAACAGTTAGTTAGTTAGTTAGTTAGTTAGTACGTTTATTGTCTTTCAACATTACTGAAATGCAATAGACATTGTCAAAGAAATCTGAACTAGCAGTTCATGCTTTTGAATAGTTTAAAATTCTACCTTGTCCTTACTAAAATATTCTTTTAAACTATAAAAAGGATTTAAAATCAGCCACTTATATAATGTAGTCTTGAATACATTAAATGGTAACAGCTTTGATTCATTGTTTAGCTTATTGTAGAGCTTTAGTCCTATAATACTATAACTGTTTGTACTCTTGCCCGATCTACAGAAGGGAACTATTGCTAAAGACTGAGTCCGTGTGTTGTAACTGTGGACATCGCTACAAATTGTAACTGCAGTGGCGTTTTCCTTTACCTTAAGTAGGCAGATAAAAATATACAAGTTGATCACTGTTGGGATTTTTGTTTCTACTAAAAGATGTTTACAATGTGCAATTTTGTGTGAATTAGTGATTATCCTTAAAGCTGACATCATAGCCTGGACAGCAGTCGCAAGCACTGGAAGTGAACTCTTACATTATGTTAGCTCATTCATGTATTTGTTAGTGTTTATTTAGAGGTCAGGGCCAGAATCAAATCTTATCGGTTTGAACCACAGAATGACTCAAATTTAGAAGTGCTACCCAGTAGACATACACTTGAAAACACAATTAACAGTGCGGGTAGTGTGACTGCGGTGAATGTACGGCAATGGAAACAGAAGAAAAATGTCACTGCCGTTATGAAAGTAACAGTATAATATTAAAAGCAGTGCAGAATGCACTATTCTTCAAGATTCTTTCAAAAGTATTATTCTAAAAGAAGATATTTTAAATACAGCTGGCGATAGTTAGGGCAGATAGAAAGTTTGTACATTGGGTTCACTCATGGGAAACTTTGGGGGGGGGAATAGGCATTCGTCATGCCTTCTTGTGTAGTAAACAAACTAAGAGAATGATTTCCAGAAAAAGATGACAATAGTGTGCATTTTGAAGCTGCTGCTAACTGGGCCATTCAATACTTCGGTTAAAGTAAAAGTATTTACAGTAAATATTTATATTTTGTCATGTGAGTTTACGACAAGAAATTTATTGTGAAGTTCAACAACATCTGGAAATGTCTCAGACTGTGGCACTAGATCAACTGCAACTTTGTAGAGAGAAGTCTGTAACGGTGCCAGTTTTTTTTTTCCAGTCTGAACCTTTGTCATCATGCTCAGATTTATTCATAAACTTATTTCACTACATAAGTGATATAAAATAGATTGGAATTTTTTGATAAGAACTTCCCAGAAGTTTGACCAGACCACCATGAATGATTTATAATACTTTGTTTCAATTCCATTCCATTCAGCTGGTTGCACTACTGCCTCAGGTGTCACTTACGTTACTCTCACTCTCACTAATATTGCCGGTAGCGATCTCGGAAAAACATCCTTACTATCACTAAATGATAATTCTGACTCTTCAATTCACTTTTAATAATCAATCAGTCAATTTCAGAATCTGTAAGACACTTCTTGCCATTTTACCGAAAATATGGGAAAAACACAAAACAAAGAAAGCACACTATTCACTAGATACGCACACCCAGTGAAATCCTCTACTAAAATCATCCTGGGCAATTCCCAAATCAGAGTGGTTAAGAGAACGTTCTCCTGCCATCTTTTAAAGTTTTTCTGTACTTTGTGTGTGAGAAGAGCCAGTCACATTATGAGTCGATCAAGTAACTCATATAATAATGGGTTTCCGCCCACGAGCATGAGTACAGGCATGCCATTTATGGGTTTCTGCCTGCGAAAGGTTAAATGAAAATACGATTGCGAATTTGGCATGCCATTTATGGGTTTCTGGCTGCGAAAAGTTAAATGAAAATACGATTGCGATTTGCAATCAACAGCACGAATCCTTAATTTTATGTTTTCCCTTAGTTAGGTTAATCGAGACTCTACTGTGCTTTGAATTTTTTAAATTCCAAAAGACAACAACCGCATTGCATAGTTGATACATCTACCAGTCTCCCAATAAAGTTGATGTTAGCTTAGCTGTGAGCTAAGAGTATTAGAAAAAAGTTGAAGGAAGGATCACGAATGAACAAATGTTCATGCTGTAAGTCATAATTACATCCTGTGTTCCACTGATCGTTTATGAAATTTTTTTCTAAATTCCTTATGTCTATAAAAAGCTATCCATCATTATAACCATGAAAAGTGTATGCAGTGTTATGAAGAAAGCCAGCTCTCCTGAATGATTATGGAAGTACACGATTGGCTTTCAGTTTTTAGAGCCATGGTCAGTTTTGATCAAGAATAAAAGTTTGCCATTCCTGACACAAAGCAGAAGCAAACCTTATTCGATAACACTATCCCAGAACGTAACTACACTCACCTCTTAGTGAAGCTGGGTCAGGTTTTATAAGATCCTCCTCTTCTAGAAGATCATTTTCATCTATTGTTTCTATGTCATCATCCACTGTATTACCTAACTTCCACACAGAGGCAGCATTTGAAGATGCAGACTTCTTAGCAAAAGACAATGCTGACGATGACCCTATCTGTAAAAGAAAGAGGAAATTAAAAATAAATTGTAAATTCATAGAACGTGAGACAATGCTACACTCATACCAACTTTCTTAAAAAAGTAACATGAACAAAATAAATGTTGGAATGTTGTTATGTTGCAGCTAAGGACCTGATTTCTATGACTTATACCAATTTCAAAAGGTAACCCTATACAAGCGGTATACAAGTATATGCATGGGTGACATGCTTCACAAAAAGTGAGATGATTTTGAATTTTTCATCATATTTTGCTGAGCCTATAGTACACCACCTTTATTTCTGCATTACAGAATATGACAAAAGATTTTACCAGATGTAAATGATAAAATGATATTTACACATTATAATAGGAGTCATTCCACTCAAAACCACACAAATTCTATGAAAATTTTACTTCCATGACTTGGATTTATAGTCCTATGAATCATTTTAGATCATCTAAAGTTAAAAAATAACAAATGTGTCTATTTTTATCATAGATCATTCCACAAGAGAATATGAATTTATCTCACAGAACTTGTAATTTACCTGATGAAACTCACAATCGAGTGGGATTTATTAAGACTATTCCAAAAATAAAATTAACAGATTATTTATAAGTAATAATTAATTTGTAAAAACTGCTCTCGGGTTTCCAGTCGGGTAGTTATAGATGTGTACTCTAAGCTTTCGGCGACTGTCTGCGTCGTCATCTTCGGAGAAGTGAGATCCAGAGGTTGTGGTGTTGTAATATACCCATGGCAGGACTAGTCAGATGCAGTCGTGGATCCTGATTGGTCGGTGGAAGTAAACGATCTCTCCTTCCGTGATTGGAGCAGAGAAATAGCAGGTTGCCAGGAAGCGGCCAATTGGAACCCTCCGTCTCTATTGATGTTATTTGGGTTCAGTCTGATGTGAAAGGCTTCTTTGATGAGACGGTCCCATAATCCCGTGGTAGAAGCCAGTACCGCTGTGTTGAGGTAGTCCATCTCGTGGCCCATGTCGAGACAATGCTCGGCGATGGCGGACTTTTCAGGTTGCCCAAGACGGTAGTGCCGTTTGTGCTCCTCAATCCTGGTGGAAATGTGGCGTCCTGTCTGTCCAATATAAATCTTGCCACAACTGCAAGAAATTCCATAAACCCCGGGTCTCTGTAATCCAAGGTCATCTTTCACAGGTCTTAGTAGTTGCCGGGTTTTGGTAGGAGGTAGGTGTACAGTCTTGATCCCGTGGCGGCCGAGCAGTCGAGAGATCTTCCCGGAGAGAGGGACAGTGTACGGGATGAATGCCCGCTTAACATTTTCGTCTCTATCACTCGGTGCTGAAGAAACGGTCCTTTTAAGGGCCCGGGTTATATTAAAGTCTGAATAGCCATTAGCACTGAAGGTACGTCGGAGGTGTTGAAGTTCCCCATTAAGGCTATCTGCATCGGAGATGGCTCTGGCTCGGTGTACTAGGGTGTTGAGGACAGCCTGTTTCTGTGCTGGATGATGAAAGCTGAGTCCACTCAGATACAAGTCGGTATGCATGGGTTTCCAATAAACGCCATGCCCCAGAGTTCCATCGGCACGTCGATAAATGATTATGTCTAAGAAAGGCAGGCGGCCATCCTTTTCCAAATCCATAGTAAACTTGATGTTATTGTGGATCCCATTGAGATGGTCAAGGAACTCTTGCAGAGCCTCTCTACCATGAGGCCAGATCAAGAAGGTACGACGACATGCCGATGAGTGAAAAGGCGGGCGAAGTTTGGTGAAATTCGGAACTGTATCGGTGTCTCGGCAACGCTACAGGAACGCCAACGATGCGAGAAGACTCCCTCGTTTCTTGCGGAATTTCTGTAGCTGCTTGATATCATTGTAAGTATCCTCCCCGTAGAGGTGAATAATAAAACTTTGTAGGTTCTCCCGACGAATACATTGTAAAAACTGCTCTCGGGTTTCCAGTCGGGTAGTTATAGATGTGTACTCTAAGCTTTTGGCGACTGTCTGCGTCGTCATCTTCGGAGAAGTGAGATCCAGAGGTTGTGGTGTTCTCCAACGCACCAGCAAGGCTCTCGTGAGGGAACGCATACATTACACTCGCCGTAGACTCGACGAAGTAAGTAGACGACTACTCCAGTTGACCCTACAACTGTCTTATTATATTTCGCCCAGTGATTGGGACTGGATAGACGTCTCCACCTTTGCTGCAGAACAATGTCTCTTCAACCAGAACACCAAGAGGCAAACCCATAAGTTTGACCGTCTTTGTCAGAAGAAACCGTCGCCTCCCAGGCTAGAACCCGAGCGTCTAATTGTCAACCTCAGCGGCAAAGACCTTGACTCAGCAGCGCAGTCTGTTCTGTACAAAGGGCTTAACTTCTCGCCTACCCCTAGAACCATTCCCATTATGGACATTGTCAGAGGTGTGGAACAAGCTATCCATGACCTTCCATCTAATGTAGCTGAAGAAATCCGACATGAAACTTGCCTGGCCCTGAAAAGGACCGTTCCCTTCAAGAACAACATTTCCCGAGCAGAGTGCACAGCTCTACGTGCATTACGCGAGGACACAGATATAGTTATTCTACCAGCCGACAAGGGGAATGCCACCGTCGTTCTCAAATCAACAGATTGCGACATGAAAATCCAGGCTCTTCTCAATGACCCAGCCTACAAGATTATAGCACGTGACCCAACACTGAAGATTGAAAAGTCCACTACGTCAATGATTAAATCGGCGAGGCTACCCGATGATGTGAAGAAGAGTCTGACACCTAGGTCATCCACAGCTCCTAGGCTCTACGGTCTCCCTAAAGTGCATAAACCAGACACTCCGCTGCGGCCGATTGTGAGCACTATTGGCTCACCTACTTATTACCTGGCTAAATATCTTACCAGACTTCTGTCTCCGTTAGTGGGGAACTGTGAACATCATGTCAAGAACTCCATGGAATTTGTTCGCACACTAGACAGCCTCCGAGTCCGTGACCAAGACCTCATGGTCAGCTTCGACGTGGTATCATTATTTACTAGAGTACCCCTGGAGGACACTCTTGAACTCCTCTCCCCCTTTTTTGATGCAGGAATTGTGAACCTCTTCAAGCACGTCCTCACATCTTCCTACTTCGTGTATGGTAGAAAGTACTATCAACAGACTGATGGCGTGGCTATGGGGTCACCTTTGTCACCTGCCATAGCTGACCTCTATATGGAACATTTTGAACACCGTGCCTTAGAGACCGCCCCTCTGAAGCCTACAATCTTCGCCAGATATGTAGACGATACCTTCTTGATCTGGCCTCATGGTAGAGAGGCTCTGCAAGAGTTCCTTGACCATCTCAATGGGATCCACAATAACATCAAGTTTACTATGGATTTGGAAAAGGATGGCCGCCTGCCTTTCTTAGACATAATCATTTATCGACGTGCCGATGGAACTCTGGGGCATGGCGTTTATCGGAAACCCATGCATACCGACTTGTATCTGAGTGGACTCA
The DNA here is from genome assembly GCA_964059195.1 of Ectobius pallidus. Taxonomy (NCBI): domain Eukaryota; kingdom Metazoa; phylum Arthropoda; class Insecta; order Blattodea; family Ectobiidae; genus Ectobius; species Ectobius pallidus. Next base: position 15,690,385 of record CAXKWD010000007.1, read on the forward strand.
GCTTTCATCATCCATGGTAGTTTTGTAGATTCCGCCTATATACCACTAAAATATAAACAATAAGCTGAAGTTAATGAGAAAATGAAAAAATATATAATTGAATACTATGAAATACTATGGGTTTATTAAGTTATTATAAAGTAAGTAAAATTAATACATCAATTAAATCTAAAATATTAAAATACCATTGAGCTCAATGAATATTAGTCAATTTAGAGAAAAAATTGTTTTTCTCTTAGTAAAACAATATTTTAAAAAAAATATATAAAGATAATCTAGTCAATTGTTGGGTTAAAATATGGTTAGATTAAAATATAATCATATTAGAATTAAACATTCAAATAATTGTCATAAAATTTGCAAATGACTTGTTGACATATAAGTTCCGTCACATAAGCAAGTTAATCCTTTATACAATCCTCTTTTGCTCCCCTCCTCCTGTATAAGGCGCAATTATCACTATTACAAGAAATAATCTGATAATGTCTTTCAAAACAAATGCAACATAAATAATTCCTCTTCCTAGTTAGGTTAGTGTAAATTTTGGATGAAGTACACTTGCTTCTTGCTTCTTTCTTCTTAGGTAATATGGTTATTGTTACTATAAATGTCAAAGTTGATTTAGTCAGTAAAAGATTAATTAGAGTCTGCTTAACAATTCTTCTTCTTGAAATAATAGTAGATCTTGTAGTATTTTAATGTAGTGAAGTTTTCTCAATAATCTTCAGCTTTATTTGTTTATTTGTTTCCCCTTAATGGGGAACTTCAACACCTCCGACGTACCTTCAGTGCTAACGGCTATTCAGACTTTAATATAACCCGGGCCCTTAAAAGGACAGTTTCTTCAGCACCGAGTGATAGAGACGAAAATGTTAAGCGGGCATTCACCCCTTACACTGTCCCTCTCTCCGGGAAGATCTCTCGACTGCTCGGCCGCCACGGGATCAAGACTGTACACCTACCTCCTACCAAAACCCGGCAACTACTAAGACCTGTGAAAGATGACCTTGGATTACAGAGACCCGGGGTTTATGGAATTTCTTGCAGTTGTGGCAAGATTTATATTGGACAGACAGGACGCCACATTTCCACCAGGATTGAGGAGCACAAACGGCACTACCGTCTTGGGCAACCTGAAAAGTCCGCCATCGCCGAGCATTGTCTCGACATGGGCCACGAGATGGACTACCTCAACACAGCGGTACTGGCTTCTACCACGGGATTATGGGACCGTCTCATCAAAGAAGCCTTTCACATCAGACTGAACCCAAATAACATCAATAGAGACGGAGGGTTCCAATTGGCCGCTTCCTGGCAACCTGCTATTTCTCTGCTCCAATCACGGAAGGAGAGATCGTTTACTTCCACCGACCAATCAGGATCCACGACTGCATCTGACTAGTCCTGCCATGGGTATATTACAACACCACAACCTCTGGATCTCACTTCTCCGAAGATGACGACGCAGACAGTCGCCGAAAGCTTAGAGTACACATCTATAACTACCCGACTGGAAACCCGAGAGCAGTTTTTACAATGTATTCGTCGGGAGAACCTACAAAGTTTTAATAATTAATTTCTTACTTCTGTTGTTCAAAATCAAATGACCACTGCAACAGCTGTTAGAACATGACGTACTATATGAATGAAAAATCAACGTGTTATGGAATACTAGCCAATGCTACAAACAGTGGTAATGACAAAATAGTTAATAGTTTTCAAAGTTGAAAATTAAAAGGATCTATTGGTTTTTGGTAATGGAAACTGAAATAGACTGGACTGAAGTGGATGTTGATGAAGTATGATTTTCTAATATCTCCAGAATTGATGAATGATGTAGAAATGGTTTCAGTGAAGATGCATTGCTCTTATATTCCATGTTTGATACTGTTGTTGAACGGCCTGAGTGATTTGTGATTCTTGCTTCTTGGTATATTTTGCATCTGTCTTCTGTTGTACATCTGGTTTGTCAATTGCACACCTGCCCACATTTGCAAGGGATTCTCTAGTCCCCTGGCACCCCTACTGTAGGTTGTCCTTCACTAGTCTTAGGTACCAAGTGACTTTTTTAGGGGGAAGAAAGATGGTTTTAATGCTGTATTCCTTAGGTTGGACAGACTGCCATGATAGGGAATATATGCCTCAGCCTTGGTGTCTGCTCCTTCTTCTTTGGTACCTGGATCTCCATTGCTCATTGCAAATGCTTTCCAAGAGCTTCATTTAAGTGTCTCTTGTTGGTGCCATTCTCTGATAGTGTGACTTTAAGATGTTTTATCAGTGGCTTAGCATAAGGGTAAACTTTGAGACCTAAATAATATAAGGAAATAGTGGATTCATAAACAAATAAATGAAGGCAACAACAACCAAGCCATTAATCATTATAAACTCGTTAGCCATGTCATCAAAATATGTTTCGCCGCTGCATTCCCCAACCCCAATGCATAAATCGTAAACTTGTAGTGCCGCGTGCTTAGGCAGCCTCGAAATCTCATGATGCGGCAGTAAAGACGAGCTGAGACTGAGCGATGATTCAGTCAGTCGAGTTTCATCAAGTGCAAGTTATATGACTTCTCCCATTAAACATTAACTTACTCATTGCGAAGACACACCAATTTTTTTTCGCAAGAGCGGCATCAAGTCACCAAGATTTTTGAGAATGTTAGTCTCTTCACTCATGTCTAGGGGAAAATGGAGAGGAGTTGCTATGACTGTTCGGCAGCACTGGGCTGTGACGTCACTTCTCGCATCATGCTACCAAATTTGAATGTTAAATTCACAAAAACGGATTTCACAACCCCCAGCATGTGTTCTGCTGCTCTTGAAATACTCACGCGACTTTCTCTACCTTAATAAAATTGTTACTATTTTCTCTCGTCTGATTCCAGCTCTTAGAAAACACAACACATTGTTCTCTACCTTAAACGTTAAAATTACTGTTTTCTTACTCCATCTCTGGGAATTCTCATGTGACTTTTTCTACCGTAATAAAATTGTGGAGATTTTCTCTACCCTTATTCTACCTCTTGAAAAACTCAAAGAACGTTTTGTACCGTAAGAATTGAAATAACTATTTTCTCGCGTCTTCTTCCATCTCAGGGAGCTCTCACATAACTTACTCTGTCCTAATTAATTTTTTCTATTTGCTCTCATCTTTTTCCAGCTCTTTGAAGACTCGCACACTTTATCTAACAGAAGCATTGAAATTACTATTTTCTCATGTCTTATTCCATCTCCGGGAGCTGTCACACGACTTGCTTTACCCTAATAATTTATGTGTCATTTTCTTTCGTCTTATTCTTCCTCTTGGGAAACTCACAGAACGATCTGTATCTTAAGCATTAAAGTATCAGTAACTATTTTAATAATAAGAGGAAGGTGCACTCGATTGAGCATTAGATTGATTCTTTACTGTATTCAGTGATCGATTTCGTCCTTTTTGCGTACTTGAGTATGTGGTACGTGTCACAACTTTCACCGCACAATGCGCACACGCACTCCAAGTTTGGTGTATGGAACCTCTTGTTGACACACAGCTTATGGTGGAATCCGTGAATTGATAGTCTGGTTGTTACATGCCTCCGTTCTTGGCACTCTTTAGTCCATGCCTTCTCCACCATGGCAGGTGAGCTGTAGAAGTCCGGTTGTATTTCCTCTATTTTCCTATTTCGTTCCATCAAGAGCTCTTGATATGGACCTGTTGACGGTAGGTGGTGCTGGATCCTAATGTCTTCTATGAAGTAGGTTTCTCTCATCATCTTGTATACCAGTCGTGAGGGTGCAGTGCTCTTTTCATATACATTGCTTTGACCTTTTCGATCCTGATCAGTTCTCCGAATTTCAGCTTCTCCCATATAATCTGTATGCCGTATGTGATGACCGGTGCTATTGTAGTCCGAAATAGTATCATGGCTGTTTCAGTGAACAGATTTCTAATATTTTTAATGTGGTACATTGCCTTGATTGCTGCTGCTGTTCTTTCTTGAATGTAAAGACTGTATGATGATGCTGTTGTCTGTAGGGTGATCCCCAGGTACTTGAATTTGCTTACTGTTTCTAGAGCGTTGCCTGAGAGCATTATTTTGTCATTTGCTGCTGCTTTTCCACCCTTCCTAAAAGTTATATGTACAGTTTTTTCTTGGTTTATCTTGACTTCATTTTCCCTGGCCCACTTTTCCAAATTGTTGATTGTTTCTTGTACTTCTGCTCTGAGACGGGAGACTTGATCACCATATCATCTGCGTAGAGGATCAGAGTTGTCTTTGTGTTCTCATCAACGATTCTTGTGACATCTGCTGAGTAGATGTTAAACAGTGTAGGGCTGATGGGGTCCCCCTGTAGGACGCCGTTCGTCTGGGTAATCCGTTTTGAGGTTTCCACGTTGTTGTTGATGTGTATGTAGTTATACTTGAGGAGCTCCTCTACTATCCTAGCTAGCGGGTGGTCCTTTCCAATCATTCCTTGTAATTTCTCGATCAGCTTCCTTCTGTTTACAAGGTCGAACGCTTTCTTAAAGTCCACGAAGACAACATAGTATTTCCCTCCAGCATGCCTGAGGGAGTGCTCTATTTGTTCTAGTAGATAGGTGACTGCTTGCAGTGTACTTCTGCCTTTTCTGAAGTCGAATTGGCATTCTGGTATTTGATTGTCCGCGATGTCCAGCAGCCTTTCATTCAGTATTTTCGTGAACACCTTGAATACAGCGCTTTCTAGTACCACTCCTCTGAATGAGTCTAGGCTTGCGGTACTTCCTTTTCCTTTATAAAGGATTTTCAGAGTTGCTGATCTCCAGCATTCTGGTATCTTTCCTGTCTCTAAGCACTTATTCATCAGCTCTATCCAGAAATCTTGCATGATGTCCACCGACTCCTTGAGGTGCTCTGGATATATATGATCTGGTCCCGCTGCCTTTCTGTTTCTTCCGTCCTTTATCGCCTGCCTTAATTCTACTTTCGTTATTGGGTCATATGTATGCTCCTGTTGTGCTGATGAGGTGTATGCCTCCTCTTTTCGCTGCTGGTTCAGGATTTCCGTAAAGTGATTTTCCCATTCTTCCATGGATATTTCTCCTGTCGTCGGTGGGATACTCTTCCTTAAAGCTATGAATGGGTTAGTCTTTGCATCCTTGGCCATTTTCCTTGCTACTCCTTCTATGTGGTCTGATCTCTTCTGCTTTAATAGCTGTTTGTAATTTCTCCTCTTCTCAGCGTAATATGTCAGATCTGCTTGTCGTTGAGAAGTTTTTGCTCTGTAAAGGGCTTTTAGTGTGTGTAAGCTCGTAGAGCTTAGAGCCCATTTTTTATACTTTTATAGCAAGTACTAGTTTACGAAGTATTAATATAAATCGCTAGATGGCACTGATGCCAGTTACTATCAGACAGAATTCTTGGCACGCTTCTACTTATTTATATTTGGATAAAGAAAAAATCTATCATACTCTGTATTGTGATAAACTAAGGAATAGTTTTACATATTTATTCTTGTTACTATTAGCTATTATCAACAGATTAAATAATTAATGTTAATTAGCAACAGAAAGCTGCATTGCCGACATCGAGCTGATATCGATAAGTCGAGTGACAGCACTTTGACATTCTACTTGGCGCTACAGCCAGAATACATTAGCTTACTTAGAAGCGTCATATCGATTAGTACAGTTGATTATAGAAGCAGCTTTTGAATAGATCGATTATTCACCGCATTGTATTTATTGAATTTCTCTGTAATTATACATTACAATTATAATGCAAATGCTCACATACCAATCTTTTATGTTGCAGAATAATTACAGCATGTTATTATCTTTAACTCTGCCTTTATTCTGGATGGAAGCTATGTGAAACTTCTGGAAGAGCCTTCCATGAGATTCTAGAACCTGACTCTTTGTAAGATGATTATGTGAACGCATTTTGGCCGTTAGACTTTATTCACTCTCTCACCGATCGTCACTTCGTAAGGGCACAGCCCCAATTTAGCAACAGACCACAAGTCTGCATATTAGTAGTACAGTTACACCACAGCACCTACGAGACTACAGCATGGAAACAACGCAGATATTCAACGCATAGCCAGTTTGGAGACTGGAATTGCAGCAGCCCTGGAACTTTGTGGAGCGTAGCTTGTAGCCATGGAAGGACTCGCTACTGGCCACCGTTCAGGATGATCTACATCGCCATAGAACTTCAGCTTCAATAACTGTACACCCCATAACCACAGTCCGGCTAAATGCAGTCACATTCTCATCAGATGTAGTCGAAACACAAGTTAAGTAAAGCAAATTAAACCATGTATTAACCCTAAAACCCAAATAAGGCTTAACAAGTTTTTGCAACTAAAGTAATTTCTGCTTGTATAATTGTAGGGAGTTTTGGCATCCTTGCAGCTCCTCTTTTCCTCTACGTGCAAGCCAAATATGCTGCCGTAGTAGTTTGAATAAACTATAATATTACTCAAAGACCAAGGATTGGTCTAGCTAACTAGTGTTTTTTACAAAAGTAATTCAGCTATTATAAAGTTAAGAAGTTTTGGCAAGCAATTGCAGCTTCTCTTTTCCTACTTGCAGATAGAGTATACTGCAGTAGTATTTTGAGCCAATACAACTGAATTATTCCAGAAGTTTGTAATTTGATATTAAATAAAGAACTTTATATTACTGTTGTAGATCACAAAGCATGGTGTATTCTTACAGCAAGTGAACCTTAAGTCAATCCTGAAATATACCTAGTGTAAAATAGCAAAGTGCTATTCAATACTGATCTATAACAAATACAACTCCAGGTAAGAAGAGAAGCAGTAATCTACAAGAAAAGAAGAATAAAGCAACAATACTCTCTCTCCATTATTCCTGCTTCCTTCAATATTCCTGCACTTCTAAGCATATATATTTTCTGGGTTTTCCCAGTGGTCCTCCGAAAACCCTATTGCAAATTCTGTTAGGCACACTAGCCTACAGTGTGTCCTTCCTTTCCTTGTAACATTCTTGGTCGAACCAAATCTGTGCTTGTCTCTTCTTCCTTTCATTGGTGGCTGCCTGCATTGCTTTCGTGGATATTGCTAGAGCTTCGTCTAATTTTCCCTTCTCTATAAGTTGTCTTGCGGATATTTCTCCTGTACAGTTCTTCAGCACTTCTACATTCAGTTTTCTCGAGAATTTGTTTTCTTCAGTTACATGTTCGATCGCTGTTTTAGGCTTTGTGTGGAATGACGTTACAATCGGTATATGCTTTCTTATGGGTGCTTCTGATGAGGCCCATATTCCTTCCTGCTTCTCTAGATGTAGTTTATTCCCTCTATAGAAGACGAGGTCAATCGCACTAGTTCCGTTTGGAGCTATATATGCTCGTGTCTCTCTGGCGTTTGCTAATTTGAAGCCTTGTTCTTCTAGAGTTTCCATAAGCAAGTCTGTCTTGGCGCATGGCTTGTCGATTCTGCAGTTGAAATCCCCCGCGATAATTACATTTTCTTCGTGCCTTGTTCGTTGTGTTAGATCAGATACTGTTTCTATTACAGATTCTGTCGACTCTCCCGGTGTGATGTATAACCCTATGACTGTAAGGACTGTAGTTCGGACTATCACGATGTTCTCTTCAGTAACTATTTTCTCATGACTTATTTCATCTATTAGAACAGTCACATAATTTTCTCTAACTTAAGCATTGAAATTACAATTTTCTCGCGACTTATTTCACCTCTTATAACACTCGCACAACTTTCTCTAAGTTAAGCATAGAAATTACTATTTTCTCGCAGCTTATTCCATATCTGACAACTCTCGCATGACTTTACAACCTTGTTAAATAATTGACTGTGTAGAGATAATATTATGTAAAGTTAAGTAATACTGAAAAAAGAAAAGAACTGATGCCATGCTTTCTTGAAGAGCGCTCGAGTATGAAGCCAGACAATAGACTGAATAAAGGGAAGGGTACGGTATGAGAAATTGACTTAGGGTAAGGTGGTACATTTTCGAACACTTAACAAATATTCTTATTTTATGAACACAATAAACATAAGACAAGTTCAACTGTATTGTATTCACAAAATTGGCAATGTAGTTGACCCTTCACAAAAATATCAAAGTCATACAGCTGCAATATTGGTCATGGCAATCGATCTTTCATTTCCAGAATATCGTTCGAAAATGTACCACAGTAGGTACAATTCTAAACACCAGTGGGTACTATTTCGAACAGTGGCATTTTCAACGAACAAAGTGCTTTCTTCCAAATATTATTTTCTGTTATTATTATTTATCAGTAATATGAGCGTAATAATGATGTGTCACGTTTTAAATAGGCAGATGGCCGGATTGGGGCATGTGGTCAGCATGCCGACTCCTACGACAGTTATTGATGGCTTACTGAACCGGAGCCGCTACTTCTTTATGAATTAGCTCTTTTGTTGGTGTCAAGAGGCTGAATGCACCCCGTTCCAGATCACCCTACCTCAGAAAAATCCGAGGAGGTACCGGTGATCGAACCCAGACTTGAGGGTCCGTAGTCAGGAACCACTAGACCATTAAGACGGTCTGTTATAACATCAAGAGCAATAATAAAAATACTTAACAGCTGCATGCTATTGTGTATTGCATAAATGCTGAGATGAAATAACATTACAGAGGAAGTCTTAGTTTATAACTCTTCGTTGAAATAATACCACTGTTGAGAGATATATGAATACCACCCTTTTATATTTGACTTGCACAGTTAATAATAATAAACATGCAGAATGCTGTGACAGCAAAACAGCTTTTCCATGCAAGTCTTAAGCAAGCAATCGCGGGTTAAAGTACTGTTCGAAATTGTACCTAAAATTTGTTCGAATTTGTACCTCGAGCTAGTTTTTGTAAATTACTACATTGTTGAAATTCCGCTCACGAATGCCCATTGTTGTGCCAATGACTTACGTATTAAAGACTACGCTATTTGTTGGTATGAGTTAAAAATTGGTCCTCAAAAATATATTCCAGTAACACAATGTGGAATTATAAGCAATTTTATAACGTGCCATTTTTCAAGCATGGCGTTCTTACCTTCGGTTGGAAAATAATTTTTTATGGCCGAATGAGACAACTCGGAACATCATTCTCGCGGATACAGATCAACAAAACAATCAGTATGGACGCTATATTTTTAAAAAGAGGTTGGCTAACATTTGAAACCCCAAAATGGATAAAAATCTTAGTCCGTTCAGAATTGTACCATGTTCGAAAATGTACCACCTTACCCTATACATTTTATTTTTCAAGTTCCCCCATAAATAATATTCATATACTGTTAGAAGAACTTAAAGACAATATCACAAGAGAAATTAACTCTGTCTCAGAAGCTGAACTTATGCGCGTGAAAGAAAATTTCCTAAAAAGGTGCCAGAATTGTGTGGATGCAAGAGGAGAACATTTCCAACATCTCTTGGAAGAGGTACGTGTTTATTTTCATTGTAATTTTAACTGTAAATGTGAGAACCTGAATCATTACAGCGATCGCGGATTATTATTGTAGTATAGATATTTCACCCGATCGCTCGGGAGTTGGAGCTGTGCTCGCTGCGCCGTAGGAACACATGTCATTGGCCAACTCTTGCGTGGGACTCACTGTATGAACCCAAGGGTAAAAGCCAACTTCTGAGCTTGATTTAGGCGTTTTTCTAAAACTGAAACTTATACTTTATTTTTTTTAATCTATGTAACTTAGTTTAGTTTAAAATCCAAATCCACTAAAATTCGATAATAATTAATAAAGATTGTGGTACTAATACTAATACTACTACTAGCCAAATAGTAGTAGTAGTAGTAATAGTAACCCTTGACTTGGCTGTTAGCCTGTGAAGAACTTTTATATATTATTCGCTGAGAAAAATTCAAACCTTTTATAGTAATAGTAACGTACTAATAATAATATACTTATACAGGTATATACAAAATCGAATCCATGTGCATGATATTAACATTATTTTATTATTTTAAACACTAATACAATGGGAATTCATGTATCATTTGAATAGTTATAAATTCATATTTTAAAATCCAGTTTACCCAGAACCCAATGTCAAGCTATGCCACTGTGTTTTATTTCTCTACCCAGGTTGTTGGTGTCTGAAATTTTTAAGGCTATTGAAGAGGGTGATTAGTCTGTTTTCATCTGAGATTATGATGACACTGAACATCTAGGTACCGGTTCGTAAGTGTAGGCTTCCTATAGACCCCAAGCCCCAGCGAATCATCAGGTTTTTTCTATCAAGAAACTTCCATGGTGAATCTGAAGTTGGGATGTAGCCTATACTAGCTTCAAGAAGTCCTGAAGTTTTTCTTGTCTGTGTGGCTGTATGATGAATGTTTCATCAATGTACCTGAAGAAGGCCTTAGGGTTTTGTGGCGCCAAATCAAGAGCTTTGTGTTGAAAACTTTCCATGAAGAAATTAGCAAATATGAACACCCTCATTCCAACCATACATTCCTGAGGAAGGGAATGGAGCTATGATGGCCAAAAGCTTGAATTTTATAATATTGACACAGCTGATAATTTGAGAAGCCAACCTAAATAACACTGTGCAACTTTGGAATTTTGATATCACTGATTTCAAAATTGGCCATGAAAATGTTCGACTGGTTACAGTATTTAGTATGTATAAATGGACAATAGTTGTCATAAATTTTGTAATTATAACTAATTAATACGTATAAATGATATGACAATAAAAATTTTGTGGGACATGAGACATATGTTTTCCATATATTGGGCCCTCCTGAACACGTATATGATGATAAAAATCCTCGTTTGTTGCAGATTTAGAGAACGTTCCAACTGGGGAGACCGAGGATACTTGGACACATTTTTCAATTATATTTTTTTTAATTTTTTGGGATCGGCATTTTTACTTACTGATGGCATACACAGCAAGCTTATATGTTTGTCTATTATTTACAAAAATTAACATAAGTATAAAGCATGTTAATAAGGGTTAAATATTTGATTCAAAACAATGCTGCAAAGTGTTCAAGTATCCTCTACCATGAGGACACTTGGACACTGTGAAGAGGATACTTGACCACTGGTGAGGTAAATGGAATAACCAGCCCAGCTTTTGGCAATAAACAGTTTATTACTATAGGAGATGTGTAAACAGTGCCAGCCCCTAATCAAATACAATTTAAAAATAATTAATAATGTGCACAACCATCAAATTAAAGGAAAAAAGAGGTTAGTTTAATACCGCTAATAAAGAATGCTCGATATAACAAAACACAGCTGTAATATTAATAATAATAATAATAATATTTATTGGCCATTAAACAATTACATGCATCAGGCTTCGTCCAACATAGAGAGTTAAGTCCAATTAAGAGCAAGATGTTCCTTAACAGTATAATAGTTGTTTTTTAGCAATACAAATTTAATTTTCTTCTTAAAGATATTTACATTATTTAGTGATTTCACACTTTCTGGCAACTTGTTGTATAGTTTTATACCAACAGCAACATGACTATCAAGCGTCATTTGGAGTCGACAACTAGGTACCACTAGGTTATGACTACCTCGTGTGTTATAGTTATGAACATCATGTTGTTGGATATTAGCAGATAAATTCACATAGATATAAACCAAGTTGAAATATACATAAAGTGATGATAAAGTTAAAATATGAAATTCAGCAAACAACGGACTACAAGATTGGAAAGGTCCACAGCCTTTAATTATGCGCATTGCCTTTTTTTGTAACAAGAAAACATCCTTGGCACCAGGACTGTTACCCCAGAGCATCACACCATAGGTCAGATGCACATTGAAAAAACAATGATAGGCACAAATTAGAGCATGAGGAGGTAGTACATTTTTAAGTTTCCTTAACAAGAAGATGACTCTGGATAACCTTTTACAAAGCTCTTGAGTGTGAACTCTCCAATTAAGTTTACTATCCAAATGGAAACCAAGTACTTTGACAGATTCAATGTCTTCATTTGTCATGTGATTAAGGATAATCGACTGAGTTTTACCAGGATTCATACAAAGTCCATGAGTAGAAAACCAATCATTTAGCAAATCTAGAGTAACATCAGTATCATAGACATCATTGAATGAGTTCAATACAGTAGTGTCATCAGCATACATAACCAAACGTGCAGGTATTGAAAGATATAAGTCATTAACAGCTACAATAAACAAGAAAGGTCCAAGAATAGAGCCCTGGGGCACTCCAGTTGAAATTCTCTTAAAAGACGATTGTTCATTATTGGTAAACACTGCCTGAAATCTATCACTTAGATAGGATTCAATGATGGCTAACTCAGGCCCAGCGACACCATAGTGTTCCAGTTTCATACAGATAATATCATGAGGGAGGCAATCAAATGCTTTGGTGAGATCACATAGATGCATTGACACTTTACTTTTCTGTTCAAAGGACTCCAGGATGAATCTTACAATTTCTTCAACTGCTAAAGTTGTAGACTTACCACTGCGAAAACCATACTGACTTTTGTAGAAATAACCATTGCTTTCAAAGTAGAATTCTAATTGCTTTAACATGATTGATTCAAATATCTTAGATATTATTGGTACCAAGGATATAGGTCTATAATTAGTAGCTTGATTTTTAGCACCTTTCTTGAAGACAGGAATCACTTTAGAGTATTTAAGGCAGGAAGGGAATGCACCCTGCTGAAGACACTGATTTATAACAAACGTCAACGGGTATAATATTACAGGAATTATTTGCTTCATGAGAAAATTGGAGAAACCATATATGTCTTGACTCTTCGAGTTAGAAAACCCATTACAGCCTCATATACATCATCTTGGGTAACATACTTCCAGTTGAATACTGTATCTTTTTTAGGGTCAATTAAAAAATCCTTTGGATCTACAGCCTTATGAATGTTGCACTGGATCAGGCTCACTGAATCAATAAAGTAATTATTAAATACTTCAGCAGACAGGCTGTTACAAGATTGTTTGTGTTTTGTTTTACCAGCCTCCTTGTTAATAATACTCCAAGCTGTTTTACACTTGTTTTCAGAATCAAATATCAAATGATCATTGTATGATATTTTGGCTATTTTCAATTTCTTCCTATATTCCATTTTACACTTTTTAAATTCCAACACATTATCATCAGAGCCAACAGCTTGTTTTAAATTGTATAACAAGATCAACCTATCCCTCAAGATTTTAAGGTCCTCAGTAAACCAAGGCTTGGATAAGTTCTTTCTATGCTTTCTTATCACTGCATAGAAGCAACAGCATCGTTCGAACAAAGAAATTAACAATTCAAATAATGAACAGAAATTTTCCAAACCACTAGATGAAGATAAAAGTGAGAACCAATCTACATGTTTCAATTCACTAATAAGAACACTTATATACTTGAGGTTAATGAAGTGCTGAGCAGACGTGTTGCTAATTCCAGTGCAGATTGTTGGAACCAAATTACAAGATAATTTAAACCATAGGGCACTATGATCAGAGAGCATTGGATCTACAACTCCATAGCTGAACTGCCAGGAATTACAATTAGTTAAAATATTGTCCAGACAGGAGTTATTTCTAGTTGGTAAAGTATTAATACTGTAGACTCCATATTGACGCAAAGTATTAAGTAAGAAAAGCACAGGCCTGCTCGAGTGGTTAACATCTAGATTAAGATCGGCACTAATGACTAGTTTAAGCTTGGTTGATTTAATCAAGGCATTCATTATTTGCTCTAGTTTCTCAATGAAAGTGTACACATCACCATTCGGGGATCTATATGCTGAGATGATCACCAAATTAAGTTTGGGAATTTTGATTCCAGCAAATTCAGCATGCAATTCAATCGAGAAGTCATTAATCCATTCTAAGGCATGCCAGTCATGGTTGTCTCTAATAAATAACATCACACCGCCATGAGCATTTACTTTCCTACAAAAACTACTAGCAATGGTATAACTATTAACATTATATAGATGAACTTCACTGTCACCTAACCAATGTTCACAGACTGATAGAACATCAAAGTCATGGTCATCAAGAAAAACTTCCAATTCATTAACCTTGTTTCTAAGGCACTGTGTGTAATATGTGTAATAAACTCAGATCAGATTCGGTCACCGATTCTTCTTTCTTGCCTACGAGTCAACCAGAGTCTGTCGAGTCAATTGCTTCTTCCTCATTAAGAACCTGACCAATCCTCAATCTTCCATGAAATTCAGAGAGCACACAACCATCAGGCCAATTCTCTTCCTTGAAGAGACTTTCAAATTCTCTATCATGAACTTCGATATGAAATGAGGCATACGTGTCATATTTGGTTTTTAATTTCGTAGCCTTAATGTTAAAATTCCTTTGTGCTAGGTAATTTTTGAACTGATCTGTTGTTACTTCAGGAGCAATTCTACTAACAAAGATAGCTTTCTTTCTGCTGACAACCTTTAGGTCATCATGCTTACAGGCACCGAATAATTTCACTTTATTATATAGATGGCATAGTGAATTATAGGCTACTAATCTCTAGGCTATATTTTACAGTATTACAGGGATTCATTTTTATGTTGGGAGTGCTCTTACAATGTTTGTACATTCTACCTTGCACTTCCAAACATTGCGTACAATCTTACCTTATAGAAGATCCAGGAACTGCACTCCCTCTGCTAACAGGCATGTTCCCAATCACAAAAATAATACTGTATGTATAAGAAATAAAGCCCTGTAGGCTATTAAGCTGACTGAATTAATTTATTCTATATTGAAATCAAACCTAGTAGAAAATAGAAAACTGGTCACTCTGTCATTTTGGAGGACAATCTCAGGAGCTGGAAGAATCATGACTATTTGGTCGGAGGCTACCTCAGCTTTATCTTCAATAATAGGCCATTTGAATCTGCTCCCGCTGACCCGCCTTGCAAATTTCACGACACGTCCATCTGTGGTACAGTCAGACACTTGGCCTACAAAATTCTTCTTTGATTTTTTGCCCTCATACTTCACTAACACCCAGTCCTGAGGATCAGGTTCAGGTTTTTGCAAATCTGACATATTTCTGGGAGATGAATCACGTAGGCCTACTGATAAGTCTGATTCAGAATCAGAGGTCTCTACATCAACAGTTTTCCTACTGGGTTTGGCATTCTTTTCTGTAGGACTAAGTTCCTTCTCTTCACTGGTTGTTGTTTAGGCCTACACTGCCTCGCAGCAAGTTCTGCCTCAAGCTGCTCCTTTTATGACGTGTCAGTCAGCACACTGTTCTTGCCCCTTTTTCTTCCTCCCAGCTTTTTCTTTCTTCACCTGCCTTAGGGAAGGGTCGGATTTGTTCAGGTGTTATTAGGCCAACAAGCATCTGCGATGCCGTTTTGGTATATTCAACTAGTTTTTTTTCTTGTTCCTCTGACATTACCAGATTTTTTGTAGTTGGGAGTAAATGAACAGTTAGGCCTCTCCTCAGACCTGGATGCCTTCTGGACATATCTTCGAAGTGTGTTGAACGAGGTAGTTCATATTTTTTTGCTGCTGCCAACAGGGGAAGTCCATTGCTATTCAGATCCTCGACAGCCATTTTCAATGTTTCTCCATCAATTACTTTACTTGGTTTAGCACCTTCCTTCCTTTTTTAGAAATGTGGCATTTTAGTAGAACGAATAAGAATTACATCAATATTACTTAGGAATAAAGTTACTGGCATTGGTGTCAAAGTATCCTCATGGCACTGGTGTCCAAGTCTCCTCATGGCACATGCTGGCACTAATTGTCTCATACCCTACTCCATGCTTATCTCAGCCATCCATTACTATATCTATCTTATTCTACATAAAATTTCATTTAAGTGGCTTGGTATAATAATAATCTAGGTTGATTTATAACTGCAAGAGAAAGAAATAACCTACCTCTTAAAATATTACTTTTGCTGGTTAAAAGCACATGAGCTGCAACATACCCCACTGAACTGCATCTGTATCCACAGGAAGTGGTTTATAGGCTTCCTCTAAGCATAAATAAGTGCCCCTAACATCAAAAACAAAATATTACCCCAAACTCCTGAGATATTAGGGGGTGTTCAAGTATCCTCCATGTCCAAGTATCCTCAGTCTCCCCTACATTAATGTAAAATACAAAATCTGGAATTTTTTTTGTCATATAATTTTTACTTCTTATTTTGTTACTACTATTATGCAGAAAATTGTTTTATATTAATGTATTGTCAAATTCGTATTAAGTGATGTCAAATTCATAAGAAAATCTTATTTTCGTCTGTGAAACACGCAAAAAGTAAGAATTTTTAGTACAGTGTCACATAAGCTTCAAATCTTATGTGTTTTAGTTTCTTCATAAGAACTAAACTTTTCACTTCTCCAGACTGAAATAAGGCCTACTGCCACTGATGTAGAAGAAAAAAGATTACCAGATTTTTGCACCAAGTGGAACTTACTTCAGTTTATTTGTGTTCCCTTTAGTTTGGTGAAGGAAGCTCCAATTTTGACAAGCTGCCTGGAGACTGTCCTTTCTGGGACATATTGTTTTGGTGATGACATTACTATATAGACCCAAAAGAGCATATGTGCCATTCAGGAATTTCTTCCTCTAGTAATGGCAAGATTCATTGGCATAGTGAATTTGTTTAGAAAGTTCAACTCATCATGGCTCAAGTTGCAGCCCCTTGGAATGGACTCCTCAGTCAGAAATCTTTTACCATAAGTTCCTTCTCATGAATCCTTCTCATCTTTCACAAAGACACTGCGGTAAGTTGCTCTGGGGTGTGTCTTCTTATGAGAGTTTGAGGAAGGTTGAAAGCTTTTTTCTTATGCTACTAGGACTTGGATGAAACTAAATTGAGCATATTCAATGTACAAGGCACATGCATTAAGTAAGGGCCGTCAGCTTATACGAGGGTTGGTCAATAAGTAAGGTCTCCAACACTCTAGCCCAAGCTCACAACGTCGGACGAGAGATTCGGCACCACTGCCATGTCCCGCGATCTCTCCTCTTTCAAACGAGCCATTGCTGAAGCCGTTGAACATTTTAGTGTCCGAGATAGAGCTGTTTGAAATGGATCTCCCGATTTCCATCCCCGCCAAGTGCGCCTACGCGAAGTCATACGGTTTCTTACTGCAAAAAATGTTCCGCTGATTGAAATTCACAGGCAGCTTTGCAAAGTTTATGGAGAGGGATATATGGACATAAAAAATGTGCGTAAATGGGTTCGTGAGTTTAAACAGGGCCGGAAAAATATTCATGATGAAGAACGAAGTGGGAGACCAACAACAGCCGTCACAGATGAGATGGGGGCAAAAGTCGATGAATTGGTGCGACAAGATCGATGCGTAACTACCCGTGAACTTTGTTTATTGCTTCCTGACATTACTAAAGGTTCCATACAGACCATTTTGAGTGACAAATTGATGTTCCATAAGATTTGTGCGAGGTGTATTCGCAGAGGCCGCACTTGGCGGGGACGGAAATCGGGAGATCCATTTCAAACAGCTCTATCTCGGACAATAAAAGGTTCAGCGACTGCAGCAATGGCTCATTTGAAAGAGAGGAGATAATGGGACATGGTAGTGGCACCAACTCTCTCGTCCGACGTTGTGAGCTTGGGCTCGAGTGTTGGAGACCTTACTTATTACTTGGCGGAGACAGAAATCAGGAGATCCATTTCAAACAGCTCTATCTCGGACACTAAAAAATTCAGCGCCTGCAGCAATGGCTCGTTTGAAAGAGGGGAGATGCGGGACATGGCAGTGGCAGCAAATCTCTCGTCTGACGTTATGAGCTTGGGCTAGAGTGTTGGAGACCTTATTGACCAACCCACGTATTTAAATGTTACGGGGTTGGATTGAACATGTGCTAGAATTCATCTTTAAAACATAAATGTCATTTTATTTAAATGTACAGATTGTTAGAGGGGATCACATTAACACAAATAATGAACAGAAATGCTGTAAACATTACATTGGTGCTGAAAATATGGAGACTTTCAAGGCCGATGTAATAAGTTTTCAAATCTTATTACATTGGTACTTCCAAGAGCTGGGTACTGAATCACCGTGACTGGCAGCTAGCCAGGGGAGATAGAAAATAGTGGCCATGAAAGAAACAAACACAAATTGCTCCATGGGAATGGGAATGGCTGAGTAACCGCTATATATTCGAGCGTTTCGAAACCGCAGTATTGTAGCAATGGTGCACAGGTTTTCTTAGAATACTCTGATATTACTTTCATCCCAGTTTCAAAACAGCTGAGAAAACCAGAGAATGGTGCACTCGAGAATAAGTTTAGGAAATCCAAAACCGAATTAAATAAAGTGCAGGAAATTTGAAATTAGGTGCAGAAAATTCAAATTTTTGCACATGGATAATCTGCAAACCTGAGAATCCACCCACAGATAATCAGGAGTTTGCTATATACGGCTATAGCAGTGAAAGGGTTAAATAGCCTATTTATTAGGCTTACTACTAAGCTGTGAAAACAGCAGCATGTGCTGTAGCTAAGAATTATTGTCAATCTTGTCTACAAGGAAATAGCCAAGTAAAAATATCTTATCCCACAGCCTAAGTACGGTAATTTGAACGGTGAATAGTCAGACCGACAACTTCATACAGTCCAACAATGAGGCAGAGAAATGGTGGTGGTTAACATTTGCATATTTTCAGGATATGAGT
The DNA here is from genome assembly GCA_964059195.1 of Ectobius pallidus. Taxonomy (NCBI): domain Eukaryota; kingdom Metazoa; phylum Arthropoda; class Insecta; order Blattodea; family Ectobiidae; genus Ectobius; species Ectobius pallidus. The sequence continues at coordinate 15,709,008 of CAXKWD010000007.1, forward strand.
ACAGTATATGCTTGGTTGTTGCATTGGAAGCAAAACCAAATGAAACCAGCAAGAAGCCTACCTTGTTCTAGCCCACACATCAAGAGAGAAGTATGCCATTATCATGTGTGTTGCTCTCTTCAATAGAGAGAGTGTGTGAAAATCACAAGATAAAAACTTAAGTTCTTAAGCAACATATGAGAGGACATAATGAAGTACCACTTTTACAATAGGGCAAACAGCATTTGTTTCGTACTTCCTAGAATTCTGCAAACAAATGAGCATATAGGGGCCACAGTGCATGGTGTCTGTTTATGAGGACAGCCTCTAACTATAACGGTGGTGAAAAATAAAAGCATTTTGTTTACTAGAATTTGTTCATATACATGTTAGATAGGGTACACAATTTGGGAGAAATTATTCTTTTGGGTTGAAAGAATTATGGGTATGCACAATGGGATAATTTCAGAGTTGTAGTTATTCATTTGTTAAAAACAAAGTCAGACTGTATAGGCCTATCAGTAGTGGGAAAGTTTTGTGTTACAGGTTTATTGTGTTGTGTATGTCTATGCATTCCATGCATATAAAAGCAATAGTCTATTATACAAACTGTATTTAAAAATGAGCAAACCATTTTGTTTACTACATTTATAAAAGAAAAAGCTCATCAAAACCAGTACGGTTATGATTAGCAAGTTTGAAAATAATAAGTTATCTAGATAATTTGATAATAATCCATTAATACTGTAGCCAGAATTGCTACAGTGAATTTTCTTGAGAGCAATAGCTCAAATGATTTGGGTTATCTCAGTTGGAAGCTTAGAAAGGTTTTTTATAAAGTCAAGGAACATTGTACATACGTACATTGGTTTAACTTACATTCTTTACAGAAATCTAATCAAAGAATTAAAATTATTTTACTTATTTGCTTTTATACAATTCAAATATGAGTCATATCCAGTATCATTATTATATGGCTGCTTCAGATAACGGAGGGAAAAGGGTAAGTATTATCATGCCCCACCCAATATTGTGATGATGGCTGAGTGGAAATATAACATTATCCAACACTTATTGGTCTGTACCAGATAGAGCAAGTATGAATAAAATAGCCTTACAGATAATACAGTAGCATGAAACATGATACTTACTTCAAAATCTGGTTTCTGGCATTGGATTTCAACTACACTAACAGTATCCTTAACGTTGAGTACATTTTTAAGTGTTTCCATCTCTGAAGTGTTCAATGAAACTGGTTTTGTTTCTTGTATGTTCGTTAAACCAGATATTTTTAAAGTTGACTGCAGTTTGTCCAGAGTTTTGAGCGATACGCCATTTGAAGCTGGCACCACTGCTTCTTGCAAAATGATCCTTCCTTCAGGTTTGACAACCCTTGCTAATTCAGTCAGAAGCTCTATAGAATGATTTACAGACTGAGGAAACATTACACCTGACAATACCACATCAAATGACGATGATGGATGTGAACCTGAAAAAAAGAAAAAGCAGTCAGTCTGACTAATTGTGATCATGAACAAAATAAAGTTAAAATGTATTCACTTCACTATAGGTAGACCTATCATTTCTGAGAATTCAATCATATATCCAGTTTCTATGTGACATGCTGGCAGACATATTATTACCTACAGTAGGCCTATATGAAAAGTGATGCAGTAAGTGCAAAAACCTAAGATTCCCAGCAGAACCAAGAAACATAATATATCTACTAAACAAATACAGGGTGTGGCAGAAAGAACGCCTCGATTACAGAAGGCAAATATATCCAAACCCAATAAAATATGAAAAAACTTATGTAATTCTTTGAAAGTACACATGATGCCATTTATATCAACGTGTTTTTAAGAGAACATCATTCAAGTGGCAGACCCCATTGTTTATACACTGATTGAGCCTCTCTCAGTAGTTATCCATGACTCTCAGCAGCAAATTCCTGTTGGATTGCCTCCATAAGAGCTTCCAAAGTTTGGGGACGATGTTGGCACACCTTGGCTTTCAGATGTCCCGTCTTTGGAGCCCGAAATGTACGCGAAAGGCACGCAGCAATATACAGTTGCAATAGACATTGTCAATATACATAAATATACTATACTAAAGTACATAGTGATCAATACAGATTAGAAATGTAAATCATTCAAGTCCGACCTTTCAAACTCCTCAATACTGTAAAAGCTTTTAGTTTTCAACCAAAGTTCTAAAACTGTTTTAAAATGACTAAAAGTTACATTACTGGCCTTTATTGGCAGCTTATTAAAAAGCTTGATTCCTAAGTAATTAAAACTCTGCTGTGTTTTACGTAACCTAACGAGCTTAGTATCAATCTTATCTTTAAACCTAGTGTTATAATCATGAAAGTCACTATGCATTTTAAGTTCATTAAAATGCTTTTTCACATGGAGGAGGCACTGTAATATGTACAAGGATGGTAGAGTTAGTATATTTAATTCAATAAAAAGATTCCTACACGAATCTCTATTGCCTATACCTTTTATAGTTCTAACCGCCTTCTTTTGCCATAAAAACACATTTTTTGCCCCCGGAGAGTTCCCCCAGAGCAAAAGACCATATAAAAGATGTGAATGAAAGAAGGCAAAATAGGCATTTATAATCAGTGTCGGGCCCGTACACAATTTAAGTTTCTTTAATAAAAATATAACTCTAGATAGTCGAACACAAACCTTGTTTGTATGTACATCCCAGTTTAGGGTAGAATCAAGGTCAATACCTAAAAGCTTCACTGATTTTTTCTCTATCCTAGACTTATTTAAACCAAAAATGATTTCTTCTGTTTTATCTTCGTTAACCACAAGTGCATTAGCTGAAAACCACATATAGGATCTTTCAATCATATAATTTTTTATTACTTCATTATGTTGTAGGTTCTTATTTGAAGTTAATAAGGTAGTGTCATCAGCGTAAAGAATACATCTATTTGGGACAAAACTAGGCAGATCATTTACAAAAACCGAAAACATAAAAGGGCCAAGGACCGAGCCCTGTGGCACCCCTGTTTTGATTTTTAGAGGTTCAGAGCATTTTCCTTCCAATTTAACATACTGGTATCTGTTTGTTAAGTACGACTCAATAAGCGACACATCATTTCCTTGTTTACAATAAAATTTCAACTTTTCAATTAAAAGTTTGTGAGGTACTAGGTCAAAGGCTTTGCTTAGATCTAACAATACAGCTGAGGTTTCCTGTTTTGCTTCAATGCCTTCTATTATGTAAGAGACTACACTCTCAACCGCGTCAACAGTAGACAGACCCTTTCTAAAGCCAAATTGAGAGTTTGTAAGCAGATTATTTGTTATAAAATACTCTTCAAGTTGATTTTTAATTATGCATTCAATTATCTTTGAAAAAACCGGCACCAGTGAAATTGGACGATAGTTGCTCTTCTCAGACGAGTCACCTTTCTTATAAATAGGTACCGTTACACTTAACTTAAGGCAGGCAGGATATATACAGTCTTTCAGTAACCAGTTTATCAAATACACCAAAGGATATAACAATGAGGCTTTTAGTTTTCTGACAACGTAGTTAGATAAGCCATATGCATCTTCAGCTCTAGAGTTACTAAGGTTAGTTATTATCTTATTTACAACATCAATATTTACACTTTTCCACTTAAAATCAGATGCAGTCGAAGGATGTGCAATGTTAGCTGAATCTAGGATGTCTATTGGATCAGCGATTTCATCATATATTTGTTTAATTGCTGTATTAGTGCCTATATTTACAAAATAATCATTGAATTCATTTACAGAGACAGTGTTATTTACTTTTTTATTTTCTTTGGTTGATAATCTCCCTGTTTCAGAATTAATAATGTGCCAAGCAGCTTTGCACTTATTTTTTGCATTATTAATGTAATTTTCATTAGCTTGTTTTTTTGCTAGTCTAATTTGTACTCTATACATCTTTTTTAATTTCATATAGTGTTTTTTAAACAAATCATCTTTTTTTGATCTTTCATAACTTATAACAAGAAGCGTTCTGATGTTTTCTAATAGTGGAGTAAACCAATTTGTATTCATCGGATTTGATTTGTCCCTCTTATGGCTAGAAGTAAGCTTATAATTTATCTTTCTTTTTGGACAGCAAATGTCAAATTCATACTGTATGGTGTTAATAAATAACAAGAACGCTTCATCAACAGACCTACAAGCTAGAAACTCAGTCATCCAGTTAATATTATTTAACTTGACCCTAAAATTATTTAGAGTAGACTCCTGACCAAGCTATGGTCTAAACTAAAACGGCACCTAAGTTGCTGTTCAGTAATATTCACCCTGCCCCTCTACCCCCACCCACCACGTAGATATCTATCTCCCAAATCGAGACGTTCTTTCTGCCGCACCCTGTAGGATTGATTGCTTAAATATGGTCCTGATGGTGATTTGAAGCAGCAATTTTCAAGCCATGGCCGAGGTTCGGATCTCTGTATGCTTTCTAGAATGAAGACAAGGCATGATCTGGATAGAAACATCAAAGTCAAAGATTGGAAACCAAGTCCAAAATTGAATGAGAAATTACGAGTGAAGCCTGCCACACTTACAGAATAAGGAGTGAAATGAAAATAAGGGTAAAAAATAAGGGAAATGAGGGAGTCTAAAGTTCAGTGAACAACAAATTCTTCTGATAGGCCTAGTTATTCTAGTTTAATCGGGATTAACTTACTTGTATAGCCTATCTTTCTTTTTTGGATTAGATTTCAATGCAGGCCTACTGTACTAATTTTGGAGGACAGAATCACTGTAGATTCCATAAGTTGTTATGAAATTAGTTTTATAATAATTACTAGGGACCGGATTCTTAGGTTTTTACCTATTTTTTTCCTTACTTCCAAAACAAAAAGCGCTCATACACTTTTTCGAATCATGTCCATAGGATTCACCCACATTAATTCTGTGGCACCTAAAAATACCTAAATGGGGTATAAAAACCTAAATATACCTAAACGGGATATAAAACCTAAAATATATAATTTAGGCTCCTTTTTTGCCTTTTTGTTTGTTTGTTTGTTTGTTTGTCCGTAAAGAAATTGATATTTTGCGGGGAGAGAATAATTTTTGTCGGGTAGAAATTAATACCACCAGCGTTTCATTCAACCCATTGTCGTCTAGGAAGGACAGTATCAAGAGAGGAAGAGGGTACCGGCGTATTCCTTTTAAAATATTCGTCCGAACAACCATTGTTGCCGTGTATGAACGAGGATATAGATTTCTGTGTTGTTTGTTTTTTGTTTGCCTTTAGTACTTCCCTGTTATTCATACTGAGTGGGCACACTGTGAGTTTTAAGAAGACGTGTTAATTATGCCGAAAAAATGAAATCGAGTTTATTATGGCAGTGGATTGGCGACGATCTGAATTTCATTACAGATGGCAAAGTAATATTTTGTCAAGCCTGCCAGAAACACGTATTATTTACCTTTCTAGAAAAGTAGGAAGTTTTCGTCCCTAGTTGATCAGTTGTACGGTTAGCATGCGTAACAACCGAAAAAGGGAAAATAATCAGTTTCACATTATCCACATCCAACCATAAAGTATTTAACTAACTATATTAGAAGCATCGGATTCGTATCCTGAGAAGGGTAGTGTCTAGATACAGTATTAACTATTAACTAAGAGATAACAGGAAGAACTTCACAGTTGAGAATCTTGAAAGATATTTAGTGATATACTGTTAGTCCAGTCAAAAAACTTAAAAAAATGACCCAACCTCTAAAAAAATCCGAAAGTTTTGAAACTTTGCACACTTATTTAATGGTACCTTGGGATGAATATACCAAAAGTCCTCATGAATATGAGGCGAGCTCTAGCGGCAATTAGCGAAAACAGGACCCCTATTTTGGTTTTTCGTTAATATCTCGAGAACCGTTGGTCTGAGGTAAAAGTTGACTATATACGTAATTAAAGCTTATTAAATTTGGAACATAAATGATTATGTACATTTTTCTCGTATTCCTAATGTTTACCGAGTTATGGGGCGCTAAAGGATAGCGTTTTTTCTAAAACCGTCGAGGAGCGCACGATGGTGCAAATTAAAGTGGGTACCTACCGTACTATTTCACCATTGTCTTTATTTGAGGAGGCAGGAATGCGGAATACCAAGAAATCTACCTTGTACGATGCCTACTCCATTAAAAGAAGAAATTAACCTAGTCTATATTGACATTGTTTTGGTTGGAGGCTTACTATTACACAATTAAATTACACAAGGTGGTGTGGCCCAAAGATTCGCCAACAATCTCAACCATCTGCTAGTGTTATGTAGCCTATGTTCTCAAGCATTATGGTGGCAACGGCTGCACGGTGGTGTTTGATGTTTATTCAGCCACCCGATCCAGTACAAAGAGAGCTGAACAGAACCGAAGGTACAAAACAAAGAGGTCAGTTAACATAAACTTTGGAGAGAAAACAATAGTAACAGTCAAACAGGATGATTTTCTTTCTAACGAAAAGAATAAATGTAGACTAATTTCATTCCTCATAATTGCCCTTACCAACCATGAAGTTGAAACAGAACAAGCATCCAGTGATGCTGACACATTGATCGTCCGAACAGCACTCGTGAAGTCCTTCACTTGTGACGAAGTAGCAATAGTCGGGTGAAGATGTAGATCTTATTATTCTCCTCATGGTCTTAACTCCGACTGAACAAAACATATTATTTGTGAAACCAAGCCATGGAAAAGTAGGAAGGCAAGTATATTGAAACCAGCAATTGCAAACTTTGGGAATGAAGAACAGCATACTTCCAGTGGCGTAGCAAGCTTAGGTGGTACCCGGTGCGGAAAATTTCTTGTAACCCCCCCCCCCCCCCCCATTTAAATTATTAAAAGATGGAACAGTTCCAAGTGTTATGTTTTGGATAGTCAAAGGTAATCCCACGAGAGTTTAAGAGTTTATCGATAGATGCAGCTGCAACGAATTTATCTTATGTAACTCGTAAACTCAACGGATTATGCAAAATTAGTAATGATTACTTTGTTATATAAAAACAAAACTAAACTCCGAAATCATGATATACTATGAATCAACCATCCATAAAACGATTCGAGTTATCATGTTGTCGTCATGTTTTAACCAATGCTACCAATGGTGCATATAAAACATAATAGTTAACCTAATTCAGCAAATTTTGTTAGGATTAAGGAAATACATACATATCAAGTACATTATGCTGTACATTGTCCTGTTAAACGACAATAAATTCTATTATTATTATTATTATTATTATTATTATTATTACTATTATTAATCTAAAGTACGTTATAGACAGACAGATATACATTGTTTTCGTGAGCCACAGACTGTGGGTGTTACCGTTAATAAAGCGAACATCTTTTGTTTCACACATTTCTAGGCCAAAATACACTCCCGAAATTGTGCAAATGTTTATTTTTTAAGTGATTTTTTATATTTATAGATATTTTGTTTTCCAAGCAAAATCTCGAATTTTGGAAAGATGAATTTTGATAAAAGGACAAAATTTTGTATTTATGTCAGATACCTTTCAAGATGTGAACCGAAGATTGGAGACACGATTTCCTTATTTTTACATAAAGAAAGTTTTATCGAAAACGGCTCTAACGATTTTCTTTAAATTTTGCACGTGGGTTGGTTATACTAAGAGCTAAAACTTTTATTTGAAACACTTTTTCGAAATAATTCTCTGAAGGGTAGTAGTTATAAGCCACTTACTCTGAATACGCGCTCTTTGCAATACGGCGTCTTGCAACGGAAAATCGTACACAAAACAAAATTTTGTATTTGGGTTAGGTACCTTTTGGGGATGTGACACGAAGATTGGCGACAACTTTCTCTTATTTTTAAGGGGAGGCTAACTTTTATTTGGACAGAGGAAGTTATGTGAATTATAGATCAATTTTTTATAGGTTGATCCTAAGAAATTTCATAAACAAGTAATGTGACTATTTTACGGAACTGTATTATTAATAATCTATTCTTAAATATGCGCACATCCCAGTTCGAAATCTAGATTGAAGGAGACTTCGGAGTCAACTCACATTCCAAGTTTATTTTCGTCAAAGTCATGACTGCCGCAGCGGGTAGAATTGGTTGCGGCTTGAGTGATATAAAATATCACCGATTGTTGAAGTCTCATTTAAATTAATAAAACTGCAGAGACAAGCATCGGAAGAAATAAACACCCCTCCCCCTAACCATAATATTATTGTTCTTATATACACAACGGCCAGTTCAGCCGCGTTTTATTACCTTTGTTGACTGAATTTTAAACTAAAAGAAGTTTCAATACGCATGTTGACTTGTAGAAAGTTGTTAAGCTTATTTAATTGTTTTAAATAATATTATTATTTTCTTTAAATTCCCTTGAGCGATTTTTTACTTACAAAGACACATTTTTATTTTGTCACCCCCTGGGTGATGGCACCCGGGGTGGCCCGCACCCCCCTTCCTACGCCACTGCATACTTCTTGTGCATGCGTTCAGCGGATGTGATACGACTTCGGCTGCATATCGAAATGGGAAACATTCCTGATGCAAATTGTTCAAGAAGCAAGCTGTACTGCAAGGTATTGCTGATATATTTAACAGCCCAAGTTCATCCCGTGAGGCTGTAGCTGCTGCTGGAAACAAAATATTCCTGGCATTGTACAATGCATCCAGGAAGAAAACCTCTCTTAACATGCACCGCTACAATGCTTTCACCAAATCTGTATCCAATGCTAAACCCGACCTTTCTGCTCTGCCGCCCACAAAAGGAGCAGCAAGACAACACGCATTTCGAGTGTACCATCAAATTCAATTTTGACTTTGGAATGAACTTCTTCCTGTGCAGTGTGGTTGGAAGTTGGAAAGCGATCGGCTGATCCCTGTAACAATAGAGAATCCAGCAGCACCTGAAGCTGTCCTCAACCTCATTTGTTGCAAATGTACAGGTGGATGTGGGAACAAATGTGGCTGTCGAAAACTCAGGAATAATGTGTACAAGCATTTGTCACAACTACCATGGCGAATACTTGAATGGTGTTACTTCCATCCTCGAAGAAGACTTTGATGACCCTGATAATCCCGATGCCATAAACCTTGAAGAAACAGACCGTTCAGTGCAAAGCACAAACACTGAACATTTGGTACATGAAGATCAAAACACTGTGCTTGCTGGACGCTTAACCAGAAGTCAGGTGAGATTGCACATTTGTATTTTTTTGTTATTCATTTTCCTTGAAATAGTATACATAAATTGGTCGTCATGTTCATACGTTGTTTTACCACTCGCTTACCTACTTTCTTTTACCTACATGTTCTTAATCTGTATAATGGTTCTCTCACATCATCATATCATGCATATTTACCTCTTCTTACTGTGTTTAGGGCAGCAAGTTCAGAAGCTGACCAAGATGAGCAGATTGCAGGACCTTCTACCAAGAAGCGATCAAGAGTTGATTGATTTTTCTGTACACAGTTTTCCTTGGAATATCCTCAGCATTTTTTTTTTTTTTTTTTTGGGTTTATGTATTTCATTGTTTAATATACATCATGTCTTCCTTTTTATAGAAAGCTGTGAAATTTATCTCCTGAATCATCCTTGGTATAAAAAAATGGTAAACCATTGTCAAATATTATTAGAAATGCCATATTGTACCGTGCTAGCGTAGTTTTTAAAAAAACGCTATCCTTTAGCGCCCTATAACTCGGTAACCATTGGAAATACAAGAAAAATGTATATAATCATTTTTGTTGCAAATTTAATAAGCTTCAATTATGTATATAGCAAACTTTTACCTTCGACCAACGGTTCTCGAGGTATTAACAAAAAACCAAAATAAGTGCCCTGTTTATGGTAATTGCCGCTAGAGCTCGCCTCATATTCACGAGGACTTTTGGTATATTCATCCTTAGGTACCTTTAAATAAGTGTGCAAAGTTTCAAAACTTTCGGATTTTTTCTTAGGTTAAACCTTGTTTTGACTGGACTATGTAGGTTAACCAGGAAATGTGAGCCAATCTTATTTTCACTGCTTCTTTTGATTGTTAATGCTTTCTTTCTTCAATTGCATAATATTGTCTTAAAGCAAGTTTACACAAATTTAAGTCAATTTTGTTAATTTAAACTTTACAAGTATTATGTATTTAATCCTATGTAGCACATTCAAATTCATTAAACCGATTATTCTACCCGAAAACGATATTTTGGACAAAAAACCTAAAAAAAACTATTTCATCTAATGGAAAACCTAAAACAGTGTTTTTAAAAACCTAAAAATCCGGTCCCTAATAATTACGGTACATTGGTACAGTGAGTCCCACGCAAGAGTAGGCCAATGACAGAAATTTTCTTTCATGCTCATAATTTCAGCTTCCGAAACAGAGTTAAATTCTCTTGTGGTATTGTCTTTAAGTCCTTTTAACAGTGTGTGACTATTATTTATGGGGAAACTTGAAAAATAAAGTGTATAGGTCAATTCCCCATAGATTAGAAGAACTTACAGACAACATCACAAGAGAAATGAACTATCTCGGAAGTGAACTTAGGCACATGAAAGAAAATTTCCTAAAAAGGTGCCAGTGTTGGGTGGATGCAAGAGGAGGGCATTTCCAACATCTTTTGTGATGAGGTACATGGTTATTTTCACTATAATTCCAACTGTAACTGTGAGAACCTTAACCATTACACCAATCGCGGCTTTATTTGCGTAGATATTTCACCCGATCGCTCAGGAGTTGGAACTGTGCCCGCTGCGTCGCAGAAACCTGCATCATTGGCCAACTCTTGCATGGGACTCACTGTATAAGAATTGCATGCACAAACATTCATTTAAATCTTGTACAGCCTAGGCAAACATAAAATTAAATTCTGAATGAAAATATCAGTGCGTTTAATTGGAAATGCGGGCTTACTATATAGGCTACCTGAGTTTCTATGAGATGATTCAAGGGGTTACACAGGCCTTAGCTAGTACACCAACACTCTTATTGGTTAAACTTTCATTGGTTCTTTTTGCAATGAACTGTTTATTCACACACATTACAATACCAGCACAGAATATGTACATGCTAGAATAACCAAATGGCTGGTGCTATTGCTGCTCGAAGATTTAATTCTTCTGTATTGCACCAGATTTACCCATCTGAGAAACAGGCGAGGGAGTGATTTGTGTTGTTGTATGTTTCCATGTAATCATTTATAATTCTTCTAGGTGCCAGCTATAGGTTTGGGCACTTCCAATGCAACTGGCCAATTGCTGTTCATGAGGTAGGCTATATGTTCCATTTTCACTTCGCAAACTATACTCAAGGATTCTAAGTAGGCCTAAGTGGCGGTTAGGTTAGGAATAGTGATAGGCTATTAGTACTGGTGACAAATGTAGAGCTAAGTTGGTGGCAGTAAGGTTAGAGGAACAGTGAACAGCCCTAAGTTTCTGCATCACTTGACCCGGACTCCCTACCCTCTCATCTGAGTAGATGATATTCATGATGTTTATAGCACCGTTTTAGGTTAATTTTGTGTAAACTTCTTGGTGATTTTACTCAGGCCTATATTTACAGTTTCCCTATGAGAAAAAGGTGCTTATATGTGGATTCATCAGGTTTTGCAGAAACGGGATAACATGAAATTTGGCAGCTTGAGAAAAAAATATATATAAAGAGGACACAGATAAAAACTTTAGTTACCCTGAAAAACTAGCTGCTAGAGATTGGTCACTCCTGAGTGAGTCATTTCAAATGAGCAACTCCCCTCTAGCTCCTTACAAACACTTCTCCGCCTGCTTGGCACCTCATACATTCTCTTGCTTTCACAAGTCTTCCTTATGCTCCATCCCAACCTTCTGTGATTGCGCTGGCTTTCAAATGTGCACAATTGCACTCCATATGCGTTGGTGGAAAGCACGAATTGAAAGAATGAGGAAAGAGTGGTAAAAGGACTCAAAAGAGCAGTCGAATTTACATTTCCCCAGCTCATAAAAATGTTTATTGTGTACTGCAATGACATTGAGAGTAGTGACCACACTAGAAGAGCTAGTTGGAACACGTGTTGGTAGAGAGCAAAAAATGAAAGAATAAGAGAAGAAAGAGCCAGCGAGCAAGTTGATTGTGTGCCGAGGAGCAATGTGTAGGGAGAGTATGCTTCTGCGAGTTGGTTAGCTGGTTACAGCTAAAAATCTGAATGACTCTCGAGGAGCACCTCCTCATAAAAAGCACAGCGAAAGAGCCTGTTCTCACCACTAAACAATTCCGACCCATCATTATTAGCTGCAGCTTCATTCATAGCATTGCTTATAATGTTACGAAATTGCATTTTGCATAATAAAATTGTAATGAAGTTTATTTACGTCAGAAATTGGCAGCATTACCTAGGGTACACAATTCCCACAATGTTGGTAATGGTACATCATGGCTCCCATAACCAGTGACACATATGCATGGTATTGTAACAGAAGTTGGGGATTGTAGCACTGGTACTTCGGTTGATTTCTTTAAAGGTTTCCAATGAAAAATGGCCAAATATGTTGGTATATTGTTCTCCAAAACCTGCATAATCCAGGTATAGGCACATTTTTCTTGTAGGACAATTCTGAGTGTAAGTAAAATTACTAAGAAGTTGACACAAAACTAATCTAAATGGCAATGTAAAACGCAGTGTAATTCGTTGCCTGGTCACTGGTGTGCTCCAAGCGGGATGTGGTGGTCCTGGTCCCATGACAATTAGTGATGGCAACCTCACGGTGATAGTGCTGATCTCGGGTAGTCAGTGTCTATTGTTGTTTTAACGACACCATGGGGCTCAACATTGTTACCAACATCGTAGGGAGAAAGATCACATATATTCTGTACTAAGCTTACATAGCCCCATGTCATGAGAGCTACGTTTTCTTGGGGGGTTCTGTAACACCACTATAATTTGGGGTTCCGCCCTCAAAAACACTTCATTTAAAAGCATATAGGCTTAAACTAAACTCCGTGGCGCTACATCCCTGGAGGGACTTGGCCTACCACCCGACCGCTGCGTCATCTCCCGTAGGCAGATGGCAGGATTGGGGGGCATGTGGTCAGCATGCCGACACCCACGGCCGTTAATGGTGGTTTTCTTGACCGGAGCCGCTACTTCTCTATCAAGTAGCTCCTCAATTTGGAATCACGAGGCTGAGTGCACCCCTACCAGACCTCCCTACCTCAGAAAAATCCGAGGAGGTACCGGGAATCGAACCCGGACCGACGGATCTGTAGTCAGCGATGCTAACCACAAGACCACGCCGGCGGCAGCATATAGGCTTAGGTATTAGGTAAATTCAAAGATTGCATACATCTCTACATGTCACCAGACATGATATCATAGCATGCTATTCATATTACGTGTAGACAGAGCTTACCATTTGGTTATAATGTTACATTATTGTTAATAACATTTTAGAACAAAATATCTATAATAATAAGAGGAAATGTTTGTCTGTGCACGATGCCCAGTGAAATCTACTGCATGCAGAGATCTGAAATTTTAAACATAAATGGAATGCATTTTGATGCCTAATTTTTTATTTTCGCTTTTGTTTGCGAGTTATGAGTGAAAGACTGGTATAAAACGTGAATTTTTTGCGCTATCAAAGCATCAGTTTTCTGTATTACATTTCCATTGTCAAATCAATTGCAGGTGGCTTTGCTGTTTTTTTGGGGGGGAAATAAGAGCATCGTGATTTTTTCAATATAGGCCTATCGCATGGAAATATCAATCACTTTGAGTCTGTAAGACCACCCTGGTCAATTCGTTGGATTATAACATCAAGGAATGCAGACATCTCAAATTTTCAACATAGACAGAAGAGGGATAATTAATGTAGGCCTAAATAGGCAAACGTTGATCAACTTGGATGGAACTCATTATGCAGGGGTTTCTAGACCAGGGATCTCGAATCTGAGGACAGTTTTCACAGGTGGCACTTTCTAATCGTGGAATGTGCTCTAAGCCAAACTTTTAACTGTTTCATTATAATATTTTATTATCATTTAGTTCATGAATGACTCACAAGTGTTGTGATTGGCCTATGTGATATTGTCTTTAAGTTCTTGTAACAGTATGTGAATATTATTTATGGGGAAACTTGAAAAATAAACTGTATAGGTCAATTTCCCATACATTAGAAGAACTTAGACAATATCACAAGAGAAATTAACTCTATCTCAGAAGCTGAACTTATGCACATGAAAGAAAACTTCCTAAAAATGTGCCAGTATTGTGTGGATGCAAGAGCATCTAGCATCCCTTGTGATGAGGTACGTGGTTATTTTCATTGTAATTTTAACTGTAAATGTGAGAACCTGAATAATTAAACTGATTGTGGCTTTATTTGCATAGATATTACACCCGATCGCTTGAGAGTTAGAGCTATGCCCGCCGCGATGCAGAAACCTGCGTCATTGGCCAACTCTTGCGTGGGACTCACTGTATATGTATGCAGACAACATGGCTTTACCCTCTGATAACATACAGGACCTGCAAACAGGAATAAATCTCATCACCCAATGGGCAGATGAAAACGAATTAGTAATGTATGTTTCAAAGACAGAGCCGGTGGTATTAAGAAAAGGAGGATTCCTAGCCAGAGACATCATCATTGTGTGTGGGGGGCATACACTGATGCCAAAAAGACAATTCAAATACCTGGGGATTACAATGTAAGTAACAGCACAGTATAAATATTAATACAGTAAAGAAACTGTGTGTTAAAAGTCCTATGACAACATGTTGGCTGGACGACACTAGCGCTCCATGCGGAGATCAAGTAAAACTACATTCTCATCATATCAAATTACTTGGGAAAATACTTAAAAACATCGCAAAATATATTATGTTAAAAGATAAAAATACAGAATATTTTTATTTAATGCAAATCTAATTTTAAATTTAAGAAATAATAAAACAGATACTGTATTATATTCTAGTTAAGAAGAGGTAAATAACACCTAAATATTCTACTGTTAAGGACTGTATCTAGGCCTAGTACTTTTCCTTTAAAATCATTGCCCTTTAATATAATTTATAATTCAAATTATGATATTAAATAGCCTACGTATTAATTATGTAAATTATATTATAGGTCTGTCACGTTGTTCATCCTGCACGTCATTGTTGACAGTGTATTTTGATTCTTTGCCTTATATGGCAATATACGACTTAAATTTATTGTAGGTCTATGTAGCATCAATTACTGCAGGATGGACTCCATTAAACAAAACAAAAAATTCTGGAGCATTTGGAATTGAAGACACCGTCAGTACAGCAGTTATAATTAACGAGTTTTTATAGGAATTCATAAACTGTCTGTTTTCGGCGTGTGTCAAGCATAGACGGCAATTTTCACTCAAATATTTTGTTACTAGGTTTTCTTGTCGACCATTAATGACCTATTTTATACACCAGAAATCATTACAACAGAATAAAATATAAAAATATTACATTAAAGTAACTTGAAACATAACCACACCAGAATCACGAGTAAGCCAGTAGGCCTACAATAAATATTACTTATTTTCGTTCTTACCTTTCTGGATGCTTCAAGAAAGTGAAGAAATGCAATTCAGGATTTTGTCTTTTATTATTACTGAAATTTACAGCAGAATAATAAGGTCCTTTCGAATATCGCGTGATCTAATAAATACAACACTCCTATTTATTTACATACTTCCCGGAGTAGTTTCTGTAGTCTTACTTTATGGCCACTACGATCGCTAGTAAATGCGTGTGCATGCTCGTCTGGCATAAAAACGGACTGAGTTTCTGTACTGTGTTAATACTTATACTGTGGTAACAGGGTCAAACTTCTCAGTCCACATAAAAGAAAGACTGGCAGCTGTGATCAGAAGCATAAGTGACATCAGACACCTACGAAGGAACAGGACCCGCCTAGGGAACAATGGGCCACGACGCCATCTAGTAAACAGGAGGTGAAACGGGGAAAAAATTAAATAGTTTATTTCTTCAGCAAAGTTGTAATGTAGGGGGGCCCATCTTGCGATGTGCGCAGGTTTCCACAAAAGGTGGTTTTTTGTTTCTCAGTGAGGCAGGTTGACCAACATGATGCTTCTTGTACATTGCTTATCAGATATCATTAGTGACAGGTTCTGTTAGGTTATGAATAGTGATATTAATTTAGTAGGGCATTGTGAATTCTCCCGTTTCATAAATGTGCCATATCGTATCTCCCACGAGGTTCGCTGTGTTAGTAAACCTCTTTCCCAGAATTTTACAGTGTTCTGTTGTTGTAATACCACACCTCTAATATCCAATCAGTTTATTCATCATACGGAGATAAAAATACTGCGGAATTCACGCTACTTTTCGCTAGATTGTGTTATAAAAGAAAGTGCAACACTTAGGGTGGGCGGGTTGGACCAAATCATTCGGCCAGACAACATCTCCTGTCCAGAGAACTATCTATAACAAAATACATGTGACAGGCCTATTAGGTGTTTTATGAGAAGAAAGTTGGTTTTCAAAGTGGGCCCCCCTACAATGCAATTTTACCATTTCTTCTTTCTTCTTTCTTCTTTCTGCTCTTGCTTTTCTCTTCTCCTTCCTCTCTCCTCCTCTTCACCCTACCTACCTATTTGGGACCTACTCCTAACAGTAAATTTTGGATCGACCGGTATTCAAACTTAGGACCATCAGCATCATAGCTAGCAGCCTTAACCACCACAACACGAGTGATTGCTGAGTAGTAAAGGGAAAACTCATGTATATAAGTTTAGAGAGCTTTAATATATAATAAATATCCGTTTTGGTGCATGGGTCATTCATTATATAATTGTGAAATAGGCTATTATGAAATATTAAGTTGGCTCTGAAAATAGCCGGGTTTCGTGCAAGGGTAATTATTATAACCATGAAATATTATGTTGGCTCTGAAAATAGCCATTTTGGTGCAAGGATCATTTATTATAATCGCGAAGTAGGCTATTATGAAATATTAAGTTGGCTCTGAAAATAGCCGCTTTGGTGCAAGGGTAATTTATTATAACCATGAAATATTACGTTGGCTCTGAAAACAGCCATTTTGGTGTAATGATAATTGTACTTCAATTGCATTCAATGCAATTACATATAATAGTGCAGTATAACATGGAGCACAACAGAGAATTGCACTACCGGTCTTGAGCAGCTTGCGAGGCCGGCCAGCCTTGAGCAGCGTGCTAGGGGAAAGGTGGGAACTGTTGAAACAGAAAAAAAATCATTTCTCCTTTATTCTCTTCTTCTCTTCCTTTCCTGTCTCCTTCCTCTCTTCCTCTTACCTCCTCTTCACCCTACCTACCTATTCGAGACCTATTCCTAACCATAAATTTTGGATCGACCGGGGATCGAACGCAAGACACTTAGTATCGTAGCCTAGAGCTTTATCTGTTACGCCACGAGTGACAGTTGAGCAGTGAGGGAAGTTTCCATATATTTGAGTTACTATAGGCGTTCGCGAGTGTTAACGCAAAAATCGGTTTTTCTAATTTTGAGATGGTTTGTTTGTTATGAAAAGAGTAGTGTTGGTGCAAGGGAATTTTTCTGCATCAATTAAGCCATGTTTTATGTGTGTTTTTTAAAACTGGGAAATATTAAGTTATGTTAATTTATATATATATATGACCAAGACTATGACCTTTAAGAACGGATCAGTTTATAGCAGGGAAGAGACATGGACGTATGCGGGACAATCTTTGGATAACTTGAAGAACTTCGTGTATTTAGGATTGACGCTTACTATGAACGAATGATGGGCAAAGCACATTGAGGTGACGAAACATAAAGCGGGAATGAAATCAGCTGAGACTCTTCGGATACGTAGCAAAATTCTAGACATGCCAATAGGTGTTATGGATACTCTGTACGGGGCAATAGTGAGATCGACGATGACTTATGGGACTGAGATATGGGGTAGGGAATCTAGATCAGGTTAGGACGTGTTTTTTTAAAGGGATTTTGGGGGTAGGGAGGGGTACTGCAAACTGTGGCATTATGAGAGAGTTTGGAGCGCACAGTGAGACTATAGAGTGTAAAATTAGGGCGGTGAAATATTGGTTACAACTTATGCTGGGGGATCAGTCTCTAATTAGAGCAATATGTTATCAAGAACAGCAAAGAATAGGAGGAAATACGTGGGCTTCCAAATTAAGAAAGGGATTAGAAACAATTGGGATGGGATACATTTGGATGGATGGGCAGGGAAATAGGAGAAGTGTGTGGAGGAAGATTAAGAACCGTTTGAAGGATATTGATAGACAACAGACAAATGCACAATGTCAGACTATGGTTTCACTTGAAGTACAATCGCTGTTAAAATTGGAGTGGGGGAAGGAGCAATACATAGGAAAAGGATCTAAAGTCAGTAAACTGGGGCTCGCTTGGATTAGACTCGGTGCGTGGAGAATGATTAAGGTCACAGATGAAAACGGAATGAGAGTTTGTCCATTATGTAAGAGGGAAGAATCATGGTTTCATATTTTGGCGAATTGTGAAGGTTTGGAAAATTGGAGGGAAAAATATTTACCATTATCTTTTATGGAATCAACTAAAGAGCCACAAAAATGTTTGGAGTTACTGACGGGAAAAAACGTTGAGGAAGGCATTGGAAAGTTTTTAATGAAGGCGAGACAGCACAGGTTTGAAAAAGCGACAAATTGGAGAGCGGGTGTGGAGGGTGAGGAATAGATTTAGTTTGTTTGTGTATTTTGTATTTATATTATTTGTTTTTTTTTTTTTTTTTGTGTTTTTGCGTATGTATGTACGGCCCATGTGGACTCATGCGATTGTTTGCATTGGAATTTGTAAAAAGGCAATTACTGTAGGGTTATTCTCCAGAAAAGGGCAGATTCATGTCGCAGTTGATTTTCTGGTGTAAAATAAGTACTTATGGATTATGAATTATTATGATAAGTTAGATTGAAATAAGGTCTATTTGATCCCATATTCCACTTTTTAAACAAAAGTTTCAATTTTCTGCATTTTAGGGCACAGTATGTGAGATCTCACCTCCGTGTCATGTCCCAATGCCTGACTTGCCATTTTCATTCTTTCATAATTCAACAGGCTTTAATTTTTATTCCATTTTAGTGTTGTAACAAGAACAAACAGCTCAAAAAATGAGTCATTAATAACTGAAAATAAAATATATCATTTTGTAAAGACAATTTTTTGCACTAAACATGCTTGTCCCAAGGTGAGACCTCACCTCCGTGAAACAATATAAAAGTTCAATTATTTCCACAGATATGGCACTGTAGTCTTTCTATTTTCCTTGGACTCCAACTTTTGGCAGTTTTCTTAACATTTATATAAAGCCAAGCTGTTAGTGTGATTTTAAGTGTTGTTTTGTTTGTGTAAAAGGGCTAAATGCAGAGTTGGTAATTGGACTTCCTCACCTACGTTACCTACACCCAACGGTAAAGTTGTATGTTTTTATATTTACTTTTGCTACAAATTATAATAATAAGGAATGCTAAGTTAAACTCTAGAACTGAGATTTTCTAACCTCAAATGTTCCCAAGCTGTTTGACAATTAGAGAAAAATCTCACCTCCGTTACTGTTACTCTCGAGTCCTATCCATGGAGGTGTAATTAATGTTGTAATTGATGACATATTTAACTGTCTGCATTTTTTTATTTTTGTTTAAAGAAGATACTGGTATAGCCTAATAGTTTATGACAATATATCATGTATTGATTTAAAGTTTGATTTTAAGGTGATAAGCTATTTTAACATAGATAAAAATAAGTAAAATGTTGTGTGTTAATCCATTTGTATGGTATCACTGGATTGCAGAAACGAAGTCTGAACGGGGCCACGGGTTAAAACCATGAGTTGGGTTGCTAAAACAAAGTTTCTCGTAAATCAGCTCGACCTCGACCGCGGCCGCGGCGTGAAATCTACACAACGGCACAGTCAGGTTTAAAACTGCATCTGCTTTGGTCAGCTGTTGGAGAATGGAAGCCTACGTAGCTTTGCCTGAACGTAATCGACTAATTGCTCGTTTGAGGATGCTTAATCCGCATCGGAGAATTCTGAATAGGAGTAATCCCTTTGAAATGTATTCAAATTATGAATTCAGAAGAAGATTTCGATTCACAAAGGAAACAGTTCTCAATTTGGCAGAAATACTCGGGCCTGACCTAGAACACGCAGGAAACAGGGGTTCTGGCATTTCTGTTGAGTTGCAGATCTTAATTGCTCTGAGGTAAATGAAAATGGGTCCGCCGTTATGGGTTTATAGGTAGCATATTTGCCTACCACCATGGCTGTCCGGGTTCGATTCCCGGCCGGGCAGTGGGGTTTTCAGTAACGAAAAATCCCCGGACATCACCCAGGCAAATTATAGGCTACTTTAAAAAGCCTTAAATTAGAAGTGGTGATTGCTAGAATAGGATATAGGATATTCACAATAGATCTATTACGGTCGCAGTGTTGAGAAGCCGAAGGGCTTACACTACCCCTCATTAATCTAATCTAAAGTGAAAATGGAATAGCATTATTACTATGGTATTATTATTATATCTCACACAAAATTATGTAAAAGCACAATCGAAGTTTGATATTAACCATAGGGGAGTTTTCAAAAACGAATTAGGCCTAAACTGTAGGCTATAGGCATGTATAAATAGTGCACTGAGGAAAATCTAATTTCAAGTTTTTCTTTCCATTATTGCACGAAAATACATTGTCAAAAGGTTATGTTGTACCAGCCTCTTGTAAATACTTCTGGTATTCATCATTAGAGCGCAGGTTTTTAAGTTTACAGGATTCCTCACAAGAGTAATTATTTTATATCCCTAATATTGTAGTTAAAACTGAATAAAGTTGTTAGGCTATAATGGGGCACATTAATTTTGTTGTACGATATGACTTTCCTCCTAGGCTGTAAAATTTGGCCTACGTAAACAAAAATCCAGGCCCTGATTATTTCATTATATTTACCTAAATTGTCACAATGATTCAGACTGTCTACAGAATAAAACTTTGTGAATTCTCGAATGCTCTGTCATTACCTTATATAATTCTTCACCAAGAAAAAACAGGCCAGTGACAGTGAATGCTTAAAATTTCATATAGTACCGGTACACTAATTAAAATTAAAAATATTATGAAAAGAAAAAAAAATAGTCGTGACCGAGGTTTGAACCTGCAATCTCTTGAACCACAGCTCAGTACTTAAACCACACAGCCACGAACGACATTAAGAACAGCGCACGAATGTTGGCAATCTGAAGAGTAAAGGCTTCTCCGTGTCGCACCTCGAGAATTTAAATTGTGTTTGTAGGTCTATGTGATGTGATTATATAATATTTATTGTAGTTTTCAGTTCGGAAAAATGGTATGATGATACTGATAACATTAATATCGAAACCTAATTCGTCTAAAAAGAGAAATAAGAGAAGAAGAGAGTTTGCAGAATGAATGCAAGAACGGCTTCTCCTACCCGGTCATGACGTCAGTTACAGTGTTGCACGTTCAAAATCTCGGCAACGGCCAGACTTCGTTTTAGCAACCCAACACAGACTCAGTCCTCGCCCGTAGTTTAATAGCCATGGCTTTAAACTTTGAGTTCGTCTTCGTTTCTGCAATCCACCGTAGAACTGAGATTTTCTAACCTCAAATGTTCCCAAGCTGTTTGACAATTAGAGAAAAATCTCACCTCCGTTACTGTTACTCTCGAGTCCTATCCATGGAGGTGTAATTAATGTTGTAATTGATGACATATTTAACTGTCTGCATTTTTTTATTTTTGTTTAAAGAAGATACTGGTATAGCCTAATAGTTTATGACAATATATCATGTATTGATTTAAAGTTTGATTTTAAGGTGATAAGCTATTTTAACATAGATAAAAATAAGTAAAATGTTGTGTGTTAATCCATTTGTATGGTAATAAATATTGTTCATTTTCATGATAACATTTAATACAGTAAATTAATTCTAATTCTCACATAACTTCTATTATAATTACTATTTCATACTATTTTCTCACTTCCATGAATGCGCCATTTTCTAACCTTGTTAATTTAATGCAAAATACCACTTGGTAAGTAGGGCAAGCACCTCAGTAGTACTCTGCAGAAGGGAATATTACATAAAAAATTACATGATCCAAAATAAAAAATATTTTTAAAAAAAAATTCTAACATTGAAATCTGCCCTTTTCTGGAGAATGACCCTGTAATAAACACTTACACTTACATTATATAATTGTGAAATATCCTGTTGGCATTATATATTATGTTTGTTGCAAGGGTTTTTGGCATTTTGTAATTTTTTTTATCGTGAATTATTATTTTTTTATAATTTGAGAAATATTATTTTGTTTTTTCAAATCTGTTTAAAGATTGTGAAATATGATGTTTGGTACAAGGGTATTTTTATATTGTTAAATATTTATTATAATTTGTGAAATTCTATTTTGTTTATTATAATCGTTTTAAAAAATGGTGAAATATTATGTATGGTGCAAGGGTCTTTTGTTATTGTGACATTTTACTTTGTTTTTTTCAAATCTGTTTAAAGATCGTGAAATATGATGTTTGGTACAAGGGTATTTTTTAATTGTTCGATATTTTTTTTATAATTTGTGAAATTTTATTTTGTTTTTAATAGGGGTGCAAGGGTCTTTTTTACTGTGAATTACTATTTTTTTTTAAATCTTTTTAAAGATTGTGAAATATGATATTTGGTACAAGGGTATTTTTTAATTTTTCGATATTTTTGTATAATTTGCGAAATTTTATTTGGTTTTTTTATAATCGTTTTTAAAAATTGTGAAATATTATGTATGGTGCAAGGGTCTTTTTATTGTGAAATATGACTTTTTTTTATAATCTTTTTTATAATAGTGAAATGCCAAATATGTTGGCGTTTGGTGCAAGGGTAATTTTTCTTTATATGTGAAATACAGTGCGCCCGAGAACAGTCTCCGCAGTTGCTATTTGCTGGAGAGAGGGCTAGCTGCAGCAGTTACGTTGGCAACACGAGCTTTTATAAAAACAAACCGCCAGCTGTGTATGCAGGCAGGCAGAGGTCATTGTCACTTTATCAATGGGTGCATTGTCTAATTACTAATCAGTACATATTGCAGTGTGCAAGCATTTAGATTGAATATTGTGACAGCACTTCCAGCACCTGCAATGATCAGCTGTGGTGAGTGCCAACTTAACTGCTGCAGCTAGCTGCCTCTCCAACAAGTAGCCGCTGCGGAGACTATTCTCGGGCGCACTGTATTATGTTGGCTCTAAAAAGAGCCGGGGAGTTTCGGTGCAAGGGTAATTTATTTTAAATTTGAAATATTATGTTAGGTCTGAAAAGAGCCGTTTTGGTGCAGGGGTATTTTAATTATGAATTAAACTTGGTCCTGAAAAGAGCCTGGGGGGGAGGGAATGTTCATTTCCGGAGCATTAATTAATTCTTCGGTTCCTGGGATTTTGTATGTGGCATACCATTGAGGTCTAAGACTTGTCTCTTGGCGATATCATAGTGCCACCTCTTACTTCTTCTATCCCAGCTTTTGTCCCAATACATGTAATAGTATCTCATAGTACGATCCATATATGGCCTCGTTATGAAATATCTATTAATGCTCTGGAGGCATTCTATGAGTGTATCAACAGATAGACCATTACCATATGCAAAGGAGGCGATAATCATCCCCAACTCACTCATCCACCACTTCTGCAACACGTATTGGGGCCATTCCCTCTTATTACCAATTACATCTTGCAATACAAGCCAGGGTACAGACAATTTTCTACGTAAGGTGGCCTTCTTGCTGCAGCTGCAGTGAGAACACTATTTCGTTCAGCCTAGGATCTCGTAGGGTGGGAGGATTTAAGTACTGCTAGCTTTACAGCCAAGGGGAAGTAGAATCTTGGAAAATCCAGTTTCTCCCTAAACATGACAAATATTTTGCATGATACCAATGAGTGCTTCCTTTGTCCTGTTGCAGAACGTTACAAGGAAACGCTTCTTGTGATTATCCAGGAACGTGTACTGCCGGGAATGACTATTTATTCCGACTGTTGGAAGGCATATAATTCTCTGAACGATGAGGGTTATCATCATATGACTGTAAACCACTCGATTCAGTTCAAGGATTGGGAGACGGGTGTGCACACAAACACTATTGAGGGTTTGTGGGCACACACGAAGCGCAGCATGCCTTGGACCAATCGAAAAAAAGGCGAAACTTTTGAAGGCTACCTATCTGAGCTTATGTACTGTAGACGGAACAAACATTCAAAGATTTCCTGTCAGATATAGTGTCTGTGTATAGGCCAAAGAATTGCGATTAAACGTAGGAATTCTCTGCATTTCTTTATCGCAAGTTAGCTAGGCCACCGTAAAAACAGCTCTTTTCAGAGCCAAGGGGAAGTGACGTGACAAATACAACCTCTCCTTCCCAAACCAACCTCTCCGTCAAGTGGTGGGTCCTGAGTAATGCTAAAGAGGCTCTGGTGATTGCAATTGCATTGAATATAATTTGCATGTGTATAACACAGTGAGCTGCATTATCGGCGTTGAGTAGCGGCTGGCGGGTGGCTAGGAGCGGCAGGTGGGATAGGGGAAGCGGTCAGGCGGGGAAGAAGCCGGCGGGCGAGAACGGAGTGGAAAGGGGTCCGGGGTGAGACCGATTCTACTCTTATTCCCTAACATGAAACCAAGATGGAATAAAGATGAAACCAAGATACTGGTACCTGGGGAACTACTCAGACTTGGCATACGATAATCGGGAAAAAATTATATTGCGACTCACCCGACTCCCCCACCACTACTCTCTAAACGGGACAGCGAGGAAAGTAGGGGTTTAGGGTGGGGAGATTCTTTAATACAGTCGGGAGAAACCTAGCGGCGGCATTAGAACTACTAGCAGAATAGCGACGGTGGCGACATCTAGTATGGAAATGGTGAAAGAGAAAAATAATTTATTTCTCCTTTATTCTCTTCTTCTCTTCCTTTCCCGTCTCTTTCCTCTCTTCCTCTCACCTCCTCTTCACCCTACCTACCTATTCGAGACCTATTCCTAACATTAAATTTTGGATCGAACGGGGATCGAACGCATGACCCTTAGCATCGTAGCCAAGAGACTTAGCCATTACGCCACGAAGACGAGTTGAGCAGTGAAGGAAGTTCCGATATATTTTAGTTATCTATTGCGTTAGCGAGTGTTAACGCAAGAATCGGGTTTTCTAATTTTGAGATGGTTTGTTTGTTATGAAAAGAGTAGTGTTGGTGCAAGGGAATTATTCTGCATCAATTAAGCCATGTTTTTTGTCATAACACGGCGTTTTTTAAAATTTGGAAATATTATGTAAATTTCGATTTTTTTTATATATATATAATTGTGAAATATCCTGTTGGCATGAAATATTATGTTTGTTGCAAGGGTTTTTGGCATTTTGTATTTTTTTTTATCGTGAATTATTATTTTTTTATCATTTGTGAAATATTATGTTTGTTGGTGTTGCAAGGGTATTTTGTTATTGTGAAATATTATTTTACCTGTTTAAAGATCGTGAAATATGTTTGGTACAAGGGTATTTTTTAATTGTTCGACATTTTCTATAATTCGTGAAATTTTATTTTGTTTTTTATATTAGTTTTTAAAAATTGTGAAATATTATGTATGGTGCTTTTGTTATTATGATTTTTTTTTCTTTCAAATCGGTGTTTAAAGATCGTGAAATATGATGTTTGGCACAAGGGTATTTTTTTTTGTTCGACATTTTCTATAATTCGTGAAATTTTATTTTGTTTTTTATATTCGTTTTAAAAAATTGTGGAATATTATTTATGGTGCAAGGGGCCTGTTTTGTTGTTAAATATTGTTTTTTTATAATTGTTTTTTATAATACTGAAATAATATGTTGGCCTTGGTGCAAGGGTATTTTTTTTAAATGTGAAATTGAAATATTATGTATGGTGCTTTTGTTATTGTGATTTTTTTTCTTTCAAATCGGTGTTTAAAGATCGTGAAAAATGATGTTTGGTACAAGGGTATTTTTTTAATTGTTCGACATTTTCTATAATTCGTGAAATTTTATTGTTTTTTATATTCGTTTTAAAAAATTGTGAAATATTATTTATGGTGCAAGGGGCCTGTTTTGTTGTTAAATATTGTTTTTTTATAATTGTTTTGTATAATACTGAAATAATATGTTGGAGTTGGTGCAAGGGTATTTTTTTTAAATGTGAAATATTATGTTGGCTCTGAAAAGAGCCGTTTTGGTGCAAGGGTAATTTTTCTGTTAAATGTGAAATATTATGTTGGCTCTAAAAAGAGCCGTTTTGGTGCAAGGGTAATTTTTTAAAATCTGAAATATTATGTTGGCTCTGAAAAGAGCCGTTTTGGTGCAAGGGGGGGGGGGAGGGAATGTTCATTTCCGAAGCATTAATTAATTATTCGGTTCCTGGGATTTTTAGTGTGGGTTACCATTTAGGTCTAAGACTTGTCTTGCGGCAATATCATAGTACCACCTTTTAGCCCTTCTGTCCCAGCTTTCGTCCCAATAGATGTAATAGTATCTCATAGTACGATCCATATGTGGCTTCGTTATGAAATATCTATTAATGCTGCGGAGGCATTCTATGAGTGTTTCAACAGATAGGCCATTACCGTATGCAAAGCAGGCGATAATCATCCTATCTGTATTCCCCAACTCACTTGTCCACCACTTTAGCAACATATATTGGGGCCATTCCCTCTTACTACCAATTATGTCTTGCACCAGAAGCCAGGGTACAGACAATTTTCTACGCAATGCATCCTTCTTGCTTTGAGTAGCCATTCCAAGTTAGAAGTTATAGCTGCAATGGGGATGTTTTGTACTTGAGAGGATTCCCGAAATATGGGATGGTTAAGAACCGCTAGTTTTAACCAGTGGAGGGGAAGGGAAAATCCCAGCTTTCTACCTAAACTTGGCAATCCCTAATTATTTCGCGCGTTCTTCGTTACTTGCTTGTATTCTGTGCGGGTGTAGAGACACACGTAATTTTTGTGAAGTGAAAATTGAAGTGCCTTTGAATATGGAGATGGTGCACACAGGTGAGACCAGCAACAACACAGGTAACGAGATGCAGCCCACAGAATCCCTGAAATGGCACTTTTTTGTAAATTTGATCACATCAAATTTAATTAAAGAAGCCATTGCATTCTGTAGGTTGCACGGGTTAATTAGCTCTAGTTACCTGTGCCCGGCTTGTGGTAAAGGGATGAAAGAGGTTCCTAGGCTGGATCATTCTGACGGCGTGCATTGGCTCTGTAGAACCAAAAAAAATACTACCATTGCCCCTCGGCACTTTATGTCTCGTTCTATCAGGAAGGGTACTTGGTTCGAGGAATCCAGACTGACCATACCCAAAGTTCTTGCAGTTACGTACGCTTGGTTTAAGAATCTTAGACCTGGGTTCGTATCTGAAGAATGCGACATTGGGGAACCGACTGTGAGGCAATGGTATTATTTTTGCAGGGAAGCTGTACAGTGTGTTCTGGAACGACATAAAATCAAACTGGGTGGTGTTGGAAAGATAGTTGAAATAGACGAGTCCAAGTTTGCCAAAAGGAAGTATCACAAAGGTAAACATGTCAAAGGTCAATGGGTATTTGGCCTTGTAGAACATGGTACCAATGCATGCTTCCTTTGCACTGTGGCAGAACGTTCCAAGGAAACGCTTCTTGCGATTATCAAGGAACGTGTACTGCCTGGAACGACTATTTATTCCGACTGTTGGAAGGCATATAATTGTCTGAACAATGAGGGTTATTGTCATATGACTGTAAACCACTCGATTCAGTTTAAGGACTGGGAAACGGGTGTGCACACCAACACCATTGAGGGTTTGTGGGCACATGCGAAGCGCAGTCTGCCTCCCACCAATCGGAAAAAAAGCGCTCATTTCGAAGGCTACCTAGCTGCTTTTATGTACCGTAAATGGAAAGGGAAGGAACACACTTTCGAAGATTTGCTGTTGGACATAGTGTCATTGTACGAACCTAAGAATTGCGATTAACTCTCCGCATTTCTTTATCGCAAGTTGGGACTTGGAGAGCTAGGTCACTGTAAAAACGGCTCTTTTCAGAGCCAACAGGGACCCTACGGGAAGTGATGTGTCAAATATAACCTCTCCTTCCCAAATCAACCTCTGCCTTCACGTGGCGGGTCCTGAGTAACGCTAAAGAGGCTCTGGTGACATGGTAATTGCAACTATAATTATTACATTGCAATTATTAGAGCAAGCTGCTGACTTAACACAGCAAGCTGCATTACCGGCGCTTAGTAGTGGTTGGCATGCAGCGGGGAGAAGATGCGCGTGGGAAATGCGCAGTAGGCGGTGAGGGGAAGCGAGCGTGCAGGCAGGCTGGCGGAGAAAGCGACCACGCGCCGGTGGAAAGGGGAGCAGGGTGAGTCGGAAAGTAGCTGCTTGCCCGATAATCGGAACAGTGTTAGGGAAAAAATAGTTTTATGCTGCACCCTAGGCTCCTCTCTAATGAGGCCCGCCTGGGAAGGTGGGGTTTAGGGTTTCGTCACAGAAGAAATTCAATTTGAGACATAATAAACCTCGTGCTAATCAGTATATTGCTCCTAAACTAACATAAACGTTCCTAACCTAACAAAACGGCGGAGCTTGGCTGGGGTGCAGCATAAATCTATCTTTTGCCCAGTGGTATATGAATTCTTTATCTTTTCTTGCCCATTACGCGCTTTACATATTAATAATAATAAAGAACACTCCAACCTAAAATCTGCCCGTTTTATTTCTAAAATGACTCAGTATGCAGAGGTTATACCACCACCATCGCGGTGTCAAAACAAACCCCACAGATTGCATCAATATCACTAATGGTCAAGTTTAAGTAACTTACCCATTCCTAACCTATCAACATTATCAAGCGAAATTTTTCCCGACTCTCCAACCACTTTTTGCAGTTCTCCTACAGCTTGTTGCAACTTATCTGTAGAAGCAGAAGGTCCCCAGACAATCAATACTCGTTGTCCTTTTTGAATTCCATACATTGTAAAACTGTTTTCAAATTTAATTCTCGTTATCAAAGTCAAACACTTCTTCTTCTTCTTCTTCTTCTTCTATGTAGTGGCCTCGGCCTAGATGCGGCCATGTAGCCAATTGCCATGAAAATATAATGCTCAATACACAATGTGTGAATATTCCCAAATTTAGTTGTTTATTGAAATGGTAGTGAAGTGGCCCCTGAGTGGGGATAAGGAGACTCTAGTTTGTTATTGTTTATCAATGCTGTGTACAAATCCCTCCACGAAAATCTAATGAACTCTGTGGTATGTAGATGTAATATGGAAGTGTGGAAGTGTGTGTAAATATGTTTTAGGTGTAAATATGTACTAATACTAATGGTTACATTTCAGGATGAAGTGGAACAGAGGAAAATAGGGCGTCATCGAGGTGCGTCGAGACATATGTGGGAGGAGCCGAAATTGCACCCTGGAAGGAAGACCGTAGGCCAAAAAGAAATGTGTGTAAGTTACAATTTGATTTTACACTTCTTCATATGAGTATAAAGAAGGTGCAAAATGGGAATTGTAGGAGCATGTAATATTGTATGTATGGACATCGGATATGGGAGACCCTTCTGTCGTAGGCTATTCAAGAAATGAGAATTAGCCTGAGCGTTCAAGGGACATGCTAAAATCGGCAAGGAGCTGTTTTCCGACTCACCCTGCTCCCCTTTCCACCGGCGCGGTCGCTATCTCCGCCAGCCTGCCTGCACGCTCGCTTCCCCTCACCGCCTACTGCGCATTTCCCACGCGCATCTTCTCCCCGCTGCATGCCAACCACTACTAAGCGCCGGTAATGCAGCTTGCTGTGTTAAACAGGCCCCTTGCACCATAAATAATATTTCACAATTTTTTAAAACGAATATAAAAAACAATAAAATTTCACGAATTATAGAAAATGTCGAACAATTAAAAAAATACCCTTGTACCAAACATCATATTTCACGATCTTTAAACACCGATTTGAAAGAAGAAAAAAAATTCACAATAACAAAAGACCCTTGCACCATACATAATATTTCACAATTTTTAAAAATGATTATAAAAAACAAAATAAAATTTCACGAAATATAGAAAATGTCGAACAATTAAAAAAATACCCTTGTACCAACCATCATATTTCACGATCTTTAAACACCGATTTGAAAGAAAAAAAAACATTCACAATAACAAAAGACCCTTGCACCATACATAATATTTCACAATTTTTAAAAACGAATATAAAAAACAAAATAAAATTTCACAAATTATGCAAAATATCGAACAGTGAAAAAATACCCTTGTACCAAACATATTTCACGATCTTTAAACAGGTAAAATAATATTTCACAATAACAAAATACCCTTGCAACACCAACAAACATAATATTTCACAAATGATAAAAAAATAATAATTCACGATAAAAAAAAATACAAAATGCCAAAAACCCTTGCAACAAACATAATATTTCATGCCAACAGGATATTTCACAATTATATAAATATAAAAAAAATCGAAATTTACATAATATTTCCAAATTTTAAAAAACGCCGTGTTATGACAAAAAACATGGCTTAATTGATGCAGAATAATTCCCTTGCACCAACACTACTCTTTTCATAACAAACAAACCATCTCAAAATTAGAAAACACGATTCTTGCGTTAACACTCGCTAACGCAATAGATAACTAAAATATATCGGAACTTCCTTCACTGCTCAACTCGCCTTCGTGGCGTAATGGCTAAGTCTCTTGGCTACGATGCTAAGGGTCATGCGTTCGATCCCCGTCCGATCCAAAATTTAATGTTAGAAATAGGTCTCGAATAGGTAGGTAGGGTGAAGAGGAGGTGAGAGGAAGAGAGGAAAGAGACGGGAAAGGAAGAGAAGAAGAAAATAAAGGAGAAATAAATTATTTTTCTCTTTCACCATTTCCATACTAGATGTCGCCACCGTCGCTATTCTGCTAGTAGTTCTAATGCCGCCGCTAGGTTTCTCCCCACCCTAAACCCCTACTTTCCTCGCTGTCCCGTTAAGAGAGTAGTGGTGGGGGAGTCGGGTGAGTCGCAATATTATTTTTTCCCCTAAAATCATGTGGTTGACATCTCCGATGTTCTTACATTTACAAAGTGAATTGTCAGAGAATTTTATTTTATTTAAAAACACTGGAGTGTTGGTATGATTTAACCGGATGCGAATAATTGAAGAAATAAACCATCTTGGAAAAGTGACGTTATGAAACCATGGATGAATCGGAATAATCGGTTGTAACCTATAATAAGAAATGTTCGATGATATACCATATGTCTCCCAGTTCCGTTGCCAGTCCTGTCGTATTCGTGTGAGAATGTGGTGTTTGAATGAAATGGCTGGAAGCAAGATAGAAGTAAATTGACCGTGTATGCTGGCTTCTTTGGCCAGACGATCGACCATCTCGTTACCCGGAATACCTGAATGACCTGGAATCCATCGCAGCGTAACAGAAATACCCTCCTGTAAAAGCTGGAACCAAATCTGTTTAACATGAAGTATCCACCAGTTGGTATGCGCCGATGTTTGAGGGTCCTTAAGCGCAGACAGTACGCTCTGGGAATCAGAATAAATCTCTATAGGACGAGTGTGAGTGGTTTGTTTAATCCATAGGAGTGCCTGACGGATGGCAAATAACTCCGCCATGAAAACAGTGGTAGTAGGGGGTAAATGGTAACGCCTGGAAATGTGAAGTGACGGTACCGAATATGCTGCTCCCACAGCTTGAGTGACATTATTTTTCGATCCATCTGTAAATATGGATAGATGTGGTAGACTTAAGAGACGGGCTGAACCTGTTAAGAGGAAGTGTCTATCCTGATCTGTAAACTGTAATTTAGCCGGAAACGAAAAATGTAAAACCTGATAGGGACAGGTATAACACGGGATTTCCCGAGTGCGAACTATATCCTGAACATACGGTTGTATTTGTTCAAAAGCCCAGAGAATAGCAGGTGGAGTAGGTCTTCGGTTTATACAGGATGAGTTGTACCATCTGGACAAGAGGGTAAGTTTAGGAATAACAGGCGAGGCAGTAAACGAAATCTGGTGTAAGAGGAAATTGGTAGCTAGTATCCTTCTTCGGAAAGAATACGGATATTCAGCCATTTCCACTGGTAAAGCATGATTGGGTGATGATCTCATAGCACCCGCGACTCGTTTGAGTATAGTAGAGTGTAAGGTATCCAGTTTTTGTAAGTCGGTGGAAGAGGCATGGTCATAAAGAAATCCTCCATATTCAATTTTACTACGAATGATGGCTTTGTAAGCTATGTGGAGCTGTTGAACATTAGCTCCCCACCATGTTGTGGTTAATGCTTTGATGATATTACTTCCCCTTTCGGACCGATGAATAACTTCCCTGATATGTGCTCGCCAGTTGAGCTTAGAGTCTAATAGTAAACCTAAAAATCTATGGTGTTGTACAACTTGAATGTGATCACCTGAATAACTGAGCCTCGGAATTTGATGTAATATGCGACGGGTAAAAATCATACGGACTGTTTTGTTGCCATTTACGGACAGACCTTTTTCAGATCCCCAATGGTAAAGTGTATTCATTGCTTGTTGCAGGTCTGGTGTCGATTCCTGCAAGGATCTAGTCCTCTTGTAAATGAGAATGTCATCTGCATACTGAAGTATTCTACAATATGGATTGATATTGGATTCCAGAGTATGTGTATAGATGAGGTACAACAATGGACTTAAACTGGACCCTTGTGGGAGACCCAGCGACGTTCTTCTCGAGTGACGATAGCCATATGAGTTTTCAACATAGACTACCCGCGCTGTAAACAATAATGTAAGCATCTTAATAATATTGGTAGGGAAGTGGAGATGTAGAAGAATATCCATGAGAATAGGTAATTGTACTGAGTCATATGCTTTGGAAAGATCAATAAAGACTGCATCCACCATAGTCCTTGATGAAAAGGCTAATAAGATATCGACAACCAAAACCGATAAATTATCCAATGTTGATCGCCCTTTCCGAAATCCTGCCTGGGTATTCCCGAGAAGACGCCTATGTTCTAAAAACCAAAGTATCCGTTGCTGTAATAGGGCCTCAAACAATTTTCTAAAGCAAGATAGCAGTGTTATAGGACGAAGGTGAGTGGTGTCCCTGATCTGTTGAGTCTTTGGAATAGGTAGAACTAGGCATTCGGACCATGAAGACGGTATCACAGGATGTAAATAGATGTAATTATACCAGTTCAATAAAAATAGATGCATACGATGTGGTAGATGTCGCAACATGGAGTAAGAAAAACCATCCAAACCGGGAGCAGTATTCTTCTTCCGTTTTAATATGGCGGAATATTCAGGGAATGTAAATGGAAGGTCAAATGGACTAGGAACGCTAGCTTGATCTGTAGGAGGGGGTGGGTAACAGGGTTCTGCTGTAGGGGGTGCCAACTCCGAGTGAAATGTGGTCAAGATATCTAACGAAGGGGATCTTGCCCGAGGGGAATGATGACCATTTAGTGATCTTATGGTTTTCCAGATCGAAGAATAGGAAGATTGGGCGCTGAGGGAAGAACAATAATTTTTCCAGGCTGTGCGTTTGGCAGATTTGATGATTTTAGCTGTGATTGTGGTTTGCCTTCTCAAGTTAAGATAGTTTGTCGTGTTAGGTTGACGATTATATTGGCTGAATGCACGTCGTCTAAGAGCAACCGCATGCGAGCACTGGGGGTTCCACCAAAATTTGCTGTAAGATCTTCTTTGTGGAGAGAAAGAATGGCAAATGGGATGGTTTAAGTTAAGGTATTCATTAATTGGAGTGGTTACGCTGTCATATGCACTCAATGAATTTTCATTCACCGGAAGAGGTTGGAATCGCTGTGAAAGAAAGTCATGATATTGATCCCAGTCGATCGCTTTGAGTCGTCGTCGAACAGGTCGTAACTGTGTATCGGCTATGTCTTGCGGACCAGAACGTTGGTTGGATGGAGTATAATGTAGAAGAAGTGGAAAGTGATCGCTCCCTAAAGTGTCCTGGAGTCTAGTCCACTCCACATATGTTACCAAATGAGAAGACACAAACGTTAAATCAATAACCGATTGCGTATGTGTAGATGGATGGATAGCGGTAATGGCATTCGAATTGAGACAAATAAAAGAACTCTCCGAGATAGCCCGATATAAAGTAAGTCCTTGGGAAGTGGTATGGGAGCTATACCAATGGGGATGATGGGAATTAAAATCCCCACCCACAATCGTTGGCTCCTGGAATTGCGAGAAAAACTGTTTCCAAGCACCTGTACTAACCCTGACAGTTGGAGGTTTGTATAAGGCAACGAAGACTACATCCCGAACTTTAACCGCAGTAATATTTACGGATTCATGTGGTGGAAGAACGGTAACTGTATGATAATTGAAGGAAGAATGGACTAAGATAGCTGTACCCCCACGTCCGTCTGGGCGGTCTGTTCTTAAGGTTTGATATCTTGGAAGAGAAAAGGAGGAATCCGGGGGAAGCCAGGTTTCAGAGATGAGCATGATATCAATGAAGTGTGTATCTGCTAAGTGATGTAGTTCTGGCAATTTACTCCTAATGCTTCTTGCATTCCATTGTAGCAGTTTCATGTTAAGTGTATGTGTGTGTGTGTGTATGAGTTAACCTAGGAGGAGTGAGAGACTTAAAGAAAGTGCGTTTCTACAAGTTGAGCTATGTGTTTCATCAAATGGTACTTTAAAGAAACCGTCCCTTTGGTCCTTGTAGTTTTCCCCAACTCATAGAAGAGGCTATTAACTTTAGCCTTAAAATTATCCACTTCCTCCACCATACCCTCTGGTATCGGGATATCCGGAGGGGGAGGAACCTGTTTTTCCTGTTTGGCATGAGAGGGCTTTTCCCTTACTGAGGAGGGCAGTTTGGGACTCTCAGTCCGCGTAGATGATTCCACCGTGCGCGGCGGCTGATCTCTAAATACAGGTTGAGTTCTTTGAGCTTGAGGATTATGATAAGGAGGTGGTTTGTGCCTTTTGGATGGTTCTCGGGCCTCAGGTCCTCCCTCCTGAGTAGGCGCCAGACGAGGCCTCTTCTCCACCACAAGATCTCTTGTCGTGTTTTTCGTAGGTTGTGGAGCTACTTCCTCGCGAGGAGGCGTTCTGATGATATTGGGAATGGGACCCTTCCAGGCCCTAGTGGGGGCTAAAGATGGGAATTGATTTGGTTGAATGTGGTATTCACTCCTTTCTGTATGTAGGGAGAGAGCATCATAGAACGAAATATTATGTTCCGACATGATGTTATTAATGCGTATTTGTTTGGCACGTTCAGGACAATCCTGCTCGTAGGCCTTATGCTTACCTCTGCAGTTCCCACATTTAAGATTGGGGGACCTACAGGCACTTTCCTGATGTTCCTCCATACAGATGGGGCACCTTGTCTTTCCCCTACATTGTTTTCCTTGGTGACCGTATCGCCAACAATTATAACATTGGGTGAGTTTATATCGGAACTTTTCTACTTTCAACTCAAGCTTAAATAAATGAACGTGTGTGGGGACTGTTTTTCCCCGAAAAGAAGCGATGACTGACTGTGTGGGTATATATGTGATTTCCTCCCCAATAACCCTTTTCCGATTGATCCTGCGTAAATCTGCCACCCTGCCATACGGGGAGACTAAATTCGGACCAACATCCGCTAAGTCCATGTGTGTGTCAATTCCCCGAATAATCCCCTTAACAAAGAGGGCTGTCGTCGGAATATAGGCTACCAGATTGTGTTTATTTAGAATCTGACTTTGTAGAAAATTGTTGGCATCTGTGCCAGTCAGAAAAACGACTTTGATTTTGTTTCGTCCTAGACGAGATATTTGGTGGATGTGTGGCACTTCCTCCTCATGTAGGATTTTGCCAAGAGCTAACGGGTGCAAGTGCCCTAAATTCTTTTCTTTTGACTCAACATAGATTTGAAATGGACCTATATCATGTTTTTCGTAACGAAATGACGGCCCCGCACTAATGGGGGGCGTAGAATCAGCAATCGGAAGTTCCGATGAAATCTCCATGGATATTGTTGGGTTTTTTTGCGTTTCTTCCTCATTTTCCACCAGATCAGAGACCACCTTATCCAGAATGGGGGAAAAAAGTCCCGACCTGTATATAACTAATAGTTCAACTACACACTGTGTTTACGATTATTAATAGTAATGTAGAGCGTTCTTGGGCACAAAACCCTAACTGTTTCGTACACCCGCACAGAAGTTGCAGTCACTTGACGTTAACCGAATATTGCCGTACAACTCGACTCGGAACACAAGCAAGAAACATCCACTCCACACGGGTACTGGAAACCAACTGCAAAGTCAAACACGTTACACAAGAACCCTTCAAACGCACTTCGGGAAATTTCCCCAAAGCTTCTATTTTTTCTCACTAGAGTGTGCCCTGAATCGCAAGCAGTACAAACTAGAAACGGCGGCTTGTTTAAAGATTACTAAATTTTCTAAAAGTGAAAGTTTCAGCATTCGTTATAATAATTAAGGAATCGCGCACAATGTGCATTATCTTAACCTAAGCCTTAACCTACTGACAAACACCCAGTCCTGAACCCGGGAAAAGGATTTTCGTTATTGTAATTGTCATGCGTGTTATTAGGACTTTAAAAGGATGTTAGGTGAAACAATCTTTAACAATTTTGTTATCTGGATGTTTTATTTTTGGCACACACGTTCCTCGTTGAATATCTATTCGTGCTACACAGTTCCATTCTCAATACAGTAAATTTATATTTTTTTGTTACGAAATTGGGGTGGATAAAGCCATATTTTCTAAATCTATCTCCTGATAAAATTATAAATATTTGTTCGAGAATTTTTTAATGAAACTTTCATTTGAAAAAAGTACGCCGAAGAGCCATTTCTACTATTTGTAAGCTATTGTTTCGTATCAAAAAGATTAAAAGAATCCCATACTCTACTTTGTTGATTATACTTAATGAAATCCCTTGACTAATTTCTTGCGAACAAATGAACAAAGCTACTTTCGGCTAAAGATGACGTTTCACCCACCATCCTCCTTAAGCTTGTTACAGGAACATAGCAATAGTAGTAATATATGTAGTATTCAGAATAACTTCTCGGGCTTGCACCCGGGTTCGAGGTATTTTATCGAAGCTTTCAGCAGCAGACACCATTACTGATAAAATATTGGAAGTCCCCTGATGATAGGCAACGGAGTGTGTTGATAAAATCTGGAAAGAAATATCTCCGTCCCTGGTGCAAACCCGAGAAGTTATTCTGAATAATATTCGCCGGAAAAGTTAAACAAAGGTTTTTTATTTTTTTATTTATTTTTTTATTTCTTCATTTAAAACGCTTCCTCGATTACAAGGCTGCCAAAAAGACAAAGCTTACTATCTAGACAAGAATGTTAACCATAAACAGAAAAGATTACTCAATAGGAAGTTGTATGGGAGATAAAAAAAAAACAAAGGTAAAAGTATTCATAGGTGAAACAATAAACAGTAGAACAATATGATATATAAACAGTACTTAAAGATAAAACAACAAATTAATAGATTATACAATAATACATAATAATTACAAATTTATACGTTGTGTTAGTTATTATTGTTATTATTATTATTATTATTATTATTATTATTATTTAAATACGGTATGTAAACCACAACTTCGCCCCTATGTTAGAATTTTGTTTTATAGGAATCTACAGACATGGGGCGATTACGTTTACGTACTTACTTACTTACCCAATGGCAATAGACAATTCCTCAGCAAGCTAAAGAAATATTATCTATTTTATGAAACCCGAAGGTTCATTGCCGCGCTTACCTGAACCCGCCATTCAACCCTATTTTGTGCTAACTCCATCCAATCATCCCTCGTAAATCCTGCTTCCCTTAATTCTATCCTAATTGTCTTCTCACCTACGCCTATGTCTTTCAGGTGGTCTTTTCCCTTCGGGTCTCTCAGTCAATACTTTTGAGATATGTCTTTCCACCCCCATGCGCGCAACATGTCCAGCACATTTCATCCTCGTGATTTAATTACCCTTACTGTATCTAGTGAAGAGTACATGTTATGAAGCTCGTTGTTATGCAGTTTTCTCCAGTCCCCATTTTCATCTCTCTTAGGCCCAGATAGTTTCCTAAGCACCCTGTTTTCGAACACACTCAGATTATGTTCTTTCTGACCAGTAAGCGGCCATGTCTCACATCCATATCATACAACCGGCAGGATAATAGTCTTATAAAACCTTTATTTCTAGATTTCTGGACAGAAGACGAGAAGATAAGAGTTTCTGAACTGTATAAAAAACAAGCATTTCCTGATTTGAGTCTACACTTAACTTTTGCCTTAATATTATTTGTAGGAGCTGCTAAACGAGTTCACAGTTCAAGCGTCATTTAATAAATTTAGTATACAATAACATTTAGGAATTGATGCTA
The DNA here is from genome assembly GCA_964059195.1 of Ectobius pallidus. Taxonomy (NCBI): domain Eukaryota; kingdom Metazoa; phylum Arthropoda; class Insecta; order Blattodea; family Ectobiidae; genus Ectobius; species Ectobius pallidus. Next base: position 15,747,469 of record CAXKWD010000007.1, read on the forward strand.
ATTTGTAAAAATGTATATATATATATTTTTAATTTTCATTATTTTCAATAACTAAAAATGTACTCGGAAGCCAAGAAGATTTTAATGTATTTTTTTTTGTCTTTCATCTTTTTTCATTTCTTTATTTTAGTCATTTGTATTATATATTACTTATTCAAGTACTTTATGTTTGAATTTTTTTCTTTGCTTTTAATGTATGTTTCTTGAATTCAGGTATATCATTTCTTGTTTTTCATTATTTATTATTATTATTATTATTATTATTATTATTATTATTAATGTATGTTTCTTGAATTCAGGTATATCATTTCTTGTTTTTCATTATTTATTATTATTATTATTATTATGTATTTCATTTTTTTTGCCCTGACTGAGTGGTAGAGAAGGCCTTATGGCCTTAACTCCGCCAGGTTAAATAAATAAATAAATATTGCTCCCAGATATTTGAAAATTTTCACTTGTTCGAACGATGTACCGGCTATTCTAATATTTTAGAGCATTATTTTGACGTTCCATGATCATATTCTTAGTTTTTTCTGCATTAATTTCCAATCCAACATTCCTGCAGGCGTCAAAAATACTTTCTGCATTTCTCTCGATTGTGTTTATGTCATCGCCCAACAAGCAAACTTCATCTGCGTAAGCTAAAATCGGGGGACTGCCATTTAATTCTGGGCCTACCTTGGTTTCCTGAACTTTCCTAATGGCATATTCCAAAGCGAAATTAAAAGGTAAAGGCGATAGTGCATCTCCCTGCTTCAATCCGCATCTAATGGCAAACTTATCTGATATAAATTTCCCTACCCTGACTCTGCTATAAGTTTCATTTAGACACATTTTGATCAGCCTAACTAACTTCTTTGGTATCCCGAACTCAATGAGGATATTGTACAATTTGTCTCGCCTAACAATCTATAGCTGCGAAACAGATTTATTATATTTCCACTTTTTCTGCATATTGCTATATTGTCGATACAAGTAGGCTACCCTCACTTATCTGCCCAGGTCTAGTAACTTCCTTAACTAGACAGAAGATTACACAATTCATATTTCTGGTTATTACTATTAGTAGGGCCAGGATTTTTATGTGGTAAAAAATTAAAATTACTTATTTTTTATGTGCTAAAATGTTAAAAAATATGTGCTAAAATTGTTAAAATATGTGCTAAAACTATATATATATTCTGAAAAGAAACAAAAACGCCAGAATGTTCGTAACTTACTAGAACAAATTATATGAAACTCACCAATTGCAGCTAAACATCAGATGTAAAATGATGACTGGAGTTGCAGTGCACAACAAATGTCATCTCCAGATTCTCTCTCTGTAGTCATCAGTTTTACAACTGGTTTGATGCAATTCTCCATATTATGGATCACAAATCCTTGCCTATTATCCGAGAATAATGCCTTAAGCTTATATTGAGAAAAGGAACGTTCTACATCACACGATGTTAACCTTGCATATTTGAAGACACACACACGATTAAGTTCACTTATGTTTTGGCCTTCCAAATCTTGAGCGACTTTGCAAAGGGTTTGGTAGCCACCATTTTTCTGAGATAATGTTAAGTTGCCTTTCAACATATCGTATTTCTTTAACTGAATTACGCAATGTTGATATTGGGTTCTGTTCTTCCCCGATAAACAAGTGCAAGTGAATCACTCTCACCTCATTGCAAGTGAAGCATTTGTGTTGAATTCTTTCGAAATACAAATTTTTGTTGTAAAATGTTAAAAGAGAATAAGGGAAAGTACCAAAATATTTATTTATGGAGAATATATCGAAAATATTTATTCACATAACTTTTTTTTGTAAAATATGTGTTTTTATGTGAAATAAAATTTGGAATTTGCGTTTGTGGGACCTCGATTTGCATATTTAACTTTGTTTTAGGAATGTACGCATCAGGAAAAAAAAAAACATGTTTTTACATACAAATCCGGGCCCTAGTTATTAGCATTCTCATCAAGTATATTAACATTAAAATCTGCACATAAAATAACAGAATATTTTGTCCTCATCATAAAAATATATTCTAAAGTTCTATGCAAAATACTTTTAAAAATTCATTAAAAGTGTTATAGTTAGTTGCTCTATGGGGGAAGTAATAAACTATATCAGAACTTTCTATAGCTACTGCAGACAACTCACAAACAGTTTCAATAGAACATTTTTTTAGCTATGTCGAGGGATTTAAATTTAACAGTTTGTCTTAGGTTTAAGTAGGTAGGAGACTGGCGCACCCCGGTAACAAATCCGCTGGAATATCCCCTTACGGGATCACCAGGGGTCGCTCGCGAACCTGAGGAATGCCTTTTTGCCGAATTAATACAGCAGTACCTCCCCTTTTTTAACAGATCTACAGTACATGTTAGCAACAGTAACACCAGGAATACATTGATACAACACTATTATGGAGTCAGATTGTGCATATCTATCAAAGAATCGAGTTCGTCCTGTTTACTGAGAAATCCTTGAACACTCCAATATAATAATGTTAATTATTGGCATAGCCTTATTACCTTTATTCAAAGCATCAATGTTATCATTTTTCGCCCGTTGGTGACTTTGACGGGGTTGAAAAAATGCCTAACACAGGCATTGTCTGGCCAGATATCGGGGTTAAAGGCATCTTCAAGGTCCGTTTCGGAAATCTGGATCTTGAAGGAAGAATAGTAATCAGAGTTCCGAGAGTCAAGGTTTTCACATGCTACTACACTGATGTCAGACCTAAGAAAATCCTCTAATTGATCAAACGTTGTAGGCTACTAGGATCTAGTCTGTACACGTGCAGTGCAACCATTTTGGGAACTACCTTTAACTGTACACAATTAGTTGAGTCACTAACTTTCTTAACTTTACGTTTAACAACATCAGTCCAAAGTTCATTTCCATCTAGAGGCACAAAATTAGTGTCTTGTGAAGACGTAGTCCGCTGTTCACTACAATTCTCAATGTCCATCAGTAACTTCATATTTATTTTAGACGACACACTACTGACACACAGTTCTTGATGTATTCGATTTTTTTCGAGTAACCGGAGCTTGTACTATTTGACTGTTTGTATCTGAACCGTTAGGGCCGGAAGTATCCAGAGTTACACTGTTGTGCAACTAGTGTTTATTGATCCATAGTTACACTGTTGTGCAACTGGTGTTTATTGATCCATAGTTATACTGTTGTGCAACTGGTGTTTATTAATCCATAGTTACACTGTTGCGCAACTGGTGTTTATCAACCCAGAGTTAGACTGTTGCGCAATCCAGAGTTACACTGTTGCGCAACTGGTGTTTATTAATAAATTCAATATGTCTTCCTAGAACATCAACCTTATATTTAAGCTCGTCAATAATCTGATCTTTCTGCTGAATTATATAGGCCTACCGTACTAATTTCACATTAATTTTCTTATTACTATCAATAAAGTCCTTCAAATCTTCACAGAAATCCACACCGTCCCTATTTTCACTGGCATTCGTACTTTCACAGCAGATAACAAATGAAATATTGACCACTAGTTTAGCACAACTAAAGTGAAATACTTCCACAATTTAGACATGAATAGCACTGGAGACTTTGTGCTTACATCGGCGATCTGACTACCTTCGAGGGTAAAGTAGATGAGGAGAGAGAATAAGCATGTCTGTACACAGCACGGCAGCCATTAGAATACTATAAAGCAGTGGTCAAGCAAATATAAATATTTTTTACTTTAGATTTGTATAAACTTGAACTTTTTATTAAGTTGATGGAATTTGCTAGTTTAATGTAAAATTTGATGCTCATATGTGCCACGCTGTTTTGAAAAGCTTTAGTGTTAGTTTTATTTTATTTTGTCTTGTATAGTAGTTATGTGTACCTAAATGCAATCAATAGTCCCATGTCTGCACACTCACAGGTGTGTGCAAGAACTCCTCCGGCACATACCGCTGTAGCAGTAAACAACCATCGTTAAATAATCGTTTTAATCCATTCTCTTAAAAAGATTGTTTTGTTTTATTCTCCACGCAGTTCAATGTTTTGTAGTGACTGCTGAGGTTAACTGGTAATCACGAATCTCATTTCTATTACAGTAATACCAAGTATAAACACAGGAATGTAGTATTTAAGGCAAGAAAGGCATGAATAACACTAATTATATAAAAAAAACAGAGTTGCCGTAGAAAATAACATTATACCCATGTTTAAGCATTGAGGTGACCGAATAAAAACAGTATTCTCAAGGATATATGTGACGTCAGAACACGCCCCTTCGTCACACTACAGCTATCTGCTGAAGTCCTGTCATCAGAGCCCGGAAGTTCAGGCATTTATTTTAGTTAAAAAGGCAGGCAAAAAGACACTTAAATACCGAAAATAAGCAGTAATATAATTAAAATATTGGAGTAATCTCACTCGTTATTAATTGAAATAGTTATCTAACATATTTAATAATTTATTTATCACATGCAGTAATTAGTAACTACTCTTATTTTTCTTGATTACAAGTTTTTTTCGAGGTGTCAACTGTCATAGACAGCCGCCTGCCAGAGAGAACGTCATTGAATCGTTAGAGGAGGTAAGTTTTCGACTGCTTGAAAACAAATAAATACATTTTTAGTACACGCTCTGTAAAACAGCTTCTTGTCGGACTGGTATCACCCCGAAAAATTGTATTTTAGCAATCAAGGACGCTAAAATTTCATAAAACTGCATTCAAAATTCGGTTTTATCGGCCTAGTACTTTAAAGACGTCATGACATTCTATAAACAAAATCCAGATGGCATTGACCAGTCACACCAACTTAACAAAAGCAACAAAAGCAACGTTGCAATATTCTCTCATTGTTATCACAGACCTCAGTTCTTCCTTCGCCTTATTCATGGCCTCCTTTTCAATTCACACGTGTTATTGTTTACTGTAACTTGATCTTGCAACAACGCATTCACTCCACGCGGAGTAGACGAGTAGCTGTCAAAATCGCCACAGGACATTCTTAGATTTTGATTGGCTGGGGTAACTAGCTGATTGGTGCGGTAAAACTAAGAACATTGGTTGAGCTGTCGGCAAACTTTTCCTCCTAACGAAAGGAGTATGGGTATGCAATGAGTAACTGGACTATACCAATGGCCATATAAGACATAGTGAATCTAATTCAGGTAAGCTAACAGCAGAACAGAATAAAAGCACACGAAGTGGCTTGCGCCGAATCGAAATTGTTTTTAATCAATGCGCATTTATATTATTGCAATTTCCAAACAAATTATGTTATATAAAATAATGTGTTTTCATTCTGGTCAATGGTAACATTGTCACGTATTAATCTCGTATTGATGCCTTACGCCTGACGTTCTATCAGAAAAAAAAAAATTGCATCCTTGCGACCCGAGGAAGGATATTATAAGATAAACGATCGTGATTGGTCTATATCCGTGGAATTGCTAAACGTTATTGGTCAATATCGAACACGCGGCGTATGACTGGAATAGTCAGTATAATAAGGGAAAGAAAATGTAGGAATAATTGAAAATATAAAATATACCATTTTGATTAGAAATTGGGAACAATTTTAAAAAGCAAGAGAATTTTGAGGATTCAGTTCCTTGCCGTACAGTAGAAATAATGAAAACTATTTTCAAACTCCAGAATGAAGTACTTCAGATGGTATACAAAATAAAACTGTTTGTGAGGAAACTGTACCTGATCGAAGATGTGACACTAATTTAGATGGTTAGAAGATCAATACTTCTGTTAGTTAGAAGATCAATACTTCTGGTGATGTTAGATGGTTGTGCTCATCCAGTACATGCTTGATTTTTTGGTATGTCCAGATACTCCAGTTATGCCAAAGAAATACTAAGAAATATTTGAAATGAGACGCCTTACTAAAGAAGCGTATGAACGAGAGCGGAAAGGAAGCGAAAGGAAGGAAAGAAAGAAAGACAAATCCAATGGCACAGCAAAGAGATGTTCCAAGAGGTGAACAAACCACGTCGTATCAGGACAGCAAGGTCCTTTTGCGCCCTTGGCGAGTCTGACAAATCTGCGCCCTCCTATACTGGAGGGGTCTGAACAATTTTTTTTTTTTTAATTTCTGTAAAATTGTTTATTATTTTAATATAAAAACACTGTTATTATCAAAGAAAACCTAAACCTCAACTTGAAAATGAACTAAGTGTTGGATATTCAAGGTACTAAAACCTTATTTTCAGACGACTGAACTAATTAAAAATAATTAATTCATAAAATCTAGAATTTTTATTGCTTGATAAACTGCCTAAAAAGGTGGTACTTTTCATGGTTAATTTTGCGCCCTCTTTATACCTGCGCCCTTGGCGGGGGCCCATCTCGCCACCGCCTAGCCACGGCCCTGCGTCGTATTTGTCTTATTTCCAACAAAAACGTTAAACCTGATTCTGGGCTTCAGTGTAAAGAGTGTAAGAAGTTTGTCATGACTATTTTGTGCCAAAAAGTCATAGAAATTCTGAATACGGTCATAATTTTCTATGTTATGTATGCTTTTAAGTACACTCAGAAAACAGTTCTGGGGGAACTGAAGTGTTTGAAAATATGATAGTAATGTACGCGTAGATGACGTAAATGATCTATATAACATAGTATGAAAAACATGTAAACATTTTAGAAAATATTGTACGAGGGTCATTTCAAAAGTCATGGCAACTATTATTTATCAGTCGATAAAGCTGTAGGAAACAAAAATCAGGATATACGATTGAAGGTCGTTGGAATGTTCTTCGCAATGCTGGTACTAAATTGGGATCCGGATACAAGGCGCCTTGGGTAAGGGACATTCAAAGATGAGTAAATAGAGATCATTGTTTTATTCGTATTGCATATGCACAAAACAGTACGCGTAATACTGGTACTCTTACGAGCTAACAACCTTCAAAATAATCCCCCAAGGCCTCCACACATCTTTGCCAACGATGAGGTAGGCGCTCAATACCATCAGCTGCGTAGTGCGTCTCATATAAGTGTGTAAAAAATTACAGAATGCAAGGAAAGTATAAACAATTACTTGGAATAAAAAAATCTTGGGGGATTATTATGAATGTTGTTAGCTCGTAAGAGTACGAGTATTACGCGTACTGTTTTGTGCATATATAATACGAATAAAACAATGATATCTATGTACGCATCTTTCAATGTTATAATAGCGCCTTGTATCCAGATCCCAATTTAGTACCAGCATTGCGAAGAATATTCCAACGACTTTCAATCGTATATCCTGTTTTTGTTTCCTGCAGCTTTATTGACTGATCAATAATAGTTGCCATGACTTCTGAAATCACACTCGTATCATTATCTGATTTAAATTAAATAGTAATTTAAATATCCATTCTTATGAAACCTGTCATGTACTATCTTTCGAGATCAGCGTATTTTAAAATGTAATAAAGTGCATTTAATCAGTGGTAATTGCAATTATGATACGCAGAAAGTAAGTTATTTTTGTTGTCGATTTCCGAGTTAAGCTCCAGATCGATTCGTTAAGCAGGGCTTACGGAAGAAGAATGGTCTAGTTTGATAAGCATTTGTGAAGGAACAGGTGAGTAGTGTTATCTGTCAAAGCTAACTGTATTGCCACTTCCAAAGCTGTATATGAACAGTGTAAAACAATATGTTGTCATGAGACCTGATTTGCATTTGATAAATTCTTTCTAATAAGTTATATTACTATAAAATAAGCACTAAATTGGCCATTACTCCGGTACCGTCAATCGATTTGGTCCAACATTAATAGGCTTCGTCCCATGGACTTTATAAATGCATATACCAAGTTTCGAGAAAATCCGATAAAGCGTATTTGAATAAGGTAATTTCCCGTTCTCCACACAATCTCATAAAGTGCCGGTGCCATTATGGCACTTAATAGTCCAGTCATTTGGTGCTCAAAAAGAGGGTTACCTGGAAAGTTTTCCGGGAGTTTTGAAAATTGGTGATTTTATAGATTTCGACGTGCTCTTTTCGAATTTTCATTTTGCTACCTCGTATCTTTGCCGCTCGCGCCGCCATATTGAAAAAATGGCGCGCAAAAACTGTCTTTTCACAATATCTCCTTTACGACTCATTTTACGATGAAAATAGTTATGTAATAAATTAAACTAGAGAAAATTTCCTATAATTTATGTTGTAACGATTTTTTTGTAAAATGGATAGTTTCAGCGTACGAGCGCCGCAAAGTCTACTCCGACACGCGTTTTGGCCAAAGCCACGGAAGATGCGGATACGCCAATAACAATCAATACGGCAATCAACACTTCATCTACATTTGATTCCGTAATAGTTGTCGGCAAAGATGTAGATCTTCTTATTCTTTTGACGGCTCTATCTACGCGTTCAGAGACACACACACAAACATATATAAATATGGGTGATTCTTCAAATACGGGAAAATTTGTGTTCCGGAGTGATATTTCCCTTCAAATTCAACTTTAAAAAAAAATTAAAATAAAAGTTTGTTTCTACTACTCCCATACTACAACTATCACTTTTAAATGTCACTAACTTTAAATTCTGATATTCCAAAATCAAATTTAATTCAATGAAATGTCATCCACATGCCCTGTCCCATACACCGGTTTTGTATATTCTAATGCATTTTCCCACAAAACAAATTGTTATTTCCTTTTCAACTTTTTTCCTGCCAATGAGTATGAATGTGTGAAGAATATTAACCCCTAAGAAATAAAATGAAATAAAATTGTCACCCCACCTAATGAACATAAAGAATGTCCCAAGGGTTTTTGGTCATCCACATGGCTGAAAAGAATAGCATTTTTTCTGCAGAAATGAGAAATTTGTATAACTGGCAACAGTGGTAGAAAGCCAACAGGGCAGCTTGTGGTTGAATTGTAAGGTTGAATTTTGCTTGCTTACAAACAGTTTGGGATTAACAAAGGACTTTGCATCATTTTCAAGGAAAGCGTTTTTATTCCCCGTCATTAACATGACTTCTAGAAAGTAGGCAGAAAGTGAATATTAATTAATTTTGATTATGCACTGTGATAAACCTTCCAATTCAAAGTACCTGACTGAAGTTGAGCCTACAGAGGTTTAGAAATGGCTTGCTGAGACCACTACTCCTTTTTTGTCATCCACATGCCTGATTTTTGCGTCATCCACATGCCTCATGAAGGGGTATGTGGATGACTCTCAAGTCATGTAGATGATAAATGTAGGGTACTATTGTGTCTACGGTGTCTGTGACCTGTACTTAAAATCTTAAAACTGATTAAGTGAATTTCTGCTTGATTCCCCCCCCCCAAAACCATAAAAACACAGTCTAGTTAAAATTACATTAATTCCGGAGTATGCGCACAAATTTGCAAATTTGGTGCAAAATCAACTGAAGCACACTGAGAAAAATATGAAACCACATAAAGAAAAGCATTTTGTTGCCAAAGTTAGTCATTAATGTGGCCTTCTGCCACCCACATATACACGGATGTCATTCACATGGCTTTAAAAAAATTAAAAAATAAAAATAAATAAAAATATAAACATTTAAGCTCTGCTGGTGTCATATTATAACCAAGTAACCCCTGAAGTATTTTAGTAATTTTTTTTAGATTTTTTTAAACAAAATAAAAAATTTGGATTTTACACACTCCAAATTTTCCCGTATTTGAAGAATCACCTATATAGCCTATATATATTCTCAAACCAGGAAAAGGGAAAATTTCGCAACGAATATATTCAACAAAAAGTATCGTAGATAAAACAGCCGCAGGTAACATAATATTACTTCTGCACGCCTTTAGTGGCTGTGATACAACATCAACACTCTTTAAACAAAGAAAAATAAAATGTGCTAATGTATTTTTTTTTAAAACATAATTAAATGAGCTTGTCCAGGTATTCAAAAACCAAAATGCAGATCCAAAGTTCATTGCTGAAGCTTCCTCCTTGCATTGTATGGTTACAGTGCCGTGAAAAGTGTGTCGTTAAACAACTATAGATATACATGCTTCACAAAATCAGCATATGAAATTCAATTTAGTATTGCATCGTCGCCACCGACGGAAGCAGTAGCACGACAACATTCGTTCCAAACCTATCACCAGGTTCAGCAGTGGTATGGAGTTGAATATATTCGTTGCGAAATTTTTCCTATTCCTGGTTTGAGATTATATAGGCTATGTTTGAACGCGTAGATAGAGCCGTCAAAAGAATAAGAAGATCTACATCTTCGCCGACAACTATTACGGAATCAAATGTAGATGAAATGCTGATTGCCGTATTGATTATATCAGCCTAGAAAAAGACGAAAATTTCTGCGGTAAAAACGAAAATAGGTGTGTTTGATTAAATTCGCTGTGCTAAATTCGAAAATGCATTTCGTTTTTCTCTATCACATCTGGTTACTTGACATTTGTGAAAAATATTATTTTAACATTTTGTATAATAAAATAACTGTATGCAGCTTTGATGCTGGGTTTGGACACTTTTTCCTTTGCGGTAAGTGGTGTGATAGGGCCTAGGTGATCTTAACCAATTTTGGGTCACTGAACATGAATCCGTTGACCGTTTCTACGTAACACGTCATGTTTTCTTGCAATAGGTACTTCACAACGAGAGATATAAGTTATTGCTTAGACTAGCTTACAGGATAAAAAATACTTAAAAATTAGGATAATTCTGATAATATTTTTCGGGGAAATATCAAATAATATTTTCAAACAGTCCAAGACGTATGTATTCCAGTATTTTTTGTGAGTGCAGGCCAAATAAATTTATTTGTGCCAAATCATTTGATGCCGTAGAAATGCTCTGTGACAAAAAAAATCGAAGTTTGTTTGGAGAGGGAAATAATAATATTTTTTTATTTTTAATTAAAGTTTGGGAATTTTTACAGCTAAAATATATAAAATATATTTTAGTTGAGCAAATGGTATCTTATTTATCTTATTACATTGATCGAGCTGAACGGCTTTGAACATGTATTTTAATAAATCTAAAATCTATAAGTTTGCTAAATTTAACGTTTCTAGCTCATCTGGAAGGGAATAAACATCAATGTTAATAAGCGGTAGATGTCGTAGATGTGAATGATGTCACGGCTATCCAGCAAGTTTTTCTATACTTATGGGGCAGCTAGAAACACCAAATTTAGCACGCTTATGACTGTTGTATGTGCCCAAATTCCTACCAAATTGTATGATTATATCTTTCATACCATGTGTGCCAATATTACATAATGTGAGAAAAATATACAGAATTTATTTAAAATAAAGAAATCTCACTCAATCTAAGGGATAACCGATGAAGATACGTCAAAAAGTCATAAGACCAAACTTGTAGATCTCTAAAAATCCGTTACTGCTTCTGCAACAGGTTTTTTTTTTATACGACTTACCTTTTAGCTACTATAAGCCCCCCAAAAAAGTCTACACAGACCTTAAAATTGCGTCCGCCATAACAGCAAACACGAAAACTAGATGTGAAACAACAAAAATAATGACATTTTTGAAATCAGGAGACCTTATTTAGTTAAAATCGCTCATTAAATGCTTTACCGCAAAATGATGCAGTAGTGGCGTATCCGCATCTTGCGTGGCTTGGCCAAAACGCGTGTCGGAGTGGACTTTGCGGCGCTCGTACGCTGAAACTATTCATTTTACAAAAAAATCGTTAGTACATATACTATAGGAAATTTTCTCTATTTTAATTTATTACATAACTATTTTCATCGTAAAATGAGTCGTAAAGGAGATATTGTGAAAAAACAGTTTTTGCGCGCCATTTTTCCAATATGGCGGCGCGAGCGGCAAAGATACGAGGTAGCAAAGTGAAAATTCGAAAAGAGCACGTCGAAATCTATAAAATCACCAATTTTCAAAACTCCCGGAAAATTTTCCAGGTAAAACTACCAAATGACTGGACTATTAATAAATAGCAAAGGAAGGAAGGGAGTAATGCGCAGTAATACTGTGAAACAGACTTGTCAACTACTCACAGTGAAGAACAACTAATTCAACTTTAGACAAAAAGCATTCGGTGACTTTACTATTGCTAGTTTTCATCCTTGATATCTTACACCCTATGAACATAAATTTTATACCCTGCTAGCTTAAAAGGCCCGGCGTCGCTCGGGTTTTGTATTTTGTAAATTCGAAAACAACTTATGAAGGACTTCGATTTTCAAACTCTAGGTCTTTATGTAGGTATTTAGAATTTGAAATGAGGAAGAACGACTTATCACACTCAAACTATTCCCTCAGAAAACGCTAGATATAGCTTTTTATAGCTTACAGCAGATCCCCGCGACTTCGCCCACGATAATTAATCAGAAGATTAAAAATTAAGAGCAAAATAATTAAAATATTATATTTATTAACACTTTGCATACGAAACATTCATAGGTCTAAACTAAACTATTGATAAGCCTAATTAAAGAAACAGCTATAAGTCCGGCTTTGAAGTGAATCCCACGATTAGAAAGCGCAACATGGGAAAAATAACTTCAGATTCGAGTTCCCTGGCCCAGATAACCCCTGCATAGTGAGTTTCGTCTAAATCGAACAATGTTTGCTCATTTAGGCCTATATAGGCCTATATATATTCATTATCCTTCTTCCGTCTAGGGTGAAAATTTCAGATGTTTGCGTGCCTCGACATTATAAACAAATGAATCGACCAGCGTGGGCTTACAACATTCAAGCGATCGCGATGCTTTTATTCCCAAGGTATGACAAAAATAGGCAAAGCCACCTACAATTGATTTGACAATTGAAATGTATTACTGAAAACTGATGCTTCGAAAGCTCAAAAAAAGCACGTTTTCTTCCCTTTTCCACTCATTACTAAGCTAAAATTAAAAATGTATTATGCCAGAAACCTTCACGGGAGTGTACTCAACAACTTCCCAAAGTTTCATGGCGATTGGATGAATGGTGTAGTAATGCATAAAGGACAGACACACATACGTTCGTTTAGATGAACGTAATTGTGTTTTTAGCGTCTCAATTGAGGCCTCTTGAACGGTCTGTTCTTCATTGCAATAAATTCGATTCGAGCGCTCAGCCCACGAATGAATGGATTGCATTGGAATTAGTGGCACTGAACTCTAATGGCTCTACTTTCCTTGCGAGAGAAACAAGCATGCTGTATCGCGTAAATGTCAGAAAAAGCTGAAAAAGCTTTCTGATTTGATAACAAAGCAAACTTCGTCTGGTCTTGCACATAAACAAGTGCTTGAATAAACCCTTGAATCTGTGTGTACAAGCGTCTTACTGGGTCACGATTACCCGCTCAAGAAGCACAAGCGATTCCTGTTAGAATCACATTTACGCATTACCTTGTAAGATGAATGGGAATTCACTATAAGTCCGGAAGTGATAAGCAAAAAGCGGCAGGCCCCTGGTTTTCAAGGCTTTTCTTATCAGTTATCACTTTTTGGTCTAAGCAGGTGATCTTATTTCCATTCAGTTAAATTGAGGTTAAAAATCACGTGATTATTGAAATAATCCAGGCAATTTTCATTTTAGGTAATCTACCTATTGCAATCGATACCATGTATAGATTTTCGAAAAATTCTTTCACATCTTTACATTTCATGCTTCCCTAAGTACGAAACCACCACCCGTTAAAAAATAAAAAAAAAAATTAAAAAATTGTGATATATAGGCCTATATATATATATATTTACACGCTAGCGGCCGTAATTTTGAAGACATTTGAACCAAATTTTATTATGTTATTTCTAGGCCCAATAGTTCGAACAAGGTCGTTAATGAGCAAAATTGGCCCAAGGGGGGTCGGGGGACGGGGTTGAAATTTTGAAAACTTTAAATCTCGGCCCTTGTGAAGTATAGAGGGAAACTTTGTTTGAATAAATTAGAGTAATCCCTATGGGGATCATAGTGACACCAACGATTCGGGGGTTTTGGGGGTACGAGTGGGGTGGGGGTGGGGGGGGGGGGATGGAAATTCGAAATTTTTGAAACCACGTCTTGTGGGATATTGTTGAAAAGCTCTTCATGAGTACTCTACAAATCAATAACTAGTTTCTCGATAGCTCTCATATAAGGCGAGATTTGAATGTTTGAAAAAGTGCTCTTTCCTCTTTTTTGCAGTTATTATTGCGGGTTTGTCATGCCAAGGCTAAAGAAGAAGAGTGCTGCGCTGCGACAATAAATTAAACCAAAAACACTTCGAAATCTACCTCAGCCTGTAGGCCTGCCTAAAGGGATTTTTAACTTTTGATCTTTTATCATCAAAGTAAAGTTTCGTGCCTTATCAGGTATGCAGGATGAGGCAGAAACAAATTCTCCAACTTGACCAACATGTAATGGAAATGATTAGCCTTGGAGCCGAGGTGATAGGCCATTCAGTAGAGGTGTTATATGTTGCAAAAGGTGGTGTAGAAGATTTTATTTTTTTAATTTGTATATATGGATATAAACATGTAAAAAGTAAAAGTGCTAACACGTGCGACCTCGGGAAAAGTTTTTGCAGCCAAAGAACCTCGAAATTTTAGGACTTATTTCCTTTTTTCGCCTGTAACTCCTAAACGGCGCATAATAGCGAGAAAGTTATGGTTAACTAATTAAAGAGCTTTAAATTTTGCGTCGAATGAATACCACAACGTAGTAATTAGGTCAGGTGGTATGGTCTAAATCCACGGTCAAAGAACGACGATTGTTTCCAACTTTGTCAAAAACTGAGATATAGTAGGCTACTTTATGAGTTTGCAGCTTGGAAATGAATACCGGTACTCTAAGAGAAAAACTCACAAGAATAAAAGTTTTAGAGCATCAAATTCTGCGTCCTCATAAGTTAATTAGTTATATCGTAACTTTTTCGCTAGAATGCACCGTTTAGGAATTGCAGGCGAATAACAAAAAACGTCCTAAAATTTCGAGGTTTCTTGGCTGCCAAACTTTTTCCGAGGTCCCCCGTGTTAGCATTTTTGTTTTTTACATGTTCGTATCCATATATACAAGCTAAATAATAAAAGCTTCTACACCATCTTTTGCAACATACGATTCTCTACTGATCCCTATGAAGAATCCTGCGGGTTCCTGTCCTGCTTCGGGCACTGGTGTTGTGTGATAGGACAAAGAAAAACAAGGCAAACAAAACGGCAAACAAGGAAATCATAAAAAAAACACTAATGAAAACATAGTAGGCCTACGTCCATTCTTAACATAAGCACCGACTGAGTTAATTCTTCTGAGCAGTAGGCATGTGTAATTTTATTCCGCTTCCTTTTAAATACCTCTTCAAATATAAAAATAGTCCACGCCTAACAATAATTTAATAGGTCTATATAACATTGAAAGTGTGTGTGTGTATGTGGATATGTATGTTCCCTACACATATCTACACATAGGCGTAGCGAGGGGGGGGGGGTTTGGGGGTTTGAACCCCCCCCCCCCCCATTGAATAAAAAATGGAAAATTGTATAATTTTTTTAAGTCTGCCCATAAATTGCTTAATACAAGTATAAAGCGTGGGAAGCTTAAAACTCGTTATTTTGCGTCTTAATTTTTAAAATTTTCCGGGGAAGGACCCCCGGAAGCTTAAAACTTGTTATTTTGCATCTTAATTTTTAAAATTTTCCGTGGGAGAACCCCCGGAAGCTTAAAACTCGTTATTTTGCATCTTAATTTTTAAAATTTTCCGGGGGAGGGCCCCCGGACCCCCCTCTCCTTCCATACTCGCCAGACCCCGCGGATGTTATAACCCCCCCCCCATATGGTCGGCCTGGCTACGCCTATGTATCTACATGCTTTGACCAGTTTACACGAAATTTTGCACACATATGCACTTCAACCAGGAAAGAAAAGTGGGCAACATTAAAATGCAAACAAACCTTCAGTGCCCTTTTGTTGGCCATAATGCGTTCATTCTAAACGATTAGTTTGCACTGCTTGAGCACTTGTGCTTGACCGGAACCTGTGCTGATGTTGACTGATGAAAACTGAAGATTTATCGCTGTTCAGTGATTGAGGTACGGTATCATCGCCAAGAGGATGGATTTAACTCGCAAGAATTATTCACGTACAGTCAATCCTCGATATAATGCCACCATCCGTTCTCTAACATTTAGTGGCACTAAACGAGGGTGGCACTAAAACGAAATTTCGTTTTTAAAATAAAAATTGCATAATACAGTGCTGTATTAATTTACTGTACTGTATTAAGAAAGAGAAATTGAATGAAAAGCAAATAGAGAAATTCAGCACAAAATAAAATACATTGTACTGTACTGTACAGTAACTCAATTTATTACAGTAGATGTCCAGGCTACAGTACACAAAGGGATTGAACGTCATGTGGTTTCATGTAAGTGATTAACTGTAACTGAGTAACTGTAGTGTAGTGTTTAACAGCTGAATGTGTACTGAAAGAAAGGAAAGTTTGGAAAGTCTCATTGTATGAAGGACTCTTCTACCTGCTCCACGCACACGTAGGCTGTCTGTCGGACTTCTTTACATAGCTTCCTCATTCCACCGCACTACATTTACAGTTAATGGCAGGGGAACTCTCACTTCTTGGAAATGCAGTACATTATGTTTCTTAAATAATCTTCCTAAAATTACTCCAGTTTCAAAAGAATTCTGAAACTGAAAAAAGTCACTGCAAGCTGTATTATGTAAAAATCTTATCTTATATTCACTGGCACTAAATGAATCGGCACTGTAACGAGGTTTCTTATATATTTTATAAGGGAGAAGATTTGTTCATTTGCATTTATTGGCGCAGTGCGAGGGTGGCACTGTAAAGAGGGGCAGTATATCATACGTGTTCTATTTTTCACACCATTATCCTGTATTCAATAATTATGATTTAGAAAAATGGAATCGAAAAACTGTTGAACTATCTGATTCAGTGGGGAAATGTAGATAGTGTCGGACACTGCCACGGTGTTAACGTACTTATTGTTAAATTTCAATTCACTCACACGGAATGACTTCCCATTGGAGTTTGGAGTCACTCATACTTGAATAGGAGGCCCTTGACCTTAACGGATGTTGTGTGCTTATTTATTTATACACGAATGACTTTTTACGTTAACATCGGGGCAGTATCGGAAACTATCAGCGTTTTTTCCCCCATTGAATCAGATAATTCCACAGTCGTTCGATTCCATTTGCCTAAATCATAATGGAAATGTTGTCTGTGCTAAAGCCTTTCAGAAGGCGCCATACACCGGAGGCTTTCGCTGCTGGGTGTTATGTAAACCCCCTTCCCAAGATAATGAAGAAAAAAACTTAATTCAGTAGAGTTCCGCTAATATGGACCCCGCTCGTCAGGACATCTGGTTAATCCGGATAGGATTTTTAAAAAATCCTTTTAGGCAGGCCTACAGGCTGAGGTAGATTTCGAAGTGCTTTTGGTTTAATTTATTGTCGCTGTGCAGCACTCTTCTTCTTTTTTGGCCTTGGCATGACAAACCCGCAATAAAAACGGCAAAAAAGAGGAATGAGCACTTTTTTCAAACATTCAAATCTCGCCTTACATGAGAGCTATTGAGAAACTAGTTATTGATTTGTAGCGTACTCTTCAAGAGCTTTTCAACGATACTCCACAAGACGTGGTTTCAAAAATTTCGAATTTCCATCCCCCACCCTCACTCGTACCCCCAAAACCCCCGAATCGTTGGTGTCACTGTGAACTCCATAGGGAGTACTCTAATTTATTCAAACAAAGTTTCCCTCTATACTTCATAGGGGCCGAGATATAAATTTTTCAACATTTCAACCCCCTCCCCGACCTCCCCTCCCCTTGGGCCAATTTTGCTCATTAACGAACTTGTCCGAACTATTTGGCCTAGAAATAACATAATAAAATTTGGTTCAAATATCTTCAAAATTACGGCCGCTATCGTGTAAAGATATAGTATATCACAAAAAAAAATTGAATGGGCTGTGGTTTCGTACTTAGGGAGGCATGAAACGTAAATATATTAAATAATTTTTCGAAAGTCATTGCATGGTAGATTTTTCTTCGAAATCTAGGCCTACCTAAAAATAACTTTTGAATTTTAATCATAACAATGTTTTATTTTGTTAATCTTATATTAGTTCATAGGTTAAAACTTAGGTCTACGTCTAAAGTAGTATTAAAGTATAAGTAAGCTGTAGAACGAGTTATGTTTATGAAAAAATCTATTTTTAAAGTTTTACATAGGCCTATCAAAAACTTTTATCACAGTACAATACGTGCATTTTAAGGGAAATTCCGTTTAATCCGCACTTTCGGTGATCCGAACAGGGACCGATCCCACCCATACCGGATTAGTGGGACTCTATTGTAGTATTTATTTTAGCCTATTAATTTTTGTACAAAAATTATAAAACCCAGTGTGATGACTGGGGTTACCGAAGAATATTCTAAAAAGTACAAATACCTGGAACTACACACACGTTTGTAGCGGTAATATGTCTTTAGTTTAAACTATAAATTTGGTCTTAGACCAACTGGGACAACTAGACTGATACAGGCCTATTGAAGGTTCTAATACGACGATATTCTAAAATGTACTACACATAAAAAACTCCACACGTTTTTAGCGGTGTTGGGTCTTCAAATATAATTTAGTAATAGGCCTATAGACAATTAAAAATAGCCAGAATTTAGTTATGTCTGTCTAGCAACTAAAAGTAAAATTTGTATGATTGAGTTCAGTAGGAATGTTGAGAAAAGCAATATCTTGAAGTTATTGTGAAAAAATATATTATTAATGTAGCTGATGTTTTGCCAATCTACTCGTAGGGTCTTATTGGAATTATAGCCTAGGTATTCATGTAGATATGCGCATTTTGGTAATATCATACCATCATCAGTCCTTAAAATGGAAAAACAATAAACGGAAATTAGTAAAAAAGGAAAAACAACATGACACACCAATTTACGTAAAATTGATAAGTATTGATGGGCAAAATACTTGGCGTGTTTATGAAGATAACACGTTGAATGCACGTTGGATACCAAATAATATTCACGTGTTGTAGAAACGTATTGCGATGAGGTACAGTCCGTAAAGCTTGTGTTCTATTGTGTTTTCATAGATTATTATTGAATTTCTATGTTTGTATATCTCAAGTTGTTCAAATGTATTTTGAATGCGTATGAAGAACGTCTAAAGCTTTTTCAATTGATTGGAGTAAATGTTTTGCAAATGTTGGTTGCGATTGTATTTTGTTGTCACTAATACCCTCTTGAAATCTTTTTTTTTTAAAGTCCTCCCTGTCTGTCCAATATAAACTTTGTTTACAGTTTTGACACGTGAGTTTGTATGCACCACATGAATTTAATTTATTGGGGGAATGGTTTTCATGTTTATGTATTTTACGTTTAAGATTATTATTGGTCTTATAAGAAATTTTATAAAAAAATTTTAGTTAAAGGATTTGTGATTTATAAATCTTATTGTTGGTGAAGTTGAAAGTGACTTTATTGTTGTTGTCAGCTGGTTTTTCGTCGTTAGGTGTAAGTGTGGTAATAGGTTAAAAAAAAAAGCTTTTGCTTTTACTGATTAGTTTGTAAAATAATATACAGTTTACCTGATTTATTAACTTACAATAAAGACTATTGATTAATTTATCTCAAGCAGGAACACAAATACCGTAACGTACATGTATCTAATCATGGGCGTACGGTGAAATTCTGTTCGGAGGGGGTTGAATATGATGTCTCAGCTCCATGTGCTTGCATAATGTTACAAGAATTTAAGTCCTCTGGATTCAGTTCCTACACATTTATTCTCTTCTCCCACTAAGCTGCATTTTAGTCTATGATACGATCACAGGGTTCTTACACCTTTCACCAGAAGATGCTAAATTTAAAATGAAAAGTACCTATACCTCTATTTTCCAGAGTTGAGGCCTGGCAGGTTTGCCACCAACCTCGAAATACTGTGGGATATTGCTGATCGTCTGACATGTATATACGCGGAGTCATTTTCACAAGGGCATTTATAAATGAACACATGAAAAACAACTGCAGAATAACCAGAAACAGAATGACACGTGCAGCAACATTAATTCATTCAGTCATTAATTAGAAATTAAAATTTACAAGAGTTATTTTAATATTGCTGCGTTATGAAAGAAAATATACGTAATAATCAAACCATTCGTTTTTTTTTATTTATTTCGTAACATTATGATATAATCCTTAACAAAATCGCATATATTTCGGGAGGGGTTTCAACCCCCTCAACCCTCCCCCACCGTACGCCCATGTATCTGATCCTCATAATTACAATATTAGATGAAATAAAACATTGCCTTTAATAGAATCAAAATAATTCACCTCTTCTGGCTCTAAACATAGCTATTATTATGGTCCAAGAACCTATAACTCCATAATTAGGTCACATCCAGAACTAGTAAATATAAACGGCAAAAAATTAGATAAGTGTATCAAAAATATTATTTCGTAGTTTAAAATTTACTTCACTCTGTAATTAGTAGATATTTAAGGAACCATTTTATTAGTTACAACTCAGGATTTCAATTTTTTTCTTCCCATTTTTTCTGTTCTTTCTATATTTTTTCTAGGTATTGATTTCGAATTCGAGTTATATTTTCTTTTATGTATTTGTATTTAATTGTGTACTAATTTTATATTATAAATAACTGAACTGTACCCGAATACGAGCAATTGCTCATTCGGGTAATCTTCTGTTATATAAAATTTATATATAAAAATAAAGGATTTTAAAAAAATGATATCGTCTGCAAATAGAGAATGCTGCGCTGAAATATTAGTACCGTAGCGGAAGTTTACTCATACAAAAATGGCAAAAGAGGGAAAGCACTATTGATATGCGTCATCCGGAGAGGTGTATTATATAGTTACATGACTTCCTCTCGCGCGCCACAATTCGCGATGAAATCTGCGCTGCTCTTAACCCTCGTGACCCTCTTGATTACGGGTTCGCACTCCGATTGCAACATCAGCAGCATCACGACTGCCAGTGGTACCAAGGCACCATCCAGCTTCTGCAGTGGGGACCTCATCTTCGAGGAAAACTTCGAAACATTTGACTTCCAAACCTGGAGCCATGAGAAAACAGCTGCCGGCGGTGGGGTGAGATAATCTAATAATATTATGCTTAATTATACTATGGAGCAAGGCATTTGATGATTTTTCATCTTTTTTATTTGTAGGTTATAAGGTATCTTGAATATATATATAAATGTGCATTATGAAGTAATTGATTAAATAAGGGCAATTTGTTTTTGGATTTTTTTGCTTTATTTTGCTTTATTTTGCATTTTTCATCATTTTCAAGAGATAGGTCACTTTTTGGCAAGTTTTAGGTCATTTTTCGGCATTTTAGGTCATGTTTCAGTGGAGGTAGAGAGAAGTTTTTCCTTGTAGACTACAAATCGTTACTTTCAGACAACAGACAATCGTTTTTGTTTGAGAATCTTCAAATATTCATAGTTCATTTTAATTCAGGTTTATTGAAAACACCATAGCAGTTTGTCTTGTAGCAATAAAGATTTTTTCTTTATTTTTAAATGGCGCATATTTGCTAGGGGCAATTTGATGGGCATGCCAGTTCAGAATAGGATTTCTTTTTCGCTAAGGGTGTCCAAGCAGTATAAACTTACTTACTTCTTTAGTAACAAAATAAGTATGTTTTATATTGTAAATTCACATATAACGCACTATCATCCGTTAAATTTCTTTTAGCAATTCATTGCTTTTAAAAAAACTAAATATAATTAATAATGAAAAAATTATTGGCCTTTTTTAAATTCTGTCATTTTTTCACTATTTTTACGTCATAAATGCATTTTTATTTTACATTTTTTCGTCACTATTTTATGGTCATTAAATGCCTTGCCCTATATAATTATATAGCCTACTTAGGATTTCCGTATATACAGAGTGTAAGGAATTTCTTGCTGATAGTCCACAAAGTTCGGTAAGTAATTATTCTGAACATAATACCAATAATGGACCATGTCTATCCTTAAAGGACTAATCAAATAATTATAGGCCTACACATAATGTTTTGTGCCGGGAAACGTTCCTTAAAACTTTTATAAGTGAACAATTAGGTAACGTAGTTGACAATAATCTTGAATGTTTATTTCATAAGAAAATTTCACAGCTTTCCAGCTCGGAAAAGCACAATAATATTTCGTTATTTGAAATTTTATTAAGCGTATTTTTTTATTGTTTACTTCTTCCACTCATACTATACGTAGAGAAAGTATTGTGCTCGACCCCGAAATTCGATAAATTCACGTTTTGAGGTTCCCTGCATCCAAATGTAGGCCTACTACTTTTGGAAAGATCTATCTGTCTGTGTACCTGTGAACAATGTAACTCGAGAAGGAAAAGTCGTATCAAACAACAATTTATATTTGGGCTCGGTATCTTCTGCGTATCTCACAAGAAGATTGGCGTCGACCATCTCTTGCCACTTTACAAGATGAAAATTTATTTTTTCGCTATTTTCTCGAAAACGACTCAAACGATTTTGTTTAAATTTTGTACATACTAAGAGCTAAAACTTTTGTTTGAAACTTCTTTTCATAAAAAATTCTCTGAAGGGTAGTTTTAAGCTACCCACTGTTCGTAGAAACTCATTCTTGTCTGGTGAATAATAAAGCTTTGCATCAGGTTGAAATAATTGAATACGTACTCCTTGCAATACCGCCTATTATTCTATATCACAATGATGCTCAGAGTAAAGAAAGTTATGTGAGTACATTACATCAGATTTTATTTGGATTGTGAATCCTTCGGAGATGCGACACGAAGCATGGCAACGACTTTCTCTTAATTTTTACAACCACTTTATATGAAGATTTTTTTTTCTCGAAAGGCTTTAACAAATTTGTTTAAATTTTCTACAGAAAATGTATAATATACGTTATATATAATATACAGGTGTTGTATTATGTATTGCAATATGTTATACTAAGAGCAAAAACTTTTATTTGTTTTTTTTTCCCCAATAAATTCTCTGAAGAATAGTTATAAGCTAATTATTCCATAGATAAACTTGGATTATAGGTCTTGGTATGAGAATTATGTGAGTTTGAATGAAGCTAAGACAAATGAATGCGCACTAGTGCAATGCAGGCATGTAGCCTACTGTATAATGCAGTACATTAAAAGTAGAGGAAGTTACGTGTTTCACAGCAGTTTTTTTGTAAGGCAGTGCAAACCACACGTTTTTATTTATTCTGCCCGTACCATAGGTACTACAGGTAGAGGAAGTATTGTTTTCTACCCGCAAATTAGAAGTTCATTTTTTAATATACTGTAAATATACGTTTTGAGGTCCCTAAAACCAAAAATAATATTTTCAGAAACATGTCTGTGTGTGTCTGAGAACAGCCTAGCACCAGAACGGAAAACCGTATGAAAACAAAATTTTGTATTTGAGTGAGATACCTTCTGAGAATGTGACAGGAAGATTGGCGACAACTTTCTCTCATTTTTAATGGCTAGACTTCGGATTTTAGGTAAAAACCTATTTTAATCCTTAAGTGATATATGGACGAAAACTTGTATATGCATGTTTCATAAGTGACTATGCCTAAAACTGATACTTTTATAGGACCTAAAACAGCCTATTTTTACGTTAGAGCCTAATGTTGCCTTTTTTGCTTGTTTTTCTCTAAAGTTCAAAATAAGTTACTTTTTTGTTATAAATTCTGGCATTTATTTTCAGTTCGTACTAAATTGTTAGCTAGTACATGACACATTTGTGATTTGGTTAAATAGTAAGGAATTTTTCGTCTTCAGTAGAAAAATTCCTTGGAATTCCCAAGAAAATGTAGTGTTTTTCTCCCGACTCCCACATCCAGTAAAAAAAAAAAAAAAGTAGTTCTCTGAATCACTGAGGGGTACAAGGGGTTGATAATACTAGCGTGCGTAGCTTCTGGACGCAGGGATTAGGTTTTCACTGTTATGGTACTAATACAGACCCTAGTAATAGGTCTATATAATTCTGTGTAACATAGGCCTATATCTGTGTTTTATCATCATGATTGATTAATGGAAACTTCAATAAATATAATATTCTGCATTGCAATTGAGATATTTCAGAAAATTGGCAACTTAGCGATTTTATAAGAGACTATTTTACGACTTTTAGAACCTATTTTGCAATTTTTAGAGCCTATTTTAGGTACCCAAAACAGCATTTTTAGCGACCTAAAAGTCCGAAGTCTATTAATGGCACTTACATGAAGAAAATTTAGTTTCTTTTTCTGCGATTTTCTCCAAAACGGCTCAGCCGATTTTCTTTCAAATTTGTACATGGGGTGATTATACCATGAGCTAAAACTTTTATTTGGAACATTTTTTCGTAAAAATTCTCTGAAGGGCAATTATAAGACTGCAGATTATGGGTACTAACTTAGATGTAGGATAGTGAAGGAAACATCCATTTGCGACTGCATCGAGCCACTCTGATGTATTCCATATAGGGAAGATGAAAGCACACATAGGCCTACCCACTCCATGATCACTTAAAGTTCAGTACAGATGGGCATTATTCCCCAAAGCTTCTTTCAGCTCCTTGTGGTATCCTCTGGGACTTCTTCTTTCGGACGGTGACTATATTGATGAAAGAATGCTGTTCGCATCTTGTCATATTCATGCTACACGCAGATGACTCACAACTACATTACCATCACCTCTATTCACATAACCGTACATCACAATGCTACCAAATGATGTGTGCATTTATTAGAGATGCCACACTCTCCACGACAACAACATCTCATGGTACCATCGCCTTACTTTGAGAGAAAAAAATTGCCATGACTTATGCTTCATCCCTCATATACAGGTAGGCCTATATGTGTGTGATTATTTTGTTCAATACATCTATTATTTATAAAGTCCGATGTTAGGTACCACAAAGCATTTTGATTGAGTCTCAAGGACAGTCAATCAGCACCCGAGCTACCACAAGCATTAGTATCCCTAACTAAGGTAAACGAGACAAGCTCAGATGTATCAGTTTCCGTCAGTAGAAATAGACGAAATTACTTACTAAAGAGCATGCTTTCATTTCCAGAAGTTATATCCAGCTGGTACTTTACATGAACTTTATTATTTGCAGTAATGGGTATTAATTGAGTAAAAGTAATCAGATTACATGTAACGATTCCTTTTTTCGTCTCATTTCCTTGTAATCATTACTTTTTGAAAAAATGTAATTTTTACTTGTAATTTACTTCTGGAAATAAAGTTGTAAACCTTACATTTTAGTAATCTTTACATTGTAGTAATTGACATGTAATTGAGAATTTTTTAAAATTAATATTATTAAAAAATAACTTCATGATTTAAATGTTCTACTGTCTTATATTTTCTGCATGGCAAGGATATAATGTAATTTTTAATTTGTGAAAAAATTAAATTATTTTGTGTTGGAGCATGCAATAGAAGGAGAAAGGCCTTACGAGTAAGTTTTTTGTCACACAATTATCCAATTATCAACTCATGTCTACCGAATGACTGATTATCCACCCTTCCTACAGGTGAAAAAGTACTTTGCATGGTTTAGTTTTACCCAAGAAATATCACAAGGAAGCCCTATATCAACATTCTCCCCAAGTTTGAGAATGAGAACCAAATGCCTAACGGTCTTCCATTGTCTCACTAGAGATTTGGGGAATGTCTTCCAACATCTAATTCTATTCTCTGTTGCAGGGCTTGACCCAGCTAATTTTCTCGCCCAGAAGACATTGCTCTGGCTTTTGATCAAATATTTAGTATGTGCATAAAAACATAGGTTCAAATATTGAATTAGCCTAATACTGCATAAAAAACAGGTTCGCATGGAGTTGGATGCACACTGGTGTCATTTACAAACACCTGGAGAACATCAGGCACACTGAAAAACGAAGTACGGTTAACCTTTCTGATGGGGTGTCTCATGTAAGACTAAAATTCGTGCAAAATATTTTTTCAACTGTTTGAAGGACGGGTAACTAGCTACTTAGCTATAAAAGAGAAAAAAGTAAGGCATGTAAGATAAAATCTATGGCATGACAGCCATACACGCAAGTGATGTCAGTGTTACTGGGTTAAAACCACTACTATGGCATCAGAAGTTGCAATGTTAATATGTGAACATTTCTGTTTCAGAACTGGGAGTTCCAGGTGTATGTGAACAATCGTTCCAACAGTTATGTACGGGATGGTGTCTTGTTTATCAAACCAACATTGACGTCTGATACATATGGCGAAGCTTTTCTCTCTTCTGGAACATTGAGTCTGTATGGAGGAACTCCAGAAGACCAGTAAGTTTAGCATGTTTTGCATAAGTAATTGGTTATACAGTTAAAATTAACATTTAGGATCTTTCCTTACAAATTATGTAATTTACTTCAAGATAAGTTTTTTAAAATAGTAAATATCAGAAGTAAAGCATTATGTAAAAAGGGTATTTATAGTTAGACTCATTCAACTTCAAAACATTATACACATTGTTAAATATTATACAGCGAATAGCAAAGTCTAACATTGCAAATCTAATGCTCCTAATAATGAAAATTTGTTTGAAAAATAATGTAATGGTTCAACATTTCGCAAAATTTAACCTAAAAATGGGTCAGTCACCACTAGATTTAAAAATAAAACATTAATGCATATTTCATAACTTGTAAGCATGTGTTTTTAGACTCTAAAAGGATTTAGTAATATCAGATTTAGAAATGACTCTAAAATATTTAAAGTAAGAGTAATTAAGCATGACAAATAATAGCTGTGAAAATTCCACTTTTCCTAAAGTTTTTAACACCAACTTTGTATGCCAAATTATTATTAATCAGCGGAGTAAAATGTTTACACATGTAGTAATAAGCAGTGGCGGATGCAGAAATTTTTTCGGGGGGAGATTTGAATAGGTAGAAAGATTACTAAAAAAAATTAATCAACTTACATATACAATTAGTTTATAAAACTGGCCACTTAGAGTATATTTTTTCAAATTTCGGGGGGGGGGATGTAACCCCCCTATCCCCCCCCTGCGTCCGCCACTGGTAATAAGAAATCAATACGTTGCTGTGCATTAATAGTGTGAGAAATTTCTTTTATTCGTAACTGATTATTTTTTTATACAGTGCATGCCGCTTATTGTTTTCACTTTGGGATGCAGCTAATCTGATAATAATAATAATAATAATAATATTTATTTGCAGCCAATAGACTTTTTTACAAGTTTCAAGATAATATTAACCGAATGATAACAGTATGCAAAAGAATTAACAGAAGTATATTTATTCATACATCAGATAATACGCTACAAAAACATAATTAAAAGCTATTTATTCATACATACAAGATAATTAGTAACTGTGAATCATTCAACCACTGATTATAGCATGCAAACAACTATTTTCCCAGTTATTTCCCCATTATTGTTTCTATTTTGCATTTGGAATCCATTAACCAATATTTCATACTCATAGTGTTTTACTGACCTGTGGCGAACACCGCTTAGCAAAACATCTAACACCTCTCTGTTCAATCTTTTCATTTTACACTAACCATCACTGCATGTCATCACTGTGACCTTCACAAATCGAAAGCAACAGCTAAACTGGGTGGTGAAACAAGTTTTACTGATTAAAAGAGAAAGTTAGGGAATGCCACCCCCTTGAAAAGGTCTTCCTGTTACTTCTGATACAACACAATAGGCCTACAGTTGAGTTAGAAATGAAATCCCTAAAAACAAACTTTTGAATGACGTACAATACTTGGTAATAATGCTGCAAAACTGAAAATGTGTAACATAAACAGAATCTTTGATCACAGTAAACAGAATTTTTTGAATCTTTCAGTATTAATCCATACGGGACTTCATAAAAGTGATAACATTACCCGACTGATACATTATCCATGATTACATTAAGCGGCGTTCACTGTATATGAATTTTAGATGGTAAATTAATTTCATTTCTTTAAAATGTAGCCTAACTGTTACGAGGCCTTGGTATCATCAGAAACATTTGAGCAGGGCTATGTATTTTGTGTAGGATTAGCGGGTGCCCAAGGTTTCACCTGCAATTATTACTCTACTGCTAGATGTTTTATTTAAGTAATTTACTTAACAGAAAAATAATTAAAACATTATTAACACCGACATCTTTTTAACATAAATTGCATATATTACATAATTGTTATTCTTAATTACACTGTTTTAATTAAATGAATAAAGCAAATATTGTGTTGCCATATGGATGTACAGATTCAAAATGAAATCATTAAAATGAACCACAGATTAATGAACCTTACCCAAATCCTACATAAACAATTAAAATTATTGATAGCCTAATTAAAAAACTATTAACCCAGCTTCAAGGTTCATTTCATGATCAAAGCGCCGCCTGGGAAATAAACGACCTCACATTTGAGTTCCCTAGCCCCCAAAAAGAACCCACATAGTGAGTTTCATCCAAATCAGTCAATGTTTTCCTATTTAGGTGTGTATTCATGATGCCTTTCTTTTCCATCTATGTAAAAAAAAAAAAAAATCAGATATCAACGAGTCGTAATGTTATAAACAAATGAATCAATTAGAGCAGGTTAACAAAACTGAAACAATTGAAAAATTGATGGGTTATATTTAAAAAATCAATTTCAGCAATTTATATTGGTTATTTTCTAAAAATTGTGAGGGTTGATCCTTGTACATTTTGAAATAGTGAGCGTTTTTTGTTATTGAATATCAAAATTTGTAAAAATATTAATATACAATTCTAAGGGTAAAGTATTTTCTGCAATGTGGTGTTCTGATGCATTCTGCTCCAACTATATCATCAGTTATAATTATGTAAATAAATGTATGAGCATTTGGCTGATTATTGTTAGCATTTATATTTACATTATAATATTGCTGTGATTGCCTATGATGAACAAATGAGCACAGACAAAAGTAATAAATTGTTACTGCAAATGTTAACACTTTGAGCCTGGTCATGGTAGTACTATCATCGTGCGCTTGACTGAGTTTAAGAATTTATTGTAAGAAAACTATCTGCATTATCGACACGGAAGTTGTGGCATTCGAAAGATCAACTCTTATGGATTAGCTGGTAAAAAATAGAGCACATTAGAGTAGTATTCATACTGCAGTGTTGTGCTACCTATAAGAAAGCATTGTAATGATGCAATTGTTAGATAATAAACATGTACTCAAAGCTGGCCCAAGTGTATAATTTATGAGCTCAGGTGACATCACTTTTATCATGAAATGAATCACATATCCCCTTACATTTATTTTACTCTAAATCAGTTATGTGTTAATAATTCCTACACAATGAATGCACTGGGACTCATGGCTGTCCGGAAGGGGGGCAGGGTGGGGTCATTGCCTTCCCCTGGAAATTTTGTTTACACATAAATCTCTATAAGTAACTATAAGCAACTAATGTGAAGAGAGGTTTAAATTTCCACATTCTGTAATTGGAGTTTTTTGGGCAAAAACGAATTAACCACAGCTGACTACCTTAGATATGACCATGTAGGAATAATTGCTTCCAGTAAACTTAAATGATTTCTAGCCAACATTTTACTGTAATGAAGGCAAGGCAACGGAAGTTTCGCATTTTATATGAATATTTAGTACAGTGCCTGTGAAATTGTAAGGGGTAGAAAAATCATGCGAGTGCACTAGATCAGATTTTTTCTTTGTATCCATAGACATCAGTTCAACTATAGTAATGATGATGATGATGACGATGATGATGAAGAAGAAGAAGATGATGATGATGATGATGATGATGATAATAATAATAATAATAATAACTAAAAATTATAATAGGCCTACTAATAATAATAAAGTGGTTGTAATTTAAATTTTATAAGCAAAAAATATCATATGCTTACAAATGGACATTTAATTGCTTTTCCCACATTCGTAGTGGATATATCTCAATGCAATTGTTGTGAGCAAAATAGACACTACAAGGAATAGAAAAACACAATTATAAAAAATCTATTTTCTGATATTTTACCAAATTGACTTCCCTCCTTAATTCTTTCACTGCTAACATATATTCACTGTGCAAACCGGTGGTGCTGAATTAAATTGCAAATTTCTTTTGTATCATAAAAGAACAAAGAATTTCAAATCATTTGTCAATTTCCTCCGAAACAAGAGCACAGCAAGTATTTCTTGAAGCTGAGACTGATTTAAGCAATCCCTGGGTTGCCTGCATGCCATCACAACACAGCAGGGTTATATTCATTAAGTTAAATTATTCTATTAGAATTGTATGTGCGTGAACTTACGTGCGCGAAAGAAAATTCCCTAAAAAAGTGCCAGTGTTGTGCGTATGCAAGAGGAAAACATTTCCAACTTCTCTTGTGATGAGGTACGTGGTCATTTTTATTGTAATTTTAACTGTATTTCTGAGAACCTGATTCATTACACTGATCGCGGTTTTATTAGCGTATATATTTCACCCGATCGCTCGGGAGTTGGAGCTGTGCCTGCAGCAACACAGAAACCCACGTCATTGGCCAACGCTTGCGTGGGACTCACTGTGTATATATATATATATATATATATACAGGGTGTTAATGAATAACACCGAAATAGTTTACCTGTGTATAGAGGGGACATAGACAAGCAACTTTTATTAGGAGATGTTTGCTCTATGACGTAAAATATGTATCCTACAGGGCATTAAAGTCATTGCAATTTGGTGCTCATAAGTCAACAATTAAGCAAAATAGGGTTAACATTTTCATTACATTGACTTCATGCCTTCTTAGGGATCGATAAAAACCTGATTCTTAATCATTCATCAACAGCTATAACATAATTTAGAGTTTCCATAATCTGCAAAATTTACAGACTAATTATATGACTGGCCGCCACTGCATTAGTTTAAATTTAATCATTACTCCAGTGTTAACAACGAAGTTCCTTTGTTTTGCATTTTTTTCAAATGTTAGAAGTCAGTGGCAGCCATGCCCTGGGAGATTTTATGCTGTAACAGGAAAAACTGAATCCTCATGGAGCAAAAATCTCCTATTAAAAGTTGCTTGTCTATGTCCCCTCTATATGCAGGTAAAATATTTCGGTGTTATTCATTAACACCCTGTGTGTGTATATATGTGTATATATATATATATACATATATATGCATCAATAGCACAGCCAGCAGTGATAAGCACTGATGCATATAAAACTGTATCAGGGTTAAGTTATCTACATAAAGAGCATAATTTTGTTATTTGTAAATCATACTTTAAAAATAAAGAAAATGAAAATTCCCTTGCAGATGCACAAACGCAATAGCATGGGGATGTGAAAGGAAGGGGACATCTACCCATATAGTAAATCCCATCACATCTGCAAGAATTCGCACTGTGGATTCTTTCAATTTTTGTTATGGCAAAGTGGAAGTACGTGCAAAGCTACCAGCTGGTGATTGGATGTGGCCAGGTGTGTATAAGCAATTCACATTATGATTCCATTCTGAAAATTATGTTAAGTGGAGCCATGAAGAAACAGTACCAGCCAAAAGCAAAAAAAAAAAAGGGAAATTTTATTCTTCAGTGACCAAGGGAAATTAGTCGTCTAGATTTGAGCACATGCAATTCTGCAAGTTCCCTCCTCAGTGACCACTTAGTCTGAGCATATGTAGCTTAAATGAGTTTTTCTATTGCACTAACAGTAAGAAAATTCAATTTCTGAACAAAAATTTCAAATAAATATCCACAAATAGTAAATTATTGATCACAATAAATATATTCTTCCAGATATGTCACCATTGCTCTGTTAGAGATTGAGGTTTCTTGCTTTTTCTAGTGGAAGGGTGGCCCCATTTCTCTGTGAGACTTAATTTTTGATGATTTGCCAGTTGGGACAAATTGACAGAGATGAATGAGACTTTACATTACCAGAGAAGATCCTGTAATTTCCCAACACCTTTAGTAAGTGCTAAGCATAAAAGGTACCTATCATAATGTTATGAAGACACATTCAACAAAATACATGAATGTGTAAATGGGAAAAAAATTTACATATCAATTGATGAGACTACAGATTCACAGGGTCATTTTGTAGTTAACTAGCAGGTGCCCGCGGCTTCACCCACGATATTTAATTGAAAAATTAAAAATTAAGAGTATAATAATTATTAAAGCATTATATTTATTAACACTTGCACGCAAATCATTCATGAACTAAACCATTAATAATTAATGAAACAGCTAAACTTCCAGCTTTAGAGTACATTCCACGATTAGAAAGCACCCCCTGGAAAATGATCTCAAATTCGATTAGGCCTATGCAGTTCCAAGGAACCTGTGAACAAATAGTACGTATTGTTTCTCAACTGTTTGTTGACAGATGAATATGATGTGAATTTTATTTGATAAATTCAGTGTAATTTTCAGAAATTATATAATTTTTCAAGGGAAGGAGTTATTTTATTTGGATTTTTATTGTCCGCGATACTGCCCGCAGCTTCGCCCGCCATTATTAATTGACTCCAGGATTTTTAAGAAATTTACACTGGTAGATTATTAAAAATGTTTGTGGTTCAGAGCTATGAAAATTGTAAGTAAAAATAAAATTAGAATATTTCTTCATTGTGTTCATTTCACTCAGGCCTTATATAATAAAGAAACGTTTTTCCTAATTTTGTACTCTTCGTGAAAGTTTAGACTGCAAGAGACAAACATCGCCGAGATACCCGATGTTTCACGAAGTGGCCGAGCGAGTGAGCATGCTATTTAGGGCCGTTGAATGGTATAAGAGTAGATGTTGTGATAGGGACCTTAGAAACTAGTAGTCACGGACAAACTTTTCTTCTGACCGCAGAGGTTCTGGAGGTGGTTAACCACACTCAGATATGCAAGCTGTTCAATAAATCCATGTGTTTAATATGGCCTAGTGGAATGCAACATTAGAAAATTCTACTCTTAAATGGTAAAGGTAGCAAAATCTATCAAATCATTTTACAGTAAAATGGTGAATGTTATTTGTCTGACGCATGCTTTTCACTGAATCTCGGAAGAGGTCAGATCATAATTTTTAGAAGTAGATAGACTAGTTTTCACAGAAGAAAGTCTTTGTGAAAGCACTGTGCCAAACTAAGTATTTCAGAGACAAAGCCCCTGATGTAGCTGTGCCCCAGAACCAGTTTATAATACTGGGGAATGTGTTGACTGCTTACATTTACCATTTTGACAATTTTCAGATATTAAGGCCAGTATTCATAGTCGTAATAAGTCGTACTTATATCCAAGTTGAACTTTAATCTCGTCTTAAGTTGAGTTTCTGACACAAACAAGTCGGACTTATGACGTAGTTACTTTATAAAGTCAGACTTGACAAAGTCGAGCTTATTGCTATTCATAGTCACTAAAGTACGACTTATTTGTCGTAATAAGTAGTACTTTATCAAGTCAAGGGTCCCCCTGACTTATTTCAATTTAAGCCAGTACCATGAATAGTAATTTTGAGGATCTTGGCGAGTATCAGAAGAAACTCACGCCCCAAAGCGTTATTTGCGAAACATGATGAATCCATTCGAATTCTACAGTGACAATGAATTTAAAAAGAGATTTCGTTTCAAGCAGATACAATTTTGGAAATATCAATCGCCTATCTTTCATCAGCATTTCTCTCTGCTGGCATTTCATATCGGCACAAAACTTCCTAAGCTGTTTTGAATCTCTCTAAAACAATAATTAATATCGAAATAAATACATAAGCGTACCGGCATTAATTCTGAACGATCTCCAAGCTAATATATACGCAGAATATTCTCAAGAAACTATTAATTAGTTTACTTACACGCTGCATAATATGACTGGATGAATTGAATTCTTTGTTTACAATGCACAACGCCGTCTGTATTTTTATATCACGATAGCGAAATACGTACTCAGTTGGCTTTGCTTTACATAAAATCTGAAAAAATCTTAAACACGATTGGCTAGTTCAATTATTACGGCAGTGAACGCGTGATTTTTCATATTATTGAGTTCGACTTTAATGCGTGGAATAAGTAGAGCTTTAAGAAGTCAGACTTAATAAAGTACGACTTTAAAGAGGACTATGAATACGAAAAACATATAAGTCGACTTGTCAAATAAGTTCAGCTTTATAAAGTCGGTTCTTAAGTCGCCGACTATGAATACCGGCCTAAGAGATGAATAGCTTTGATAGGGCAGATGCTAAGGCAGTTGTGAATGCACAGGAGACCTATTTTCTGATTTTCAAATAGAAGATAAATTTGCTTGCATTAAATCAAATTTTGCATTTTTACCAGAAACCATAAGCCACCTAGACGAAAGATGCATGTTATTAGACAAATCAATAGAATTAGTTAAGATAAAATATTTAAGAGGTGAGATTGGGACACAGACAAAAATAAAATTTGTATTAGTTAAAAAATAAAAGGTTTCATCAGACAGTGTGTCAAATAGCCAGTATTTTGTCAGGGACTTGAGAGTTGACATTTTTAAAAAGGATTTAACGCCAGTGACACTGTTTTTTTTTTTTAAATATTCCCTTTTTACATCAGTGGAAGTACAGAGAAATTTCTCCAAGTGCAAAACAGTGTTAGCTGACAACTGCTGTTCCTTCACTTTTGATAACTATGGTGGTATATCACAATGCTAACAAAGGTATATTTAGTTAGTAATTTAATATATTAATAATTTTTTTATATTTTTTGGTACAAATGAAAATGACCTAGTGATAATACTGTTAGTTTAC
The DNA here is from genome assembly GCA_964059195.1 of Ectobius pallidus. Taxonomy (NCBI): domain Eukaryota; kingdom Metazoa; phylum Arthropoda; class Insecta; order Blattodea; family Ectobiidae; genus Ectobius; species Ectobius pallidus. The sequence continues at coordinate 15,782,164 of CAXKWD010000007.1, forward strand.
TAATTCTAGTAAGAAAGTTTTTATTTTTATTTTTTTACATTAGGCCTGCTGTTACCATATTCTAACCATGTAGGCCAAATCTTTATTTGTCTGACAATTATTGTAAAACAAATTTATAATTTTTATTAGGTCATTTTTTTAATTCTTCAGCTTAATAACAGTGATGTAGGCTATCACTAGTAAATAAAACTCCCTTTGGAATCTCTCAAACAATTCGATGGCCTGGATATCCATGTGTTGTGATTATTTGGATACCAGAATTTCAATGGATTTCAACTTAATTCCTGAAAAATTTGAATGTATAATTATAAAACCTATTCTGGAATGGATTTACAAAGTTATTATGTCTGCAATAAACTTGTCAACACAGATACACTGATTCCTACACTTGCCACTTGTGTAATTTCACAACTGATAAATTTAAAGCCCTGTACTTTGTGCTATGTAAATAGTGTAAATTGGTATTCTATTTTCAATTTGGCGGCCTCTAGATGTAGAGGAAGACTGTTGAAATAAAAACTTAACCATCGACCAAATATAATTATAACATCCTCTTTAGATTTTAAATTTTATTGATCTAGTATTGGTTGGGTTCCACCACAGACGTATAAGGTAGACAAGTAAAATACTATTGCAATTTCAGCTATTTGGTTGTTGCCACGGTACAACGAATATGGTTCTTGGCCATCTTCGGGGGAAATTGACTTGATGGAAAGTAGAGGAAACAGGAACTTGACCCTGAATGGCAGCAACATTGGAACAGAACTCAGTGGGTCTACCCTGCACTTTGGGCCATACTATTCCATGAATGGATTTCAATATGCTCATTTTGAGAAAAAAGCAGAACCAGATCAGGGATTTGAGCAGGATTTCCATTTATACCAGATGGAATGGACAAAAGGTAAAGTATGATGTAGACTGAAGGTGTTCACACATATTATAATGTTACTCTCAAAGCTTCAAGAAATCATAGATATTATTATTATTATTATTATTATTATTATTATTATTATTATTATTATTATGATGATGATCAAATGGGCTAGACATGTTACGTGCATGCGGAGGAAAGACGTATCTCAAAAATATTGACTGGGAGATCTGAAGGGAGAAGACCACTTGGAAGACCTAGATGTAGGTGGGAGGACAATATCAGGATAGATTTAAGGGAAGTAGGATTTGAGAGGGATGGTTTGATGGAGTTAGTACAGAATAGGGTTGAATGGCGGGCTCAGGCAAGCACGGCAATGAACCTTTGGGTTCCATAAAATAGATAATATTCCTTTAGCATGCTTAGGAATTATCTATTGCCATTGAGTAAGTAAGTAAGTAATTAAGTATTAGTATTAGTAGTAGTTTCACAATCATTATTCATTATTATTATCGAAATTTACTGGATTTAGAATTTAAACTAAACTACACAGATTAAAAAATAAAGAGTTAAGGTTCAATTTTTAAAAAATTCCTAAATCAAGCTTAGGAGTTGGTATTTTACCTTTTAGTTTCACACTACTGGTCCATACAGTAAAGTCAGAAATGGTGATATACGTGGAATTCTCCATACTTATTAGATTAAAACATGCAACACGGAAACAAACACAAGTTCAAAATAAACTAACACTGCACTCAATGCTGACTGAGGGAAGTAATGTTTATGTTATCATAACTTTCCCTTATTCATTCTATTATCTGGCCCGGGCGTTCTTCAAGCGAGCAGGTATCACGAGACTAGATTCTTAAAACCTCTATGCTGCTCTTGCAAAACAAATTGGCCTGTCTTTGCAACGAGTAGGTTAACGTATAATGGGAGAAATCATACAACTCACACCTGATGAGACTCAACTGTCTGGACCATTGCTCAGTCTCAGCTTGTCTTTATTGCTGCATCCTGAGATTTTGATACTGTCTAAGCACGCAGCACCACAAGTTGACTCACAAAAGCAGGAGGGATTGGGGTATGCAGCAACAAAAATATTCTGATGACAGGGCTAATGAGTTTATAATGATTCATGACTTGGTTGATGCTGCCTTTATTTATTTTATAATGAACCTACTTGAAGACTCAGTCTCAGTATATCCTTATGCTTCGCCACTGCTTAAATGTACTTCCTTTGAAGACCTGTATCATCTGTCTACTTTAACCTAGCATCACTTGTGAATTGCTAGTTCTTAAAGTAACAATACACCAGAAGAGTAAGCCATCATTCCTTTGTTAGATTAAATCTAACACCTGCATCACCTTGAAATAATAGTACTTTTGACAGGCTTAGGGTATCCGTTTACATTTGAGTCACAGAGATAATAAACTACGGATGTTTAGTAGAATGTATTAGTGGCAAAACAGCCATATTCTGCAAAACATAAGAGAGTAATTAAAAGATATCCGCTATTGCTAGTTTTTTCCTAACAGCATGAGCAATCACAGCTTAGGCCTTAGAGCCTTGAAATCCAAAGAAAGCTGACAGTCACAGAGTAACAAGGGGGCGAGCGGCAACTTAGGGTCAAATGGGCTGCTATTTAAAAAGAAATTAACATATGAACATACAAATAAGGATGACCAAACCACACGTAAATATTTATTAAATTGTTTGTGATGTCTTCTGATTTAAAATCCATTTCACGTATATGCAGGTGACGTCAGGAGTTATGAAGATACTTCAATGTGTTTCCAATGTGTGTGTCTGTCTTTAAACTAGTTTTCAAGATTATCTAATTAATGAAGGAAGTTTACACAGTGAAGTTATTAAATATGAAAGCATATGAGTGGAGACTTAATACACTGAACTTCACTAAATATTTGTACTAACCTGGACCAGTTTCGGGATTACAACTTTACCCCATTTTCAACGTACTCCGACTGATGTTTGTGTTGTATGGGCACCCTCCCGCGGATGTCCTATGAACTTCCTGACCAGGTCATCTTCCGTTGGTATTTCAAAGTTCATTAGGTTATCAGCATTCTTCTGGATAAATATCTTCTCCCAGACTGTCAGTTCACTATGTCCGTGGGTGCACTTAACCAACTTAGGTTCTTGTTCAACTTCATGGTTCATGTTCCAGACATGGGCTGCTACTGCGGACTTTTCAATTTGTGCATATTTGACGTGTCTTTGGTGTTCCTTCATCCTGGTCTCTATATTTCTTTTTGTTTTGCCTATGTATTTTTGTGGACAGTTTTTGCAACTAAACTGGTAGATGCCCGATTTTTTCAGGTGTTGTACTCTCTCTATGTTGGTTGACCTTAACATATTTCCTGAACTGTATCTATTAACCGGGGCTAAGGTGATGCTGTGGTCTTTGAATATTTTCTTGAATTTTTTGTCCATTATTGGGTGGTAGGTGATTTTCCTGTATGTAGACTTCTGCTCTTTTTCCGGTTTTAGTGTAGACAGATCTGCAATTTGTTTTTGCCTATGATATTTTCTCAATTTTTTGTCGACCAGTTCTTTGTGGAATCCATTTAGTTGTGCTGTATTAATAATTGTTTCATATTCCTTCTTGTGTTCCTCTTTGCTGAGTGGTAAATTCACTAATCTATAAGTTAAGCTGTTTAGTACTGCATGTTTGTGATTGATAAGGTTGAAACTATTGGCTTTTATGTAGTTGTTCGAGTGAGTTTCCTTTCTGTGAATTCCAAATTCCAGCCTATTGTCTTGTTTTATGATCTTTATGTCCAGAAAGGGGAGATGGTTTTCAGTTTGCTGCTCTAGAGTAAAATTGATTGATTGGTCCTGGATATTAAGTAGTTTTAATGCATCTTGTATATGTTTTTCATTTACTATGGCGAATATGTCATCCACGTATCTCAACCATGTTTTGTACATATGTGGGAAGGCTGATGTAATATGAGTCTCAAAGTAGCTCATTTATAGGTCTGCTAGGAAGGGTGATAGTGGGTTCCCCATTGCTAGTCCCTGCCTTTGTTGATAAAATTTTCCATTGAATGTAAAATATGTTTGGTTAATGCATAGGTTTGTTAATGAGACATATTCTTTGATAGTGTTATCACTAAATCCACTTGATCTCAGCCAATTAGTAAGGTATTTCAGAAGTTTATCATTAATCTAAAACACTATGGAATATTGTTAAGTCAGAAACTGGTATCCTAGCTGCAAAATCAAAAGAAGAAATCGAACTGACAATCAATAGTAAACAAATTTCTAACCCCCATGAAATTGCTCAAGCATTCAACAGCTATTTCACAAATATTTCTAAAAATATCTTAAACACTCTCTCATCATCTAACTCAAATAACTATTCTCCAGTCGAAAAAACCATTTTTCTATCTCCAACTGCTGAAGAAGAAATCTTCAAGATTGCCAGCACCCTCAAGAATGCCTCCTCCTCTGGCATAGACGGAATCCCCAACATTATTGTTAAGAACAGTATCCAATTTCTCATCAAACCGCTTACGTATATATGTAACCTCTCTATCTCTTCTGGAATTTTCCCTGAACAATTTAAAACCGCCAAAATTATCCCTATCTTCAAAAAGGGTGACAAGAACAAAATCGTAAATTATCGTCCCATTTCAATTCTCACAGCATTTTCAAAAGTCCTAGAAAAGGTCATGTACAACAGACTCATTTCCTTCCTTGAAAAAAACAATTATTTTTCTAAATCTCAATATGGCTTCAGGAAAGGCAAATCCATCAGCAACGCCATATTTGGCTTCTTAAGGAGTATACTCGAAGCCAAAAACAAAGGGGACCAATCCATTGGCCTATTTTTGGATCTAACTAAAGCCTTTGACCTTGTCAATCACAAAATTCTCCTCACAAAACTAAGTTGTTTAGGAATAAGAGGACTCTCCAACAAGTGGTTCATTTCTTATTTGAGCAATAGAAAACAGTTCGTGGAAATAGAATCAGCTCAGTCAGATACACTAATTGCTGAACATGGGGTTCTCCAAGGCTCAGTCCTCGGCCCAATCCTTTTTCTAATTTTCATTAATGATTTTCCATTCAATATCCCCCTTGCACAAACCATCATGTTTGCAGACGACACAAATCTAATACTAAACTGTACTGATATTAACTCACTTCAAATTAAAGTCAATGAAGTTAATAACAACATTGAACGTTGGCTTAAAGAAAATATGCTATTAATTAATGTTGACAAATGTTTATACTTTAATTCTCAGGCCCAAAACAATAACTTACTTGTGCAAATAAACAATAATCCTTCAGCTAACAAAAGTGAGACAAAATTTCTAGGAGTTTGGATCGACTCTGACCTATCTTGGGAAAAGCACATTTCTGAGCTCAGCAAACGCCTCTGCAAACTTTCCTTTGCTCTTCGTGTCCTGTCTAAAACCTGCTCCACACAAGTCTTGAAAGTAGTCTACTACTCCTGTGTTGAATCCCTAATTAGATACGGGATCCCCTTTTGGGGCTCATCTCCAAAAGCTGATTGCATTTTCAAATTGCAAAAGCGGATACTAAAACAATTTTCCACTTACCCATTAGAACACCAACCAAAGAGCTCCTTGGAAAAATAGGAATCTTACCTGTACCATGCTTATATATAGGCCTACTTGAAACGTTACTCTTCATCCACAAGAATAAAACTGAATTTCGTCTAAATTCTGAGATACATAATCATCACACAAGAACATTTAATAACTTACATTTGAACAGTCATAGACTTACCAAAAGCTTACTTAGCATATCTCACACAGGAATTCTCATGTACAATAAACTGCCACCAGAAATAACAAAATCCAACATCAAAACTTTCAAGGGAAAACTAAAAGATATACTCCTGAATGGCAAGTTCCTTAGTATTAAAGATTACTTAGACTCAACGTTTTAACTAAAACCTCCATTCATAGTCTCGACCAGTCAAAGTAAGCAAGCTAAATCCTGTAGTAATTAATAATTTTCATTGTAATCATCTATGTTTTATTCATTTGTTTTTTATTGTAATCATCTATGTTTTATTCATTTGTATTGTATTGTATTGTAATCATCTATATTTTATTCATTTGCATTGTATTGTATTCTATTTTGTTGTCCACTTCAACAGTACTTATTGTATAACTCCATCAAATTGTGTCCCATATCATTTTGTAATGATCCAGAGGAACTAAACTAAATTATCGATGCTCGGAAATAGTGCTACTACATCGAATGATACAAGTTGATCTGCTGGAGAAATTTCTATGTGTTTTATTTTATCAATGAGTTCGAACGAGTTTTTGATACCTCTGCTTTCATATTCTGGGAAAGAAGTAAATCTTACGTTGAGCCATTTTGCCAGATAGTAAGTGGGAGCATTGATGTTGTTGATTATAGGTCTCATCTTGTTGCCGGGTTTATGGATCTTTGGTAGGCCATGTATTTTTGGTAGTGTGGGGTTCGAGGGTTTCAGTTTCTTTTTTTCACTTTCTGGTATGACAGTAGACATTTTGATTGCATCTTCACATTGATTGATGCATTTTTTGAGAGGGTCCTGCTTAATCTCAACCTACTCGCAGGGGAGGAATTCATTGAGATTAAGCAGGACCCTCTTAAAAAATGCATCAATCAATGTGAAGATGCAATCAAAATTTCTACTGTCCAGCCATTTCATAAATACGGGTGGGACATTTTGACAAATTATACAAGCTATTTTTGTTTATTACACATCATAAATAATAAACTAGAATTGGTTCTTCACATTCTGTAAAATGTACAATGCCTTCTCCTTCACACTACATGCAAAGCATTATTTAAAATTTATTCTGAATATTTTAAATTTGTTTTTCAAAATCTGTTACGGGTGGGACATAATTTGGACACTGATTTTAATGATGCAAAACAAAAGCTCATTTTCTATTCTTCTATTACTGTTAGGGTCTTAATGTTGTTATTAATGAAGGTATGAGGGATTAAATACAAATTATAAACTGTTTCCAGGTTGTCAAAACATTTATTTAACTCATTAATAATAATTTAACAAAACTATCACGGTTACGGGTGGGACGTTACGGGTGGGACAAAAATTCCCTTGTTTGTTATTTTACATAGTAATTAACCACACATATTTTTTGAAGTTAATCTTATACCAAATTGTACCTTAAGATGTATATTTTCTCAAATGAAAATGGACATAGCTGATTACTCTTGACTACTTGGTATTAAAGAGTGTTAAAATCATGCTAAAAATGGCAAAAAAAAGTAACTCAATGCAATAAATAAGTAAATCAACAGATTTTACACATGAAACCACTTCAGATACACCTAAGTCCTTAAAATTCAGAGAATTTGAGGTTTTGAACTTATTTTTGACCACCCAATTGCAATAATTTTATAACTTCTCTCTTTGAGGGAAAAATTCCATTATTTTATGAAATGGCTGTGTCATACCAGAAAGTGAAAAAAAGAAACTGAAACCCTCGAACCCCACACTCAGTGGCGTAGCAAGCTTAGGTAGTACCCGGTGCGGAAAATTTCTTGTCACCCCCCCCCATTCAAATTATTATAAAATGGAACAGTTCCAAGAGTTATTTTTTGGATAGTCAAAGGTAATCCCACGAGAGTTTAAGAGTTTATCGATAGATGCAGCTGCAGCGAATTTATCTGATGTAACTCGTAAACTCAATGGATTATGCAAAATTAGTAACTTAATAATTACTTTGTTATATAAAAACAAAACTAAGCTCCGAAATCATGGTATATTATGAATCAACCATCTATGAATCGATTCGAGTTACCATGTTGTGACCAATGCTACCAATGGTGCATATAAGACATAGTTAACCTAATTCAGCCAATTTTGTTAGGATTACGGAAAGACATACATATAAAGCATATTATGCTGTAAATTGTACTGTTAAATGACAATAAATGCTATTATTACTACTACTATTATTATTATTATTATTAATCTAAAGTACGTTATAGACAGACAGATATATATTGTTTTCGTGATTAACGGACTGCAGGTGTTACCGTTAATAAAGTAAACATCTAGGCCAAAATACACTCGCGAAATTGTGCAAACTTTTATTTTTTGAGTGATTTTTTATATTTTTATATTTTCTTTTCCAAGCGAAATCTCGAATTTTGGAAAGATGATTTTTTTTAAAAGGACAAAATTTTGTATTTATGTCAGATAAGTTACCTCTCAAGTTGTGAACGGAAGATTGGAGACTAGTTTTCCTTATTTTTACAAAAAGAAAGTTTTCTCGAAAACGGCTCTAACGATTTTCTTTAAATTTTTCACGTGGGTTGCTTATAGAGCTAAAACTTTTATTTGAAACACTTTTTCGAAATAATTCTCTGAAGGGTAGTTATAAGCCACCCACTCTGAATACGTGCTCTTTGCAATACGCCCGCTTGCAATGGAAAATCGAACGAAAACAAAATTTTGTATTTGGGTTAGGTACCTTTTGGGGATGTGACACGAAGATTGGCGACAACTTTCTCTTATTTTTAAGGGGAGGTTAACTTTTATTTGGGCAGAGGAATTATGTGAATTATACATCAGATTTTTTTATAGGTTGATCCTAATAAATTTCATAAACAAGTAATGTAACTATTTTACGGAACTGTAGCCTATTATTAATAACCTATTCTTAAATATGCGCACATCCCAGTTCAAAATCTAGATTGAAGGAGACTTCGGAGTCAACTCACATTCGAAGTTTATTTTCGTCAGTCATGACTGCCGCAGCGGGTAGAATTGGTTGCGGCTTAAGGGGAGATGGTAGTTATCAGTTTCAAAAAATCGATTTTTTTCCCTTAGGCTCTTGTAATAGAGAATAGTTTTGTGAACATTTTGATATAGAGGTCTTATATGTTGCGTTATTATTAAGCCAAGCAGAGCGACCTGGAGCTTTCTAAAAGGGATAAAATACCATAAGGCACGTCATTTTCTTTTCTCTCTCCTGTAAAATTACATTTTTTGTACTTCAGGTACCATTTTCTGAAAAGCTATTCATGCTAAAATAATGAAACTTTTTTATTTTTATTTAAAAAAAAATATATTTTTTTAGTCGTGAAGTTTTCATGCAGTTTTCATGCAGTAATATTATACATATTAGACTTATTGTGCTAGGGTAAATAGTAGTACCTATTGTTAGTAAGTTCCCAAAGTTTCACAAAAATCTAAGCTATAGACATTTAATAAAGCGTACCTATGTCAAGGGAAGTAACTATAAAACAAAATTATCACCTATGTGTTAAACAATCATTTCCTACCAAACATCGAGTTCTAGAACAACCATTCTCTGCGTATTTACAAACTGCAGAGTGCTCTTGCAAAGCATAAAAAATTCAACTAAATCTGAGTGTTATCACCTGAGTTATGGCTTCTTGAACATAGCTATATTTCCTATCATTTTGTTAGTGGTAACTACCATCTCCCCTTAAGTGATATAAAATATCACTGATTGTTGAAGTCTCATTTAAATTAATAAAACTGCAGAGACAAGCATCGACAGAAATAAACACCCCTCCCCTAACCATAAAATTATTGTTCGTATGAACAAAGCGGCCAGTTCAGCCGCGTTTTTCTTACCGTTGTTGACAGAATTTAAAACTAAAAGAAATTTCAATACGCATGTTGACTTGTAGAAAGTTGTTAAGCTTATTTAATTGTCTAAAATGATATTATTATTGTCTTTAAAATCCCTTGAGCGATTTTTTACTTACAAAGACATATTTTTATTTTGTCACCCCCAGGGTGATGGCACCTGGGGCGGCCCGCACCCCCCGCACCCCCCTTCCTACGCTACTGCCCACACTACCAAAAATACATGGCCTACCAAAGATCCATAAACCCGGCAACAAGATGAGACCTATAATCAACAACATCAATGCTCCCGCTTACTATCTGGCAAAATGGCTCAACATAAGATTTACTTCTTTCCCAGAATATGAAAGCAGAGGTATCAAAAACTCGTTCGAACTCATTGAAAAAATAAAACACATAGAAATTTCTCCAGCAGATCAACTCGTATCATTCGATGTAGTAGCACTATTTCCGAGCATCGATAATGATAAACTTCTGAAATACCTTACCAATTGGCTGAGATCAAGTGGATTTAGTGATAACACTATCAAAGAATATGTCTCATTAACAAACCTATGCATTAACCAAACATATTTTACATTCAATGGAAAATTTTATCAACAAAGGCAGGGACTAGCAATGGGGAACCCACTATCACCCTTCCTAGCAGACCTATATATGAGCTACTTTGAGACTCATATTACATCAGCCTTCCGACATATGGTTGAGTTACGTGGATGACATATTCGCCATAGTAAATGAAAAACATATACAAGATGCATTAAAACTACTTAATATCCAGGACCAATCAATCAATTTTACTCTAGAGCAGCAAACTGAAAACCATCTCCCCTTTCTGGACATAAAGATCATAAAACAAGACAATAGGCTGGAATTTGGAATTCACAGAAAGGAAACTCACTCGAACAACTACATAAAAGCCAATAGTTTCAACCTTATCAATCACAAACATGCAGTACTAAACAGCTTAACTTATAGATTAGTGAATTTACCACTCAGCAAAGAGGAACACAAGAAGGAATATGAAACAATTATTAATACAGCACAACTAAATGGATTCCACAAAGAACTGGTCGACAAAAAATTGAGAAAATATCATAGGCAAAAACAAATTGCAGATCTGTCTACACTAAAACCGGAAAAAGAGCAGAAGTCTACATACAGGAAAATCACCTACCACCCAATAATGGACAAAAAATTCAAGAAAATATTCAAAGACCACAGCATCACCTTAGCCCCGGTTAATAGATACAGTTCAGGAAATATGTTAAGGTCAACCAACATAGAGAGAGTACAACACCTGAAAAAATCGGGCATCTACCAGTTTAGTTGCAAAAACTGTCCACAAAAATACATAGGCAAAACAAAAAGAAATATAGAGACCAGGATGAAGGAACACCAAAGACACGTCAAATATGCACAAATTGAAAAATCCGCAGTAGCAGCCCATGTCTGGAACATGAACCATGAAGTTGAACAAGAACCTAAGTTGGTTAAGTGCGCCCACGGACATAGTGAACTGACAGTCTGGGAGAACATATTTATCCAGAAGAATGCAGATAACCTAATGAACTTTGAAATACCAACGGAAGATGACCTGGTCAGGAAGTTCATAGGACGTCCGCGGGAGGGTGCCCATACAACACAAACATCAGTCGGAGTACGTTGAAAATGGGGTAAAGTTGTAATCCTGAAACCGGTCCAGGTTAGTACAAATATTTAGTGAAGTTCAGTGTATTAAGTCTCCACTCATATGCTTACATAGTTTTCAAGAGATTATAACTCTTTTCTCCATTCTCCTCCCACTCTTTTCATTGTTCATTCCCACCATTTCTCTCCCATTCCTTTCTTTCTCTATTATATTATATTTGCCTTGACTTTAACTTACTGTGTCTTTTTCTTTCTTGTTTATATATTTATTGTTATTTCAGATTTCATAAGCTTTAGTGTTGACAATACGGAAACTGGAAGAGTATCACCAAGTGATGGTGGGTTTTGGGAGCTTGGACAATTCAGTTCTAGAGTTGGATCAATTGAGAAACCATGGATCTATGGGACCAAGATGGCTCCATTCGATAAACAGGCAAGCATTATATAACTCATGATACGTCCTTAGCATTAGAATATTGACGTAAATGTTTGTTATTAGAAAATTGACTTAAATTCTTTCTACTAGATACTTCTTACAATCTATGCATGTTAAAAGATCATTCACTTTGTAAGACATTTAGCAGTGATCTTGATTTTGAAACTTGGTGATGTGCAGTTACATTTATTTTATAGCCAAATATCTATTACATTATTAATCATTAAATATCTATTACATTATATACTAGTTAAAATACAATAGATTAATTTACTCACAGTGAATAGTTAAAAGAATGCTGCACAACGTTTCGAGTCGTCCCTCTACCCTTCCTCAGGTGCCTACTGAATCACAATGAATCACACTGTGTGATTCAGGAGGCACCTGAGGAAGGGTCGAGGGACGACTCAAAACGTTGTGCAGCATTCTTTTAACTATTCACTGTGAGTAAATTAATCTATTGTATTTTAACTAATATATACATGAAGGCAGTGGAATTCAAGGACCAAATATGGCAAATTTTGAAGATCTATTACATTGTTTACTATGTAAATGCATGCATGGCTTATCATAAATATGCTATATTAATATAAAAACAAGGGACTAAGGAAGAATTCAGACTTAAAAATGTTTTTCTAGTTACCCCTCCTAGCAAACTTGTAACAAAATTGGATAGTAATTCATTCTGTACAGTTTTAGAAGTGCCCTTGAAAACAGTAGCTTTTTCCAAGTGGAGCTTGAAGGCACTATTAACTGCCAAAATGCTCATTATATTCCTGGAATAGATGAAGACTGAGATTCAAACATGGCCTCTTAATGCTATTTTCTAGACCCACAGAAAAGACTGCAATATATTAATTGTTGGGATTTCCTCTATGATGTTCTATATTGTGTCTTCAAACATTGTCTAATTAATTTTCAGACTACCTAGCGGGGACACATGAGACCCCGACAAGTCGACCTATATGTTATTGGTATTCATAGTCTTCTTTAAAGTCGTAATTTGTTAAGTTTTACTTCATAAAGCTCTACTTGTTCTACATATTAAAGTCAAACTCGATAATATGAAAAATCACATGTTCACTGCCATAACAATTGAATTAGCAAATCGTATTTAAGATTTTTCAGATTTCGTGTAATGAAAAGCCATCTGAGAACGTATTTCGCTGTCAAGATGTACAAAGTACAGGTGGCTGTGAGCAATAGTTTGGACAACGTTAAGAATTAATACCGGTACACTTATGTGTTTATTTTGATATTAATTATTTATTGTTCTAGAGAGATTCAAAACAGCTTAGGAAACTTTGGACTGATATGAAATGCCAGCAGAGAGAAATGCAGATGAAAGATATTTCCAAAATTGTGTCTTCTTGAAACAAAATCTCTTTTTAAATTCATTATCACTGTAGAATTTAAATGGATTCATCACGTTTTGCAAATAACGCTTTGAGGTGTGATTTTCTTCTAATACCTTGGCCAGATCCTCAAAATAACAGTCCACGGTTCTGGCTTAATCTGAAATAAGTCAGGGGTACCCTTGACTTGATAAGTTTAGCTTATTTCAACAAATAAGTCGTACATTAGTGACAACGAATAGCAATGAGTTAGACTTTGTCAAGTCTCACTTTATAAAATAGCTACGTCCTAAGTACGACTTGTTTGTGCCAGAAATTCAACTTAAGACAAGATTTAAGTTGACTTGGATATAAGTAAGACTTATTGCGACTATGAATACTGGCCTGAGAGAGAGATCTCTTCATGCCAATCTTTGATTACCTTAAGCATATTTAATGTGCTAATTGTTACATCAGTACCTTCCTTTCTGTTTCTTGTCAGGAACGTAGGGACAGAGTTTTGTTCACTACACATAAATTGTGAGAAATGAGAAATTCAAAAAAGTACTCACCTCTATGGTTGTTGTCTGAACTCTCCCAAGCTGTGTGTTGAGCGTTGGTGTCACATCCCAGCATCAGGTCTTCATTGCCCTTCATGGTGTATGACACCAATTGTTTAATTTCCTGTGAGGGTCTGTCTTCAGGTTCATATGACAGGTATACGGATCCCATAACGAGATCCTCAGAACCTGACCACATTGTCTGAGTCGTACTACAGTTGTATCTCTGGAACAGAAATCATACAGCAGCAAAAATAAAATGTTTCCGCACACATAAGTAGAAGTTCTAGGTCTTTCATTAGGTGAGTGTTTGTATATACTAACTTATCCTCTGTTGTACTTAGTTCTGCAACTCTGTCATTGATGTCCCTGGGTTCTTGGATTAGGGCCTGTTTCAAGTCTTCTTCAGAGTACTTTTCCGGGGACGGTGAAGGTTTATTTGGATGACTTTAGTTGTAGCCTGGAGGTTTTGTCAGAGTCTTGAAGGTTACTTGTCCGGTGCCGAGGTATGCCTTGAATTGCAAAGTTTCGGGACTAAGGAAGAATTCTTGTTAATATTGAAGACAAGAGTTAGTTCCTCCTCTGTTTCCTTACTGGTAACATTCTTTCAATCAATTGTCTGAAGCCTTTTGTTTTGGGTTTGGAGTAATTCAAGAATTCAGAGACTTACCGAGGCTGAGATGGTAATGTCTTGGACATGCATTCGGGAGGTCCCAGGTTCAAATCCCGTGGCCAGCCAAGTTGACATGGGTTTTTTCATGGTTTCCCCAGTCATAAAGGCAAATGCTGAATTGTATATTTACATACCATGAATCACCCTCACCATTTCATCCTGTATTGTAACCATTTAAATTAATATATGTTTAAATTTACTTCATTAAATACACAGACAGTATAAACAATTGACAAGCAATTGACACGGTCTTCCCTACTGTACAAACACAGATATGGCAGCATCGTATGATCATTTGTAGACAACCGACAGACCACATACCCACAAGAAGCAGCAACTGCAAAACCGCAGATTGTTATCATCATTATTATTATTATTATTATTATTACATAATAGTAATAATAATAATAATAATAATAATAATAATAATAATAATAATAATAATAATAAAAAACAATCCAGAGACTTATTTTTTCTGAAGGATTTTAGGTACCTAAACCATCACTTTAGCGATACATAATATTGTGTTAGCTTGTCCAACCTTAAGTTATGCTCCTGACCATGGTCAAATTTCCGGGATCACCTCCTCTAACCAGGTTTTGGTTTTGTTACTGACACAAGTAAAAGTTACTGAACCATCAGCCAGATTATTGCAGAGAAACTGTATACATTCCCCATCATCTGATGGTTTAATTCTCTTCAGAACTGCATCCTGTATGAGCTCAAATTGTTCTTCAGATATTTTCTCTTCTGGAAATCCTTTAGGGATTACTGCCATCTTAGGCCCAGCCTCACTCTCTGCTTGTCCCACATCTAGAGTTTTCTTTGCATTAGGTTCCTTATCCCCTGATGCCTTTTGTGGTGCCCTGATGACTTTTATGATGCCTTGTGGTATTACCAGAGTCTGGTGTACTCCTATCGGAGGGTTTCCTATTCTGGGCTCGCTCATGTCTGGGTATTATCTGTTCTCCAGCAGCAATTACCTCCTGTATTCTCATTTTGTGTCTCTGCACATGAGAAAGGCATTTTTCTCCAATAAATAATCTTTTGACAGATGATTTCCAGGATTTTATGTCTTTTGGAATCTTTCCAGTCTTCTCGAGGTTTGAGCTTTTGCCTGCCTCTGAGATTGCAGGTGGGATTGCTACTTTTGGATCTTTTTCTGCGAGGACTGTTACTACCTCTGTTCTGTCCTCATTTTCCATTGGGATACCACTATATCAGATCCCTGTATGATTTCAACTTCTAAAAACAGAATTGCCTCTTTCTGAGTCCCCTTATGTCTTCAGTTTGTGCTCTTTTGGAGATTGTTTATTAACATGGTCTATTATGTCTCACGAGCAGTTAGGGATTATACAAGTTAACCTAGGTAGAGCCCCAAATACTTGAGTAAGATTAATTACTCTGGAAGGGTGTCAGGTATTGCAGATGCTCTGTTAGTGACACGTCTTCCCATGTGCCATGCACCCACTCAGCTTGGATCGCCTGACACCTTAGGGTTGGGTTGAGTTGCTTCTTTGTCTGGTTTCTCCCCACCAACCTGCCCAGCATGGGAGGCCCTACCAGTAGCTAAGCTACCGCTGGTTTAGCTTAGTGGTTCCCAGAAACATGCAAGCCCCACCACCAACTTCAAGGTCTTGCAACTCCTAGGTGGGGATTTTATACTAGGTAATGAATCAAAGAACTTCAGCAGAGATTGCTTTTTTCCTTGTGTTTCTTCTCCCAATATTGGTGTTTTTTTTCCCCCCGGCTCTTTATTCTCATCTACAGGTTGTTTTTCATGTGTTAAATTATATGTGTCCTTGTGAAAATGACTCCGTATATATATATATGTCAGATGATCAGCAATAATATTCAGTACCCTGAAAAAGTTGTGTGAACTGACTCTGAATATAAAGGACTATAAGTCATGTTCCCTTATGTGTTTGTGAAAGGTGTCAGAAACCCCATGAGTGTATCGTAGACTAAATTGCAGCTTACTGGCAGAATTGGTGTGTATGAACTGACTCCACCTTAGAGGACTTAAAGTCGAATAACATTATGTATATTGTGTGCAATTCCATTTTCATTCTAAATATATGGGTAAGTCTGGCAATGTTCCTTCAAGCCAAAAGTGAGAGTACCCCTTAAATTTTGTTAGGTAAAAGCACTGATAATATTATTAACAATAATAATAATAATAACAACATAAATAATAACAAAATCATAATAAAACAAAAATAGTAAGAACAAAATAAAATAATTCTCATTCATTCTCATTCTCAATGGCAAAAGATAATTCCTAAGCAAGCTAAAATAATATTATCTATCTTATGGAACCTAGAGGCTTACCTGAGCCCGCCATTCAACCCTATTCTGTGTTAACTCCATCCAACCATTTCTGGAAAATCCTATTTCCTTTAAATCTATCCTAATACTTACTGTCCTCCATCTATGTCTAGGTCTTCCAAGTGGTCCTTTCCCTTCAGGTCTCTAAGTCAACATTTTTCAGATATGTCTTTCCTCCCCCATACATACAATATGTCCAGCCCATTTCATTTAATTATCCTTACTATGTTTGGTGAAGAGTACAGGTTGTGAAGCTCATTGTTATGCAGTTTTCTCTAGTCCTCATTTTCATTTCATAATCTTATTATGTCTTGCCAAAGAGTAAACGACCATGTCTCACATCCATATAATACAATCGGTAAGATAATTGTCTTATAAATTTTTATATTTAGATTTCTGAACAGAAGATGAGAAGATAAAAGTTTCTGAACTGCATAAAAGAAGCAATTCCTGATTTTTGTCAATACCATATCATTAATATTGATATTATCATATTGATAAATATTCATGTGATTGGAAGTTTCTATTAAAGTTAAGGTGTGTAAGTTGTTATGTATAAATAACAGTATTCCAGAATATATACACATGTAGCCTAGATTTTATCTGAGACTTTAAAATTTGGAATGTTTGAAAACCAAACTACAATCAATGTAAGGCCGGTATTCATAATCGGCGACTTAAGAACCGACTTTATAAAGCTGAACTTATTTGACAAGTCGACTTATGTGTTTTTCGTATTCATAGTCTTCTTTAAAGTCGTACTTTATTAAGTCTGACTTCATAAAGCTCTACTTATTCTACATACTAAAGTCGAACTCAATAATATGAAAAATCATGCGTTCACTGCCGTAACAACTGAATTAGCCAATCGTGTTTCAGATTTTTCAGATTTTATGTAAAGCAAAGCCAACTGAGTACGTATTTCGCTATCGTGATATAAAAATACAGAAGGCTCTGTGCATTGTAAGCAAAGAATTCAATTCATCCAGTCATATTATGCAGCGTGTAAGTAAACTAATTAATAGTTTTTTCAGAATATTCTGCGTATATATTAGCTTGGAGATCGTTCAGAATTAATACCGGTACGCTTATGTATTTATTTCGATATTAATTATTGTTTTAGAGAGATTCAAAACAGCTTAGGAAGCTTTGGGCCGATATGAAATGCCAGCAGAGAGAAATGCTGATGAAAGATAGGCGATTGATGTCGTGTATAAAATAATTCCACCTGTTGTAATGGATTAACCAACAGAGTAAGATCATTTGTGAAAGAAAAGGACTTGGAAGATGGCTGAATAGCCAAAATATATTGTCCAATATACGAAAATTATCTTATAAAATTGACAGATATAATTTTTAATTATGTTTTATAATATTGACAAATATAAATTTTAGATTTGACGAAGCTATGAGCTGATATTTTAACAAAAACGTTTTATACGAGGGAATAGGTGAAATTATTTTATACATGACATACAAATCCCTCGTAGGAGATAAATAACATGAAATTTATCAACACAAATAGGCGATTGATATTTCCAAAATTGTGTCTGCTTGAAACGAAATTTCTTTTTAAATTCATCGTCACTGTAGATTTGAATAGATTCATGATGTTTCGCAAATAACGCTTTGGGGTGCGAGTTTCTTCTAATACCTCGCCCAGATCCTCAAAATTACTATCCATGGTACTGGCTTAAACTGAAATAAGTCAGGGGGACCCTTGACTTGATAAAGTACGACTTATTTCGACAAATAAGTCGTAATTTAGTGACTATGAATACCAATAAGCTCGACTTTGTCAAGTCTGACTTTATAAAGTAACTACGTCATAAGTCCGACTTGTTTGTGTCAGAAACTCAACTTAAGACGAGTTAAAGTTCGACTTGGATATAAGTGACCGCCGGCGTGGTCTTGTGGTTAGCGTCGCTGACTACAGATATGTCGGCCCGGGTTCGATCCCCGGTTCCTTCTCGGATTTTCCTGAGGTAGGGAGGTCTGGTAGGGGTGCACTCAGCCTCGTGATTCAAATTGAGGAGCTACTTGATAGAGAAGTAGCGGCTCCGGTCATGGAAACCACCATTAATGACCGTGGGTGGCGGCATGCTGACCACATGCCCCCCAATCCTGCCATCTGCCTATAGGTAGATGACGCAGCGGTCGGGTGGTAGGCCTTGTTCCTTCGGGGATGTCGCGCCACGGAGTTTAGTTTAGTTTGGATATAAGTACGACTTATTGCGACTATGAATACCGGCCTAAGTGTAGGCACTCCTTTGGTCTAATTTATAGAAAAAATTTATAGAAAAATGGCATGTTGAAGTGAAGTGTTTTTAGCAAGCCTCACACACAAGCACTTAGCACACTCCTGGGAGCGTATGAGCAATATCGAGGAAAAGAGCTTGCAGGCAATCATGTGCGGTGAAAAAATGCAGCCTAAAATTCATGCATGTACTTCCTTGTATGATAGAGTGTCAAGAAAAGAGTATGCGTGGAAAATTATGTATGTAATTGCCAAACACGCATGAATTCTCTCTCAAAAGAACAGCGCATGGAGTGTCTGCATTGCAGACACGCCAGCTAAGAGCGTGTGGTTTTATTTAAAGTTCAGTACAGAGGAGTTGATATGCTCTTGAAATGTTTTGTTTGTTTGTCTTCTGCCTTTCCATTCACATACACTTCCATGTGAAAGAGTGCAACGCACCACATGCTTTTTTTTGTCTGTATATTGCCTTGACAAGCACACGTTTTCACGAGCATTTGTGTGCGCATCTGCCTAAACCTGAGCGAAAAAGCTTGTGTGTGACAGAAGCTTTCGTCATCTGTGGTCAGGCCCACAGCCAGATCAAAATGTTTTTCCCAATGAGTTAGAGTTATGTTATGGAAGAATATTACATTAGCTCCTGATGTGGAATAAATATTATGAACTGCACATTCTTGGCACTATGCACAATTAATGTTAACTGAAAGTTGTTTGTTCTGTGGTACTCATGCAGGTACTGGAGAGTACTGGTACTTGAATTAAAAGCACAAAAACTGTCCTTAAGCTTTACTGGTAAGTTATTCTAAAACATAGCTCACATCCAAACATTCTTCTAGTAGAGATGAATCTTTCCCTCCTTCTAAAGTTTGAATTTTCTAAGAACCTTTTCCATTTTCATATCCTTTTTATCTGCTCTTCTCAAATACACTACATTAAGCTATTCTTGAGTAAGACATGGTAAGTCTTTGAGGTCTGTTAATATTCTTGTTAGGAAAGAGAAACTAGATTCACAAACTGCTGTAGGCTTACTACATACAAAACTTATTACTGTACTGCTGCTAACATGCTACAACAATCCTCAAAGGTGTTCCTAATCTTGTCACTTATTATCTTCGAAGTAAAGAGATTTAGCAATGCTTTTCTAATGTACAAAATTCTTTGCTACTTTCATATCTTCCACACTTGAAATGGAATGCTAATGGGCGAGTAAATGAACTGAACTGAAAAAAGGATAATTTTATTATAAGCATTATCAAAAAGAAAGTTTGGTGGCTGAAATACGAACTGAGGGTGGGGAGAGCCCATCCTGGCCTTCCTCTGGCTACAGGCCTATTTGTAGTGACTTCTAAAATGCATAATAACAAGTCTGTGAGAATTTACTACATGCTTAGTTTATCTAGTATTATCTTACTTCTATTTTTCCTTATATATAGTTCCACTTTATACTGAATGTCGCTGTTGGAGGGGTGAATCACTTCTTTCCAGACAACGCTGACAACCCTGGAGGAAAACCATGGAACAATCCTTCATTTAAGGTAATTGTTTACCATAAACAGTCACTTTTAAGACAATAATTTACTCCATTAAAAGAATTAGTTTGTCAGCCAAAGTGATTTCTTACATATCACTTGTATTGATGAGTAGAAATTCCACCCAAGTGACATGTAGATAGAAATTGCACTTGTGAGTGTTGAGAATTTGTAATGGTATTAAATTCATAGAAATGAGATATTCTGGATTTTTATAGGAAATTGTTCAACTTTGTCCACTGTTTAGTTTTGTATTTCTCATGGATTCTCCCTTCTACCCTGAAGAATAATATGGAAAAACAGTGGCTCTTATCTCTGGTCTACCAAACATTTCAGAGAGGTTTTCAAAAATATAGATTTCAGTGTGGCTTCTGTCAAAGTTTGTTTACACCGAACGGCAGCTTAATGACACATATTAGATGCAAACATCCGGCTCATTTTCAAAACGGAATCCACAAGTAATAACTTTACATTCACTCATCTAAGTTCATCCATAAAATTATTATGCTTTTGACATGGGCATACGGTGGGGGAGGGTTGAATGGGTTGAAACCCCTCCTGAAATATCTGCAATTTTTAGGATTATAGCATCATGTTCAATAATTAAAAAAAAAAAAAAAAAAACTAAAAAAAAAAAACAAACAAACATTGGTTTGGTTATTTTATTATATTTTCTTACATAACACAGCATTATTAAAAACTCTTGTAAATTTCAATTTCTCATTAATGAACCCACACTCTCGTAATTTATTTAATAATAATGCACATACTTAATCTCAATGGGTAAATGATCTGAAATAATTTCTACTGTACAGGAAAGCAAATGCCTATTGTTGTTAAATAATTTATTAGTACTGGTGGGTTTTAATTATATACTTCTTATAACAGTGACTCATTACTGATAAACAAAATTTCCGTCGTAGTTAGCACTGATGACCATGGATCTGCAGGGCCTGGGTACCTCCTTAGAAAGATAGAAAGTTCTGCAACAGAGTGCACTCTGCTTCATAAGAGCTACTTGATAACAAACAAAAAAAAAAAAAAGTAGCGGTTCCACTCATGAAGACCTACAACAATAGCCATGTGTCACCTGCTGACCAAATGCACCCTTTACTGCATCTTCCAATGTTGAAAGATGAAAGGAAATGAATAAATGCCCAGTTGGTAGGCCTTATTTGACCGTGGGATGTTAAGTCATGGAGTTAGTTATAATAATCTAGTGATTATAGAATATTTGCAACATAATATATTCATGTATATAGCTTATTTATTTTAATTGAGCTACTGTAAAATTGTAATAATTAGGGTTCGGATGTTTATGACCTAAAAAGTGAAAAATATGACTGCAAATATGCCCTTAAAAATTACTAAATATGACCCGTATATCCTAAATATGACTTAATAAAATAATGTATTTTCAAAAAATAAATGTTCCAATTTAAAATGCTTAAAGATACTAAATTCTTACATCACACGAATTCAGTCACATAACCTTTGAACAATTTTGGTGATTTACACTTTTACTTGTAGTGAACTTCTATTTTTAAAGAATTTGCTCCTGTTTGCTTGCTTCATCAGGTCCAAATACTCATAATATTTTGTAGACCTTGCGTGTCCCTATAAAATATGAAGAATTGCATTAATTTTAAAATTTAAGTTGCTATTAATTTGGCAAAAACATTAAATTAATTAAATAAATTTCAAATTTAACTCAACCATGTAATACATACACTGTGTAATGTACTCCTTTACCGAATTTATAGCTGAAATGTGATGTTAAATTACAAATATGGTCAAAATATGACCAAGATCACAATAATGACCAAAACATGACTTTATATGCAAAATAAAAGCAGTCCGATTAGAATAACAAGCATGTAATTCGTACTTAATTTGTGTTAGTGGCGAGAATGGTCAGGATAAAAATATGACATGTCATAAACATCCGAACCCTAGTAATAACCAATACTAATGTATTTGCTTTGAAAATGAGAATGCTACCCGCTCCAGATAAACTGAAAATGGCTCTTTCTTATAGCAACATGTATTAGTTTTCTTTTATTGTCTCAGAGCTTGTACAAATCATGTTATGATATATTCTATAACAAAATTGCACGTTAATTTTTAAATCCGATTTTTAGAGAATTTTCCTTCATCCATAAAGAAATTTGTAAATGTTTTGCAGACCCTTCGGGAAAATAATACTAGGGCCTACCTACTAAATTCTTCCATCCCATGAGATTGTTCTGGCCTCCCACTGGTAATATGCTCACTGTCACTACCTCATTAATCCTTAACATAGAACAAATAAATGTTTGTTATCATTGCTGCTCAGTTCATAAAAAGACAAAACTTGTATAACAAAAATATCTAATAAGCTAAGAATTCTTTGGTTTAATGTATTTAATTTTCATCAGGCAGCCACCGATTTCTGGAACGGACGGAATCAATGGCTTCCGACTTGGGAGAGGGATATCAATAATGGAGAAAATGGCGCTCTTCAAGTTGACTACATCAAAGTGTGGGCAATCTAATGTTCCCATGGGGCTGTTAAAAAATTATTTATAATGGACATAACATCAGAAGTGATAGATAGATAAATAGATTTTTATTGCTGTAAACATTTATAATGTATAGCCACGTCAGATAAGAAATTACACAATAGCTTTCTTACCAGCTATTTGTAATGTAATGGAAAACTGAATTCTGCGCAACCCAGTCATTCTTATTCCAGTCTCAGACTTCAGTTTGCCTCCTGGTACTAGTTTCAAAATTTCTCAGGTAACTTAATGCATATTTTGTGTACTTTTGATCAACATCAAATACCATACATTACATAGTAATAAACTGCTTATGTATGAAGTTCATTGTTCTTATGTTACCTGACAGATAATCTCCTCTGGCTCTGAGGACACCTCAGACTAATTAATGGTCAAATGTATAATACAAAGAAATTACTTAACACCTCAACACTTAAAAAAAAACTCTAATACTTTCTTACTTACTCAATGGAAATAGACAATTCCTAAGTAAGATAAATGAATTTTCTATTTTATGGAATCTGAAGGTTCATTGCCATGCTTACCTGAGCCTGCTATTCAACCCTATTCTGTGCTAACTCAACCATCCCTTGCAAATCCGACTTCCCTTAAATCTATCCTAATATTGTCCTCTCACCTGCGTCTAGATCTTCCAAGTGGTCTTTTCCCTTCAGGTCTCCCTGTCAATATTTTTGAGATATGTCTTTCCTCCCCCATATGTGCAACATGTCCAGCCCATTTCATCCTCTGTGATTTAATTACCCTTACTACATCTGGTGACGAGTACAGGTTATGAAGCTCATTGTTATGTAGTTTTCTCCAGTCCCCATTTTCATATCTCTTAAGAGTAAGCGACCATGACTCACATCCATATAATACAACCGACAGGATAATTGTCTTATAAATTTTTATTTTTAGATTTCTAAAAAACTCTAATATTACGTGAATCTAAAATGCGGTAACTCTGCTTTGTCATTATGAAAGTTTTAAAATATTAAAAATAAAAAATATTTCGACCAACTTGTGGTCATCCACAGTGATAAAATTTAAAGAGTTCAAACCATGGGGACACATCAAACAAACATGGTGTGCGGTATGTGGCCAAGATTTTAACTTTTTAAATTTTATCACTGAGGATGACCACAAGTTGGTCGAAATATATTTGATTTTTAATATTTTAAAACTTTCATATTGACTAGGTGGAGTTACAGCATTTTAAATTCAAAGACAAGTCAATATGGCTCTACTTTACCAACATTCTCATATAATGTGTTGACCTAACACTTAAATATTACAGTAGCAAGAAGATTATTGTGCTTAAACTTCGTTGCTTCACGATGAACTGCTTGAGGCATGAACAACAATCCTGATATTTTGTGCAGTCTATTAGAACTTTCAGGAATGGAAACCATATTATAAGTTTTGTTCTTCTCTGTGGACTGTAGCTTTAATTTAAACATCTGTCGAGTGCAAGATAAGAAAAGAAAAAGATCAAGTGAGCCGAAAAGCTAGTGGGTATTAATGGCATTTATCATGATTGCTTTACCTGCACCTGTCAGGCGCATTGCACCTGAACTTGCTGGTGCTCATATTGCATCCAACAGAGGGTTAAATTTGACCAAAAATGTAACTTAGCATCACCTCGTTGGTACCCCCAAAAATTAAAGATTGTAATAAAATGTGTCGTGTATTAGAGAAACAAAAATAAATAATGACACTGAATTCAAAGAACACATACAAATTTTAAATATATGGTAATCAGACTGAAAAATCATCTGTGGCTACTTATTCCTGCAATAATGACCACATTATAATCTACAGAAAATCAAAATCATTAAAAAGTCCAAAAGATTTGAAAATTTAGAAGATTTATGTAAGGAGGTTAGAAGGGAGATTGATGAATTCCAAAATACCAAAAGAGGAGTATAGTATTGGTACTCAAAAAACTCCACCAGATGCACATCTTGGTTTTCAAAAGTAGGATTAATTAGATGATGAATAGCTTAAGATGAGGACAATAAACCTCAAAACAAAAAGTTCTTTCAAATCATGAGATCATGTGGAAATGTCAAAATTTACAGCAAGACTGTCAAGTTTTCAGAAATCAGCAATCAAGAAAAAGACGTTTACATGTTTGTAATCTAAGGTAAGTAAATATATACATTTAAAGCCAACCAGTCCTGTTTGCTGGTCATTCCTCTTTTTAACTTCCTTCTCAGCCTGGCTTCTGGCTTCCGGGTCTAATTTGTAAAGGGCATGCCAAGAAGTTCCTCTAGGACATGATCAAAGAAACATAACAGCATGAAATTCGATGAAGAGGTTTTCAAACCATAAAAAATGTTTAAAATAGTGTTTTTACTTACCCAAAGTGACAAAATCTCACCTCAGTGTATCTTTAATAAACAAATGGTGCAAAATATGTTGCACAAACTGTTTCACATTTACGTGTCAATATTTGTTGTAGCAGTATATTAGACTTATGGCTGATATGCTTAAAAGAGAGTATGTACTTTGTACTCACAGATTTCAAGTTTCTACTTGCAGTCGTATGCATAAAAATCCAGCGGACTCCCCCATTCACTGTGTCCACGTGACAAGACGCTCTTTGTATTCAGCCACATAGTGCCCACTTCAATTCCGTATGCATAAAGACCGAGCGGCAGGAGTATTTACTAGAAAATTTGTAAGCTATCAAATATGACACTCACTTCACTTACTGCATGCTACTTGGGTGATCCGCGCGGAATATATGGACATTCCAGAAAGAATAAAAACTGCAAAGAATGTGGGGACAGCCCCCTGGCATTGCAGATGAGTGGCTTTTCCTTATGACCATTTCTGAAAATAAAATACTTGAATTTTTATCTTTACTTCCTCTGCCAGTAGTAGATATTATAGACAGAGGAATATTATGTAGACCCCAAAATTTTAAATTCCCTTGTCAGTAGTATAGTACGAGTACAAAGGTTCGTGCTCTAATTCCCTAACTCATATCTTAATAGTTAACATTGCATAAATAACTACAGTGAACGCCACTTAATGTAATCATGGATAATATTATCAGTCAAGTATTCCTATCACTTTTATGAAGTCCTGTATGGATTAAGACTGATACACTGAAAAAATGTTGTTTATTGTGATCAAAGATTCGGTTTATGTTATCACGTTTTCCAATTTGCGGCTTTTTTCCAAGTACTGTACGTCATTATAAATTTTGTTTTTAAGGATTTTGTTTCTAACTCAACTGTACTGTGTTGTATTAGAAGAGTAGTGTTCCCAGCTCATAGGACGACCTGTTTAGCTGTTGCTTTTGATTTTTGAAGGTCACAATGATGACATGCAGTGATGGTTAGTGTAAAATGAAAAGACTTGAACAGACAGGTGTTAGATGTTTTGCTAAGCGGTGTTCATCATAGGTCAGTAAACTTCCAAAAACACTATGAGTATGAAATATTGGTTTATGGACTCCAAAGGGAAAACAGAAATAATAAAAACTTTTTTGATTGCAAAAATAGTTGTTTGCTGGCTATTTTGAGTGGTTGAATGATTCATAGTTACGTATTATCTTGTACGTATGAATAAATAGCATTTAATTATGTTTTTGTAGTGTATTATCTGATATATGAATAAATATACTTCAATCAATTCTTTCGGCTACTGCTATCAATCAGTTAATATTATCAGATTAGCTGTGTCCTGAAGTGATCACAATAAGTGGCCTGCACTGTACTGAAAAAAATTATGTGAAATACTACTAATTTTGCAGTTTGGTTGCCCTGTTAAAACTCTCCATAGTTTCAGCTGGACGCATAGATGAACATGTCAAGATCATGTGACATGTATTGATGTAAAGGAATGGACAATGTGAAAATAAATCTGAAAACCACTATTAACTGAGGAAGCAGTGTATTCTGTCTGGTACAATCTTCACAAGTACATTTAACCAACATGTCAACCAGATAATATTGCCAAAAATAAAGAAAAACTATACTATAAATAAATCATAAAAAACACAAATGGAGAACTGTGATACATAACATAAGTACTTGCACATAACTGAAAATGATGGTCCACAACATAAATAATAAAAAACTTATTCATACAAAGTGCAAAATAAATATTTCAGTTGTGCCATATTAAACTAAAACTAAATAAAAATCTAAAACAGACCACCAAAACTAAGAAAAAAATCATACATGTGGTTTGAGTTTCATTCATACATTCATTCCAGGTGATAGAATACCTAGCAGTAACAAATAACAAATTCACATAGAACTGATGCCATAACTAAAACATACTACAGCTTACAATAATATCAAATAATCATCTCACTCTACTACAGCTGCCTGTAGTATTTCCAAGGCAACTCAATACTGTGCACTTCAACAATAACTCAACTTATGTTAAATGTGTATTACTTTTTACACACATATTTAATTCTCCAGTATTGTGTTACATACATTAGAGAGTAACTTTCTTACATCTACCAATCAATTGAAGGGTTGGATGCAACTATCAGGCAGTATTGGTACATGATAAAACCTGTTTTTAGGGGAAGAAAATACCCCAGAAATCACTAAAAACCACAAAGAAATCATTTTTATGGTTTTTAAAATGAAATTAATCCTTAATGTATGTGTAATAAAATTATTATTTATGACCAAAGCCTGGATTTTGATGACATTTCATCTTTTAACTGGAACATCATTGACGTTGCCCACTAGTGCATATATTCTCATCATGACTCCTAGATTACAAAAATGGTAATTTTTAGTGTCATATTCCCCGTTTTTTTATTATTAGGTAACTTTTAGAATTCAATGTCATTACTTCGTCTTTTTTTTTATTATTGTATGGTCTTTTTTTCCACATTTAATATTTTTAAGTAATTTTTAAATATAAAGTAATTATTTTCTTATTTTGTGTTGTTTCTTGCATTATATAGATTTTTTATGCATTTACTTACATTGAATATTATCACAAAATTTAAATAAGCATAAATAAATAAATAGATCTTCTTATAATTTTAATTTGGGTACAGAAAAATGGTGTTTGCTGTTTGCATTAACTGTACAGTAAAAGCTCCTTATTCGCACTTCCTTCATTCGCGTTTTCACTATTCGCGGATGAAAAAAATGCGACCCAATTCCTATATTCGTGGCTAAAAATTTCTTTATTCGCGGATCTAATAATAATAAAAAGATTCCAATAGGTATCCAACCCAATATCCTTTGTAAATGCCGTCAAATGGACTAATAAAAAAAGTAAAATACAGTACTGTAGATCTTATTACAACTTTGCCTTTGTTGTTAAATGATATCGCCGAGGACTTTGACATAAGCCGCCTTCGCCGCGATCGGTGTTTTTGAGAATGTAAACAAACAGAATGAAAGCAACCTTATTACTCAATGAATAAAGTATTATTTTTAAATGTTGCTGTTCCGTTCTATGGTAAAAGCCGCTTTGCGTGTTTTATTGTTTCGTCTTTCACATTCGTTACAAAAATGGAAGTGGCGTCATTATGGATCGAAGACCGCAACCAAAAAAGGGTGCCCCTGAGTGGTCCAATGGTCCGGGAGAAGGCAAAGCGTTTTACGCTCATTTTAAAGAACCTGATGGTAGTTGTAGTGGTGAATGTACAGGTGGAGGATTTCAAGCATCGGAAGGTTGGTTCAAAAACTTCAATGAAATTGATTTTTTTACTGTATATGTTTTTTATTTTTTTTATTTTGTCACCTAGGAACGTATCCCCTATAATCCCATATAAATTACCATTCCGTATTCACGGTTTCTGTATTCGCGGCATATTTATGGAACATATACCCCGCGAATAAGGAGCTTTTACAGTATATACAAATTAACAAATTACAAGTTAATAATAGGGTCAACAACATAAATGTAGAATAGACACAAATTAATATTTTCATACAAATTTTTAGTTGTTTTGTTTGTTGTTTTTAGGTCGTTTTTTTGTATTGTAAAACTCATCTTTTAAATATTCTTAGGTCATCAAAATCTGGGCCCTGTTTATGACCCTAGATCACCTTTGCCCATTTTTAAATGGATGCACAAGCAGGTCAAATGTTACAATGCAAAACTTCAAAAGCATTTTTCTCAAATGTAACACAACCACATAATGAAGGTGCTAGGTATTGGGGCGTACTGATCACATGATTATAAGCCTATACGCTGCATATGAGTCTCCTCACTTTTCTCAAACTTCAAATTATTATTATTTGGTAGAAAAACAAATAATATTAAAATCTCCTTCTTGGAGAAAATTGGAATATCTTTTCGTTATAGTCTGGTGAAAAAACAAGTCTATAAATTAAAAAATCTATTGAGATATAGCCTATAACATTCTTTAATAAATGCTATTTTAGGTCACGTTCCCACCAAAAATTGGGCCTTTTTGAATGCCACAATTTTGGCTATAGGGATGGATATTTTTAAATTACAAAAATGATTATTATGAAAGCAAAATAAAAAAATCTATTTCTGACTAGTAGCCTCCTCCCTTAAGAAAATTCTAGAGCATTGAATTTGACTTCCTTAAATAAGGGGTTTCCTTAAAAGGGATGAACCAAACTGTATTGAATTATACGGTGACTAATATGAAGCCACTGGCCATAGCATGCGGCCTTCACAGTTTTTAGCAAAGATTCAAGAAAATACCAAATGAAAACAAGAATTTCAGTATTTCACTCACCTTTCTTAAACGGACTCGTAAGTCCCTTTAACACTGATATTTGAAAAATCAAAATTCATGAAATTATTTAGCTGTTTACCTCAAGAAGTTGGGATTTCTCAAACAGTATTAATGGTACTTGAAGTCCATTTAAGAAAGGATAGTTAATATTGAGATTCTTCTTTTCAGTTGAGTATTCTCCTACTTGAATCTTTGGTAGAAGATGGAAGTAGCATAGTACGTAGCTAAAAACTGTTGCGGCGATCGGCCTTCAATTACTGAAGGCCACACACTGAGCACAGTAGAAGTCTGGTGGCTTGATGTTTGAAATGTATGTAAAATCAGTATTTTAACACGTATCATATTAACAACAATTCAACAAGCCTTCTTAAACATAAAGAATATATTTATCAAGGAGGCCATGCTGAAAAGAAGTACTACATTTTTGTTTTAATTGTTTAACAGTTCTTCTACCTTCTGAAAAATTAGTAAAAAAGCAGCCATGTTCTTGCAACCAACCCATCAATTATATTAAAAATTAATGAATATTTTTCACAAGCAAACTTAAGATCCATGATAAACAAGTAAAAACACTAAGACATAATTTCACAACACTGACTGCATTCTTTGTTCAGGGAATACCCTATTGTTAGGCTCTAATTTTGACCTACCTACATTTATAGTTACGTTCATATAAAGAGAAAAAATACTGACACCTTGGAAATACTTGTAACCTATACTTTCTTAATAATATACCAGTGAAAAGCAGCTAGACATAGGTACATTAAGTAAAGTCGACTTATAAGTCTCACATGAATTTGTAGCCATTTCAAAACCACGTCTCTTATCACAGATTTATTGTCAACAAATCTGACAATATTCATTTAGGCTACATCTTGTTATCCTCTCCCAGTTCATTCAGTTTTCACTATGATAAACAAATCACAAATCAACAAATATGTGGAATCTGTTTTGTAAACTTTTTCACTAATTGCCAGTTAATTTAAAGGAGACATGTTTCCATCGCCCTTTATTAACTTTAAAAGGGAATATTTATTACTGGGTTCATTTAAGCATTATAATCAGTGATGGGAAGATTACAACAAAAAAGTAATTGGGCTGAATTACAATTACTCGAGAGATATTTTACTTAATTACAATTACAAATAACTTTTTCACAATGTAACCAATAAAATTACAATTACAATTACTTTACAAAATGGCAGAACCTTAAAATTCCTTTTTCTTGTTTTGTTTGTTTGTTTGTTTTTGGCCCAAGGCCAGAAATTTTAGTGGTAACACTGCTTGGGAAGTTACCAAGTCTGAAATTAATAATAAACAAAAACACATCAATTCCAATATTTCCAGATGCGAGTAATTTTTTTGTTAATGTTACCTCTAACCTGGATATTAGATGCGAAAACAGTAATGATGACGATAGAGCAAGCGAGAATGATAAGCAAGTTTCAATATATACTATTGAAAACATTTAACTGAAAACAGTTTTAAATGAAAACAAAAAGGTATTTATTTATTTATTTCCCACGATTTACAATGTTATGCACAATCTTTCAACATCAAATAATGAAGATATATATAGTTATTCCAATGCCATTTTAAAAATATTTGATGTTGTTGCAGAACCATGTCCTGTCCTGTGTGTGATGTTTGCCGTGCATTCTTTTTAAACAGAACCTATAAATCGCTTCAACTTCGCTGCAACAAACTAGGGTTAAAAAAAGGCCATGACAGTTCATGCAGCAAAACGAATGAAGTGGCATTTACAATAGTGAGAATCATGCAACACAAGGCATGATTTTGCAATATTTTATCGCGTCATGAAATTTGTTCACAACAGATTAGATAAGATTAGAATTAGAAAAAGTCTAATACTGGGATGCAGAATTCTACTATCAGAATTATGTAAGAATGTCACCTTGCTGCAAATCACCGGTCCTCATAGAGCATATATAAATTTTCAATGCCAGAAGCAGTATTTCCAGCAGAGCCTCTATTGCTCGGTAATTAACTTTGAAGTGGAGGTTAGTTTTATACTATGGAACACATAACCTTTTCAAAGAAAGGGCTATAAATAAATTTTATAGGATGGTAACAGTAATTTAAATTTTTTGGACATGTCTTGACATGAATGAAAACCACACAAAAATTTAATTAAACATGGTATCGTTCCCCGTATAAATTGCTCTGGCTGTGATCGTCAATGAAAAAACAAAATACATTCTATTTCCACTCATCTCAGCTGATGTCGCATCACTATCATAACATTTTACCGCAGAAATGTCGAATGTGACTTCGCTGTGTAAAGCACTTCAGTTTTGTTGCAGCAAACTAAAGTGCAAAAAACAATGGCCAGAACATCAATGTTCAAATTCCAGAGTCCGAACACTTTCTACAGCACAGATAGAACCATTTGATTTTATCTGTATATCATATTGTACAATATTTATTTATTATACAATTTCCTAGTTTAACTGTTATTTGCATGTGTCTTAACCAAGCGGTTCAGTTTAAAAAAATAACCCACTGTTTATGTTCACTTTAAAAAGAAACACAAAGTTCACCACCACTACAGGGATCGCAGCAAGTAGAAGAAAGCAACATTACCAAATTCTCAATTTGATACATTTCAATTACTACAAGGTAACAACTACAAATTTATTTTCAGAAGCAAATTACGAGTAAAAAATACATCAAAAAAAGTAATGATAACAAATGGGACCAAAAAGCAATCAATATGATCACACGATTACTTTTACTCAATTACTTCCCATCACTGATTACAACAGCTTTTTGTTTGTTTACATGTCATTGATATTTATAGGATATATTTTTCTCAATCTTGAATTAATTTTTGTCAGCCCAAAACAGACTACTGTTGGACAGTGAATAACTTTTTCTTGTTCCTTCCACTCGTTTTAAGGTACACTTTCTAGTTAAGGGATTTGAAAAAAAAAATAGTCTTGGTTATTATTTTTATCTCCCTACACTACCAATTTGTTGTTACTTGTTTAACTTTTGGATCAATCCAATGCCATTGCTCCCACAAATGAGCTGCCACCATGTATACTTCTGCCTGTTGCTTTTTACATTCCTATAGTTCCAAACACTTATTATTTACCTATTTCTAATTTCATTAAAGTGTAATTTAATGTACTCCATGTTCTAAAGTAAAATATATAACTCCTGAGAAATCTTTCACGGTACAAAAGAGATATGAATCATACTGATAAGATGTTTAACTGAACTTTCATTTGATATCTAGGCATAACATCCTTCAAAATGCTTACTGGGTACAATGACTTTTTTCTAGAAGGGAGATGAAATTGTATTTTGCAAAAGAGGATGAACGGGTTCACTGCTTATTATGCATAACAAATGTTAAAATAATTTCTACTTTAAGAGCCTTTCCACACTGGGTCAATGTGACGGTCACCGGCGAAGAAGCATTGGTTTAAATGCTGCCGAGGTGACCCACCGAAACACAAGTGACGCTGCAATGTCGACTCCAAACACATGTGACGGTCACTGGCAAAGAAGCATTGGTTTAAATGGGATTTTTCACACTGGAACACTTATGATGATCATCGCATTTTACGACTGCCAACAATGCAAGTTGTATTTACATAATTCAGTTGTATAATCGAGCTCAGCGGAACTAATTATCCAACCATGAGTTTAGATTTGATTAATACTGAAGATTTTATAAGTGAAGTGAAATGTCGACCTGCCATTTGGGATGTCAAAAGCTATTCCTGATTGTTTTATCATGTTGCTACTATTGGCAATACTAGAGGTGACCGTCACAAGTGACCCAGTGTGAAAAGGCCTTAAGTTGAATAATTTCTATTCTTAGTAACTATTTACACAGTTTATATCATAATTATGCTTGTATTGATGTACTTTGGTCAATTTGGGCACCCAACAATTATAGAAAGTTTAAATAAATAATATATATGTTGTTCATTAATTTCAGTTTGTAACTGCAGCAACAGCCCTACAACATGTGTTTTATGTGTGTTGTGTAACACGTAACATCCCAATATCCATAATTTCACTGAATTAAATTCATAAATGTTTAATATTTATTTCGTCAAGATAGTCTATCTATCATTTACTAATCTATGAATAATCTTAAATTTTTAAGGAAAAAAACTGTGTTTTGAATAAAAGAATGGAGTAAATTTTAGATTCACTACTCAGCCTACACTATGAAAATCCTCATGTTTCATTATTGTGGATAGTATTTTATTAAACAAAAGAACCATGTCAGGAAAGCCAGCAGCTAGTTTCAATTTGACTGAATGTACATGACCCTTCATGTGAGAAATTACTTATAATGAGAAAGTTGAATGATAATAAGTTCCTAAATTAAATAAATTAAACACATTCACGCTGATCATCTGCACCTAAATCATCCAGAAAATATATTACAAAGTACTGAACCATCTTGTCAATCAAGAAAAAGGGTCCTATATATTATAAATACCAACAGAAGATGTAGCGAATATCATCTATTTTCTACTTTTCTTTTATTTCAGAGCACACCAATATCCAAATCTGCATTTAGAATGGGAATGTAATAATTCTGCACAAAACAGACAACTCAGACATTGCAAAAGTTTGCCAATTCCAAGCCCCCACAAACAAATTTAATTCTTAAATTCCAGGAAAATAACCAAACTAGGATCAAATTAATTCATAGTAAAACAAAGCCTGTAAAATGAAACTACGAAGAAGATAGCTAATTAGAATTTAAGACACCGTTAATATTCTAATAAATGCTATTAATCTATTTTAACTTACACATATCTAAATTATAGAATATTTTCCCGGGCTTCAAATCACGTGGTTAGGTGGAAGAAATTCTACTTTGTCAATGACAATGTAGCCTCAGATCGGCTCTGAAACATCGGAATTTATCCAGAAAACAACCTAATTAGAAGCCCAGGAAAATATTCTATATTACCAGCACCAGGAAAAGTTCAAAGTACATAATCTAAATTAATTTGTCATCTGTAGATTTATTAATCAACATTAGCTCTTTTTCTCAGTTGATTTATAATTATATTATATGGTATGCTTTGCCAGATTTTGCACCTTTTTATTAAAGCTTTTGAAATTAAATTAAACAAATCGCTGGAAATATGTAAACTGATAAAAATGAAATACCTTGTCCTACGTCAAAATTAATTAACACTGAACAGAGTAGGAAAGTAATTAGCATGTTTGTGTTCATTTTATTATTTCTAGAAAATCTGTATCAACAAAAGACTTCTCCTTGAACAATCAGGCTGTGATTGTGTGACGTGATTAAACACAATCAAATTACCATTATCCAGGAACAAAAATACAGAAAAACAAAACAAAACAAATAAATACACTACAGATTCTCAATGTGTTTAATACTGTCACAACGTGACATTCTGTAACTCCATATAAGGCATCAGCTTAGTATAAAATTTATGTATATTTTTAAATATAACACATAATTGTGCAAGAAGAAATGTAATTTAACTTTTTTTTTTTTGGGGGCGGGGGGATTATTTCTACCAGTATACTTAATTTATACTATAATAACGGGATACTGTTCCAAATCCCAACAGCACTCGAACAAATTCATCTCTGTAAGTTTCTTTATAAATCCACACCAAATGTGCAAAGATTCTAGCAACTAGAAGAGCTATAGAAGCAACTTTTCAAAACACATACAAGGGTAGAATCCTCTTATATACTTGTAAACACTAACAGTTTATTCAACATTTAAAAATTACTTTTTAGTATACATATATATTTCTTAACTACTGACAACAGACGATTCCCACTGAAAAAAGCAAATGCTTTTGTGAATTAACTACTTCAACATACTGACTCATGAGGCCAGAAACTCTTGTGCTAAAATAGTGTCCACAATCAATGATTCTCATTTGAGTTTTATTGTCCTCATCATAAAATAAATGAAAAGGAAACAATTCTGTTTTGATAATTTAGTATTCCAAACAAGTAGACAAACTTTTTAAGTGATCACCGTAATAACTACTCGTTAAGTGATTAGTGCATAGGACTTAAGGTACACTTTTCCTACATCAAGTATTAAAAAAAAAGTTTGATGTTAAGTAATTACAAGTTTAACTGTAACCAGAAATTAGAGGATCCAAGAATAAAACTAAATGAGATACATTGGCTATTTTTATATCGAACAATTAAGGAATGTCCATCAACATTCAAAGTGGCACGCGTTTTTAGAGTAGATACAGGAATAACCAAATGGAAATAAGAAATATCTTAATTCTATCATGCATAGAAAATTTTTCTTGAGATCTACTTCTCCATATTTGACTGAATGCATCTATTTTTGTGAAAATAACTATAGTAGTAGGTAATAAAGGAAAAATATTAACTACATTTCTTTGGTTCATTTAACAACATGTCAATAAAATAAAAACAAGATAATTCTCTATTATTCTTTGAAATTCTACAAGTATCTTGTACCTTAATACTTCATTAATACACACATCAATTATTATTAATTGTATTATATTACAGATGTCCATTTTACGTGGCTGATCTTTATATTTAGTAGTACTACTGTATATATTGTATTTAATGCCAGGTTCTGTAGTCCATTGTTAAACCACAGCACTTTGAAATGCAAAACAGGAATATCAACATTTCATTCAATTCATATCACAGATCCTCCATTGTGTTTTCCTTCAGTATGCTAGTAAAACAAATATCTCCAACCTTGATATAAACTCTTACATATGCTTTACTAGACAGTACCTTCTTTTAATTTCTGTTAATTTAGGTTGGTCAGTTTTATGCTCTACCAGAAGAGACCCTTCCCCAGGTTAAGAATAGATACATCTTAGTCTACTCGGGCCTTACTTCTGGTTTTCCTTAATTGTCATACGAAGTCAAGGTCCGACTTGATAGACTTGTGGCGTTTGTCAAATTGCCTCTCAAGGAATTTCTTCAACTCCGAGACGAAAAATACAGTGGATGTCAAGAAAACGAGGAACAAAATATCTGAAATGTAAAAAAGGGATTTATCACTGAGAATTAAACACATAGTTACATTAATACAAAGTATCCAATTTACATCTTGTAAAATAATGATTACGCATAATTATCAACAACCCTACATATGAGGTCTATTAGAAAAATAAACA
The DNA here is from genome assembly GCA_964059195.1 of Ectobius pallidus. Taxonomy (NCBI): domain Eukaryota; kingdom Metazoa; phylum Arthropoda; class Insecta; order Blattodea; family Ectobiidae; genus Ectobius; species Ectobius pallidus. Next base: position 15,818,868 of record CAXKWD010000007.1, read on the forward strand.
AACTTTTATTTACATGGCAGCAAATGAAGCATTCTAGCAATGTGCAGTTGGCAGCACAACCTCCTCAATAACTGTTTCAGACAGTTGATACGTCCATTAGTTCTTCAGCATTGTTATTTGAGTATTAGATGATACAGTGTTCATAACAATTTTTAAAATGTCTGATTTATGGAAGCAACAATGCAATATGAAATTAGTATTCATAGCTGGTCTCTTGTCTCCTATGATGATCCTTTGCATGAATGTTTCGCCATCGTCAGCTTATTCACTTTACTGCTCCTTCTGATCTTCAGTATGAGAAACAAACTTTGCTTCAACTTGTAGTAGGGTACCTTATGTCATCCCGTGGGCTCCTTCGTGAAGAAAGCAACACACCTATATTTTCAGTTTCTATGAAGTCTAAGGATACCCGAACCACTTGATGCTACTCTGGGGGTCGCGTCTGAGTCGCGTGATGACGTCATCAAAATGGCGGACGTCGCGTTTCACAGAAATGGCCATAACATGAAACCTATTTGAGATAGAGACTTGCAAAAAACGGTTTTGAAATCACAATAAAATGCTCTACATTATTGTTTCTTACATGTATGGAGCTAAGAGGGCATATTCTACCGAAAAATTACACTTTTGTTGGAAAATTGAAAAAAAATGGTCCTGTAGAATGTGTTCTCTTGAAATTTCAATAGAAGATGATGCCGTGCCATAAATTACATGCAAACAAATTTTTTGAAGAGTTTAATAATGATAATATTCCCGTTTACCAGAAGTTTCAAATGTCACTCTTTTTAGGGTAGCGTATTAGAATATACATGTGATAGTGTGATATTTCAGTTCTATCAAATTAATAGGAGTTGTTTCTAGAAATAGAAATTTTAACTGTGAGTTAGGCACAAGAAAGGCTTCTTTTATGCAATTTTTCAGATTTTTTTGAAGGGTATCCATTAGAGATATTTAAGCCCAAAAATAGTCAAAATCTGAAAAACGATAATATTTAAGGCCGGTTTTGAAATAAGGGATGTATTTTTGGAAGCTGATTTTTTCCTCACAGACAAACCACATGCAGGTTTGAACATAAAAAAAATTAATGTTTACAATCACTTCCTTCTCATATAAAATTTGAACCAAAAAGTTATTTTTTTGAAAAAATTTAACCGAATTTCAAAATCATATTTTCATATGAAAACTTTTGTGTTGAAGAAATTACTAAAATATTTCTAAAAGCAAGCTGCAATAGTTATAAAATGACTCTTAATTCAAATTTCTATCTCTTATGGTTGTTGAGTTATATGTAGTTTCTTCCAAATATGGTACCCTAAAAGGTGTGATATTTCAGTTCTATCAAATTAATAGAAGGAGTTGTTTCTAGAAATAGAAATTTTAACTATGAGTTAGGCACATGAAAGGCTTCTTTTATACAATTTTTCAGATTTTTTGAAGGGTACCCTTCAGAGATATTTAAGCCCAAAAATAGTCAAAATCTGAAAAACGATAATATTTGAGGCCAGTTTAGAAATAAGGGATGTATTTTTGGAAGCTGATTTTTTCCTCACAGACAAATCACATGCAGGTTTGAACACAAAAAAAATTTGAATGTTTACAATCACTTCCTTCTCACATAAAATTTGACCCAAAAAGTGATTTTTTTTTTTAAATTTACCCCAATTTCAAACTCATATTTTCATATGAACAATTTTTTGTTTAAGAAAACAATAAAATATTTATAAAAGTACGCTTCAACAGTTACAAAATGGTTCATAATTCAAATTTCTAACTCTTATGGTTGTTGAGTTATGAAAATATATTTTGTAATCAGCTACATTCGCAAAAAATGTGTTACAACAGGATTGAAAAATGGACACCCCTGGGAAACCAAGAACACAATCATTTTTTGAAAACTTGTTTTGACATCTTGAAACATGTATGAACTCATATACAAAAAATTAATTTTTTCTAAAATGGTCATGCAACCATTTTTTTAAAAATTGGATGAATTCATATGGAATGACCCTTTTACAAAAACTATCACAGAATTAAAACTATTGACATTGAAAACTTCTGGTAAACGGGAGTAGAATGTAGAATCCTTATTAAACTCTTCAAAAAATTTGTTTGCATGAAATTTATGGCACGGCATCATCTTCTATTGAAATTTCAAGAGAACACATTCTACAGGACCATTTTTTCAATTTTCCAACAAAAAGTGAAATTTTTCGGTAGAATATGCCGTCTTAGCTCCATATGTGTAAGAAACAATAATGTAGAGCATTTTATTGTGATTTCAAAACCGTTTTTTGCAAGTCTCTATCTCAAATAGGTTTCACGTTATGGCCATTTCTGTGAAACGCGACGTCCGCCATTTTGATGACGTCATCACGCGACTCAGACGCGACCCCCAGAGTAGCATCAAGTGGTTCGGGTATCCTTAGACTTCATAGAAACTGAAAATATAGGTGTGTTGCTTTCTTCACGAAGGAGCCCACAAGATGTGATTTTCTTACATAAGGTACCCTACTATTGATGCATGTTCAATTTTTCGGATAAAATCTCATGATCTCTAATATGTTCATAGTGTTATCGGCTTCGTAAACGTATTTTGATTGATCCCTTGTATAAACAAATTTAAAATAAACGTAGCCATTAGCAATTTCATGTGGAGATTTTAATATTTGTCGATTATATTCCATCACCGTTTGAGACTTGAGCGGTGGCCTTTTGCTTTTAATAAAATACCAAAAGTTATTTACATCGTGCAATACATCTTTCTCAACTTCTTGAAAAGGACTTATGTAGACTATTTGCTCTAATATTATTGAATGTTGACATATTATATTCTGATAAATGTTTATTTTTATGATATTTTGCTTTAAATTTAATATTTCCTATGATTTCTTTAGCTGAACCATACTGGATACCTGTGTCGACATTGTCTTCTTTTCGGTACACATTTACCTCGTATTAAATAAATGTGTCATAAAAAGTATTTATAGAAAAATTAACATCTTTACAATCAGTTATATTGTTCCATGCACAGACCCTTATGTGATTATAAAGTTTATTCAATTACACATTGTAACTACACTTACCTAGGAGGAAATTAAATTAGTGCGACAAAACAGAATATTAATAGTAAACAGAATATTTTTAGGCCTTCTTATTAATTTAAATTTTAAAGAGTCAACTTGTATTGATTTATATGCAGTCAGCAGTAGAAAGGAATTTATTGTTTAATTTTGCAAAATAGCAGTATTACTTACGAAAGATGTACATTATTATGACAACTTTGAATATAAGAGGTGCTAGAAGTATTGTCCTTCCATTACCGTACATTCACGATACCTTCTTAAAAAATTTGAATTTAGGCCTACATGCATACATTCTTCTCCTGTGAATCTTAATTCAATTTTCATGATTCTCTCTTATTTCATCCATCTTTTCCCCAGTAAGGAAGTCTATGACGTGTCCTTATAGTATATATGTATTTCAGAAAAAGTGATCACAGTAAAGTGCATAGAAAGTTTGTAACATCCGGTATTTTGATCCCGGACAGAAGAGGAATTTGTCCGTGTAGGCCTAAATGCAGATTTTCAAACGTGCCATGTTATATGTGGTAATGAGGGACAACACTTCTAGCACTTCTCTTAATCAAAGTTAACACAACAATATAAATTTTTGTACGTAATATTATTATTTAGCAAGATGAACAAACCCATTTCTTTCTACTGCTATCTGGGAGCCTAGTAATCTAGAGTTACCTGCCGGGAAAAGGGGCATATGTCACTGTGTATTTGTTTAGTTTATTATTGTCACTAATATTTGTAATATTGTTATTGATAAAACAATGTTATTATTAAACTCATAATTTATTTCCAGGACAATAGGGAAATACAGCAATGCTATATCCAGGGGCATCACATGGGTAAAATATGGCTGAAAATAGAAAAAATAAAAATACAGAACTTACCAATCTCATCATTTGTAGAGAAAATGTAATCTTCGTTCTTTTTGTGCAGCAAATTTCTCGATGACTTTAAATTTGAAGTCTTTCTTTTTGTGCACTAGGCGTTTCTCTATTGCCAGCATTGCAAGTGCATTGAGATGCTCTTAACCCATAAAATTACGAAAAAATGTCTTGATGCGCTTCAGTGTTGAAAAGCATCTCTCAGGTTCGGCAGTAGTCATTGGAGTCATAATTACGTAAAGCCTAAGTCCTAATGTAATGCTGTAAGTTCGTAACGCCCTGCCTTGTCTATGTGATACCTCCACCAAATAAGAGGCACAGAAAACAGAATAGAGCGTTTAATATAACCTATCGCACCCACATACCCACATAACATTTTGCATACCAGTCTCTCTGGAATGCTGTTTAGTACACACGGATTGAACCCTTGACTTCATGCAAGCTTAAAAAGCATGTTTGAAGAAGGTGCTGCACCGTATTCATTGTTGCATTATAGATATTGTACATTAATAAACAAAATAATTTTTGAACGCATTGGTAGAAAATGAACCACTGTTGAATGTTTAAATCGAAATACTTCACTACACAATTATTCATTAAACAAGGCTAGAATTATTAATATTATATACACCACTGAACTAAACAAGCAATCGTGACATCACAAAGAAAATAAACAGCAAATCAAAGCTTTATTGTGAGCTGTGACAATGCAACAATACTGGAAATCGCACAGTAAGGGAAGATGGATATGTAAAAAAAAAAAATAGTTCTCTTTTACAGCTCACAGATTGGGTGAGATGGAGGGGTGGTAAGAAAAACACGTGGGTCAACTGTAGTGTCATAGAGCTCTGCGCTGACCAGAACTGTCCTCTTAAGGTTGTGGTCACGAATTATATGTGATCCTTTCACCCATTCCAGCAGCATAGCCCTTGCTAGCCCTTTAGGTATGCAAAACGCACGACTTAGGGGTTCATGCTTAGTTAGTGAACTACCTCGAAGAAACCCGTAAAAGGGAACAAATTACACGAGATATCTTTCTATATGGTGTGATGTAAATGCATACATTAATTACTATTTAATCATCAATACTGACAAAATTAGGTAAGATGAGAATTATTAGGGGTTCACATGCTCATGTGATCCTATACAGGAGATGCCACTGGCTAAATCAAATGCCTGACTTTTGATTTTAGCCTCAACTTAGACTTTTAACACAAGGGAAAGTAGAGGTTAACTTAACCCTAGGCATAACCCGTGTTAAAACTAGTATCGATGAAACAAAACTTTCGTCAAATCAGGAGTTTAGTGTTTCTTAACCCTTGTCGTTAAAACCGGGCACGAGAGTTTTACCTAGGGAAATATTCTCAAATAAACACATGTGTGATTTTAGACAAATTATGTTATCTGTTTTCCTGTAACTAAAGCCATGCAATGAAGTAATAATTTTCAGTAACTGTAGATTTTATATTACACTTATGCGATCTTCAGAAATAAAGCTGCTTTATAATTAATGAGGTAAACTGTATTTGGGAAGATACAATAGGATGGTAAATCCCTTTTTCTATTAATTTTCTTACCCTTGTCCTTCAAAGCCTAATCACAGATGATGTTGCAACAGTGTCTGAAATAATGCTGGTAAAGACGAATGCTGCACATCAGTTAAAATGCACAGTGTAAGTCTGTCCTGAAATACTTTTAAAATAATGATTCTGTATCTATCTGAACATATACAGTCTGTCAAATAAAAAACGTCGGGCGTTATTTGATTAAGTACCACGAACGAGCATATGAGTCGGTTAGTTCCAAAACTCAACATGTCCACAGATTTAAAAAAATGAGATAATGCAAGTTCCACAATGTTGGCAGTGTAACTCTGGATTATTAGTTCTATTGTAGATCAGCTTATATCACTTACTTCTAATTAGCCTATTTTTTTCATAATTTTTATTCCAGTATTAATGTCGTTAATAGTTTTTTTCCCATTTTTCTTGACTTTGATTATCGTGGACATGTTGAGTTTTGGAACTAACCGACTCATGCACATGTACAGAAAGACTTAAGGTTAGGTTCACACCTGCCTCTTGTCTGTCCATGTATTTTCTTGATTATTTAGTCAGTTTTATTCCAAAACAAACATGTATAGAAGGCTGTGGCTATATGCCTCACGTCCGCCATATTCTTGCATGGAAGTTCTTATTATAATAATAATGAATAAATTTGCGAGGAATATGTTTATTCAAGGAGCATTTTTTAAAGATTTTATTTTATAATACCGGTACTTGTAGTGCAAAATCAATAACTTACGTTCAACTTCTGCAACCAATCTAGTATCGAAATACGCGGCCGGCCAGATCCACGTTTCCTATGAAAACTTCCGGTCGCATTATAGTGAAGTACCCACCTCTGAGCTGCTCTTTAAGAAATATGGAACCTTCTCGCTGCTTCAGAGGCCAAAAATTGCAGGTTAATTACAGCCCTAACTACACTTTCTCTCAAGCTAGCATTTGTATGTGGCGCGAAGACACAAAGCAAAATGAATTATGACAATACATTAAGTTGAATATCGTGTGTTGCGCTTTCCACGTTGTTCATTTTTCCCCTCCTGTTGCATGGCCTCATGTGTTTGGAGAATGACCTGTATTTTATGTTTTTATAGGAAACTTGTGAAGTAATGCGTTAAAAACTTCAATTTTAACTGCATACGAGTCCCGACGTTTTTTATTTGACCGACTGTACATATTAATTCAAGCACACATACCTGCAAGGGTGAGAGCTTCCGTCTGGAAAACCATTTGCAGTGGGGGAAAGTAAATGACCAGCATTTGACCTACTACCGATAATGTTACTGCCAGCAGGAACATACGATTGCTAAACAATCCAATCGTGAAGACAGATTTGGTCTGTAACACAAGAACAGTTTATATAGTTTGGTATGTTTGGTATAGTTCGGTAAATTATAAATTATATCTTAACTGTGATACCTTAATGTGTACACATATTTAACTTTGTATTTTGCTGCTGAATGTTATTTGTTTGTAAATTTTATATTGTAACATAATTGGATATTTTTATTATCTTCTGTATCTTAGTCTTGATCCATTGCAACATGTGTTGTCTAACGATCAATAAAGTATTCTATTCTAAACTTAAAGATTGTTGAGATCGGGATTTTGCACAGCTGATCCAGCTGATGATGGTGGAAAGTTTCCATCGAAATGCATTCTGAGGTAAATATATCTATTAAGTAAAGTTCGTGTGCAAAATCCCAATCTCAACAATCTTTAAGTTTGAAATCACTTCACTGTGTACCTTCCCAACTAAAATTACAATATTCTATTCTATTCTAAGTGAACGGATACATGTTTGAAAGCTAAACCATTACATGTTCTGAACTTGGATGTATGGAGATTTACAATTCCATTAAGATGTGCAAGCCTGTGTTTCATGACTAGATCACAGTATTTTGGTGAATAAAAACACTAACTAGTAATGTGTAAAATATCGGCAAATGAGTCCAGTGAACTCTGGTTGCCCGGATAAGGGTTAACTTCCAACAAAAACGACAGGTAACTCCAATATAAATAACCTGATAATGCTGATTTTAAAAACTATATCAGTGCAGTACAGTGTCATGCATTCTGCAATCAGCTTCTGATTTCTCTGTAATAATGTTTTGAAGAACAACTCACCTGTGATCTGCAGCTCAGAGCATTGAACATGTCGAAGAACACAAAGCATGTGAATGTCATAGTGGTATCTCTGGGTGTAATTATGTTGTCACTCATCTGAAACAAGTCAATATTATAGATCAAGTCCTGTCAAAATGATTCATTTTTAAGAAAAATTTGTTTTTAATTTCAAGATTTTGATGTTCATATGAATTTGTTTTCTTGTTACTGATATATCTGCATGTTTTACATCCAAATTTGGCTACATATTGTAATTTGTAATGCCATTAAGAGGATGCAGATTTATATTCATTGAAATCATGAAAATATGCATGCAAATATTCTCAAAAATGAGATAAAACAATTGCTACAAATACAAAATATGCACAAACTAAAGATAGCCGTTTCAGTAATCTTTCTTTGTGTTTTGAAAGATGTACAGGTAGGGAAAAAAAAGCAGACCTACTAAAATATCTGTGGGTTCTAAGCATGTGCAGTGGCTCATATCGGCAGCTTAGATACTTTAGTAGGTCCGCTTTTTTTTCCCCTATCTGTACATACCTTTTAATTCTTATGACAAATCTTATACATTATTTCTCTAAGGAAAATTCCCTTTTCTCTGCATATATTAGGCCTACGTTCTTTATAAATGACCATCCGTTAGAAAGGTCTAATCACTGGGCATCAAATGTTTGTTTTATACGATGGAAAAAGAATGGATATATCAATAAATCAATTTCTCTATCGGATTCAAATTGATTGCAAACAAACAGAAGTGATACAAAGCTTTAAAGATGATACAGATGTGAATATTATCAACAAATATTACATTATTTTCTTCATCAGTACTCAATACATTCTTTTTTACTTCAATTAAATCTAACAAGAGATCTGCATTATGCACTATAGTGGAGTCTTGTTGGAAAATGAAATTTAATTGAAGAAGTGTTTGAGGATAGGGTAATTAGTAAGGGGTTATGGCCAGCAAGATCTCTAGATTTTACTGTATGTGATTTTTATTTTTTGGAAACTTAAAAAATAAAGTGGACAAGAATAACCCTCATACAGAACATACTGAAGAACTGAAAGAAAACGTAAGAAGAAAAATTGCAGCAATTTCACAAGAAGAATTAATGCGCGTGAATGCAAACTTTCTTAAAAGATGTCAGAAATGTGTGTGGTAGATGGAGATAATTTTCAACATCTTCTATGATAAAGGTAGGTGATTCTAACTGTAGGCCTAATTCAGAAATCCTTGCACTTGAACTGAGGGGTTATGTACATGAGTCTTTACTGGCCGACGGCTTGCTTTCAGGCCACTGCAAGGACTGTGCGTTCTTGGCACATCGCAAAAAAAAAAAAAAAAGTCTCTTTACAATAACATAAATAATACTGATTAATCTCCTGATAATAAGATATAGATGTTGTATAGACAATATATCTTTCTGAATTGAAAATATTAGATGCCATTCCCAAATTAATCTTTTTTCACAGGTTAATTTTATTACCTGAAGAACATTATTATATCCATATGCATTAATAGTGTAATATCACAGTAAGTAAACATCATTTAAAAAATATTATTTCAGTTTGTTATTAGTGTAAAATTAAAACTATAGATAAGTTAACCTTGCATTTTCTTTATAAAATATGTTTACACTGAACATAATAGCCGTGATTTGTCTTTAGTAAATGTTTAAGTTTCAGCATATGGCCAGGATAAAATTTCTTCATAAAACTTCATGTGTTCCTCAGGGATATATCGAACTATAGAAACTAATATTGGGAAGAACACAGTGAAGTCATAATATATATTATTAAGGCTATTTTATCATACTTAAACTATTAACTATTTACCTAGGACTACGTAGTTTCAGTCACCCTATCCTCAGCTACATCTGAATTTCTTTTCAACAGAAATTCAGATGTAGAAATTCAGAAACATCTGAATTTCTGTTGAAAAGAAATTCAGATGTAGCTGAGGATAGTCACAAGAGTACACATTGTGTACAAAAAACTATACGAGACCAACAAATATTCGAGCTGTGACTACATCGTCACTTGATGAGTCCATTCCATCTACATCAACCCCTTCTCTATGGAATGTAGGCAAGAAGTTTGATTTTAAAACTGCTTTATTTGTGGAAAAGGGGCAGTAACTGATGTTAAAGTCAGCTTTACATCATAGGAAGGAAATTCATCTTGTAGCACCAGTAGAAATCAGAGAAAATTTACTAAAAAATATGAGCAAAGCAATAAGTGGGAGAAAAAGGGTATGAGCCCTTTTGTTAACGGTTAGTGATCTTGTATCACCTAAGACATGATACCATAAGGCGATAAGATTTATATTTATTAGTAATAAATCGCCTGCCCTCCAATGAGGTTGACCACAAGGATCCAGAATACAAACATGCTATAACATTGTTTAAAAAAATACATTTAACTCTACATATCACATTTTGACAATGTTTTAGTTGTTAATACAATTGCCTAGGATTGGCAGTCAAATAAATTGAAAATGCAGACAGTCCACATCAGAGTCAAAATAAGCTACACAGTCCAAATCAGGACCATAATCACTCTTGTGACTTTTGCACGATGTTGGCTGCCCTGCACGGTAGTGGTTTTTGGTAGTCGCATATTGGCGACAGTACGACTCTTCACAAGATGGTGTGAGGTTTGGGAAAAGCGTAATGTACACGCAAACTTATTTGTTTTATATTTGTATTTGTATATGCAGTATGTGTTCAATCTGCCTGATAAACTGCTTACAAGGAACCCTTCACTACCCTCATATCGAAACATGCCTCAATATTTTTACTGGGTCATCTAGATGCTGTAAGAAGTCCACGCTGCAAAAATTAGCTGCTGGTTTCAACTGCAAGTACCCTAAAATGCTTTGCAAATATCTTGGAACTTATAGGGAATATAACATGGTAATCTAGAGCTGGGACTGGACAACCCTGACTGGCGGGAGTATTACGTCATCCATTCATTTTGAGAATGGAAGTCCATATAAACATTGCACTGGTATCATTCCGCCCTTATCTGTATTTGATACGTCAACTGTTAGCCTACGTCAATCATCTCCTTCCCGCGGACAATGAAAAATTTCTAGTAGGCAGTGTTTCCTTCCATAATAAATATCCACGAGGGCTACTTTCATCTGTCATATGCGTTAAAAACAAAGACATGTTTGTTTGCTTATTTCGTTGTTCAAGCTGAAATTGAGTGCTAAATGAATAATGGTATGTACAGAATATATACAGAATATTACTGTGAAATAATCAGGCCTATGTACATTAAGCGGAGTTCTCCGGCAGTGGCGTAATTCTCAAATCAGAAACATATCGGAACAAGCTTTTGAACTTTCACCTAATTATTCACAACAAACTTGCAAACTGAAGGATTATATTACGAATGCCACGTTTCGCAATACGCTGAAACATTTGTAATAAGTTAATATTGTTATCTTAATAATTTTCGTCCCATATTATGAGTTTTTAAATATATAAAAATCAAATGTAGTACCGCACTATATTGTCTTGAAGCATGATGTGTGCTGCGGTTCAGATCACATGCATTTGTTTACATGGGCTTGGATTCGCAAATGAAAGGATCAAGCTTTTAACCTAGCTTCTGTTGTCTGTCTAGTTGCAATCAAATATACAACTCAGCGATCAAATTCTGTCTACAGACAAATGTGAAAACATGTTAAGAAGAATGTGATAATGACGCGATTATTCGCTGTGCTTGGTGCAGAAGGAACTTGTGTTTTAATCACTGCATCAACACCAGTCACTTCTGTTTTGTTTTCGACAGTCAATTGTCTCCGCGCATCCGGAACTTCGAACTGCAATAAGGGTTGTCCAACTTCTCCCACTGCACAGCTTCAACCCGACATGTTCCAGGTTCGATTTAGGGTACTTGCAGTTGAAACCAGCAGCTAATTTTTGCAGCGTGGACTTCTTACAGCATCTAGATGACCCAGTAAAAATATTGAGGCATGTTTCGATATGAGGGTAGTGAAGGGTTCCTTGTTAGTTAATGAATGTCATAAAAGGACATATGTGTTGTGTTAGTTGTTAAGGAATTTGTATTGAGTAACATAGCCGCTTGCAGCTTGGGTTTTTTACATATTGAATTGAAATACGGTCTACTTGTCTCCTTGAAACTGATCCTTGCAACACATAGTCCAGATCCTTGGTTTGACTCTCAAGATAAATGTTATGTAAACATTTCGACATCATTTTGATCCTCGTCCCAAATGGCAACATAAATTGTGGGTCCTCGGCCAGCATTTGCTACATAAATTCTTGGTCCTCTGACCATGATGGTAATGGACATAATTTTGGATGGTAAAAATCAACATAGTAGTCCTCCGGTTGTATTTGTACAGTCACAACGATAAAGGTAGAGACCATCAACCAAAACAGGGTGGTTTAAGAAGGAAGCGGAGTTCCAAGAAAAGACAGCAATAAAGAATCTGTATGAAATTCCCATGTAATATGTACAACACTAATTTTTATTGTATGGTGTTACGCTAAAATTAGGATATAGTGTCATTTCAAATTGGGGAATCATAATTACCCATACTTTATTATAAGCTTATTAAAATGAGGTAGATGATTTTTTTTCTATTATTATGATGTTAAAACGCAGGCACGGCTTAAATTCAGGAGTAAATTTTGATGTCTTCAGGTGTGTGGGGGGCAAAGCTAAATACAACACATTATACTAATATACCATTAATAACAATATGGTACAGTTTGGAGTTTCTTTTTATTACTGCTTTCATCTGTAGCAACTGAAAACGGACCTTGGATAAGAGTCTGAACAATCTGAAAACCTGCAGAGTTCTTTGGAGGAAAAGTTCAGCTTAAATTTAAGTTTTTTAACGTATTATCTATTTCAAAATGGCCTCCTCTTCACCCTTCATAGCCATTCCATTCCTCCCACAGTTTTAATTCTTTACTTTTTATTTTTATAAGTTTATTTTCTACATTTATAATTGATTGTACACATTACACAATAACATAAGAATACATGTTTTCACCTTAAATCTATGTTTAGACATGTTAAAAAAAAAAAAGGCTTGTTTTTTAATGGCCTCTTGATACGCTATTTGTATATAAATTGAATACATTATGTAAAAAAAGGACAGCACTAAAAAAGGACAATAATTAAAGGACTTTTTTAACAGTCACCATTTTAAAGCAGACTCTTTTTAAAAAAATGGACTGTTGGACACACTGTACTTAGTGCGGATGCTTTGGTACAAGGGTAATTTTCATATTGTAGTAATTAGTGCATTTGCTTTAACCCAAGGGTCGGGATGTATTAATATTAATAGTGCACTATAACAGTGAGCTGGTCACCATAGCAACGCAACGGTCGGAGTGGGTGGAGCTTAAGGGGTCACTTGTACTTGGTTTTCACCGTACATTTATTGGGGTTATAGGGGAATGTGTTTAAATGAGAAGTGCAAAAAAGTCACAATTGGAAGATGTTAATAAAAAAGGCTAACCAATACTATTAGATAATAATATACCTCTCTTTTGAAGACCCAAAGAGTTCCAGCAATAATTATGAATGCAGAAAGCAATACATTGATGATGAGGGAGCGGGTAATCATTGGTTCCTTCACATCTCTTGGTTTCTGCTTTACCACATCCTTGTCTACTGGCTCTACACCAAGACTGGAACAGAGGAAAACATGTACTCATCAGTAAGTATAAATTTCGGGAGCTACTCTCACATCTCCTGTTATGTAAACAAAGTCAATGTATGCTTTTAAGTATCTGCTGAATCAAACTGAATCTGCTGCTGATCATCTACCACTTGCTGTTGTCTCTGGAAGGCAAGTTAATACAGAGTGTCCAAAGAAATTTCAATATAAATTTACCTGAATTTTCGATGACCAAAACTTACATTTCCCTGACCACAAGAATCAATGTTTTCAAGGTTCTTTGTATACACAAAACAAAAAATTCAATCTTCTCAATCCCCATAGCAAAAATAAGAAATGATTACCGTATTTTACGGACCATATGACACACTTTTTATCTTGAAAACAGAGCCTTAAAAGTTGGGTGCGACTAATGGTCTGAAATACATTTAAAAAAAAATTAAAATCATGGTAAATATTGCTGGTAATACCATAAACGTAAAGACGGTGTTGTAAGGATAGGTTAGTTGCAAATTTTGGTCCAGACCCTACATCGGTGCACTTGTCACAATCTTAAAATGAAGGTAGCTGTAAGCCAGGTATACAATGTGAAATTAAAGGAATGTTGAGTTCTTTAATATGAAGAGAGTTATCTCCACCTTGTCCTGTCACACATACCGTATGCTGAATTGAGGGTTAGAGAGTGTAAAGTATTTTCAGTCAGTTGTTAAAATTTACGCGATGCTACCTGTACAAAAGAGATTTTCATACAACGCAGGCTTTAAGTTAGAAGTGATTTACACTGATTCCATTGTACAAGGACAATTTGTTTATGCAATGAAGTATTTTATTCCCTTCAAAATTTTTCATAGAATCACATTAAATTTCTTTTAACTTTCCATCCTAAAATCAAGGTGCGTCTTATGGTCTTGAGCATCTTATGGTCCGTAAAATACGGTAGCTCAAGTACTGAAAATAAAATTGCTTACATAGTCTGGATTACAGTACACTGGAGCAAAACATATGCCCCTCACATTTCACTCACTGGGGCTAGTTATTTTCCCTAGATATTACATAATTCTGTTTTACAAATTTCCCTGACTTTTTCCTTTATGTTACAAAATTTCCTGACTTTCCCTGAGCAATTTCAATTTCCCTGATTTTCCAGTATGTGGACACCATATAAATTATGTTATGGAAGTGACAGCCAGAAGCCCAGTCAGTTTACAAGGTAATATTTTATCCATGAATATTTAGCCCATGTAACAACCTGAAAATAGTGTGTTAAGAACCCATAAATTTTTTCTTCAATCTGAGCCATCTATCACTGTGATATCTTGACAAAGCTGATAGCATTTGTTATATTGTCACACCTGATGTGCATATTTCTTCCTTTTTCTAATTACGGAGTAGGAAATGCTTGTGGAACTATAAGCTAATTTAGAAACATGTATTTTCCCATCTGTGATTTGTAGTTAGTTAGGCAATTAGTTACTTTTTTATGCACACAGACAAACATACTTATTCAGTACATGTTCCTAAAAGTAGGTTGTTTTAAAAATTTAATAATTATTATTTACCGGTACTTATTTATCCTGGTAACCACTATATTTAAATTTTTTTTTTAAACTTATATCCAAGACTTACAATTCAACAAAATTAAAATTAAATAACAGGTATTTCTTTAAAAAAATTAATAAAAAAACTTGCAAATAGAAATATCTCATAATTTTTACAACTGTTTTTACACCTATTTTCATATCAAGTCATCCTGAATAATCACTTTTGCCTTCTGGCCTCTTTAAAGGCAAATAATTCAATTACTGTTAGTAACTGAAGTTCCCTTGTCTACTCAACACACTGAGTGCACTAAGCCTTTGTTGACTCATGGTACTGTTTAAGTAGTTCGTAATTAATTTCAACTTATGCGTAAGTCTGGTAAGCTTATTGGCAGATGCAAACACATATCAGATTTACACACACGATTCAAAATAGTCAAAAATTCTCAACATATGCCCTTCCCCCCAAGTTGCGGGGGCGTAAATTACACCACTGTTGTAACCCACTCCTGAAAATCATTGGGAACCTTTATTTATCATGGAATATCACTGATTTCCCTCTGGTGAGCCTTTCCCTTGCACATTTCGCTATCCCTCAGTCATCGAGGAGCAAACTAAAATAAATAGTATAGCTGTAAGGATAATGACCAATTAAATACTTAATCAATTATTAAATATAAAGTATCAGCCAACAGCATATTACTACAGTAAGGAAACTTTACTTGCATAGGCCTTATTGTGAGCTTTATATTACAATGTTTCAGTAGCACAATGGTAACAAGGTAGGGTCTTTTTTTTCTCTTCTTTCTTTCATTATTTTTTATCACTGGTAAATACTGTAAACATTTACTGCCAGTTGTACCTCTTCTTATTAGTTGATTTTACAGGACACAGGAGATCCTATAATGCAATGGGAAGTTTGTAATATGGTCTTCAAGAAGATAAGACTGGAAACAGCTCCTTACGAGGTTTTCTTCTTATATACTATGTGCTGACCTGACCTGAACTGTATTGTACATATAAAGCCAATTGGGTATCGTCTCAATGAAGAGGGTCTACGCTGCCATTTGTTACATATACAGTTTATTGTATGCCACTAATGGCTATTTTAGTCAAATAAATCCTCTTATGCATTCACACTTGAGACATTATTAACAAAACTATTCCACTCATATGCCATGTGTTTGATACTGACCAATAACGTTTAGCAATTCCTTGGATATAGACCAATCATGATTGTTTATCTTAAAAAAATGCTTGCTATTAATATAAGGATGCAATTTTATCTGATAAAGCATCAGCTCTTTACTGGACACATAAGGCAATCAATGTGCAGTGATTAATACGTCACATGCTGCATTAAGCAGCACAAAAACATTACTTTATAAAACATAACTTGTTTGGAAAATAAAATAATATAAATGTTCATTGATTAAAAACACAATTTTGATTCAGTGCAGGCCAGTTTGTGTGCTTTTATAGCATTCTGATGTAAGTAGCGTTGCCACCTGTCCCGAATTTGGCGGGACATCCCGCATTTTAAGAACATTTTCTGCATCCCGAATTATGCCTAAGAGGGACGCATTATATATTTTTTTATTATTTTGCTAACCTTTTCTTTTCTAATGTTAGTATAACTGTTACACAGACTATTGAGATTTGGCTTTGTAACAAATATATACCATCTTTCTCTTATTAATAAATTGTTCCATGTACAAATTTAGATTTGAAGATCGGCGATATGCATATATTCGATAAGTGTCCCTCCTTAGCCTTACCAAAAGGTGGCAACCCTAGATGTAAGCAACTACCATGATGCCCTCCATCTTGTGATGGGAACCATCTTGGGAACTTGGATCAATTCACTGAATTGATTTGTGGACTGTTCGTTTATGTAGTATGCCGTGATCTTAGGCCTGACAGAATATTGACAACAAAGTAAGAAAATAATTATTACTTACAAAATCTGTTACATTTTATTCATGGAATAGTCTTAATAAATCCTACTCGAGATTACGAGTTTCATCAGATAAATATGTGAGGACAAAGTTCTTGGAAATATTTTGACAACTTGTAATCTCTCGTGGGATTACCAATGATAAAATTACTGGTAACTCAAAGTATTAGCTATGAGTTGCCACATACACTTTGCTTTGCTACTCTACCTTTGTGCAGGGGGTCCATCCATAATAATGTTGATCCACAGAATTTGCATGGCATTCAGGGGATTGGGAATGCCCATAAGTGTGGCAAGAGCTATTAATGACAATGCTGCAATACTGGTACTAAGTTGGAATCTCACAAAGTTTCGAATGTTGTAGAAAATGCCCTTCCCTTCCTCTATTGCAGCTCTGTAAAACAAATCAAATAAACCATTACCCATCAATGAGTGGGGTACCTGGATACCATTATAATGAGGTTCATGAGAGACGTCTTGACACAGGTACAAGGAACAAAAGGGCATCATCAGCTGATAACTCTGGTCAGCTAGAGGGTTATTTAATATACCATAAATGTATCTACAGGATTACCAATTTCCTTTCCCTTCTTAAGCAATCTGACTGTGAAATTCTACATCTGTTGTGCAGTACCTGCTCAATCATTAAGAATGCTACTTTTTAGGTAGATTTCGAAGAAAAATCTACCTATTGCAATCGATATCATGTTATGATTTTCGAAAAATTCTTTCATGACTCTCTAAGTACGAAACCACCACCTGTTCAAAAAAAAAAAAATTGTGATATATTTATATTTATATATCTTTACACGCTAGCGGCCGTAATTTTGAAGATATTTGAACCAAATTTTATTATGTTATTTCTAGGCCCAATAGTTCGGACAAGTTCGTTAATGAGCAAAATTGACCCAAGGGGGTGGTCGGGGGAGGGGGTTGAAATTTTAAAACATTTATATCTCGGCCCCTATGAAGTATAGAGGGAAACTTTGTTTGAATAAATTGGAGTACTCCCTATGGAGTTCACAGTGACACAAACTATTCGGGGGTTTTGGGGGTATGAGTGGGGGTGGGGGGGATGGAAATTTAAAATTTTTGAAACTACGTCTTGTGGGGTATCGTTGAAAAGCTCTTGATGAGTACTCTACAAATCAATAACTAGTTTCTTGATAGTTCTCATATAAGGCGAGATTTGAATGTTTGAAGAAGGGCTCTTTCCTCTTTTTTGCAGTTATTATTGTGTGTTTGTCATGCCAAGGCTAAAGAAGAAGAGTGCTACGCAGCGACAGTAAATTAAACCAAAAGCACTTCGAAATCTACCTCAGCCTGTAGGCTTGGCTAAAGGGATTTTTTATTATTAATATGAGTTGATTAACACACTTGGACTTTACTTACCAATCATTTGGTAGGATGCGGGATCCCGCAGTTGACATGTAGTTGAAGATACAGGCGAATGGCCTGTGGAACGCATCCTACCAAATGATTGGTAAGTGAAGCCCAAGTGTGTTAATCAAGTCATATTAATAACATTTGATTTCCTTCACTGTGATAAGTTCCGAACTATTTATAATACACGGTGTTTCAAAATGAATATCAGGGTTTTAAGACTTTGTAGAATTTAGTACATTTAACATACAATTATAAATAATACAACAAATGAAAGAGCAACTCAAAGAGTTTTGTTGGTACTCATAATGTTTGCATCTGGGGGTCCGAAAATCCCCATGAGATGGTACAATTGCAACGAGACTCCCCTGAATTGAATGTTTTTTTGTGCCATATCCCGGCGGGAAGTTTATGGGCCCTTCTTTTTCCTTGAAGCAAGTGTAATTGGAAATTCTTATCTTGATGCGCTACAACTATGGCTCTTTCCTCAATTGGAAGAAGCTGAACCAGAGAATGTGGTATTTGGCAGCAAGATGGTGCACCACCTCTCTGGCATCATTCAGTATGCGAATGGTTAAACAATGTTGTATCCGACCGCTGGATTGGCCGGAAGGAGCCAGATGACAGAGCTTGTTTACATGGCCTCCACATTCACCCGATCTGACGCCATGTGATTTTTACCTTTGGGGATTCATAAAGGATCAAGTGTATGTGCCACCACTACCAACTGACCTACCCGACTTAAGACACAGGATTGAAGCAGTTGTTGCAACAATTACTCCAGACACACTGATCAAGGTTTGGGAAGAACTCGCCTATCAACTCGATGTGTGCCATGTGATAAATGGTGCTCACATTGAATACTTGTAGGAAAAACTGTTTGAGTTGCTCTTTCATTTGATGTATTATTTATAATTGTATGTTAAATATACTAAATTCTACAAAGCCTTAAAACCCCGATATTCATTTCGAAACACCCTGTATTTATAAGAATGCTACTATCATTTTCTAAATTCATAAAATTATAAATATTTTGTAAATATATAAGAAATGAAAGCGTTTCATGAAAACATCATGGACGAAGAAACATATCTTGAACAAGTTAAAGGCTATCACACACAGCTATGCTATACTATGTTAAAAAATTGCTTCAATGCAGTTTATATAGGATGGCACATTCTAGCAGCTATGCTAAGCTAAGCTATGCTACATTTCACAGATCGCCGAGGAGGTGATTTTCTCCATGAAGCTTGCTTCATGCATACGTATCAGTTGTTTTCCCTGCAATCTGTCACACTGTATAGGCTGTTGTATTGAAAACAATAATAAACACTTAAAATAAAAAAAATAATAATAATAATAAGGTAATAATAAATTTATCTAAAATTTTTAACTCAAATACACTGATCAACTTTCTTGTAATATAGATTACTAGCATGTGTCCGTGGCTTCGCCCGCGATAATTATTTCAAAAATTAAAAATTAAGAGCATAACAGTTAAATCATTATATTTATTAACACCTAAATCACGTGGACTACATACCACGATTAGATAGCGTCGCCTGGTAAAAGCAACCTCAGATTCGATTTCCTTGGCCCAGAATACCCCTGTACAGTGAGTTTCGTCCAAATCGAACAATGTTTGACCATATTTAGGCCTATCCCTCTTCCGTGTAGGTTGAAAATTTCATATGTCTATGGGCCTTGACATTCTAAACAAATGAATTGACCAGCGTGGGCTTACAACATTCAAGCGATCGCGATGCTTTTATTACCACGGTATGACAAAAATAGCCAAAGCCAACTGCAATTGATTTGACATTGAAATGTATTACTGAAATCTGATGCTTCGACAGCGCTAAAATCACGTTTTCTGCCAGTTTTTCACTCACAACTCGCGAACGAAAGCTAAAATTAAAAATCCGGCTACGATGCGCAATCGCCCACCTTTCAGCCCATCTATGTTTACAATTTCAGATCTCTGCGTTCAGTAGATTTCGCTGGGCATCGTGGACAGACAGACAAACACATCCTTTTATTATTTTAAGATAGCATGTGCCCGCGATAATTATTTCAAAAATTAAAAATTAAGAGCATAATAGTTAAATCATTATATTAACATCTAAATCATGTAGACTATATATCACGATTAGATAGCGTCACCTGGTAAAAGCGACCTCAGATTCGAGTTCCTTGGCCCAGAAAACCCCTGTATAGTGAGTTTCGTCCAAATCGAACGTTTGACCATATTTAGGCTAATATTGATTATCCCTATAATAATAATAATAATAATAATAATAATAATCCTCTTCGGTGTAGGTTGAAAATTTCATATTATGTTTGCGTGCCTTGACATTAAAAACAAATGAATCGACCAGCGTGAGCTACAACATTCAAGAGATCACGATGCTTTTATGTCGCAGATATGACAAAAATAGCCAAAGCCTAGTGTAATTGATTTGTATTACTGAAAACTCATGCTTCGAAAACGCAATAAATACACGTTTTCTGCCCGTTTTTCACTCATAACTCACGAACGAAAGCGAAAATTAAAATTCCGGCTTCGAGGTGCACATTCCGACCCTTTAGTCCATCTATGTTTAAAATTTCAAATCTCTGTGTCCAGTAGATTTTGCTGGGCATCGCGGACGGACAGACAGACAGACGGAGGAAGACAGACACTTCCTTTTATTAATATAGATTGTGACAGTAATTAAAGATTCGAAATATAAGGCCTATGTGTTGTTTTGTAATATTGAGATGTCAAGGTTGACAAAAGAAACAAGCAATCTCCAGGTTAATTACATTTAGGGGCTTCGCCAAATTTTTGATATAATATTCTCCTTATAGCATTGCACATACTAAATGAACAAACAACTCAGACTATTCAATAGATTCAGATGGTATTCAAAGTTGAGACAGAGAGTTCAAGCTCTTTCACTAGCTGAACACATGTTCTGACATGTGAATCAATACATAGAATTTCCAACTTTTCTTGAAAAGAAACAGTGGCGGCTCGTGGCCGAAAAATTAGGTGAAGAGAAAAAATGCCACATGCTTATGTTAATAACGGAATTCACCCAATAGCGGCTCGTGGCTCAAAACAAGGGTGTGCTGCAAATATCATTTCATACAGCAAACTTAAAATATTAAAAAAAATTATTAGTAGGCCTATCTAAACTGCTCGTCTCTTAATCCATCTCTGGGAACTCTCACAGGATTTTCTCTGCCCTAATTATTTTTTTGCTAATTTCTCTCGTCTCGTCGAACGTTGTGTGAGTTGTGTGACAAGAGAAAATATAAAAAATAATAATAACAATAATAATAAAGATAATAATGATAATAATAATGATAATAATAATAATAATCAGGGCAGGGAAAATCGCGTGAGAGTTCCCCGGAAATGGAATGAGACGAGAAAATAGTATTTTTAATGATCGAGGTAGAGGAAGTCGCTTAGTGTTCCCAGTGCAACAGATACTTAATCGGGGTTGTGGAATCCGGGTTTTTCTGAATTTAACACATTCGAATTTGGCGGCGTTAGACCGTCAGACGGTGGAAGATCTAACGTGCCCACCTCTTTCTCCGAGCTGACAGTGTGGTGCTGGCGCGGCGAAGAAAATGCCTGAACAAGGGGGACTGCTTCATGGGTAGTCTGTTCTCGTCACCTAGCAGACGTGGGATAAGCGAGAAAACTGCTTGCCATCCTAATTTTTTATTTGAACAGACTACCCATGCAACGGAGGGCGTGGTTTCCAGTTCACCTTCACACGGCCGACTTGAAGCACGCTGCACTCTCAGGATCTCAGTGTCTCCTAGCTTTGCCACCAGGTGGTGGCGTGGCGGGCAATTCAAAAATACAAATACATTTATAGTAAAAACCAATTCGTGATATGGAAAATAAACTTTAAAAATACGTATTGTAAAGGAAAAATACTGGTGAAGTGCTACTTCACCTACTTCCCCTGAATAGCCGCCACTGAATAGAAATGCATTTTCTATTGTTTTTCTTCAATTCCATGATACCAACAAAAATCATGCAACACTAAAACACTGGTACTGCTTCTAATCATGATGAGTTACGCTATATGAATAATTACAGTATAATAAAACGCAGTAAATCGCACCTCCACAAAAGAAACCAACTTCACCTGGACTAACACAAATAGCAACTTACACTGTGTCTGAAGAGAGTTGACAACATAGCTGAAAATTTAATTAAGTGAAAGCAGTTTTTCATAACAACCAATGCTGCTAACAATGAAAATATGTAAATGGCAGGAAATACAACTGTTTAAAAGTTGTTAATGGTAGGAGCACTATGTATGTATTATTGGTATAGGAAAAAAGACGTGACCAGTGGAAAATGATGTAAATGGCAGGAACATAAAAAGGGGTTTACTGTATAATGGGCTTGTTGTAACCATTTCCAATTATATGTACATAGTCCGTCGCCGTGGGTGAGTCGGTAGCGCGCCTGCCTTCCACTCCGGCGGCCCGGGTTCGATTCCCGGCCGGGTCGGGGATTTTTCAGTAGTGAAAAATCCCTTTCCCGGGTTCAGGACTGGGTAGGTTAAGTCTTAGGTTAAGATAATGCACATTGTGCGCGATTCCTTAATTATTATTATATGTACATAACTGAGCTTGAATTTAAATATTAAATTTTTGCAATATTGTGTTTACACATAATTTTAAACTGGTATGCATGATTTTACTCATGCAGTGGCCGGGCCAGGCTTAGCTAGTATCCATTTCATGTCACAGCACACAACTAAGTATCTCTATTGAACTCTTCAATATATCTACCCAAATAGAAAAGTATTTTGCCTAACTTTCGGGCCCTATTCATGAGATTGTTCACATGCTTTAGAAAAGCTTTTTAAAAAAAAATAAATAAATAAAAATACTGGAGAGAAAATCTGTGCATGAATAATCGAGAAATTTCTGTGTACACAGCCTTGTATTTTTTTAAGTTTTTGAGTTAACGCGTAGAGCTCAGGACAAATTGTAACACATACACTCCTCTTCAAAACACTTGATTCACTTGGATTGAATGGTTACTCTCTAAAATACAATCCTTTTACGATCATGTGTTGAATCCACTAAGTCGAAAATCATCACTTTCCACGCGTGCATTTCGTTAGCCCAGCCTCCACAAATACTGGAGAGCAGTGGCGTACCGAGGGGGGTGCGAACGGGGCGGCCGCACCGGGCGCCGTAAGGAAGGGGGCGCCAAAATTGAAAAAGGATTTTTTTAGTTCAAGAAAAAATATTTTTTTTTTCAGGCAAAATATAAGGTTTTATTGGTCAAATTTTCTTTATTACTTTGTTAAATACTGCAGTAATATTATTTAGAAATGAAATAAACATTTTATTTTAAACTATTTATAGACAATACGAAATAGGTCGTGGGCGCCGAGCACACAGGAAGAGTTTACGGTGTAATTTAGCAATTTTATCAGTTGAACGTGATGTGGCTGCTACTATAGAATTCAAATCTATTAAAAATAAGTTTGCATCCATCAAAGCTAGGAAGGCACATTTAAAAAAAATTATGACTGAAACTTTTCTCTTTATTTTATTTTATTTCAAACAAACTAACTTTATAATACTTACAGTTTTATTTCACTCATATTTTTCTCTTTGTAATGTGTTAAAGTAACATACTACTTTTTAAAAGTAAATAATTGTGAACATTAAACTGTGTTTAAATTAAACTCATTGAACCTTGAACCTTTTAGTGTTAGGGGGCGACTACCATCTAATTAGCCCTGGGCGCCAAGTAGCCTTGGTACGCCACTGCTGGAGAGTTCCTGTAACATATATTCATCTTCCTCTTTAAAATGAAACCAAGATCTCATCCTTCTTGGCAAATATGGTGTTCCATGAAGATGCTGCTAATCCAATACTTTTCCACTTTTAATCAATTATTAGTCATTCCTGGAGAGTTCATACTTATTTTCCTGGACGAGGGATATTAGAATTTAAAGTAAAACTGTAAATATTTTATTTCATGTAAAATGCCTGTTCTGAGTTAAAGCAATGTATGAACGGTATGCAAGCTTCTTACAATTTTGATAATTTTACCATAATCTACTAATTAAGAACAAGTAAAACAAAAAACAAGCAAACAAACAAAACAAAAAAATAATCTAGTTACTAGATACAAACATTTATTTAAGAAAAAGGCATTGGAATGTAATAGAAGCAATTGTGCAACAAAGAAGAATTTAAATATGTTCAAAAATAAATGACATGGTTTATATTAATTTTTGAAGCCTTTAAAGAAAAAAAATGTCAAGATGAAAACAGTAAACTGTACAAAAAAGTCAATAATAAATTAGAAAAATATACTTACATAATTGTGTGGAAATCATCATTGACGAGAATCATATCTGCTGCTTCTTTACATACATCTGTGCCATTCTTGCCCATAGCAATTCCAATATCTGCTTTCTTCAAGGCCACACCATCATTTACTCCATCACCAGTCATACCTACTATAATCCCATTTCTTTGGAATGCCTGAAAATAAAATACAGTCGCTGTTAAAAATGAAACCATGACAGGTTTTAAATTTCCAAGAACTGTGGCTGCTAATATCACTCTGCCAATCTAAGGTCAGTCAGTCTCAGTCAAGTTTTATGTGAGTTGCATGTGATCTCAAGCATTTGTGTTCTCACTACGCAAGATGAAAATATATAGAATCCCCTCACATGTGAAGTGAAAACTGGAATATGATTTTTTAATGAATGGAATAAAACTGTAACAGTAACTATGTGTTTACAGTCTGCTAGTAACATACATTTTAATACAACTCCGAGGGCTGAATTTAGGAAAGGTGGTCACTAGTCTGTGTAACAAATATACCTGGATAGATATATAAGCATTCACGAACCACAGACTATTGTCTCTGTTGGACATTACATGAGAATATTATAGGAGAAAAATTCCTCCGACACTGGGACTTGAACCCAGGACCTTTGGCTATTCGCCCAATGCTCTACCAACTGAGCTAAGCCGGAGTTCAATTCACAGCACCAGATGGAACCTCCGTCTGGGACTGATTAGTCATAGGAGAGGTTCCGTCTGGCACTTTGAATTGAACTTCGGCTTAGCTCAGTTGGTAGAGCATTGGCATGAATAGCCAAAGGTCCTGGGTTCAAGTCCCAGTGTCGGAGGAATTTTTCTCATATAATATTCTCAAATATACCTGGGTTCAATCCCAAACCTCTCCCAGTGTGCATGATGTGGAGGCATATGGATGTTAAGCTGGCGATCCTCTTGCTGTCTTTTGACAAGAGTAGGCTAATGCCAGCACCAGGTTTCCCCTCCATCTGTTACACATCACTATGTAATGTGATCAGCCAAGTGATATGTAACTGGAAAATGGGCCACACTATTACCATCTATCTGCCTCAGGGCGAACCCCAAATGTTTCAGAGCAACAGGGTTGGCAATTGATACACACACATAATGTGTTTATGAACATCTTTTGTCTCAGAAAGTGTCCGAGATTCAACTCTGGGGTGGTTCACTGTACTTCACCGGTCACAAAGACTAAGTCAGTTGTGAATTACCTTTAGCGGGGTAGAACCAGACTCTAGTCATCATCTGGATTCCAGTGGTCAACGTGTTAGCTATCTTCATATTAATTCTTATTACATCATTAGATGGATAACCCTAATTGCTTCTTAATTTTAGTTATGAATTTAAGGCAAAAATACAAGAATTAGATGTTAATAAAAAGTATACCATTCTAAGTTAAGTGCAAATACTTATTTATATATCAAGTATGCACAATAACACTTTAGCAGACGAAAGTTTTTGCATTCATGGAGCATACAATATTTTTTACTAAAAGCTCTCTAAATTATAGGAAATTAAATAAAAATACTGTATAATTAATTATAATGAAAGGTATAGTCAGCCATTCCTTAACATCATATTCTCACAGCCACCTGAATCACAGAACAACAATGAACCATACCAATACAAAATGCGGTAAAGATGCATGACATGTGAGTTGCTTGTTTGTAAACAATAATGCATGCGAACTAGTATTTATGAAGCTTGTGAAAATATGAGTGATAATCCCGAGGAAATTTCAATCTATGCCAGAAACACTGAATTGGAGCTGCTGCAAGCAAAATTTCGACAACAGTAGACTACGAGAAAGAATATATTGCAATTAAATGCTGGTGCATGGTAAAACATTTTTCTCTTGTGAACGGAGATGTGAAAAGTTGTTGGCTTATATTTGTTGTTATATGATGAAGTAGGCTACTGTGTTTTGAGAAAAACCCTGGTCAAGTTTCTGATTATCATAAAGAAACATACTGTTTGTTTAAGTGGCCTAGATCGCTAAAATGCAATTTTTCAGCATGTTACCAGTCTGACAAGGAGCTGTTTTAGAGCATCTACTAAAAAAACTTTTAACTATATTAAAACACTACAGATTACTATTTAACTTAATGTGCAAGTATAAATCAACATCGATTTGCCTGTTAATACTTTGGCTTACAAGTCCCTCTGTTCCTGCACTCATGTTTTGACAAATATGACAGTGACTGTATAAAAGTAATGAATGCCTATTTCTCAAACCATTATTAACTTTAAAACATATTGATATTAATTTTTCTTTTTTTAAATAAGGAAGTAATGGGTTCTTATGTTTTGCACACAGTCCACACCTTTCTGGTTCTTCTGTTTAGTAGCCAGGGATAGTAGCAGTGCAAGAAAATAAATATCTTTATATTTTTATATCTCTTCATCTTGCCTACCACCGATTTTAAATTGCTCTGTTTCACTCAGTACAAATTTGACGATGAGGGTGCACTATCAAATACGAGGGTCATCCAGAAAGTAAATTCCGAACGCCGATAAAGAAAACAAAAATATCAAAAAGCAAAAAATATTTATTGTAATATTTGCAGAGATTCACTGGCTACTTCTCTATACAGTTGCCACCATTATAGAGGCATTTATCGTAGCGCTGCACCAACATTTGTATGCCCATGTCATAGGACTCGGCCGCCAACTTCTGGACCCATGAAATCACTGCAGCCTGTACCTTAGCGTCTTGTGGAAATGTTTTTCTGCCAGAAATCGCTTCATGAGCCAGAAGAGATGGAAGTCACTTGGCACGAGGTCGGGGCTGAAGGATGGATGGTCAAAGATCTCCCAGCCAAACTGAAGCAACTGCTTACATGTGGCGTTGGCTGTTATGAGGCCATGCATTGTCATGCAAAAGCATAATGTCTCTTGTCAGCATTCCAAGTTTCTTTATTTTGGATCGTCCTCCTCGGATTTTTCACCCATGTTTCATCCCCAGTGACAAAATTGTCGAGAAACTTATCACCTTTCTCTGTGCACGGCTGGCGGCAGAAACATATGACATGGGCATACAATTGTTGGTACACCGCTAAGATAAATGTTTTGATTACGGTACCGACTATGTAGAAAAGTAGCCAATGAATTGTGTAAATATTACAAAAAATATTTCTTACCTATTAATGGTTTTGTTTTCTTTATCGGCGATCGGAACTTACTTTCTGGGTGACCTCGTACAACTTCTTTATTTGATCTGGCAAGATGATAAGTGAATGCAACATATGGACAATTCTGATTATTCCTAAAAAAGTTAACAGTTTAAAAAGAATTTTCTGGCAATTCAAATAATATATATCATGCCTGATAGGCGATAGCTATAAATTTATATAAAAATCAAAGAGCATGTACTATGACTGACAGACAAAACTAGGGGCATTTATCCAGAAATTAGATTAGAAACATGTACTAAGACTTATTTTAACAAACTGGAAGAATAACCTCTCGTCTGATGGATAGAGTAGTAACAACAAAATTTAAAACCAAAGTTAGGATGATACAACCAGCAGACTGATCAGCTGGAATCATTTTTAACCTACTAATACCTAATTTATTTTTTTTCTTTCTTTCTTTATTTCTCTCAGGAATCATGTATTCTTTTAGTATGTTATACTGATACAACAATCTGCTTTGAGACTGAAGATCGACCTGCAGCAGTTGATAATGAAAAAAGAAGAAAGAAAAAAAAAGATATATATGAACCAACTATTGAGTATTTCAAGATCAAATACTGTATGAAAAATGTTGAAGTCAGTGGATTAATGGACTAATGGTTGGTAGTAGGGGAATAATAACACAATGATTTCTTAATTTTTGTAAACGTTTCTCATTGACAAAAGAAGGGATCTATCCAAATATTGAGAAACAATGACAAAAATTAAGCTAAACAGGTTTCCTTTCTTAAACTTGATTGTTTTAATTTTGCTGTTATCTTTAATGATGTAACTGAAAGTTAATGTAATTTTTGTATAAGTGTGTATTTTGTTCAATTATTCTTTGTCTGTGAGGGAATCTGCATTGTGCAGAAAGATTGTATAATATATAATATTTTTTTACTGAATTATATTAACATTTCGTTATATATTAGCTCCCAGCATAGTTAAGACAAATTAATTAAGGGGAAAAAACATGCAAATTTCCATTCAGTATAAGCCAAGCTCCACAAGTTTTGCATAAATGTTCGGGTGGGGCATTTAAGAGAGATAACTGTAATGAAATGGAGTCAGTAATGTAGTGCACTGGCTTTACTGATAGAGCTCAAGAGAGTAGCAAATCAACAGCACAACGCAATACATACATTGCTGACCTCTCTGGATCTCTCAGCAAAGAAAGGAAGTATCATTCTGACTATTCTTGGCAATAACTATTAGGCAGATTAAATTGTAGTGGAGCATATACAAGGGGAATGTATCACGATCATCACTTACCTTTACAATACATAACTTATGCCTCGGAGTAACTCGATAGAACACGCTCACACTGCTCACAATTTGTTCCAGTTGATGTTCAGACATACTTTCAATTTGATCTCCTGAAAGTACTTGTGAATGGATTGTATCGAGTCCAATCATGGCAGCTGCAAAGATAACATCCACTTATCAGACATATTTCCAAGCCTTAGATGTTACTGTTGAACATATTAATTTATATCTGCATTATTTTTAAATTTTAACTGATGGCTAAATTGAAGGACCTCAGAAAGGGTTTTGGTGATGTGGCTTGGTGTAGTAATATGTTTGTAGCTAATAATCAGGATGATTGTGCAATAGAAACTCTGTCAGTACCAGTGATGAGCGACTAAACAAAAATCGAGAAGTACCAGGCACCATTCCAAAGCTAAGTAATCCTTGGATTGTGACGATGAAGGAAAGAAGGAAATCCAGCAATTTTTTTTACACAATTAATAATCCAGATTGCTAAAAGGTCAATAAATTATATTTTGAAAGATGTCAAAGCAGGCAGTTAAGTTCATATTAACAATACCACATTTCTTTAGGTCAGCGTTTCTCAACCTTTTTGAACCCGAGGATCTCTAAAATGTCTAAAAAATTTTACGGACCCCTAATTTTACATCCCATTTTTAAAAGAAGGCCTATATTCTTAATATTTGGGGTATTAATTATAGGTCATTATAACGAAATATGTTAAAAAATGTTACTTCTTTACTTTCCACTTTATGATATTTTTTAATTATGTCTGAGGACCATCTGCACCATCTTCGTGGACCACCAGTGGTCCGTGGACCATAAATTGAGAAACGCTGCTTTAGGTCAAAAGAGGACACAACTGATGTTGTCCCCCAAAATTCTGAAAACTCCTGTACCTTATGGTAGAATACAGGATAAAATAACATTCAAAAGTATCAAGGTTTGGGATTGCTTTGAAAATTACATTAGTTACTAAATGTTATACGAGTTAATTATCATACCTTAAACAGATCTTATTGTGTACCATACAGTGAGTAAATAACTTACAAAAATGGTTTTTGTATTGTCCTGTACTTATACAGATCTTATCCTGAATGAAAATGATGTGAAGTACAATCTTCATGTGAACGCCAAAGCATCTACCCTCAGAGCGCAAATTAAAACACACAAAGAAAATTTACCAATAAGACCAGTAGTAAATTTTACAACCACACACATACAAGGTTTCAAGAAGCCTAGCAAAAATTCTCAAACAAAAATTAAAATTAAACAATAATCATTTGCAGTGATCTGTTTCTTGTCATCTGAAGGAGTCCCAGGAACCGAAATCCATCGAAAACTTTCCACACAAGATGGGGACAATGTTTTACCATGTCAAAGCATGTATGAATGGATTGAAAAGTTAAAAAATGGTCGGATAAGTGTGAAAGAGGAGGAAAGAACAGGACGTCCATCCACATCCACTAGTGATGCAGACATTGAGTAAGTGTGTATCATGATTCATACAAACCGAAGAGTGACTGTCGATGAAGTGGCAATCCATTTGAAAATTAGCCATGGTTCTGCATATACATAACAGGCTTGGCTTTCATAAAGTCTGTACAAGGTGGGTCCCAAAACAGTTCACTGAACAGCACAAGAACAATTGTGTCCATCTGCCACCGCTTACTGGACCGCCATGCTAACGAAAGTGAATAGTCACTGGAGACGAAATGTGGATTCATCACTTTGAGCCTGAATGCAAAGCCAAAGCATGAAATGGAAACACCCTGCATCTCCAGTCAAAAAGAAATTCAAGAGTCAACCCTCCACAGGAAAAGTGACGCTCACATGGGCCAATACTGCAATATTACTCGGAGAAGGCTCAACAATAAACAGTACACGTTACAGTGAGATGTTGTATAACGAGCTGAAGCCTGCAATTTGAACCTAACGTTGAGGCCTATTGTCAAAAGGAGTTGTTTTTTGTATGACAATACACACCCACACACTGCTGCCCACACTGCTTTAAGTATTGCGAAATTGGGTTTTGAGGTATAAAGAGCATCCTGCAAATAGGCCCAATCTCGCCCCATCAGATTTCCATCTTTTTGGCCCACCACTCTTGATTAGGGTGGCCAGACTGGCCGGACTGTAAGGCTTTTGGCTTAGCAGTCCTCCATCCGGCACGGCTTTATGCCGGACGTTGATTTATCCCCCTTTTCGAGACTCTGATGGATCGGTAAAGTGTATTAATAAAATTTGTATTTTCCCGTACGTTCCTGCCAAGGAATCTATTCCTAAGGTTGGCACGCTTGTCCATAAGATGATATCGTACTATCATTTGTTTGGTGCAGTACGTGGCGTTGGCCGTACTGTTGATTGGTGTTCAAGTCTCCATTTGTATTGTACATTCATAAGTAGAGATGAAAATCCCTTTTTGCAGTGTAAAATATAAATAAAAATAAAATATAGTTATTAAGTAAAATTATACTATGCTAGATTACCGAAGATGTGTGTCCTCCTTTCTGACATTTTAGAAATGGCCACCCTACTCTTGATTCACCACAAACCAAGAACTGAAGGAAGCGGTGCATATGTGGCTTGCTAATCAGGCGAAAAACTTTCTTTCTGAGGGCATCAGGAAGCTTGTGCAATGATGGATCAAGTGAACTGAGAAGCAAGGGGACTATGTTGAAAAATGAGGTAATTTAAAGTTTTGTATTGTTGCAATAAATTTAAAAAAGACAGTGTGACTTACCCTCATACAAAATCCCAAATTACTAAGAAGAGTGTTATGTAAATTAAAATTGGGATCTTGTCAAAATAATCTGTTCTAATCTTAAAAAATCAATAAAATTAGTTTTAGTATGGTATGTTTTAAAATTAATTTTCAAGGACATCTTCTGGTATGTAAGAACTTATGAACTGTATGTTTTCCACCCTACTCCTAAAAATTGTTTAAAAATATTGTCCTATGGTTTCTATAGAGCATAGCATTAAAAACCCTTCATTCCATAATTACCATCAGGCCCGATGAGAGGGAGGGGCCGACCAGGTTTTATTTTTTTTACTTTCTAAATTTACTCTAAAATAAAATTGGTTATAGCCTAGGTCAATAAACAGCAAAAGTTATGTTTTATGTGTTTATTTTATCTACATTGTTCTGTCATATAATAATGACACGGAATTAATCAGTTAATCTGAAAAGGATTATTCTTGAAGAAAAAATTCTATTTTGGAAAAGTAGAAGCAGAAATCCTTTTGGACTCAACAGTAGGCCTTACTAATGTTCGGCATTTAAAATCATAATTTTAAAAAATTAAACTGGTACATACAGATAAAATTGTTCCTAAATAGAATATTTTAATGTATTTTTCCGTTTCGTGCCCGGCATCAGTTAATCGATTTGGTCCAAAATCAATAGGCTTCGTCCCATGGACGTTATAAATGGTATATCAAGTTTTATGAAAATCCGATAAAGCATATTTGAGTTATCGCGCTTACAGACACACGGACAGACTGTCAAGACAGTCCTGTCTACCAGACAATCTCATAAAATACCGGTACCATTCTGGCACTTAATAATTATGTAATATCATTACATAATCCTTCTGTTGCATACATTATAAAGGGGGAGTTGGGTAGTAAATTTAATATTTGACGGGGGCCAGGGAAAATTTTTCCCTGGAGCCCTTGCTTTCTTTCCACGGCCCTGATTACCATGCTTCAGGTTCTAGGCAAATAAAAAAAATCTATGATATGTTATGATAAAGAAAACTGGTGCTGGTACTAACAAGACATGAAATTTAATTACATGTTAACAAATTGACTTATAATTTTGCTTACCAATAGCTACAGCTGTTTCCTGGGCATCTCCAGTGACGAGTTTCACTTTGACACCAGACTGCA
The DNA here is from genome assembly GCA_964059195.1 of Ectobius pallidus. NCBI lineage: Eukaryota > Metazoa > Arthropoda > Insecta > Blattodea > Ectobiidae > Ectobius > Ectobius pallidus. The sequence goes on from CAXKWD010000007.1 coordinate 15,851,769, forward strand.
GAAGAGTTTGAATCGATTCTCGTACATGAGGACGAGGTGGGTCACAGATTCCTACTAAGCCCATGTACACCAGGTCTTGTAGGGAAGACCCCCGAGCCATACCAACAACTGGAATATCCAATATATACAATGTTATCTTAATTCACTTTATTAGGTTCAATAAACGTTTTACAAATTCAAACATGCAAGTCTATTGTGAAAATCTAAGATCTCAAAAGTGTAGATCTAATAAATTAGTAAGTTTATAAAAGTAAGAAGGAAGTGATTACCCCTCAGTCCTTTCCTTCCAATCTCATACGCTTCAGCTAGGTAATCTTGTTCCTTCTTTGAATTCATGGAATGAACAGTGCCATTTGACAAGTACTTTGTGCACTGTTGTAATACTTTTTCTAAAGCACCTTTTACAAAATATATTTCTTCCTTATTCTGAAACAAATTGAAAACAAAGTTTCACACTTACTATAATGGTAAGGTATTACCAGCAAACTGCAGAAATGAGGAAAGTGTTCATGTTATTTGTGAAATTTTCTAGAGAACAACAACAATCCCTTAAGGGAGGACATACAGCTTTCGGTGAAATTCGTAGGTGAGAAATAGGTGAATTCCATTATTTTTTTCCACAGCAATGAATTGGTCTACAACCTTGCAATCTGACATACTCTTTAGAGACTATATCTACAATTGCATACTATTTTCAGAACTAATCAAACTGTTACAGTTATTGGTAATTATTGTTACAATTGGCAGATCATTTTGTGCACTAAAATGCCATTTCCACGATAATTTCCACAAATGGCAATATTTTTTAGTGATTCTTTTCTCTATCTATTTCTAAACATCATATGAACATCATCATCTACAATCATTGGAATATCTACACTGTAAATATTTTAAAAATAATTGTTTTTAAACTTTCTTTTCCATTAAAATATATTAAAAAAATAAACTATTAATTTTAAATGAATGATTGTAGATAGTGTTGTTCACATGATATTAACAAATACACAGAAAAGTAATCATACAGAAATATTGATATTTGCGGAAGTTATCAAGGAAGTGGCATTTCAGTACATGAAACGAAGCTGCCATTTTGAAACGATAATTACCCGTAACAGTAACAGCTTGATTAATTTTGAAAATAGTATGCAATTGTAGAAGTAGTCGGTAAAGAGTATGTCCGATTGCAAGATTGAAGATAAATTCATTGCTGAGGAATAAAAAATGAAATTCACCTATTTCTCATCTATGAATTTTACTGAAAGCTGTATGTCCCTCCCTTAATGGACTTGTATGTATGTTTTATTTACAGTGAATTCCCAATTACTGGTGTGCAGGTCATCTGGTTTGCGGGTTATTCATGCATCATACATAATTTTCCTTACCTTTTCCTCCCTCAATTTTTTTTCTTTGTTCACTTGTGAACTAGGCTTTGAGATACTCTTGTGAACATGGCTTCCAGCATATGACAAAGACATTGTAGTACAGTCAATGAATGAATAAAATGGCTGATGTCAAAACTCATTTGGAAGAAGCTGAATTTTGTATAATTATGTGCTATAATTATGTGTGTATAATTATGTGACCTTTGAGCTTATCACCACACTTCCCCTTAAATCTTGAAAACGTAGTATTTTATATTAACGCCCATACATAAGTTTAAATCATTTTTAAAAGATTTATTTGCTTTATCATGTTCCTAATCATATTTCTCACATCTTGTTTCCTTGCAACATTTTTCTAGAGAGTGTATTTTAATTAACATTGCGCTAGATTGCTGGAATTTTTGAAAATGTAAATTTTCCTTAATTTATTTGTTAACAATTTTATAACTCAAAAGTTTTCAAAATCACAGGAAAATGTTTCAAGTGCAATCCTTATGCACTTTTGAAACTTTAAACTGGAGTACAGTCGGTCAAATAAAAAAACGTCGGGCGGTATTTGATTAAGTATCACGAACGAGCATATGCGCATGTACAGGAAGACTTAAGGTTAGGTTCACACATGCCTCTTGTCTATCCATGTATTTTCTTGATTATTTAGTCAGTTTTGTTAGAAAACAAACATGTATAGAAGGCTGTGGCTATATGCCTCAAATCCGCCATATTCTTGGTTGCAAATTTTTATAATATTAATAATTAATAGATTCGCGAGGAATATGTTTATACAAGGAGCATTTTTTTAAGATTTTATTTTATAATACCGGAACTTCTAGTGCAAAATCAATAACTTACGCTCAACTTCTGCAACCAATCTTAGCATCGAAATACGCGTCCGGCCAGATCAACGTTTGCTATGAAAACTTCCGGTCGCATTATAGTAAAGTTCCCACCTCTTAGCTGCTCTTTCATAAATATGGAACCTTCTCGCTGCTTCAGAGACCGAAAAATGCAGGTCAATTACAGCCCTAACTACACTTTCTCTCATGTTAGCATTTGTATGTGGCGATGACACAAAGCAAAATGAATTATGACAATGCATTAAGTTGAATTAAGTGTGTTGCGCTTTCCGCGTTGTTCATTTTTTCCCTCCTTGTTCAAAATTTTCCCTCCTGCCGCATGGCCTCATATGTTCCGAAAATGACCTGTATTTTGTGTTTTTTATAGGAAACTTGTGAACTAATGCGTCAAAACTTTAATTTTAACAGCATACGAGTCCCGACGTTTTTTATTTGACCGACTGTACATATCTCTTAGGGCCTGTATTACCACCAGCTGACAATTCCTCCCGATACGTGACTTCCAGATAGCATAACTAGAAGATGTCTTGTAATACCACCGCTGAACTGGTATCGGCAAGAACGCAGTAAAATTTTGTAAAAAGATCCTTAGCTCTTTGAACAAAGATGTGTGTCTGTTTTAGTGTGGTAGGCATCCGCTAGGTGCGGCATCTCGGATTTGTATTTGTACAATTAAATTACATAAGAACATATCTTTTAAGTGCATTAATCGATTTGTGCAATTCTATTTCATTCATATGTGAGCATAAAATGACATTTTTGTGTAAATTAAATCTTCCGGAATCAATTCTAAACTTCAGGTGGCTAGGAAGCTTCGGAGTGCTGCCATCTTCTTTCCACCAAGATTCCCTAACTAGTAGTTAGAAGTTTGTCAGGCACTCCATCCTCCTGCTAGCTTATCTGGAAGTTGTCTTGCCAGATAGATTTTGTCACAAGATCATAATGCCAGATAGGTTCTGTATCTGGCAGATAAATATGATATCAGGTTGTCATCGACAGTTACTGTGTTTGTAAGATGTAAGAGAGGTGTAAAAGTATACATGTGGAGGTGAAGCTGTGCACTGCCTCATGTCTGCCAAGATACACCACTAAATGTGGCCACTTTATTTTCCGTTTTGTATTCTTCATTTTGTTATACTATTCAGGTTGATCCAATTTCAGACAACTGAGATTACTTAAACTATTCCAGATACCATGTTTTTTTTTATTCCTTCATAATATAATTTCTTGGGCTTACATATCCAAGACTTTTTTTTTGGCCCCACCTTCCACCCCCGGATTGCCTGAGCCATAGGCTATATCTCTGGTTCAACAACCAATTTTGCATTTGTTCTAAGATCGTCGTGTCACCTTCTCTTGATCATAGAACACAGGGAAAATATCTGATGAATTGATTTTGGCATTTTATTCAGTTAACTTTACTCTTGTTCATCTGTCTATTGTTGCAGAGGATGTGTCCCCAATCTGGTATTTACCTTATAGAGTAAGGGAAACCTCGCAGCTTCAGAGGCAAGTCTTGGACATTCTGCCATATCCGTCCTGCTCGGTAGGGCCCCCAGGGATCTGAGTATTCCCCCAAGCGGATTAGTCTCAAATTCGATGTGTATAAGGTATCATCTTGTTCTTGTTTTTTCCTGCTTTCTATCACGTGGCGTGTGAATGTTCTGAAAGCAGTGTTAGCTCCCTTTGTCGTCCAAAAACCAAGTTCTGGGGGCCATACTTCGCCTACTTGTTTGGCTACCTCTCTTAAGCTAATGCATGCTTCCCTATATTTTGCGCATGTATATAGGGCGTGGTACATTTTACCATGCTCACAGTCTTCACAGTAGCAGATATCCATTACATGTACTATGGATAAGTATAAATATGTAGCATAACTTTTAGTCAACAGTATCACTTCTGCATTACTGTCTTACTTGATCTAGTTTGTCACCAGTTTTGTTTCAGGAGAGTTCAAACCCAAACCCTTGTAAACCAGACAGTATTCCAAACTGGTTTATCCTGCAACTGTTGTATTTAATTTTAGTTCCGATATTTTGTGTGTTAAGTGTAAACTCTTCATCCTTTATCTTGATCCAGCAGCATCACGGACCCCTCCCACTTCTCATCTTCAGATTTTCCCATCAATCAATTAGATTTGGGATTATACAGTTTATTTCACAGCAATCCATATTTAAAATCAGAAATATTTATAAGCACTGATCTATGTCACCCACAGTCTTTTTAAGTACAGATGGCAAGATGTAACAAAAATGTCTGGAAAACTCGTTTGTATGTCATCTGGTCTAGTCTCAGACAACTCTGGGAACTGTGTCAAAGCAATAGAGCTGGGACTATCAGCTATGAAAAGAATGCAAGGAAAACGTTTGCAGAGTTAAAACTAAGAAGGAAAGACAAGGTTGTTACTTAGGCCTATCACAAGACAGTCAAAGCTAGATAAAAACAAGTAATAATACAGGCATTTAAGAAACTGACTTACTTATTTACTTACTCAATAAACTTGTCACATTTGTGAAGGTTTTTAAAAAACACGTGATCCACTGAAGGTAATTTTATTTCGATTTGACTACACTTACTCAATGGCAATAGACAATTCTTAAGCAAGCTAAGGAATATTATCTATTTTATGGAACCCGAAAGTTCATTGCTTACGCTTAACTAATCCTGCCATTCAACCCTATTCTGTGCTAATTCTTCAACCATCCATCGGCAAATCCTACTTCCCTTAAGTCTATACTAATATTGTCCTCCCACATGCGACGAGGTCTCCCAGTCAATATTTTTGAGATATATCTTTCCTCCCCCATGTGAGCAACATGTCCGGCCCACTTCATCCTCTGTGATTTAACTACCCTTACTATATCCAGTGAAGAGTACAGGTTATGGAACTCATCATTATGCAGTTTTCTCCAGTTCCCACTTTCATCTCTCTTAGGCCCAAATATTTTCCTAAGCACCCTGTTTTTGAACACACTCAGATTATGTTCTTTCCGAAGAGTAAGCGACCATGTCTCACATCCATATAATACAATTGGCAGGATAATTGTCTTATAAATTTTGATCTTTAGATTTCGACAATTATGATACACCCGTTTCCTCAAATAATGTGAAAATATTAGGTAATATGTGGTCCTTGTTAAAGAGATGGTGCTCCTGTTTTGTTCTCCGCAACAACAATGACTCCAGCACGAGTGTGCTACATATTATATTAGAGTGTATTTGTTACAAGGAAATGTGTTCACTCTTACAACACACAGTACTTACATCTCCATATTTAGGGACACATTTCACAGCCATCATTTTCTGCTCTGAACTGAATGGATATTCCTGAAGACGAACATATTTATCTGAAATTCCATACATCCCATGCTGAAACAAAAATGATATTTACTGTCATGTTATGTACAAACTCTTTTGCTTTAATTCCATACTTAAGGGTGTATGTACGATTTGCATACGAAGGAACAAACTAATTAAAGTAACGTAAGATAGGCCTATATGGTGAGTTGGGTCTTTCACATAAAGTTCAATTTCTGTATTATTACCTGAACTAGTTTTGAAGACCATCATTGCTGGTGGACGATCATGTTGCCCTCTTGTGAATGCTAACTGTATTTAGTGATGAGACCCTTGTTGGCCAGGATGTCAAAATTCACCAAGATGATCTTCCAAGAATAAGGACCATGTTGAAGTTCATGAGATAGTCTCGCAAGAATAAGGACGATGTTGAAGTTCACAAGATGGTCTTACAAGAATAAGGACCATCTCATGAACTTCAACATCCTGACCGATGAGGATCTCATCATTAAATGCGGTCAACATTCACGAGAGCACAACGTGATCATCCAGCCAGCAGTTGGAGTACATCTTATGAATATGAATGACGATGGTCTTCGAAACTACCTAGGTAGTTAAGGTATTTATACAAAAAGTGAACTTTGTGTGCAAGATCCAACTCACCATATATCTTACGTTATATAACTTCATTGTGTTAACTTCCGATATAATGTTGAATTAATATAAGCATATTTTAATACAGTGTGTTTCATGTACAAGTTAGCCTATCATGTGGGTTTTTGCATCGCAGTGGCCACAGCTCTAACTCCCAAGCGATCGGGTGAAATATTTACGCAAATAAAGTATCTAATGATGTAATGATTCAAGTTCTCACAATTACAGTTGAAATTACAATGAAAATAACCATGTACCTCATCACAAGAGATGTTGTAAATGTCCTCCTCTTGCATCCACACAATGCTGGCACCTTTTTAGGAAATTTTCTTTTACTCGCACAAATTCAGCTTCCAAGATCAAGTTAATTTCTCTTTCAGTTACACAGATACTTCACCCGAACTTAAAAAGTAAAGTGTATAGGTCAAACCACCATACATTAGAAGAACTTACAGACAAGAGAAATTAACTATCTCGGAAGCAGACCTAATGAACGTAAAAGAAAATTTCCTAAAAAGATGCCAGTGTTGTGTGGATGCAAGAGGAGGACATTTCCAATATCTCTTGTGATGAGGTACGTGGTTATTAAGTGCCAGTATGGTACTTTATGAGATTATGTGTGGGGGACGAAAAATGTCTGTCCATCTGTCTGTCTGTCTGTCCGTGTGTCTGTAGGCGCCATAACTCAAATACGCTTTATCGGATTTTCATGAAACTTGGTAGACACATTTATAATGTCCATGGGAAGAACCCTATCGTTATTGAACCAAATCGGTTCACCGGTACCGGCATCAAACCCAATTTAGTGTTTTTATTTAAAAGCGCCATAACTCAAATACGCTTTATCGGATTTTCATGAAACTTGGTATACACATTTATAATGTCCATGGGAAGACGACTGTTGATATTGGACCAAATCGGTCGGCCGGTACCGGAATAATGCCCAATTTAGTGCATTTTTATGGTATTATATAACAAAAGGCCCCATAACAAAAATATGCTTTATCCGATTTTCATGAAACTTGGTATAAGCATCTATAACATCCATGGCAAGAAGCCTATTAATTTTGGACCTAATCGGTTGACCGGTACCAGAGTAACGACTAATTAAAGGTCACATGTTTTTTTAAATTTTTGTCTAGCGGTATAATTTGACAGATAACACTATTCCTTCACTTATGCTTATCAAACGACACCGTCAAACTGACTGAGTTGAACAAATGGTAACGCCTTGGACTTGTATTCTGGAGGTCCCCGGATCAAATCCTGGAGCCGGCCGATTTGACATGGATTTTTTTTATTTTATTTTATCACAAATCTGTAGTTCTGGTGACGCCGGTCGATTTTAATCTGATTAGAAAAACTTATTTTCTGCATATCATAATTGCAATTATAATTGATTCAACAAAAATTACCTGATTTTATTTTCATTGTAATTGTAACTGTAATTGTGAGAACCAGAATCATTACACTGTTAGCGGCTTTATTTGCATATATATTTAACCAGCGTGCTCGGGAGTTAGAGCTGAGGCCGCTGCAACGCAGAAACCCGCATGACTGGCCCAACTCGTAAGTGAAACACACTGTATATTTCATATTCATTGAGGGTTATGTTACATATGTTTCATAAAGAACCTTACACAGTAGGCCTAAGTCTATTAGCTGTACATTTTACATGAAAATGTTATAGCCTCAAGTTAAAAGTTAAAATCTTTGTAATATAAAGTCAGGTAAGTTATTTTAGATTACACAGTAGGCCTAAGCCTTGGGATTAGTTTCCAATGTGCTGGATTTCCACATTCGGTGTTTGGCATGGTTATGTAGGATCTAGCTTGCAGATCAACACTCCCATTGTCTACCTCAATATGCATGTCACTGATTCGTTCCACATGGTGCTGCTAACCGTTCTATGCACATGTTTTTAAAAATGCATTCTCGGGTTTTTTGTGCAGATAGAAATGCAGAAGATATTTCTCAAAGGATCATTTCTGACTGGTTTACTTATATGAGAGGTGTGTCAAGGTAATTATATAACCACATTGAAAAAGGGGGCTTGGGGCAGAGCTCCCAAGAAAGAACAAAGCTTAGATAACTTTAGGTTTCATTTAATTTACATTAATTAATTAATTAAATTTAATTACTATACATATATTTAACTTTGTATTTTGCTACTGAATGTTATTATTATTAGCCCAATAACATCCCAGTGCAGGCTAGGGCCTCCTGTTACAGGGTGGCTTACAAAAAAGTGCCTCGGACCAGCCTTTCCGTGACACTAAACACTTTCACACAAGTTTCTTAATGCTTGCAGCTTCTTTCCACTTTTGTCTTTTTGCTGCTATTCTAGACCACTGGCCTCCTCGTTGATTCTTAAAAATAATGTTATTTGTTTGTAAATTATATATTGTATCATAATTGGATATTTTTATTACCTTCTGTATCTTAGTATTGATCTATTGCAACATGTGTTGTCTACACTGACGGGCAAAAAAAAAAAAACGATCACTGTAAAATTTGTTGTAATTTTAGTATTAAACATAATTTTGATTGGATATTTATGCATTGTTGTTGGTGAGGATGAATTATTATTTGTATTGGACCATTAGCTATCAATAAAGCATATCTGCTTTCTTTATATCTTCACTTTATCACCAAACAAAACAAAATAAACATCGCAATAGGGCGATTCGAATCTGATTATGTGCACTAGCTTGTCATACATATTGCAAGGTGTTTCATTGTTGTATTGCGTCCTTTCCTTCCAAACTGAAAGAAAACTGTCTCCCTTCGCATTGAAGTGATTCTGTCAGTAAGTTTAGTTGAAATTATGCCTCTCAGTCCTGTTGCTCTAATTGATGATGGGCACAGCCTCCGTTATGCCGCTGCAACCTTAGGCTCACCATTCACCATGGTGCAAGAGGCAACAAGGGGAATTAAGTGTAAAATGTGTCATTAAATTTTAATATTAAAAACGTATACAATTGCAGTAATTTTATTTCAAGCACTAGGCCTACTACATAATTTTTATTTAAACTTAATTTTTTTAAATTTCTTTAAGTGATCGGTTTTTTTCGCCTGTCAGTGTAATGATCAATAAAGTATTCATTTCTATTCTATTAGGTTTAAAGGGGATAAGAAATAACTAAGTTTAAAACAAATGAAGTGGAAAACTTCATTTGTGGAAGATGTCATGATAATGTATCCCTGTGGTGTTCCTGACCACCAAAGACCGCCATCATGTTTGCAGCCCTCATTCCAGCATCACATGATCCATCAGCTTCCTGCCTGCATGCAGCTGTGGTGTCTCAAGCAGACAATTCTGGTGAGTGCGCGTCCTTTCAGAGTGAAAATTTAGGTTAGTTTTCTGTGAACTTCTTACCAATTTTACCTACATTTACAATACTCCTAGAAACAGAAGGTGCTTTTATGTATGGATTCTACAAGTTCTGTAGAACAACATTACATCATATTTGATATTTGGCTGTTTTTCATGTGGGGGGGGGGGGGGAAAGAGAGAGAGAGAGAGAGAGGAAAAACCAATCCAGCACAGTGGGATACTGTCCCCAAAACATTTGTAATGCAAACTGAGATAAGAAATTTTAGATTATCTGACTTGACATCACAACAAAGATTTTAACTTTTTTCACTGTTACTGACATAGAAAAGTGTTGCCACAAAATTTGTATGTTGTACTCCTGAGAGATTAAGATTAATAGCACAATGGATTATTTAAAATAAGGATTTTTACCCATATGTATTAGGATTGTCATTTATGGAAAACAGTTATTGCACAGAAATGTTCTTATAAATTTCAAATTTAGGACCCACCACCGATTTCACAGTGTGTAAATTCAGCTTTGAAAGGGTTAAGTTTGAACTTGAGGTTATAACCAGCATGTAGTAATGTACAGCAAACGTACTCAGGCCTGCTATGTGAGGGTACCTTATGAAACATACTGTATTTATCTGAATATAAGTCGCACTTTTTTGTCTAGATTAAGCCCAGCGAAATATGCCTGCGGCTTAAAATTGCGTACGAGTGTTTTTAGGCAATAATAGTAAAAATGCGCACAATATAGCCAGTTGATCTACCGTGGCTGGTTCCCCTCCTCCAAGCACCACTACTTATCAATTATCTCGAATCTCCAGAACTATCAGTATATTAATCAAATACTCTGATCCTAATTGAAGCTTCGTAGAAAATGTGTAAAATTGTGTAAGCAAGCGATGTTCATTTTATGATATATGATTTGTGTATTTTGTCACTTTTGAAAGTGGTATTACAGAATATGCATGTACTATGAGTTAATCAGAAGTAAAAAAAAAAAAAGGGGGGGGGAATGCAAATAATGGTAATTTTAAACTGATGGTAACTGAAGAGCAGTTATGAAAAATAGCGCAAAATTAAACACTGAAAGTCTTTTGAAGTGTAAAAGTATTGATTTCTGTTTTCATTTCAATCAGTTATATTTAATTATATTAAATAAAATTAAAATTTCGTAATGTAAGTCAACTGATCCTTTCTTTCTCTCATTTCAGAGCTATTTCAGCTAAGAAATTTGTTACTTTAATATTATGAAAATGAGATTTATTTTTTCACTTTCTGGTTAATTTATTTTTCTTTGCTTTACTGTTAAAAAGGCAGTTGTGGCTTAAATTCAGGGGAAGCCTATATTCGGATAAATACGGTATGTTGTAGGTATAAGGCGGAGATCAATACTCTATAATTTAAGCGTTTACTTTTATAAGGGTCTAAGTGCCAAAATCATGATTTTTCAGCTGATAATTTAAAATTGATCTATGTACCCAGACCAACGCATTTCAGAGAGGCGAAGGTCCAGGGAAAGCCACGTCAGTAGAAATAAATTCCAAGATATACCACTGGGTCTATCTCCAGCACATCGTTCTGTGCATTTATATCTAGTTTTCTACACAATCATGATTTTGGCACTTAGACCCTTATAAACGTAAACGCTTCAGTTTAAGTAAATTACTTTTTCCTCTAGATTTTTCTCAGTGTAAAATGAAACTCAGATAAATGTGATACAAAGAGTCACTTTACCTTCATGCCAGCTGCAAGTAGAGCACCTTCAGTAGGCTGCCCAAGAAGGGTTTCACCATTTATCACAGCATTGTTACATAAACAACCAACCTGCACAAAAAACAAACAAAAATTTCACTAAATTGAAATAAATGAAGATACAACAAATTTTGATGACTTATCTTCTCCGATAATATTATGATTCTTTCTTTGTTACAGAAAAAATGTACAATTGCTGAAATATCTGAAATGACAAATTACAGAGGACCTTACTGTCACTATATCTATATCGCCAGATCCAATGTTTTAAAAATATTTCTCGGTAACAAAATATTTTAACTTTTATATTGTTTAAATAGGTCTTAAATTGCATTACTCAATATATCTGGTGTGTTTATGAAATGTTGAATGTGTAATGAACTGATGAGTATTTTTGTCACTAACTGCATGTGTTTCAGTGTCAGTGTCAGTGTCAGGAGCTCAAGGCCACCAAAATGGGTCATGTTTTTCAAAATGAAGGATACAGATTGAGACTTCAGTTGAGGCTATAGATAATTAGAATGAACAAATAATGGCCGGAACTCTAATTCTCCGTAACATCTTATTGGACGAAACAATGAATATTCAATGTGTGAATGCTACGCTTTACACTTCGCTAATAAGGCAACAAATGAGCAATTCCAATAATTCATGCTGCCATAATGGCCTTATTTCACTACCAGAACCACCCACATGCACAGAACTGAAAAACTCTCAGAATATCCCGAATTATGTACATAACATCCGAAAATGTAACAGTACAATGGCATTCGCTTCATTCTTTACCAGAAAAGAAGATATTCCAGGTAATGGCTCATGTTTTAAAATCCAAGGACAAGTTTACCAGTACATTTTGGATTTATTGCATACTTTTATATTCCTGTCATATGCCCAGAGCCTTCTTTTGATATATAACAAATTCTGATGAAAATATAATATCTTCTCTTCCTATCTACTGAGGAGACACAACTACTACCCGCGTGCGATTTCTTGAGCGCTCGGCTCCCTAGTCCTCATTCGGTAGGTTTCGTTCAACTTCGTAGGTAAAGCTGACAACATTGAAACACGAAGTATGCTATACACCCTGACATCTAGTGGCGTCAATACTAAGCTTTCATTCTGTCTCAGGAACCTTATTTATTTATTGACATTATCTTTTCTGACGCATGGAGTTGTGTGGAAAAATACAATTTTTCCAATTGCTTATTTCACAAACACGTCATTGTACATCCAACACTTTCCTCACCTCTTTAAGAATTCCGTATGTGCTAATTTCTGATACTCCCGGGAACTCTGATGTCAATTTCATGGACTGAAAGTTGAGCGAACTGTTCACAAAACGTATTAAATACGTTTAAAATTAGGCCTATAGTTTTCTCCAATTTTAGATGCCTTACCTCTCTTATGTTTTACAACACGAAATGGTGAAGCATGTTATGCTAAGACTCTTCTTTATGCTTAAAATTAGTCATCCAGTGTAAAAATATTGAGCCTATTTATATAACATTCTCTTCCCGGAGGAAAATGATTTATTTGATAACTAAAGCCTTATGACGTGTTATTAATTGTTATGCAATACCGTCACCACGTTATATTATTGGACTGCATTAAAATCGTTGTCTATTAAATGTTACATAAATCGCTACATAAAATAGCGAGGATGATTAATCGGAAATAATTATCCAATTCGGCATCCACACTTACGCTGTTGACGTGCGCTTACTATATGCGCGATTCTGCTGAAATGTGATTTCTTTGATTGACAACACTGCAGAAAGACTGGCGGAGTAGCTATGTTTTGTTCCCCCCAACCCTCACTTCCCCGTAAATCCAGCGCCCAAGATATGGCGCGCGGGTAGTAAAGTGCAGTTACTCATTGGATGGCCAGTCGGCTTCAAAGGTTTCGGTGTTTCTTTATGTTAATTGATCTGACTAAATCGGTCTTGGGCTTCCGCTATCCAAAACAAAAGCAACGTTGCAATATTCTCTCATTGTTATCACTGACCTCAGTTCTTCCTTCGCTTTATTCAATTCACACGTGTTATTGTTTACTGTAACTTGATCTTGCAACAATGCATTTCACTCCACGCAGAGTAGACGAGTAGCTGTCAAAATCGCCACAGGACATTCTTAGATTTTGATTGGCTGGGGTAACTAGCTGATTGGTGCGGTAAAACAAAGAACATGGGTTGAGCTGTAGACAAACTTCTCCTCCTAACGAAAGGAAGCCGCCTGGGTATGCAATGAGTAACTGGACTATACATCTGTAGCTTCTCAACTGAAAACAGTGTTAGTCAAGGGAAATCCAGGCTACCAGTGTACGGAAGCAGTATCCAGCCCTCTCCCGAAATGTGTTCATTGAATAAATATGATGAAAGGACTCTTGCAGAGGAATATCAATGCTTTTAACTTAGTTCCTTTGAACATTGCAGAGTTCAATTATTCTTTTATTGGACTGTTTTGTATCAACTAACCCAGAGACAATTATGTGAAGGGTATGGTGTAAAGGGTAATCTAGCTAAACAGGGAAATACTCTGGAGTAGCATTCCATTCAGTTCTGGTGAAGAGGATATAAATGAGTATTGTGTACTCACTTCTAGAAGAGAATATATAGAATCTCTGGCTCTGTCAATACTATCACACTTATGTATGTGGATTTCTCCTTGGTCATTGTACCCTGCACCAGATACCTGTAAAATAAACCATGTATTACAAACGAAGCTTTCAGGTGGCTCATAAGTTACATATTCTAAGTCTCCTTTGTGGGTTATTCAAGAGCCTTTACATATAGTTATAAACTGGAGCACCACTGTCATGCAGAGGCCAAACAGAGACTGCTTTTACGGTAGGAAAAATATGATTTTATTATGAAAGACAATGCCATAAAGTAAGAAGACACTGTAAAACCTAGTTTTAACACTCCTGTTCTTATGGAATTCCCATTTTTAACAAAAAAGAATTTGAAGTCCTCGCATAATTACTATTAGAACAATGTATTTAAATCCTGGTTTAAAGGAATTCCTGTTAAGAAAGATTACAAATATTAAAATTTTTAATGGCAGAATGATCCACTATTTTGGGCTGGACTATATATGCAATACAATAACAGATATTTGCGGATGCAATATTTATAGAGCTGTAATAAACAAATTAAACATACCTCTGCTAGATAGCCATCTGACGTGACTATCACTGTGACTGTCATTTCATTCTTTGTGATGGTGCCTGTTTTATCGGAACATATAACATTCACACAACCTGAAATAAACATAAACAGCCTTTCTCAATTTAATGAGATTTAGGAATGGAAAACCCTACAAAATTCATTACATTAAAAACACTTTTGTGATCTGGAAATGAAATACTTTCCTAACATCAACTGATTTCAGTTTGCATGATCTATAGCCTACTAGTGTTTTGCTACCCCCACCCCAGTTTTATGAGGGTCAGTCAAATGAAAATGAGGCAGATGGAAAAAAAGTAAGTAAACCGTTTCATTTCTCCAAAAATATGGAGTGAGATCTGGACTGTATGGGGGAACTAACTAAGTGGCGCTAACATCCCAGAAGGGACAAGGCCTACCACCCAACTGCTACGTCATCTACCATAGGCAAACGGCAGGATTGGGGGCATGTGGTCAGCATGCAGACACCCATGACCGTTAATGGACTGTATGGAGAAAACTTTGCAAAAATTGAAGTTTGCCATCAAGTCCAAACACCCAGGAATGTTGACGGACAGCACCATTCTGTTGCACGATAATGCTCGCCCACATTTGTTTCAACTTTGCTGCAGAAATTTCAGTGGGAAGCTCTTTATACATCCTCCATACAGTCCAGATCTCGCTCCATATTTTTGGAGAAATGAAGAAAGACATTTGTGGCCATCAATTTGCTTTGGACGAAAAGGGGCACACCTGGGTAGAATCATGGTTCCATAGGCAACCGCAAACATTTTTCCATGAAGCCATTGACCGTCTTGTCTCACAGTGGGATAAATGTATTAACAGTTATGGCAATACTTTTGAAATAATGAACAGTTTACTCACTTTCTTTCCATCTGTCTCGTTTTCATTTGACAGCCCCTCGTAAACATATTCATGATTCAATAAAACAAAATGAAGCAATTTGTATACAGTAGAGCATGTCAATAAGTTAAAATCAATCAGAAATAAAAACACTTGTTGCTCCACTTACATATGTAAGTGGAGCAACAAGTGTTTTTATTTCTGATTGATTTTAACTTATATTCATGATTATTTAAATTGGTATCAAACATTGCATTGTGCTGAAGATTATTGTTAAAGCATTGGATTACCATGGGTTTAATGCCCACTGGACACGGTTTGTTCTCCTTTTATCATAATATGAAAGCTGTAGTATTTAAAAGTATCACAATTATTAGTTAATACTATTCAGATTAACAGTTTGATAGTCTCGCTCAGGAAGAAACACTACTTTAAGTATATAGGGGAAGAGGGAGGGTTAGCTAGAAATGATTTACAGCTGTTGTATTTGGGCTCCATCCAGTTCTGAGCATTTTCATAACATTAACATTTCTGAACACTGCTGATCATTCATGCTACTTATATTTCCTTACTGGAACAAAAAATAAAAGAATAACAAAACAGTAGTTTTTACTTACTCGAGAAAAGTAAAAAATAAAAACACTTATAACTCCACTTATGTCAATTTATAAAATAGGACTAGTTTCGGGAGTGTTAATCCCATCCTCGGCTGGTGGAGTTATAAGTGTTTTTATTTTCAACTTTTCTCAAGTATTTAGTATGCTCCATTAAATATTTCATTTTAATTTGTTTCAGTTGTTTTTACATTCGTGCAGACTATTTGCCTTGCAGTATTTAGTTCGGTGTGAACACTTCGGTTAATTTGGGTAGTTCTGCCGATGGCAATGGTCTGGTTTGTTACTTGTTCAGCGGAAACAAATCACACTCTTTTAGATTTTGCTGAAGGGCCATTTTCACATATATTTTAGCTGTGTCTGAGTCAACAATTGCAAGATTTAATAAAAAAGAAGATGCTAAATACAACAAAATTGACATTATGTATCTAATACCGTCAAACCTCCTTATAACGATATTTGCAGGCCCTAGCAAATCAAATTGTTATATGATGGTTATTGTTATATCGAGGGACATCTTAAGAAAACTGCATGCAAAACAAAAAACCTAATTATGTACTTAAACAGCCTAATGGAAGAATTTATTTAACATATACTGTAACAAACACAACACTTTCCTCAATTTCTTTTCTCTTTTTAAGAAACGTAGCCAACATAGATTTTCAAAGTCCGTAACATTTTTGCAACTTCTGTCTGCTTCAAACCATCATCAAAATCTTTAAACACCACCCACTGAGAAATATCTGGTTAGCTGTTTAAAGGAAGGGTAAACTAAAAAAATACCATTTTTTATTTTAATCTCATCACACGGAGCTTTGAATTACGAAACGAATCGTGATCTCGTGAACTTCAGGCGCCTAATATTACGCTTTGTACGGGTGAAGTAAAAAGCTCCTGTGACGTCACGTGCGCCAATTCATTGACAGGACGACAGCTGCTGTAATGCTCCCGTGTGTGTTCCTACATAGACCACAAAGTCTCATTTGTGTTTGTTGTTGATAGAGATGTCTGCAATGTTACCTTATAAGGACAAATCTCGGTATTCACAAATTAATATCACATGAAAAGAAAATGACAAGGAATTATTGAAAGAATTGCAAGGAAGAAAAGAAAATACGAAATGGTGTACATGTGGGCTGTGTATACATATGAAAACGGGCCACGAAAGTGTGTGTTGTTGGGACTGTGAAGTAATTTGTGAACAGAAGGGGTTGTAGACTGTATAACACAACATTGTATGCCTCAATCGATAGCGTTATTATAAATAAAGATACACTAGTTGCCAGTCGTTATCAGTTAATACTTAGAGCTAATACAGTTCAAAAACAAAATATTTTTCAAGATACGAACAGAGTCACTTTCAGATTCAGAATCATCTTTTGCGGTAGTAGAAATGTCTGAAATGCTAAAAGAGCTATCTAAATCACAGTTTCTAGAAGAAACATTCAATGAATCAATGAATCTGTGCAAACATTGACATAAGTTTCATTTCCTAGTTCACATTGAACACCTACGCTGTTAGAAACTGAATTTTCGTCATAAATACTAGATTCCACATTCATGATTTGTCAATTCCCAGATACTGACGGATTACTGTTCAAATCTTGCAACAACTCTCTCATTTCCTTCTTCCTCAAGTACGACGATTTTCTTTTCTTCATTGGCGGTGTTTCAGATTTCCCACACAAAAGAAGTGATGGCACAGTACTTATTTTTTAAACAGATTGCGGGGTTTCTCTAGTTAACTGTTTTCGTAACTGTACCGAAAGCTCTGTATCATTTTCTTCAAAATGTTGTGAACAAACCGTACTGTATTTACTAGGAACAAATTTTTCTCTTTTTATTTTTATCAGCCATTACTTGTCATAAGCCCACCGCATTACAATAAACATATTCGTTTTGTGATTAAATGTGAAGGTGTAAAGCATTTCTAACAGTGGAATATCATTTCTTAAAAACATTTTCTTTCAATCCGTATGAAGAAAATGATAGAAGGAAGAAACTTGCAGAGATAATCCGCAAACCTGTAATCTGCCCACGGAAAAATGACAGTCTGAAAGTCTAAAATTGGCCAGGCATTCTGGCTGTCTTATAAAGTGTTAAAGAAAAAAAAATTGCATCGAATGGGTTTTGAACCCCTTTGCCCATACCTCCATGCCTTACCAATGATCTACCACAACACTAAGTACTTGGCATGAATGAAAGAAATTTCTCGTGAATATAATTCAAAAAGGAAAAATTGGCATGTAATCTATACACCACTTTAAACTACTGGAAGTGACTGTCATCCCAGCAACATTCAATTAAACCAGTGTTTCCTTTTCACAGAGAGATACAAAACAGAGATTTTTTTTTTAAATTGGTTATTTTCCATAAATAAAACTTACCTAATGTTTCCACCGTAGGCAATTTCTTTACAATGGCATTTCGTTTTGCCATTCGCATGACTCCAAGAGCTAGAGTGACTGTCACAACAATTGGGAGTCCCTCAGGAATAGCAGCAACTGCAAGACTAAGCAAGAAGACATCCGTACAGAATCTGCTAGTTTCAGCAATTGGCTTCACTATTTTATAATTGGTTGCATCAATAAATGCCAATCAGCAGGAGCCTGATTTTCTAGTGGAATGAAATTGAACAAGATACACAAAGGGCTCATTCTGAATGTTTGAAGAAATTCAATAGGGAGATAAACTATGTTCTAGTGAGATGGGTTTTTTCTGCACAGTTTGTACAGCTACACTACAGCTTTTGACTGAAGCAAAAAATTTGTTGTTGAAAATTTTGTTAGATATGCCCTTTCTGCATCCTGTAGTTCAATTGCTTATTTCAATGCTTACAATCTTCTAGTTAGGTGGATATTTTGCAGAGTATAAATATTTTTTATCAATGTTACTCCTTTATTTACACTAATACATAATGGTGGAAAATGCAACCCAAATTTTTATAGAACAACTTCATACTGCCAGAGCGGTCCACAAAATTTAGAATTCTTCAATTTTTGCTGTAATTGAAGTACGCCCTGGATTCTTATGTAATTACATAATCTATTCCCTTACTTGTAGACTACTAAAAATAGACAACGGCTGCTTGAGCTCCTGTTATCATTATAGCTGGGTTTCATATTATACATTTTTATATATTCATAGTAATCAGTGGTGTAGCGTGAGGGTAGACTTTGAGACTGAGTCTACCTAAATAAAGTGCTAAGAAAAATAGAATCATAAAGAAATAAATAAAAGCTTCGTCAACCAAGTTATTAATCATTATAAACCCACTAGTACTATCATTAAAATATTTTTCGCCGCTGCATACCCCATTTCTACTGTTATTATGCGTCAATTGTGTTTCAGCGTGCTTAGGCAGGTTCGAAATCTCATGATGCGGCAGCGGAGGCGAGCTGAGACTGGATAGTGGTCAGCCAAGTTACAGTCTCATTCAAGTGCGAGTTATATGACTTTTCCCACTAAATGTTAACCTACATTGTTGAGAGAAGGCAGGCAAATTCCTTGCGCAAGAGCGACATATTGCACCACCGCAGAGACTAGAAAGATTTATCGGGGTCGTAGTCTCATCCCTCAAATACCTGCTCGCTCGAAACCAGGATAACATAAACATTACATTCTCATTGCTGACCTAAACTGTGTGTTTGGTTATTTCTCAGTGATGCATGGACAAATCCACCGATATACAGTTGATCACCTATTTAAAACCCCGTTTTCGGTTCTGTCTTATGAAAAAACGTGTGAAACTAAAGTAAATTACCAACTCCTGAGCTTGACATTGCCTTGCATGAAAATAACCAAACATTTCGAACATCTTAATACAGTATATTTAATTGGTTAACTAGTAGTTACAACCATAAATATTGTATTTGATATTTGAAGGGGAAACGGATGGAGTCATGAAGGAATATAAAATGTAAATAATAATAATAATAATAATAATAATAATAATAATAATAATAATAATACCGGTAGTAATGCTTTATATAGGTATAGGCCTATATGAAATCAAATTCATGTGCAAACATTCCCGGTATCTAAAACGCCATTAATACTTGAGAATTCATTTAAACAATCATTATAAATTTAATTTTTAAAACATAGTTTACCCAGAACACAATGTCAAGCTACGCCACTGATAGTAATATTACATAACGAGTGTAACATTTTTGTACATAAAATCTAGGAAGTCATGGAAAAAAAAATTAAGATTTTATTTAATTCTGTTTTATTTTTCAGTGATTAATAAAATAATTAGCTAATTTTCTTTTATAAAGAAAACATTTCAGTTGCCAAAGGTAGGGATAGTTCTTCTAATTTTGTAATTCCAACACAAATGCAAAATACGGTGGTTCTGGGTGTCTCAGCTATAATACATTAGCACTTATCGTTTCTCAAACCTTGGGCTAGCCAAGTGCAATGGGCTTTGTACTACAAATTGAAACGAGATAATTAGGAAGGGTTACAGTCAGGTAAGCAAAAATACCAGTATATGCACGATACAAATGAGTTTTCATAGGAAGTCTTGAGATAGAAATAGCATAAATATGTATATAAAGGGGACTTGTTATAAATAGCTCCAGTTGCACCCAGTCTTGTGTCAAAACAAAGGCAGTGGTAAAGTATTGACGAATGTTTTACAATGGACAGGAAAGTAGTAATGTTTTATGTGTTTATCAAAACTATAGGATGTTCCATGAAGTCACAGCTTGATCAATATTTATATAGTGTGTTGCACACAATGTCCGCCGGCGTGGTCTTGTGGTTAGCGTTGCTGACTACAGATTCGTCGGCCCGGGTTCGATTCCCGGTACCTCCTCGGATTTTTCTGAGGTAGGGAGGTCTGGTAGGGGTGCACTCAGCCTCGTGATTCCAAACTGAGGAGCTACTTGATAGAGAAGTAGCGGCTCCGGTCCAGAAAACCACCATTAACGGCCGTGGGTGTCGGCATGCTGACCACATGCCCCCCAATCCTGCCATCTGCCTACGGGAGATGATGCAGCGGTCGGGTGGTAGGCCAAGTCCTTCCGGGGATGTAGCGCCACGGAGTTTAGTTTAGTTTAGTTGCACACAATAAACATTGTGTGTCTTCTAAACAGGTACTCTTAACTCAAATGGGACAATCAGGTTCAAAAAGTGAGTTTTCAAATCACGAGGACAAAAGGTTTTGCTACAAGACATATTTCTAAACAAACTTAAGTGCATTGCATTTTAAAAAATACCTGAAGCACTTTTACAATGGTTTTAATTTGGAAAATCATAATATAAGTTGCATTCACTGTCAAAATTTGAGGTAGTGTGTAGAAGCTTGTGAGAACATTTTCGTACATTTACTGAATTGAAAATATTAAATTTAAACTACGTATTTTGTGATTATTACATATTACCCTGGTATTTACTACATTTTTATGTACATATTTCGCACTTTGATATTACATAAAAATCCGAGCCCTAGATATAAGTATCATAGATATGAAGAAAAGGAGCATATGATATGAAGAATAAAAAATATATTAAAAACCAACAATTATGACTTTAAATCATATTTTCATACAAAATTCACAATCTAAGTCATGGATGCATATTTTGCACTCAATTACACAATCTAATGAATTTTGCAACATTTCATGGAATTAATTTGAGGAGCGTTGGTTCAAAACATGATTAGTCCACCTCTGGTCATAATGTAGTTTGAAGTGGATTCACAAATGTGAGAACATTTTCGTACATTTACTGAATTGAAAATATTAAATTTAAACTACGTATTTTGTGATTATTACATATTACCCTGGTATTTACTACATTTTTATGTACATATTTCGCACTTTGATATTACATAAAAATCCGAGCCCTAGATATAAGTATCATAGATATGAAGAAAAGGAGCATATGATATGAAGAATAAAAATATATTAAAAACCAACAATTATGACTTGAAATCATATTTTCATACAAAATTCACAATCTACATCATGGATGCATGTTTTGCACTCATTTACACAATCTAATGAATTTTGCAACATTTCATGGAATTAATTTGAGGAGCGTTGGTTCAAAACATGATTAGTCCACCTCTGGTCATAATGTAGTTTGAAGTGGATTCACGCTCTCTGAGCTGTTCGTTTCAAATCATAACCTACCACCACTAAAAATTAAGTTTGAAATATGAGTTTTGATTCAAAATGTGATCAGTCCAGTGCTCAGTTCAAAACAAAACATGATGTCTCCATCTTTTAAGACACGAGCATGCTTGAAACAGGTGGTGCTGTGAACACTGAAAAGTCAATTGTTGCACAAGTTATTCTAATGAAAAAATGTCACCAGACGCAGAAACAGATTACTTTAGCGGTCAATATTAAAAGCACAAGAATAATACACATAGATCACAACTCACTGCATGGTATAAGGAAATCTATTACACTTGTAGCATTAGCAGATTCTAATCCCTTTAAATGAACTCTCTGCACATTGTGCACATTCCTTTTTCATTTATATCCCTTTCAGTGTACTCCTTTTCTCAGCACGGGCCGGTGGCAATTGATGCCGTCACGCTGCAGCAGAATTGGAACAAACCTGCTGGATTTAATGCTGCCATCATGGCGACTAAATTACTAGTGATTCTAATATTTTCTTACAGGAAGCATTGATGCTTTAAAGTTTCAAACAAATAGAATTTACATTATTATTGCCATAGGTAAACGTTTCCTCATCTAGTAAAAACTGAAAATATCCACCTTTGCCGTACCCGTCACCTCTAACCTAAAACGTTCGGAAGAAATTCTCCATATAAAATCCAAACACAACTGACAACAGCGTCACAATTTTTAATATAAAATTTTCCCATCTAGGGTTTCCTAAACATCGAATACCATATCAAATTAAATCAAGTAGGATAATATAATTGCTGGCCAATAATTTTAAACATACCATGTAGTTAGAGATAAGTTCTTATAATCTGAACAGAATATAAGTATTTCTAATATTGCTTCTAATACTGTTTTTATGCCTACACTCGTTACATTTTTTCATAAACATTTTGGAGTTTTATTGTTCCTATGCCTCTATTATCAAGCTATACATACAAAATTATTAAAGTTATCAAGTAACAGAGGCATGGGAATCGGAAGGATTCCATGAAGCTGCTAATTCCCCTGTGGTTTTACGTGAGCCAATTGATGGATCCTTGCACCATCTCCACAGGCTGATGGAACCGATGTGAAAGCGTTGGGGAAACTGGTGGCAGCAATGACGTCATTACTTAGCTTTGGAATAAAAATGCTGCCAGCGCATTCGCAGCGCTTTCACAACGCTGAGAAAAGGAATAGGCTGCAACCAGCAACCTTTGCTCAAGCTTCCTATTGGTGAAGCATTATACTTTATGTATTACTGATGTAGACAGTAACTCATTTATTTCTTCTGTTGATAGAAAAATCAGGCTGGGCAAGAAGCAGTTGATGTGGCCGCTGCATTGACTCATTAACTATCTAGGTCGGTGTAATTCTGAACAAAAAATAATACCTTTATAGTATTTGAAGTTATAAAATACCTTTACAGCTTTTCTGGAATGCTTGCATGGTTCATGCACTTCATCCTCAGATTCAATGAAGGAGGTGCATATAGTGCAGGGACATTCATTTTGCTGCAAACAGGATGTTTGGGCCATTTAAACACACTTTTTATTACATTTTCGTAACAAAACAAGACAAGTCCATTACTTTCAAAACTTTCACCTACAATAAAAAACGTAAACAAAAAGAATAATTTTGCACAACCAGTATGATTAACTCTATGTTAATAACTTATTCTAATCACATCAAGAATCTGTATGTCCGTTTGATAGTTTGGCCACAAATGGCTTTTCGTCATACCTGAAAAATAACATATCATGGACTAATCATGTTTTGATTTGACGCTCCTCATTTGTTTATTAGTGATAATTTAAGCAACTATAAAAATAAATATAACTAGGAAGGCCACAGAGGGAAGATGGCCGAAAGCTCGAATCTGATAATATTGACACGGCTGATAACCCGTGAAGCCATCCTGAGTAATCAGCGCCGTGAAAGCTTCAAATCTTATATCAAATCTTATAACTAGGAAAATGTTTTGAGAAACTTTGCACTTACTGCTGTTACAAAAAATACAATTCCTACTATCAATTTTTATAAAAAAACGTTTAAAGAAATGTGAGCAACACCATTCAAAAGGTATACTAACACTGCTGGTGCATTATCTTTCATGTATACTCAGGGGCGGCCGGTGTTAATGTGCTACTGTGCTATAGCACACTGATCATTTTGTTAAATAAAATATTATTGATTATTTACACAAAAATTACAGATATTCTGTTAAAAATACTTTTAAAAAATTGAGCTTAGATTTCCAACCGTTATACAGTATGCGGTATCCCTCACAGCGTCAGCTTGAGTTGCTAAGCATTATACTGCAGTGTGCTCAGTCCCGAATAGCGCTGCTCTGCTTGATGACCGAGGCCTGGAAAGTGCCCTGAGGCGGAGTGTATATTTGCCACTGTTAGCATGAAAACCGCCTCATTGGAGCTATGAATCTAGTAGAACCTGGCCCCCTATAGGTATGCTGCATGCCTTACAAGAAACTGGTGGTGAGTTGATGACCTCTTGTTTGGCAGTTGGGGTGGATATTTTGAAGGTTGTTTTGCAAGTAGGAACAGTCCTTGGTAACGCATCTTATTGATGGCGGCTTTTCTTGGCGTGCAGTTTTAATAGAGTTCAAATCGATGTAAGCCAGGTTGGTTTCTACAATGTAATCGATTGTTTTAATACGAAATTAGTAGTAGGCCCTAATTCAGAATACCATGGCTTGACATTAAATCTTATGAAAATATGAAATGGTCGGTACAACGCCAAAGTGAACTAAGCGCCAATTGTCAAAATATAGACTATTGGTAGCCCATGGTGCAGATTTTGATATCCTACGGTCTGCAATAACGAACTAAGCGATACTACGATAGTAAAATCAGTTGAGAAAAAAGGAAATTTCGTTTTCTTCAAGATTTTTTTACAACACTCAAACTTCAACTTCAGTTCTCTCAAAATATGGAGTTTGGCGCTTAGTTCACTTTGGCGTTGTACCGACCAATAGCTTAGCTTTAAGAGCTAAATCTATACTTAATAGGATAATTTATACTAATAGCCTCATAGATTTGTTTCCTTAATTCAATGTGTATATATAATAATACTAATACTGATAATAATAGCAATAACAACAACAATAATAATAATAATAATAATAATAATAATAATAATAATAATAATGCAAATACATAAATACGTACAAAGCTAAAACCCGGGTTCCATTCCCGCTCAGTATAAATTTTCCTCTGTAGATTACCCAGTGGAGTTAAATTGCCTAAAGAAAGAAGAAACTGAATACTGAAAAACCACTTATAAATATTGTAATGGATTAATTTTTAGCGACGAGGGAAGTGAATTTAACGCGCACGCCAGCTGAGCTTCTGACGGTAAGTTAGTATAATCTTACGTCTGGGGGAAGGGACATACTGACCAGACACTCTGTTAATTCTCAAACTGCGTTCTATAATAGTTTCTGTGCGAAGTGTGAACTTTAAACAAGACAAAACCGAATAGTGGAACAAGTAGGCCTATATTTCATGCTGCGTGTATGTAGATGTTCAGTGTTATTGCTGTGACTGTACAGAAAGAATTCAGTAGATAGTTTAATAACTTGCCCATTCTCTAGAAGGAGTAAGGAAGAAAAAATCGAGATAAAACAATTAGGAAGGCCCACACCCGATTTGTTTATGAACCAAAAAGCGAAAGGCAGAAAAAACTGCGTTTACAACATAAAATTTCACAGGAGAGTATATGAAAACAGTTGGATATGTGGTTGTAAATTACCTTAGCAAGTTAACAAAACAGCATAAAGGTAACTTTAAGTACATACATAACGTATTAAATCTCTCGGCTGTGTGAAAAAAAAACCAGGTAGGCCTTTGTACTTTAAAAAATTATTGATTGTAAGCTATTAAGTTCTGTGGGGAGTTTGAATTTGCTTTGAGAGGTTACGTCGAAACTGAACATTCTGAAAATCCTGGTATCTTCTTAGGACTGATAGATTTCGTTTCTTATTTGGATACTACTGTGCGGGAACACATGGAATTGCATGGACTTCATTTTTTGACATAGGTGAATGGCATGTTACGTTTTATTTTTTGCATGTTCATACTGTAGCACACACAATTTTTTTTTCACCGGCCGCCACTGTGTATACTTCATTTAAAGGTTACGTACCTTACACCAATTGTGAACATATCTAACATGGACCGGCCCTGGATCCATCCCAACACCATTATGAGTCCAATGATGCAGAATGAATAGAAAGACAGTTGGGTACCCAAAATGTCCATGCTCTTCTGAAGCGGGGTTTTTGGTGCCTCTTCTGCTTGCATCATCCGGAATACTTCTCCAAATTCAGATTTTTCTCCAGTGTTTACAACAATACCCTTTCCATTTCCACAGCGCACAAGAGTACCCATAAATGCAATATTCTTTTTGGATGTGTGTCCATTTGACTTAAGTACTGGTGCGGTCATCTTAGCTGAAGGTTCCGTCTCACCTGTGAAGCTGCTCTCGTCAATTGCTAAATCAATAGCCTGCAGGGGAGGGAAACAACAGCCTTACATTAGGTAATAATGAGCAGTTTTGAAATCTATATTAATAAAAATGAATTTCCAAAATGTATGACGGAGCATCACTTGAGAATGGCTCGACCGATTTGGCTGATTCTTTTTTTGTTGTGTTCGTAATTATCAGGACAAGGTTTGCATGAAAGAAAATTTTTGGAAAATCCACAGGAAAGTCGGAAATGTGAAATGAGGCACAGTTAGAGAGTACTGCTGTCAATTGTTTACATAATGAAAGTTTTATTTACGGTGTTCACATAGGGCTTTGGAAACTATATAATAATACTGGGCTTTAACAAATTCTGATACTATCAATGTAATTAATACATTTGTGAAAATAATTCTTGAAGAATAAAATCCATGAAAATAAAGCAGTCACATAACTTTCTCTACCCTCGACATGGAAAATATCATTTTCTCACTTCACGTTTTGATGTAGAATAAGCGGTCGTATTGCAGGGACAACTTAAATGTGTGCCAGTGAGTATGCTACAGGTATATCGGAAGTCGGTAACAAATCCTATTCACTGATACGTCACTCATAGCTGTAGGCTTTGTATTAGTTGAGAAATAGGCCTAGGGATGTTTATCAGAGGCCCTAGCATCTAAAAGAAGACAAAATGGGATGGAACATTTTCAGTCATACGCGCACAGTATATTAAGTCCCAGGTTTCTGGAAAGGAAAGTATGAAAGTGATATTGAATTTCTTTTTTACTTCAGCCCCGAAATGGTTGTATGGTAATATGAGAGTGAGAAATACAATTTTCTGTTAAGACAATACAATCTTATGTAACCGGAATATCTTTTTCTTCTTATTTGCACTCCCAGGCATGGTGTGTAGAAGCAATGGAATGCAACATTCGACATCCTCTATGAGCCATAAAAAGCTATATCTAGCGTTTTCTGAGGGAATAGTCATATGTCGTTCTTCCCCATTTCGAATTCCACATACATATTATATAAGGACCTAGAGTTTCAACATCAAAAGTCCTCCATAAGTTAATTTAAAAAAACCCGGGCGACACCGGGCCTTTTAAGCTAGTTATCAATAAATACAGAGGAAAACATTTGTTTTATTTATGGAATTTCAAATGTATGACTTCCATTTATAATAAATTTCTGAGAAATAAAACATTTGAAATAAGGTGAATATATTGTATTTTAATTATTTTAATAGGACATTAGAATGAGATCATACCTTTAATTTCTAATTTAACATCGTCATTCTGGCAAAAGTCAATTGATATCCTGACCCATTTCCAAGCAACTAATTCTTCTAGTTGGATTAAGTACATATATGCAATGGTTTATTCCAACTTTAAAACAGCTGGATACACAGTGAAAGCCGCTTAATGTAATCATGGATAATGTTATCAATTGGGTAATGTTATCACTATTATGAAGACTCGTACGGATTAATACTGAAACATTGAAAAAATTCTGTTTACTGTGATACGAGATTCGGTTTATGTTATCACATTTTCCTTCTTGCGGCTTATTTCCAACACTGTACGTCATTCAAAATTTCCTTTTTAATGGTTTCGTTTCTAACTCAACTATTGAGTTGTATTGTTCCCAGTTCGAGGGGATGGCATTACCTAACTTTCTCTTTTAAGCAATAAAACATATTTCACCCCATAGTTAAGCTATGGCTTTTGATTTGTGAAGATAACAGTGTCGACATGCAGTGATGGCTAGTGTAAAATGAAAAGACTTGAACAGACAGGAATTAGATGTTTTGCTACAAGATGTTCACCACAGACAGTATAGACTTCCAAAAACACTCGTAACTCGTAACTGAGTATAAAGTATTGGTTAATGGACCCTAAAGAAAAGTAAAATCAATTAAAAACTTTGTTATTGGTTGAAAAAATAGTTGCTACATATTTTTTATAAAATAAATAGTTTTTAATTCTGTTTTATAGTCTTATACATGAATAAATAACTATTTAATTCCTTCGGCTATTGTTATCAATCGGTTATTATTAACAGATTAGCTGCATCCCGAAGTGATCACAATAAATGGCGTGCACTGTATATGCATTCATGAACCACGGCTTATTGTCTCTGTTGGACATTACATGAGAACAGCTGTATCTCAAAACTAAGATTTTGGACTTTGTGACTTCTCCAGGAACAGCGTTGATATAATATACCGTGAGCATCGAGATGCTATAGGCTATTGAAAAAATCTCGAATAAATTAGATTAAAAGGAATTCAAGACATGTTATAATCTATCTAGTTGTATTTTGTGTGTTGTGCACTGTTTGGTGAGACATGATATTAGAACAGACATAAGCATAATTACCTTTATTACCAAAAATAATTATTACTTAATACCACTTATTACTTTTTATTAGTTTTACATACTTGTGTCCATTATTTGTAATTAATATTTTAGTTTATGAGGAACACTTTATAGTAAAATTGAAGAAACTGTTTGTCATACATCATTTCTAGCATAAAATAAAATGGGTTGGTGAACTCAGTGAATTATGTGACTGTTTTCAACACATTTAATCTGTTTGGTTACTAACTTGCCAGAGGAGATGAACGGCCACATGTTTTAAATTATGTAAGTTTTAGGGTGAAATATGTATCCAGTCAAAATTCTGTATAATGAAGATCGATATAACGATAAACCCGCATTTAGCTATATTTTTCCTTGGTCCAGGCAAATTTACTATTTTAATAACGTTACAGGATCAAATTAGTGGCCATCCCTGCCATTAATATTAGTTTTCTAAGGCCTGATAACTGTTAGATGTACATTTCTTAGAAATTCCACAAGATAAATGTTAATTAGAGGGCTGAAAATAGAGTCACTGTGAGTAAAATTGTCCCTTACATGTACAGAATCACACAGTGATTTCAGTTGCTACTTCAGGTGTAGTTAAAGCACCATATGGGGCAAATTGTTTTAGTTTTCCCTTAGCTATATGGCGAATTTGCTGTCTTTTTTTTCCCTCTATGAGTTCAGAATTTCTGGCTCAAAGCTTGCCGTTATCTGTGATGTTAAACTAGTCTGAATAATTAATTTTTCAGTGTGCAGGTGTAAAGTAGCTAGAAATTAGGAGGTTTAGTAATCTTTTAAGATTTGGATTTGTGATCAATAATAATATGTATAGATCACAAAGCATTCTACATGCCCTTTACCTAATATGTGATACATAACTGCCCCTCAGTATAAGTGAGCATTCACACCGAAGTAGCATAGCATGCGAATCGCATTACCTGGATGAAGGCTGCACATCGAGTTGCGTGGTTCACAGTTTTACATTCATACCGAAGTAGCACTTATGCGATCTGCAGTTTAACGTAAATTATATATTTTTACTTGAACAATTGAGAAACCCATTTAAAATAATGTAATTTACCTAAAAAGGACATTGTTTCAGCAATTTTAACCCAGGCTTTTTTCCTACTAGTTTCGACTGCCACATCGTATAGTCTACGCATGTACAAATTGTATGTTAAATAGCTCTGTTTCTAGCAGTTTTCATGACATTTTTGCCATAATCTACCGCTACACACGCGAATATGTGTTGCATTTTCTTAACAATTAGAAAACAGCTGAAAAGGCAACTGTACACATGCGTCATCCCGAGTAGTGTCGCATGAAATAAGTCCAGATCTATCTGAAGAAATGAATGTTGCACTCTGCGAGCTGCACTACTGCCACGTTACTTTGATGTGAAGACCTCAACTTGTTTATTTGGCATTTTAAATGAGTAACATGCAGCATGCATCCAGGTAGCACGCCGCAAGTGGCATGCTACTTCGGTGTGAATGCTCCCTAACAATAACCCTCATAAGATACAATATACTAGGGACCACAAATATCGCTTTATGGAGGATTCACTGTATTGTAAACAAAACACATGACTGTTAGGCTATGAGAGTATAAGCATACACTAGAATGACTGTACCGCCACTTCCCCTCCCTCTCACTCCAAGCTCCAGCACAACGACTGCTCAGTGAGGAGGTTTGTGCAGTGTGCAGCACAAGCCAACACGCCTGAGCTTTCAGTTGAAGATGGCTGGAATAGACAAATGCTTACCTCAAACAGCCTGACGTCAGCAGGCACTCTGTCTCCAACATTAATATGCACTATGTCACCAGGAACTAAGTTTCGAGCCAAAAATGTTTCTAACTGGCCTTCTCGTAAACTGAAAACAAAATATCCCTCATTAAAAAAAGAACGAAAACAGCAACTCTAACAAAATTGGTTACGGTTCATTTATAAAAATTAACTAAAGAGACCTTACTTAACTTGTGCTACGAACCATTCACAAAATGAAAAATACATTTTCTGCTGGAATAGATGAAATACCACCAGCAGTCTTAAAACAAACAGCATCACATATCGTGAAACCACTCCCTCAACTCATAAACACATTTCTAAATAGGGGAGTATTCCCAGCTGTACTTAAAATAGCTTTAATTAAACCCTCTTCATTAAAGTGGTAAACATAATTGTCCAAATAACTATCACTATCTAAAGTACTTCTTCCAACATTCTCCAAGGTTTTAGGAAAGATTATGCACAACAAAATCATTTCTTTTTTGAAATATAAAAAATACCTTTCAGGATCCCAATCATGACTTTATATTTAAAAAATCAGTCACTACTTGTGTTTTTTTGCTCTAGAACAAATCCACAAGAGAATGAATGGAGGCAAACAGATTTTACCTATATTCGTTGATCTCTCTAAGGCTTTCTATAGCATCCATCACAATACCCTCTTAAGAATCTGTACAATTATGGAACATTCAGAACTGCTTTTCAATGGATAACGTCCTACTTCTCAGAGGACACAAATTATAGAAGTAAATCACAAGAATGATAAATTTAGATCAAGTCCACCAACAGTAGAGAAGAAAGTATCACACAATTTTAGGTCTTCTATTATTTCTTTAGTATATAAATCAACTTACCTTACATATTTCCACCGAAACAATGTTTGCAGATGACTGTATCTTAGTTATTAAAAGCTCAGCTTCATGAACAATGCAAAATTTGTCATAACTGTTGCATGGAAAACCATTTAGGCCCGTTCTTACGATGTCCAGTTAAGTAGGAGTAAATGTTAACTGACAGTTTATTTTACGGTCGGAGTAAAGTTCCAGTAAACGCTTCTTTGTTCTTATCATCATCTAGTTAAAGTTTACTCCCAGTTAACGCAATCAGACAAAAGTCATAACAGTTGGTACGAGCGTTTCTCAGTTGTTTGTAGCAGTTTTCATCTGTTTTCATTGTTTGGTTTGATTTTGCAATGGATAATGAGGTTATGGCTGATATAAAAAAATAGAGACACAGCAATTTCTTTTCAAGTGAAGAGCAATTCTTCCTGAATATTATCGACGAAAAGCGTCATATAATTCAAAATAAATAAGTAGGCCTAATGTGTGACCATAAGAGCAAAGCTTGGAAAGACATATCAGAAAAAACCTCTTGTGAGACACATAACTTCCTCTGAATTTAATTATAGTATACAGTTCACAGTATAGGCAGTAGTGTGCATTCAGTTCTCTTAGCCTAAAAAGGTCGCATAATTTGCGAGGCAAGACCTAAAACCTAATAAGTTTGTGTATGAAATGTGTAGCTAATAACTACAGGATATAGGCCTATTATGAGATGTTTTTAAATGAAATTATTAGCTCTTAGCATAACATATTAAAATACATTATATATAGGCCTATATATTTTATATATTACGCTTATACAATTCCTGTTAAAATCTAAAAGTTGTTAAGCTGTTTTCTAAAAAAATAAAGAAGAATAAACTCCTCCTCAAGTAAAATGGTTGTAAAAATTGAAAAGAAAATTACCACGTTTCTAACCCCATCTCCGAAGGATGCAAAACCCAAATATAATCTGATGTACGGGTAGAGGAAGTAAACGGTAAAATATTGATTGTCTAAACTTTCATAAAAGTTTGATCTAGTTTTCAATATTTTTAAAACTTTTTTACATATATTGGCATTGTTCTTCATCAACACTGACATTACGAAAGCGGCTAAATAATTTCATCTTTCCATTTTAATTCAGTTCGCGAGAAGTATAACCTCAAAAAATCCTCCGGTTAGGAGTTTACTTGTACATTTTCCTACAGTAAAGATTACTGCCAGTTAAGAAATGTTTACCAATAGTTAACGCCTAACCAGATATTGTAAAATCGAACTGTCAGTAAAGTTACCGTAAAAGTAGCCGTAAATATTTTACTGAAGGTGGTAATAACGGGCCTTAGTTATTAATGCATCTAAGACTAATTTTTTCAATTCAAATTCCGACTTTTTAAAATTGCAATAGTCAATAATTTTGAATGAGAATAGAAGAAGTGTTAAATTCAAAATTTTTAGAAGTAACCAACAACTACCATCTAAATTAGAAAGTTCATATAAACAGTCTATGTAAATACTTATTTAGTTCTGTTTATCTCTTCACTAAGATAGGATCTTACTGCAATAAAAAAACTTCTCTCCTGTTACTGCATTATGTATATTCCAGAATACAATGTAATATTATTGCTTGAAGGACAGCTTTAAATTTCTCTTACATAGAATTTCTGTCTTTCAGAACCAAATAATGCACACCATTTTTAAAGTCAAGCCCTGGATTCATGTACGTTATTATTCGAAAAACACAAGATCCTTCCTCCCCCTTGAATTATCATTTTCCAAACTGCACTTTTTGCCTATTCACACAGAAACGTTTTCAAAATTAAATATGTTTATCAATCCTATAACACATGGAACAAAACAGTATAACACCTTCCAAGCACAATTCACAATCCAATAAATCATTTCTATATTAACTGTGCGCTCCAAAATATTCAACTAGCTTCTTCCTAATATCAAGGCACAGAAATCAGAAATTTCATTTGAAAGAAGTCAAAAACTGTTAGTAAGTAACTTGTCTCACCCTGTATTTGTATATGTTTGTGTATATGTGTATGTATGTTTATGTATTTGTGTATGTACAATATGAATGTATGTAGGCCTACATATGTATGTACAGTGTTGTGATTTCTAAGTTTGTAAATAATTTCATTTAAATGATTATCGTAGTCTTTCTATTAAAATTAAATCAACTTAGTAAACAATGAACTGTGTAAACAACAAAGTACTATTACTATTACAATATTTAATAAATAATATATACTTACCAATGACAAGATGGTGGTACAAGTTTTGTGAGTTCTTCTAAAGATTTTTCTGACCTGTACTCTTGCACAAAGGCAACCGTGACAACAATAATTATGGCCTGGAAATAAGAATGTCAAGATAAACAAAATCATGAAATTACTTAAATAAAATGTGGTATTAACCCTCCCTTGGTCGCCTGGTATCAAGAAGAGCTTGTTTTCTTTGTTTTTCAATACAATAAAAAGAGGTTTTTAAAATTATTTCAAAACCAGTGGATAAACGTTAAAAATTAAAAAATTAAAACACGACGTTTCGACTCTGCCCTTGAATCTTCCCCAGGTGATGCCTCAAACAGTACTCAGTACTGTATATAAGTAGTATAGATAGGGTCATCAAAGGAATAATACTTAATTAAAATATTCATTAAAATTATAATAAACATATTTATATAGGAAACCCTTTAACTTCCTTTTAAAAGAATCAATGTTTCTGATGTTTAGAATGCCATTTGGAAGTTTCTTCACTATCTTACCGATTAGATATACAGGTAAATTAATATATCTGGTGTCCTATAATTCCCAACATACAAATCGTTTTGTTTTCTTGTTTGATAACAATGTATATTCTTGTTTAATTTAAAATGACTAGTGTTTTTCTGATAGAACATACATGTCTTGTGTAAGTGGTGCTGGTCACTGTTAAAATCTTATATTTACTAAAAATTGGTTTTAAAAATTCTAAAGCTGTAGATTAAAAAATCCTCAATATCCTTTTCTGAATAATAAAAACTATTTTAATGTTGGCTGCAGTACCAGTACCCCAGTTTACAATGTTATAGAAAATAAAATCAGGTAAACTGATGTAACAAAGTGCCAATATGTTTTTGTTTAATCAGTTATGACTGCAATTATGATATGCAGAATAAAAAAAAAGTCAAATTGCCCGGTTTCGGGATTTGAACCATGGAACTCCAGAATGCGAGGCCAAGACGTTACCATCTCGACCACCTGGGTCAGTTTAACGGTGTAGTTGGATAAGCGCATGTAAAGCAATAGTGTTATTTGTCATAGCTAACTGTATTTTAATTTCTAAAGCCTTATAAGATACAGTAAAACAATAGGTTATGTTGTCATGATAAATGATTTGCATTTCATAAATTCTTTTGAATACGTATATTACCATAAAATAGGCACTAAATTGAACATTATTCTGAAACAGGTCAACCGAATTTATCCAATATCAATAGATGTCTTCCCATGGACATTATAAATGTGTATACAAAGTTTCATAAAAATCCGATAAAGCGTATTTGAGTTACCACGTCTTTAAAATAGACACTAAATTGGGTTTTACTCTGGTACCGGTCTACCGATTTCGTCCAATGTCAGTAGACGTCTTCCCATGTGCAATATAAATGGGTATACAAAGTTTCAGGAAAATCCAATAAAGCATATTTGAATTATCGCGACTTCTTATATATTAACATAAAAGGCACTAAACTGGGCATTATTCCGGTACTGGCCAACCGATTTGGTCGAATATCAATAGACATCTTCCCATGGACATTATTAATGCTTATACGAAGTTTCATAAAAATCCGATAAAGCGTATTTGAGTTATTGTTTCTTTAAAATAGATAATAAATTGGGTTTTACTCCGGTACCGGTCAACAGATTAGGTTCAAATTCAATAGGGCACTTTTCATGGACGTCATAAATGCGTATACCAAGTTTCATGGAAATCCGATACAGCATATTTGAGTTATGGCAACTTTCTAATATACTCTATTAAAATAGGCAATAAATTGGGCATTACTCCGGTACCGGTGAACCGATTTGGTTCAATATCAATAGGGTTCTTCCCATGGACATTATAAATGTGATTTCCAAGTTTCATGAAAATCCGAAAAAGCGTTTTGAGTTATGGCACGTACAGACACACGGACAGACAGACATTTTTTCGTCCTCCACAAAATCTCATAAAGTATCATACTGGCACTTAATAATTACAGGAAGTCTTTGTCTGTCTGTACGTGATGCCCAGTGAAATCTACTGAACGCAAAGATCTGAAATTTTAAACATAGATGGAGTGAAGGGTGGGCAAATGCACCTCGAAGCTGGATTTTTTATTTTTGCTTTCACTCGTGGATCATGAGTGAAAATATCCATTTGTTGTGCTTTAGAAGCACCAGGTTTCAGTAATACATTTCAATTGTCAAACCAATTGCAGGCGTCTTTGCCTATTCTTGTCATACCTTGGAAATAAAAGCATTGCAATCGCTTGAATTTTGTAAGCCCACCCTGATCGATTCATTTGTTTATAAAGACAAGACCCACAAACATCTGAAATTTTCAACCTAGATGGAAGAGAGATAATGAATATAGGCCTAAATGGCAAACATTGTTCGATTTGGACGTAACTCACTATGCATGGGTTTTGTGGGTCAGGGAACTGGAATCTGAGGTTGTTTTCCAATGCTGCGCCATAATGAATAGAGGAGAAAGTGTGATGACTGAGGTAGTTCACTGGTTCCGCCGCTAGGTAGCAGTTACTCTGCTTGTGAGTCGCGGGAGCAAGATTACTACGGGCGGTATAGGAAAAATTGCAAACATTATTAAACAAAATAATACATTAATCTATTTCAAAATGACTCGCCTTATCTAAATTGAATTGTTAGATACTTCTGACAATTTTCGGGCTGCTTTACACGTCTTGGAAGATCTCATCTCCAAAAATAAACATGGCCGTGTGTAACAGTAATTTCTCAGATTCCAAGAAGCTTGACCGTAACATTTCGTTCCACATCTTTCAAAAAATCGAAGATGTTCACAAGCAATGAACAATTATATAATATAGGTATGAAACAGCTAAGGGATGATTTGATCTAATATTTTATTGCCTAGAAAATAGGGTAGATGGTATGTTAGTATAATTTGATGAGAATTTGTTAAAGAATGTACATTTGTATAGAAATAACAACGTATAATTAGGGTAGAAAACAGCTAAGGGATATTTTATAAATTAATATTAATATTACATTGTATAGAATATTACTGAGTATTAATTTGTATTAATATTGTATTAATAGAAATATTATTTATAATAATATTAATTTTCTCCTGGCCGTATGGGGTAAGTTATGTAGGTGAAACACGGTCAAAAGTGTAGATATGTGTACAAATTATGTGAACAGAGATAATATAAACTAAGGGGTGGTTTGTGAATTGCAGGGCACGGAAAATTTCATAAGCAGCACTACAAAAATAGGGCGCGTGATCTTTAAAATTGGCGTTTCAACATCCGATAAAGACGCACATACGCAAAAATTGTTTTGCAACGCATTCTACATATATCACACAATATTTCAAAGCATTTTCCCTGATTTTTTCATAAACAAATTAAATCCTCTTGCCTTAACTACAGCCCGCTATTTGCTCAAACCCTCGACCATTCGCCGTTCGCTGTAAATTATGTGCATCGTATGTTGTTAAATTATATTATTAAAAAAAGGAACAAGATATTAAACTAATAAGACATTTGTTATGATAATTATACATAAAAATTACTAACATAAGTGAACAGAAAATATGATAAATAAATAATCCAATAAATGCATAAATAAAAGTAGTGCAGACTTACTAAGTTAGAAAAAAGCTTCATTCACTCCCTTCCTCAGCGGGTCAATCTTGCAGTATGGGTACAAGTAGTTAGTTAATATGGTATTATTATTGAGACCACGAATAAATTAAGTAAATTTTTTTACGTTATTGCTGGTATTTTATGGAAAAGATGCCTGCTAATACCTCAATACCATTCTGATAGCTTTAGCTTTAGAGTATTTACTATTACTCGTTAACCATTATAGATATATAGGTGGTACTCAATTTATAATAAGATCCAAATATTTCACTAAACCTTACACCCTTAATCTCTTTCTGGACACAAAAATAAAATAATAAATGTCGCATAGTCAAATTTGCTTCACCCTCAACATTTCACGATCGTCCCACATCATTCAGAGAGCTGAGCGCCCGGAATAATTACCACTCAATTACTCGTAAACCATTCAAGATATAAAGGTGGTACTGAATTTAAAATAAAGTTGAAATATTTCCCTAAAACTTTCTCGCTTGAAGTTTTTACGGGACACAAAAATGAAAAAAATTGTCGCATAGTCAAATTCCGTTTCACCCTCCATGAATTTTGTGTAATTGGTGATGTTTATATAATGAAATAAAAACATTTATGTCCGCATTTTTTAAGTTTCTGTTTTAACCATCAGAAGGACTGTGTTGTGCAGATTATTTCTGCACAAATTTCACAGAAATAGGACCAAGGGTTAATTAAAGATTGCGAGTTTAATCATAAGATGCCAAACTATCATGACGCAGCATTGAGAAGTTGAAACGCAAACGAAGGTGCTGCCAGTGTTTCGGTGGACCGCCGCTCTCCCTATACCTACCATTGTATTAGCGGCGAAGTCATCACACTTTCTCATTCTATTCATTATGGCTGCGCTTTCTAATTATGGAATTCACTTCAAAGCCGGATTTTTAGCTGTTTCATTAATTATTAATCATTTAGTTTAGGCCTCTGAATGTTTCGTGTGCAAGTGTTAATAAATCTTTTAATTATTTTGCTCTTAATTTTTAATCTTCCAATTAGGCCTAATTATCGTTGGCAAAACCATGGGTATTTGCAAGTAGAAAATAATTGTTTGCACATAAGAGAAATATAGGCCACATTAATTAAGTCAGCACTACAGAAGGAATTTTTTAAACATCTAATTGGGAAACAAGCCTTGTTTAGTTTGTTGCATACTTGATCAATTTGCATATTCCATTTAAGGTGATCATCTAGAAGTATTCCCAGAAATTTACAAGAATTGATTAATTTATAATTAATTTATTGTATTATCAAACTTGACTGACAGGTAATAAAAATTTACATGATTTTGTAATAACAAGCAGACAGTTTTATCAACATTTACAATAAGATTATTTTTATCACACCAATCTTTAAATGATTTGACAGCTTCTGATATTTTAAAAGTCAGGATATCCGCATCTTCACCTGTTATGATAAAAGATGTATCATCAGGATACACAGTTGTGTGATCAGCATAAATGTCATGTTCCATGTCATTTAAAAATAAAATAAACAGCAGTGGGTCCAAAGTGGATCCTTGGGAACACTGTGTTCCACAAGAAATTTCTGGGAAAAACAATTTGAAATTTTTACCACTGATTCTCTATTGCTGAGGTATGATAAAATCAATTCATCGGCAACACCTTTAATAGATAAGTTATGCATCTTGTCTTTCAAAAAAGGATGATTTATAACGTTGAAAGCACAAGAAACAGGCTGGCTACATACAACTTTCTGTCTATACTCTTATAAATAAAATCCATAAAACTGTTGCATGTACAGTGACTCAAATAAAAACGTCAGGACTCGTACGCAGTTAAAATTAAAGTTTTAACGCTTTAGTTTACAAGTTTCCTATAAAAGACATAAAATACAGGTCATTCTCAGAACATATGAGGTCATGCGATGACAGGGAAAGCACAACACACAATATTCAACATAATGTATGTCATAATTCATTCTGCATTGTGTCATGGCGCCACATACAAATGCTAGCTTGAGAGAAAGTGTAGTTAGGGCTGTAATTGACCTGCATTTTTCGGCATCTGAAGCAGCGAGAAGGTTCCATATTTCTGAAAGAGCACCTCAGAGGTGGGTATTTCACTATAATGCAACCGGAAGTTTTCATAGGAAACGTGGATCTGGTCGGCCGTGTATTTCGATGCTGGAGCAAGATGCTAGATTGGTTGCAGAAATTCAATGTAATCCGTTTCATACTGCTGCATCCAAGAAGGCTACTGCTCAATTCCCTGGCCATCTTCAAACCATTAGGAACCAGGTAAGATTAGCTGGTTTACGTTCTAGGCGAGCACTCTCTTAAGAAGTCCTGAAGGAAGAACACAAGGACGGCGCCTTGTATTTGCAGTTGAAAAAACTGACTTCAACTGGAGTAGAGTTACATTTTCAGATGAAGCTAGTTTTTCGAGAGCATCTTCAGGGCCAGTTCTAGTGTATTGTCCATTCGATACCCGGTATGATCCCAAATACACTGCAACTCGTGCAAGGAATGGCAGGGTAAGTGTGACATGCTGGGGTTGGATGTCTCAGAAAGGGGCTGGCATGCTCCACCGAATTAGTGGGCTGTTTAACCAGTGGAAATACCGTCAGTTTCTAGAGGTATATGTTTGTTTACACCAGGCTTCATTTTCCTGATGGAAACCTTAAGTTCCTACAGAATAACAGCCCAATCCACACTGCTCGACAGGTTCAAACCTGGTTCGCTGAAAGACCATATATAGAGATGATAGACTTTCCAGCGCGTTTTCAGATCTAAATCCTATTGAGAATGTGTGGGCAGAAGTAAAGTAGCATATGAGAAGGAACTGGCCGAACCCATCTCAAGCTTCTGAAGCAGAACTGTGGGAACTAATTCAAACTGCTTGGACGCTGTGGCAGACAAGGATAATTATTTTCTACACATTGTAGAGTCAATGCCCAACAGAGTGAGGGAAGTTATAGTAATGGATGGTGGATGGACTTCCAACTGAGCGTGTGCCTCTTTTTTCTTTTTCTTTCTTTCTTCACTTATTCTTATTTAAGTTCGTTATTATGTCTGTAGTAAGATTGAGATCGGAAATATACACACTAAACTTCACTAAAAGGTATATTTACCCAGGATGATCATTTCAGCGGGTCTTCCCGCCATCATCAGCTGATTCCGACTGGCCCTCTAGCGGCGGGTGAATGAACTTGTCGATCAGGGTTCCTTGTATGCCAACTGAAGTGTCAAAGTTTAAGAGATTTTCCCGGTTCTTTTTAATGAATATTTTTTCCCAAACTATAAATTCTGTAGGTTTTCAACTTGTTTCAAAAGTGCAATTTCATTTTCAATTTCATGGCCTACTTCCCAGAAATGCATTGCCAAAGCGGATTTTTCAATTTGTTTGTTCATGATAATCCTAAAATGTTCTTTTCTCCTTGTGTCTAAATTCCTTTTTGTTTGGCCTATATAAAATTTTCCACAATCTTTGCAATTAATTTTGTAAATTCCAGCTTTTTTGGATCTCAATCTTATTACAGATATCAACACTTCACTGCAAATTTCCATCTAATATTTATATTGTCGTTATTATGTTTCATTATGTTACCTTCTATTTTCAGTATGTTTCTTATTATTTTATGCCACAGATATGCATTTGTTGTAAAATCATACTTTCTTTCTTGCTTTCTTTTGTGTGTCCAAAATTCGACACCAACAATGATAATTCGTTAGAAGTAATTATTATTTTATTCCAGTCATTGCTGCGTTTGAAAAAATAAATATAAATAAAAATAAAAAATATACAAGACCCCACTAAGGATCGAACCCTGGTCCCACATGTTTAATTCCGATGGCTTGACCAATACGCTATTGTGAACAGATGAGAATAGCCTACATAATCCTGATGAGATTGTAATATCCAAGCTTGAAAATACGTTTAAGCCAAAGTTATTGATTTTGCACTATAAGTACCGGTATTATAAAATAAAATCTTTAAAAAATGCTCCTTGAATATTCCTCGCGAATTTATTCATTATTAATATTATAAGAACTTGCACGCAAGAATATGGCGGATGTGAGGCATATAGCCACAGCCTTATATATGTGTTCATTTTGGAACAAAACTGACTAAATAGTCAAGAAAATACATGGATAAACAAGAGGCAGGTGTGAACCTAACCTTAAGTCTTCCGGTACATGTGCATATATGCTCGTTTGTGGTACTTTACCAAATAATGCTTGATGTTTTTTTATTTGATCGACTGTGCTTTCTGTCAATTTACCTTTTATAAAACCATGTTGATTACAAGTTAATTATAAATAAATTCTTAGCAATTAGGAAAGTTATAATCCTAGAAGCTGTGAGTTTTTCAATCACCTTTGACAGTATGCAAAGTATTAAGATCAGGGCCGTCGCGTGGTTTGTTGGCGCCCGGGGCAAGATTTCGTCAGGCGCCCCCCCCCCCCCCCAAACTCAATCCCACGTGAACCCACCAGACATTCCACCTATCTTTAGAGATTCAAACACAAACACACAGCGAGCGATGTGACTCGACACTATCAAATAGGCCTACATATAAACATTTGGGATTAAACACGCAACGGGGCGACGTGGACTGGACAAGTTCCAAGCCACATCGCGTCCAGTCGCTCGTTAGCCAAGTTGCGCATCGGGTTGCGTCGCTGTCTGTGTTTTTGTGCCCAAAAGAGACACCTAATTGGATTACCTTACAAAAATACCAGAAATAAAATTATTTAAATTTTTTTATAAGATTATATTGAAAATCAAATTAATACAAGTTTAGTAATGTTAGAAAATTTTAACAATCATAAAAAATGCTATAGGCGTTATTAATGGACTACAAATTAATAGTGTGGGAAACCTCAATACATACATTGAATAGAATATAGAAAAGGGAACCGCGTTTATTAAATTAAGATAAGGTAGGCCCTACTAAACATTAAATGGCATTCGCCTGGTTTTTGCACGAGCAAATGTCGTTAGAATTTCCATCAAGTCTATTTTTTGTGCTTCGTCATTTTCAATGGACAAGAAGGCCAGAGAATTCAGTCTCTCCTGTGACGTAATTGATCGTAAATATGTCTTTATAAGGAAATATTTATTTTGGGATAACTTAGTACAAATATAGGCCTAAAGTTATTGGTGTCAAATATTTATTTGTTCAATAAAAACATACAACGTAATATTGAAAATTCAGTTATACCTAACTTTAAAAAATGTGTTATGTACACCCTACTTATTTTTTCAAAGTTTGTTGTTTTATTTTTGCCGTTGCCACGGCGCCCCCCTGGTCGTGGCGCCCGGGGCGATCGCCCCGCCCATGCGACGGCCCTGATTAAGATGGACCTATAGTTAGTTATAAGACCAGCGTCACCTTTTTGAAAACAAGGAGAACAATAGCTTGCTTTAGACAGTCTGGAAAAATACCATTTGTCAAACATAATTTGAATAAGAAAACTAGAGGTTCAGTTATATAGTTTGCTGTACTTTTCAAGACTGACCGGTTTATGTCATATATATATAGGCTATATACAGTAGAATCGAGGCAATCTGATTTTTCCTGTATCTATAACTTAGTTGTTCATACTTTAGTATGCAGTGTTTACCATTGGGTGAAATACTGAAACATCTTGAAAAAGGGATGAAATTAAGAAACATTCAGTTACATGGAATGAAATGTTCAAAATAAATTTCAAATCTATATGTCCAGTCATGCTAACTGAACTTACTAATAAAACACATAGGTGATGGGGCATATTCATTGATGGATGAAAGTACAGGTGTTTGTAGTAAAGTACTTGCGTTTCTGTATAAAATATTATAGGAAAACCTTTGATACCGTAGCTATAGATTTTTCAAGTCTTGTTGACACACATTAATTTACTTAAATCAGCCTATTGCATGATATGATTTCAGAAACAACAATTTACCAAGTTCAGAAATTGGCGCCATTCGGCTACTGGGCCTATATGCCTGAATTCGGCAGAATGAATTATGATATGTGGAAACCTAGTTTGCAACATATGGCAAGCGTTGAACAAAGTACACCTCTCTTTACTCTCTCTTTCAGTAACGAAAAATAAAATTGTAAAAAAAAATTGATTTCACAGACCACAGACCACAGTTAGAAGTATTGCATGTTAACTTAGGTTATTCACACACTTTTTTTAAAAGTACGAACCAAACGAGACAGTAGAGACATATTGGTACCATTTAAAAATATTGTAACCTTTATTTTTTCTAAACAGTAGTTTTGTTAGAAATATATCCCCCCTGGCCTAGCAGTCACTGCCATTAGAGGATCAATATAAATTTTAACAGGGGTACGCTGTAGCATAGTGGTTGAGGTGCTGCACTACAAACCGGAAGGTCATGGGTTCGATTCCCGATGAGGTCATTGATATTTTTCAATTGGCCTGATCCTTCTGGTGGCACTATGGCCCTGGGGTCGACTCAGCCTCTAACAGAAATGAGTACCAGGAGCAATTCTGGGGGTAAAGGCGGCCGGTGCATAAGGCTGACAACCTTACCACCTTCATGTGCCAAATGTCCAAAATCTGGGAGCCTCAACCTCCTAGAACCCTCTGGGCCTCCATGGCCTGTATAGGGATCATTTTACTTTTTACATATTTTAACAAGAAATTTGTTTGAAAGTTAACATCTTTTTATAGTCATACATGCTATTCATGTATTATTTTCT
Source organism: Ectobius pallidus (assembly GCA_964059195.1). Lineage (NCBI taxonomy): Eukaryota > Metazoa > Arthropoda > Insecta > Blattodea > Ectobiidae > Ectobius > Ectobius pallidus. The sequence goes on from CAXKWD010000007.1 coordinate 15,895,865, forward strand.
TATTGTTAAAAAAGTATTTTTATAATTTAGGTTTAACTTAATAATATGTACTATGTCGTTGGGCAAACCTTGACAGGGAAGTTATGAAATAAAAATTCTATATGGGTAGAAACTGAGTCAGGAAGGCCAGGAATTTCTCCTGTGATACTGTGTTTAAGTTCTTGTAATGTATGGAGGTTTGACCTATACACTTCACTTTTTAACTTCAAGCTCGGGTGAAATATCTACGTAACTGAAAGAGTAATCAACTCTTATCTTGGAAGTTGAACTTATGTGCACGAAAGAAAATTCCCTAAAAAGGCACCAGGTGCAAGAGAAGGACATTTCCAACTTCTCTTGTGATGATGTACGTGATTATTTTCATTGTAATTTTAACTGTAATTGTAATCATTACACTGTCAGTGGCTTTATTTGTATATATATCTCACCCGATCGCTCAGGAGTTAGAACTATGGCTGCCGCAATGCAAAAACCCACGTTGGCCAACTCGTACATGAAACACACTGTATAATACAAATTTGTAGTAAATTTAATCAGCTTTAATGTTTTGTAGGACTATATTTTCTCTATGACCAACAAACAGTTCAGAGATATAAGGGAGGGGGGGAGTCACACATTTTGCTAAACCATGGAGTTACCTCACACCGTAGGGTCAGGGACTTGGTATTATCATCAAACACCTCCAAACACATCCCATACATAAAATCTTTACGGTCAACCTTTTTTGAGCATTTGTTGACTAGACTAAATCTTAGAGGCAATTATTTAGAACAAGCTAAAGCTGTTGTAAAAATTTTCCCCAATTAATTTTCATATTTTACAGTGAAAACAAAACATAATCTTTAATGTTTTTTATTTCAATCACTTTTAAGAATTGTATGTCACTTTGGTTGGGAAGCAATTTTTCAATTAGAATGTTGTCTAACATAAATGATATCTTAAACAACTTAAGGATATTGTAAGGAAACACAGTGGTGGTTTCTTGATATAAGTTATACACATCCAAATCGTGAATGCAATAATTCCTCTATTATTTATTTATTATTCATACCTGTAACATAATGGATTTTGAAACCTTTTAAAACTAAAAACAAAACACACTTGCTGTTTTTGTTTGGGCACTAAGATAGTATTTTATTTCATTTCAACTTAAATGGTTTTATGTGGTCATTAAGATAAGTGACAAATTACACAATAATTACTTACCACAGTTATGCTGACCGCATCATCGTACTGCCTCATGAGCACACTCACAAATGCCGAACCCAACAGGAGCATGATTAGAGGATTCTTAAACTGCAACAAAAAATATATAAATAAATAAATAACATAACATTATTAAAACCTCATGGTGTTATTTATTGAATATCCAAAATTGGATTAAACCCTATTTCAACCGAAGGTATAATAGGGTTATAGATACATACATTTCAAATATTTACAATATATGTCTAGAATTCTAGTCTGAGCACAAGCTGCAAAGAAAAGTCATAAAGAAACATAAAGAAATAAACATTAACAAAAGGGAGGCAAAAAAAACATAAAAAGATAAAATAAACATTAACAAGAGAGAAATAAACATTAACAAGAGAGAAATAAACATTAACAAACAATGTAACTCATAGTTTTGAGGGTATACTATTTACAAAAGACGAGAAATATTTATATCCTGCCTTATTAGAGTGTGTTATGGATGGGGAATGGTGTATTGAATGTTCAGCTGATGCATATAGGATATGAGTTTAAATCTTTCTAAAGCTATGTTCACACTGAGGAATCTGTTGCAAGAATATGTATCTGGGTACATGTATAGCAACCTATTTGCCACAAGTCGTAAACCTATTGAACATATTCCTAGTTCCCGGACACAAACAGTGAATAAAATGTACTAGAAACAAGGTTTCACCATAAGTTCTTGTTTACGCTTCGAAAGCTAAGACATTGAACAGATCCCAGCGAAAATGCTCTTTGCGCATGTGCTGTAGTCATGATTCTTGTGACAGCTGACTCTGTTTGTGGTTATGATCAATCCCATGAGATATATTGCTACGTTCACGCTGTTTTATTTTACGAAATCGCCGGTATTTTGCTATGGAGTGCTCTAAACAGAACATGTCGATGTAGAAGTATTCTCCCTCATATTCATAATCCCTTTGCAGAAAATTTGAATGTAGGCCTAAGTTATAGGCACACTTCTTCCTTGAAGAGATTCTGTGTTTAATGTGAAATAATTAAGATAACATCTACATGTGCTTACTGAAAAAAATGATGAAATAGAAGATATATAAAAAACAGCTTCAGAATTGAATTAGGCCTAGGCGGGATTCTTGGCAGATAATGTGTCTGTGTAGATCTTGAAGCATATTTTCTACGAAGCTGTCACATAATAGGCCCATGTGGTAAATGTAATAGCACCTCTTATAAACAGTTTAAGCACAATAATATACAATTTTAGTATGGATTATACAGTTATTTTGCGAGGTTAAACAAACCCTTTCTCTATCGACTACAATGGATCGATGTTATCGGCTATCATTTCAACACCTGCCGGTTGACTGCGAAACTGCGGGCTCAAAAAACACGCTCTGCTAAAGAAAGTTAAGCAAGCTTGAATTTACAAAAAATTATACGACCGAACACAGCTTTAAACCATTCTTACAGTAAAATTCAGAATTAAAAATACTGACTGCCCAGATAAAAATATAAATCCCCGCTTTTTACTGCCGACTAACGTGACCCTATAGCTCGGAAGATTTAATCAGCATTAGTACAGTATAATATTGTCATTTTCTTCCGCAAATTGAGTGTTTGTGGGTTACAAACTTGTTCTGAGTGAATCATCAATGCATTTAAAGCAGAAAAAAGCAAACGTTTATGCATCTAAAGCCATACTTGTGCCTGACAACAAAGTCCACAGTGTGAACGCTCACATGGGATATTTGTGCAAAGAACATGTACTTAGGATAAGTATCCAGATACAAGAATCACAGAAATGGATCTGGGATTTGTATGGAGTATTTGTGTCTGCAACAGATTCCTCAGTGTGAACATAGCTTAATGTGTATATGGGACAAGAAAGCAGAATGTGGTTAATTGACTGTTCACTTTCTCCATATTTACAGCCGGCACTGTTAGTTACATGGAATCGGTGCAAGTACTGTTGAAATTTTCCATCTCCTGTATAAAACTGTGTCATGATATAGCTTGGTACCAATTGTTTACATTTTATTCTGTCGTAAACTGATGGGAAAAATATGTTCCTAGTCACAGATCCATTCTTGCAGTTCTGCCATTGGCTGTTCCATTCGATAATAGTGCGATTTTTTACTTCTTTCGTTATATGAGAAATGGGATAGAGAGTGTAACATGGAAGGGGGTTAGAATCTGCAGACAGCTTGACCAGTTCGTCTGCTCTTTCATTCCCTTTAATCCCAGAGTGTCCATGGATCCAAGATAGGAAGGTGTGACCAGGAAACCGCCATAATAAACTGTGGATTTCATGAGCGACCGGGTGTACATTATGTTTGTCATTATATTATCTTGATATATTAAGATGTTAGGTACCATTTGCAGGCAAATGCAAGCTGCAAAATGATGTTGTAGGCAAAGAGTAACCACTTACTGTTGTGAATGATGCTGAATTACAGCCAGGAAAGTGTGTTTCATGCATTTATGACAAGGACTGGTTCGTGGGTTGCATTGTTGAGCGGTAAAATGAAATTTTTCTCATTTTGATTTATATCCACCTTAGATACATAGAAAAATTTAACTTCTGGAATATTTTCACAGCACCAGCCATACAATTGAGAAGCAGTAATAATGTGTCCGACTGTGGTTACCTGCAGGTTTGATTGTCCAGCTAAATGTTTGTCGCTTCCACCAATGCCATCTCATGGACTCTTATCATGCTATGTTGCAAAAAAGTTCCACTCTGCATCAAGGCTTTGTGATGATTGCTGAGTTTGGAAAGGATTTTATAGTTTTTACATTGGCTTGCTGCTCCATCAATGAAGTAAAGGAGCTTTCTGATGAGTGAAAATTCATGATACATCAAGCACAATTCGCGGGTGCGTGGGCAAAGAGAGTTAAGTCCACCATCCTAAAAAATTGAGATATGACCGTAGAGTTATAGATAAAAATGTTATCTACATTTGTGTTAAGTCCAGTAAGTCACAATGAAAATTGTACGGTAGTTATGGATGTGTGCCTCATGGGTTTATCCATCTCTAAAGCTATGTTGGGCTGGTAGGCTATAGTGTGTTAAGTCACTCTAATTCTCAGTAAGAAGAAAGTGGACTTAACTCTCTTTGCCCGCGCACCCCAGAATTATGCAGATGTTTTCATTCAATCATATATGTCACCAGAAATGTGATGAAAGCATGAACATTTGTGGTATCGTGTTTAAGACAATCTGATATCACACAAATTGGGAAATGCTGAAGTTTACCAGCTGATATGTGATAAATCACAAACAGATGAAGTACTGCTTGAGAGATGTTCCAGTGGAACTCTTGTACCTCATTTTGCACCACGAAGCTATAGTTTTCGGCAAAATCTAACATGACAACTGCCTCATGCTCCAGAAGATTTTCTTTCAGTTTCCTGAGATAACTAGACTGGGCCTTAGGTATAAATAAAGGTGTTTGTTTTTTTGTTGTTTAGCGATAAAGCAAAATGATGTATTCTGATGTCAAGATTATATTATCTTGATACATTAAGATGTTAGGTACCATTTGCGGTCAAATGTAAGCTGCAAAATGATGTTGTAGGCAAAGAGCAACCACTTACTGTTGTGAATGATGCTGAATTACAGCCAGGAAAGTGTGTTTCATGCATTTATGACAAGGACTGGTTCGTGGGTTGCATTGTTGAGCAGTAAAATGAAAACTGCGATGTCTTTGTCAACTTCATGACATAGTTTAAGGCTAGACTTCTCTCATAGTCTGTTTCTGTTCATCAGAATGCCTGCTGGATGCCATTCCAGAACATATGTGCAGTGTGTCTGCACCAGAACTTCAGGTTCATAGTGCAAGGTTTTATAAGCTCGCCGATCATGACACAGAACTAAGTCAGAAGAAACTGCCGTCATTTGGACTGTGAACTCAAATAATTTTATACCAAATTTTCAGACAGAACTTGCTAATTGCAAATACCAACAAATTTCTGTGTTTGGAGGAGGAATACTTCACATTATCTGCATTTTTGGCAATAACCGTTGTTTAACATCAGCTGCCGTGAAAAAAAAAATCTATATTTCATAAAATTATTAAAATATGAAGGTGAGAAAACAAGGTGAATTTTTGTGCACATGATTAACATATATGTACAATTGTGTAGAAAAAATTTCTCTACCATGGGTAATTGCTCACACTGTGAATTTGTCAGTCAAAAATTTGTCTAAAGGTGCAATTTTTTAACCAGAGCTCTTTATACAGCCCTCTTACTCCTAAACTAAGACTCTGCAGATAGCCATATCCTCAAATAAAAGGAATCCGGCGACAATAGCTTGTTGTGAATCATTCTGGTATGACAGTTGCCTCATGAATATTGAAATTTTCATTTTCGCACATAAAAAGATCACTACTTTAGAGGACAGTAGCTCAGAAACTAGAAGAGATATACCTTTTCTGATAACAGATATGCTAAAAGCCTGGGTTCAAAGTACCTAGTATAGCGAATTTCAGGCAGATATTGCATTCCATTCCAGAGATACTGGCATCCGAAAGTCGGTGCACAGGAACATGAGCAATTTGTAAGTGTCAAAAATGGACAACAGACCTTGGCCACAGCACATAAACTCTTAGGAATTTTGGCCTACAATTTGGCAATTGTTAATTATATATAGGCTATGTAAAGGTATTAGCACAATTTTTTTTAGTCAAATCTGAGTTGGTCACCGTGGGAGATTTCCAGATTTTGGTTGAGTTCATATGGAATGACCCTATTTATTTTGCCTAATTATGAAGAATCTTGTGATGTGACGTCATCCCGGCAGGACAGCTAGAATCCTGGGTAAACAGCTTGACAAACCCAACAAAGCATGCAGAATATATAATATGGCACATTTTCGAAACAGGAGAATTCAGTATGCCCTACTAAACTAATGTCACTGTTCCCAGCCTAACAGAACCTATCACTAACACAAAAATCACTGTTTCTAACCTAATACGGGTCACTAAACTGCAAAGTGCTGGGTAATTCGTTGCCTGGTCACTGGTGCACTACAAGTGTGATGTAATGGTTCTCATCACATGGCAATTACAGTGGTGGCAATCTCATGGTGATGACGCTGATCTCAGGTAGTCATAACCTACCAAGACTATTCTACCTAACCTAACCCCTACATATAATTCCAGAGAGCCGACATGAATGGTATTAAAAAATTACTTAAGGCACAAAGGCAATTTGCACAATCGGCCTCCAGTGTTAATGTAGCATGGTTTCAGTTTCAAAAAAATTGTGTCAGAAGCAATTGAAAAGTATGTACCATACAGAACCATTAAACATAATGCTGATCCAGAATTTTATACCAAAGCTATTAGAATACTCAAAAGAAAGGCAAGGCGTGCTTATCATAGTAGAAAGAAATCAGATTGGCATTTTAATAAATTTAAAGAATTAACAAAGCAACTTCAGGATGAAAACCTGATTGTGCAAGAATGCTTTCTAAAGCAAATTCTTCAAGGAACAGATAGTAATAGGGGAACCTTTTTTAAGTACGTAAATAGACGGAAGGGCAATAGGGAAACAATACCAGATTTTAACATAAACGGTGTTTCCATACAGAGTGACACAGAAAAAGCAAATATATTAAATTTGCATTTTGTGTCGGTTTTCAATAAGAAGGACCACAGACTCGAACAGGGAAATAGTGATGGGGATGAATCAGTTTTTCAACTAAATACTGTCAACTTGCGGAAAAGAATAAAATTGTTGAATAATCATAAATCTAGGGGACCTGATAACATTCCTACGGAAATTCTGAAGATTGGGGGAGAAGCCATGATTACCTACCTTATGCTTCTGTTTAATATGACTATTAATAACGGGGAATTGCCGAAGGATTGGAAAACTGCTATAGTCGTCCCGATTTTTAAAGGGGGTAACAAGACAGAAATAAATAATTATTGGCCAGTGAGTTTAACTTCGGTTGTGTGTAAAATAATGGAACATTTACTCGCAGAACACATAAGGGGAACGCTAGAAAGCAAAGGGTGGTTCAACGAAAGCCAACATGGCTTTCGATCAGGGTACTCATGTGAAAGTCAGGTTACGTCGCTATTTCAAGATATAGCAGACGAAGTGGATACAGGGGGAAGAACTGATGCAGTGGTTATAGATTTTTCTAAAGCTTTTGACGTAGTACCACATAACCTACTTATCCGGAAAGTAGCTGGGGCAGGAATTGATAAGCATGTTGTCCATTGGGTGGAGAATATTTTGGAAGGGAGATCGCAAAGGGTGAGGGTGGGGAATGAGCTGTCAGAGATGGGTGCAGTAAGTTCAGGGGTGCCCCAGGGTTCAGTTCTGGGGCCCTTACTTTTTATTATTTTTGTAAATGATACAACTATAAATACTACAAGTCAAATAAGACTGTTTGCGGATGATTGTGTCATTTATAACAGAATTAGGGACGAAATAAAGGAGAGGGAACTTCAGGAGGATCTGAACACAATAAGTAAATGGGCGGATGAGAATAAAATGACAATCAATACCAGTAAAAGTAAATCAATAGTTTTCAGTAGAAGTAAGAATAAAATTCGGCTAAATTATCACATGGGCAGGGAACGAATTCCACAGGTGGAGAGCTGTAAATATCTGGGAGTATATATGGCAAATAATGCGGGTTGGGACGAGCAGATAAATGTGGTGTCAAGGAAGGCGTGGAAAACACTGCACTTTATAATGAGGGTACTGAAAAAAGGGAGCGCAAAATCAAGGGAAATAGCCTACAATTCTCTAGTAAGGCCAATAATGGAATATTCAGTAGCATGCTGGGATCCGTATAGAATTAATCAAATAGATTCACTAGAAAAAAATCAGAAAAGAGCAATAAAATTCATAAAAAGAGGTAAATATTGTGGACAGGAGATAAGATGGGAACTCTTGCAAGACAGGCGTAAGATATATAGGTTATGTACATTATACAAAGCTTATCATGGTTCTAAGGCTGGAAAAACCATCGTATTATGGAAGAGGCGACGATTCCCTCAAAATCAAGGGTAGAAGGTATAGAACAGATGTAGGAAAGTTTTCATTTGTAAATAGAACCATTGAGGAATGGAATGAATTGCCTGTAGCAGCTTTTCAGGGAAACCCCCCCTCCCTGAAGAAATTTAAGAATCACTTAAGGTCTTTGTGTACTAAGTAATGCTAGTCTACCTTCTTATGTAATGGTTCTTTTTTATGAAATGTTCATGTGATGTTCCTTGTAAATGTGTATGTTACTCGTTAATGTGTTAATATTTAGTCTTAGTTGTAGTATTGTTGTATTAGGAATCGCTGCCACTGGGTAATAACCCAATTGCATGGAATAAATACATACATATAATTATTACTTGGGGGCTATGCACCCATACCCCCTTTCATGGTGATGTGCGACTTCTCTGCTGGTTTAAAAAGCGCACAAACGTCGATGTTAACAGCATTGTGAGAGAATGGGACAATGAAATGATAGATTATTTTTAGGAGTGTCGGTGGGCAATCAAGAACCAATGAGAGTGTTGTTAATGAACAACCTATGGGACATGTAACCACACGGAACAGACCTGCCTAATATCACTGTTCTTAACCTAACAGAACCTGTCATAAACACTAATAGCCTACCACTATTCCAAACATCCTACCTGACACTAACCTATTAGTTGGTCCAAGTTAAGAGTGAAGTACAGGGTCTTATGGGCTATTACATTAACACACCCCCTGTTGTATTTACATAGCCAAACTCCTCTGTAAATTAGTTGTTTTCAAAATTTATTATGATAAAACAATGTAATAGGCTATTTATTGTAAGTAACAAATAACAAGTTATGAGTTCTTATACATGTGAATAAATATTATATTCGACATAACTAATTATTTTATTTTGGAGTGCTTAACGGGTGCTGTTCAGCATTACCAGAAATGGGAAATGGTCAGCTTCTCCACCCTACCCAGCCCTCAGGTCAGTCAGATAATTATATGATCCCTTGCTATATAGTGCATTTCAAAGTTTCCTCAACTATAACAAGTGTGGCTATCTTTGCAGCGTATATCATAATTTTATTCTTTATTTAGTGTAGTTGTTATATTATTATTATTCATGTAACGTTCCTTTTTTCTTATCAGGTTTTTTCTTCATGCTGTTTCTTTTTCTTGTTGCCCTTTATTTTCTTATTTTTTTCTTCTATGTTGAGACTGTTACAATGGATGGTAATCAAGGCACTAAAAAATGTAAATGTGGGCAGGTGCTGACAAGTAAAGAGAGACAAATGGTACTCAATGCATTTAATTATATATAAAAAAATAAGAATCCCCAAACCCCTGTGAACTGGATTGTTAGAGTACGATTACTTCCACAAAGTCTCTCGCCTTGAAGACTAATCCAGCCAGCGAACTTTCGCGTTACAGCTTGCACAGAGTCGCATGCGCATAGATCAGTGAGCTACTGTTGAGTACAGAGTGAAGATTGCGCTGGCAACACAAATACTATAATAGTTGAATGGAAGGATAATGCCACAGCGAGACAGAGACAGACAACACTGAGTGGGATAGAAGAGGTGGACCAATCAGGGTGCAGCTACCTCCCCTAGGCAGGAACTCTAGGAACTGTGACACTCGCTCCTAAGGTATGTATGTAAAAATCCAGAGACTTTATGGAAGTAATCGTACTCTACACAAAAAGCTGCAGCTCTTGGCATTTCGACGACTACAGTGTACAAAAACAGAAAGGAGGCTTCATGTGGTCCTGTGGTTACTCCAAACAACAAAAGAAAACACAAGGTAATATGGAAGAACAGTAGACAAATTACTTATCCTGAGTTCACAAGGAGATTCAAAGATCCATGAATTTTATTTAAGAAATCAGTCACCTATTTTAGGTTCTGTCCTGGCAAAAGTAAACAATGATCTGGATCTTCCTAACTTGAAGAAAACGACCTTCCTTACTCTCATTAAGGAAATGGGATTCGAATAGCCTATATGTGACAGGAGAAGAACAGATCCATAACGATTGAGAGAAATGACATCTAGTAGTGTGGCATCGTGATTATCTTGTTGCCTTGAGGAGATACAGGAATGAGGGAAATACTATTTTCTACATGTGCGAGACTTGGATAAATACAGGCACTACAGTCAACAAAGCATGGAAAACACAACAGTGAAAACACCAAAACATGCAGTCTTGGCAGGTCTTTCTACAGGTTGCAAATGACCTAGAGCTTACGGACCACGGTTTGCAATAGTACACACTGGAAATGAAAATGGTTTCCTGCCCAATGTCAATCTAGTTTTCTTGTGCAAAAAGAACACTTAAGACTTCCATGATGAAATGGATGAACATGTGTATGAAAGATATTTTTCAGAACAAGTCCTCCTTAATCTACCACCAAACTCCGTAATAGTGATGGATAATGCTTCTTACCATAGTCGGAAACTTGAGGCAATACCTACAATAGCATGGAGAAAGACAACATTCGGGAATGGTTACAGCTTCACAATCAACATTTTGAATCATACATGCTGAAAAAACATTTGTTGGATATTGTAAATAGGATTCGCCCCTTGTATGATAAATATAAAATTGACACTATGACAGAAGAAATGGGTCACAGCGTAATTCATTTACCACCTTACCATTGTGAGCTGAATCCATTTGAGCTTGTATATATTCTCAAGTTAATGGCATGTTAATGCCAATAACAGCTCTTTCAAAGTAAACGAAATGAGGGACCTCATAAGCGACAATCACATGTCGCCGGAGAGGTGGAAAAGTTGTGTAGACTATGTGAAGAAGGTGGAAATGGATATGTGGAAAGCTGATGATGTACAGGATGACACTGATCCCTTCGTCATTAATTTAAATGACACCAATGATGACGAGTCTTCCAAGAGTGATGAATATAACGAGGAGAATGATATGGACGGCATTGAACCTCTTCAAGAATAATAGAGGTGAGAAACCACATTAATATTATTATTGCTCATTGGTACTTAATTTATTGTAATGAGACGATGCTTTGGAATTTTTACAGCACCGATAATATATAAATTAATTTTATGTCTTGCTTTAATAATGTTATTTTTGTAATTTTAGTTTTTTTATGTTGTAGGCCGAAATATAAAGTATAAACAAGGTAATTATGTTAGATAAAATATTCACAAGCTATCACGGGTTAAATAAATTCATTTCTTATCTGAACACGCTTTTCATTTAATTAGTGTGAAGCGTTAAACTGCAATTATTGCTTCCACTACTCCTTCAGTGACAATGACAGGATTGCCCTTCTTTTGGGACAGCTTATACTTCTGCAAACCCTGCGGTGAAGAAATGAGTGTCGGTTCAAAACGCGTTAAGTCCACCTCAGATCGTAATGTAGTTTTTTTGCGGATTCGCATTCTGTGAGGTGTTCTGCATGATACTACATAACGTTTTTGTTTCAAATCGCAACCTTTTCCCGTTAAAATTGAGCCTGAAGTATGGGGTTCGAGGCAAAACGCGTTCAGTCCAGAACTTGGTTCGGTGCAAATAACGCTGAGTCCACATTTTAGACGCGATCACATGCGAAACAGGTATTTATTGTAATGAGACGATGCTTTGGATTTTTTACAGCACCGATAATATATAAATTAATTTTATGTCTTGCTTTAATAATATTATTTTTGTAATTTTAGTTTTTTTATGTTGTAGGCTGAAATATAAAGTACAAACAAGGTAATTATGTTAGATAAAATATTCACAAGCTATCACAGGTTAAATAAATTCATTTCTTATCTGAACACGCTTTTAATTTAATTAGTGTGAAGCGTTAAACTGCAATTATTTCTTCCACTACTCCTTCAGTGACAATGACAGGATTGCCCTTCTTTTGGGACAGCTTATACTTCTGCAAACCCTGCGGTGAAGAAATGAGTGTCGGTTCAAAACGCGTTAAGTCCACCTCAGATCATAATGTAGTTTTTTTGCGGATTCGCATTCTGTGAGGTGTTCTGCATGATACTACATAACGTTTTTGTTTCAAATCGCAACCTTTCCCCATTAAAATTGAGCCTGAAGTATGGGGTTCGAGGCAAAACGCATTCAGTCCAGAACTTGGTTCGGTGCAAATAACGCTGAGTCCACATTTTAGACGCGATCACATGCGAAACAGGTAGTGCGTTGAATTTTACGACATCTATAGTTGCAGGTGTTCTTCTAATGAAAGCGGCATTCACCAGAGGCCAAAACAGGTGTCATTAGCGGTCAATAATAAAGGAAGAGGATCATGGATTTTCCATGATGTAACATGCTTAAAAAACAGAAAGTGTTTAAATTCTGACAATTTGGTACTTCAGCAATAGTTCACTTTGCATTAATGCGATCAGATGTGATTGTAATTCTTAAATAAAATACTAACTTTCATCTTTTTAAATGATTATTATTATAGTGTTGGGTCTAAACGCATTAAGTTCATTACTTTCAAAACTTTAACTATCAATAAAAGATGTAAATGAAAAGAATGATTTGACACACCCAATACATTTAACTATATATTAATTACTGATTCTGATCAGAAAAAAATATTGCAAATTCGTTTGATAGCTAGTTTGGCCACAAACAGTTTTTCGTCATTCCTGAAAAATCATTATTTGTGGACTAAATGAGTTTTGAATCGACGCTCCTCAAATACTTTCATTCATTGTTCCTTTTAAACATGTTCTCTCCTTGTCTTCGTCATGCGAAGAGTAGATACTGCAACCATGCACCCATAAGGCATGTACTTCACTCTTAACTTTGACCGACTAATAGGATAAAATCCAAATCACTGATTCTATGATAAACGGTGCAAGAAAGTAGAGATGATCATCTTGGTTCCGCGAAAAACAAAAACATCAAATCGTCCATGCAAACCTGCATACCGGTACTGCGAGAACAGACCTTCCTCGACACTGAGACTTTACCTAAAACTTTACTCCAAATCATGGTCACATTCATTGATGTAATTAGCCTCCTTTAAATTGTAAGCCTTGTTAACACAGTGCTCACTCATTTAGCCTATTTCTTGTTTACTGCTATGGACGGTCATATGGAACAAGCATATAATGTCAAGCTAGAATGTTTCACTGCTGATTCAGCCAAACAAGGCAGCACAGAAAAAAAAAAAAAAGTAAATAATTGATGTGCATATTTCATCAAATAGGTAGCCTACTTAGAATATATATACAGTAAAACCTGTCTTAAAGACCACCCCTCTTTAGCGACCACCTCCTTTAAAGACCAATTTTTCTAGAAACCGACAGTAAAACCCATAAGGCCAATGTTATTTGTACCCCTATTAAACGAGCACTCCTCTCCCCGACCAACGACCAGAGTTTCATTTTTGTTAAACTCTATAACGACCAAAATCGTAAAGAATATTTACTCAAATGGTAGGCATTAATCAGCATTTGAACAGAAATACTGATGTGGGCACTGCAAGAAGTCTCTTCAATTTTCTATATAGTACTTTTACTAGAGTGACGGACAGAAATGTGAATATGGATGAACAATGCTTTGGGCTGTTTTCCCTTTCGCGTTCTGGGAAATACCTTACAGTAGACAGCATCCAAGTACCGTACAGAACATATTCCAATCTCCTACCTCTGACCTGCTTGTATCATACCCTTAAGAATTCATGCCTTTATTATATCTATGATTGCAGTGACTCGGAGGGGTAATTCTATTTCTTATGAAAACGTTTATTCAATGGACATGAGGGGGTTTCTGAAATTCTCGATTCTAAGAAACGTGCTGGACGAGTCCCTTTCATTGTCCTCCAAGCAAAATGTATTGTAGGGAAAATGACGTGTCTTTCTTTTCCTCGAAATCATTACCCCGTTATACTGTAAGTAGAGGCTCGGTGTTCTTGGCCTGTATAGATTAAAGTGTCTTATTGTTGTGCTGCAATTTGAATTACTGTATAAGTAAGTAATAATCAACTGTGTGTTACATAATACACCTACTGTATTGTACCGTATTTAGTCTATTGCATTATCAGTTTCAGGACATAAAAATGCATTCCCCCTATTAAGAGACCACCCCTCATAAAGACAGCTTTTTCGTGGAACCAGCGGTGGTCGTTATATAGAGGTTTTACTGTATATAATTTTTGCTGAACTTTGAATAATGTGATCCCCGTCTCAGCCAGGCCGTACCAAGTGGGACCAAGTCTATAATGTCGACAATATTACAAGCATGACTACGTGCCAATTGAACTCGGCAGATGGTCGAGTAGTCCGTGGATTATAAACCGATTATAAATCGGGGCGGTGTGTTATTTCTTAATCCTTTTCAAAATAATACACACATAACACGATGGTAAATCCATGATAATAAATAATATCAGTATTACCGGTAGTAAAAGTTAGGCTACCTTAAGAAATTGTTACAAACAAAAGCTTTGGACTTCTTACTACATAACGATGTATTACAAAAGGTGTGGAAGAGTAAAAAAGCTTAACTGCATTAAGGTAAGTAGTGATAGGTAAATTCAGCGACAGGTTATGTTAGGTTAGGAACGGTTATATTAGTTTAGCAGCAATATACTGAATAGCATAGGATTCATTATGTGTCATGTAACGACGTTATAAGAAAGGTGTGGAAGGGTAACAAAGCTGAAACCTTAAGGCAAGTAGTGACAGCTAAATTCTATGTCAATGACAGGTTATGATAGGTTAGAAATAGTATACTGAGCAGTGCGGGGTTTAGTATGAGACACATTGAACCTCTTCAAGAATAGGAAATTTTACCACTGCGCCAGTTGTTCTTCTTTTGTTTTCCATGGCTCAAAGGGGTACGGCAGTATGGCAGATCATACTTCACTGTGGCTATGTCACACTGAAGGAGTTCATGATTTTTTGTGTACGGTATTCTCCTTTAAGACCAATTATAGCCTATATAGGCTAATGCCTATCTTACTGGTCTACCTAATAATCAGAATCTGGATTTTAATGGGAAAAATTTTCACCTAAAAAGTGCAACAAGAGGAAAAGCTGCCGAAATACATGTTTGTTTCCTTTTTCACATTAGACTACTTCACTAAAAGTGTGTTGAACTTGACAACGTTTAACATTTCTACAGGCTTGGATGTCAGACTCTGTCTCTCTGAATGTAATTTATCTTTGTGCAAAGAAAATGACCTCTCATTGTTGACAGAAACCAGTGGTGAATACTTCATTCAAACTCTGAATTCCAAGTCAGTGGAATTGACCAGTTTTTCAATATCTGGATTTTTACACAAACTCTGCTTGAGCTTCTCTTTGACAAATCCCTTGAGCATGCTGGCAACTTCTTCTACCCCCCCCCCCCCCCCGTGACACTTTGGATAAATACTCCTTCTCCAGTTGCATGATAGCCCCTGGTAGAAATTTGATCATGTGAACAGCATACAGTACAGTCTCCAAATTCGGGTTTCTAAGCAGCCTTTGCTTGCACTAGGCCTACAGGGCTCAGTGGATTCTGCATCATCCAAGAACTGAAGAAATTCCTTAATCTTGCTGAAATTCTCAGAGAGGAAAGGAGCATACGAAATCCATGTTACCCACCTTGTTATAATGGGAAACTTAGCAATAGCAAGCCTGTGATTTCCCTGCACCGTTTTATTCTGCTGGGAGCCTTGATCAGCATCTTTTTAAGTTCAGAGATGAACTAGTTAAACAATTTTTAATGTAAATTTGGCTAATTGCTAACATTGTAACTAATTTGGGTAGGCTAATTTGCAACATTTTAAGAGAAAAAATAGTTTTAGGTCATGCACTAGGCCCCTCCCATCAACACACCAACAGGACATGACTGGGAAGGAGGGGTTTAGGACCTGGGGACAGTGAGACATCTAACATCTTCCATTTGAACTACTAGCAACGTCCTATAGTAGGCAGAAGGTAAAATGGGGAAAAAATTACATCATTTATTTCTACTTGTAGTTATGAGTAGGCCTATAAATACAGCTGAAAAAAAAGAAGGGAAAAATAGCTATAGGTCGCGCACTAGGCTCCTCCCACCAACTCCCTAACGGGACCAGTAGTTGTCTCCAGCCAGCCAGCATCTTTATTTTCTGATTGTTTGATACATGCAGAGATCAAGCTTGCGCTTTTGACTCCTATAGGCCTATATGAAACCGGTAACAGTAATTTTGATCAGTTTCTTTGAGAGATGTTCACTGATTTATAAAATGCCTTGATGGATAAGATGTGGCTGGATTTTGTTCACAGAAAATATAATCATTAATAAAGAGATCTCATTAAAGGATTTGTATGTCCAATGATAGACTGTAAAAACTTTGTCAAATTTTTCATGGCATCTTCCACTGAGTCTATGTGTAGAATTTCATACAGAAAATTATTCGTTGTTCTGTAATCAGTACCTGTGATAGTTCTTAACACTGATCTTTGAACTCCCCTTAAGCGGCGAAATGAGGTCTTGTTTGCTGGTGGCCAGGACGGATAAGCACATAGAAGTTTTAATATGATTAGCATGATATAATAGGTCTTCTTGGACCAAATACTTAATGAAGGCGATTTGAAGAGAGGATATAAACAGAGGAAGGTTGAGTGGCCTTTTTCCGCTGTCCATTTTGTATGAGGTTGGAATGTGAGCCTCTGATCTAATATACCAGTAACTCCTTTTTTCAGAACTTCTTCTCGGAATTTCCTCATTAAATAACTGAAAAATAACTGGAAAGGTTCTTGAGGACGTCTCCTTTTGAAATTTCAACTGAACTTTTGTCAGGATTAATCTTGATTTTCCATTTTTGAGCCATTCTTTGATTGCATCGAGGTAAGTCTGAAGTCTGGTGTATGCAGTAAGTATACCAAAGTCAATGGTATTACAACTGTATCATCAGCGTATTGAGATAAAAAGCCGTTTGGATTTTTTTGGAAGTCTGCTGTGTAGATATATAATATCGGAGAGAGAACACATCCTTGTGGGATGCCAGCTTTAATTGTCTTGTTTGGGAGTAACTATGATTGATCTTAACTTGAAATGATCAATTTGTTTGAATTGTTGTACAGTGAGTCCCACACAAGAGTTGGCCAATGAGCGAGTTTGTGTGTCACGGCAGGCACAACTCCAACTCCCGAGTGATCGGGTGAAATATCTACGCAAATAAAGCTGCGATCGGTTCAGGTTCTCACAGTTACAGTTGGAATTAGAATGAAAATAACCATGTATCTCCTCATAAGAGATGTTGGAAATGTCCTCCTCTTGCATCCACACACCACTGGCACCTTTTTAGGAAATTTTCTTTCACGCGCATAAGTTCAGCTTCCGAGATAGAGTTCATTTCTCTTGTGATATTGTCTTTAAGTTCTTCTAATGTATGGGAAATTGACCTATACACTTTATTTTTCAAGTTTCCCCATAAATAATAGTCACATACTGTTAGAAGAACTTAAAGACAATATCACAAGAGACAATTAACTCTGTCTCGGAAGGTGAACTTATGAGCGTGAAAGAAAATTTCCTAAAAAGGTGCCAGTTTTGTGTGGATGCAAGAGGAGGGCATTTCCTACATGTCTTGTGATGAGGTACGTGGTTATTTTCATTGTAATTCCAACTGTAACTGTGAGAACCTGAATCATTACACCAATCACGGCTTTATTGCATAGATATTTCACCCGATCGCTCGGGAGTTGGAGCTGTGCCCGCTGCAACGCAGAAACCCACGTCATTGGCCAAGTCTTGCGTGGGACTCACTGTATTATGTGTGTATTTATCTGGTATCCTGGAGGTCATTAGTTTTGTTAGAAGTCCAGGAATCCATACAGTATCAAATGCTTTTTCCACATCTAAAAATATGCATACTGCATGTTCTCCATGTGTAATGACATTGTTGAAGATTGAGCAGAGATGATATAGGCCTACTTGTTGTGAAGTACTGTGAGAGGCTCGAAAACTAAACTGTTTATAGGCCTATTGGGAATGTCACAGTAGTCACTAATTGAAGACAGCACAATTCTTTCTAAAATTTTGCTCATTGAATTTATTAAAGCAGATGTCTCACTATTTTAAATACTAGCAACGCCATCTTTTGTGCAAAAGGTGGAACTTGGAAAAAATTAAATAGGCTTAGTTTATTTTTCCCTTAAGTATTCTCTTCTTCTCTACCTTTCCCACCCTCATCCTCCCTTTCTCTCCTACTATCCTCGCCCTACCTACCTATTTGGGACCTATTCCTAACCATAAATTTCAGATTTACCAGTATACAAACATGGGACCACTAGCATCATAGCTAGCAGTGTTAACCACTATGCCACGAGTGATTGCTGAGCAGTGAAGGGAAAATTTATCAATTTAAGTTTAAAGAGCTTTAATAGGCTACATGAGAAATAGCCGTTTTAGTGCAAGGGTAATTTATTATAGCCTAATCGTGAAATATTGTTAGCTCTGAAAAGAGCCGTCTTGGTGCAAGAGTCTTTTTGCTGCATTAATTAAGTAATCTTGTGAATCACATACCATTAAAGTCTAAAACTCTTCGCTGTAGCCTACAATATGACCTCTAGGCACCAGTGCGCGCTTTGGTTTGGAAGCCAGGGGAAGTGAGCCAGCGGGCAAGAGTGGGCAGAGCTTGGGAAAAAAATAGTTTTAGGTCGTGCACTAGGCTCCTCCCACCAACTCACTAATAGGACTGGCTTGGGAAGGCGTTTCGTCACAGAAGAGATTCAATGTGAGACATAATAAACCTCACGCTATTCAGTATATTGCTCCTAAACTAACATAAACATTCCTAACCTAACAAAACCTGTCAATGACCTAGAATTTACCTTTCATAAAACATTGTTACATCAAGGAAGCCATATGGTATAATAGTGAAGTGCTCATGCAGGCTCGGAAGTGAGGGAAAGCCCAAAGCTTTGCTGGTGCACGACCGAAAGCTATATTTCGCCAAAAACAAATATATTTCTCTTCTCGTCTTCCTTTTTTCCTCTTTCCACCATGTCCCTTCACCACGTCTTCACCCTACCTACCTATTTGGAACATATTCCTAATTGTATATTTTTCGCATTAACTGGTATTCGAATATGGGACCATTAGCTTCGTAACTAGCAGCCTTAACCACTATGCCATGAGTGATTGTTGAGTGGTGAAATGAAAATTTATCTATTTAAGTTCAGAGAGCTTTAATACATACTGTCATATGGCAGGTCCTTAATAACGCTAAAGAGGCTCCAGGGTGAATGTATTTTTTATATGGTACAAGAATCATTTTCGTAATGTATCATAATTAGTGCATAGGCCTATGACTAGGGTACAACAGAGAGCTGAAGTGCCAGCAATGAGCAGGTTCACAGCCAGGGTAAAAGTGCAGGCAAGACTAGGCCTAGGTGGCCAAGGGAAGTAGGGGAAGTGAGCCAGCATGCAAGAGTGGGTGCAGCTTCGGTGTGCATGACCTAAATCTTATCTTTTGCCCATTTTAAAAATAAATTAGGAGAAAGGGGATCAGAAATAGAAAGTACCTAACAAAGGGAGATGAGGCTAAAAAAGAGAAAAAAGGGGAAGTTCAAACCAGGTTATTTGTGGTAGGAACTTACTCAGTAATGTCCTGTTTAATTACTTATAGGCTATCATGTTTTGTGAAGAAATACATAAAAAGGAATTCCCTTTAAAATCCGATCTCTGCTATTATGTATGAAACTGCAGCAACATTTAGGAATGCACAGCAGAATGGAGAAAGTGTACCTAGGCTACCTGTGAACCATCAACTCCACCATTTTCTTACAAAAGATACATCGGAAATCATAAGCTGGTGAAAGATAGCAAAGTTACGCCCACTCTCACCCAATATGCTCACTGCTGTCCAGAGGTCATATTGCACAGCAAAGAGTTTTAGACTTGAATGGTATCCCACCCACAAGATGATTTAATTAATACAGCGAAAACAACCCTTGCACCAAAACGGCCCTTTTCACAATTATAAAAACTAAAGCTTGCATCAAAATGGCTATTTCTCATGTACTATAATCCTCTCTAAACTTAAATAAATGATTTTTCCCTTCACTGGTCAGCAATTGCTCTTGGTGTAGTGGTTACGGCTGCTGGTTACGGTGCTAATGGTCACAGGTTCGTATACCAGTCGATCCGAAATTTACGGTTAGGAATAGGTCCCAAATAGGTAGGTAGGGCGAGAAGGTGTGAGAAAGGGAGGAAGACGGTGGAAAAGGTAGAGAAGAAGAGAATAAAGGAAAAATAAATTATTTAATTTTTTCCCCAGTTTAACTTTTTTAACAATTTTACATGATGTTCCTAGTAATTAAAATAGTGGGACATCTACAGTGAGTCCCAACCCAAGAGTTGGCTAATGACGTAGGTTTCTGCATTGCGGCAGGCACAGCTCCATCTCCCGAGTGATCGGGTGAAATATCTATGCAAATAAAGCCGCAATCAGTGTAACGATTCAGGTTCTCACATTTACAGTTAAAATTACAATGAAAATAACCACGTACCTCATCACAAGAGATGTTGGAAATGTTCTCCTCTTGCATCCACACAATACTGGCACCTTTTTAGGAAATTTTCTTTCACGCGTAAGTTCAGCTTCTGAGACAGAGTTGTGAAATTGTCTTTAAGTTCTTCTAACAGTATGTGACTATTATTTATGGGGAAACTTGAAAAATAGTGTATAGGTCAATTTCCCAAACATTAGAAGAACTTAAAGACAATATCACAAGAGAAATTAACTGTATCTTGGAAGCTGAACTTATGCGCGTGAAAGAAAATTTAATAAAAAGGTGCCAGTATTGTGTGGATGCAAGAGGAGAACATTTCCAACATATTTTGTGATGAGGTAGGCCTACATGGTTATTTTCATTGTAATTTTAACTATAAATGTGAGAAGCTGAATCATTACACCGATCACAGCTTTATTTGTGTAGATATTTCACCTGATCGCTTGAGAATTGGAACTGTGCCCGCCGCGATGCAGAAACCCACGTCATTGGCCAACTCTTGCGTGGGACTCACTGTAATAATAATAATAATAATAATAATAATAATAATAATAATAAAATTTATTCCACCATTAAAATACATTGTATTGATAGGCTTTGTCAAAAAAATACAAATATGATTACAAGGTTAAATTATGTAGAGTATAGATGGGTCAGCAATGTTAAACAAACACTGAGTTGCATTCCAAGTATTCACTTAGTAGTAGCCTAGGCGACACTTGAAACTCTAAACCTCTACTTCCAAGGTGGGTCCTGTTAGTGAGTTGGTGGGAGGAGCCTAGCGCACGACCTAAAACTATTTTTTTCCCAAGCCTAATTTTCTCAACAGGAGAATCTATTCAAAAGCCTGTAAGTTTTTTTAATTGTCAGATGAGATGATTTAGCAGACTACCCAAAACATACAACGAAAATTCTGGGAAAAAAGTAATTTATGCTGCGCATGAGTCCCCCAATCCCACTCCCAAACGGGACCCGCCTGGAAAGTAGGGGGTTTTGGGTGGGGAAAAACTTAAAACAGTGGAGACATCTAGTCGTGGCATTTGAACTACTAGCAGCGATGGTAGCGCCATCTAGTACGCAACTGGTGAGACAGAAAAATTAAATAATTTATTTCTCCTTTATTCTCTTCCTCTCTTCCTTTCCAGTCTCCTTCCTTTCTTCCTCTCACCTCATCTTCACCGTACCTACCTATCCGAGATCTATTCCTAACCGTAAATTTCGGATCAACCGGGATTTGAACTCGAGACCCCTTGTTGTAGCTAGGAGCCTTAACCATTACGCCACGAGTTAACGCTGAGCTGTGAATGAAGCTCTGGTATATTTTAGTTATGATAGCTGGCATACATATGATGAGTTTTAACAGAAGAGTATCTTTTTAGAATTCTTAAACATTTTGTTAGTTAACTTATAAAAAGAGCAGTGTTGGTGCAAAGGAAATTTCCTGCATCAATTAAGTTACCGGTAAGCCATGTTTTATGTTAGCCTATAATGTACGGCGTTTTTTTTTTATTTGTGAAATATTATGTACGGTGCACAGTTCTTTGTTAATTGTGAAATACTTTTTTTTTATAATTGTGAAATGTTCTGTTGGCATATAGGCCTATACGGCAATTTTTATAATTGTGAAATATTATGTTTGGAGCAAGAGTCATTTTTTTAATTGTGGGAAAAATATATATTGCGACTCACCCGAGTCCCCCACCACTACTACTCTAATGGGACCCGCGTGGAAAGTAGGGGTTTTGGGTGGGGAGATCCTAGCGGCGGCATTAGAACTACTAGCAGAGTAGCGACGGTGGCGGCATCTAGTATGGAACTGGTGAAAGAGAAAAATAATTTATTTCTCTTTTATTCTCTCTTATTCTCTTTCTTTCCTGTCTCTTTCCTCTCACCTCCTCTTCACCCTACCTACCTATTCGAGACCTATTCCTAACCGTAAATTTTGGATCGACCGGGATTCGAACTCGGAACCCCTAGCGTTATAGCTAGGAGTCTTAACCCACTACACCACGAGTGACAGTTGAGCAGTGAAGAAAGATTTCATATAACTTATTTGAGTTACTATAGGGGTGATTTCATGCATTCACGAGTGTCAACGCAAGAATCGCTTTTTCAAATCTTGCAATGTTTTGTTTGTTACGAAAAGAGTAGTGTTGGTGCAAGGGAATTTCTCTGCATCAATTAAGCCATGTTTTATGTCATAACACGGCGTTTTTAAAAATTGGGAAATAAGTTATTATGTAAATTTCGATTTTTTATATATCAAATCGGTGTTTAAAGATCGTGAAATATGATGTTTGGTACAAGGGTATTTTTTTAATTGTTCGACATTTTCGTTTTATAACTTAATCGTTTTTAAAAATTGTGAAATATTATGTATGGTGCAAGGGTCTTTTGTTATTGTGATTTTTTTTTCTTTCAAATCGGTGTTTAAAGATCGTGAAATATGATGTTTGGTACAAGGGTATTTTTTTAATTGTTCGACATTTTCTATAATTCGTGAAATTTTATTTTGCTTTTTATAATGGTAATTGCAATTATTAGAGCAAGCTGCGGGCTTAACACAGCAAGCTGCATTACCGGAGCTTAGTAGCGGCCGGCATGCGCTATAGCGGGGAAGATGCACGGTAGGCGGCGAGGGGAAGCGAGCATGCAGGCAGGCCGGCGGGGAAGGCGACCGCGCCAATGGAAAGGGGAGCAGGGTGAGTCGCAAACTATAAACTTGCCTTAATTGTAAAATACAGCATTACCGAGCGGGCGGCAGGTGTGTAGGAGAAGACAGGGGAAGTGAGCCTACCAGGCGGGCAGCGAGTGGAAGGCTTATGCCTTCGCCAAATCTCCATCTGTTTGCAGCAGCTACAATAATTCTTGCTTACAATGATAGTCCTGGTACTTCAGGAACTTTACTTCAGGTCTATGGTATTTAGACTGCATGCATATCAGAAATTTTGCACTTGGAAAATTTTTAGGCTATTTCATAGATTATAAATTTTATTAAATATTTCTTACCTGCTCTATATATTTTTTCCATGTTGGTTCTTCTTCTTTCACGGTCAACTCATTGTATCCTGCCAATTGTCGCCGGAGTTCAGCTTCCCTCCATCGTAGCCCTGTTCTCAGATCTGCACGAAGACGGGCTGCTACCTCTTCAACACCCAATGTACTTGCTTCTGCTGTTTTGAGCCACATCTCCTGTTGCCCCGCCTGAAATATAAATTGCCGGTAGTTAAATAGATTTCAATCTTTACAAACTTGATGTATGCATTTATGACAGTTAACTATAACAATCTAGGACTGTTCCTTTTAGATAAACTAAATACAGAAGAGAACCTAGCCTATATTATTAGATATTTAAAATCAAATCATTATGAATTTCACTATAAAATACGTTATACAATTTTTACTTTTGCATGCTTCGTGACAGAAAGTACCTTTTGAACCGCATGTTAAATTCAAAGAAATAGACAATATTCTCTAAATATGCATCATTATTGAAGTAACTCATGCTTTAGCAGTCTGTGCCATTAAAACAACATAGGGATCCTTATACCATGCAGGAATGTGTTGGAGAACCTTAGTGAACCAATAATCAATATCAACAGACCTACTTCTGACAGAAACTCACCTCCCGTTCGCTCACACTATCTGGACTTCCTATGGTATCTCCATTAAACTCCTTGTCGGTGTGACTTTGTGGCAATTTTTCATACTTCGTATTATTCGAATGTTTCATTTTCAGTGGCAAGTTGTTACCACAACCGCGTCTATTTTCTATTTACATGGCACGATAAATTTCCATCGTCGCAAGTTTCACGAGACCTCGCCAGAATGATTAAACCGCAAGGATCTTAAGAAGTAAAGAGGTTCCGCTGCTTTGAAGTTTAATGGCGTAAAATGGCTCTACATAATAATTAACTAAATATTGATTGATTTAAATTTAAAAACCAACTTGACAACTATTTACAGGTTTATCAGATCAGATATGAACCCATGAACTTGTGAAAATATCCATGTCTGCAAACAACGGGATTGCGTTTACTATCCTCTTGTATTCTTTGCCAGATAAAACGCGAAGAATTTAAGCAACGGAATAAAACCCGAATCTGATCAGCGCGAGCGGTAAATTAAAAAATTATTTGACATTTCGACAAAATGTTTCCAGACTAATAGTCCGGGGAAAAACGACCAAAGTCACATTTTCTTACAATGTAGTTACTTGATAAAATGATAAACAAAATTGGGAATTCTCTGAAAACTTGGCAATACTTACTTGCTCAATGGCAATAGACAATTCCTAAGCAATCTGAATGTATATTATATATTTTATGGAACCCGGAGGTTCATTACCGCGCTTAAAAAATCCAAATAATAAAAAAATCCAAAATTCCAAAATAAAAAAAATCAAAGATCCAAAATTTAAAAGTCAAAAAATTCAAAATTTAAAAAATAAAAAATACAAAATTAAAAATCCAAATATCCAAAATTTAAAAAATTTAAAAATAAAAATTCAAAATTTAAAATATAAAAATGCAAAATTAAAAAACCCAAAATTTAAAAATAAAAATATAAAAATTAAAAAATCATAGATTCAACATTGAAAAAATCTAAAAATCCAAAATTAAAGAAACGAAAATACATAATTAAAAAATCCAAAAAATAAAAAAATTCTAACAATCAAAATTTAAAAAATCCAAAATTAAAAAATTCAAAGATCCAAAAATTAAAAATAAAAAAATCCAAAATTTAAAAAAACAAAAAATTAAAAAATCCAAAATTGGAAAATCTAAAAATCAAAAATCCAAAAAATTAAAATTTCAAAGATCCAAAATTAAAAAAATTAAAAGTAAAAAATAAAAAAATAAAAAATCCAAAATTAAAAAATCAAAATTTCCAAAATTAAAAAAAATTAAATAATAAAAAAATCCAAAATTTAAAAGATAATTCAATATAAAATTTAAAAATAAAAAATAAAACATTTTAAAAATAAAAAAAATAAAAAATTCAAATATTGAAAATTTAAATAGTCCAAAATTAGAAATTCAAAGATCGAAAATAAAATCCAAAATTTAAAAAGTCCAAAAACCCAATATTAAAAAGTCCAATAATGCAAAATTGAAAAAATTCAAAATTCAAAAATTGAAAAAATAAAAATTAAAACAAGTTTTACTTCTGTTGTGTGGCGTTCCACGAACACTTTTTTTTTATTTTATATATTTATTCCTCAAAACCATATTTTTTCCTGACTAAAACTTTACTTACAACATAGTCAAAGATTCAAAGATTTTATTAAGCCATTCAGTATGTATACAATTAGCCAAGTCAAGCTAAACTATAAATAAACTATAAATATATTTTTTTTTTATAAATTGAGATGATAATTTAAACATATGTAAAAATGCTGGATGATCAGCTTCGAGAAACTCATTGATTGAATAAAATGGGTTCCTCAATAACCAATTTTTAAGAACTTGTGGTAATTGATAAATTACTTATCGACAACGATACAAATTAAAAAATGTTATTCCTGTGACAGGAAAGCATTTTAAAGTTTGTCAATCTGTATCTATGTAATGGATGTTCATATTATTTCTACAGTAGTTTCATAGGTATTATCATTATTTTCAGGTAAATTACTTTCCCTTTCCTTAATACACAGAAGGCAGTGAAATACATAATTGACTACTGTCAGAAATTGGTTGGGTACAAATAAAGTGATCCATATATTGAGCATTGAATTGTAATTGCAAAACCATCTGCACTCATAAGGTTATAATGAAATCAATAATATAACCTTCTTTATACATCAGGAGAGGTACATATCCATGATAAAGTTACATATTATAAGGCATGTTTAGGTTCCATGTATCTAACGTACTGCTGTAATTCCCAGGTGTTTTACAAGTAGGTTCAGGCTAAGTTGAAGACGAAGACAAAATTTCTTTATTTGTTCTTTTATTTCTTGGTTTATATATCTCACTCAAGGTCAACATGAATTTGAACTGTGGAGGTGTGCCAGTTGCTACCATTGATTAATCTCGTTACTTTATTTTGTGCTATTTGTAATGGCTTCAGGGTGGAGTCAGTGACATACCCCCTTACAGGTAGTGCAATTTAAAAATCATTTAAATTATTTAAAAATTATATGCTGCGTTTAAGTTGTAAAATATGAAAGCCAAAAAATGTGCTGCATCGGGGATCAAACTTGGGATCCTACCCTCCAAAGCCCAGCTCGCCAACCACTGAGCTACTGAGTATAACGGGAGCTATCTTTCAATATTGTAGTTGTGAATCTTTATCTTCAAACATTTGAATTTAAATCCTTTGGTATGAGTTAATGAGACTTTTTAAAAATATCTATTATTCGGTCCACTTCAGAATAACAGTATCTTTCTTTCTGTATGCCCGTTCAATATAAAAATTTTCCGAATTCACATATATTCGACCTATGATTCCATTTTAAGCTGAAAGATATTTGGCTGCTGCAGGTCGACCCATTGGCAGCACTAGTGTAGCGTTCCTCCACTAAAAGCATGAGTGTCTGGTGTTATTCAGTATTTTTGTGTACATGACTAAAGTAGGCATTCTGGAATCCTGGATATAGGTCTACAAATTGCTGAGGATTATACATATGTTTTTGATTATCATTACCGTACATGTATTACTTCGTGAATAAGGTTATAATAGTTACATTATTTTGCTTAATGTTCTCCAATCTCTGGGATGAAAAAAGATCAATGTCCATAGTATTATTCGATATACACATCACTATGAATTGGTGTTTACCACGCATATCTATTGGAGCTTTGCCTGTCTCAATTAACGACTTCTTTAATGTCTGTATTCCAATACTCTCCGATTGATTATTCCATGCAGTGAAATAAATGTACCTGACATAATTTGATTTCAGGCATATCAGGCATAATTCTTTTTTCCTACTCTCACCTTATATTTATAGGAATGCCCATGCAATTTCATTATTTCTAGACCTATGTGTTGGTTCTGGATGATTGCTTATTAATCAACCAAAATGGCTATCTCAGTCTTTTTAGATGCATGGAGGTTGAAATCGTTAATAATAATTATTATAATACTATTATTTTAATACAGCATACTTTTCTTAGTATGAAAAAAACAAATGACAACTGAACGAGAAGTACTCCAGATTTCCCCGTCTATAAGAAAAAAGGCAAAAATGTTTATCTTATCTATATAATAAGAGGAAGTGTTTGTCTGTCTGTCTGTCTGTCTGTCTGTACATGATGATCAGCGAAATCTACTGAACACAGAGATATGAAAGGAAATTATTTTATCTTCGCAATTAGATTATAAACTGTACTGGTAACACAACCTCAAACATTAATTATGCTTGAACCAATCATTGAATTTTTCATCAGTTCTGAAATGTTGTCCCATACGTAACATCTTATGTACACCTTGTGCATACTCATTTAGTATCTAGAACAAAATTGTTTCCAGAATTTTTGCTGTATGGATATTTTAGACGCTCATGAAAGAGGGGTTTTAAATTACTACCTTATTTGGCTTTTATGTTATTTAAATATATTTTAGCATGTTTTGTTGGGATCTAAAGGATAAAGAAACTGTTTTAAGTTCAGGTGCATAGATTTATTGCACCTTATAACCTGTCTGCAAAGTGAATACAGAATTTACAATACACTTCTTATATATTTCTTATGTCTTATACATCTTATAGTCAAGGAGATGTAAAAGAAGATAACATAGACGCCGACTTTGCAACCCCAATATAATTTATATACAACCATGTTACAATTTATTAATCCGCAAGACAAGTGGTAATGTTGTTAACAATGCAATTATTTTTTATTAAATACAGTATGAACAATATTTATGTTTATCAATTAATAATATCGTTTGTTGGAGTGAAGAAGTACTTCTGATTTAAATTATAATTCACTTGAATGTTATTTTCCTTTCCTGAGTGAGCACCCCCAATAAATTTTACAAGGGAGCGTCTATGGATGATAACAGTTTTGAAGTATGGTTCATGACCCAGGTTTCCATTGCTAACGAAAAAAAAAATAAAAAATAACTATTCTCTTAAAAGCATACACAAAGAAATTTGTGCTGAAATTTTCGGAAGTGATAGAGTTAATACCTACAGTTTGATTTAAAGAACCTGCGACTTGAGACAGATCACTCGAAGTAGGAAAAGTGACAGAAGTGTGAGAGCTGCACTGTATTACGTTATATTACTTGTATTTGAGCTTCTGTCAGCAGTTTAGCAGTGCTCCAAATTGCAAACATTTCGCATATCTTTAGCAGAACCATAGAAAAACATCCCTTTAGGCAAGCCTAAAGGCTGAGGTAGATTTCGAAGTGCTTTTGGTTTAATTTACTGTCGCTGCGTAGCACTCTTCTTCTTCAGCCTTGGCATGACAAACCCGCAATAATAACTGCAAAAAAGAGGAAAGAGCACTTTTTCAAACATTCAAATCTCGCATTATATAAGAACTATCAAGAAACTAGTTATTGATTTGGAGAGTAGTCATCAAGAGCTTTTCAACGATACCCCACAAGACGTAGTTTAAAAAATTTCGAATTTCCATCCCCCCACTCGTGCCCCCAAAACTTCCGAATCGTTGGTGTCACTGTGAACTCCATGGGGAGTACTCTAATTTATTCAAACAAAGTTTCCCTCTATACTTCCCAGGGGCCGAGATATAAATGTTTTAACATTTCAACCCCCTCCCCGACCACCCCCTTGGGCCAATTCTGCTCATTAACTAACTTGTCCGAACTATTGGGCCTAGAAATAACATAATAAAATTTGGTTCAAATATCTTCAAAATTACGGCCGCTAGAGTGTTATATATATATATATATATATAACACAATTCTTTTTAACAGGCGGTGGTTTCGTACTTAGGGAGGCATGAAACGTAAAGAATTTGTCGAAAGTCATGACATGGTATCGATTGCAATAGATAGATTTTTCTTCGAAATCTACCTAATACCTTTCCATCGACTGTCACAAGTCGCAGGTTGTTTAAATCAGACTGTAAGACTAGTTTCAGAAAGCATTTTCTATTTTCTAATGAATTCTGGAAAT
The DNA here is from genome assembly GCA_964059195.1 of Ectobius pallidus. Classification (NCBI taxonomy): domain Eukaryota; kingdom Metazoa; phylum Arthropoda; class Insecta; order Blattodea; family Ectobiidae; genus Ectobius; species Ectobius pallidus. The sequence continues at coordinate 15,925,617 of CAXKWD010000007.1, forward strand.
TTAAACGACCAGATCAGTTTGTAATAAAACATCTTTGTAGTAAGTTTTACTGTCAATTTTTTACTCTTGATGGTTCTGAATTAATTATCTTCATACTGGTTTATCCATTAATAAATCAGAGTTTAAATTTTGTGAAATTATATCAGATTATTCATAATGGGGATTTGTCCCGTCCGTAACAAACTATGCAAATATTACACGTACAAATTTATTGCCTACAAGAAAGGTTAGAAATTTCTTCATCCTTATAAAGAGAAAGCACTGAAAGTAATATGATGGAAGAAGCGAGAGAAATTCCTTTACACTTCCCAGAAATGTTCTGAAGTTAGATACAATAATATTTATTTATTTATTTAAATTTCCTTCTGGTATGGTTATGACCTTAAGGCCTTCTCTTCTACCAACCAGAGGTGGATACATTCGAACGTTACCAAATAATCTAACATTGTGGTGTCCAAAGAGAGGTCCCGTCTATGACAACCATTACAAGTTATGCAGTTTAGAAAATTTGCATAAAATAGGCACAAGTTTTGTAGTATCATAATGAAATCTATAATTTTGTTATAATGTAATAATGTCGCAAGCTCTACATTTATTTATGTCCTGTCCGTAACGGCCTTAGCAGCTGGGAATAAATGGTGCAAAAATATATTGCACAAACTTTCTCCCATATACGTGTTAAAGGCTAGCACAGAGAAAAGTAAATTAAAGAGATAATTAAATTTTACTTATTACATTTTCATAAAAACTAACAAATATCTAGAACGGAAAGCATCAGGGTCGATCTTTATGTTCAATGCTTTTACTGTGAAATAATAATAATAATAATAATAATAATCAATGGCAGTAAAACTATGGCAGTAATATTATTAGTACTAATACTACGAGAAAATTCAAATATAAATCGCACCTTGGGATGAATCGGTCCCACCCAACCCACCCTCACCGATGCAGTTTCTTTTGTACCACGATCTAGCAAATTCTTCTGTCCTCGTATTATGAAGAAACTCGTGATCGGACGTTGGAGGTGTGACGTCATACCGCTAGACGAGAGGTGACAGGCTGACAAACCTCGCGGGAGATATAATATGCCACATTTTCGAAACCTACAAACAGTGTATCGTACATTATTCGAAAGTGCAAGGGCGCTTCGCTACGGCTGCCGCCTCCGCTTCGCGCACTTAACTATGTGGTTAGTGTTATGCATTATTTAGTTATATGTAGAGGGGGATACAAGGCACTTGCGACAATATACAAGGACAGTTGGTCACTCTGCTTCGCTCAGAAACAAAATACATCTCACAGTCCATGCAAATGTGAATATCGAATGGGCGGAGCTTAAGGAGCGACTTATATTTGAATTTCGCCACTACTGCTACTACTTAGGTTATATTGCACGCTTTAACTGCATGTAGGTCATATAACGTGTTTAGTATGTTTGCGTGAACCATTAGTCTATAGTAACAGCTCATTCGCGTCATCTGCATCTATTGTTTAGTGATGTCTTCTTATGTAATATTCAGTTTAAACGATTATAATATCCACTGACATAGCGGCGATGAGTTATGGAAAATAAACAAGTCCTACAAACCCGGCGTTTGCCTTTGCGAACGAGGAAACCATGAAAAACCCAAGTCAATTTGGGCAGCCACGAGGTTTGATTTGAACTCAGGACCTCTTCCCTGTTAGCCTATACCATCTCGCTGTAATTGGTTTTGGCGTGTTCATTACGACTGAGCTAAACTGACTGCATTTGCAACAATAAGTACATTAGGCCCATAGTTTTCTTGTTGCTAGGGGCAACAAAATGTCATTCATATTTCAATTGACATGTATGTTCTGAAATTCGCATTTAAGCCGTCCTTATTTCGTTTTTTATCTTGATATCTATTAAATGTATAAAGAAATGTGTTAAACAAAAAATGTTCATTTTAAATTTCTCTACAACTTTACTGTGGTAGGTTTTCCTGTATCGCCTACAGTAATGGATATAATCTACAAAAATTGAAAATGAATACGAGTAAAGTACCCCTTAAGTCATTTTTGCAGAAATACGGATATAGCCATTTTATTGGTCATAGATAAGAGTTTCCAATTTTCAATTTTTATTAAAATCGTTAGAGCCATTTTTTCAAAAATCAATAATTTAAAAAAAGTTTTCATGAAAAGTCCCCTTAATATTTCAGTTGTAAAGCTAAATACCTGGGCGGTTCGACAAAATTTCGAAAAAGTCCTTGTTTCAAAAAATGAAGTAAATACAACGAGCCGTTTACCCGCTGTGCTTGTCCACAGACAGACGGACAGACGGACAGACGGACAGACAGACAGACAGACAGACGGACAGACGTCATTCCAAAAATACTTTTTTCGGTTTCTAGGCTTCATGAAACATGCTCTCCCGGTGTTATCTCGACTTCGATTTTTTGTCACGATCACAATACTTTCTCTATACTACGTATATGGGAGAAAGTAAAAAGGAGCATAGCTAAAATAGATTTTTTACACATTCATTTATTTGTCGATCGCTTGTTTCATTTGTTTGTTGCTTGTTTACGACACTCAGAGATCCGACTTTTTTTTTTTACATATTATGTGGATAGAAAGGGTTCATGAAGCCGTCACGGTGGCTCATGCTTAGCGCGTGGGCCTGGCATGCTAGCGGTCCCGAGTTCAAATCTCGGGGCCGGCGGGCAGTGTCATTTGTGGTGGTGGACAAAGCCGTGACCTTTGGGGGTTTTTCTCGGGGATCCTCCCGTTTCCCCCTTCATTCATTCCACCAACACTCTCCACTTCAACTTCCTTTACCCTCACATTATCATCCCGTTCCCCTTTACTGGTTTTCGGGCCAGCTCCTGCTGCTCCGTCCTGCCCCGTTGCTTGTGGTCAAGAGTTGCTGGTGGTGTCCCGTACCTTTGGGGCTCTCAGAGGGACCCTGGGTTAGTTAGTGGCGCACGTCATGGTGTGCCGCGCCTATGGGGCTCTTGTAGGAGGGACCCTGGGTACGGTGCACGTGGAGTGGTACCTGGTCTTAGCTGGATGTAGGGGAGCTCCGTGGGGGCTGGTGGTGGAGTCTGTTGACAGGGGGGCCTTAGGGCATGCACATCATTCGTTTCCTAGGGGGTGTACAATGGGCCCGCCTATGAGGCCTACGTGCGCGAGCCCGTCAGGGCTCAGCCCCTGAGCCGATAAGATAAGATAAGATAAGGGTTCATGAAAGCACGCCTAAATGGGAAAACATTGAATGATTTGGACAAAAATCACTATGAGTTTTTTTTTTGGGGGGGGGTGAAGGGAGTTAGGGAACTCGAATCTGAGGTCTTTTTCCCCCCGGACGGCTCACTTGAATCGTGAAATGCACCTCAAAAGTCTTTAGCTTCGTAATTACCAATCGTTTTAATTGTTTAGGCATGATTTGGGCAAAGTTCATTTATTTTTGGTTCGTTTTAATAGTTTCATTTCGAATCTGTATGCCCATTTGGCAGCACAAGACCTGTTTTATTCGTTTAATTATTTTTTACTATGTGAAACAACATAATTAAAAATAAAATTGTGTAATTCATGCAATTTATATATAAGCGATTTCAGTGTTAATAAATAAACTGTTTTAACTATAAATAAATAAAATTTAAATAAACAATTTAAATAAAACGTCTAGCAGTTGAGTATAATCGCGGATGAAGTCGCGGGCACCTGCTAGTTTAATACATTTCGTTTGGTTTTTACCGTTTCCTATTTACTGCGAATTAGCGAACTTAAAAATTATGAAAATTAAAAGACATTAACATATGACATTAATTCTTTACCAACAGATTAGATATCCACTAGCCCAGAAAATCGAGTTTATTTATATATGGTACGAAGATAAAATGAAGTTAACCTATTAAATGACATAATGCTGTAAGCATATGCGATATTGTTTATCAGAGGCGAAGTAAGAGTGATGTCAGTGACCATGAACATACACATAACAGATAAATTATGTAGGACAGTAATTATGTCCTTCGCGACATTAATTTACTTCGACTATCAAGTTCAATTGTTCACGTTTATCGATTTCTTCGCAGGGAGCATAATGATGGCAGAGAAGAATAACATTACCGATATTCATTGTAACAAACTTATTTACTGTCTTCTAGGTTTGCCACTAACCTATGAATTTCACTTTCGTTAACCCAGAGTTATTACTGTTCCCCATCGGTGGTGTTAATATGCAACTTCAATGTATTAACTATTTGATAACTAGGGTTCGGATGTTTATGACCTAAAAAAGTGTAAAATATGACTGCAAATATAACCATAAAAATGACTAAATATGACCCAAAATTCGTAAACATCACCTCATAAAAGAACGTATTTTCTAAAAAAAATGTTCCAATTTAAAACGTTTAAATACACTAAATTATTACATTCCATTAATTCAATCGGATAATCACTTTTTAACAATTTTAGAGGTGATTTACAATTTTACTTGTAAATAACTTCTAATCTGTTAATGTTTTCAGATGCCACTGCAAATGTGAACTGAAAATATTATAAAAACATGTCTATTGGAAGTTGTTAACAACAAAGAAGAAGAGGTAATTGTGCTATTACTTGTTACTGTCCCTTGACATCTCGGTCACAGTAAAACCAAAATATTCGTAACTCTTTTTCGGAAAAAAATTAAGTCGACAGTTTAGTGCACATAAGTGTGCTCTTTCACCGAATTTATAACTGGAATATGACGTTAAATTACAAATATGACCGAAATATGACAAAATGACTAAAATATGACTTCATATGCAAAATAAAAATGGTCCGATTAGGATAACAAGTGTGCAATTCATGTTTAGTTTGTGTTTGTAGCGAGAATGGAGGCCAGGATATAATTATGATATGTCATAAACATCCGAATCCTATTGATAACACTTAAATCACAACAGTCATTACTGATCTGGCGATTATAAATTATGAAGCACTTTCAACGCTTTCTTCAGCAATTCAATCGATCATATTTAACACTGTATCATCAATGACATAAAATCATCCGCCATATTTGTACACGTCTCCTCAATTTGGTACAATTACTCTTAATATTTCCTAACTCCCTCAGGAGTAATTCAGGGCATCGCGCTTATTGGTCTGATTTTCGAGATCAAGCAAATGGGAAGCAAAGTGCGTAGTGTATATTGTAAACTGACTTTCAGTTGATTAAACATCAAACAGTGCTATGCCCCTTCTCCTCTCTAGTTAGCCTAGTTAGTTAATGTCGTTTGCTTGCTTTGCTGTTTTTATTTCCATTTTTTTGACATGATCTTTTACAGTAGCCTATATGAAGGAAGACGTTAAATTTACCTATCGTAACAGTTATGGACAAACAATTGAGAGGGCAGGATATTTTATAAGGTGCATACTAAATCAATGTGCACGCCACTGCCTTCTATATAAGAAGGCAGTGTGCACGCCCAGGGCCGGATTTAAGAGTATGCCGTTTACAGGCTAAGGTTCATTTGCCGCCCCCTTTGCTTAATACATTTGTTTTATACAACAAAAGGATAGAGTCCATTGGTGTTTTCATCTTTTTTAAACATAAAGTTCATTTAGTTTAGATAAAACTACAATTTTAATGGTTTACATAATAAATTATATAATCAAATTAGTTATCTACTTTTTTTTACTTACTTCGTTATCTACTACCTTCATTATCTTTCATTACTAAGAAAGTTATAATGCAAGATTATGTGCTGTGAATTTGTATGTTATAGTTTTAGAAAGAAGGCTATGTAGAAGGACTAAAACATATTTTTAAATAACAAGTATTCTTAAATTCGTACCGAAAATATTATTAACGTCTGAAAAACTTCAGTTTAACTTTTGAATAAATTGCCAAACTGCCGCCCCTGAAAATTTGCCGCTCTAGGCTGCAGCCTACTTAGCCTATTTAGAAATACGGCCCTGTGCACGCCCATCCGAAAAGCCTAAGGTCACATGGAAATGACTGTTTGCAACAGAAGTTCGAGCTGTTTAAATGCAGAAGGGTTCGAGTAACTATTTCATTTCTTCACCTTACCTTATATAGGCTATACTCTTACTATACGTATGGACCTTGAACTTTTATATCAAGTTTTCGGTATTAATAAAAGTTTCAAAGTTCCCTGAATGCGAAAGTGAATTTTTTACAAAAACATGTCTGTGTGTGTTTCTGTCCGTTTTCCTGTGTGCATATTCCTGTGAACATCAAACCTCAAAAACGAAAAATCTTATAAAAAGAAAATTTTATATTTTGGTAAGATATATTTCGGGGATATCACACGACGATCGGTGATGAGTGACTTTCTTTACCTAAATAAACTTTTGTTTTTCGCGATATTCTTGGAAAATGCGCTTACGATTTTGTTTAGGCCTAATTTTGTACATGAGGTGCTTATTACTTTGTACTTCTTTTTTTCGAAACATTGTATCGTAAACATTCTCTGAATGGAATTATAAACAAGCCATCATTTCTATAAACTCAGGCTTGAGAGGCGAACAATATTTTTTTTTTTAGACAGCTTGAATTAAAAGTAGAACTTATAGCACAAGAAACACGAAGTAAAAGTTGCACAATATCGCACTAGTGCTATAAAATCTTTATGCCATTCCATTGATACAACTTTGGTTTCCGTCACGTGGAAAACACTCATTTAGTTTAAAATAATTGCATATGATTATTAAATAGACTCAGTTTGATTAAAATTGACAAATTTAAAATTCACTACTTCTTTTTGTATGTGAAATTTCTCACGATGAATGCAATTTTATATTACATTTGGTGAGTGAAAAGCGTTTTCATGTTGGGAACAGTGTAAGAGAAAGTCAGTAATAGCCGTCAGCTGTCTGCGCGCTGCAAGATGGCTGGCTTTACGGTGCGTAATTCATTACAATGATATTAATTATTACTTCACAAATGTTAATGGCTGTCTAAAAAATAGTGTATGGCTCGCAGGATTTCTCAACTCGCTACGCTCTTCTCGCTAGCATTCCTACTCGCAGAATAAAATCTCACTTTTAACCCTTATACCATAAATAACTATTTGCATAGGCTGATACAACTAAATACGTAGTTCCTGTAATGCGACATCCTGCTTTTTATCAGAATTTAAAGTCAGTTAGTCGAATTGGCCATGCTTAAGGTATAAAAAGTTATGTATTACTCATCGTATCGTCAAGTTCTTTTATTCTATGAAATTGAACGTTCGAGATATTATGTTGATCTTATTTGCTCATTACATTTAACCTTTATTTAAATTTAATTGAAAACATGATAGATTAATATTAAATTTACGTTAATAAATCAAGATAAGGAGCAATATTAAACTTACGTACCACAAAAAATTAAATATACAGTAATTTATATTAGATTAGATTTTTATTTGGTTCAGAAACATTATAGCAGTAATAAATAAAGATCATAACAATTAAAATAGTAATAATAATACTTAAACATATTGCAATTAGTAATAAAAGTTTCGATTTAATATACCAGAGATTTTACAAATTATACCACTTTACTTACGGGCTTAGAAGCATAACATGATATTAATACGCAGATAATAACAATAACTTTTCAAGAAGCAGAGTGCTCCTGTTTTTCTATGGTAAAAACATAAAATGTACTAAAGTCTGAAGAACTAAAAGCTGTGTTAATCAACAAAAAACTAACATAATTGTTTGTTTGATAATAAGATCAATTTTAATAAAATACAAGATATTTAATTTGTTTTAAGAATTTAGAACAGGAAAAGTGGATACATGTCCATTCAGCTTTGGCTAGTACTAATCCTTCTCCCAGACCCTAGCAACAGTCAAATGATTGAGCTAGCCTTAACTGTTGCATGGCCTTATCACCAGAATAATTAAAAAAAGTTTCGAGTTATAGCTGTAATTGAATGCATGCCTCATTGCTAGTAATACAACCTCTTGTGAACCATAGCTAAGAAACTGTGCTTTCCTGCCCGTACCAGAGTAGAACTCTTGCTAGATCAGCTAGTAGAGCATCGACAAAAAAAGCCGAAGACGTCATTTTCATGTTTTTGGTCATCTTTGGTCATATTTGTAATTTAACGTCATGTTTCAGTTATAAATTCGGTAAAAGACCACAATTGTGCAGTATGTGCACTAAATTGTCGACTTAATTAAAAAAAGAGTCACGAATATTTTGGTTTTACTGTATCTGACATGTGAAGGGACAATAACCAGTAATAGCACAATTACCTCTTCCTCCTTCTTGTTAACAACTTCCAATAGACATGTATTTAGAGTATTTTCAGTTCACATTTGCAGTGGTATCTGGAAACATTAACAGATTAGAAGTTAATTACAAATAAAACTGCAAATTTCCTGTAAAATTGTTAAAAAGTGTTTATCTGATGGAATTGTGTGGTGTAATAATTTAGTGTCGTTAAACGTTTTAAATTGGAACATTTATTTTTAGAAAATACGTTCTTTTATGATGTCATATTTAGGACTTTTGCGTCATATTTAGTCATTTTAAGGTCATGTTTGCAGTCACTGTAAGGTCATATTTTCAGTCATATTTTCCCCTTTTTAGGTCATAAACATCCGACCCCTAGTTATGACTGTATAGTATGATTGACCTCGGAAATCTGCCCAATAAGTTATTATTCAGTTAATGTGAAATACTGTATGAAAACGGAAATAATATCAATTCTATAATTGGATAAGCTCCTGCAATCTAGTTAAACCTGAAGATTTTTGTATTCATTTTGGTAAGGTGCCTACATAGTTAAAAAGCTAACTGTCGGCGGATACCACAATGAGTATGGGTATAGACCGTCCCATTTTAAGAAGACGCCGACCGAAACCATGGTCTATCTACAAAAGTATATAATAGCATTGTTCCCTAATCCGAAAATCTGCACCAACACCGATACCGACAAAGAACAGGAGCTCTTGTAGTCGCGTGGATTTCCTCAGTGTTGCCGCTGTCATTCACCAATTTTATTCTCAAGTGAAGTATTGCTGTGGTAATTGGAAACATTATGCTGGACTGCAGAGACGTGTGAATACGCCTAATTACCTTTCTATTCACTGACTGACAGGTCGAACAGGATTAGAGTGGCATCAAGTAGATGCAGTTCTTGGAAATAAGTCTTTAAGAAGTGGCATCCACAATACATAATTATCTTTCGTCCACCTAACACCTCAATTATATAAATCTTAATACGTGTATGTGAGACATTTTGTGCAACATGCTTTGTAGCCTAGGCCTACTATTTATTTAGTTATTATATTGAGAAATAACTAATATACAAGCGAAATAAAAAAAATCCAATGATAGTCTATGTTGCAAGTTATAACTAATCCTCCAAACACAAGCTGATGTCACAGTGGCTGATGACGTATGAGGCAATAAGTTATAAAAGTAGGTATACAATAATAAAGTTTTATCGCATACATCAGTCGATTCATTCGTGTCTTTGACATGATTGCACTCGAGCGAATCGATACTCCCAGCGACCTATACTCCCACATGCAAACTTTCTTACAATATTATCCCATTTATAACATCTTTTCCTTCAAACAAACTATAACTAAAAAAAATCTTTCCTTACCTCGCCTTAAGCATATTCCATATAATTTTCTCCCTTCCATACTCTGGTATAGAATAAGGTACCATAATATGGAGCTATATCAGCCCACGGCGCACTTTACAAAGCCGGGAAAACTACGTCGGCAGGCCAAGCTTTGCATAGAACTGAATCCCTTTCGTCGGTTCTTAATTATATAAACGAGGTAACTATTTTAAAAACTTAAAAAAATTGAATATGAACTGCATTTTTTACCTAAATGTATGATTACCAGATAAGCTTATATTATTGTTTCTCGGGCTTCCAACCGGGTGAGTTGGAAGATTGGTTCCAAGCTTTCGGCAGCTATCTCCACTGCCATCTTCTGGTAGAAGCGAGCTGGATTGGAAATACATGTTTCATATGTATGAAAGACAGGATATACTAGAACGAGTAGAGGGCCAATAGGGAAAGTAGACAATGGAATAATCAAATGAGAGCTCTGATTTGATCCTTAGTCCTGAGATCTTGATTGGGTATAATGGTACCAGTGCCTATTACACTATGACCCATTATTAGTAGTGTTATGTATTTTTATTATTTTAGTCTTCAAGTCCCCGTGCCTCCACGTTTGTGTTTCTAATGTCTGTGGGCGCTTAGCTCCACTGTATTTAGTCGTACTGCGTTATTACAGCAGTAGGTCGTGCAGGTTGCGTCTGTGAACATCCCATCTCCTTTCCTGAGTTCCTATAGCTATAGGATTGGGATGTTCGTCTCGTCCATCTTCGAGTTTGTTGTCTAATAACTTCCCTTATAATCAGAAACTCTTATCTTCCCGTCTTCTGTCTAGAAATCTAAAAACCAAGGTTTTGTAATACTATTATCCTGCCGGTTCTATTATATGGATGTGAGACATGGCCGCTTACTGATCGGGAAGAATATAATCTGAGAGTGTTCGAAAACAGGGTGCTTAGGAAAATGGGGACTGGAGAAAACTACATAACGACGAGCTTCATGACCTTCACCGGATATAGTAAGGGTAATTAAATCACGGAGGATGAAATGGGCTGGACATATTGCGCGCATGGGGGAGGAAAGACATAGGCTATCTCAAAAGTATTGGCTGGTGGACCCGAAGGGAAAAGACCACTTGGAAGAGCTAGACGTAGGTGGGAGGACACTATTAGGGACCAAACTAACGAAAGGTTACCACCACCTGGAGACATCCATACAGTCGTCCCCATACACGCCACGCAAGTCCCTGTGGATTTCACTCGGGTTATGCCCTTTAGCCCATAAAAATCGCACTACACCTCGCTGAAGAAATTCTGGACGGTAAACGCTTTGCGTCAGATGCAGAAGTGAAAACAGCAGTCCGCAGATGGCTACTCCAACCGAACGGACTTTTATGAACAGAGTATTTTAAAACTGGTATCACGGTGGGAGAAATGTGTTGAGAAACTTGGCGACTATATAAAAAAAATAGACATGTCCCTTCATGTGTGCGTATGTTTGTAATTGTACCTATTAAACTTCTTGTAATATATATATATATCGTGCGTTACTTTTCGATTCACCCTCGTATTTCCGCCGGGGCTCCCTGTTGTGATTATGAAGAGATTTCTTTCTTTCTTTCTTTCTTTCTTTGTCGTAGTTTTACCTCTCCCTTTTAGGATATAAGCGACCCAAGCTTACAGGGCCGCGACCTGTCGGGAGAGGGATTATTACATACTTTATTGACCAGACAAGGACATGGAGTGATCAGCCCAATGCCGGGTCCACCCCTCGGAGACAACACGAACACATAGGACGATACACACTATTCACACCCTCAGAACAAGGCGAGGATGGGGATGAAGATGAGATAATGATGGCCAGATGATATCCGGGGACCATAAGGGCCTAAAGTTACCTGAGACTTGTCTCACAGGTGAGGGAAAACCCCGAAAAAACCTCACCTAGGTAACTTGTCCCGACCAGGAATCGAACCCGGGCCCGCTGGGTGAGAGGATTGAATGCATCCCCTGAGTCACAGCGGTGGACAAGAGATTAATTATAATTAGATATCTTATAAAGACGGACAGTTAATTCAACGTCTCTGCCTCAATCTACAGAAAGGCCCTCGTGCTTGTAAGTACGAGAACTATCATTTCTCCATTGCCATAATATTTCTAGACAAGTGCAGTGGAACGCATTGCATAATGTTTACTTTCGACTTCTGTAAATTACAACCTTGCACACATTATTCTTTTCCTACTACTGAAATAAATTTCAAGGTGCTTCCTCTTATCAGCTGATTAAGTATCACTCATCGTTCTCATGCTGTTTGTTGTTGAGGCTCAGGGACTGAGCCCTTACGGGCTCGCGCACGTAGGCCACATGGGTTGGCCCATAGGAGCCGGAATGATGTGCATGCCCTAAGGTCACCCTGTCAACAGACTCCACCACGAGCCCCCTAAATCCAACAGGTACCATTTCACGTGCGCCACATCCCCTGGGTCCCTCTAATCAAGAGCCCCAGAGTCACAGCACACCACCAGCAACTTCCGGACCACGGGGGAGGCCCGTAACAGAGTCTGCAGGGGGAGCTGGCCCGAAACCAGGAAAGGGGAACGGGATGATAATGAGGGGGTAAAGAAGTTGGAGTGGAAAGTTTTTGGTGGAATTAATGAAAAGGGGAAACGGAAGGATCCCGAGAAAAATCCCCAAAGTGTCACGGCTTCGCGTACCACGAATGATAAGCCCGCCTGCCCCTGGATTTGAACCAGGGACCGCTGCAACTTGCATTTTATAAGTCAGTCTTTTTGTTCATTTATATTCTTATTGCTCTTCATTATACAAATGTATACACAACACACATATATATCAATCATATAGGCCTCTTTGCATTTATTGTTTGTTAAACCTCTGTGTAAACGTAAGTTAGTTAGTTAACTTCTAATCCGGCATTCAGGATATATTGGAATCCCTACTGGCAGGAGTTTTAGTTCTTTTGTGGGTGCATAGATAATAATTAATATTGCCCTGTGTATTTGAGGGATCTGGCACAAACTAATTTTCGGGGACAAAGAAGTAAGTGAGAATTCCAAGCAGCCATAACATGACGTCATAGGCAACATTGTGGCGGAAACTCAGGTTTGCGGTCCCATTACATTGTGAAGTTGAACCATTACATGTCTTCCATTGACGACAGCAATAAATAGGTAGTCTACAGTCCGACAGCTTGAGATTGTTGCTTTGGTGGAGTTGAGCACCTAACCATTTGAATAATTAATATTAAATAATTGATAACAATCTCGCTCAGCTAAACTCAGTGGGATAAAATTACAGAACAAGATTGGGTATCGCAGTAATATAGAGAATTAGACTCAAATCAGAAGCAGCCAAATAAATTTTAATCTAGAATTAATTTCTCCTAACAATGAACATTACTGGCCCTGTGCTCCAGCATTGAAATCTACAAAATCAATCGAACTGGGTACCGGTACTTACTACGTGTGAGACGTGAAGAGCATAACTAGCAGATATTAATATAGAAAAAATAAAGGTAAAGTCTGTTTGCCTTCATTTATTAAGTGCCAATATGGTACTTTATGAGATTGTGCGGGGGACGGGAAAATGTCTGTCCGTCTATCTGTCTGTCCGTGTGTCTGTACGTGCGGTTGAGCAATGCCTAATTTAGTGCCTATATTATGTAATATTTTAGAAAGAATTTATCAAATGCAAATCAGTTCTCATGTAAACAAATTGTTTTAGTTTAGAGTGTTCATAAATGGCTTTGGAAGTTGCAATACAGGTATCTTTGACAAATAACAGTACCCACATATTCCTTCACGTATGCTTATCAAAAAATTCTTCTGTAAGCCCTGCTTAATGAATCGATCTGGAGCTTAACTCGGAAATCGATTACAAAAATAACATATAGTCTGCATATCATAATTGCAATCATCACTCATTAAAGAAAGCATTCGGGCAAAAAATAAACAAAGAAAGGAAGAAAAATAAATAAATAAATAAAACATAAGAAAAAACAGGAGAATCCCGTCAAGGTTCTTCATCTCTCACTTTCATAACAAATTATTTGCTACCTACAAACAGCACAGCCAAGGTGCCAATTGCTGTTATTACAGTGTTTTGCAGATGACAAGCCATTTGTTCATTCTCCTGCTTAGATACGCGGTCCAATCAGAGATGGCGAGACGGAGGGAAGACTCTTCCTGCTAGCGGCGCTGCTTTAGCTCGTACACGTGATTGGCGGTGAAGGAAATGGCTTCTCATTTGAAAAATACTGTAGATGATTCCACCAGTACAGATAGCTATCAGTACCGAGCCGAGCCGAATGGCATAGCCATCACAAAAACATTCGTTAAGCTCAATTACATTACCAGGGAATAATAATAATAATATATATTTTTTTTTTAATTAAAGACTATTCCACAATACAATGGTTTTCCTTCATCTCACAACAATCTTCTGCCTCCATAAGTCCCTGTCCATAGCATCTTCTTCACTTAATCCTTTTCTCGCCAGCGTCTTTCTTCTACAATTTCAAAAATATTCTCTTCAACTTGCATTATTTCCCTTATTCTATTATTCCGAATGTTTTCTTTCCTGGATTTTCTTGTTGAATGCCTCCAAAAATCCATTTCTAGTACCAATAATTTGTTAATAATAATAATAATAATAATAATAATAATAATTTTTTAAAAACGGCTGTAATGATTTTAATAAAATGTACATTTTGAAAAATCTCTCTACGACTAATAAAATGGTTATATACGTTTTTCTGTAAAGATTTCTTAGGGGGTACTTTACTCTTGTCCATTTTATTTTCCTAGGCTATCTTCATTACAGTAGGTGATAGCCTACATGAAAACTTGGGACAGTCAAGTCGTAAGGAAATTAAAATTAACATTTTTGTTAGAAACGTTTCTTTATAAAATTAAAAGATATCAAAATAAAGTCATGTAAGGCACTGTTTCTCAACCTTTTTGAACCCGAGGACCTCTAAAATGTCTAATTTTACGGACCCCTAATTTTCCATCCCATTTTTAAAAGAAGGCCTATATTCTTAATATTTGGGGTATTAATTATAGGTCATTATAACGAAATATGTGAAAAAATTTTTACTTCTTTACTTTCCACTTGCTTTATGATATCTTTAAATTATGTCTGCGGACCATTTGCAACATCTTCGTGGGCCACCAGTGGTCCGCGGACCATAGGTTGAGAAACGCTAATGTAAACTAATGTAACAAAATGCTTTGCTCTTTGGGGTTGTATATATTAAATTATTATTATTATTATTATTATTATTATTATTATTATTATTATTATTATATACGAATTGCATTTGTTTGGCCTCCCTCATCAATGTTGTTGGTGTTGCACATCATGCCTGAACTGGTTGAAACCAGGTGAGCCATGTAATGCACACCAGATGCACTTTATACGTCCCTAACCAGTCATGTGCATCCTGTTATGTTCTATCATATCTATATATAAACCCCTTCGTTCTAGACAAACTTTTGTTTTTTCTTCTTCTTTCCATGGGTTCACCAAAAGTCTATGTTAGCAAAAGAGTCTTCCATGTGTGTGCAGTGGCACCAACTTTTGAAAAACAATGGGTGGGCTCAAAGATTTTCAAATTTTCACACTCCTGCCCCTTATTTGATTAATGAAATGAACTTATATGATATTGATAGTTCGGATAAATATAAAATTGGGTAAGAAACGATGTCTTTGTTTGTAATAATGAATAACAATAAACGTAATTCAATCGCCAGAAAAAGAAATGTGTAGCCTAGTTAACGGAAATGCTTTAAAATTAATAATGTTATATTAGAAACTTTTTCGTTTAAGGTACCTAAAGTCCGTGGCTCTACATCCCTGGAGGGACTTGGCCTACCACCCGACCGCTTCGGCAGGACTAGGGGGGGGCATGTGGTCAGCATGCCGACACCTATAGCCGTTAATGGTGGTTTCCATGACCGGAGCCGTTACTTCTCTATCAAGTAGTTCCTCAATTTGAATCACGAGGCTGAGTGCACCCTTACCTCAGAAAACTCCGAGGAGGTACCGGAGGATCAAACCCGGACCGACGGATCTGTGATCAGCGACGCTAACCACAAGACCACGCCGGCGGACCGTTTAACGTACCTACTAAAATAAAATAATTATGTAGCACGGCGTGCTCCAAAATGTGTTTCTCCTGACTAGAGTAAATTATCTTCTTCGTCTTTATTAGACCAGGAGCCTATTCTCCCCAATCACACTATCTTTTTCGTGGTGTATTGTCCCTTATTGACCTTGTTAATTCATTTTTCTACATGTTCCATCCATTCTTTCTTTTTAACCAATTACCAGTGTTCACACTTTTGTTTTATATCACAGTTTTTTGCCTTGCCCATTAATGGCCTTCCTGTGATCTTTTCTCACAAGCATCTTCTAAATTCTAAATTTAGCTTTCCTCTCCTGGTAGGCGTATACAGTCCATAGAACAGCGGTGGCTGTGGAAACTGCACTGACAGACGTAAAAATATAATGAACTGTGGAACGATTTCAAATTTTCGTGAGGGAACAAAAGAAGATCGTACTATATATGACTACAATAGCCTGATTTTCGCTTTACAGCGATTCAACAAATAAACACAATTTTGAGTAATAGCAAGATATAATTTTGATAATAACACACAGCAAATTATTGGATGGGCTTGAGCCCCACGGGCCCATAAAAGTTGGCGCCACTCTGTGTGTTGTTTTTTTCAAATTGAGTTTTTTGGCAGAAAATTGTTCTTCGAAGAGAACTGCACATTTTTAGGCATAAACATTCTGAGTCAGGCCTTCTTATGTCAGTGTTAGCTTAGTGTTGTATAAAATATTTTAATGTAAGCTATGGTTTGTCTACGGCGATGGGAGCGGTAGCGATTCCAGATTTGGGCATGTCTTCACTTCACAAGGTATAAACATACATTGCTTCACCAGATCACAAAACAACAAATAAATGCCGGTCCCAAACTCATAATATCTGAAGCTGTGTCCGTTCTGTCCCTCTGATGCGGCACATATAGTGGACATTTACACAGGCCCGGTGAGACGGGGGGGGGGGGGCAGCCAGGGGGTCCAGGTTTTACTTTTTACCTTCTTAAATTTACTCTAACATAAAATGGATTATAAGTCTCAATAAACAGATTAAGTTGTTTTATGTGCTTATTTTTATTTGCATAGTCCTGTCGTATAACGGTGACACGGAATTAATCAGTTAATCTGAAACGGATTATTCTTCTTGAAGAAAATTGCTATTTTTCAAAAGTAGAAGTAGAAATCCTTTTGAACATAACAGTAAGCCTCACTAACGTTCGGCATTTAAAATAATAATTTTCAAAAGATTAATTTTGGTACATACACATAAAAGTGGAACATACAAGTGCAAAGTTATCCCCGGGATTCCTTTGTTTTTGCTATTTTTACATAGTTGGATCTATAAATATGTTTTTATTTTTAGTTGAAAAAGCAAAGACACAAGTTGTACAGTGATTAGTTTTTATGCTTGTTGATAGCATTTTGCCAAAACATATTATTATTATTATTATTATTATTATTATTATTAAATTACCTCTTATGAACACAACTGAAAAGCTTTTAAACTCATATGGTTTTATTTTTGTAAAATATTACTAACTTTTTAATGACTAACAAAAATATATATCTTCAAGTAATAGGTTACTTACATAATATTAGGCCTACATACGTAATAATTATGTAATATCTTTACATAATCTTTTTGTTGCATACATAATAAAGGACGAGGTTGGGTTTCAGTGGTGAATTTAGGCTAATATTTGACGGGGGCCCGGGAAAATTTGTCCCTGGAGCCCTTGCTTTCTCTCCACGGCCCTGCATTTACAGTAAAAATTTTGACAGATTCCTTAACTGTTTGACTTGGATCCACAGAATACGTGGAAAACCCAGTTCATTGCTATTGGAAGTATTAATGGAGAGAAGATCGTAAATCTTAAGTTATAAAGTGTTTCCAGATTGGTTAGCTTTTGGAATGAGTGGAATGTGTGGCTTGAGGAGTTGAGACGAGATTCCTGGAAAACTGCATCCAGAGTACAGGCCTATGTATTGCTAATAGGAGTGTTAATGGAGAGAAAAGTTGTAAATATTACAAAATACGTGTATGAAGCAATATGAATATTTTCATGAAATATCAAAATTTTATAAAAACATTATGAAATATAAACTTTTTCTTGCTTGCATTTCCATCTAAACTTAATGATTCATAATTATCCTACTTTCCAGAGGGCTAGGAGTCATTTTTAAAAAATATTTCTTATTTTGCCTGTCTCTACTCATAAGCTATGCGGATATTATATGCATTGCTCCGGATCAAATTAACATTTTGATTTTTTGTGACCTATACTTGTCCACCGTTGTGGCGTAGGGGATGTGTTCCCTCTCATCCAATGGGTCCGGGTTCGATTCCCGGTCGGGAGAAGTTTCCTAGATGGGTTTCCCCCTCACCTGTGAGACTTTGGAACCTGCTGGTTCCCGGATATCATATTTTGAACGTCATCACTTTCACCCCTTTCCCACCTTGTTCGGCATGAGTGTGTTATTTATTACAGAATGCTTCATTACAACAATTGTGTAATACTACATGCGCCCTTATTATTATTCAATCTACTGTATATCTATTTTGTGTTAGTATGTCTCGTCCAATGTGATCGGAGTGGCTCCGGCATTGGGATGATCACTCATCCGGAGAGGCGTTCCATACCATCAAAAATATATTATGTGATCCAAAGAAATTCTCTTCCCGATAGGTTGCGGTCCTGTAAGGGGTAGGCCGCGTAAATGTCCCTACACCGGAGACGTAAAACTCAAAGAAAGAAGAAATTGCATAGCTCCACGTTAGTCACCCGTCACATTTTATTTCCCGGAATGAATTTCCTTGTTTAAAAATAACTTAATTAGTGAATATTGCACTTGCTATGCAAGTGTGTGCCGTGTCTGTATGTGTTAAGAAGGTACTGGTAATTAATTTTTTATTTTTTTTATTTCTGGAACTATTTTACACGGTTTGCGAATTTTAAATTCATAGTTTTATGACACAGTTGAATGTTAAGTTTTTCAGTCAATCAGCCCATACTGCGCGTTCGGAACATCGAGGCTTCCCGGGGAATGTTTCATTACAGAAGACGAATTTAGTTATCCTTATTTTCTGTAGACTGTAGAGTGACGGGTATCATGCTCATCGGCTCGGTATCATCAGAGGTGTGAAACAAATACATATATAATCTATCAGTTTATATTTCTTCATTAATTCTTAATCTTTTAACATTTATTTTAATCTAATCTTGAGGTTTATCAATCAGGCCTACACTTCCATTATTAGAGCAAGAAGAATTTTAAATGTATATATTGAAAGATATCGTTGATGCGTGCATGACAAGACTCGACCTAAGCTCCCCTCCAATATTTTATAGTAGCCGACGTCTGTGATATAAGACTGAAAAATAAAAGAGAATGTCGATAATGTACAGGGTTCTTCTCATGAGTACTGCTATTTCAGTATCACACTAATTGGTTTCTATTCAAGCAGCGCTTTGACGTCATCGGCATCCCAATGCAACTCAGTCAGTACAGCAGTGTAGTAAACTATCCCACCCATGCCTGTCTCACCGTTCATAACTAGGCACTAGGACCCGCATTCTTAACTTTTATAAACCCTGAATTAGTTTATAGTAATATTAATAAGACCCAGTTTATACAATTTAGGACAAAAAACAGAAGTATCTCAAAGTTTGAAATTAATTATCAAACAAATCATAGAAGAAATTAGCAATATAAAATTTTTAGGACTACAAAATCTTGACTGGAAGACATACATAGAAGAGATAAGTCCAAAACTGAGTTCAGCGTGTTTTGCTTTATGAATTTTGAATAATATATTACAACAGGTAATTTTTTTAAAAATAATTTATTGTATTTGAGAATAATTATGGCCTTTTTGGTTAAAATACCTTCATTTATAGTACATTTATGATTACCTGAAGCTCATGTGGAGGCCCCGATTTCTGGTTCAATAATTTTGGCGGGGATATTATTAAAATTAGGTGGATATGGTTTATTACGTGTATTTAATATACTATTATATATGGGGATAAAAATGAATTATTTATGGATTTCTATTAGTCTGATCGGAGGGGTATTATGGTATATTTTGCATATTTTCACTGTGTAATGAGGTACGGAATCACGTTCTGGGGCAACTCTTCCCATAGGGAGAAAATATTTAGATTATAAAAACGGGCAATAAGAATAATATGTGGAAAGAAAAAAAGGGAATCTTATAAACCGCTATTTGAAAAATTAAAAGTCCTCACTCTTACAGGGGAGTATATATGCCCTGTTATGTGTTAGGCCTATATAGTAGATAATATTGATAAATTTCAAACTGATTTCAGTGTACATGGACGTACTACCAGAAACATGAATGATCTACACAGACCAAGTAACTCGTTAAAACTCTTTCAGAAGGGTGCTTATTATTCTGAAATACAGATATATAACAAGCTTCCAAGCAACATTAAATTATTATGTATTCAAAGAAAAAGCAAACCTTTCAAAACATCTGTCAAGAAATTTTTAATAACTCACACCTTCTACAATTTGGAGGAATATTTCCAGCTTGGATAAATTTGGCAGCTTGCAGTTTGTGTTTATTATTGTTAGAACATGCATGTATATTTTGATCTGACGTGTTCTATATCCTTGAGCCCCGCTCAACACTGGATCTACAGGACGAGATATCTACATCCACATCTACAGTTTTATTTTAGTTGTTTACTATTTTAGCCAACTTTTTTATTAGATATATGCATACGCATTCATGAACCACAGATTATTGTCTCTGTTGGACATTACATGATAATATTATGAGAGAAAAATTCCTCTGACACTGAGATTTGAACCCAGGACCTTTGGCTATCCGTGCCAATTCTCTACCAACTGAGCTAAGCCAATAATATTAATGATGTAACAGGCCTACATTTCGCTGACATATTTGTTTCAAATTTAAAGCAGCCGTATAGGCTATGAAAGAATTAAAGTCAATCTGAAATCAATCTGTCAGGAATTACATCAGATATGTTGCTGCACAGACATAAGTGCACTCTTCTCGATGGAACTTCGGTTGGGTAAGTACATACCGATGATGTCTTACTGTACTACCTTGCTGTCACCTTCATGTAAAACAAAAGTATAGATACTGACGCACCCCCACATGTCCAAAGATACCTTACTACGTACGGGTCGTACCCTTTTGCATCCCAAAGTGAGTGGTCGCTTCATCAAAACAACCCTCGTGCGTCCGGTGCAATTTGACGTAAACATCCCTCGTGCGTCCCGTCTTGAACAAGATCGATACATGAACAACAGTTGTAAATCATTCCATTCAAAGCCTTGAAGAATATACAAGCCGAAACATATATTCACACACACGCTCAACAACCGTTGTCAATGCCAAGAAAAATTGTAGAGAAAGTGGTCGAATATAGAACTGAAGCACTCAGCAGACTGGAATATGTGCGAACAGTATCATTTAAGTTCCTACCAACCACAAGAAAGTCAGCTGGTAGCCAAAAGACAAAGAGTAACTTCATTCTCCGCTTCAATTTTATTTATTATTGACAGTAATGCAAGGATTAAAATGTTTGGGATGTGTAGCAGTTCGCCTCCTCACGGTGCATTCTGTGTAATGCTAAACGAACTGATTGGTATCGATTATTAATTTTACCTCTATTCCATGGGACGCATTTTGGTTATTGCTCTAGAGAGACCCGGGACGCAAACGGGTCATTGGATCTGAGGATCTATGGACGCAAAAGTCCAGAACCCCTTACTACCATACTGAGAGGTTTAAAGTGAGGTTTACCATGAGGTCGATGTCAAAACAAAATTATTTGTTAGGTAGCAGTGGCGCCAACTTTTGAAAAACATTGGTGGCCTCAAAAACTTTTCTTTTTACTTTGGGTTTCAGGCCACTACTAAAGTAAAATAAGAAAAAACTACTCATGGACCATTATGTCGCAAGGAGGGTTGCAAAATGTGTTTCTCCTGACTGGAGTTCTCCTAATAAATTCGTCATAAGCATCATTATTTTCTTCTTCTTTCCATAAGCCAGTTGCCAGTCTTTTTCGTGGACGATCCGAGCTCCTTCTTCCCCTTGGTTTATTGTCCCTTGCTGATTTAACCAATCTTTCTTAATTCTTTCTTTCTACATGTTCATTTCTCTCTGGGGACTTTTTAACCAGTTCCCACTGCACGCTTTTGTCTTATATCACAATTCCTTGCCTTGTCCATATATTTTTCCTGTGATTTTTTAATCACAAGCATCATCAAAATTCTAAATCTAACATTTTCACGCTTTCCTTATGTATATTTACAACAGCAATGTGATTACTTTTTTTTTTAACGCATAAATGTCACAGTCTAGGATGTCCGGGTAGCGCCACGTCGAGTGTTGAGAGGCCTATTTAACGCATAAATGTCTTTAGTCCTTTCAAAACGTAAGATTTTTCAGCATTTGCTGTGGAAATCACTATGTGACCCACTTGTGTTTTGAAGTCCAGACTCGTCAGTTGTTTTTGTCCTTGTTGTGTTTGTGTGCTAAAAATGGACAAAGACGTTTTAATAGATTTGGTATTTAATATTCCTGCATTATGTGGTAATCGTGAAATAAATCACCAAAACAAACATGTGTTGGAAAGAGAGTGACCTCTTGTTGATAACACGACTGAGGTAAGGTGATGACTGAGGTGTCAACAATCAGCACGCCACCACCCCCAGCATTTATTTAAAAACCGCGAGGATCGAGTGTACCGGTATGTTCACCCCAACATCCATCTAGAGACCTCAAGGCTCGACAGCAAGGTAGTACAGTAAGGCATCTTCGGCACATAATTAAGCTACGCGTTCATGCCAGCTTGAGCCGCTTAGGTAAAAATTCAATATTAGACTGGATTTTGTATATTATAGTACTTAGACAAAGCAGTAACGACATTTCTATTTCGCGATTCACGATTTCACGATGTGCAATTAAATTGTCTACTAGTCTAGCTGAGAAATTAAAATTCCCCTATATGCAACATAGGCTATTAGCATGACTTAACTTTTCGGGGGCTATAACCCCTTCAGCCCCCATCTGATTACCCCCCTGTTGGCGAGCACATTCAGTTGTGATTAGGCGTACTGGTACGATAACTGTGTTTTCCAAAAGTAGAGCGATTTGCTTTGTATTGTGATGTGTTGAAAATGGAATATCAGACTTTTTTTAAACGATAGATGAGATGGAAAATTGTGTTGGTGATGAAGCAACAGTAATAATAGGCCTAATAATAATAATAATAATAATAATAAACATGTCAATTATTTATGCAATAGGATAATGACTTCATTGAATAAGAATAAGTTGCAAAGAAAATTAAAGAATTATTTCCACCCAGCTCATAAATTGTTTTTTACATTTTTATTAGCATGTCTTTTATAATTTGTAGCACCCCCCAAAATTAAAATCCTGGCTGCGCCACTGGAACCAAGGTAGATTACTCATGAAGCAGTAAGCAGTAAGTAAGAAGGATCTAAAGTTATATGCGTATCACAGATGAGAAAAACCCCGGGGAAATCCCACCTAGGTAACTTGTCCCTACCGGGAATCGAAACCGGGCCCACTGAGTGAGGAAAGCGAATATCAAATTGATGACGCTCATAGCCTATTCAGTGGCGTAGGGAAGGTGGGGTCCAGGGGGGTCACGACCCCCACCCCACGAAATTAAAACCTGAAATTCTATTTAAGTTATTTAAACTCCATTTTGTCAAATATTTAATTTTTAAAATAAAATACTGAACATGTTAATGTAAGCCTATTATTTCCATTGTTCCGTGTTTCTTATAAATAGTAATAGGCCTAAATGTTATAACTTAGGTAATGATTTCTTGTTAAGTTGGCATTTCTTAGAGTATAGTAAACAAATTTGATTTCTTGTTAAGTTGGCACTGAAGGCGGCCATTCACTATCGCTCCAAATGATCGTCATCCACTTGGATGTTGTCCACAGGACGACATCCAAAACTAGGTGGTCATTCACTGTCACTCCACCCGCGCCAGTTGCTTCGTGGAACAGTAAGGTTGAACCTTGACTTTTGAAAAATTGGCGCCAACGATTTAAATAAAAATTTAAAATTTGAAACTCTTGTCTATGGCTAATAAAATGACTATATCCGTTTTACCGCAAAAATTACTTAGGGGCTACTTTACTCATTTCCATTTTCAATTTTTCTAGATTATCTCCATTAGGCCTACAGTATGCGCCACATAAAAACCTTCCACAGTAAAGTTGTAGAAAAAATTAAAATGAACCTTTTTTGTTTAAAACAATTTTATACATCTAATAGATATTGAGATAAACAGCTTAAATAATAAATACAGCTTAAACGCAAATTTCATAACATACATATGAAGGGCCTAGTTCCATAAGGGCGTAAGGCACAAGGACATAGTTTCGAGAAATATTGATGTTTTTAAACAGTGTTACCACTCACAAATAGGTGGTTTAAAGTCTAATTTTATAACATACTAGCATGTGCTTCGCCCGCGATAATTAATTCAAAAATTAAAAATTAAGAGCATAATAGTTAAATCATTATAATTATTAACACCTAAATCACGTGGACTACATACCACGATTAGATAGCGTCGACTGGTAAAGGCGACCTCAGATTCGAGTTGCTTGGCCCAGAAAACCCTTGTATAGTTTCGTTCAAACCAAGCAATGTTTCACCATACAGTATTTAGGCCTATATTGAATATCCCTCTTCCGTGTTGGTTGAAAATTTAATATGTCTACGGGCCTTAACATTCTAAACAAATGAATCGACCAGCGTGGGCTTACACCATTCAAGCGATCGCGATGCTTTTATTTCCACGGTATGACAAAAATAGCCAAAGACAACTGCAATTGATTTGACATTGAAATGTATTACTGAAATCTGATGCTTCGACAGCGCGAATCACGTTTTCTGCCAGTTTTTCACTCATAACTCGCGAACGAAAGCTAAAATTAAAAATTCGGCTTCGAGGTGCATTCGCCCACCTTTCAGTCCATCTATCTTTAAAATTTCAGATCTCTGCGTTCAGTAGATTTCGATGGGCATCGTGGACAGACAGACAAACAGCATGTGCCCACATGTGCCCGCGGCTTCCCCCGCGATAATTATTTCAAAAATTAAAAACTAAAAATTAAGAGCATAGTTAAATCATTATAATTATTAACACCTAAATCACGTGGAGTGCATTCCACGATTAGGTAGCGTCCTCAGATTCGAGTTCCTTGGCCCAGAATACCCCTGTACAGTCAGTTTCGTCCAAATCGAACAATGTTTGACCATATTTAGGCCTATATTGATTATCCCTCTTCCGTGTAGGTTGAAAATTTCATGTCTTCGGGCCTTGATATTCTAAATAAATGAATCGTCCAGGATGGACTTACAAAATCAAGCGATCGCCCGCGATAATTATTTCAAGAATTAAAAATTAAGAGCATAATAGTTAAATCATTATATTTATTAACACCTAAATCACGTGGACTACATGTCACGATTAGATAGCGTCGCCTGGTAAAAGCGATCTCAGATTCGAGTTCCTTGGCCCAGAAAATCCCTGTATAGTGAGTTTCGTCCAAATCGAACAACATTTGACCATATTTAGGCTAATATTGATTATCCCTATAATAATAATAATAATAATAATAATAATAATAATAATAATAATAATAATAATAATAATAATCCTCTTCGGTGTAGGTTGAAAATTTCACATTATGTTTGCGTGCCTTGACATTAAAAACAAATGAATCGACCAGCGTGAGCTACAACATTCAAGAGATCGCGATGCTTTTATGTCGAAGGTTTGACAAAAATAGCCAAAGCCTAGTGTAATTGATTTGTATTACTGAAAACTCATGCTTCGAAGACGGAATAAATACACGTTTTCTGCCCGTTTTTCACTCATAACTCACGATCGAAAACTAAAATTAAAATTCCGGCTTGGAGGTGCATTTTCCGACCCTTTAGTCCGCCTATGTATAAAATTTCAGATCTCTGCGTTCAGTAGATTTCGCTGGGCATCGCGGACAGACAGACAGACAGACACTTCCTTTTATTAATATAGATATTTTTGAAGGACAGGCTAAATTAGTGTTCTGCAAATTTACAAGATAGAGAGTATTGGGATCTTTTACAACTAGAGGCACCTAAACATGTTAAACAGAAACTGAAATACTTTTACAGTAGCAAAATCTTTTTACTTTGTATCATATTATTTGTTTTTATTTTATTTTAGTAAAAACCTGTATTATACAGTGACAATTGCACGTTTGCCAATGAATACTAGTAGGCCTATGTTATACAGTCAAAATTGCATGTTTGCCAATGAATACCAGTATCCTCATTAATACAACAGATGATAAGCAAAACAATATATTTTGAACATGTGAGTAATTTCAGTTTTTTAACTGGGGTGGCAAGGTCTGCCTGGGGGTCTGGGGGGTATGGAAATTTTTTAAAATTTGGCATTAAAATGATGTAGTTTAAGCATTTTAAAAGCTTTTTTACATATCATACCAGCATAAATGTTAAGTTTAATATAGAATCAAGAGTGTGTCACGTTTATAAACTGTAATTTTTCACTTGATTGCAAATCTATATTAATAAAAGGAAGTGTCTGTCCTCCGTCTGTCTGTCTGTCTGTCCTCCGTCTGTCCGCGATGCCCAGCGAAATCTACTCAACGCAGAGATCTGAAATTTTATACATAGGCGGACTAAAGGGTCGGAATGTGCACCTCGAAGCCGGAATTTTAATTTTCGCTTTCGTTCGTGAGTTATGAGTGAAAAACGGGCAGAAAACGTGTATTTATTGCGTTTTCGAAGCATGAGTTTTCAGTAATACAAATCAATTACACTAGGCTTTGGCTATTTTTGTCATACCTTCGACATAAAAGCATCGCGATCTCTTGAATGTTGTAGCTCACGCTGGTCGATTCATTTGTTTTTAATGTCAAGGCACGCAAACATAATACGAAATTTTCATCCTACACCGAAGAGGATTATTATTATTATTTATTAATTCCACTGCTTTTACAGGTATTAAAACGATGTCATCGGCTTTTAGCAAGATGACACCGTTAAATTTATACAGAAATGTTTAGTATACTGCGGACAATGGATGTAGTACTCAAGATGACCGCTTTTTGCATACAATCCCTCACGTACTCTGTGATCTTCAAGTCTTTCAGTCTCTTCATTAGGGTCTTCGGTACAAGTCCTGTTGAGGAGATGATTAATGGCAGCACAATAACTTTTTCTTGCCTCCAGAGTTGTCGAACCTCTTCAGCCAGGGGTAAATATTTGGTTACTTTTTCATTTTCACACTGCTCTAAATTGTGAGTATTTGGTATGCCAATGTCTATAAGATATGTGGTCCGGTTGATTTTATCTATCAACACTATGTCTGGTCTATTGTGAGTTATTGATCTGTCAGTAAGTATGGATCTGTCCCAATATAATATATGTGAGTTGTTTTCCAGAACCACATCGGAAATATATTGATAATAGGGAACAGTATTCAGCACCAAGTTGTGTTGATGTGCCAGAGTCTGGTGTACAATTTTTGCCACTTGATTGTGCCGTGTCAAATATTCTTTCGCCACAAGCGCCTGGCAAGCACCCGTAATATGCTGGATTGTCTCTGGGGCTTGATTGCAGCGCCGGCATGTATCGTTCTCCAGGTTTGCTTTTACTATGTATTTCAGGTAGTTTTTTGTGGCAACAGTCTGATCCTGAATTGCCAATAAAAAACCCTCAGTCTCCGTGAAGATATCTGCTCGACCAAGCCAAGCATTGGAAGCCTCTCGATCAATATGCGGGCGCTCCAGATCATGTGCATGGCGACCATGCAGTGGTTTCTGTGTCCATTGCTGTATAATAGTTGCAACGTGGGTTGCATCTGTTTCTAAATCAACAATATTGGCATGACAGAGATCCAAAGGTGTAAACCGTTTGTCAGCTCCATTAACTGCCCGATGTAGAAGAGATTTCTGGCTAAGGAAATAATTACGGAGGCTTTGAATTTGCTTCTGGCATATCCACGGTATGTCTATGAGACCTCGTCCTCCTTTATTACGTGGCAGAATCAATCTTTCCACTGCCGACCTTGGATGATGCGCACGATGTTTTGTCAGCAGCTTACGTGTAGATCTCATTATATTTTCCAGTTCTGTTTCAGACCACTTAACGATACCAAATGTATACATCAAGACAGGAATGGCAAAGGTGTTGATTGCCTTAAAGGTGTTCTTTCCATTTAGGCTAGAATTTAAAATTGCTTTCAATCTCTGCAAAAAGACACCTGTAACCCGTTTACGGACTTCTTTATGGTCTATCCGTTTCGCCTGAAGCAGGCCTAAGTATTTATATGTGTCCTCTTCATCCATGGCTTCAAATGTCTCCGTAGCTTCTAGTGTGAAATTCATTAGCTGGACCTTTCCTCGTACAACACTGAGGGTCCTGCATTTGCTCATTCCGAATGACATTTGCACATCAGTGGAGAACTTTTCTGTGAGCAGAAGCAGGTTCTTCATTTGCCTGTCATTGGCTCCATATAATTTTATATCATCCATATACATAAGATGAGACAGCGTGCAATGCAAATTACCCGTTCCCTTTATCTGGTATCCATATCCTGATGCATTCAACATAGATGACAAAGGGTTGAGTGCCATACAGAACCACAATGGGCTAAGA
This sequence comes from Ectobius pallidus, assembly GCA_964059195.1. Classification (NCBI taxonomy): domain Eukaryota; kingdom Metazoa; phylum Arthropoda; class Insecta; order Blattodea; family Ectobiidae; genus Ectobius; species Ectobius pallidus. The sequence continues at coordinate 15,954,028 of CAXKWD010000007.1, forward strand.
CTGTCCCCCTGGAAAATTCCTCTCTTTATTTGAATACTTCCACATACAAGTTGGCTACCTCCGTATTTCAACTGCAATACAGTTTCCCATGATAACATCAATTGCTGTAGTAAGGAAATGGCAGCAGGATCAATTTTATACATCTTGAGCACGCTGAGTAGCCAGGAATGTGGGACAGAGTCAAAAGCTTTCTGATAATCTATATAAGCTGTATAGATGTTACGTGACTTGTGAGATGCCTGTTCCATAACCACGGCATCAATTGTGAGTTGTTCTTTACATCCTTGTGATCGTTTAATACAACCTTTTTGTTCTTTTGCTAGAAGCTGATGTTCATCCAGATGGCAGTAAATTTTATCAGACAAGCAAGAAGTCAAGATCTTGTAGAGGGTGCACAGGCAAGTGATTGGCCGATATTTAGATGGGTCATCAGTGTTTTCATCCTTTGGTAGCAAATAAGTCACGCCTTTAGATAAGTAAGATGGTATATTCTGTGGTTGTCTTAGAAAAGAAGAGAAACATTTAGCGATGTACTGATGCATGCTCGTAAATCTTTTGAGCCAGAAATTATGTATACCATATTATTATTATTATTATTATTATTATTATTATTATTATTATGTATTATTATTATTATTATTATTATTATTATTATTATTATTATTATTATTATAGGGATAATCAATATTAGCCTAAATATGGCCAAAGTTGTTCGATTTGGACGAAACTCACTATACAGGGGTTTTCTGGGCCAAGGAACTCGAATCTGAGGTCGCTTTTACCAGGTGACGCTATCTAATCGTGATATGTAGTCCACATGATTTAGGTGTTAATATAATGATTTAACTATTATGCTCTTAATTTTTAATTTTTGAAATAATTATCGCGGGCAAAGCCGCGGGCACATGCTATCTTTAAATAATAAAAAGACGTGTTTGTCTGTCTGTCCACGATGCCCAGCGAAATCTACTGAACGCAGAGATCTGAAATTTTAAACATAGATGGGCTGAAAGGTGGGTGAATGCGCTTCGAAGCCGGATTTTTAATTTTAGCTTTCGTTCGCGAGTTGTGAGTGAAAAACTGGCAGAAAACGTGATTTTAGCGCTGTCGAAGCATCAGATTTCAGTAATACATTTCAATGTCAAATCAATTGCAGTTCGCTTTGGCTATTTTTGTCATACCGTGGAAATAAAAGCATCGCGATCGCTTGAATGTTGTAAGCCCACGCTGGTCGATTCAATTGTTTAGAATGTCAAGGCCCGTAGACATATGAAATTTTCAACCTACACGGAAGAGGGATAATCAACATAGACCTAAATATGGTTAAACATCGTTCGATTTGGACGAAACTCACTATACAGGGATTTTCTGGGCCAAGGAACTCGAATCTGAGATCGCTTTTACCGGGCGACGCTATCTAATCGTGGTATGTAATTCACGTGATTTAGGTGTTAATAAATATATTGATTTAACTATTATGCTCTTCATTTTTAATTCTTGAAATAATTATCGCGGGCGATCGCTTGATTTTGTAAGTCCATCCTGGACGATTCATTTGTTTAGAATATCAAGGTCCGAAGACATATGAAATTTTCAACCTACACGGAAGAGGGATAATCAATGTAGGCCTAAATATGGTCAAACATTGTTCGGTTTGGACGAAACTCACTGTACAGGGGTATTCTGGGCTAAGGAACTCGAATCTGAGGTCGCTTTTACCAGGCGACGCTATCTAATCGTGGTATGTAGTCCACGTGATTTAGGTGTTAATAAATATAATGATTTAACTATTATGCTCTTAATTTTTTATTTTTGAAATAATTATCGCGGGCGAAGCCGCGGGCACATGCTAGTAACTGATATTTTTACTGCCGATTTTTGAGGTGGCAAAAAGAGAGGTTTGGAAATTATGGGGTGGCAACTGCCACTCCTTGCCACCCTGTAATTACGCCACTGATTTTGAATGAAGTTATACTTCAGAAATGCAAGTTCATTTTTTATAAACATTTGCTTGGATGGTAGCACTGCAGAAAATAAAAATAATTGATAAACACACCTCAATAACAGATAGGAAGTGTGCCTTACGCCTTTATGGAACTGTCATGAAGTAGAATGAATGTGCAGTTTCACATGTCTTTTCTTATAACTGAGCAGAGGTTTAAGGCACAAGTACAAATAGTTCATTGAGTATTTATTAGATATGAGGAGAAGGCATAAATGTTAAAAACTCAAAATTAAAAATTTGTGCCTTACGTCCTTAAACACGAAATATATACAGCTTAAACGAGAATTTCAGAACATACATATCAATTAAAATATTAACGACATTTTGTTGTCCATAGTAACATAAAAACTATAATCTACTTATTGCTGTAAATGCAGTCAGTTTAGCTCAGTCGTAATGAACATACCAAAACCAATTACAGCGACGAGGTATAGGCTAATAGGGAAGAGGTCCTGGGTTCAAATCAAATTTCGTGGCCACCCAAATTTACCGTAGGCTCTTGTAAAAACGCATTCATGAAACATTTTGCTTCTATTGTTCGGCTACATCTCAACGCATCCTGCATTTTTGCCTTCGAGATTGAGGAAAGCATGCAAACCGCAAGTTATTAAGTGCCAGTATGGTACTTTATGAGATTGTGTGGGGAAGGGGAAATGTCTGTCCGTGTGTCTTTACGCGCGATAACTCAAATACGCTTTATTGGATTTTCATGAAACTTGGTATACGCATCTATAACGTCCATGGCAAGAACCCTATTGATATTGGACAAATTCGGTTGACCGGTACCGGAGTAAAGCCCAACTTAGTGCCTATTTTATGGTAATATATTAGAAAGCATTTATCAAATGCAAATTAGTTATCATGACAACATATTGTTTTACAGTATTCATATAATACGGCTTTGGAAGTTGGAATACAGTTAGCTTTGACAAATAACATTATTCCTTCACATACGGTTATGAAAGTAGATCGTTAAATTGGGCGAGGTAATTGAGATGGTAACGTCTTGGACTCACATTTTGATTGTTCCTGGTTCAATTCCCGTAGCCGGCCAATTTGACATATCTTTTCCGTATTTTTATGTGAGTATGCGATTGTCAAGATATCACAAATCTGTATAGTTCTGCTGATGCTGGACGATTCTAGCTGATTAAAAAACTAGACCTTTGTTCTCCCTGAAGCTCTACTTAATGAGTGATTGAATCTGGAGCTTACCTCGGAAATCAGCAAAAAAAACTTATTTTCTGCATATCATAATTGCAAATATAACTGATTAAACAAAAGCATACTGGCACTTTGTTACATTAGTTTACCTGATATTATTATTATTATTGTTATTATTCACAGTAAAAGGATTGAACATAAGGATCGTCCCTGATGCTTTCTTTTCTAAATACTGTACTTGTTAGTTTTATGAAATTGAAATAAATAAAATTTAATTGTCTCTATAACTTACTTTCTTCTGTGCTAGCCTTTTAACACGTATATACGAGAAAGTTTGTGCAACATATTTTGCACCGTTTATTAATTTTGTTGTGATAATCGCAGTTAGTAACTTGCCATAGGCACGGAAACTGTTTATAGGATTCGATTACTTCGAGTAGAGTGTCTCGCCCCGACATGGCGCTGAAATTAGAAAACACGTCTGCACTGGAGGACACCTGAAGACAGAATGAGGCTATTTGGATGTGGGCTTGGCCACTGACTAGCAGATTTGCGGGATGGCTTGGAGTCACTCCACGTCGTTTTCCGCATTCATTGTACGATGGCTTGATGGACGGATGGAGTGAACGGATGGATTTTTGCTCGACTGGATATCCAACCGGTCCATCGCTCCACGCCAAATGGACGACAGCCTTCCCATTCATTATGAGATTTTGGACTGACATCACTCCATTTGGACGTTTGGAGCGATGGTGAATGGCCGCCTTTAGTATACGGGTAGTAAACAAATTTGCTAACTAGTTTTTCAATGCTAAAATAGCGTAAAATGTGATTTTTATTAGCTCAATAATTAGAAATTATCCGGGCTGGTCCCTCGTTACCCCGTACCCTCTTTCTTGGGGGTATTCCACACCACCAAACCCCCCCCCCGGCACTTTCGACCATTTCTGGCAACGCTACTGGGCTTATTTGATACTCCGACCCGAGCTGTGCAACTGCATTAAGCTTATTATCACGACAGTGTAGTTGTAGGAAGTTGTTGTGATAAACAAACACTTGTTTCTGATGACTTCCGCTAGGCATGTCAACTCTCATGAAATCAATAACGTCATGTGTTCATGTTATCACACTCGTCAGTCATTCCCCATCCTCATTCGGCGAGCGAGAATCCGTAAATTTTTGACGAACAATCCTAGTAGCTTTTTCTAACAAACTTGGCAAGTACGGTACTTCACTTCTTTATCGCCTGGCATGTACAATAATTATTTCAGGAAATCTGCAATGGAGTTTAGCCTGTAAGAAAAGGAGCAGATACTGAAATAAAATATGATCAGTGATTAAATAAAATGCTTACAACGATTACATGTGTTTCGATGATCAGTTTTTTATGAATGAGTTTCCTGCATTCTCAAAGAAAGCAGTCAAGTACCCAATTCCCAGTGTCAAGTACCAGTGGCGGACGCAGAATTTTGTTCGGGGGGGGGGGGGATTTGAATAGGAAGAAAGAATACTAAAAAAATTAAATAACTTACATATATATTTAGTTTATAAAACTGGCCAATTAGATTGCTTTTTTTCAACTTTCGGGGGGGATATATCCCCCCAATCACCCCCCTCCCGCCGTCCGCTACTGTCAAGGACCAAGTGTCGGTGGTGCTTAAAAGATATTCAACTCAGTGACATTCGTATTATTTTTTATTCTGAAAATCAATTAAATTTTGTATAATCTTGAATCTTTAAAATGATTTGCGAAGATTATATTAATATCAGTAGGCCTACCAGGGCTTAAAAAAATATTTGTTTGTAAAAGAGATGAAAATGGAGACTGGAGAAAACTGCATAACGATGAGCTTCATAACCTGTAACTTACTCGTCTCCGGATTTAGTAAGGTCAATTAAATCACGGAGGATGAAATGGGCTGGACATGTTGCGTGCATGAGGGAGGAAATTCACATCTCAAAATTGTTGACTGGGAGACCCGAAGGGAAAATATCACTTGGAAGACCTAGACGTAGTGGGAGGACAATATTAGGATAGATTTAAGGGAAGTAGGATTTGCGAGGGATGGTTGGGTGGAGTTAGCACAGAATACGGTTGAATGGCGGGCTCAGGTAAGCGCGGCAAAGAACTTCCGGGTTCCATAAAATAGATAATATTCCTTTAGCTTGCTTAGGAATTATCTATTGCCATTGAGTAAGTAAGTAAGGCCTACCGGTATTTTTATTTAATTTTCTCATAAGTATAAAATATACATTTTAACTTAGGGTGTCCATTCGTCCCGTTTTTCCGGGATAGTCCCGTTTTTTGACAAAATGTCCCGCTGCCCCAAAAGTTTTCTTGGGGACACTCAAATGATCCACTTTTTGTGATTGTGATTGTGATTGGCCAGTATGTTTCACGCTACATTAATGAAAGTACCAATGAAAATCTTGCTCATTGTCAAAACATACTTTAACGGAGTAATAGGGCCTATGTGCTGACTTTTATTATACTTTATAAGAACAAACGCACTAGTTGATAGAATACATAAAAGTTAAATGTACAGTGACAATGAGGCGTCTATTTCTGAGAAATAAATTACCTACACCAGTCTGCAGAAGAAATTTAAGAAGTAATTTGGGATAATTTGTGTGCTTGAGACAAAGGTAAATTGTAAATATTCCCTAAATTTTGTAAATTAGATTTTTGTTCCTTTTTTCCTTAATAATCCCAGGTTTTTTTAAAGAAAAAAGTCCCATTTTGATATAAACATTTTATGGACAGCCTATTTTAACTTCGTGAATGCCTTCCTATGCAATTAAATAATTGTTGTTGCAAAATTTTATTTAAAACATACGAATTGAAATTTCTCTCAACGATTGTACAATACTATTTTATACTTTTTTACTTCCTCTGCCCGTACCATAGGTACCATAGGTAGAGGAAGTATTGTTTTCGACCCCAAAATTCGAAGTTGAGTGTTTAGCATATATACACGTTTCTGGAATCATGTCTGTGTGTCAGTGTGTCTGTGTGTCTATGTGTCTGTGTGTCTGTGTGGAATATCTGTGAACAGGCTAGCTCGAAAACGGAATGTCGTATGAAAACAAAATTTCGTATTTGGGTCAGGTACTTTCTGAAGATGTGAGATGAAGATTGGCGACAAGTTTCTCTTATTTTTAAGGGGACTTTAAATGAAGAATTGTTCGTTTTTCGCGATTTTCTCGAAAACCGCTCTAACGATTTTCTTTAAATTTTGCACTTGAGTTGCTTATACTAAGAGCTAAAACTTTTATTTGAAACATTTTTTCGAACAAATTCTCTGAAGGGTAGTTATAAGCCACCCACTGTGAAATCACGCTCTTTGCAATACGGCCTCATGTAACGGAAAGTCGTACGAAAACAAAATTTTGTATTTGGGTTAGGTACCTTCGGAGGCTGTGACACGAAGAGTGGCGACAACTTTCCCTTACTTTTAAGGTGACTTTACACGAATAAATTTTCGTTTGTCACGATTTTCTCAAAAACGGCTCTAACGATTTCCTTTAAATTTTGTACATGGAGTGCTTATACCAAGAGCTAAAACTTTTATTTGAAACTTTTTTTAAAAAAATTCTCTGAAGGGTGGTTGTAAACTACCCATTGTTTGTAGATACTCTGTCTTGCCTGGTGAACAACTCAATACGCGGACATTCACGGCCTCTTATTCTATATAAGTACGTGAAGTGAGAAAGATGTATTGTTGGCCATGCTTACAGTAAAGAAATATCTGAGGGGAATATTCGATAAATTTCGGAAAATATTCTGAATGGCGGAAAGTTCAATAAACCTTCGCAGTCACTTGTTTTTTTTTAGTTTGTCCATAGCCTGTGTTTTTAGTCGCAACATTCAAATGAGGAGCTATAAGGTATTTACAGCATAATTAGCGTAAAATTGTGTCTTGCGATTCTGTACAAGGATATGTGAATACTGCTAACTTTTATTTGGGCAGAGGAAGTTATGTGACTTTCACATCAGTTTTTTTTTGCTTTACATTCGCATAATTTATGTGCCAAGTTGATTGGGATGACCCAAGATGTTGAACATTTCGAGACCTGTCTTGGTAATGATCTGAACTCTGAGGAATGGAGTTGGGTTATGAAAGCCAATTTGTTAGTTCCTGTACGAACAATCCAAGCACCTGCTCCGGATTCCCTTTTGAATAAATGATCTCCTGTTATGTACTAAAGGTTGTGGCAATGCTCTCTAGCGTGTGGAAATTGTCATGTACAATCTTCTTTAAATGCCGTTCCAGCGGAGGGAATCTTAGGAAGAGGGATCAACACAGAAGAAGAGGTGGCCCTATGTTGAACATTCCTTTTATCAGGCGCGGATACAGAATTTCGTTTAGGGGGAGGCAATTTTTGTGTGATTTTACCTATCTTCAAGAAATTCGTCCATAAAATTTGTTTGTTATCCATGTAATACTTGAATTAGAATAATGCTCTGATTGTCTGTGTTTAAAAAATGAAATACAAGCACTTAGGTATAGAGAAATAAAAATCAATTTAATTTGAAGTAGGTAGGTTCATAATATTACGGCCGTTAGTGTCGACATGCTGACCACATGCCCCCAATCCTGCCATCTGCCAGATGATGCAACGGGCGGGTGGTAGGCCTTGCCCCTTCAAGGATGTAGCGCCAAATACTTTAGTATATTAGGTACATAATATTAAACAGCAATCTCCTTCTGTCTTGTAATCTCGTTCTCGATGTCAATAGGAATAGCCTATGCCTATGGATGCGGGCTATACTCGTGGCTTGAACCTACAAGTATAGATATAAAAATACATACGGCATAGATTAGTTCCATCATTCGTTTGTTGGCGAGAGGCCTAGAGCTCAAGTTTCGAATCGTTGAATCAAACTTCACGATGTTATTTTTATCAGTGATTTCGGGTGAAACGCTTGATCGATCCATGTTATCTACTTAGGTAGTAATGAGTAAGTAACGATTCTTGCAAACAGGCAGTGGTGTCCTTATGACGATTTCAACATTTTGAAATTGGTCAAAATAAAGTGCTTCGGTCGTTTGCTGAGGGGGGCAATGGGCGCAATTAGTTGAGAGGGGGGTAATTGCACCTATTGCCCCCCGTATCCGCGCCTGCCTTTTATGGTCACCAATAGGTATCTGAGACAATTATCTACACTTTATTATTGGAAGATCTTCATTACAAAACGAACTCTGGATGTAGGCCTACTATGTACTCGTAATAGGTTGTTTTTATAACATAATGTAATATATAATATACAGTAGGCCTATATTATAACTAAAGATATATGTCATTGATTCATATCTTACATTTACAAAGAAATGTTTTCCATTAAACTGATACGTAACTACGTACAGCCTATAAATATTTGCAGTTTTTCATAATAAAAACCATTATAACTTCTAAACTATTGATCGTATCGACTTGTTTCGGGTTTTATTTGTTTCAGTACCGTGTAAAAAAGTTTAGAAAATGACACCCCTATTGTCTAGATAGCTGAGTTGAAGTTACACCCTTATTTCACCCCCTCCCCCGAAAAAATGGAGGGAAGCATACGACAGAAAGTTGGATACTTTTGGGGTATCATTTAGATTAACATAACAAAGCTCTCTATGAAAAAAAAAACCTCTTGGCTTAAAGTTATTTCGAAAAAAAAACACCCTTCTTTTCGCTAAGTTCTGCACTCAATACAAAGGTAGCAAGTACACGTGCACTCGCGCTATTTGCTGGCCCTTACGATTACGTCGTGAGAAATAACACATAGGGAGTGGACAAGTAGTACGGTTGGTAGTCACGAGGTGTCCCCATCAGCCGGAGGATCTTACCGAAATCTGTATAATAATATGGAAAGGAATAAATGTAATATGTAACTTATATGCTGACAGTGAAAAGTTAAGATGGACACATACAGTAGCAAACTCTTTTTACGTAATCAATTAATGAAATTACAGAGTTTCATTCAATTTAATGGCTACACTTTTTCTACACATCTCAAAAACTATCCATATGAGTGATTTTAATTTCTTTAAGAAATAAAACCCCATCTTCTTTAAAAGGTAAAATCACGTAAACTAGATAAGTTATGAGCATTTTTAAATTTTTTAAATCTGATATCTGATTTGTACTTTACCCCCCACAGCTTTAGAAAAGGATTGAATGATACCACTAGAAAATGGAAATAGTTTTCAAAAATTAAGAACTAACACCCTTATCACCTGAAACCTTTAAAAACAGTTTAGGGTATTTTTCAGCGTACGAGCCTCTTGAAATATAAAAATATGCCAACAACACACGGTATTCCCAAGCGGTCACCCATCCAAGTACTAACCGCGCCCAACGTTGCTTAATCTCGGTGATCGGACGAGAACCGGTGTTTTCAACGTGGTATGGTCGTTGACAAGAATTGGTGTGCGACTCTTTGACTTATAAATCAGAAAGCGTCCACCGTTCTCCTTGAATAATTATGCGCTTTTTACAATAATGGAACACAACAGAGAATTATTATGGAAAGGAATAAATGTAATTTGTAATTAATATGCAGACAGTGAAAAGTTAAGATGGACACAAACAGTAGCAAACTCTGTTTTTACGTGGTCTTAAATAACGGAAACACCTACCCATTGAATTTATGCACATTTTCTACGGGACTTTGATCTGTCGAACTGTATGTATGAGTGATTTTTTACTTGAAAAATAAAATAAAATAAAATAAAACTCATCACTAGGGGCGGATTTCTATGGCCTAAACAATGGGATATATGCATGCATTTATGACCTAAAAACATTAAAATATGACCAATGAAATTTAAAATATGACTTTACCACTTACACATTGTGTATATTTTTTTAAGTTTCATTACAATACATTTTATTAAAATATAGTGTCAATTATTTAAAATATCTGTAAATTCTCCAAAAGTATCATTAGGCTATAATACCAAATTTACAAAAACTGATATGAAACGTCAAAATTTCTTTACTATGCACACAAACATGCAAAAAATATGACCTAAATATGCATAAATACGCTACAATAGTTGAACATATCTTAAATATGAAGTTATATGCACAATAAAAGCCGTTCCACTTTCACCAGGATGCTTGGAATCTGGTTTAAATTAGTCGGAAACCGGAAATAATACAAAGGGAAAAATATGACATGTCATAGAAATCCACCACCTTCTCATCACCTATCAAACATGACATCTCAAGTATGAAAGCCACTAGCAATTTTATTTTTTCCTGTATATCTAAGATAGTTTTCAATTAATTAATTTCAATTAATTTCAATCATTAATCATTCTATCCACCCTACTATTAAATCTAGATTTCTGTAGATTTGTGTTACATTTAGAGATTTTTATCTCACAGCTAATCCTTTTAAACGAGTCTTAACAACGAGCTCCGTCCCAAATATTATTAATATAAAGCATTTGAAAGAAATCAGACCAAATAGTTCCTAAATAAATATTACGTTTCTTGTATTGAAATTGGAAACCACCCGGTGAGCGAGTTTAGATGACATGCACATGTATTTCATCCTCTAGATACTTTTAGAAAAGGGTTGAATATTACAACTAATAAATGGAAATTGTATTCTGCGGAAATTGGATTTGTATAAGGGTAAAATAAATAAAATGGCAATTGATATAATTAAGGCGATTAATCCCCCTAATTTATTAGGGATAGAACGTAGAATTGCGTAGGCAAATAGGAAATATCATTCAGGTTGAATGTGAATTGGAGCAATACAATAACAAAAAAACATAATGTTATTAATATTTTGCAGTGTAAGAGCCCTTTAAAATATAAAAAGATGCCAACAACAAACGGTATTCCCAAATACCAACCGTGCCCAAAGTTGCTAATCGGACGAGATCCGGTGTTTTCAACTTGGTATGGTCGTTGACAAGGATTTGTCTGCGACCCTTCGACCCATTGACATATAAAACACAAAGCGACTACCGTTCTTCTTGATTATTTATGCGCTTTTTACAATAACGGAACACAACAAATAATTATTATGGAAAGCAATTAATGTAATATCTAACAAATACTCAGACAGTGAAAAGTTAAGAAGGACATATACAGTAGCAAACTCTCTTTTTACGTAATCAATTAATGAAAGGACAGATTTTCATTCAATTTATAGGCTACACTTTTTCTACACATCTCAAAAACTATCCACGTGAGTGATTTTAATTTCTTTAAGAAAAAAAAAACCTCATCTTTTTCAAACGTGAATTCACGTAAACTAGATAAGTTATTAGCATTTTCAATTCTTCTTTTAAATCTGATATCTGATTTGTACTTTAGAAAAGGATTGAATGATACCACTAAAAAATGGAAATTGTTTTCTGAAAATTTAGAAGAACACTCTTATCACCTGAAACCTTTAAAAAGAGTATAGGATATTTTCCAGCGTAAGAGCCCTTTAAAATATAAAAAGATGCCAACAACAAACGGTATTCCCAAGACCAACCGTGCCCAAAGTTGCTAATCGGACGAGATCCGGTGTTTTCAACTTGGTATGGTCGTTGACAAGGATTTGTCTGCGACCCTTTAACCCATTGACATATAAAACACAAAGCGACTACCGTTCTTCTTGA